>CM075102.1:37598712-38798712 GCA_037576195.1 Phytoseiulus persimilis
GGCTCAACGGTTGTGCGCTGCACCAAGCGATGGTGGGGTGGTGGTGCTGCTGCTGCCGCTTCCACTGGTGGTCATGGAAGTTCTGAGCTGCTGCTGGTGGAGGCGGCTCGTAAAGAACAGTTACTCGGCTAGCCTTGGACGCTGAATCACAACAATGTGGAAGTTCAGTGGCATAAGTGGCGCGCAGATTCAACTTGGTCTTGCTCCGGGGACGCAGGCTGGTCGCTCGCTCGAGAATGGGTATCCGTTCATCCATATCCTGCGCCAAGCGAATATCGGTGGTGGTGGCGGTAGCAATGGCAGCGGCAGGCAGCCGACACGATTTATGCATCCGGATGCGTTAGAGTGTTCCACTGGACTCGGCATTGACTAGCGAACTACAATAAATATTGTTGTTTATATGTTTGGAAGCTCTTCTCGTGTTGCCTTCTTCAAGAGGTTATAAAACGAGATACATGCTTACTTGCCGACTTCCTTCGGGACGATGGAGCAGGAACTCGATGATTTTTGCCTGCCGCGATTCAGTCAGTCTGATTGAGTCGGTTCGGCTCAGAAGGAATAAGTTGTCGCTCTCTCATTTTCGTTTGTCGGCTTCGATAAATGATCTTTGATTCGCGAACGAACACAATGTTCTCCAGCGAACGCTCACAATCAATGCTGGGCCAGGATTTCGGGTTCCTGGCGGCTCGACTCATTGACCTCAACTTCCTCTAAATCATTGTCTGAACTTTGGAGCGGGAAAGAGACGCGGATCGGCTCCAGCAACTGGGAACGGTGCCAGTATCGAATCTTGAGCCAAGGGTCTGTCAATCGTTCCGTTGAAGCACGACTAGGGTGACAACTTGTTGTTTGAGTAGTTGCGCACAGCAATAGTCGGTGAAGTAAGCAAAAAATGATCCGCCTTGATACGGAACCAGTGAACAATCGAGTAGCATGTAGCCAGAAGAGGCTTATTATAGGTGCCTTCAAAGGAGTGAGGAACTGGCGGAAGCGGGAGAAGTGAGACTCGGCGAGAAGAGGGTTGAGGAAGCAGCGAAACGACAAGGCGAAGTTTCAAAGTGTTCACATAAAGTTTCAATACGAGGCGCTGCTCGGTCTGAACCTCGTGAACTGACGAAGATAGAGAGAGAAACGCTTGCCAGGAACGCTCGGGCGACTCCTTGCAGCTGGGACTAAAAATCCTGCTTCGAATTGTGTCCTCCTTTCAACAGGCTGGTTGGATTTGACGACCAGGAGCTTCCTCCAACAACTTCAGACGACGACTACTGCTGCAGTCTGTCTGTTGAACTGCAAGATCGAGTTGCACCAGCCTCGCTGAATAGAAATTCTGCAACGCGTCCAAGCTTAGAAGAAAATCCATGTATGCCGCTACGAATGTTCTGTGTACGTACAGACGAATGCAAGTTTGTTCGTCTTCTCACTTGCTCGCAGAACTCCCCAGGACTGAAACTCGCTCCACTCAGCAGAGCGAAACATGAGATAGGCTCGAATCTGACGTCAGAGGTGACGCTTTCCGAAGATTATCGTTGTGGAATCCTTTGGATCACCAGGGGTTTCTGATCTAGGGATGACGCCTCTCTCAGATCTAACAGGTTTTGTGGAAAAACCCTGAGGAAACTCTCGGAACGCCCTTGATGACTCGTCAGGTTCATATTTCCGATCAGGATCGCAGCTGATTACCAGGAGGAAGAGCGCAGGACAGCAAGCCGAGTCACTGGGAACGCTCAGATTGCCAATCTGGATTTGATTTATATCAGAATTAAATCTGAACCATCTTAAGACCCAAGCCCACCGCCCGCAATGGGATTTGCGAGGCGATAGGCAGTGTCACTGAAGCAATACCGAAAGGTGATTCCGGGACACTTCTGAGGGCTGGCTGAGAGGTTCAGCCGAAAAACAGAAGATTGCCAATCTAATTCCGCAGCGGATCAACAATGAAAGAGACCGCTGGTTGGAATCTCAACTACACCGCGTTGCTTCGACAGCCACAACTGCTCCACCTTGTCGGAGCGGGCATGCTGGAACCCCGCATCCTTGGAAATGTCCCCTAAGGACATTAGTTGCGGTTCCTGAGGCAAATCAAGCTATCTCCCCATAATTAAAGATGCACGCCACACATGTCAAGAGCTTCTGGAACAAAGTCACGGAAGACCTTTGTGAACTAGCGCCACTTCAGATATATATTGCTGCCCGCCGTCAGTCAAGCACACAGTCCGTGAAGCCGAAAGAAAATACTTCATTCACTCGAGTCCTCATTACTATAGCATCGGCTACACCGTCCACCAAAAGTCGCTTTCGTGCCAGGGAAGTTTCTCATTACAGCGTCTTGTTCAATGTTCGTCCACCCGCAGTTTAGGTCTGGGACTCGCTTTCAGGAATTCCCCCGACGCTCTCTCTTCAGTGTATATGCACCATCCTTGCGGCTACCGTCGTAGGTCTTTTCACACGTTTGCTCCATTCAGCGCTCATTAGTATCACTGACGGATCGCATCGAAAAGATTACTTCCCGCTGAGGGAAACGCCGCTGATTGAGCTACATTCTGAGCCGCATATCAGATCCCACACGTCGCCGGAAGCTCCTTGAAACATTCCGGTATGGCGAGAAGGCCCAGGACGAGGACAGCAGAGACGTCGCATGGTGGAGATTTTCCATACGAGGCCAGGCGTCTGGGGCAGTGTTATCGCCTCGATCCGATCGAGGCTCAGTCCATGTTCCCTGTGCTTGGCTCCTCAGAGAAGAAGTTTGAGTCTGCTCAGGCATTTTGTCGACAACACCATTATCATCTCAGCGATTGAAAAACCGATGCGCTAGGTCAGCACATCCTCATTTGGGCACATCGTATCGCATTGTTAGGAAAGGGCGAGCGAAACTTGAGATACTCATTTGCCCTAACGGTAGGAAAGTAGCCGACTCAGAGGGCATTTGCATTCTTAGGACGGTTGGGGGTCACGTTTTAGTTAAGTCTCAAACTAGAATACTTCAACGACCATGAGCCCGAGGAAGGGACGCGGAGCCGTGCGGCGAGCATTGGCTCTTGCAAACTTCACGAGAAGTCCTCCCAAAGTGTCGTCTATACAGTGTAACCTAATGTGAATATTATTCCAATGCGAATTAAAAAAGTTTCCGCCATTCTCAGTTCAGAACGACGGATCCTCGCTCACCAGCTCGGAACTCCTCCGTCAGCGAACCTTTCCGTAGCCCCCCGGTTGGCTCCCTCCACCCATCTGTCCGTCCGTCTGCCTGCCTGCCTGTCCGTCGGTGACTCCGTTCTGCCTTAAATCTTAGACTTTGGATTAGCGTGAACGCCTCTGGTGTCTATATAGGATCAGTTGACTTAAATTTGGCACTTTCGCCAGGGAGGCTTAAATTCATTAAAGTAGAAGCTGATGGTCGTGATAATGGCGGCGGCGGTATCCGCTGCAATCCCACACTTCTCAGAGCATAGCCCTTCTTCACCCTCGGTTCGTCGCTCTCCAGTTGCAATATATGTGTGCAGGACACGTGGCTCGCAGTTTACAGCTCCAGCAGGAGAGTGAACTACCCTCGAAGACCTACAATACCGCGTCGTTCCCCCCGCTCCCAAAAGCCCCTACGAATGCTTTACGAAGCCTTTGCGTGAAGACACACACGCCGACACACATAGTACTCAACGGTCGTCCTCTCAAACATTACGCATGCACACAATATGCCCTCATAGAACGGTGTCCTGCTGTGACGGGTCGTCCCCTGCATCGGTCTCCGCTTGACACACAGTGCGAACGGAAGTTGAGACATAGGTCGCCGGCTGTACAGCTAGAACCTATTCCTCCCGACCGAATCGTTTTTCACTCCGGAACTAGACCCACTCAGAAACGATGTCACCGAAGACGTGCCGGAGCCTGCTCGTCCGCGTACTAATGCGCGCTTACGCGCCGTGATCCGGTGAAACAACGGGAAGCAGCGAGCAACCAGAGACCTGTTCAACTAAAAAACTTGCACCGAGAGGAAAAAGACCGACAGAGAGCAAACGTGCGTGCATGCGTCAAAAACCTCTCGCGCTAGACTTGGCTCTGGCGGCAAGGTTTGGGTTGAGCTGACGGCAACAGGAGCGGCGGTAGCGACGGCGGCAATGCCAACAAGAACTTGGCAATTAGCGCAGATGCGTCTGTTGCTCGACTGACTGAAATCCAACTTCGGAGCTTTCAAGTTTATAATCTGCAGTACGTCCGTCTCGAGCAGATAGAGAGAGATGGGTAAAGAACGAATCTAAAAAGCCGAAGTACATGGTAGACAGACATCCAACAGCTCCCTACGCCTGCCCTGCTGCCTGCACTTCCCCCTTCGCTCAGCCCTGAACAGATCTGCGCACCCCTCACAACTTCCTCGAACTATTCAGGAGCTGACAACTTGTTCATTAAAAACTTGTGACAGAGAATAACCACTTGAGCCCCCTGTCTTTTGGGCTTGGATCCCCTTTTACTTTTGCGAGTCTCTCGGCCCCCATCCCGCTTCCCCGTTGTGGAGAAGAAACACAGAGCGCTGTTTGGCCAAAGCAAGAGCTTTAAAGTTAAGTCTCAATTATGGAAGAGCGCGCGGAGCCGCTGTACTGTCTTCCGTTTGATTCCATGGAAACAGAACGACCAACCGCATATGTCGAACATTCCGAAGTTGGAGCGGCCCTGGCATCGGTGATGGGATGCCGATCGAGTATGGAACAAAGTTACGCTTTGAAGCCGCTTAACTTCCGACGTGACATCAACGACGGCGGTTAGTGTCGCTCCTGGCTTCTTGCCTTGCGGCAGCTTGCTACAGCGGCGTGGAAGCGCGGTTAATGAGAGCGGGCATATTTGAAATTACCGAAAGCGCGCTCTTTATTAAAAGTCGCTCGACACTAGGGTCTCGGTAAATTCGGACAGGTGCTGAAGTTCGATCCAGCCAGGCAGGAAGCTTGAGCAAGACACAGCTTGTGGCGTTGGCCTTTGTGGTCAGCGGTTCTCGGCTACGGCGGGGGCACTCGAAACTCTGAACTAGCTCCCGCGGATCAACCGTCGGAGTGCCTATCGACTAGGCGCTGGCTTCTATGCTCTGCTCGAACCGTTTCACGATGGCCGTAGTGGGATCCACCTTCCCGCACCGTGCCTGGAACCGGAAGAAGGCTCCGTTCGAGCAAAACTGGCGATCAGAAAGATGTCAGTTCATTCAAGCACTCAGCCGCGTGCATGTTGTTCCAAATGTGGCATTCCTGAGATAGCGGATGCGAGTTATGAATTGAACCAATGACTGAGCTCCTACCCTGATTCCTTAGAGCGACTTCGGAACGCGCCCGGGTTTCCTCTCGGTGGTGCGGTGAGCCGCATTTCAATCTTTATTCCCGGAGAGAGTTCCAAGCATAGGGAAATACTTGCTAAGCGGGACCAACGACGAAACGGAACGGATCGGTGGCCTCTTGCAAGAGAAAAGTTCTCATGCCGCCCGAGCCACGACGCACCTCGCCCCCACCTCCTACGCTAGGCCAACGAACTGAAAACTCGGGTGTGATTCCTGCCGGGAACGATCCTACACCTAAATCGAGACCAAGGCCATAGATACGAAGAACGAAGGGCCGACAACTCCGGGGATACCCCAATGAGGTTTCGTTTCTTCCTCTCCATCTGAGCGGATGCTCACAGCTCGACCACAAATAGTGTAACGATGTAAATACTATCGGGAGTTTTACTCTCTCCAAAGTGACCTGAAGATCCACTAGAGATCCCCTGCGTTCAACTGTCTTCTCCGAACTCGTAAATAAGCCTTACGAGAATGGCGGGCTGAGCGGTGGCTCCTGCTTCTTCTCCATGGTCGTTCTCTATCTATCTGTCGGTCGGTCTGTCACTCCATCTTTCGCTCTGTGTATCAATGACACTTCCTGTGACCGAGTTTCGCCTTCTGAATCCTCTTTCCTCTCCAGCTTCCTTTGGCTCGGTGTTTTACCTTTTTAGGAAAAGAGACAGTTTTTCCTCATCGTGATCTCTTCTACTTTTCCCCTGAACGGTCCGAGATCCTACTTATTCCCCAGCGGAAAACTGCGACTCCGGATAAATCGAGCTTTGCATCGATCGTCGTGCGTGCAGGTTCTGGGAATCATTCAACACGGCATTGCACGCGACTCGAAGTTGTCGCTCCTACTCCAGGCGCGGACAGCTTTGTCATCAGGCTGACCGTTTTCTTCGTGGAGTTTGATTCCGTGTCGACCGATCGAACGGGGTTTCAGCTCGCGATGAACTGAGACGACTCATTTTCTTCCGAGCGAAGAACCCATTCATCAATTCCCAATCAAAATGGAGCCGCAGGGGGCAGGGGACGCAGTTGTTCACCTAGTAGCGATTGCTTGTGATGCTGGCCCACCCGCAGAGTCTCGCGACACCCTACAGCTACGTTCTCGGGAAGACTCAAAATTATCACCGATTCCTTTTTCGCGGCTCTGCCCGCTCCGGAAACGCTTCTGCTAGGCTCCGATGCGAGAAAACTTCCGTGCCCCGGTCCTCGTACTGACACACGGGTCACCAATACCGGCAATATCCCTCGGCGGTCTCGAGTCGAGGAATCAAATCGACACCTTTCGAACCGGAGCGACTACCCTGAGTATCAGATGCCCCGAGCGCCGTTCAGCCGCCCGGAAAGGAAAGGCCCGTGCCGAGATTAGTTAACATGAGAAAGCGGTTAAGAGTGTAGTTCACAGTGATTCTGACGCTCTAAACAGCCTGGTCTCAGGAGAGGCAACAACGTGTCTGAAATCCCGGAAATCCAGCCAGAAGCCAATAAAGAGGCCGCACATCGACATAAGACAACTCTCAGACTCGTTCACAGTTGCGCGCGTCAATCAACGGAATTTAGTTGACAGATGCAATGGTTAGAAGCGGAGGCGTTAAACGGAACCATCGGAGCGAGCAACCCTCTCAGGGTGAATTACAGATAAGTCTCTCGGCTGCATTAGTTCAAGCAATGAGAGGGAAGTATTTTTAGGGTCCAAGCTCCATTTCGAAGCCTCTTCTCCGCTCTTTCTGCAATGATCTTCCCTGGCCGACCGTTTGACACTTTCATTGAGCTGAACCAGAATCCCTGATGTTGACGGATCGCAGCAGCCGTCGTCCCGGCTGGCTTACCTTGACGAGTTCCGTTTCAGAACCTACAAACCAAACGATGAACCCTTCTCGTCTGAGATGGTAAGTCTGATTCAACGCGAACGAGTGATTCGTACTAATTCAGTGGGAAACTCCGGAGGTAACCGATCGACGGGCTGATCCCGGTAGTCGAGTTGCTGGACAGGCCCACCAGGAGCTGGTTGTCCTACGAGTGCTGTCTGGATCCATGCGCGTTTGTCGTACATAAAGGATCAGTGCGGATCGCTCAATATTCTGCTTAACAACGATGGATACATCAACGCGGATGGACGAGGCGAGCGGGTTAGATGGCAAGCTGTCCGGCTACTCAGTGCCGCCGTGGGCGATTCTAAACATTCACACTTTGAGTCTCAATTTGACCCGGCGTGTCGAGCGTTCTCCGTGGACAGGAGTGAGTTCGATCCACGACTCCCAGCTCGGTTCTCTCAGCTCGATACCGTCCACCGGGACACCTACCGGCTGAGTGGACTGCTTGGCGAATGCTTGTTGGTCAGCTTCCCCCGATGATTCCCACCGGACCCGAGTCGGCGCATTTTTAAGAATTGCGCAAACATCGCTCGGAACTCCCGACTGATAAATATTTCCGACAGGCATCCGATGCATAGCAAGCGAACCGCGATACTTCACGCCGCGCTCAACGATAACTCACAGGGAGGGCCTTCAGGAAGTGAGTTCCGAGCGGGTTCAATGGAATCCAAGCTGCGTGAAGGCTTCCCATCTCCGGCACTCCTGGCCCCGTATTATCGGCTCCGCTCCCAGCAGAATTTGGAGGAAACGGGGGATCGAACAGTTTCAGAGAACTCATTTTACTGAGAGCCCTGAGAATTTTCGGTTGTGAATTCATCCTCCGGCTGGTCGATGGCACTTCAAGTGTTCGCCGGGAAGGGTTGAACCGTGGGCCCTGTGCCCGCAGCTGCCCACGGAGAAGATCATGGAACATGATCGCGCTGCAACTTTGTGAACGTGGAAGCTTCGCTCTGAAGAAGATGTCAAAACGGAGCCTCCGTGCTCCGACTGGCAACGAATTGAGCTTTATCACCGACAACAAATTCTGTGGAACACCAGGCGACAACGATCTCGCGGCGTTTTCTAATTGAGCGACAATTGATTGATTTACACTCTCGTGTAAACCGGCCGCCCGAGCTCAACATTGTGATCGTTGTCGACTTTGTCGCGGTCGTTGTCAAAAGCGCTCCTTCTCTCGACCAAGCGGGCACGTCCCTCATTGTTCCCACGCTGGTTTCTGGGCACAAGAAATATCGTTATGATTTTGTTCGTTCATTTATAGCTTTTGTTTACGCTAGAATTGCTTCCCCGGAACACTCTCGAGATCCTGTATCAACCGTTGTTCCCGTGTCAACAAAACAGTAACGGAACAGATCTCCTCCACTCGACGCATTGGAGATGTTTTGTGGATCGTACTCAGCATAGTTATGCCCCTTCCGACGGGAAACAAGACTTCGCCGAGAGGACCATCAGCTACCCTTCGGACAGTGTCGTCAAGGCTCAGAGAAAAACGGTCCGAATTTCACAATCATTTATCTCTGGCTCTCTGCCTTCTAGCTAGCATAAACAAAATGGAGCAGATGTCCGGATTAGTATCAAATAAATTCCTCCAATTAGAAGCCGTCTCTCCTCGAGTGTGGTGACAAGGCATCGTAAGCCACTAGCAAGAGAAACCGGTTTCGTCATCATCGGTTCGGGACCGATCAGAACCATCTGTTGATTGCTGGAATGCCTTCCGCAAGCGACTCCACTGGGCGGTTGGCCACCTGTCGGAGAATCGGTTTCCTTGTTTACTCGTTCCATCGTTTTTTGCGCTTCAAGCTACTAGAGTACCTGTTAGTCGACCACAAGCGATCGAAAGGGCTCCCTCCGCCGGAGTGCCTGTTCAAGCTTGTGACAAACAATCCTACAACGCTGAGTTAAGAGCCGTTGCGAAAGTGTGCATTGCCCAAATACGTTGTTTGCCAAGAGATTCCTCAGCTTGCTCTTCGCTGGTGTCGTATAAGGATAAAAACGAGTCGAGCTCCCTGGTTCCCCAACGATGGCGATTTCCCAACAAGCCAATGCGTCAAATTCGTCGCGTTCCTATTCTCCTCGAAGGGTCAGTCCATGATCGTACATTATTCTAGGCCGGAATACAATGCTCGATGGAACGCTGGCGTTGAGGACACAACATCGTTTCTCATGCCAGAACTGAACTAAACAGTCGGCACATCGCTCAACCCGCGAAACCGTGCGTCCGAATTCTATTTCTGGCTGCAGGCCTCACGTTCCTTTCTTCGAGTTATCAGCATGACGACACCGCTGAGTACGACAACGTTACGCGACCTGGGGCATCTCGCTGCTTGAGCGAGTTCTCCAACGAAATCTTCGTAGGGCGGGCTATTTAGATTGCAGATGTTTCCAGTCGCCGCGAGTGAAAGTTCATTTCGGTTGTTCCCGTGATCAGGGTAAGCGCTGCAAAAGCTGTTCGGGGAGTGCCCTCGATTTGGCACGCTAACTCCTGCTCAACTCGCTTAGAGATTCGCGGATCCTTTGTGCTTCTTCGACACCCTCTTTTCTATCGGCTCACAAGGGTAGGCCTGGTGTCTCTGATGCTCTCCAATGTAGTTCACCCCCGCCAGTTTTGAGTAGCGGTAGAACCTGCGAGTCAACTGTTTGGATTGGCAGTTGACGCTGCTGACACACCAGATCTGTGGCATGCGTCCCGACAAACTTCCTGCCATTTTCTGATGCAACTGCGAAGTTTATGCACGAAGTATGAACATTTGACTGTCGAGCTCGGCGATTCTCACTCGGACCGCTGGCGCTCGGTGGGGTCGCCAAAAGTGCTCGAGAAAAACAGTTCCCTCGACTTGAATGGACTCTGTCGATGGGTCTTGAGCTGGAAAGCGGAGTCGTTCATACGAGATCGTATGCCTGCGCGCGGGTGCGCGTGTCTGTGTGTATTCATTGAAAATGCAGAATGTTCAAACCTACTCGCGTCTTCGTGAGGGCTCAAACTAACTGTGTACGCTGCATATGGAGATCTGACCATATATTGTGAAAAAGAGTTGATTGGCTTCAACGGGCAGCTCGAGAGAAGCGGACCGCGCGAGCCGCACAGATAGATAGAGCGACGCGCAGACAGACGGCCGGCCGGCCACACAAACCAATCCTCATCCTGCAAGTCCCTGAGCTCTTGGCTCCACACTCGCAGGCTCATCTTTTTCGTCCGCTCGTCTGCGAGGGATCGCAGCGATGAATGTATTGTTAGCATAGGCTAATGCGCACACGCCGAATATCTGACATCATTACACTAATCGAATTTAACTCGGACGAAGACATACTCTCACTTTTCTCAAGTAAACCTCATTCGTTCTCCGCCGACTCACTCTCGCTGCGCTAGCCGGCTCCCTTATGATCGTTGCCCCGAAGCCCGTAGTCAGTTGGCCCGTCACTCGGCCGAGGCCCGGCTCGAGGCCCGTTAGCTTATGCCCCATGGTGGAGTGCTGCAAACAAGCAAACATAGTTCAGGCTGACTCTCCGAGGCTGTTGACTTTCAACGTCGTGAGTTTTCAGTACGCTCTGTGCTGGGTCGGGCACACGAGCGCAGCCAAGGCGCACCGAGTATGCGATCGGATGAACTGAATTCAGCGAGCCGTCGAATGCATTTTGTACGATATCGTTTCCGACTTCTCCGGAGAAAATATTCAAATCATCAAAGAGCCACTCCGTGATCCATATTGACTCACTCTGCTCAGACGACGTCCCACAAAGGAATACGGCAATGAATTCCATCGTCAATCAGTGGACGATGTTGGTATTTCGACGATGTTGCAAGACCCTTTTTTGCTCGCTGTTATCATGTAGGCCTTGTGAGCGGATGTACAGCGGGCTTTTCTTCTTACGGCGAGTGCAAGGAAGGACGACTTCCGCGAATCCTTTGTGTTCATTATCAATGTATCTGCATAAAGCGAGAGCATTGACGTTCCGTATCACTCACTGACTTCAGGATTCGATCGGTGTCCCTGTCCACTCTTCCTTCCGAGAAGCCACGGTTCGGATGAGACCCGAGAAATACATTCAAGGCGGAGGCCAGTGAATTTCGGGCCGATCTGTCACTGACTCGCGGCAATACAATTCAGGAGTTGATGCTCGGTCGGAATCATTTTCACTCCGAGTTCCGATATCCTACCGAGTTCCGAGAGTTAGATGGCGATGCTCCGCGGAAATGCCCTGTAGCACGAACTCGTCGTGGCTGTTGTAGTAGTCTCTCGGGCAATTTTTGCGTCAGTTGCAGCTTCGTCGCGTGAGAAGTTGCTGGGGACAAAGGCCTCGACCCTTCTGGATGCCCTCGATGGAGGGTAGGCGAGCTGGCGAAGTCGCAGCGAATTTGAATGAGAAGCAATTCCCGAGTCGACAAGTCACTCGAACCTTGAAGTATCTCTCGACTTTCGACGACACAGAATCAAACTCGATTGGATCGCAGGGAACTCAGGAACCTCGGTTCCGTATGATTCGAGGCGGAATCCGGAGAATAAGTCAAGAATCAGAACATGCTATCACTCTCGGTAGAAATGTTTCACTTTTCTCTGTTGCGAATGATGTTGCAGGATCCCGGTGAGGGAGAAAATCAAAATTCCGTATCAAAGCGTATCGGTATGCGCCTCCTACCCCTCGCAACAGCTTCATCGTGCTCATGAAACGGAGTTAATACATTCCCTGATCGACTTCAATGGTATTTCGTTCCCTTCCCTCAAACCAATCATTTCATGAATCATTATGCTGTTTCGAGACCCGGATCGAACGAGTGGTATTCATTCGAAGATGCATCCACCGAGCTTCTGTCATCTTCGAGAATAGAATCCAAGGCGGCACTAGCTCTTTTCGGTCCCGAAACTGGAAGTCCAACTATCATGCTTCTCCAAAAACAGCGCGGAGCTCCACGGAGCCAGACGAAAATCTTACGGAGGGCCATGCACACTTCCCTGATAGTCGGAACAATTAAGACGACGGATTATTTTGCAAATGTCCTTTTCGTTTCTGCAGATAGGTTTCTGGCTTCTCCTCCGCATGTTGCATAGATTCCGACCTCAGGAAGCCTCTACTGACGGAGCTTATTAGACGATAATGGAATGATGGCGTGCGTGCATTTTGACGTAGACTTCACGATTCAGCAAATGATTTCCTTCACTCGTGGAGAGCTCATGTGCCGTGAACCGGTCGAACAATCTTGCCGGTCCCTTTCAATCCAAGGGGGTTTTGTGCGTCATTAGGCTTTCTGTTGTCCGTACAGTTGTTCCTCGGCCTCGAGCAGCCTCTTCCTGTTTAGGCAGTGTGGGTCACCGTTCGCATCGTTCGTTCGTTTCAACGCACGGATTCATAGCTATCTGCCTGTAGGCCTCTTAGAGGGGGAGCCGACGGGGACGAACCGAACCACCAACCAAACCGTCGAGCCAACAACCTGCTCAGCACAAGGGCCTTCCGTAGGGCCTCCTGCGATGACTGACCGACTTTTTGACTCAGTGAAAGACGCGCCGACGAGCCACTGTGTGGATCGATTCAGCTTGGATTCCGGCCGACCGGATATTCGTCGAATCCACGAATGGTCTTCGATTTCCATTGTGCACAATACTTCGACGGTGATTTCCGTTGGTTCTCCTTCTCGACGAGTACGGACAACTTACAGAGCCGGAAATAGTCCCCTACGGCGTTCGAACCCAGGCCGTGACGCCTCCTCGGAAGAGCTTGCATCTGGTTTTCATTCCTGAATATCGAGCTCTCCATTACCTCTGATCCCTCTAAACTTGGATGCTTTCCAGAATCATCTGTGAAATCCTTCTGTGATGGACAGCCTCCGACTCCAATCGCTGTTTCTCACTCTAAACCGGTGGAAACTCCGATGACTCGGACTGGTATGCGATGAGCGAAAAACCCACCGCACCTTGAACCCACCGCACCTTGAACGCCAAGACACGATCGGGCACATTGCGGAACTTGGAAATTTCGGGGAATGCGGCCCCTCCAACAATGGCCACTCAGTGGATGCTTCACCGGGAATAAACCTGCTTGTTTGAAATCTACATGAACCAAACATTGGAACTCTCCGGACACTATCTCCCCCCAATAACGCGTTTCGCATATTCGCGTTTGTCCAAGGTTTATGTAGACTATTGGCCTGGAACCGCCGTATCTCAGTGCCTCGACAAGTGTGCGACAGGTCGTGCATACATTTCAGTCTGTTTTGCCAAGAATGTGCGACCAGCGGATGCCGAGCTTCCTCGCCCCCTCGGAGATGTTTTCTTCATGGAACTGAGGAATCGAGAGATCGATCAAGATTCTCGTGCTGAGGGAGAGCAGGAACGATGCTTACGTGGCGAACGATCCTCCTTTTTGCTCTTTGGGAGTGAAGTTCCAACGGACAACAGGCCATGGCACCCCATTATGCATGCATTCGTGTGACTGCGTGTGAATCCACGACCGTAAGCATAGATGCCGGCGAGGAAGCATGCATCTCTGCATACGCGTTCTGGCTTATCTGTCCTTATGATCCTTAGCTGCGTCCAGTAATGAGAACCTCCATTCTTCACAGATCATTCTTTCATGGAATGTTCCGGGCCTAAACTACATGTTTTGGCAAGTCATTAATATAATTGGGTTGTTGCCGTCGTTGAGTTCAAACACTTGAGAGCGGGATTTCGCCCGTTTTGCTAGCTCCTGTAATTACGACTGAAGGAACTTAACCTTAAGGAGGCTGAAACGAGAATGTGGATACATGAATGTGGTCGTGTGTCCAGCGTATGGTTCTCGCCAGAGCCATAGCAACAACTGCGCAGCTCTTCTTCGTTCGTGCGTTCGGCAACAAACAAGTGAGCAGACAGACGGGCAAAAAGGCAGCGATGGAACGGGCCCTTTTCGTTCGCTCAGGGGCCTCCCGCTTTAGCCGCGGCAGCCGGTGCTATTCGCTGGCTGCCTCGGTCGCTCGCTCGGTGGGGCCCCCTCCAAGGCCACCTACTGAACCAGAGAGCTCAGCCGCCACCCGTTCGTCCAGCGAACCAGCTAAACACCAAGCCAGTCAGTCAGTCATTTATCCGGCGGAGGATCCAGGCTTTCGGCAACGCACAGATGAGAACGAGCGTAACTAACTCAGAGCTCACTCTTCTCCCGTAGGAATCGAGTTTGCGATCTGGACGTTCCACAGCGAATGGGCTCGGAAATGGAATGTGCTCCGGAGTGTTGGAAATCCTCCGTTGGCATCAAATACCGAAACCAGTCGTTTCCGCCAACTGGAGGGCTCGCAAAAGAGCGGATCGTAACCATGTTGAGGCTCGCAAGCATGATTCTGTGCAGCATCCGACGAATTCTGATCGACGGCTCGCCCTGAAAATTACGAGACTAGCAGGGGAGCAAAATCGAGACTCATGTGGTCTCCATCGCTCACCCTCGTCGACGAGAGCGCTTTGCGAACGGGAACGAACATGATCATCATTGCACGTGATGCACGTTGATTTGGAAGTTTGTCAACGAGAGCACTGAAGCGTTTTCAGTGCCACACCGTCGCGGCGTAGTTCCTGTTTTGGTTAAGAAGGGCTACAGCAGTGGCGGCAATGGAAACAAGCATGATAACATGGACTGTTGCTCCGGGAGGGGGACAATTTCTTTGACAGCTGGAGCTCGAAGGGTTGCTGCTTGGCTTCTAGCCGTGCGGCGCCACCGATCGGCCGCCCGCTTGCCCGGTCGGTTGTTTCGGTTTGAGCAGACATACGTCGCGCTCGGTCACGAAAAGAACTCGTACGGAACAGTTGGATGTTCGAACGGTTGCATGGGATATGCTTATTGTTGTCACACGCTAGCACAACAGGCGCATGAAAGCCTGTGACGCTCGTTCGCCTCAGGCACGATTTGAACTCGCTACAATCTTTCGTTCTTAGCGCTTATTATGACTCGTAAATCAATCATGAAAGCTCTCATCGCGGAAAGGTCGGAACAGTTTTCCATTCGGAAAGTTTTGCCGTTTCGATGCCCCATTCGGAGACTTAACTTTTCCGCCGATGGCGTGGGTTATCGAGGTTACTTCTTGGGCGGATTCGCGGATTTTGGTCAAGAATTCTCAGCTCTCCCCGGCCGATCTCGATCCGAACGCACAAACAACGGATGACTCAAAGAGATAACTTCGTGTTACGCCCTTTCAGTTTCGCTGCGCGGGGTCTACCGGTTCAAGTCAGCGACTCGGGCTCCTACCGAGCTGTTGTGAACGAGCGTCGCTCAAGGCCAAATGACGTCACAACCGTTTGACGGTCCAGCACTGGAAGCTCCACGTCAGATATTTTGAATACGAAATCAGACCAAATGCGCAGTTTGGCTATCTTCCGTTGAGCACACATCATTCAGGGCTTGCGGCTCGCTCGCGGTGAGTTTGCGGTAACAATCGGAAGGCCGCGCGGAACAGATATATCATCCCGAGCTGAAAATCTTCGTCTCGCTCTCTTCTCTCGGCACCCTGTAATTGATGGCGCATTGCCCGGCTTGGCAGTTGGTACGGCCGGTTCACCGTTATCGGAATTGATTGCGTTCATAAAATATTTACCATTCAGTTCGAGCGTTCAGACGACCACTCGTCGTCTGTGTGGTCGCCTGGAACTTAACGAGAACCAAACGCTTTCAAAGCCTTGTCAAGGGACTCGAGTTGGCATCCAACATCGTTGATTCCGAAGAACTTTGTTCATCGAGGGCTACTGGCTGCTCGAATGCCTGCGCTGAATATGAGCAGCTAGTTTTCTCATCTACGTGATTCACAAATGGCATTTTCGAGCTACCCAAGCAAACACTCGCCGACGAGTCGTGGTCAGCCTTGAACTTGTGGGAAGACCCGCAGCATGGTTAGTTGCTCTCTGGTTTTCTTCGCGATCACTCGATGGGCGAATCGGGTGGCTGCTGCTACTGAAAGTGAAACAGTTTGCTCGCCGCTGCTCCACTCTCTGGAGAAGTCTGGCAGACTGGCCCAAGGGTCAAGCGACGGGTCGGGTCTGGCCGCACATGGCACGCGTGAGAAATCGCCCGAGAAAGGAGCTTTCTGGCTAAGTAGTCTGCTGCTAGCCTCAACGAGCTGGAAACAATCTTAGGGCTCCCTGTGTTGGCTATCCATCGAATCAACAGAGACGAAGTGTCGGCTAGCGGCAGCAGCTCGAAACTGCGCGAGCTGCGGGGCAACCAAACTTGGATCTAAGCTCGAAAACGTGTTCAGGCATCCGGCACGGCGCTCTCACGCACTGCGTCAAGCGGCTGCTGCTGTTGTACTCTGCGTACACACATCCTAGTCGTTCCCGCCCACAACACTCTCGGACAGTACGAAGTTTCCGAGAGACAACTTATCCAGAAGCGTCGACTGGGCTAGGCCTGAAGAACTTTGTCCCAATAGAAATGCTCGGTCCGAAGCATCGGGGTCGCTTGAGGCGCCGCCGCCACCAACGCCGCATAAGTAGGGGCTTTGACGGCTGCGTTCAGTGGTAATGAAAAAAGTTTGATCTGTTTACTAAGCCCTAACCCGTCGCTGATGCTGCTGCCGCGACCCGCCTCGTTCTCAGCCACGGCTCAAACTGGAGAATAAGAGTGCCTAAGGAAGGGGCACGCGAGTCTCCTTTAGTAAAGTGTTTGAACTCATGAACTCAGACTGCGCAGTAGCGACATCAACAACATCATCATCGACAATGGCACGAGTTTGGCTTTCTTTAGGATAATCGAGGAAGCCTTGAAGTTCCGAAGAAACTTTGTCAATCCGCACTCCAACGAATTAAATAGTCGGCTCGCTCCCGGCTTCTCATGGGAGGGGAGACGAGAGTTTTTAATGAAGCTCCGTATAGAGAAGCCTCTCAAGTCGGAGATGAGAGCTGCTGTGGAGAATTTTGCTTACTGTTTAACAGAGTACATCTTGAGCGGGGTCACCCGGAACGATTGCGTCAAGTGCCCGCTCTTGTCATTAGCGCAAATTGAGGGGAAATACGGAAGAGTCAACCATGCGGCTCAAGATCCGGTCGCGTTTCTGACATTGTACGGTGACCCTATCCCTTCGTTCTATTAGCTCTAATACCTGAAATGGATTTTCGGGCTCTACAAGCTCGAGAACAACGAGGTATGAATCGCGCTGATAACGTTCCGGGAGATGACTCCATTGAATTTTGTTGGAGAACTTCTCTGCGGAAACGAAGATGTCGGGAATCGTCTCACTGCCTCATCGCCCGTTGATTCCCACTGAATACTCAGTTCCGGTATCCGAAGATCAAGTTCGATCGTCGAGGTGTTTTCAGGGGTTCCGGTTGAAATATCCAGCGGAGCAGAGCGAAGCTATCGCTCCAATATCACAAAGAGAGCAGAGATGTCCCATTCACAGGGAATACAGGTGGTGTCGGCAAATGATGCAGCCCGGAGTGGGTCTGCACAGCAGCAACGCCAATTGGCATGAGTGCACTTGAACTTGCTGTTTGCGAGTTCACCATTAAGCATGGCAGAAGCCAAGGCACGAACAACATGGAGCAAGCGTGAAGCGGCCCAGCGCGTGCCCAAGAGGCCCCTCTGCCAACGTTACGGAGTTTTGCACCGTCATCAGCAGTGGAAACGGCGGATCGGGAACTCGCGTTTCGTTACGTCAAGCACTGCCAGCCAGTTGGCCGTAAAAGAGTTCCGTTGCCGAGATGTCCTTGAAACGCACAATCGCCCTGCATGTTCCACCCAGTATTGATCTCGTGGAGCGCATCCCCTACCAGGATGGGTCGGGCTGGGGTGGGGTGGGCTCTGTGGCCCGGGGCCATACTGGGCCCTCCCATTCTGGGAGCGGGGTCTGACCGAGTCGAACTGGGTCATGGCCAGGGTCGGACCCTCATGCTCTTGGAGAGCGTGTGACGTAACGGACGTGGGGTCGCGACGGGCTGGCCTCGTTGGTTGCCTTGGAGAATGGGGTCTCTAGGTGTGTGTGTGTGTGTCATTGGGTGGGGGACTCCGCGATACGAGATCCTGGAAAGTCGTAGAAACCCGCTCAAAACTGGTCATACCTCCACTGTCCTAAACAATCGGATCGTCCGCAGCCCCTTTTCATGAGCGAAATTTTCTAGCCTCAGAAAGGAGCACTCCGGTCTCGACAAAGACCGTTAGAGGTCTGGCTCTTCCGCTCATGGATGATATCAGGTGGCAGGATCCGATGTTTTCCGTTTGTACATCTTGAACACCAGCTTGGAAGATCAATACGTAAGATACCGGCTATAGTCTGGCCGTCATGTGCGTATGCTGAGAGAAGACTGAAACAGATGTCGAATCACTGTTTCGGGAATCTGGGCCCAACGACTGCAGTTCTGGAACGCCGTATACGATAATTGCTCCACGAAGTTGAGACATCCAATTCAATGGCGGCTGCATCCAATTCATGGATGTCCTTGCGAGTGGACTTCTCCCATGAGGAGTCTTCTGGCTATAAGGAAATGAATTTCCGACCCCCGGAGGAAGGGAGATCTTGGAAAAAAGATTCGTAGAAGGAAGAATCCATCGAAGTTCTCACGGCTCGCAGTCTGCCATCTGGTCAGTTGATAGAAGGAAAGGTTCGATTGTTTGTCGCTACTCTGGACCACCAGAAATGGAAGGAGCCCTCAAGGCCAGATGACGTCACAAACCCACGACATCAGCCTGACTGTGTCGCCATCCAGAGCTCGGCACACGGGTCGAGGGCGTCGCAGCCACCCAGACTCACTGCCGCAATGTTGGGAACAATTTTGACGATATCGATCAGATGCCTCGATGCTGAAGTAGTTTCTCGGTTTCGTTAACTGAAAGCCGTGTTATCATAGATATGGCTTAACGTATCGTATCCCCGCATCCTGGGAATCCCATTCTAATACGTCGAGTCTCTTTTGTCTGCCGGATTTTCTGCCCCGAAAGCCGCGTACATATTCTGCATGAGGAGAACTATCGTTCCATGCATTCAGAACGAGCTGTGTCACTTCTATCACCGCTCGCAGTCTTTCTGAAGCCAGGTGAAAAAGTGAGGTGCGTCGACGTTCAGTAAGTGGAACGAAATCTACATACATCATTCTCTCCGAATGTTTTGCCCGTCCGTTCGGCTCTTTCACTCACTCACTAATTCATTCATGTTTTCGTTTATTCTACCGTTCGTCCCTGGTCACACTTACGGACGGGCAGATCCTGAATTATGTAACGGCGGCGTGTCGATCAATGGCTGAATGAGAACCGAGATCCCGATTCCTCCGTGGCGTTCGGAGGAGGCATACGAAGAAACTACGTCGGAACGCTCCCGGAACTGCTCTCACCGCTGTTTCTTTCATCCACGCGAAACGATTACGTAGGAGTCCCCTGGCGGTGACGCGCAGCTGTTTCTCGAGCTGATACGTTTCCAACGGGCTGCATCATTTCTAGAAAGCGACGATCTCTTTTCTATCGGAAAAATCCCGGTTCCGAATCCGCATACCCGCGCGCGCCGCAGGAACGTGCTCTACAAATCAGTCGGCCAGGGGTGTTGACGTATGTGAAGAACACATGTGAAGAATGAATACAAAAAATCATAGCGGAGGAAACCCTCCGAGTGGGGTCCACGCCGTTAAGGATGCGCTGAATTATTGAGAAATCTCAGGTCATTAAATCGTTCGGAGTTCAAAGAATCAAGACGATAAAAGTGAAAAAGTCAGCTTAGAGAGTCGACTGTCTATGGGGAAGATTTTTAGCTCGTCGAAGCAAGCGAAAGACCGAGCAAGAGGCTCGATGGGAGCTGCTGCTGCGGCTGCCGCCGCTACCGCCGCTCCTCGCCAGCCTGCCGTTGGACGTTTCATGACTCACGGTAGGCGGTCGCTGTGCACCCCAGCTCGTATCGTGGGCCCGCCCTGTTGGGGCCCAAGCCCATTCTCTCAGGCCCACTGGGTCATTGGGTTTGTGGGGCCGTAACAAAGATTCCTCTCACTACCGCCGCCAACACCGCGGCCGTCGTCGTCCGACAACGACAGAACTCTTCCTGGACTCGAAACCAGGCGTTCTCGCACCAGAAATGACGCTTTCAACAAGAACCGCTGCTTACCTGTTGTCCGCGCTCATGGGAATGGCTGGGGCACTCCATAATCATGGTTATCGTTGTCGTCTTTGTCATCATGAAGTCGAGGAAGAACATTATAAACGACCACGTGGAATTTCCCGTTGTCTGAGCTGAGACTTTGAACATCATCTACGAATGCCCGAATTTCCTCGAGACCGCATCTGCTTCCTTGAGCTATATTCCTTTCGTTCTGTTATTTTCTCGAACGGAGACCGGTACTGAGCTCCAAGATGCCTCTATCCGTGATGATTATTGACTTTCTCCGGCAAGGAACGGTTCAGTCATTCAGTAGGCGAATTGAGTGAACCGAGCTGCGGCACCCCAACCGGCATCACGCCATTCTGGAACTCGCAGGATTCCATTACGGTGTCCGAACGAACAGGGAGAAATCACATCGAAATGAAACAATGCCCCGTGCGGCAAGTGAGTCATATGTCAGAATGCTCGATGAAGAAGTATGACTCCATCGACGAAGACATCATCAGAACGAGGAAGTGAAGGCGAACCGGGAAGAAAACGGAGCTCTGCGGTCATCTTTGCTCTAGATGTTCCTCGAGGCTGTCAGTTCTGTTGGCGTCTCATCTATTCCACGGGACGTTTCTGGACATCCTCCTCCCGCCCAGACTCTCACACATGAGTAGCCAAAGTGTGGCGAACAAGATGTTCAGCCGCTCCTGCTTCTCTCTTTGTCGTCACCGCTGCGTAGAAAGTGCGCTGTTTCTTCTTGTGCGAAGAGCGAATTCTATTTACATAGAAAACACAGTTCTGTCTCGTTTCAAAACGTCGTCGATATCTTCGGGAGAAGCATACTGGGCTGAGCGAACCGGTCCCGTCTCTCACTGGCGCAGGGGATGCACGTCGGCCGTGGTTCCAGATTGCCTGTGGAGCTATCGGAAACTTTAGCAACGGATACGAGCCGCTCTGTGAAGTGCTCCGCGCAATCCGTTGGCTAGGTGTGGGTGACCGAACTCAGGATGACGGGTCCAAAAATCTATTCACGAGGCACGGTTTGAGTTTCTCAATATCCCGCCGTGGAGATTCGGTTCCTAAATGAGATCTAGTCCGAGATTATTACAAAGCAGTCAGTCGGTAACAATTGTGACGAGTGAGCTCGCTCGAATATTGGCGACTCGCGCGCGTACCGGAGCTGTCTGCCTGAACGCGTTCAGCTCGCGGGATCGCCGCGAGAAATCTCACGCACGTTTGGATAGTCTTGACCAACATAAATTACCCGCTGCAAACGAGCAGCGATGCGGAATTCCGAATTTGACGAATGCATCGCCCAGCCCGTGTGCTCTCAGTCGAGAATCCCCCCTATGATCGGAGCGAACCGTGCATCGAGCCCCGAAGTGGAGCAACTGAATCTATCAGAGCCCATGCAAACCCTCCAGCTTATCTGAATGAAACCTTGGAGGCCAACCTTCAGGCGAGAGACTTTGGCTTCGCGTACGATCGCGCCATTTGGCGTTCAGTCCCTTGATGTGACAGTTTTTCCATGCCACAGCGCTCGATGCGGATGGACATGATTGTTTCTCATCCCACAGGATTCGTGATCCTAAATGAGAACAAATCAACCCGTCGCTGGAATTCGTGCGCTCGTGGCGGATGATTTGGGGGACTCCAGTTTCCTTGTAACCGTTTTCCAAGCGGACGCTCTTGATAAAACGCCGCACACGGCAGCAGCAGGCTAATTAACAGATGAGCGTATCCCCTCCCGAGGAACAAGTTGATTAGAACTTTTTAAGCAGAACCAACAGTTCCGCTTATAGGGGTTAACGACGGTGCGAAACTTGGACGTGGCCAGCTCATCCTGACTTAAACAGCATGTTCACAGGGCTCGTCGTAAAATTTCTGAAATAGCTTGCTTCAAAATCGCGCGGGAAAAACCACCTACAAGGTCGATGAGAGAACCTGCGCGGATTGTCTTCCGTTTGTCCACGGGTGTTTCGGGGCAAGGAGAGCTGTGTCGGGAGGATGAATTCGCCTCAAGCTTTATCTCGCACTCTCCAGCGCGAGAGAATGTGCTGCTCATGACTGCTGGACGATGCTTCCATACAAAAACCATGGACCATAAGGCACTCCACCGCCCGAAATCAAATTATCCACTGGTGCTGGCTGGCGGTCGAAGGGAGCTTCGGCGGGAGGTCGTGGTGCCGGCGGTTATGCACGAGGATGAGTTTTGCAGTTTCCTCGAATCGCGAAAAAAAACGTGTTTAACGACGTGGACACGTTCTGGAGTAAACATTTCTCTATGCTCTAAGCTGCTGTCCCGATCGCTCACTCAGGGCATGGCTCACGTCTTCCTTTCCTCAAGACGGTAATGAGAACTTGGTGCTCGCATGGACAGAGAGAACTCGGGATTCTGCGGGATCACTCGTGGAGTGGTCACTTGTCCGAGGCGGCACCGGAGGATTTAAATTCCATTTGAGACAGAGTCTGTGCGTGAGCGAACGTTATGTGTATGAGTGTTCGTAAACGTCCTGTCGTACTTTGTTTTGGAGATACTCGGAATCGCTTTCCGCAATCTTCGCGCCCTGAATTCCAGCACGATCGCCGCGGGATTTCGAGCTAGTGTATAGTAGGATCGACGGAAAATGTCAGCCCGTCGTCGAACACTCTTGCGAGGTGATCGAAGTCCACCGAACCTTCTAGAGCTTCCACAATCTCTATGGAACTTCCGTGGAATCATTAAATTCGGATCGATGTATTAGTCCAGGCTGAATGCCTCCTGGATAGAGCTCCCAAATCACTCGAATATTGAGAACTTTGTCGGATAAAAGTTCCATCTTCTCTGCCTCTAGCAGTCCCGAGAAAATGGAGAGCCACATGACAATGACGTCAAAGCTCGCCGAGAGACGCAGAGATCACTCTCTTCCCTTGAACTTTCTTCAGGAGTTGGGCTGAGAATAGAAGTTCCCGTGTGGCCGGTTCTGTCGACGGCTGTTTGAACAGCCTCCTCCTTTTTCCGGAAGCCTCAAGAGCCTGTGAAACTGCGGCCGGATATCAGCCGAGCAATCCGTTGTGGTGAATAATCGTGTTCAAATTTGGGAAACCGAGTACGATGATTCGGTATCAGGCTCCATCCCTAACGTTAATCGAATTCCGCCATCCCCCGCATCTACTCCCTCTATCTCCATGTAGAGCGACAACAGTTTTCAAGCAACCCGGTTCCTAGCAAAATGCTCAACCACGTCGCATCGTGAGCGCTTGATGGAAACCAAAGCTTCCTGCGATGACTCTCGTTCTCGTGGTTTCTCTTCGCTGGTTGCATGAGTGGGAGCGTAGCAGTAGGCGAACGAGGCTTGGGTTCTCGTCTCGCATTCGGAACGAAGCTGGTGAAGAGGATTCGAGTTTGAGCGAGTTCAGACGAGCCGCAACTTGGCGGAGGATTGCGAACCGCGCAGTAATCCTTTTTCGTGGTGGCAAGACAAGTTTCTCTACCTTCACTCACTCCCGAACGACGACTCTCTCATCAACGATCGGCCTGATTAGCGTTTGCTGGGAATTCGTCTCCCCGAGTTGTGGGTAGTTCAACGGCTAAATATCGGGGAAGTATAAACGTTCTGGGAAGCAGAGACGAGAAGAACCTTCTAGTAGCGCCGAGGGATTTCTAGGTTTCATCGCCATCAAAGAACTTCCAGCCTCATAAGATGCTGTGGTGGATTTTGTCCTCGACTCGGAATCCCTCAAGACAACCAACCCAATCGTCCGATGGCATCGAGTGAACCATAAATCGCTAAGCCACGCCACTTTCTCGAAGCGGCTCCAGCGAGCGCTCGGCCATATTGTATACATAGAAGCATGATTGCAACGACGAGGTTTGATTTGCGAACGGGTTCCAAAGCTCTCTGAACACTTAATCGAGAACGCGTGTTGAACACCGGAACGCAGTTAAACCACTGCGTCTCGCTTGCCGCATGGTGCGTTGTTACTGAGACGCCCCCTCAGCCAGTGGCTGGGGAGTGATCGTGGTCCTAGTCGTCCTGGAGTGAGTGGTTGCGATGTAGGTTTCGAGTGCGGGGCGATAACTATCGTGAAAGGAGTGTATTCAGCACTTGAGAGCCTAATCCGTTGATTGAGTCGCTTTAATTGCTGCAATGCGGCGATGAAGAGCTTTGAGCACACTTTCAGCTCTGAATGTTATGATTCCGAACGGATGTTGCTCCCCCCGCGCCGCTGTGACGCATCGAGGATCGCACATCCGACTGCACACAGTATAAAATTAATATTATATATACTCGAGTATCGCAATGTTCTTCATCGACGGTGAGGCAGTGAATTTATTCGCATCTCGAGTGAATGTTTCCCGTGCGCATCCGAGGTCGGCCATCACAATGAACTTCAACTCGGGCGTCATTCGGGCTTTCTACGTTCTACTTGAGGATCAAATTCGTCGATGAGGAGGCCGGCAGAGGCCCAGCGGAGCAGGACTGAACTCGGTGAGCCTGAGCAGGACAGAGTGAGGGTCGCGGGGAAGATTCTGTTTCGCAAACCAAGAGTTCCATGCGCATCGGACAGAGTGGATGTTAGCAGAAGCGAAACTGTGCTGAATCACTTCGAGAATCTCGAGAAGTCGAACGGCCAGGCCCGACCAGGTTGAATGACCTACCGACAGACAATCGACAGTAGCCCATCTGTGACTCTCAAGGAGAACAGACTTCTTTGAAGTTCGAGGAAATCTTCTGCGGCCGGCAACTACAGATAGATCTACGAGAAACCACTAGCACCATCGCCAGGCATCCCCGACCTGCAGACGGATGGACCAGGAGTAGCTTTTAAATGAGCTCCCCACATCGGCTGCCTTGCTTCCGAGAACTCACGCCCTACAACACAATGCCATTCGCTCGGAAACACTGTGATTGTAGCAGTAATAGTGAAAGAGGCTGTGACGAATTTTCAGCGAGCAAACGGCGGTCTCATATTTTTCGATCTATTTCATGGCGCTAATATACAACGTATGTCGATATATATATATATATATACGGAGAGAAGATCTGTCCGAAAGCTCCCTCCTGGAGATCATTGTTTTGAGAGTTCGAATTTCATTCGGAGAGATTCCTTGAGGATTGTTGGACAGACGTTCCTCGATTTCAAATCCGTCGCTCCTCGGCGGGATTCCGTTCTGGCTCTTGCAGAGCTCCCCAATCAGCACTACGCATGGAGTCGGCCTGAATTCTAGATCGCTCCCAAGATAAAATGTTCGAGGCGATCCCGAGAAGAGAGAAAACCCAAGAGGTTTCTCTGCTCTGTTGGCCAATTTGCGTTTGAGGTTAGCAGCGATGTCGTTCCCGTCCAGTGTATTTCTCGTAGACGACTCGAGTTTTCGAGGTAATCCCGTAGGAACCACTTATGAGGAGTTTATGCTGTGTCTAACATTCTAATAGGGGCCGCTGGGATACGTGGGCAGGCTATCATTACAGTGGGACGTCGGAACGAGAGGCTGTTCGTTTTGTATGTGCGCCACACACATCCGTTCGAATTTCAGTCGTCAACCGAGACCGATGCCTACTGAAATATAAGTCGACGAATCCAACCCAAACTCCCCCGGAGTGAAACCGAACCCTTACAACAAAATAGCTGCTGCCGACCGAGGTAGGATTTATTCCCTCCAGAGCTATTCCTGTTCCCGAACCAGCAAAACCAAGGAACTCCGCTCCGGAGTCGATACGCTTCGCAGATTACGCGGCCTCAATACGATCCCGTTTGCGGTTTACCGGGGACCATCGTGGTCACATACAGTAGCAGTGCGCGCTACTCTAACCAGCTATAAGATCATTCGCAGCAAGTCCCCGAACCGAAAAGCTATGAGGACGTCAGATTCGACCAAGGTGCGATGAGTCAAGTTGTAAATTCGAATGGACAGTCGACGCGACAGGGAAAGCACTCCGCGACTTTCAAGAACGCAGAGCTCTGGATTTTATCAACTAAGTTCACGACAGGGCCCTGGATTATCGCTCCCGAGAAGCTCCTGGGGAAACATCTAAGTACGCTCCGTGCGCACCTTGGATCACAGCCGAGTGCATATGAACTCAGCGAAAACTATTCTCCTAGAAAACTTGGCGGAAGGCCCGGAACAGGTGGCGCCCTCTAGCAGGGCTTGTTGAAGACAACGCAAGGTCCATCAGCTGATATTCATGTTGTTCGAATCGTCTCGTTTCGGTTGTTTCGCGCGAAGCTACTCGTTTTCGAGTCGCTCATTGAGAATGCTCGAATGGAGATCAACGAGCCGCGATTGGAGCCCCACCTGTCGAACATCGAGGCGTTGACAGCTGGAACGTAAGTCGCCTGGAACGCGCCGATGGAGTTTCCGAGAGCGTCCCTGCATCGGTGCCAATTCTCCAAACACCTGCTCCGCGGGCTCTATGTTTTTTGAATCTTCGGTATGTTGCGCTCACGAGTCGTCATCATCCCCCGCCAGGACCACTACCTATAATCCCAGCATAGTTCATGTGGCGCCGGATTGTTGTACACCATTCGAGGCGTTCAGGAACCTGGTGGCACGATGTCTAAGAGTGAAACTTCCATCTCCAGCTTGGGAAACTGGATACTACTACAACCCTCTGAACCGTGATCGTAGGGTAAGTTCCCACTCTTGAATTGTGTCACGATCAGGATTGTGGAGAATTTTCTAATTTGGGAAGCAATTCCAGGTATTGGTGTACAGTCTGGAGGACTCTGGTCGGACGAAGTGTCTCGTAATCAACGAGGACATGACTTACGTAGAGATCGTCAGTGGATTCAGGCGCGACGTTTCGAAAATTGAGAGAATCCTCTCCAGTTTGCACCTCGAACGGCTTCTTCGAGCCTTTCAGGATGCTCCGGTTGGTATATTATCTGATCCTGTTGCCCAGCTCGGACCATATTGCAACCACATCAGGAAGGACGGGGCCTAAGTCAGAACGTGAACTGCAGATTTGTACCGGATGGAGGCAGAAATCACTCGCACAGAAGCCCGATGTGATACTCAAGGACCAATTCTACCACGCAGTCAACTGTTGGGGTGTTCTAGATGCAGCAAAGCCGACCGCAAAACTATGTCCTCCTTGCTCTGAAGCTCAGGTGAAGTATTTTGGGCTCGAAGCTGTTGCTGTGACGCTAGCCGCGCATTAGGTTCGAATTTCGAAAGGAGACGATAACCGATAAGCCAGGCGTTACATTGGATCGGGAGGAGAATATTCATCGATGAAAAACATACGAGGCTGTGGATCACACTAAACGTTGCCTGAAGTGAGAACAGAAACTTTCCAGCGGGTTCATGCGGAGCCGGAGAAGATCGAAGTCCCGATCGAGGTCCGTGAATTACAGAAGAAAACAGTACAGAAATTCCGATGTCGAATGAGAGTTCATTTTTGCCGCAAACGGGCTCAGAAAGACGAACCCTGCAGCGAGCCTATTTGCCCTCATCAGATGGTCAACATATCGTTTGAACACAACAGCCGCAGGTATTGTGGTCTTCAAGCATGTGTAGAGACTGGAATGCGACTCATGTGATTTCCGCCATTCGTCTCCAGGATCCCAAACGTTGTTGCTTTGGGCGTTCACAACTGGAGTTGTTCTCTCAGCGTCCGAGGACCCCTTGGCTAATTTTCCTTTCCTTCATCAGGATCACGGTCCTCCTCGACAAACTATACGAAGAGAGCCCTGAAGTATTCCAATCCGCCATGATGGCTATGACCGGTCTGGGGCGCCGGCCTCACCCCACTCGTGGCAACAAGAGAAGATTCGACGATTCAGGGGAGCACGATCCGCTGCAGCTCTCACAGGCAAGTCAAGTGAACTGCCGGGGTCGTTCTCCTCATAGAGCCGAAGCATGTGAAATTCTCACGGGCCGATGACGAGTCAATGAAGTTGCGGGGTACTCGAAGAAATATGATTGCCTGCGAGAGCCACTTTCTTTCCAGGAACCCGTGCTGGAGAAAGGAGCCGTGGGGGACGTCATTCGTTTCCCGCAATGCATCGATAATACAATGATCCTCCAAATCCAGCAGGTTTTGAACGATGGCAGGGTTGAGACCAGACAGGTTTATCTGAACAGCGTCGATGACAGTCAGCCAATGCTGGAAGAAGGTGATGAGGGTCAGCTACCGATCCAGTTGCAAGATCTCATATCCGAAATACAAGATCCTGAATTACCGCCTTATGGAGTCGATGCGATAATCGGCGTTCCCGGCGCTGTTGATCTTGGGGAAGGTCTCCCGAGCGAAGAGGCTGGTTTGGCTCTCGAGGATATGCAACTCGAAATGGACGATGCGAATCTTTGATGACAGGGCAGGGAAACCCAATTGTAAATAAGTGTGCTGAGGATATTTTCGAGAATAAAGCCTGCCGTAGGCACAAAAGGTAGTTTTGACGCGTTGTCTGGCTCCGATTCCTTGAGACAGTGATATATCTTCTGGATATCCCACCAATGGTGAGGTTCTCGATTTTGAGGGAGGCTCCTTCTCCTCCATCCTTCTGTGGTCGGCTACGCCGGGAGAGAATCCGGAGATCATTTCGGCGCCAAAAGTCTTCTCGGATATCTCCTTCCACTGATGAGGATTGTTTTTCCGGATGTATGCGCAATGTCGAGTGCGGAAAACAAACGGAGGACTGTCGCCCTCGGATTCTTCCGGCCTCCCGAAGTCCAAACAGCGAGTCACCGAACTCGCCGTGGAACAACGGGCACGAGAGGCTCAGACGGCAGTCCGCGGGTTATCCGTCAGCAAATCTTTCGTGGCCATTCTCGACACGCTATTTCTCCGACGGATCTGAGAAGACCGTGGCGGAACCAGATTGAGTGCAGAAGATTTCCGAGAAAACTTTGAGATTTTCTTCAACCAGCTTTTTCTATCCCGGTGGGTTCCCGTTAAGTTCAAGCACCCAGTGCACGCCCACCTTGTATGGTCATCCGGATACGACAGGTGCTGAACCGATTCCGGGAGGATTTCCGTCCTTGATCAAGCCGGACAGTGCATCATTGATGCTGCCTCCTATAGTGACTCTATTGTTCACTGACTTTTAGCTTGGTTCTGCGGACTAAGAAAAAACATCCTGGAAAGTCTCGATCATCTGTGGTGAACACAGATCCTCCCAGGCACCTCGTATCAGACGCCAGTCAATTCACTGTGCTTGAATCCCAGTGACTTGTTCCGATGCGAGCTATGGAGTCATATAAATGAATGGGGAGCCGGTGCATTCAGTTTCGGGACTGTGATCCATAGGTTGAGCACACACAATGCGGTTCGACGTCACAATCTGACCCTTTCCCAAAGAGGAGAGAGGCCGACTTCCTATCAGCTGTCGAAAGCCCAACAACGTTCGGCAGCATGGATGGTCGTGAACTTTCTGACTGATTTCCGTCAAGGATGTGGCGCGCCGCGATCTAGACTCGGAGTTCCAACCGGTGGACCCCAATAAACTTTGTGCAATGATTCCCAACATCGATCCCACCCTGCAGACTCTGCTTGGAACACTCCTGACGTGGGGCCTGACCGCCGCCGGTGCGGCCTGTGTCTACATCCTAAATTCTAGTCAGGTCAGTCGGAATAATGGAATCGCCTGCATAGGTCACCGATAGGAAGCTCATTGTTGACGCGCAACGATGAGCATGCGTTCCAATGGACTCGTCGCTCAATCGTAGGGGAAAGCAAGTTCTCCATCTGTTATCTTCTGCCGCGGATTTCGCTCAGGTATTCCTGGAGTGCAATCATTGCCGGAACAAATGAGGGGATGCAAGAAACCGACGGCTCATTCCGTTTAGCTATGATGTCAGCATGTCATCATGGGATTCAGTTCTCAGTGATGTCGTGGGGTGTGATTGCGTAATTGCTCCTACGTCACCGATCAGCTTCTGTGCCAGACGCTGGGAGAGTGACTCTGGCGTTGAACAGGACGATCATAACTGATAGCTGTCTCGGTTGGAACAAACGTAACGGAGTCGGTGAAGCAGTCGTTTGACGACGACAACTTCCGAGCTCCGTGGTATGAATCAGGGCGCGAAATACTGCAGGGCCGCTTTCGGCACAGAACACAACGCTTCTGGAGGGAGTCTTCTGATCCCAAAATCTGCTGATGCAGATCATTCCGCTGAATCGTTTCTTTTAACATTGCAGAGACGGATTCTCGATGGGAGTCTCGGTTTCGCAGCTGGGGTGAGTTCGAATTCTTTGAGTTTGCCTGAGAAAAATCATCCTTAGTAATTCTATCACTTGTTTATGCTTTTACGGAGCGATACGGGTTTGGTTACTGAGGGCGCTGAGAAGGAAAAGTGAGATTGCTACGGGTTCCCGATCGGGACCAACACGACCACCAGCTCACGACACTTTGGAAGAGGCGCAACCGTCGTCTCTTGATGCTCAGGAGCTCATGGCGTGTCGATCGGGAACGGCACGGCGGCGCTCGTTCCAGCAGCTTTTCTATCGAGGCGGCGCCAAGCTTTTTCCCAGTTCGACTCGGGTCATTGGCAGAACGTTCTCTCTGTGGTTGAAGTGTGCGGAAGCTGGAGGGAACCATCACACGCGACTCTCGGTTGGGAATCAGTTGCGAGACAGATGAATCACGAGTGGTGTTCGATGCCACATAAAAACTTTGACTCAGTAATGAAACCTCTTACAGTACACCTTCGGATATTTCAATTGATCGATGCGAAAAGATGTTGGAATAATCGAAAGTTGAAATTATTATAGATTCAAATGATCGAGGTCGTACTCCATTCAGAATTGAGATGATTCGGGTTGTATTGTAATCTGAGTTGAAAGGTCGGGGTCCGAATGGTTGAAAGAATCGAGGCGTTACTCTACCTCGTTGGATATCCCTCATTTTGGAAAACTAGAGGATTTCAGGAGCCGTTGCCCAGCCAGCATTGATCGAGAGCCATGCCAGGTTAAACTTCGATCAGCGCCGTTGTTCATGGTTTAAAAGATGAATGATTCAATGTCTTCGTGCCTTGCTTCCGGTAGAGGACACATGGAATGAATTGAGCTGAAAATTTACGTTCGCTTGCAGGTGATGCTGGCTGCTTCATACTGGTCCTTATTGAAACCGAGCCTGGAAATCGCAACGCAGACTCATGGCGAATTATGGTGTTTCCTTCCGGCATCGATCGGCTTCGTAGCTGGCGCTTTCTTTGTTTTCATTGTTGATGTTGTTTTGCCCGAAAAGGTCAGTAAGCTGATTCGAAAGCTCAAACATGATCCATTGCAGCAGTTCTCCTGTTTTCGATACCGCTGTCCATGATCGCCCTCCCCTCGCATCACGACGAGAATTTTGAAATATGAAAAACTTCAAATTCCTCATGTGTTAACAATGGGCGCTCCTGCTGGAGCCTTCGAAAATCCCCCCTTTCGAGATCCGCCGTTGCTATGACTCAATCGATCAGGATTGGAGTCGTGAGTTTGGATCTTGGACTCAAGCATAAATCTAAACCCACAGGACACAGTGAGAATCTTGATGGAATCAAGTCCCAAGAAAGATGACGACCATGATCAGGAACGACGGGCAACTCAGAGCAGCGCTTTGCAGTGGAAACGAATTCTCATGCTGATCATCGCGATCACCATGCACAATATTCCCGAGGGAATGGCGGTCGGCGTGGGCTTCGGGGCAGCGGACACGACAGACGTGAGCTTATTTGAATCGATCGCTGGAATCAAGCAGGAACCACGCAAAATCTGGTTGCTAGGATTCCACCTATTTTCCCCATGAAACCGTGGATTTGGTGACCACGAGATTCTGATGAAGCTCTCTAATTGCATTCCAGGCAGCAACGTTTGCCTCGGCCAGGAATCTTGCTATAGGTATCGGGTTGCAGAATTTCCCCGAAGGCCTTGCCGTCAGTTTACCGCTCCGGGCTGCCGGTTTCTCCAAGGGGATGTCTTTCTGGTAATTTATGTTTTTTTTTCCCGCCTGCCGTGGTCCCGAATTGGCTTCTAAAGGAGCTCCACATGTATTAAACTGTTTTTTAGATTAACGAATATGTTCTCTTCGAGGTACGGTCAGCTGAGCGGCGCTGTAGAGCCCGTTTTCGGAGTTATTGGGTGCCTATTGGTTTCATATGCGCGGGTGATACTCTCGTATGCGCTGGCTTTCGCCGCTGGGGCCATGATATACGTAGTGGTTGATGATATCATCCCAGAGAGTCAACTATGGTGAGCATCAGATGAGGAGAAACTTACAAGTTTGTTTCGTTGTGTATTTCCGTATCGTCGAAGGAACGGCCTCGATTCATTCGAGCTCGCTGGAACCGAATCGGTCTGGAAGTCTCTTATGTTCGAATATCGGATCAAGTACCGTCTCCTACTTGTATTCACGGCTGTTACATGTTGGATTATTGAGCGATGTACATGATCTTAAGAGCATCTGGATTCCTACTCTAGCTCCATGTTGTGACTGTGCGTTATCGTTCCTACAGAGTATCGTATCTTCCAGCGGGAACGGGAAAATCGCATCGTGGTCAACAATCGGTGGCTTCATAGTCATGATGACACTGGACGTGACGCTTGGTTGACTTGACGAGATGGTTCAATTAGTATAGTTGAATATGACACAGCACGGATCGAGGCCGCTTCAAAGTCCGATTCGAGACAGCACAACTTCTGTATTTCGAGCACGAGTTGTGAACTTTCCTCCACGTATGTATCGAGCACGAATCCGAAGGTCTCGTTCATGCTCCACATCTCAACCAAAGTCTGCCAACTCTAGTCAAAACAGCGAGAACCATTGTACATCAGGATGGTGGATTCATACGAACCGCACCGGATTTCCCGCTGAAGCTCGTGTCCACCGCGTCAAGAGGCAGTCTCCCTACTATGCACCTTGTGATATGAACTGTAATGCGAACGCCAAAGTTTATTCAGTTAGCAGAACGTGCCTCTTTTTCTGGGCTCAAAGAGGATGTCCGTCTCGCTCCGAACCCAAGCAGTTTCCGAGTGGTCAACCATATCCTAAACTTTTCCGTCCAGGATTCGCTGACCCCTGAATCATCTGGGGCCGTTTGCAATCCGATGCGGAACAACTTCTGAAGCCAACAAGAGTAGAAACGTCAATAAAGTTTCGGTCGTAAGCTTATCCCTGTTCAGTTATAGCTGGCCGCTGAAGCGGAAACTGAAGTTCCGCACTCACATCAGATACGCAACTGATAAAGCAAAAAAGATCTCGAACCAGCCAAATAGGCTGATGCCAAGGACCCATGGTGCTGAAGAGGGAAGGAGACACCTTCTGGCCTCAATAGCATGCTCCATAATCTGCTATGGATACCCGATATGGCACCTAGCCTTGGAACATAAATATAACTGCAACTCTCTCATATCCGCACAGAGTATCACAGCGATTCGGATCTGTAGTGGATACCGAACTATTTCCAACGACGTGGCCATGGTCCTCTCTCGGTCAATCCCCTGGGACATCAGGATCAAGGAGACCATGGAGATCAGGGGCTTTACACAAACCGGCAGAACACCAACAAGATCGATGAACGATGCCACTGACACAGAGACAGAACCAACACAATCATATGACCCACACATGCAATCGGACTATACAAATATACTCCTGGAGAGGATGCAAAGCCGATGGTCACACGGTGATCCTACCAAGAGCATCTGGACAAAAACACTAATGAAATACATCAAATCATGGTACACCAGACTCACGGGGAAGTTGACTATTTTCTGACCCAAGTACTTTCGGGACACGGTCACTTCCAATCATGCCTCTGCAAAATGAACACCAAACTCAGCCCATTTTGCGTTCATTGTGTAGACGGGACAGACGACACGCCGGAACACACTATCTTCCACTGCACAAAATTCACAGAGCACCGAAGAAAACTTCAAAGTATGATACAGTGTATACCCACACCTGGAAACATCGTCTACATCATGCTCGTGAACATCCAGATTTGGAAAGCAGTTGCAGACATGATATCTGTCATTTTGAAAATTAAAGAAAAATATGAGAGAGAACTGGAGACAGGGACGAGTACCACATCATGAAGACAACAGATAGATAACCAAGAACACACCCTGGGACAAGGCTCCCCCGGACGAGCTGCCGAAGAAAACTTGGATATCGGTGCTTGAGCCGCGGGATAAGAGAAAGACTTCGAAACTCTCTCTTCTCTTGAAAAAAAAATAGCCGCTGAAGCACCGCGAACATTGAGAACGACCCGTCATGCTGAGCTAGCTCGAGATGAAATCATTCTCTCCGAGCTTCCATTCATATTTATTCTTCTCCGCATGTCTCTTGCATACATGTCGTCATTTAATTATTTTAAATACACACTTGGTACATTTTTCAGTACACTGACAGATCTGGATGAGTGTTCAGACAGAGAAGAGACCTGACTGCCCGAGTCAAGAAGGGAGCATTCTCCTACGAAGTATGATCCTCCTGGCAGTGAATCATCGGCTCTGGTGTCAGATCTGCATTCTATCGACTGTGGTTGTGGTTCTCCACAACTCGCGTACACAGCAAAATAAGTTATTTCATCATGTTTTGGGGACGGAGGAAGTAGATATCATGGACGCAGGCCACAATGATTAACCGTAGTCGGTCGGTTCCGAACAGAGTAAACCCACGATTCGATTCCAATCGTGGGTGGAGAATTCGTGAAGAAAGACTGGGGGTCGTCCATTCGTGAACGCTCGTGAGAGCTTCGAGAACAAAATTCACGATTCTGGCAACGGGGGGAAAGATGTGTAGAGCACATCCAACACGCATTATTGAACAATAAAATTTTTGTACGACCACATGGACTTGAATTGCTTCTTGATGCCACGTATGAAGTCTGAAGGTTGCACAACCAGCGAGATGTCTTTGCCAACAGCACGTAATCTGGGTTCTATTTCGGATTTTTTGAAAAATAAGTTAATGGGACGGTGATTGACTTCGGTTATCCACCACGATGTGAGAGCCATGCCGCCATCCAACGCAGTTGAAACCTGTAGCAGAATAGTCCATGTATAATCATATTTTGAGAAACTCAGTTCAATCAGTTCAGGTCGAAATTCGAGAATGCCTCATTCAACGGTGATTGTCGAATATCTCAAAGTATCGGTTCGAAACTTGACGCTTACCATGAGTGGCAGACCGCTCCGATACGCCAGGCCCCCTTCGATAACTTTGTGGATCTCGTTCGTGCCCTCCTCCATAATGAGACCCAAGTTTTCCCCTTCAAAGCTCCTCTTCATAGCCAGTGCTTTCCCGAAGGGGATTCTCTGTATGGTGAGTTCCACCGTTTGGTTGTAGATAAGATCTTTGATTGTTTTGTGCGCCTCCGAGGCGCAGAACACCTTCCGACCGCAGATGTTGAGCAAGCGATCTCCGACATGGAGATGTGATTTCATCGAGGTTCTATTCCAACCAGCTATGTACACAGCCCCGCAAACATCCACCAAAGCCAAGCTGCCTTGGAGGTCTCGCTTGGCAAATCTCACGAGGACTCCAGCTTGGTGAGTCATTTCTTCTTGAAGCTTGAGAATCTGCGATTCTCTGATGGGCAACTGACCTGTGCTGGTTCCACTGATCTCGACGTAGAGACTTTCGGTGATTTGAGGTGCTTCAACGTGAGTCTCTGACGGAACGATTTCAAACGACGAAGGCGTTGGAACAACAGTGCTGTTTCGAACTTGAACTTTTTCATGACCTGATCGGTCGTGTGCAGCGTCATTCCGTAACATTGCTCGCGCGGGTTTGGGACTCAGCGTTGGCTTCGCTTCTGCAGTTGAACATCTGTTCCGCACCGGCACCTCGGGCGATCGCACACAAGAAAACGACGACGACGGTCCTTGGATACTATCACAGTTGAGACCGTTGCTGATAAGCTCTCCAGTTTGAGAATATTCCGTATTGCGTTCAATCAGTCTTTCCGACGGGGTCAAGAACGTGCCGTTGGCCCCCGTTCCTCCGTGACCAGCACCACTACGGAGAGGGTTCACAGCTTCTTCACGCGGGTCTAAGTAAGTGTGCTCCTCCAGGCCGCCCGTGTACGAGTGGCGTTTGTTCCCGGGGTCGGTCTCTACAGTCGCTCTCCGCTGACGCGATGCGCAGCGAGCCGATTCCGTCCGGCTCAACGGTCGATCGAGGACAGGGAAAATCGGTTCGTATATCGGGTTCTCGGGTGGTTCGGGGAGCGGTGACGTCGGATCTCGCGGTCTACCAGCACCGTGAGCAGCACTCGTGCTCGGTCCCGAATCGTGGCTCGAGGATGACGATAGGTTGCTCTCGATCGACTCTTGTCGGAAAAATGTGGCACTGTTCTCGACCATATTGAGCAAACTTTTCTGAAAGCAAACAGGATTTCAAATACCGCTGTGAGACTCTTGGATAGAACTAAACAACGGCGTGCACTCATGTGTGACTCAGCCGACTCCGAGGGGAATATGCTCAGCTAGCCGCGATGATTCTCTCACAAGCACTCTCGCAGCTCTTGAGATCACCGCTTTCCTTTCAGCGGGTTTCCAAAAGCGCTAATGTTGAAATTGACATTTACCCGCATATCGGCAAGCGCCGGGTCTCTCCGAGCTGGTTCCTCGGTTGGAGTTGGAGGTAGGGGCATGTTCTGCCGCGGATGTGGTGCTTTGGAGGGCTCAGCGCTGTATTCGTTTTCTTTCGGCCGAAATACTCCTCGCTCCCTGAGCTTTTCCGTCAACGTGTGTACCCAGTCCAAGGTCAGCTCCTGACTCTCCGTCGCCAATCTGTTGATTGTAGTTAATGGTATGTCACTCAACTCAAGCTAAAACCGACACGGACGAGCTCCATCGGTTGCGCAGGCGGAAGACGAATGAACATGGGATGCGACTCAAACAACGTAGAAGAGGGACACAATGAGGAGTTCCCACGGAAATTCCATCACATCCATCGGAATGGATTCAGGATGTATGTTTGCTTGATTTCTCCGTTATCTCCGACTCAATCATGTCTTTCCGACCATGTTGAGGCGAGTATTTGCTGTCAATAGACATTTCGCGCGCTTGAGAATCAGGGACGAGGAGGGAGCTAAGACTAAGCTGACTGACGAGACGCGGGACGAAGTCGAGTGAGCTCACCTGAGAACCTTGTTCTTGAGGGTAACAGCGAACTCATAGCAGTCCTCCTCAGGGCTGACGAGCCGAGGAGAAATGTGCAGACAATCATTGAGCGAGAACCTGCAGGGAATAACGTCATTTGAACTCTAAGTAAGCATTCAACCAAATGGATTTTACTTTCCGGTGGAGGGCCCGATCCCTATCTACTCTACGCTGCCGAGAATACTGGAGCGCTTGCAGAATAGCAACGTCGAGACGTGGAACGAATCGGTGACTAACTGTCGCTTTTGGAGAGCTGTTTCCCCTCTGCCGTAAACGGGTTGCGAGCGGTTCTCTTCCTCATCGTGCTCTAGATCACTCGAATTCTCGTTCTGTCTGGTTGGACAATGAGGACAGCACGAACTTAAGGATAGCGTAATCGAATATCGTTGTGATCGGCAACGCGTTTCCCGATCAATTGAAGGGTGGGATTCGCGTGTTGGATGATGGGACGCGCCCCCGGAACAGCAGGTGGCTTGGTTGATCTTTTGTCAGAACTGGCGTTTCGGCCGCCCACCCCACAGTTCACTGATTACCCTTGATTCGTAGGCCTGCCGCTCCAGGCTGTGAAATCTCAAGCCCACATGGCCGTAGGGCGTAAAAACGTAGGACTTGAAGATACTTATACCCGATCGTACGAATCATTGTCAACCACAGTGAGTCGCAGAAGTGAGCCAGCATTTGAGTGGAGCTCCGCCTTCCAAATGTCACTGGGAACATAGTCAGGCACAATTGGCGTCGTCTCAGCAGGAGGAGCTTCCCGGAGAACCCAGGAATGGTGATATTCCTCTCGGGATGAAGAATCCTAACTGCCGAATCGAAATTGATGATCCGGGATTCTATCTTGCACATATCTCTCGCTGTACCTCTCCCGTTGCCCACGGAATCCGAATTGAAGGCACTCCCGACCGGGTCCTTTCATCGTGTGAGTTCATCGAAAAATCACAATGAATATCAGACATCTGAATGTTGAACGAAGTTCTATATATTTTTTGTGAATTCAAGAATGATGGAAAGTAGCGGAAACGAACCTCGCCACGGGTTTGTGCTCAGCTGAACAATGTCGATTATCGTAGAATTCCAGCCAGGGCCCATCTTCGTCGTGGATGCAGAAAGAGACGAAGAGATTTTCTAAATGAGATTTAGGCAGTTGATCCGATGTCTGCAAGTAGGGGATGCACCGGAGCCATCCGTTGCGGTAGATCTCTCGAGACATCGCTGAAAGGTGTAGATGGAAATTTTTTTTCTCGATTGTTCATTGGATCTCAGCTGCAATGTTTTATGGAAGGCTCTCCACCCTAGTTTCTCTCCTGCCACAGAGCTCTGACACTTTGAGGGTCGAAACCTCCGGAGTTGCTAGTGAGATTCCGACATCGAGACGGTACTTCGTGTTTTTTTCGGGCTTCGACATGAGCCCGATCCGCAATGTGAACATCTGACGTGCGAACGTGGTGGTCGAGGGAAGCTGTCGGATCAGCGGATCCGAAACAGTGTGGAAGTTTTTCGTATACACATTAGGCTGTGAGCTCATTCGATGTCATCACGATCTGAGTTTCGCTGGATTTATATCTCTCTCAAAATAACTCAAACATATCAGTTTCACGATGGAGGGGACCCCTCGCTCCATGAGCAACGGCACTCAACAGTTCCGAAAGAGACGACCGCTCATTGTATGGAGCTCTGGGGGGATTCGAGTGGAAGTCATCTGAATTCCTGAGGATCAGAGCCATACGAGAGCCAGAATATTCCACATCGCTTCCTCATGATTCAGGCGGTGACGACATATCCCAATTAAACTCTCACTGCGTAAGCCAAAAGTCCTCCAATCGGAAGGTAGACGGAAAAGAAACGTTCGCAAACTAATGATAAGATGACTCTAGGACAATGGCGCCGCTGATAAACTCAATGAGATAGATGTGTTTCCGGTACTGAGAAGACACTACAATGATGAGGTATAAATTGAGTCCAGCAAAGCGAAAACCCCCGGGTCTCTCCGATTGTTTAATGTCTGCCGGAGTTTGTGCACCCTCGTCCTCGTAATCAGTTCTCAAGAAAGGTTTCTCGGGAGCGCGCTTCTCCGGGGCACGAGTTTCGACTTCATACATCGGTGAAGCGTTCCTCTCAAACTCTCAACCAACCGTAAGAGTCGTCAAGCGATGCTCGTACTCAACACCGTGAGCCGGCGCATCGTCGGCAAAACACTACATCCAGAGCGTTCATCTGTCATTGGAGCACAGAACTCACGCCGTCTCGTGGAACAGATCTTTTTTCTCCGTCGATAACGCAGCCGAGGCACGCAAGTTGGGCGAAGTCTTTCTGCTCCGCAAAATCATACTCTGAGACACCTTAACGCACAGAGACGAATAGAAACTGCCGAATATACACTTGCACAGTGAATGGGACACTCGATTTGCTGCACGCATCACGATGCTTCATAGGAAGCGCATGATTCACAACCGTTGCATATCACACTTTCGGTCGAAAACCGCCCGAAATGCGGATGACGATTTCTATAGTGTTGGTAGTGACAGTGGTCTCTTACCGACGGTGACTCACGTAGGGAGACCCCTGAAACATTCGTTGATGCCTCACTGCTGGGCTTCTGGTTCACTGACAGGTTCGCTGAGCCGAACAGCTTTTGACCGAATCAGGATGTTGGCATTTGGATGCCCAGACTGCTTCCGCTCAGAACATAACAAAAGTTATCTCGGAGTTCCGATTGAGGAAGCCAGTTCGTCAAAACGAACAAGCTTTCCATCCATCGGTGGTTGTTCTAGCGGCGGCAGCCGATGTGTTTTGATTCTCGCTTCCGAACCCGTGTGACGTCAGAGTAGAATGTTGCTGGCTGACTCAAGCGCCCTCTTCTGACGTCGAACGAAACTTTCATCACTTTGGCAGCAAGCAGACCGAAAGGAAGGCGGGACGTCGTGCATTCGGGATGGAGAGCGGAGTATCGTGAAATATCCCAGAACGACATATGCTCGGCGTGCGAACTCCATCAGCGACGAGCGCGGGTACGGGCCCGAACAATGAATACGCAATCGGAATCTGTAAATGGGGGAGAAAGGGTCCGATGAGGATGATCTTTGCCGAGAGGAAAAACGGAGTCCGGGCACCGCTTCAGTCTTTTCCGAAACTTTTTCATTCGCGCGTCACTCCGACTCCTCAGGCTGAATTCTGGCTTAAACAGACGCTGATTGAGGCATTCAGTCACCTTCCAGTGTCTTGGAGGCGCGTGTACACGGGTTCAACCGACAGGTTCCACCGTCCATGTGGAATACGTTGTACTTGCGAGAATAAATGTTGACTGCCCGTTCCTTTCCTACTCCTGGCCCCCAACAATGATTCTTTCACTTGAGGCACGTTGTCACCCGCTTCATGTCTCTCAGACCTCATTATTGATATGGAAGAACCATGATTTCGACCTGCGTCGGTTCTCGACTCACGTTTGTTCTCTCCTTACGTCGCTCCGGGGGCACCGACTGTCGAGGTACGACTGCGTATGACTAGCACAAACTCGTGATTTTCAATCCTAACAACGCAATCGACCTTATCGATGGAAAGTAGGGAACCTTCGGGAGGAGCCTTGTGGTTTCGCTTGTGAGCTCTCTAGAGCTCATCTCACAATCAGAGCCAATGATGTGGTCGTACCGCCTTGCCTCTTGCCTGTTCTGGGGGACCTAAGATGCTGGCTCACTGAAAATTACCTCACCCTCGTTATCTTTCAAAGACGTTCTATACATGAAAATGCTCGAAGATGTGATCTCAACACCGTTTGCTCCATATTCCGTCTATTCGTACCTCGCTCGACTTCCTGAATCGCATGCTCTTCGTGCAAGTTCGGGGACCCTAACTCTTGTGAATCATTCGTGACGTATCTATTTAGGACTTGGGCGAGAAAAAAGTTGTACACCACAGTTTCCTTGGGCGCTCATCCCGAGTTCTCAATTGTTCTGTCTTGGAGCTGACCAGGCCCGACTTGAGGAGACAAATATGTCCGATGAAGAACTCCGATGATCGTAGTCAGCTTGATTTCAATTTTTTCTCCTCTCGCTACTCTGTTAGCGAATCCCAGCGAGAAGCGATCTTGACTCGATAGCATCAGCTCAAATTTCGCTCACGCCGTGTTCTTATATCTATCACTTGCGAACCAGACCGTCCGTGAATGGATTCGTCTCGCGAAATGTTACGCAATCTCGTTCGAAGTGCTGTACATACATGCGAATGAACTCATTTGTTGTAGATGAAGTGCGAACGTTTCGAGCTACGTTCGAGGATTTATTGTCAGCATGGGCTACAGCAAAATAAGATCGAAGCTTCGAGACGTTGATCAGTTCCGAGAGGCATGACGGAAGCGTCCAGCATCGTTACCGTTCCGTGAATTGCGGGCTCATTCATGACCAAATATCAGATGAACAATCACCGCCCGGGTATCGAATCTCGTGGGCAAGCACCGGACCGTCTGGCTCTTCCCCAAAGTCTATGAGAAAATCTCCATCTACTTCTAATCCGCCCTTTTCCGTGTCCACGTTTAGGCGCACGAGCATAGATCCATTGGCGAACATGTCCGGGTAGAATTGCTTGTCCCAAGCGGAGAAGAGGGAAGTTGTCAAGTAGAGTCTTTTCCCGTCAAGTGAAAGCTGCAACATTTGAGGACCTCCTCTCATTTTTCGCCCACGAAATTCAGGGAGCTCGGGTTTGCTCTGGAAGCGAAAACAGTGAAGATGCGATAGAAAATTAACCTGGGCCACCAGAGAACTTAATCAATCGTGTCAATGAGTCACATCAGGGGAGTGACTCGTCGAACAGTCTTTCGAACTCACGCCATCGTCTCTTGTGACATCACCGCGGATGCTACCACCGACTTGGCACTGGAATGGAGCTCGCTAGATTACTTCAACGCAGCGTAACTCGGCAACGGAGCATTACTGCATAGCTTCATTCGTTCCATATGATGACATCGTCTCATGGCTGATACTCACCAAACCAACAAGTTTTGGATTTGCGGTTTCCTCTATGTTATACTGGCGAACTTCTCCAGTTAACCAACATGAGAAATAGAGGAACCTGAAACGAATGGACAGTATGTGTTTACGACTGCTCTCAACCATCAAATTCAGAGACTCGAAGGAAGCGCCTGTTAAAGCTTGGGGACTGACCTGTCGTCGAGTGAAAGGATTATATCTGTGATGACTCCTGGCATCTCGGGGAGCATCCAATTCTTCACCGGAATCGTCGGAATCGAGATCACCTTCTGGGCTTCCCACAAACCATCTTCGCCCAAATTGAAGCGGAAGATTGAGCTCGATATCGCGCAACCCACGAAACCTTCGGGTGGAACGTGAGGAAATTTTGACAAAATCTCTGGGAGACGAATTCCGGAATCGTCACAAGAGGCGTCTCATACCCGGAACCGTTGAATTACCTTCAGTTCTGTTCGGATCGTGGAGGAACCTGGTTTCGAGAGGCATGAAGCCTTCCCGTCCCAGATCGATCGTCTGCAGGTATTGACCTGTGGACCACTGCCAAAAGTGGATTCGGTGCCCGTATTTTCCTTCTGTGAGATGATCGGGGTTGAATCCGTTTTCGAAAACGCTGTAAATCGACACTATGAGTTGATATCTCGTGAGAACTCACGCTTCGGTTCCCTCTATTAATTCGTGACGACCTTCGATTCGGCTCGACCTCACTCACCTCGGCGAGCCCCACTCCGAACTGACCATGACATCCTGTCGCGGTTGGTACCAGTAGTCGTACCTGAGGATGGATGCCGCGTGCATTAGAATTGTTTCTATCTTCCGATTCCAAGGCGAGTGAGTATCCGAGCTGAGGACGCATCGCGATTGAGAAGATCGTCACGAAGCCTCACCCAAAATCGGTCGTTTTAGTCCCGAACGAACCAGCTTCTGTGGCGCCGCTTCCGGGATCAGTGATTGGTTTGAACGTTTTGCCATCCAGGATAATGAATTTTCCTGATGGATTCATGATGAAAACGGATGAGGCTACATCTCATCCTCTTCCCAACAGCCTCACGAGTCGACCGAACGCTGTTCGTCGCCCTGATTCACTCCAAAGTTTGTTTTGATTTAAGATGTGTCGCAAAGGCATCGAACTGGCTATCTCGAATGGATTCGGGTGATTAAGATCGAGTGTCTGGTCGACGAGGCGCAATCTCGACTAGGCGGACCGCATAGATATGCGCAGCTAACCTTGATTGTTCCGGTCCTTATCCCCCATGGTACTGACCATCACATTTCCTCCGGGCATGCAGTGTGGCGTGTGGCAAGAGGAGGCGTTCATTGCGTGCACTTCTTCCGGCTCCACTACCGCGAACAAAGCTGGCTTCCGCGGTTCCTGGAAAATTTTGGGGGTTGCACGAGTCGGAACTAGATGCGCGCGATGTTTGCAGCAAATATTCCCGAGAACGCACTCGGGGTGGTTTGAATAACCTCAACGGCTCGGTCGATTCGCCGAACCTTGCCGATGCAAACCTTGCCGATGTCGAAAGTGTAAATCCGGTCTGACAGTAGGCATGGAAGAATGAGCTTGTCTCTGCGTACGTTCGGATCGTTGAAACAGGATGAGCAAGCGTTCCAATTCATGTGATGCAGCTCATCGCCTAGATTTGGGACAGGAGCTCGATGAATCACCTGAAGTTTGGAAGAATCACGTTTGAATCCTCGATCAGTTGTTCCCGCAAAGGAGAGGAATACTTTCCCGTTTCATTTCCTTTCCCGATGGCGTGAGCAGCATGACGTTTTCATCGATCGCAGGAAGGGCGTCGAGAACTCTGTTCGGATCTATCGCTAGGAGAGTGGTCGATACGGATCTCGCACGAGCCCTCCGAGCTTCGCTCTAGAGTCGGAGAATCGATTCATATTGAAACCTTTTGATAGCCGTCAGACGATGGATCAATATCGATAACGGCCAGATAGTCGGGACGTTCTTTGGAAGGTACGATGCACGGAACGTAGAGCAGTCGTTCTCGAGGCCCCTTCATGGCCTCTGTCGGTGTCGAGTATCCCGGCCCCCCGCCGCAGCAGCCTGCGAGAACAGAATACGACGTTATTGAAGAGAGTTCGCTGTTCCTCATCTTCGACTCATCCCCTCTCCTCCACAGAAAGTTTCGAACGGACGCTCCATTCGTAATCCGCAGCCGAGGACACGTGTGAGAGAGCCTGTCAGGAACACGTACAAAACACACGCATTCACGTCGCTCAAGAAGAACCTGGATGGCCTAATTCATGTATCACAGTCGAGCGTTAATGATCATCTCACCTTTCTGTGCTTCGCAACAGCTCATAGTGCTTTCGATTCGCTGAGTTTATGTCACATGGACTCGTAGTTAAACGGAGACTGAATTCGTTACCGCCGTGTCCATGGTACCGGCTCTGTCACTATGTGAAGCGACGGATGGAGAGGAAAGTGGCGCATGCGCCGAAGCGACTCTTTGATTAAACTGATGTCTGTTTGACAAGTGACGGTAAAGCGGAATCCTTCGGGCGACAATGTATCCACCGACTAATAACTCGCCATACCTGACGGTTTTGCGTCATTAAACCAAGAAGCTAAGAAGCGCATTCCATTCCCCTGTTCTTCTATTCCCGAAAAACCACGAAAAGCATCACCCTCCAGCTCTTCACCGAAGCAGGAAGATTTTCACGTGGAAGTTTCTCGAGGCAAAAAATGATGAGGCTCAGTGTCCATGGGATGTGGAATGCTGATCGCAATAACTCGAAAGATGCGGCCTACAGAAACCTGTTGGAACAATCTCAAAACCGAGTGCTTTGAGTGTTCAAATGCCGTGATCCTCTTCGGATCGACTATCGATTCCTCGCAAGGGCTTTGAATTCTTCTTCTGAACGCGTCGAGTCCACATGCTTCACTTAAGCGGTCGCCGGGAGGCTCTAAACTGAGAGAAAACCATGCAGATAAGTCCCACTGATACGAAGCACTTCGGTCCCGGATTTAAGCAGTGGCGCAAGGTGTCAAACTCCTGCTCGCGATCTCGAGGAGGGTCCTCCCGGGCCAAGTCATCAAAAGTTCCCTGGATACTCAATTGTGTCGTCGCCTTGATGTATTTCGCTGCTGTCTACATAACGGTGAGAACAAGCTTGAAAGTTTTCGATTGGAAACGGGGGACTCACCTTTTGGGATTATTCTCTTGTCTAAGTATTTAGCTGTGAATAAATGAACAGGCATGCCAAGGATTCCTCGCCATCAAGGCCGCGAAGTCGAGGATAAGTCTGCGTGCACTAACTGTGAGCACAAAAGCTATTTTCGGAGCTATTTCTGTCAACATCGTCTGTGTTGTCTTCAGAGAAATCGTCAAGTGAGTTATCAAAAGTCCGAGTTAATTAACGAAACTTCAAAACGAATCTAACGGACAGAACCCCTCTCAGACGCGTCGAAGAAGATTCAGCAATTTTCAGCGAGCCAACAGTATCGTCAAGCTGGACAGGCACCGGTGATCTCAGACCACGATCGAAGAATGATGACAAAATACTGCGCGCTCTGGCTGTCGTTGCGATTTCTGTCTACTTTCTGGGTATATCTGCCTCGACCGTGACAGCTCAGGTAATGTCTCAGGGCGGTCTCGAATCAGGGAGAGTCCCTTCGCAGGAGAATGGAACCACATATGGAGGCAAATCGGTGATCAAGAATGACCCTGTCCGCCAGGTCTCCGATGGGACGCGCGATGTGAGTTTCGGAGCAGCCATCTGGGACCATTTGGTCACCGATAGATTCCGAAGCATGAGCTCTCTCTTGGAGACGACGATTTGCAACAGTGTACTTCTAGCTCCGTCGGCCGTCATCCTATGGTACATCAATATATGTTCAAGGACACACCGTCGGGTTCGTTCACAGCATTTCTCGCCTCCCAGAACCAATATGCTAATCGAGTGGCTTGACCCTCATAACCTGACATGCTGGGAAGTACTCGGGACGATGCCTGGTTCTAGAATGATTCATTCGCAGGTGCTTTCCTTCCGAGAAAGGATACATGCACTGCTCGAGAACTCAACTCGGACAGTGAGCGCGGCCGAGATCAAATCGCTGCAGGAACTTTATAGGCAGCTCTGGTCAACAATTTTTTCATTCGATGAAAAGCTGGGCAAGGCGGTTTTCATGTGGTAAAATTATGACAGATTTCTCCGAGAATCTGAGTTCATCGTCTGATCTTCGAGTTCTCGTTGACATATACACTGGGGCTGCTCCCTGTCCATGGTTACTATGAAGATGAGTCATTTGTGAAATTCGGTGTGGCAGATGTCTTGGACTAATCCATCAAGAGCCTGATTTTGGAGCCTGCATTCCCTGGAATTGATTTCAGGATCCCATTCTTCTTTTTCTGAGATTGGTTCGGTCGTCGATTTTTTTCTCGTCTCTTCTGGAAATGCCAAAAGTAACCTGACGTAGCTATAGTTGTACAGCTCGTCAATCATGTATCGTATATTTTTGATCCAGACCTCGCGGGCTGAGCCTCGTTGGGAAGACGAATCGCGTTTCGTGAACTGATCGCAGAAAAATATTTTCAAGGCATGCCGACTTTATACTCACCGTGATCTTGAGTGCGAGAGGAATGCAGAAGTCATCCACCTGGCCCACTATTCTGGAGAGTTCCTCACATTTCGCGTACTCCGTGACATTGTTTTTCATCGTGAGTTGTTTGGTTTGCGGATCTCGCTTGTGCCAATCCTACTGAGAACCATCCGGAACTCCGAACTGCTCCCACAAATCTGAAGCATCCAGGGCTCGCAGGCATCCCCCTGAGGATGGACACCATCCAGACACAGTTCGGTCGATTTCATAAACGAACCTCCACAGGTCTCTCTGGTGGCTGCAAATATCGTTGTGGAGTCGAACAACATAGACTACGATCTCTGCCGAGTGGTGTGCCACATCGACTTCAGGGATTGGAGAGCCAGCAATCAGGTCATGCTACTACAGGTCGGAATCCTAATCTGAGATCAGAATCTGGGAACGGGTGGCCTGCGAATCAGCGCAGCGCGGCTGGCTAACGGATTTCCGATTCCAGGAAGAAATTCAACAATGTTCCCTCGCTTTCACCGGATGGAACTGTTTCACGATTGATCGCGGCTACATCTTGACTGTCGTGGGCGCAGTCATCACATACGCCGTCGTTCTGCAGCAACTCACCTAGAAACGTCACTGTGCTCCACAGGCCCAACCCCTGCGTAAGTCCAGGGAAGTAGACAGAAGCTTAGCCGAAACAAGGCGATGACTCGATTGAAGTCGGTTCCTGATTCTCTTTGTACGATGTTATGCTAATTCACCCGTCGGAGGAATCAGAAGTTCGAGTTGGTAATATCTCTCGTCCTCCGTTCCAGCCCCTGGCGCCCGAGGAAGCTTTCTCGACACCTTACTCGTCACACGGGTGGGACCGTGGAAGCCGAATGGAGTCGGGTTTGCAGAACCGTCACGTTACCTCGACACCGCTCTCACCACCGAGCTATTTCGATGATTGGAGATTGGGGATTGAGTTTAGAAGTGTCCCGCTCGTCAGCAGCCCACCACGGAGATGTCCAAAGTTTTCCACTTCGCTTCTTCCCGAGAGCCGCTTCGGAGGCTAGTTAAGGTCGACAAGATGGAGGTTCTCCCGGGCTAGGGCCCCTCCAGGTGCTTATGTTGGAGGAAGTGCTGTTGTGTCGCGCTACGGGAGAAGAGTCGCTGGATATCCGATGCTGCAACCTCCTTCAGACCGCCACAATCGCCGACCTTCGCCTGCGCACGGGGTCCCCGCACCTTGGTCCGGTTTCTTCACAAAACTTCTGATATACTAGCAATATTAAATAGACTGGAGCAAGGGTCGTCAAACTGTGTGTCAGCCTAGCGTGCCGCAGCTGCCAGTAGTGTCGGAAAAGTTTTACGACCTCTGGACCAGAGGGTTCGGATGAAGGAGCCTGCAGCGGTGATATCGGCCCGGTTCCGTCGTGTGTTTGCCGAAATTCTGCAGAGCTTCTAGAGGTTTGTAGCGCTGAGACGACTCATCAGCACACTGTCAACTCACGGAATCGAGTAAATGTTTATTTCGACAATTCTACTCTCTTCAGTGAGAGCTCTTCGTGCACTCATATATGTAGATCGTCGGAACGTCGGTCAGGTGTGAGAAAGCTTGGCGACAGTTTGGGTCAAGTTCGGAGTTCATGGGCTGTCACGGCGATGGAAGTAGGATTCGGGAAGGATTTCAAACGAGACGCATCTAATCATAATGACTGGGAGATCGTTCACGTCTATTAGAGACGGTCGATCAGAGTGAAGAGAATCGCGCCGAGCACTTGATCTCGAAAATGTTTTTCCTTGAGCTAGAAAACTCCAACGAATTCGACCTGCTCCCGAGATCGTCGATCCCAAGCACACACTGAAGGCACTCAGAGGCCGCCGTCGCTTTCACCTGCATATCGCTCGTCGGAAGAGTCTTCAGTCTTGGGCCGCCCTTTGGACACAGGTTTTATCCAAGTCTGCAAGCCTTCTCCATGGCAGAAGTAACGTTTCCTTGATCCGAGACGTCCGGGTGAAGCGATTCCCGCTTCCTGCATACAGTGTTCATCAGGAGACGTATGGTTTCTGCGGAGCCGGAATGATGGACGCATTCAGACAAGACGGCGCTGTCGGTTTGCCTCTATTGTGCACTTTGCCTATGGTGCACACTTGGAGAAAAGAGGGGTAAGTGTGGCTGGGAGACGAGGTGAAACTCCGGGGCATTCTGAGAACACCGGATCGGGAATTGGGCGAAGGTCCTGGAAAAGGCAAGAGGGTATCTCAGATCAGCGCCACACCTTTTTCCCAGTTATACCGGCTGAGCAGCTTGAGTCGGGAATTCTCCCATGAAGGGAACACGAGCCTCGATTTCTTCGTGTCGTTGAAGTCTGTTTCATCGATCTCTGAATCTGTGGAGCTCATATTCAATTTCGTGAAGATTGCCCAACAAACGTCAAAAGATGTCTCCGGTACTTCAAGAAATTTTCATGAGTTCGAATTCCTATTCCAGATCCGCCTCCTTCTGGAGTTGAACTTTTTCCATCTCGCCTTCCCCCGAGATGTTTTACACAGAATCGCCTGTTCATTGTGCTCATCAAGATATCAATCGGACTTTGCAGTGCGAGATTCTCCTGGAACTGAGCCGGGCTGTCGGTTTCCCATGATTTGACACCAAAGCCTGGACTTCTGATGAGCCATCCGAGTCAACACTTGTACAGACTACATCACATTACAAGATTCGGATCGAGAATTCGCGCTTGTTCCAGGCGGATGATTCCTGGAGAAATTATTGAGTCTTAATCGAAGATCCAGCGCTCGGATTTCTCGCTATGACAGTTGCTGTTTTGTCGATCCTCTTCCTCAGCGGGCTCCTGAAAATGCTCTCGAATACCTACTCCGGGAGCCCGGTTGCGCTGTCTTCGCTGGCCCCTAGAATTCGTGCTTAGGCTCGGAGCTGAGCGGAAACACGGGGATTCTGGAACTGTGCCGTTAACAACTCCAGTCGCAGATCGCGAGTCCTGAAGGACTCTCCGAACGTATGAGTCCCGGAACGATAGAACTGAAGCTTCGCTGCTGGAATGTATCGAAGTGGAGGGAATCCTCGGATGGTCCTCAACCGCAGGAACAACACATCGTGTGCCCAAGTGTACATCACTGCGCGAGCTCTACTCAAACACTTACAAGCTTGTCTCTAAGAATCATTTCTGCCTCCAGTATTGGTGATTTGTGGAGTGGTGAGCGATGAGCGTTACTTTCTTCGTGACCAACGGCTCGCAACGAGAAGCGACGCTAGATGATGGCCATTCCATCAATGACCTGTTTCTCACACAGACGGCTTCCCATACCGATCGAATTTCTCCCAGTTTTGAGTTGGGAACCCTCATGCGGGATCTGAGCTGTCGCTTGCATCCAATCACGATCCTCGGAGCCACCATGATCTCCTGGAACTTCTTCAAAGTGTGGGTTCTCATTCGCCGCGTCGCTAGCTCAGACCAAGGCACTGCAGACGAAGGGTTCTAGCAGCCGAGGAATCTTCAGAAAATCTGGGAAAGGGCTCCCTCTCATCATCTTGCTGTCCCGAAAGACTGCGAGCGAAGTGGTTCTTGATCGGAATGCCGAGTTGACCACGCTTCAATCCTGAGCGCGTAGAGGTTCGGATGCCTGAATCCTCTCATCACGGGAGTCTGTCGACGAATCGTCGTGCTATATCCCGATATGAACCTTTGGCAGAATTCCCCCGAGTGGTGTCTTCTCAAACATAGCCCAAAACTAGGCAGTCTGAACTGGAGATGGAGGTCAAGAATTCGCCACTTCCCCGACAATGAAGATCACCGCAACTCAAGATCGCACCTGGGAGCTCACTGATCCGAGCATCTCCAGAGTGTTCCACATCCCCAGAGCGTTGCCGTGCACTGTGGCAACTGAGCTCGATGACGCGATGCGGAACATCGAATTTCAGAGACGTCATCACAGAGAACGACCGAAGAGCTGCGCGGTGCTCCTGTTCAACCTCCGAGAGCGATGCAAGCAAGCCGCTGGAACAAGAGGGTTATACTTAATCGGACCTTTCGTTGCTCTAATCGGGAACTCCCTCGCCGCTGCGAACCCTCTCAATCCGGTGGCGTCTCCACTTTATTGCCGGGAGCCAGGCCGTCGGTAGCAAGCGCTCCTCGCTGTTCTTTGTCTGGTACGTCTTCCCTCAACTCGGCTGCGTGGTGATCACGTTATCGTATTCATTGTTCCATGTGTGAGTTCGTGTTTCGACGCTCCCGGATTGATTTATACTTCGGTGTGGACGCTCTGTGCTGCTAAACGAGACTTCGGGAGCTCATTGGCGGACGTCAGCGTTTGATGACCGCATCCCCCACCCACCCCGACATAGCTCGGCTGAACTCGCGTGATTCGGTCTTGAACGTCGTCTAGCGAAAACCCATTGACTGTCTGGGGCAACATGGCTGCTTTGTTCCGCGAAAAGTGTTGTTTCGGGAACGGAGTCTCAAGCGACGAATGTCCTCTCATTGATCGCTCTGATTGAGCGTCGTCAGAGTCCGATAACAACGACCTTGCCAGTCTTCAACCGATTCATTTATGTGTGCTGCTCCGATTCCGATTTTGAGGAAGAAGACCGTATGACCTCCGCACCGATGAAGGTTGCACTGGCTTCTCGGTCCCATCGGGATGATCAGAGGGAGCTATTTGAGTGGGGTCTCGAGGGAGCATCGGCGCTCGGAAAGCCCAGTTTCTGATGGTTGTGGGAGTATTCCAGCCGTCGCTCAGTCGCGCTACGATATCGACGGGACACAACGACACATAGAAACCATGTGTCGACACTGAATTCATGTTGGAGCCCTTCGAACGCTCCAAGTTTTTCTCCACACGCGGGAGCTTTAGTTGATCTGCGATCAATTGCGTGTGTCCTGGAGGAAAAACGGTGCGCTGAAGTTTTCTTCATTGTTCCTTTTTTTGCATTGGCAGCTAGGGGTGAGTGTTGAGCGTCAAACCACATCGAGGGCCGTTGCCAAGCTTGGCTTCACAAAATGGCTCAAAGTTCAGCAGCGAAGAAGTCCGCGGAGTAGAAGTTTGCGTAATTCACCGCTTGGTTTCTAGCTGCTTTTGGTGTGCGTGGTTTGTGCATCCTGCTCCCTTCCACCTAACATCGTTCGGGAGGCTTCAGGAGCTCTAAACTCAAGCTAATTCGACGGACTTTCTTCAGTGTACCTTCCGGAAAAGCGGGCCGGCACTGACCCAGCCATGAGTCGCTAACAGACGGCACCAAAGCTTCAGGAGAAGGCTTTTTTCAAGGAAATAAATGCGCGATCCGATCGCCATCATGTTGGGAGAAGTTTTCCTCTGTACTGTGCTCGGTAAGTCATCCATTCCACGCTGAATCAAATCATCTGGATCGGGAATCGAGCTCGCCGAACACTCAGTCGGTATTCCACCCTATTGATCGTTCCAGTGGCATTTTCTACGATTCCCTACTGTGATTCCGTGAAGCTATTCGTTGCGATCTCACCCGGTCTTCCGAGGGCCACCTCCAACAGTCACATACGAGAAGTCGCCATACATCTCTCCGGCCTCAACGCTTCCCTTGTACGTGCGTATTTTCATTTACGCTGAACCAGAGCAACTCTCGAGTGATTTTGTCGGAGCCTTCTTCTATCTCATTGGAACTACACTATTCCGCGGTTCCGACCGCATTTTCATTTTTGCGACGGAATGGGAGCTTCGTACTCGTTCTCGGCTTTGAACAGCTCTTTTCATACTTCGATTATGGAAGGCAGAATGAACGCTTCTGGGTCAGGCGGCTAATACCGGTCTGTTCACACGAGTTCCAATTCAATAGGTTAGGGAAACGACACTGGTCCTGGCGCGGGATGTCGAATTCCGTTCTGTTTTGAAGCGAATCCGCGTTCATGATGAAATCGAAGATGACGAAAACCCACTGGAGGGGAGAATTTTCACAGGTTATGTCATCCCACCGGTGAGTTCTCGAAACGCAGCCGAACGGGCACGCAGTGTTAATATGGATTTCCTTCTGTTCTACCCGACTTTGAAAAATTATGATTCTGCCATCTTGAGCTCGACCCAGTGCATTCAGTAGTTCCGACACAACTCTCAATAACCCCCTCGTGTGGCTTCGCAGACGAATTTCAGTGCCAAAAAACCATTCTCGGAGTGCGTGGGCTATTTTGTGAGACTCGAGTGGAAATCTCGCACAATGGCAACAAACTGCTTACGACTCTACCCTGATTGGATGTCCGAACTCGTGGACCAAGAACCAGCGACGGGTAACACAGTTCGCTGCCTGCGAATTATCTTCCAGAACGAATGAACTATTTGACAACCCGCTAAAGAAACGCATCTTATCTAAAGAGCGGTTGGTTTCAGGTAATCTCACGTTGAACGCTTTGGCGATCCCTGGCACGCATAACGCGGGCGCTTATAGGATCTACGACGCGCCCTCGGAGTCGGTCGTCACATGGTGAGACCTGGAATCACTCAAATCGTGCCTGTTCTTGTCGCTCAGGGAAGAAGAACTGGAACTCATGAACGCACATCACTGAACTCTCTCTCTTTGTCCTCTTCAGTTTTTTCTCTGTTTGCGCTTATCTTTTTCAAAACAATGATATAGAAGAGTACCGTTCCAAAAGGCCTTGAACTCGAGAAGAAGATAATAACACTGTGCTACCTGAGGATAGATATCAGATGATGCCAGAGCACATGACAGCCAGAAGTGGGACTTGGGGGAGAATCGTTACTGCGATGATAGCTGATGAACGTAGAACAATGAATGACAAAGAGAGCTGTCACCCCACGTCGGCTCTGTCTACCTTCGGAGCCACAGACCGACTCGGAGGTTGATCCGTGGCAGTGCCGCTACGCTTGGAATTTCGCCGTGGCATCCGCCCGGCCTCCCTCAGAAACCTTTCCTAACCTACTGGTCTGCACCTGGTCATTGAAGGTTGACCGGTCATGGCCTGAAAAGTCTCCTTCCGTATTTGTTGGAGGGAGACATTCCCTGAGTCGATGACTCTCAGGATTAAACCTACCGCTATTCGCTTCTGGTATAACGCTAGGGGCAGCGCCGAAAAGCATGGCAACTCGGCGCGTCATGGTGCCTTATGTGTTGACGTCCCTGCCATGTCGTCGATATTCAGGCTCTATGATCTCCTCAAATGGTTCTCGGATGCTTCCTCAAAACTGGCTTCCTTCAGGTATCGCGATTGCCAAGAAGAAGATATTTACTCTCAGCTTTTGTACGGAAGCCGGTTCCTGGATATCCGACCCGGTGTGGTTTCTGTGAATAGTGAGTGAGAGATGTATAAATTTGGATGAATCCCACAATCATTGAATTGGGGTCGGGCTACGAGACCGAATGACTGTCTTTCTTCCAGAAACGCGAACATACTGGGTGTTCCATGCGGCTTTCAGGACCGATAATCTCCTCGAGAAGGTGCTGGATGATGTGAAGCTTTTCCTCGACGAGCACAAACGAGAGGTTCGATTCTAATTCCGGGTCTAGCTCTGATAATCGGCCATCGGAATCACTCTCGGTTCATATAGCATCATTGCCGAGGCGTTCAGGATTTTCATTAGAATGTTCCGCGTCGGACAGACTCTCTAGCTCAAACTGGTTGGTGCTGGAATTCCTTAAAGCCTTTTTCCAGATCGTTTTCATTGATTTTCACGAATTTCCTTGGGGTTTCAAGACGACTTCAGATTATGCGGCTCTAGGTGACATGGTCGAGAGAAAACTCGGTGAGTGTTAACGCTTGTCATCCACCCTGTTCCAGCTGCGCTCGTTGATTACAGTTTCTCTTCAGATCCCATACTCCCTTTTTTGAAGGTCCCTACATGCTACAATATCGACCCCATATGATTACTCTGAACGAAGCGATCGCTCTGAACCAGCGTGCAGTGGTGACGTTTGACCAAGATGATGCTTTGGCGAGGAGATTTCTGCCTGGAGTCAACCATGCATGGGCGAACACAGACAACCTCGACTATCTCAGTGTTAGGTTACAAATGATGCAACTCAGCAGAAGCGAAGGAAATCGTTTATACTCAGCTATGGCTCAGATAACGCCAAAAGGTTTGAGCTCTCTGACTTCATGCTTCTTGCAACCATCTACTTGAGCAGAAATCCGGATGGATTCAATGCGTCACGTAAGGGATCTATGAGGCTCTCGGAGGCGCAGACAAAATCGAGTTCGAAAGTCGCTTCTCCGGACGAGATATCTGAGCCGGAGTCTCCAACCTTGTTTGCCTGGTTAACACAGTATGCCTCATGATAGGTGCTTGGAACATAATACTGGACAAATACCAAGGAGGCGTTCGAGGTTTGTCTCACAGAAACAATTTCAAGGTGAGAAAATTAGTTCCGCGACCTCGAGCACCTCTTCATTTGATTGTCGTGATCGATATCACCGAAGTCGGCAACGGGCCACGCTTCTCTTCTCTTTGGATTCCAGGTGATGTCGTGGTGGCGAAACACACCCGAGTACAAGTCAACTACGAATCTCATAGCTATGGACTATTTAACATCGAGCAGTGTCGTCGACCTTTGTCGAGACATCAATTTGGATCGAGGCGGGCAACTTTCGAAGCAGCAATATCATACCAAGTATTTCTGAATAAAAATAAGAGGTACCATCTGAAACCCTGATATTATATCGTTCCGCGGTCGTGACTTTGATCCGAGAGGAAACAGATCAACGATATTTCTGCAAGGATATTGGCTAAGATCCTCATGAACATCTTGAGGATCAAGCTCGGCATCACGTCATGCCAACGTTAGAAGTCCGCAAGAAGCTTCTCTCTATGCCAGTGGCGTGGACAGGCAGGCTCTCCCCCAGAACTTTCGAGTTCCTACCATCATAGTCGAGCTCTCGAGACAAATTTTGGATCCCTGGTCTCTCTAAACCGAGCAATACATGATATAAAATGGTGGAGGCGACCATTGAAGGCCTCGATCCTGAATTATATTAGAAAACGAAAACGTCAATGCTTCGCTTCTGAGCTTCTGAGTCAAACGTAAGCTCTCCTGTTAACAAGACGATTCCACCGTCGTCATTGGAGTTCATAAAGACCTAGATTTTATGGATTCTCAATGAATGGTCTGGGAGAAGATGAAGGAAACGTGTCTCGAGGGTGTTACAGAATGCGATGAAGGTAGGCGGTCGGAGGAAAATTCCAGTGCCCCAGGGAAAATCCTGGCCACGCCATTGCTCCGTTCTGATCCCAGACTGAGACTGCCGTCTACTTAGAAGGTCGGAGCAGTCAGCGGTAGGCATCCACGCGCGATCATGGCCGAGAACATTGAATTTTCCCGCCGATTTCCTCCTCTCTCCGCTCGCTCCCCAGCAGCGCCCTCTAACGGCGTCAATTCGACTTGTTGGCGCTAGAAGCTGCTGGTAAGCCAGAGCGTTAGCAGAACTGTCGCGACTTCTGTCTGTTAACTTGCTGCTATAGCCGCTTCTTATTAAGTTGCCAGTGCGGTTGGTACGGATTTCAGTGCCGGCAAAGACTCAACGGTTAGCGGGAAGATCGTCTCATCGCGGTTACGGAGTGACATTTTCGGATTTGGAAAGTTTGACCCAGGATATTCAGAAGGCGACAAGATCGGTGTCTGTATTATTGCGCGCCTGTGGTATTGAAGGACTTAGAACTCCACTTTGGACCGTAATCCACAAACGATGGCGAATGAAGAGATTCCCGAGATCGAGCTCATCATCAAGGTGAGTAGGATTATCGCAGAATCTCCAATCTCTTGAAGACTTGTCAAGGAAGACCACAACGTTGCCAACGGTCTCCGTCCAATACCTCGACGAATATCCCTTGTCTCTTTGAGGATCTTCCGCGACGGTTTCATCCGCGTTTGTTGGGCTCGGAGGATGTCTTGTGCCACCGAAATTCGGCAGGCACCAGGCGTTGAACGTTGCATCGATTCAGGCGGAATAACTTCGCAGCGACCTTCCCAATTCTCATTGCATTCAGCATGTCCCATGAACTGGCGTTGTGAGGACGTAGATGCACATATGAATGATGAACATCATTTACATTACAAATCCGACGGAATCAGTGCCCATACTTGCGCCAGTGTTGAGCTGGACATGGAGAAATATGGAGACGGCATCGTTCGATGCAGAAAAACCTATGATAACCCGCAGAAAAACTGGCGATGATCCGATGAAAGTAAGCCGAGTGAACTCCTGGGCCTCTTTCGCCGGGTTGCCGCTAGTGTTGGTGGCAGTGGCATCGGCGGTATTTTCTTTTTGCCTGTTTGCCTCCCCGCTCGCCTGTCTGTCCGGATGGCTTTTCCGATAGCAACAACAGCGTATTCTTCGAGAGGAGAGCACGTCGGTTACGGCGGTAGCGGGATCAAAGTGGACTCCTTCAACAAGGGTTCCAACTTATTCAAGGCCTATCATAGACCGCCGAATAGCCTGGGATCGGTGTTGCTTTGATCTTCCGTTAAGCTTAGGAGTCGGGTTACCACCACTCGATGGAAGCGGAGGAGTTACTAAAATGTTGCTCTGGCTTCTGGTCAAATAGCGAGAACCACGGGTAACTTCTGCGTGGTCTCACAAATCAGCAGCGGCATATTTTGCCTGCGTGATACCGGATCGAATCCCTCATTTCGCCATGAAATGTTGTCGGTGTAAACCTGATTCTGCCAACATCGCTGCTGTACTCGCTGTTGTGGTGTTTTCCATCTCGTGGTACAAAGAGGCGAAAACGTGATTTTATTGTTTTGTGGTCGCGCCCATTCTCTGTCTGGCTGTGGCTGCCGAAGCTAGAGCAGCAGAAGTGGCGGCGGTAGTAGCGGTGTCGGCGACGGTGGTTGTTGTCTAAGATCTCCTCCCAGCTGCGCGAAATTTGCCCTAGCGTCAGTTCGGCAGTCCGTCAGGCGCTTGCTCGCTCGGTCCGAAACAAACCATTTGTTGAGTTGAATACGGCGCGCCATCAGCTTGCTCTGTAGGTGAACCTGCGCTGCGGCTTTTGCTTCTTTCTGGCGACTATGGAACGACTGAACGACAACTGTGACGAAGAAAGGCACACTTACTGACAGACACAGTCGGTCGCTTGTTTGCGTCCACACAAGCGCAGATGCAGGAGCGGTACTCAGAGACCTCCAAGGCCCCACCGAACAACCTCACCGATTTGACGGACGGGCAACGGATCGCGGAATATTACCTAATCGACGGTCTGAAAACGGAGAGCTGGCTTTCAATTCGATTCCCTCCCAGCTGAAGTCTCCACGGTAGCTCGGAGTTCGCGGTGCTCGGCGGGGATTTCCGTTTGAGCGGAACTTCTTTCGTGCTGAGCTCCATCTGGGAGGATGTCCTCAGCAGCGCGGATCATTGACGGGAACTCTTGGTTCCTCTGAAGTTCTCCTGAACCTGTACCAGTTTGTGATATAACTCTCTGTGTAGAATGGCTCTAGCGAAAGTTCACGATAAGCATTGGTCACGCGTCGCTGTGTCTTAAAGACGCGGGCATTTGCGTAAGCAATAATAGTCAGTTCCAAATGCGCCGGATTTGATTGATAATAGATCCGAGGTGTTGCAGCCGCGACAGTTCCGTCGAGCTGTCCCAAGGTCAGCTGCAGAGCGGGTGAACAGCGGGAAAATACCGGAGTCGCAGGAAGCCGGCCAGGTAGACTGGTCGTCAGGTAACAAGCACGAGTGCAGTAGATTGGTCACATGCTTCGCGATGACCGCTGGTGAACAGCGCTCCTCGTCGCCCGGATTGTTTCCCTGTAGAATTATTTGCAATACTGCCGCTGCTTTTTGGAATAGTCTTCTGTCCGTCTGTCGCTGTGAACGGCCGACGATCTGGTTGGCTGGTTGGTTAGCCTGCGGACTGGCCGGTAGGAAGCACCCTCATGACGATGACTAACGCTGCAAAGTTCTGGTAAACCTTTTCGGAACTCTTTCCAAGACTCATGGCAGACGCCACCTAGCTCGGTTTCTTACAGAGTCCGAACCATTCAGCGGCCAGAGGAATCCGAGCTTTACTAAGAGGATTGCCGAGCATACACTTCCGATCCAGATACATTGACAGGCAGTCTCGTCGGGGAGTTGAAATTCATAGAGCGCATCTGGAAATCGCAGAAGGTGTCTCTTCATGATCGAGCGGCGATTTTCTAAGAGACGCTTGGGCTGCTAGGGTTTCCGTCCAGGGTAGCCGTTAGTTTGTAGCGAACCTGTAAAGTGCTGTTTACAGCGGGCAATCCTAGAATGTAAAGTCATGTGCCTACAGATCGCTCCGTCGATGGCTAGTCACAAAACAGCCCCTCGTTACCGTGGCTCCAGCCATGCATTCATCCATGTATCCATAAAAACATGCGTCCGTGACCCTGTGCTCATGCAGTTTCCATCACCTGTCTAGTGTTTCATAGAGTGCCGCTGACATCTTTTTGAAGTTCATTTACGAAAGTGCAACTCAATGCAGCATCGGCCGAAAAACTTTCCTTGTAATCGATTCCTTGCGCTTACGAAGTGGTCCTAGAAGAGCTCTATTTGAACGCTGCAGCTCATCGGCCGCCCTTGGATAGGGCTCTACGGCTCTGAAAAACATGGCAACGGCCAAGTGATAGACTAGGGCTCCAGGAAGGCTTCGATCACCGAAAGACACAGGCATGTCGACTGCGCAACATTGAATGTTTTCACATGGAGCATGCGAGCGCACGAACCACATTGTTTGATGGTCACAAGGTACGGGTTGACATCGACGATGTTGCGTTAGTCACAACAGCAGTTGCTCCGCGAGCAGTGGCGGCTGATGAAATTGATCCCAGATTCTGTCCGATTTGAATAGAATGTCAACGTGTCCAGAATGGAGATCCGCGATTTCACCCGCTCTCTCGGAAAACGCGATTGAATCGTCTCCCGGAGCTCATGTTTCCTCATGGGATCCGTCCGAGTCATGCTGGCATGTGAGATTTTTCCAAGCGAGTTTTCCAGATTTCATGCAATGCAAGCTGCCGTCGTTTGAATATCCCATGATCCGAGTTGGCAAGTTCGTGTTACTCTTTCTGTTGTGGTTGTAGAGCCTGATCACGAGTTGACTGCTCCAAACAAGTGTTCCGGAACAGAATGGAAAGCAGCACAAGCGCGCATCTAGTAGAGGGAGAAGCGAAAGCATCATAACGTGATGATAGAGAGGCGTCTCTCGCCGGATCCGAGAAAGGTCTCAGTATTGGACTGTGAACTCCTGTTGCTCTGCAGTGCGTAATCGAAAGGGGGGCGAATTTCCGAGAGAGTTCAGGATGGGGGCTACCCTGCCTGCTAAGCTGGAGCAGAGTACCACCGAAATCGTGTTATATTTTCAGACCGATTCTCAACCCATAGGAGAACTCTCGAAGAAGTTTTCTTGGCTTCGGGATGACGTGAGCTTCTGCAGTTAGGCGTTAGTTATCGCGGCGACCATGAGACGAGCGTCGCTCCGCAAGAAAGTCAGCTGATTCATGGGAGGCTTGGATGTTGTGGAAGCTGCAATTGTCCTTCGCAGACGATTGCAATCTGCCCGATGGAATTCGAAGGAAATCGAGGAGCGTTGCCCCTTGCTCGAGAATGAGGAATGTGGAGGTGCGGCGCTGGGATCTCAATCGAACTAGACAGAATTACGAGGTCGAAATTCTGAGGATGGTCGCTTCAAAGTAGAAATTCCAATCGTGAATTCGCGTCCTTTCCTGGGGTATTGCGAAACACGAGCTAGCTCATCGGCAAGTGGAGAACAAAAAGATATGCCTAAATGACCACCCACCGATCTCTCCGCTCAGTCGATTTCTGTCGCCCTCGTCGAGTTTCTTTTCTTGTCTGGGAGCTCTTCACTGGTCCATGAAGCCAACAGCACGCGACCGGCGTCGGCGAGATGGAAATCTGAGGAAGTATCTTAATTCTGCCGTTCAGCTTCCCTCATGAATTTTGAATCCGGTATTGTTTGATCGGAGGCAAATGCTTGTGTGGTAACAGTCGTGACAGTTGTGTTCGTTCCGGCCGTATGCAATCTGACTGCAATAACTCAGGGTCAGTTGATAATCTATCGACGAAAATGCCTCTCTGGGTGATCGCGTTCAGAACGGCTCAGATACGATGGGAGGAAGAGTCGCTTCGGACCATTACAAAATTGTGTCCTTCTTGATCGACGTCGTTCATGGTTCATCGGCGAGATCCACCGTATCAGTTTTCCTCCGGAATAAAAACGTCAAGCTGGATTTTGAGACCGCGGTCGTTTCGTTTCCCTGAACTTCTTCCGTTCATTTCTTTCCCTCTTGGTCGTTGTACCCAAATCGAAGATCACGGTATATTACTCTGCCGGGTCGCTTCGTGTCTTCTGTCCCCGAACAACAGGCCACGAAACAAGCAAACCCATTTTGTCCAACAACCACACGAGCGAACTATCACCAGAACCCTAACGGCGATCTTAAAAATCGCACGGAACCGGAGTGACAATTACAAATCCACTTCCTCGCCGAAAATTCAAATCTACGAACTGCCCGTGGTCTCTCATGATGAAGGCCAGGAACCTCTCAAGCGGATCGGTACTCGCTGGAACGGTTCAACTTGTTTTTCCTGGAACGTGCTCCGAACAGCTCGACGCTTTTGGCCCTGCTTCTTCTCCAGTTTCGGCCACAGCTCTGGGAACCTCGTTTTGTCCGAACGGTGGAGCAGATTTTATCATCGGCAAACTTTCAAACACCCCTGGATACTTGTCTGCAGTGGCCTGTATCGGGGGAGGTGAGCTTGCCCCCTCTTGTCGGAAGAATGACGACATGAACCTGCCTCCTCAGGGAGCAGGAAAGCTCGTCCGCAAGAGACGAGGACTGGCTGTGAATTCGAAGCTATTTTATTTCGGGAAGAACGCTGCGTTATTCTCACAGTGAACAGCTCCTTGGAATGGAACGATTTCTCTTGAGGCAGAGAGATTCCAGAGTGCACCTCTTCTCTGTCGTCTTGCACAGAATGCGAACCAATTAGACGTCCCCATCTCTATTCTTCGGAGTTCATTGAAACCGAGAAGATCTCGAAAGAGGAGGGAGCTTTTCAAAGTTTTCTTCGGGAGGAGCTGCCCCGGAATAGCTTCCTAGACCTGCAGGAGGTGATATTTCGGGGATGGATCGGTTTTCATTGTAGCTCGGGAGTCAGGTGATACACAAACACAAACTACTCTTGTTTGTTGCACAGTTAGTCTGTTGGGCTGTCCGCCTGCCGGATTGGCTCGCCAGCCGCAACATTCCACGCAGAACGGCGCGGCGAAACGTTCTGTCATAGTTAAGTGCTCCCCGAGCAACAAGCCGTAGAACACAACTAGCGCGGCAGCATCAATCGAAGCGATATTTGCCTAGCAGGGCGTCGTCGGGGTGGGGCGAAAGAATGTTACGGGAAATCTCAGATGATTCGCGGCTGTCGTCGGGTCCCGCCGATATGGAGACCCGAGGAGAACTTTCAGCTCGTGGATTTCATGTGCACGCCTTCGTCACGAAGCCAATGGAAACTCGGCCAAGAACGGCGGCCAGTTCCGATTAGGCTGGTGCATGATCTCGCGAGTACCGGGACGATTTCACATGAAGATCGCGCGGGAGGAGGGGGAACAGCCGTGGCTTGAAAGATCTACAATCCTTCGCGAGCGGGCCTGATCGGGGACGTTGGTTTCATTCTGGAATCTGTCAAGAGCGTTGCACGCAGCCCGTCCCAAGGAGCCGTGAAGGATTGACTTGGAATGAACCACCCAAAATAACCTGAAACTTGGCCGTCGTTGCTACGGTTCTGTTCCAACGGTTCTTAATGGAATGAATAATATCGCTGTCCATCCAAACAAAAGCGGTTGCGGAGACACGGGAAAAATTCTGGTTTTTGACAAGCGGCGCTCGCGACCACCTTGGCGGCCATTGTAGCCGCTATTAACTTATTAACCCGGCTGAACGTGTCAGTGTGCGAGGTCTTTCCGTGCTCCGCTAATTTGAATCCGGCTCCGTTTCTGTGACGCTCGACTGTCTGAACCGTCTATGTCGATCGAGACGGCGTGTCGAGGAATCCCGCGAAGTGGACCACGGAGCGTCTCGATTCCGTAGCAAAACCCGTAAACACAGCCGTCTGCCGCGGCTATCGCCGAAGTCCTCGCAGACTTCGCAACAGAATCATTGTCCGTCGCTCCATTCCAACTGAGCGCCGACTGTGCTTCCTAGAGGATGGATGTGCTTTTGAAAATCGTTCAAACGCGCTTCTGTTGCTCCACGTTAGCCTTGGCCGAAGTGAGCGAAAGGGAGAACGGAGTGGCTCGCAGACGGCTTGTTCTGGAGCTGCGGCCGCCGTCATTAGAGCCGCTGTTCAGCTTTGTGATGGAAATTCTGAAGCTCACTGTTTTTGTTGCTCTTCGGCACGGCGCGGAACTCTTCAGTCTTTCCAGAGGAAGTCTTCCGGTCCCACTTCACTCCACATGGGTGCTGGTTTTACCGCGATGCCATCTCTGTCGGCGCGGTCGCGTCGAGAAGATGGTTGAGGGACTTGTTAACTGACCAAGAGGAAGCGCTGCTTTCGGCTCGATCGGGAACACCAAAGTGGCGGACCGCCCGAACGGAGAGCCCCCTCTTCTCACCATTGAGCGCGAGCTTTCTGAACGTTCGGATCTTAACGAAGAAACACAAGCTCACGCAGTTCTGTACGCGCGCACAAGAGATTTTGTTGTTTGTTGGAACGAAAAGAACGCAAGCGGCTCGAGTTTCCCGCTCCAGGCGGGGAGCGAACCGTCGTCTCACATCGGCCACATGCGGAACTAATAGAATTCCGTGAACGACTATAAAAGGACTTCTGCTGTCTGTATATCTATCTACCTATCGGTCCGTTGTTTCGTACCCGGCTGTTTACTATTGAACCTCTCATCCGCGTCAATTCTTTCGACGGGATTGAGCTAACGTACGTTCGTTCACCTCGGCTGCGCAGATGGAGAAAAAATGATCAGTGCAACGATAAAAGGTTCAATCGGTGGAGGCCTTGTGATTGAGCTGCGTCAACGTGAGCGGACTGTGTGATTCACCCGGGGCGAAAAGCAGGAGTTGATTTGCTCTGTCGAACAATATTTTCAGACGCTCTCGTCGTTTCCTGCAGGTTTAGCAAACGTGTGGAAGAAAGAACGTGGTGGTCATGCTCTAGAATAACGGAATGTGAAGGCTGCTGATTGGAGTATTCGGCTCGGAGACAATAACAGAAAATTTTGCGGCGGATATTTCGACTAGGAGTTCTTACACTGCCATCGGTCGCTCCTCCGTTTGACAACCCGACCGCCCCTTCACTTGCTCGGTCGCCCTTCCGTTTGTTTGCTCGCCGAGCAATTGTTTCCGTAGCTGACCTCAACGTGAAACCTGGCGCTCCCTGTTACCTTGCTCGCGTCGAAGACATGTTCACAAGTCATGATACCTGGCCTGTAACCTTGGGCTCATAGTAGGCACTACCATGTCTACTCCCGCCAGTTGCTGCCTCAAGTGAAAAAACGCAGTCACTGCTCGCGTTCGCCTTCTCGTGTTCAACATCTGGCTCCACTGCTTTTCTCGCTCAGACCCAGAGACGGCCACACATGAACGGGCACATATGGATGTTTGTGGGATGATTTGCCCGCGTGGCCATTCTCTTTCGGGAACGCATGATCCTGAGCGCTGTGCTGGCTGTAGTTGGACAAACCACTACCGCAGATAACATTGTTGCCTCGTCTTTGAATAATCACGCTGGAAGGAACCCGTGACAATTCGATGCGGAATTGTGACGTGACGTTCTGCGTGAATCTCCGCGAAAACCTCAGCGGAACGTTTGCTAGCAACGCACGGTGATTATCGGAGTGTGCTGTCTATGGCCTCCCGACGGCATCTTTCTCCAGTGAGATTTCATTGTGAATTGAAAAATGGAATTTCTCCGCGGGTGAGCTAGGCAGCCATAATCCTGGCGTTGTAAAGTCGTAATCTTTATTCCTGGGGCCCTAGAATCGAAGCGCGACGAACCTAAAGGCTTGATGAGATTGGACGCAAACTTCGAACGAGAATTTATGACTGTCTGAGATTCGCCATTCGTCATTGTGTCAAAACGAGGGAAGCTGAAGAGAAACAATGAAATGATTCGCCCTGCTCTGCAGTGGGGCGCGGCTGTCCTGGAAACGGTTTTCTGTGTCCAGAGGCAAAGTTTCGGTCGCTCGAGGAACAGACCGTGGGGACGTCGACTGGTTACGGTTGGATAGTTTGGAAACAGATTCCGGGATTCCGGTGGAAACGATCTGTTCGATTCTGAGCCAAAGTTTTGACATTTCGAAATAGCCGTAAAGCAGTGTCACTGAAAACGTCGGTCCTAACCTTCGTTTACACAACATCAGTTCCCGCTGTCGCCATCCGGGGTTTGAATCAAAGCAAATCGCGAATCCCTCTTCAGCAGGAAGAATCGCAGCTCGGAACGAAGGTGTCATAAACGCCGATCGGTCGCATGTTGTTCATGAGGAAGCCCGCTTCCCGAGCACGTGAGGTGTTCACAGAACACCTAAAGGCCACGAAGCTGCCGCTGAATATCAGCTCAGCTGAACCATCTAGGTCAGGGTGAGTCTTGGTTGGATTGGAAGGGGCGACTCGTAAACTCTCGACAAATCAAGGTTATTTCTGTTCAATCGAAACTGGGAGAATCTCCGACGTCAAAGCGAGACACGGACGCATCACATCCTGGGAACCGCGTATCTGATCGAGCAGATCTCTCCGGAAATCGATGCAATCGTACACATGTAGTTCTCAGGTCGCTGATTCCACTTCGATGCAAACGGCAGTTACTATCGATGGCAAGCCATTCTATTAAGCGAGACTTTTGTCTCCGTTTCTCTGTCATTTCCGAACGCACGGTCGAGAGCGTATTCTGACTCGAAGCTTTGCGAAGCAGCGGAACGACCGTCGTCTCTGCTCAGCTTTGCGTTTTTCATTTTCGAAGCTTGCGTTAGGGTCACTACTTGACGTAGGATCCACAGCGTCGCCGCCAAGTGATGCCGAGTCAAACTTGAATGTCAGTCGAATAAATTATTCGCATGAGACAACGACCGAGGCGACAGCGCCGGACCGACCCTAACACCAAAATAAATAACCGAACGCAAAAAGAAGCGGACAGACGACGACTCAGAGCAGCCGCTGTTTGTATGTTTTTGACGGAACCTCGCGAATCTTGGAGGAAATACCGTCATGTTCTTTTCACGGTCATCCCTCACGTCGATGATTTCATCGGGCCGGTAAACGTAGCAGGGAGTGCGACGGAAAGTCGAGGGGCGGTCGGTGGAGGAAACCCGGCGGTAGAAGAGAGCGATCGAACAAGACTGTCTAGACGGAGAATCTGCCTGGAGCCAATGACTCATTCGAGTTGTCATCCCTCGAAACCATCCGTCCCGGGGAAGTCTCACGAAGAGGATCTGCCGCCCTAATCCAGCACCGATTCTCTCCGGGAAAGCTCGCCTCCGCCATGGGCAGACAGGAGACGTTTCCGTTCACTGCCGCTGTTGACGCGAACCGCGTGCAAATTACGATTTCACTGCGCTATCTCGACTCGGAGAGATCCGTTCGGCAGAGTAATCCGGGGGGCGTAGTGCGCGAGCTGGAGGAGTGACAATGCTCGCAGTCAGCAACTTGGTTTCCCGATGCCACGGGTCTTTCGTAGAGCTTTCGTGTGACGCCTCTTGCTCTAATACTCGAGGATTCTGTTCCCTCCCGACTCAGGCTGAAGAAATGGATTAGAATCCTGAACGGTTTTCTGGACGGAAATTCCATTTCGAATGCTGGGTGGGGGTTCGAATGGCTGGTGCGGTTGGGATTGCGAGTGTTTCGTTGAACTTGACTGGGCATTCCATCTCTGACGTCCGCCTGCTCGGAAGGAGCGTTACGTAATCAATGACACCATGCGCCCAAAGGAGATGTAAAAAGAACCCGTTGACAGATCGCGGGACGCCACTCGAACTTCGAGACGCTACGTTCGAAGATGGCGTTTGAGGAAGACATTTGACGGTCCCGCGAATCCATCTACAAATTTCTTGGCAGATGCCACATCTGTTGTTGGTTCCGAACGAGGCCAGAAGCACCGCGGAATAACTTCTACCTCGTGGCTCGATAATTTCAGCTTGTCGTTGTGAGGTCTGTCTGACGACGATCGGCATCGTTGTTAGCCGCGGTTGCACAATACAACAATTTCGTTATCTCACGGGATTGGCTGTCCCGGAGAAGTACCCTCACAGCGAGTGGGAGACTGGACGTTGAGGTCGATGCTTTTGCACTGATGGAAGAATGTACTGCCGAGCAGTTTTAACGGCCGCATCCGATTTATGCTTCGCTCTGAGCACGCGCGTATATCTCCCCAGGCGCACCCATTCTGACCGAGCGTCCCGCTCGGAAAAGTCATCCAAGGGTCCATCGTCGTGGAGAACAGGATTATTTGGATTGACCGTTTGAGCTGGCCAGCTTGCTCCTCCTGATTCAATTCTAATTGCCTGTCCTGACGGGCGTCATCCGATGCCGAATGAGTGAGACAGTCGCGGACTCGCAGCGTTGACAGCTATCCCGATCTGGCAAGCCATCGGCGCGAGCAATTCGCGCGCGTGTCCACGGATTCGACTCTGGATCGTTGGCTCCCCTGGTATTGTTTCTGACGACCGCGGTGGTTTGAAGCAGCTGAGCACAGGGTTCGATGACCCTTGCAGACCTCGCAGGCCTTTCTGCCAGTCATCAGGATTCATGGATGGGGTTTTCAGATTTCGGGCTTGCGTTCAGAATAACGCTAATCGGGGAAGCATACCGTCGCTAGATTCGTACAAGGTTCCCCGGGTTCTTCGGAGAATCCTCACGATTGTTCAAGTTTTTTTTTCGCAACTTCCAAACTCGAGGGGGTCAGGAGCGCTGAATTTTTTGGAAAGCACAACTCTTCAGACCCATCTTGAAGGACCTGCTCATACCGACTTCGTAATGAAAACCGATGGATTGCCCGCGAATTCGTCGCTTGCGGGAACCAAGCAGAGAGTTCCCAGCTATTTTCCGATTCGACGTTTCATTTTCTTCCAGCTGAGAATAGAATTCGTTGCCGCTGTAAGAAACGTCGCTCGGAATGGAACCTGGCCCGCTATCGATTGATGGAATCAAACGAAATCTGTCAAATATTCAGCTAGCAAAAAACTGATGACTTTTTGTCAGGTTCGCCTCTTGCTGGCCCGATCGTCTCCTTCATTCGAACGTTTGTTTATTTGTCGGGCCAATGGTCGATCTGATAGGAGACCTTGATCTAAATTCAAATGGATTCGCTCTTGAGTTCATCAACGCCATTGTTGTCCAGCCAGAGAGGGTCTGATGATGAAGAAAGAAACAAGAGGCCGGTTGATGGAACTCCCAAGTTTTCTTCAAAGAGAAACACGGAATCCATGAGATCCAAACACGCTGTGTAGAGCGAATACGGTGGAAGTGGAAGATATGGGACTGTTAAAGACACGGCCCATGTACGCGACAAACTCAATTTCTTTTCCCTCCTCGGTTTCCGCTCGGAGATCCGTAACTGCAGCTGAGCAGCGGAATGCCACGGGCTTGTGAGGAATCTGGAAGTTGGAATAGATATCACAGTGCATAGCAATCTCCCGAACTATGTGAGCGATGCAAATTCTTCGAGAAATCAACGACGATCAAATTGGCTTGTCAGATGAATCGTTTTTAAAACGAGAACCGCGACGTATTTTGGGCATGAGAAGGGAAAACAGAAAGAGGGAGATAGACGGAGGAAGCTTCGTTCCCGTGGGAGTAGGTATACACGCATACTAACTGGATACAAGAGTCGAGATATCATTTTTCACAGCTGTTCCTCAATCCCTTGGAGCGGGACGGTTGGCGCGATTCGTGAAATACCGCCGATGTGTCGCGTCGGTTCTTCGCGGCCGAACGAAATACTGCTGCCGTTGCGACGACTGGAGCTCCACGTTTCCAGCTGCTCGTAGAGGGCCCTGACCTCGTCGACAGACTTTTTCACTCGGTTAACTGGATGTAATCTTTATCGCGGACCCGGCGCCACGGCTACTCGACTGTCTCAGTCACTCCGCCGTGGATGATACATCGGAGCAGAAAGTTGAAATTTCGAATTCTCGCTGGCGGTAGAACGTCAGCCCGTCATTCAGATTCCAGAGTTGTCGCGTCGATGAGCTGTACAAAATCCAAGTTCCACTGGGAGACTCCTGTACACAAAATGAAGCCCATCATCAGCAACCAAAAAACTTCCGAGCGGGTGTTCACGGCCGGAGGAGACCCTTGGCAAAAGTTAGGGCCAACCTACCTCGGATCACGATTTGCTCGACAAGAAAAGTCACATGCTGCTCGTGTGTTCCCATCATGTTTAACGAGTTTTCCCATATTTACCCTTGTCGGGTATTGTTTGGCGAGTTTTTTAGCCCAATATATCCCCATCGTTGAAACGAACATGCTATGGGGAGGATCTCGTTTCTATTGGATCTACGACCTGCGAGCAATTCATGAGCTCCAAGTGCGATTTGGCAAATTTCCGCCGCTCGCGACTGTTGATCACTCGAGTGAAATCAGCGGTTCACTTTCTCAAAGCGGTGGCGCGCGAATGGAACAAAGAGAAAGAGAACGTGCTACTCAACCGATCAGAGCAAGAATCTACGTTCACTGCCATTAATTCCGACAACCGTTAGTAAGGAGCGAAGATAACAGAATCCATTACCAACCGCAGAAATGGAAACAATTGAATCCACGCGAAAGTTTACTTATGCGGCATCAAACACGATGATGAATGAAGTGTTACGTCATCAATGTTGAGTCGCTGTACGGCTGTCTCGATGTATTAGGGATTAACCGAACTTCTGGTTGCTGACGCTTCTCGTACTCGGGGTGAATGAGAACTCGCATTTTCCGTGGAACCCGCGCCCGTTGACGGGGGGAGCCAACGAGGTTTCGGGAGGAGCGACCTCGTCTAGCGATCGTATTTGTGACTCTAAAAAAGTCGATATATGACCCAACCCAAACGAATTCTTTCGACTCCGAAGTGACCCTATGAACTCTCTCCGAACGCCGAGAACCTTCTGCGTTGGACAGCCCGACGAACCGGTGCAAGCGTGGTACGGTCGCCCTTTCGCTCGCCATCGGCTGCGTCGCGACGAGTTACGTTGACCCGGAGCGAAATATAAAGACGAAAATTTGAGTCAAGGTCGCTCCGGTTTCGCGGCAGAATTGTATATACCGGCGGGGGCGTTGCCTTTCATTCACCAGTCCATCCGCGCATCCATCTATCCAAACGTCGCTCGACTCGTTCGCACAGCGGCCCGATCTGCCCGCCATTCGGTCGGTTGACTGGAATTTGAAGCGAACGGAATCCGCTGACCTGTCTTCTGTGGACGCTAGCGAAGAGACGAATAAAGCGAAAAAACGAACAGACATACGCGGGAACCGACCCAGGACCACTTGATCCCATCGTAACGGCGGAGGACCGCATTCAGCTCTGGCTCTCAGAGGAAAAATGAAACGGAAAAGTATCACTGCATCGCGTGATTGATGTGAATCTCAGCCGAATAGATCGCTGATAGGGGATTGATGGAGGGGAGCCTGCATCACTGATGAACGCGATTCGAAAGTGGCGTTGCCATTTCATTACATCGAATGCATGAAATAGCCTTCGTGTCGATCTCGCTTCCAACCGGTGCGATCGACTCGAGGCCCGGCCTCGCAAGGTATACGGAGGGGTCGTTCGGAGCGGATACACGAACGTCTGCGTTTCGTAGATGCTGACCAGCTGGATCAGCTCTCCCCGCGGTGAGTCAGCGGGATTGATTCGCGTTCGCCAGATTCATCGTTAGTGATGAAGTTTCCGCCGTTGGTAAGCAGTTGCAGAAGGAAACTCCGAACATAATTTGTTCCTCCAGATGCCCTCGGACGTCTCACATTTTCCTTTCGGTGCGCAGGCACGGACCGCCGCTTTCGTTTCCTCGTCTGTGGATCACGTCCGGGAAACTGGGGATGGTTTTCTGTATTGCGATAGCAGGAAAGACATGCGCCTCGAATTGTGCCTCAGAAAATCGCCCGGAAGATTGCACCCTTCCTTCGCCCGTAATGAGTCAAGCTCAAAGCTGTCACTCCTCATTGGATTCTTGATCCTGGGTCAGCGCATACCTTCCGCAAAACGGACACCGCTCTCCTTTTACTACCCGTATTGAGTACGAATAAAGAGCCCAAATTCAAAACCCTTCAACCCCTAATTCTCAAGGTCGAGTTTTCAGTCGAGAATTCATGGAACCGATTTCCGACAACGTTATTTGGGTTTGTTCCGGAAACCCTTCACTCTTTGCTTCGATCCACTTCCTGCGTTTCCAAGGAAAGCGCAAAATGACGTTGTCAGAATCCGGCTCGATGAATTTCTGACCGGAAATTCGACCTCTAGAAATTGGTTCGAGTTCCGAAGTTTTGAAACTGGGCTCTTCAAATGTACTTATCAATATATTAACCCAACCGTACTGTGGCAGCGTGCAATCGCTTCCCCCGGCACATATCATCTTTCCTCAAGCTGAAATCGACGATTTCGCTACGTTCAGGCGATTCGAAATCGTCGACTTCAGGATTCGACTCATCTATGAATATGTTTCCTCCGAATCGGAGGGATGATTATGACCGTGAGATTCCTCCACTCGGTCATGACCGCAGCTTTTTTTCCGCTACGAAATTCGGACCCAACTCGTTAGTTTCCCTCTTCAAGAGGCGAGGCCCTTACTTCCGATTTCACCTCAACCACCATCATCTGGGTCACCGATAGCTTCCGTTTCGAGGCATCGATCATCAAATACGAATCTGAATTTCGATGTATCTACATTTCAGGCTTCAACAATCGATGGACGACGGAAGGGAGCGTGTCTTTTCTGCCAGGAGTATTTCATGGATCTATACCTACTGGCCGAACTGAAAACCATTTCCTTGAAGGTGGGTTCAATTGGCTCGAGCTAAACTTCACTCGCCCAGCGCGGTTAAGATGCGTTCGGTCAATTGAATTAAGTGGAAACAACAGGAGGGAATTCAGACTGTCCGTGAACTCGTGGTGCCGGGAGTGGTTTAAGCGATGGCAGCACTGCCCATGCAGTCAGCACGTAGGAGCTGACTCCAAAACCGATATTAGGGCAACGCTCCTCGCAAATCCGGCCTTAGTTGAATTACTGATGTTCCCGATTGTTCGTGCTCGGGAGTCTTCCATAAAGAATCAAACTCATGTATACCTGACGACAGATCAATCGGAGTATTATAATGTCGACAGTTCGCGCCGCATCCGCACTAACAGAAGCAACTTGGACGCCGTATTGTGATGTCTCCGCTCCACGAATCACGATGCGAGTTGATCTGTGCAGACAATTCCGCGACCCACCCAAATAGACAGCCGAACAGCCACGAATCAAGCGAGCAAGCTCGCCAGCAAGCCAACAAAGCAAGCAGCTAGTCGTCAGCGTTCTGTCATCGTATCCTGACAATAGATTTAACTGCGGGGCTACTTGATGTCCTTGGCTTGATTCTGGCGTGGCTTCCGCCGCTACTATTGGACCAGCAAGCCTAACATCGACCGGCAGTTCTCGCTCTACTCGGTTTAGCGAGTATCCTCATTCATCGATCGGTTCTTCACCGATTCACTCGGATCTCTGAGTGATCGACCGCACTCACGGTTGACAGTCACGCGCGCGGCATAAAGTTTCGTGGTTCCAACTGCGGGTATGAAACAAAGTTGGAAATGAGGAGAAGTGGCGTACCTAACTTCCTGTAGCCCGCGGAGAAAACTCACACGATAGAGAAGCGTCAAACAGCGTGTTCAGCACGCGACCACACGAGCGAGCGACAACACAAAGCGTGTCGCGTCTGAAGGGAAAAAACACTCTTTGACCCTATGGGAATTCTGCTTCTATTTGGTACTGCAGCAACGACGACGTCCACCATCACTACCACGGATGACATGATTCAACTTACGCAACGCTGTGAAAAACACGTTTTTCCCCGCATTCTCGCTCTGGTATTCTTCGTTTTTCTCACCTAGATGTAGCTTTCGGCATCGTTGGCACAGTAATAACGGTTTCACCGCTGCCGCCTCGCCTGACTGACTGACCAACTGGCTGGCAGCCAGTCAGGCAGTCAGATTGAGCAAACACGCTGAGATACATACGACGTGGATTTAATTTAATTTGGATAAATTACCTCACAACCGCTCGGAATGGTTTGGTCTAGACCACAGACTGGAAACATCTACCGAGTCGTCGAACCCCTCCCATATTTTATCGCGCATACCTGAATTCCAACCCTCCCAGACGAGCTGCATCTTTTTTTCATCGACGCCGTGCGTGCTTCCAGGTAACAACAGTCGATATGCTCCGCCCCCCTCCGGATTTTAGATCGAACTTCGATTCAACGCCGCCTCCGATCCTCATCGACAACGGCCAGGCGGTTCTCGAGAACGAGAAGATTGAGCGTTACATAATGAAGAACGTTCCCGGCGGACACAAACCTCTTCGTTCAAGACAAGGAGACCGCCACAGTTATTGAGAACCTCTACAGCAAGTTCAAGTTGGCACTCGCCAAGAAAGACGACGCCTCGCGAAGTTCGCTCCTGAAGCAACTGCGCAACATCAACCAGCACCTCGCAGAACGAGATGATCGTTTCCTCACCGGCGACACCATGTGCTGTTTCGATTGCGAGCTCATGCCGAAGCTCCAGCATATACGCATCGCCGGTAAGTAGGTCTTTGCTCAATTACCGCCTGCCGATAAATACGACAACACCTGCTATATAACTCGAGTTCTCGTCGTTGGAAGATGCTGAGTCTCAGTTCCACACAGGCAAGTATTTCTTCGAGTTTGAGATCCCACACGACCTTTCCGCGTTGTGGCGCTACATGGGCCAGATGTACAACCTGGACGCTTTCACCCAGAGTTGTCCCGCGGATCAGGACATTATCAACCACTACAAGCAGCAGATGCACGTGAAGCTTTCTCGACATGAGGAACTTGAAACGCCCACCTACACCAACTCGACGCCTACGGAAAGTAAGTAGGCTGAACGTCTCGTCGCTCATGATCCCCTGCTTCTAACGCTTGGAAAATACTCATCCCTTCGACTAATCCCTCCGTGTGTTTGGGCGTTTCCGTAGTTCTACCGTTGTAGTGATTCTGATCCGCACAGAGAAGTTTGGGATCCATCCAGCCTCCCATCGATGGCGCCCAAAGCTCCCTCAAAACATCGTTCTCATATCTCGTGTTCCTTCCGTCCGACGCATGTTTTGCATCGACCAACCGAATCTAATGATTGCTGCATGGATATTAACCGTTTCTCAGGAATGCTCCGCCGAACGGTGAGCGCAGAATCGAGGAGAGCCTTGAGCGAATTCTCAGCGGTGACGGATTGGCGATGCTTCCAATTGCATCTAGTATCTCGAGCTTCGGATTGGGCGCATCGAAGCCGTCTCCGAGATACTCTCCACCGTCTGGCCCGATCACAAGCATGTTTGATCCTCCTGAAGTCAAAGTGACCGTCTCCATAACCATATAGTTAGCTTAATGGAGGAGGAAAGTTTGCACGAAAATCAAAGCATGCTTCTCATAACCAAACGCATCGATCCCGTTCCTCTCAATCCTCATCTTGCATGAAGTTGGGATTAGCAGTCGAGTCTGGTCGATTTGATATCAGTGAGTTCATGGACAGTTCTGAGATGCAATACCGCGCTGCCGCAGTCTGAATTCAGAACTACAGAACATGACTGACCGTCTCTCTCCACAGCAACGATGAACGGCAACGGCCATGCGCAAATGAACGGAAACGGGAACGGCCACATCAGTCCCGTGAGCTCGGAGTGATTCCAAAGCGTCGTTCCGCGTGCTAATGGGGCAGCGTTCACCACGTTCGGTTCGTCTCCACCATCCGGGGAAGCATGAGATGCTATTACTGTTATCGAAGAAAAAGAAAACCTTTCAAACAAAACCAAGCTTGACCGAGTACCTTGGCTGCAGACGGATGCGGCGCGCAGCATCGGGATTTGTAGAGGCTTGGAGCTAGCAGTTGTTCAATGAACAAGCTCCGAGAATCGAACGATTTCAATTCATATTATCTTTATCCGCGTGAGCGTAGTAGTTCGAGTGTGTATAGTAGTGGCCCTGGCAGACGAGGCGTGTTGGCAACGAGCTTCTGATAGTTCACGTCACTCGAAGAGCCGGTTGGAAAAGCGTTCAATCATTCAAGGGTTCTGTGGACAACGCAGTGGAGACTCAAACTCCAACTGGCTTCCCTGACATCAAGATAGTTCCGACGGGCAGTTCCGAGGCTAACTACTTTAAGGAAAATAATATATTCACGATTACTCTGACGGAATTCCAGAATCGCATCGCGAAGCGAGGCGAACTACCCGCAGTTCTGTTGCGCTGAAACGCCGAACTGTATGTAGATACTTCGCGAGACAGAAGGCCCCCGGAGCATAGAACGTTCATAAGTTAGCTACGAAGGCAGAAGTATGAATCAAACCATCCGTGTTCCGCGGAGGTGGATTGTTTCGAGAGCGTACATACGGAACCCGGAAATCGGTATGGTTCGAACGGGTCCCGAAAATCGTCGAACAGAGCTAGTAGTGACCATAACTAGGTATATCGCGCGAAGTAAGTGATGTAAGAACCCTATACCAATCAAGTGGTATCTTATTCAAGATATTTACAAGGCAACAGATTGCCCAATGTTTTTCGCCCATCCTCTAGTCCGACTGCAGTTCACTTGACTGTCTATTAAAACTCCATCCTAAATGTCCCGGATGTGTCAACTTCGATGCCCTCTCGGAAACAGATCCGATACCAATGTCAGTACTTACCACCGTGGAAATGAAGCCGGCGAGCGAATTTTCGCCATAAATCTTAACCGACATCAAGCAGAGCTTGGAAGGCGAACAACTTGGGGTCCCCAATACGTTGCCTACTTATGGAGACTTGGATTTTGGTTGCGCTTGGACAGCCCTCTATGAGGCTTGTCCTCATGGTGACTGCCAAATTTCGCGAAAATCACTGGTTACTAAAGATAGCATTATAACACCCAATATTACTTACCGGTCGACATATACCAATTAAAGCATTGATAGATCAAAATGGAGTTTTCATTTTATTCAAACTTCTAGAGAGGCACGTCCGATTGGTTGACATCGTTTTTGCAGGACTCTTTTCCGGAGAGAGTCCATCTCGACGGGCTCTCTAATTGGCACGGTGAAATCGACAACCTGGCTGGGTACAGATTATGATTACGCACTCTTCAGTCCGTGCTTCAATGACCGAAAAAGCCATTTTCACAGGAATCAGCATTGAGCGCGAACTGATCGAGCTGATTCTTTGAAATGCTGGGTACAGGCTCGCCGTCGTTTAAAATCAATCCAGCGTTCTTCGCCATCGAGTTGAATTGAGACTCTCCGTCCTTCAGCAGCGTTTTCGGTTCTCCCACTTCAACTATTTCACCTCCTACTCAAAACAACAATCGTATCGTAGTCCATAACCGTATGTAGTCTATGAGCTATGGTGAGGACGGTACACTCTGCAAAGTCCCTGGAAATTTTCGGATAACCAAGACTGACGTGATGGTGTGTCGGTCAACATCCATATCTGCTATAGCTTCACGAAATGGTGGTTCCAACAAATCCAAACGGATGCATAGATGACTACCATACCTCCTGATTGTTTCCTGGATGAGAGCGTCCGTTCTCCCGATCCCACGGCAGCCGTGGCTTTCGTCCAACACGATGATTTTAGATTTCCTGATGAGAGCTCTGGCGAGGCATATCAACTGCCGCTCGCCGACGGAGAGGTTGCCGCCCGCTGGCAAGAGGACATTGGTGTCAGAAATCGCGGATTCGCGGGAAGTGCGATTTGTCAGAGATTGAAGATTCCTAAAGCTGGCTCTCGCTCAGAACAACGGCCAGAGCGAATGTATCACGAGGTGAACACGCCCGAAGTCAACAGCTCAGCCAGAGTAGGTTCGAGCGTCTCGTGAAGGCAATTTCAATGGATAAGAACTTGCCATCAGAGACTCCATGATCCAGCTGCAGGATCCGGGACTTCAGATGCGCTCTCTCGAGAGCAGACCACAGCTCTTCGTCTGAATGGATGCCATGCGGGTCCAAATTTGACCGAATGGTGCCCTTGAACAGCGTCGCTTCTTGTGGGATCATAGTGAGCCGTCCTCGAAGATCATGAAGCCCCAATCTGTCGAGAAGTTCTACTTTCGAGTCCTTGTGCGAGGGAGAGAAACAGTAGGACACGTCCGAGCACAACTCACTTTCGATGTGTCAACGCCATCGATGAGGATCTTTCCTCCACTCGGTTCCACGATTCTGAACAATGGCTAGAGTTAATGAACTCTTTCCGGCTCCAGTTCGACCTACGATTCCTACTTTTTCACCACTTCGGATCTCGAGACTTATATCCTTCAACACATAGTCTGCCCCATCCCTGCAGCGAAAATGCATTCCCTGTGAGCCAGAGTTCAAAATCGTAAAACTCGTTCAGATCCATAATTTTTGATACTTAACCTGTATTTCATATAATAGTTGGCGAGTACGATTTCGCCACGACTGGGCCAATTACTGTCGATAACTGGGCCGTCATCGAGCGCCCATGGGGCCTCGCTTTTAACTCTGGTATATTCTTCGATTCTTTCCGCCGCCACGACACATTTCTCAACCTCGGTGGCAACTCGTATCATACAAGATGCAGCGTCACAAACGAGGAGTGAGTAGGAAAGAATCATTCCCGCGGTCCACCGCTAGTAACGTCCCGGTTGATTACCACCAACAGACTGATAAGTCCTGTTGCGACGGCGGATACGAGGTCAATACGCAGGGACGCCCACCCTAAGCAAAGATTTCGTCATATTATTCCCTCCGATTCGCCGGGAAAACTTTGCGAACGCTGGGATGAAATCAGTTGAGATAGAAGGAGCGCAACTTCCGGGCTGACCTTGTTGAGACCATCGAGTGAAAATAGCAGTTCTGATTGAGGTCAACCCTTATGTGACTTTTCTCAATGAAATACTGTTCCGCTCCATAGGCTCTGATAGTGGACACTCCGTTGATTGTTTCGACGAATTATTCATCACAGGGGACCGCGTCGTGGAGAGCAGTCGGCGGAACTGCCGGGCAGAGCCGATGTAGACTCTCTGTAAGCATCATCATTCAGAAACATTCTTAGGCCAAGAAAGTCTCATGAGAATGAATCCAGCACTCAGGATTTCGGAAGACATTGATACCCCACCTGGATGCTGAAGAAAACAACGCTCAACGGAACTATAACAACCAGAAACAAGGGAATCTGGATGATGACGAGTATCATGGTCGCCAAAACCTGCGTTCCCGCGTCTAACCACTCGTCCAGTTGAATGAAGAGCTCGACATCTATAACGTTGACGTCCTTTCCGAATCTGTGAACTGTCTTTCTCAGAAATCGCGTGGAAAACTCCCGGCAGAAACTCCAAGGAAAGTGAGCGTCTCCAGAAATCGCCAACCTGTTCATGATCCGACCGAGAGGTGTCGCATCAACAATCTCATCGGGGCCCTCATCAAACTCCAGACCATCTCGGAATGAAGTTTTGATGAAGCTGCGAGACATCCCATAGCCAGGCAGGAAGCGCCCAGTATGACTCCAACAGCTTTGACCGCCGCCCAAATACAGAAAGACTCTGACTCGCTGCAGAGATTTCCCTCGGATCTCTTCCAGAAGCTCAGGGTGCACGACCGAAACATTTATCGTTCCCATGCTGTGATTCTTCATGATGTGTTCAGCCTCTTCAGACCAGTCTCCAAGGAACACAGTCGAATACGCCTTGGAAGGAATTACTTGGATTGGAAATAAACAGATGGATTCTTCCGAGCCCGGATCACGAGGCGAGTCAACTGCGCACAAGAGAGCAGCAATATGTCGTTCATAGAGCTCCGAACTGGAAAGTCGCAACTCACGTCGAGGTAGCGGTAGAAAACGAAGCCCAGCAAAGCGAGCATCCCCGTCGCCAGACCGAAACGTTCGTAAAAGGACGTGTACACCGACCATTTGATACCTCCAGCTGCCACGTTTTCATCATCTATCAGAATGTTGTGCTTGCCGTCGAGTAGGAGCTGGGAACACGTTGAACTTGCGCTCCTCGAGCTGGGGAAGCGGGAGCCGGAACCTCTCAAAATCGCATCGTGATCCAATTTCGGATCCATCAGGAAAGCCTTGATTGGCAAATCCATGTCCATTAGCTCTCGCAGGGTGCCAATGTGGCTGATTCTCCCATCCGCGAGCAGAATTATCCGATCGGCGAAGGGGAGCACATTCACCGAATGTGTGACGAGAACACGAGTCGTTTCTTTCAAAAGCCCTTTAGGTCCGATGACGTCCTCGAATAGCCGAGACGAGACGTTGGCGTCGACGGCGCTCAACGGGTCGTCGAGGAGGTAGATTGCGGCTCTCTGGTAAACAGCTCGCGCCAAGCTTATGCGTTGCTTCTGTCCTCCTGACAGGTTGGCGCCCCTCTCACCGATTTCTGTCAAAATCCCCTCCAGGAAGCAATCTGAGATCCGACTCCATGCAGCAGTTTCTGATGACTCTCCTGTACCACCGAGGATCGAGGGACGAAGTGAAGAGAACGTTCTGACGGACGGTTTCGTTTTGTATCCACGCCTCTTGTGACACGAAGGCGATTCGTCCCTGTTAAAGAAGTAATCCCCGCAATTATCTCCTACTGTGTAATTCAGATCGATACCGATCGTAAATAATTGCAAAGTGAACCTTCCGTCTCACGTACAGTTCGTCTGACGTCTAAGCTTCCACTGAGTTGCTTCATTTCGCCGAGGATAGCATTCAGTAGCGAAGTCTTCCCGGCGCCCACACAACCAACCACGGCTACGAGTTCTCCCTTCTTCACGTAGAAGTTCAACTGCGAGAGAATCGGTGTCGTGCCGTTCCACGCGAGGCTCGCGTCTTGGAACCGGATGTCTATATCTGTAGAAATCTGACAGATCACTCTAGCTTCTTCGATCGGGGTTGGCCCCCTCTTAACGAGATTAAGATTCGACGGAGTGTTCAACTGCCGCTGAGGCTTATCAAACAATTAGTAACAGCAGCGTGGATAGGGTTCCACGGTGGCCTCAAGAATTCTGTTCCGGGTACCAGGAGGGCTCCGAGCGCCAAACCAGGGTGATCCGAGCTGAGGCACGATCAGGTAAAGGAGCACAAAAGTTGTTTCAAGTGTGAAGCAGCTCCGGTCTCACTCTCTGATGTAGCGAGGGGGCGGGTAGGAGTGGGAAGAAGTCCCGAGTTCACGGTGATTCGAGAAGGGATCATCACAGTCGAGACGAGCCAAGCGGTGCTGGTTGCGGGAACGTCCGGAAATGCTTCCCTCTCGAGATATGGGCCGAGTTCGGAAAGGAACCTTCTAAAAGTCAGACGAGCTTCGTTCAGCCGACGTAGAGGTGGAGTCGGGAGTGAGGGGAGGGGGAAGGCATACGTGGGTTGTCGGAGAACCATGATCCGGTCGAACAGTCATATTTCTACTCTCTGGGATCATTGGACCTGGTTTCCAACCTTTCAACGCAGAAAGAGATCTCTGTGACTCGTTTCCGGTTTTTCAGCCCACATAAAGCCACCTGTTCGCCTCATCACTCATGGCCTGAACTCAAATTAGAGGAATTCTCGGTAGGAAGAGTTGGAACGAGAACTATACGCCCGGCAACTCACCGCTGTCCATTGTCGAGGACGAATTCATCGGATCCACTTCGTCCATTCTGAGGTAATTCTCGATTCTCTTTAAGGAAACCAGGGCCTTCAAAAGCATCGTAACATTCAAAGGCATGAACGTCAGCGAGTATCGCATATTGTTGAACAGGTACAATGAGATGAAAGCTTTATCTGGTGTCAGTATGTTTTCTCGGGAAATATATGCGTAGAGCCCGAAAGCTGCAGCAGTAACCTGCAAAGGAGGATGATGCTAAACGCCATTCAAACTATAAGAATTCGCAACGGTTCTCTCCTTCGTGCGAAAGGGAGACAGTGAGTCGAATTACGAGGACTCCTTTGTTTAGGAGAGCAACTTTCTATTCCGGGCTCGGAGAAACAGCTTAATTCTCATCCACTGTATCAAGCACATACTAAGAAAGGGCTGCAGTACCAGACGAACAAGATGGCTGCTTGTCCGTACAGGTATTTACGTAACCATCGGGCTTCCGAGCTGCGGATATCTTCAACTTTTTGATGAATGGTATCTCCCACGCGAAGAGTTTTATGATTTTGACACCCGAAAGCATTTCATTCAGTGCATTCAGACGCTTGTCTTTCTCGTTTGACTGGTAATCCTGTTAGTAGAACAACGCGAATTAGTTCGAAATCCTACGCGTTATCGACCTAGAACTGACCAGCGTCCCCAGGAAAAATTTCGACCACTGAGCAGCTACGAGACCACATTGGACAGAAAAGTGGAATCCCGAGCAACGAGCACGTAATCGACTCTTGTCTTGAGGAGCTCACAGCTCCTTCGGAAGGGTTGTCCAAATGAAGAGCCCAGATTCAAAACTTCGGAATTCCAAATTCTCAAGGTCAAGTTTCAGTCGGAAATTCATCAAGCCGGTTCCCGACAACGTTATTTCGCGCTCTTCTTGGAAACCCTTCACTACTTGTTTCTCTCCACTTTCTGCACTCCAAAGATGAGCGCAGGATGCTCCTGACTGAAAGCTCGACTTTTGGAAATTCGGAGCTATGACGTCTTGAATCTGGGCTCTTTGAATTAAGTAATTCCGCTGGACTGAGGAAGCGTGGGCCGAGGAAATCCATCACCTACCTGACAGCGCCTAGTTGCACTGCTGAGGCACACCGTAAGAGGCACGAATGCCATGATAACAAGCAGCCCGGCGAGGGACGATGGTCCTAGCTGGGACCAGATGAGCATGATTGAACTCGAAATGCGTATGAAACCTCCCCAGATCATAGTGGAGCTCTGCGTGAACTCCAGGACGTTGTCCACGTCGACAGATATGAGATTCAACACGTCGCCCGTCGTGAATTGTCGGCTCGCCTCACTCGATACAAGAAGACACTGAAAAATATTGGATTTATTGCGCCGATTCGAGTCGGATGTTGCTAGGAGAAAGCGATGAAAAGCGGCTTCCAACAGAGCTAAGACGGAAAGCTCCTTCTCACCTTCTGGTAAATGGCGCCCAGAAGTGCAGAGCGTATCTGGACTCCTCCAGCGGTACAAAGAAAATCCATCCAATGCATGAGCAACGCGATTGCCATGTTGTTGATCATCAACAAACAGCAATACCAAGCACCAGCCGCGAGCGTCTCCGAGGAGTCCACGAACGCAATTAGTTTACTGACGAGTGATATTGAGAACATGAGCTGTCGCTCCGGAATAATCGTTCCTCATCCATACCGAGAAGAATATGAGCTGGAGAATATCCCGGTGGAAAGAGGAAGCTCTCTGAAACGTTGGGATGCGTCTGACAAGAGGCTGTCTATCCTGTTATTCAATGAACACAGTCACTACCTCAGGATGGAAATCGGCAGGAGTCGAACAATGTCGAAAATGATCTCTAGAAGAGAGCTCCATAGTATAAACTCCCAGAATGCTCTTATCAGGGCTTTGATTATCCCTCGGCCACGGACCAGCGCGATCGCAAGCGGATCGGGTGAAGTTCCAGGGCTTTCCTCAGAAGGCAGTCTGTCAACGATGGAAAAATGTCAAAAACATCAGATCGAATATTCTCGAACAACTCGTCTTCCGAGAGAACACTCAGATCAGACTCACTCCGCTCGGCTTTCGGGACTCAAATTAGTGTCTAAGACTGCCACACAGTAGTTGGAAGTATACTTCTTCTGTAGAGGTTCCAATTCCCTCAGATCTATCGGTTCGCGAGAGGCTTTGCTCAACAAGCTGGAAGGGTGATCCGACTCAAGTGAAAAACATCGGAACTCGGAGAGCCCGCTGAGTGCTCATGAGATTCCGACCCGAAACTGACCTGGTGTAGTTACCCAGCGTCGTGCCGCTCCACCAATGAGGCCAGCCGTCCACCACAGGAGTGAGTATCTCTGCAGGGAATTTAGCCGACTTCGTGACGTGAGCCGGCGCTCCGCCGGAGCTGGAGGTTTCCGCTGTGTTACTCATGATGGAATGCTCCTACCGTTCTCTGGGGAGGAAGTTTGGAGGATTATTAGGTTATCACACACGCCTCCATCCCCGCCTGACGATGTGACCTCTGATACACAAGCTCACAGGCAATGCATAAAATGCCGTAGAACATGGCCCAAAATCTCAGCACAAGTGACAGGGGCCCTCCGCAATCATCACCGAGCATTGTGACCGAAAGAGAGAACACATCTTGTCGATAAACAAGAAACTCCAAGAGTTCCCATGTCACATACCGGCGAATCCTGTTCGGATAGGAATTTTCCCAACAATCTCTCGCAGCATACGTTACTGAACTTTGCTTGCTTGGACGCGGAATCGATACTGTGAGGGAAACGATGTTGGAGAATCTATGGAGGATTTACAACGGAAACCTGCGGTGGCTCCTGGTTGAAATAGCACTTCCAAGGATTGAAATTGAGCTCCGCCGCTCAAGCATGATCAATCACGAGTAATCTGTCTCTCCTGACCGAGAAGCAGTTGAATGATCGATTGGCTCCCGTCGACATTCCGATTCGGCAGGAAATTGTCATCGCTCTGCCATTCGGGTATCGTCACCATTCCGGCTTGAAGTCACCTGTCGGGTTTGTACTGACTCGCATCAAAGAATAAAGTTCAATATTTCAGTTGATTGCTGATATATATGAATTTATTGCAACAAGTAATCGAGGTCGAAAGGAATCCACAGTCAGAGATATTGATATGGGGACCTCAGGCGCTCCATTTGCAGTAAAATAGGGAAGCTCTGGAGAGAGCAGAGAATTTCTGCCGTCCGAATAATGCGAGCCTATCGCACGACCTCGACGCAGGCCCTATTCGTGCTCACCAGAACAGTGACATGGCCGCTCCTCGTCATGGAAAGGACCGCACTATACACGAGGTACAACGAAGATACAGACAGAAATGAGATCGAGACTGAAACCCTCAACAGTTGGCAGGCGCAATTGAACTCATCCACAAAAGGACAATGGACGTATGCGAGCATACCGAATATCGGGACCTGGTTGGGAAGAGACTTCGGAGACCTCACTCACCATACCACGCAGATGCGGACGAATCATGGAAACTTCCAGCAATACCTGTTCAGGATGAGGAAGGCAGACTCGATAGCGCAATAAGTGGAACACATGCAGAAATCTGAAGAAGAATGGGAAAGAACGACGAGAAAGGTCGAATGTATATTCCGGAAGAGCCTGGAGAACAAAATGGGAGGATGACCGAAAAGTTGAGAAGAGCAAAGAACGTAGCTAGAGTACAGTTGTCCCGAAGATCGCTGGCCCCGAGTGTCCTGGAAGTAATACCAAGATTCCTGGTGCGTGCGACAGGCATTCCTCTCTCCTCTATAAACATCAAGAAAAAAAGTTGGAGATATTGGACTATTGGTCAATTCCTTCTGACGCTGCAGAGGCTTCGTGTTCGACGGCATCAATGCATCCGAGACCCTCCTGGATTCGCTTTATTATTACTTCAAACAAACAGTTATATCCAACAGGCGGCGATCCAATTCAACATGAATCGCGACCAGCTAGAGAACCAAGAGCTCAGACCGGATGACCTCCGCAGATCGATTATGTATGCGACGAGAGGGAAATACAACCGATATCAAACCAGTCCAGCCTCTTTGGCCATCGAATGAATTGTCGAGTTCTCGTCTTCCAACAGCTTCCGAGGCTCTCCTATCTCAATTATTCTTCCGTGACTGAGCACATTGATGGTGTCGTAGTCTATCAGTGTGTGAAGTCGGTGGGCAATGGTCATGACAGTGCATGCAACGGAATCTCTGCTATAAGGAATTGGTGAGACCGGCAAAACGGGATACGGGTGAAATTGCGGCTCGCTGAGCTCTTTTTTGAGGAAAATTGGGGCCGGAAACAACCTCCTGATTGTCTTCCGGATGAGATTATCCGGGTCAATGTCCACGGTAGCCGTCGCCTCGTCCATTATGATGACTTTAAACTGCCTCAGAAGTGCCCGAGCTGAGCAAATGAGTTGCCGCTACCCAACGGAAAGGTTGTCGCCAGCTGATGAGGGACGAACAGGGAACTTGGAGGAAACTCGAATCCAGAATATAACCATCTCGGCACAACACATAAGAGTATAGAATCGATATTTAGGCAGACATGGATTGAGACTAGCCTTCTGAAACTCCGAAATCCAATCTCAGCAGGTCATTCTTCAGATGAGCTCTTTTCAGAGGCTAATGTATATTCTCATCGGTGTGAAGACCCCCCACTCCGATTCCTGAGGACACGATCTAAGGTTTTCACGTCCTCCCGTTGGTCGCAGAGCTCATTTAAGTTCTATCAAATGAGCAATATCGCCCGCTCCTCCATGAGCTTTACGTGATTGCTTAGATTATACTCAGTATACGGTGAGTTGGCTCTCTCTTTGGGGAATATTTCCCGAGTTCACTCCGATCACCCTGGATTTTTTAAAATTACACTGAAAACCTCCATGGCAATGAACAAGTCTCCAAAAAGAAGAAACGCAAGCTTCATTCCATAGGGAAGGTGAGGAAAAATTCTACAAAACAGCGACTCCCTGAGAGGTTCTTTAAGGATTTGTGATGAGCCGAATGCCCTCGAGCTATTCTCACGCATCCTAAAATCAATCCGCCTCCCGTCAGGGAATGCTTTCGACGGAGAAATGTCCGGGTGATTGGAGGACGAATTGATCCAGCAGGACTCCGAGAGCAGAACATAAAATGAAAACATAAATACAATAAACCATATCTGGATCAATAAATACCATACCATACCATACGAGCTTGGCTACGAATCGAGACTGGGTGCGATTCGGCGTTCAATCGGAAGATCACCAACTCATACACACATGGTCTCAATTCTGGATTGTTCGAATGAGTCTTGCGACGCTACCTCGGAATCCCTCCGAAACTATCTGGGAGGAGTCGAAACAGAAAGCTCGACTCGAGGAAAGTTCTCGGAGGGGATGCCCCACAGTCAGCTCAAATACATGGTGGTTTGATAGTAAACCAACATCGTAAGTTTGGAAACTTCCTTACCGTCTCTTCTTGGACTCATCACTCGGTGGAAAATGGTCGTATTCAGTGTTTCATTCAGCGATCGATTCTGCGAAAGCCCAGCAAATAAAGATTTTTAGCTCAGCATCTGTCAGAAAGGCGAGCGATCGCTCCATCCTCGACGTCAATAGCTGGCCTGTGACGAAATCGCGTCCTAGTTGCGTTCGCCCCCTACTCTCCCCGTATCTGGTCACGACAGCCCGACTATCTGATTTCAAACAATTCTTGGATTGTTCAAGTCATCCGACTGGGGAGTCGCTGTGTCAACCCGACCGATTTCCTTCCACCCGGAAATCGAGCTCATTCAGTTTTCCCTCTCAAGACGGAAAACCGGCCTGTAATTAGCCCGACACGTCTGTGATGTGGTGTTCGGTCTTTAGCTGCTCTCGTGAGTCGATTTTCTATCACCAGGTCTCGGTGCAACCATTATGCATTGTGCTTATTTCGATAATCTCGTCGTCCCTCGGGTTCCTCTCGGAGATGTTCGATCGGATTGTGATCGTCCGACTGCGCAGGCCTGTTCGGGGCGTGGAATACCCAGAATTCTAGCAGGTCTTCAATATTTTCGGGAGCCGGACCCTCGGTGGCAATTCCAGTTGTGGTACGCTAAAATCCCGCAAATATCGAACCTCTCAAAAAACGCGCTAGATTAGATCCTTATCTGCCGAGTTCGCTATCTGATGCGTTTTTCTCAAAAAAAAAATCGAGAAAACCTGCGGGATTCTCGGGTAGTGTTTTGAACGAGGCAACCTTTCTGCGCTGCTGAGTATTTTTTTCACGGGTATGTTTTGAGATGAAATCTTTCCGTGGATTCTCTGCTTAAGAGCTTTGATAGAGAATTTTTGCCAACGAAGAATCTCCTGCGGTCGCCGGCAGGTCCCCGAATGTGGCGCTAGTTAGGGCGACTATGGATTCCGATCACTGAAGCCATCGTTGCTGGATGTATAGAAAGACTTGGGAACCTGACAAGAAACCGCACGGTGGAGGGGATAGTCGAAATAGTGTTATTTTTCACTTGCCATCTCGATCATATAGGACTTTCTTGGCGTCGATCATCGCATCTCCCCTAGTTCCTGAGCATGTTGGACGCATATCGCACATCTCCTCGAGGGAGTTCCTTCTAATAAACGCAGGTTCAGATGCATCGACGAAGGACAGGTTTCGAGCACTCATAGTAGAAGAGACCTTCTTTCAAATAAGACTGGCGATTAAACCTGATTGTTCATTCTTTCAAAAAGTCTCTTCATATTGTCACCTGTGGTGCATTCCGCTGTTCCCCAAAATACGAAAGAGGACGTTCTCAACATGGAGATTCTCCATGGTCATTTGATCCGCCATCTAGGGAATAATTCAAGCAACAACTCCTTGTACGGGCTCTTCTTTATTAGAGTATCGCCGATCGGCCACAAAATATCGGACGGCACTGCCAAAAATATCCTCGTTGTAAAATTGGGATGTCAATTGAGAAGTACTAAGGCACTGGTTGGGCTGTATTTAGGTATCCGTTTCCAATCTCCATTACCCGAACCCGGATACTCTGAACAATGGGCAAGCTGGACCCATTCGTTTCCTTCAAACTCCAAACTCTCAGTCCTCAACGGCGAACCGGGGAAGACAGTTTTTTTTTCAAGGCGACAACGCCGATTGAGAACTACACTAACCCTGCTTCTTTGGCCATCGAGTGGAAATGAGATTTTTTGTCGTCCAGCAGTTGTTTGGGTTTCCCAGTTTCTATGATTTTACCCTGACTCATAACGACGATTGTGTCGTAGTCAATGACGGTGTGCAGTCGGTGTGCTATGGTTACGATTGTGCAATGGGCGAAATCCCTGAAAAATAATCGAAATCAACTTCAAGTCAGGAAGTAAAGATTCCCCCCGACGAAAGCGGACAGCCATCGATTGTCAAAACTCCGGGAAACAGCAAAACAGACTAACTTTCTTATCGTTTCCTGAATCAGTGCGTCCGTCTGCATATCCACGGCTGCGGTGGCCTCGTCCAGCAGAATGATCTTCGATTTCCGGAGCAATGCACGCGCCAAGCAAACGAGTTGTCTCTCACCGACCGACAGATTGCTCCCAGCTGCAGATGAATTCGATCGAGTCAGATTTGCAGAGCTTCGAAACCATGGAAAGAGAACTCAAGTTCAACCAACACTAGCCCTTCGACCTGAGTAATCTGCGAACTTGCCTTCTGCAACTTCATAGTCAAGATTCAAAAGATTATTCTTCAAATGTGCTTTTTCGAGAGCCGACCACACTTGTTCATCAGTGTGAAGATCGTGCGGATCCAAGTTGGAACGAATTGATCCCCTGAACAGCACCGGGTCTTGCGGGATCATGGTCAGTCTTCCACGGAGGTCGTGGAGTCCCAGCCTGAAATGGAATGCTCGTGTCCGAATTCTCGTTCCTGAATCTAGGAAGATATACGAGTTGAAAGGATTCATTTTGGCTTACTCAGATGCGTCGACGTCGTCTATTACGATTTTCCCGTGGGAAGCTTCGATTATTCTGAACAGAGCCAACGTCAGTGAGCTCTTCCCTGCTCCAGTCCGCCCGACTATACCGACCTTTTCGCCGCAATGAATTTCGAGAGTTATGTCCTTCAAGACATCTTCCATGCCCTCCCTGAAACGAAACTCATCGGATGATTGCGACTTTTCCCATCGAACTGCCAGCAGTATATGATCGACGTTCCCACCTGTATCGTGTGCTGTAGTTCACGAGTGTGATCTCTCCGTTATGCGGCCAGTTGCCGTCGAGTACCGGTCCTCCTTCAATCTTCCATGGCGCTTCGCTCTCAATCTTGGTGTATTCTTCGATTCTCTCCGCCGCAACGACGGCTTTCTCAACTTCAGTTGCGACTCTGATCAGCCACGACACAGCGTCGACAACTAGCAGCGAGTAGGAGAGAATGAGTCCAGCCACTCCTCCGCTCAATGAATCACGGTAGAACACCACCAAACAGCAGATAATTGTCGTGATGACGGCAGACAACATGTCGATTCGAAGAGAAGCCCACCTGGATGGCGAGGCTTTGATTATATCTTCTCGGCAGCAGTGCTTCACCCGCATAACTGAGAATTAGACAGCTCCTCGCGCAGTGATGAGGAACCGGGACTGAACACACACTCACTCACCTTGAAGCCACAATCGAGTGCATGTAACAGTTTTGATTGAGATCCGATCTTATCTGGCATTTTTCAATGAAGTATTCGTCTGCGCCGTACGCTCTTATGGTGGAAACCCCGTTAATCGTTTCAGAGAAGTTGTTCAACACCGGAGATCGAGTGGTTGAAAGCAAGCGGCGGAATTGCCGAGCGGCGGCGATATAAATTTTCTGCGCTCACATGAAAAAAATGATGTTGTTAGGTCGCAGGGGTAGCCCGATTATTGAGAATTACACCTTGGGTACCCATAGAATACTTCCGCAAATTTCAGAGAGTCATCTGGAACTCGACTCCAGATCGACTCGGAATTATTACCGGAACAATGCCGAATCCATATCAGAATATAGCGAACCCCGAAGATATCCGGGACCGTCACGAAAAAAAATGCTGAATTCGCCTCTGAGTCGTGCGCCGAGCTGCGAACCTGGCCCGGCATTTGATCTTCTGAACGATCGAAATTTCATCGAGGTCATCACTCAACCATCCCCAGACAAACCCCGAAACCCTTCAAAATAGATTTCTGTTAGATCTCAGGATTATTTTCCTCAGGATTCGTTCGAGCGCAGCCGAACTTAGTGCTGCACCTCCCTACTCACTGCCGGAGTCAACGGGAGAATCGTGAGAAGTGATTGAATAAGATTGAATTAGATTAGAAGAGCGATCACGAGGATGAGCCGCCGGCCTCCTGGGGGCGTATGATACACTCGAGCTTTCTCATATTCTCCTCAGAGCCTTCTCAAATCTCTCCCAATCATCCTAAGAGCTCTTCCAAATGCGCACCCGAGGAGTGCACCATGAGCCCATGATTCGAAGGGACCGTAGGGAAATGCCAAAGCGCGGAGAACCATTTGCTAGCCGCGATACTGGCGGACGAGCCGCGGCCGAGAAGCTCGTTAGAGAGCCAAGGAAGATGAATCCCGGACAGAGTGCACTGTGAGGCGAGAGGAACAAATCATTCACCACGTCTTTCGCATGTGTTATGCTCATGAAAGGTCTTGATACGGACTGGCAAACGGCTGCCGCTGCCACAGAGCCATCATCTTGCCAGGAGTCAGGGGAACGAACGGACCATGAAAACTGAGGAGGATATGTTAGAAATCATTTCAGCGGCGCCCTCCATTTGATGTCCACGAGGATGAGCTTTGCGCTTCATAGCTGAGTGTCGCGTATCTGAGATTCGGACCCATGGATTGCTGTCCTCTAACTTCGATTTCATCGCTGGTGTAGCCATTATGGAATCAACTCGAGCATGTGCCACATGGCAGAAGAATCCGCTTCCGTCAAGGAAGCGTTCCAAATCTCATGGGCTCATTGACACGAGTTCTTAGGGGAACTTCGGACGTGCATTCAAAAACTCAATTGGAAGCTGGAAATCTCAGCAAGTATCCAGTGCGTGGCGGTATGATTCACACTAGTTTGCCATTGACCAGACAGAGAATCGCATCGGAGCTCGAAAAGAGGCAAACGATCCTATCAGCCTGAAAATCACTGATTTTTTCCCGAAATCTGGTTTCGAATGCCTCCTCTCTGTATCTTCCCAGGGATGCCCAATCACGAAGGAATCCCGATGATAAAATTTCCCAAATCTTACTGTGGCTTCTTTGAGTCGAGCCTAAACTCGATACAAAAGCGTAAGCTTCTTGCGTGAGACTCAAGTCTCAACTAGCAGACTGTGCGAAAATAGGGAAGGGAATCATTGTTCCGAAGCTTTCACGAGAGTCCTTTATTTACCTGAACTATTAAGTAGACGAAGCTCATCGGAACAACCACAATGAGGAACATGGGAATCTTGATGCTGATCAGAATCACGGTCGCTACCACCTGAGTGAGCGAATCTAGCCATCCATCGAGATTGAGATGCAGTTCGAGATCGAGAACGTTGACATCTTTCCCAAACCTGCTCGGGGGAAATCCGTGGTAGTGTCACATTCGACAACGCTACAGCTGATGAATAATGGCGTGGTCATGGCATGGCCATCCGTGAAACGTTTGGGATCACGATTTATGCTACCTCCTTCTCAACTAACCTGTTCACCATTCGACCCAGGGGCGTTGAGTCGAAAAACTGCATGGGGGCTCTCATGATGCTCCACAACATTTCAGAATGGAGTTTGGATGATGCCGCCAGACATCCGACAGCGAGGCCAACAGCAGCAACGATCACTGCGATGGCCTGACCGCCTCCAAAGTAAAGATAACACGCGATCCGCCAAATAGATTTCGCTCGAATTTCATCAAGAATCTCGGGTCTGTTGGAGGAGATGTTTACGTGGTGGTCACTGTAATTCTTCATGATGTTCCTGGCATCGTCAGACCAGTCGCCTAGCCAGATTGTTGAGTATACCTGGAGGAAGTTCTTTGTGGTTAGGGAAGAATTTTCTCCGAGACAACAATAGATATGGAAATCTCTGGAAAGCTTTGGTAGAGCCTCAGGACTTCACTGTTCGATGCTCCGCGCGAGGCTTGAACTTCGATAGAAGCTTCCGCGGATACTCGACAGGTCAGCTCGTTGCGGAATATTTGCGTTCCTGATTGAAATCGACGGAACTGAGAGAACGCTGTGCTTAACACTCACGTCTAGAAATCTGTAGCCTCCCAGCCCCACCAGAACGAGAAGACCCATGAATGCGCCGAAATGTCTCCACAGATTCATGTACACAGACCACTTCACTGCTCCTGTGGCCACATTTTCTTCATCGATGAGTTTCGCGAATTTACCATCCGCACAAATTTCAGCGCTGCATCGAGACGTCGCTCTCTCCAGGGTGATCGAACTCTCACTGAGACTCCTGGACTCTTGAATCTGACCAACGGAGCCTCCCAGGGAGACTTCCTGCTCGATCTTAGGTTCAACGAGAAACGATTTGATTGAAATATCCATCTTCATTATTTGTTGGAATGTGCCCGATTGTGTGATTCTCCCATCGTCGATAACGAGTATCTTGTCTACGAACGGCAGTACGGTGACAGAATGTGTTACGAGAATCCTCGTTGTGCCTTTCAGGAGGCCTTCGGGTCCGATGATGTCATCGAAGAGGTCGGACGATACGTGAGCATCAACTGCGCTCAGAGGGTCGTCAAGGAGATATATTTTCGCTCGTTGATAAACTGCTCGAGCGAGACTAATGCGTTGTTTCTGCCCTCCCGATAGATTGACTCCTTTCTCGCCGATTTCGGTTGCATCGCCCGCTGCGAACAATTCCATATCGGATTCCATGCAGCACTTTTTTACAACCTCTTTGTACCATTTCGGCTCATAAGACGCAGTGAAGAGTATGTTCTGCCGCACACTCTCGTTCTGTATCCAGGCCTGCTGTGGGACATACGCAATCCGTTCCTGTGTGGGAGATACACGGAAATCAAACGAGGCAATCGATCCACGAAGTTTTTCTCGACGCCTCGTGGTATTCTGTGAGGGCGCGATGTACGAGGTAGTCACATGAAACACAGAGACTGCTCTGAGGGCAGTCCCTACTCACGTTTCTGACGTTCACGGAGCCTCCGAGCTTCTTCATTTCACCGAGAATGGCGCTGAGCAGAGAGGATTTACCGGAACCAACGCGACCGATGACGGCAACGAGCTCCCCAGATTTGACGGTGAAGTTCAACTGCGACAGAGTTGGAGCGGCACCTGCCCAGCTAACTGTGACATCACGAAAATTGATATCTTCGCCTGCAAACGTTGAGTTCTGATTCTTATTCCGTTGCCGGAGGTCCGATCGGCATGAAGCTCTGCAGGCTCATCAGGAGCGCCTGTAACATTGCCGCAATCTGTTCGAACTGACCTTCGGTTACGCTGTGGGAGACATCGGTACGGCGAATTTCGTCTACTTGTAGGTACTTCCCGATTCGTTCCAACGATACCATCGCCCTCAGCAGCATTGTGATATTTATGGGGAGGAATGTTAACGAAAACCTCATATTGTTGAATAGGAACAGGGAAATGAAAGCTTTCTCCGGGGTGAGCATATTTTCTTTGTTGACCATGATGTGAGTTCCGAAGGCAGCAGCTGTCACCTGGAGAGAAGCATTGCTCATCCCTCGTTTCTCCTCGACTAATTTTGACAGGTGATTCTGAAGTATTCATCCTCTGGAGGGAGGGATCAAGACTCACCAGGAAAGGGCAGCAATACCATAGGAACAAGATGGCGGATTGACCGAAAAGATATTTGCGAATCCAGCCCGCCTCCGCGTCACGGATTTTCTCCACTTTTTTGATAAATGGTATCTCCCACGCGAAAAGTTTGATTATTTTGATGCCGGAAAATATCTCGTTGAGAGCATCCACTCGCTTATCTTTCTCACTCAGCTGGCAGCTCTAGAAAAGAGAAACCGGTACGGAATCACTCAACCGTCACTCCCAACGAGCAATAACAATTTGATCTGTAGGCTAGTGACTTCCAGATTGGTGCCCATTGTGAATCTCCTCTCAACTCCATATCTGCGAGACCATTCGGCGGCAGTCTGAGGAATTCCTCACCTGATAGTGTGCTGTAGCTTTGCCGAGATATACAGTGAAAGGAACACAGGCGAAAATCACGAGAAGACCAGCGAGGCACGATGCACCCAGTTGGAACCAGATTATGGCCAGGGAGCTCAGAATTCGAACGAAGCCTCCCCAGATCAGTGTTGAATACTGAACAAATTCGAAAACGTTGTCTACATCCACGGACATCAGATTCAGGAGATCACCGGTATTGAAGTGCTGGTTGACTTCATTCGAGACGACGAGGCTCTGCGGAAGCAGAAAGCAATTCTGAATCAACTCTATTTGTTGCGGCATTTTTAATTATGCGTCAAGGTTTCTCCTCCGGCAGAGGTCGGAGGGATAAACTCACCTTGTGATAAATAGCGCCGATGAGTGCCGAACGAATCTGAATACTCCCCGAGCAACAAATGAATATCAACCAGTTCATCAGGAACGAAATTCCGAGACTGATCACGAACTGGAGAGCACAATACTGATAGCCGACACTCAGCGGGTCCGATGACCCGACGAACAGAATCATTTTGCTGGAACCCGGGAGCAGCAATGATTAAACTCTACTGGCAATCAAACCCCTCGAACCAAACCTCTAGGGTTTCTCTATCCCTTACGTTGGCCTTGAAACGCAACATGCGTCCGGCTCGAAACAGAAGTTACGGTAATCACCTCAATATGTACACCGGGAGCAGCCGGACAGCATCAAACGCCAATTCGAGGACAGAGCTACAAAATATGAAGTCCCAGAATGCACGCGAGACCGCTCTGAACATGGAGCGGGGGGGTGCTTGTGACGAATCTGCAGACGATGAAGTCTCCTGACTCCGATCGGTCACCGTTTTCCCATCGCTGAAATGTTTCTCTCTGAAGTGCTTGAAGGAACGTTTCATTGCTCCATGCCATCTGATCCATAGAAATACAGTACTTCACAACGGAAACGATGGCAGCGCCATACATTCTTGTCGGCTTTTGTTATTATTGATCTTGTATCACTGCTCGAAAAGCGAAGATGATGAGTGCTCTAGTCATTACCCTGTTCTCTTGTCTCGATTCCAGCAAGCATCGAAAGCTTCCCAGCAATACTTGGTGGAGTATTTCCTCTGCAGGGCAACCAATTCTGTTGGTTGGATAACTCTGCGAAACCCGTTCCATATTATGCTGAAATGAGTCGTGGTTTTAAGAACGCCTCCGAGCTTCTTCCATTCTGATCTGTGGATTTGGTGAATTCAGTTATTCGCCGCACCTCGGACAATCCTCTTACCGGGTGTAATTCCCAAGGGTGGCAGCGCTCCATAAATTTGGCCACCCATCAGAAAGAGGAGTCTGTATTTCGGTGGGAAAGCTGTATTTCTTAACTGGCTCTGCTTGCTTCCCTTCCGGGATCGGACCGAGAGAGCTGAGACTCTCCTTGTTCATCATAGTTCCCTCTCCCGATGTCGGAATTCCTAGAACTGGATTTTAATTCCTGAATATTGATGTGTACCGGAGCACCGGAACCGCCGACATATCATCTTTCTCGGAATTGTTCTTCTCCGTTGGTGCTCTTCCGACTCATTCGTAGTATTAGGAACTGTCAAGGTTTCTTTCTTTCCTTTGCGAGAAACCATGTGAAATATTCCTCTGCAAACTAGTCCACAGCTCCCAGAAGGGAAACAGAGATGTCAGCGCTAGAACGCTGCAATTCAGGAACGTGTCGAGCCCGCCTGCCATCTCGAAGGAACTCACGCCGGTGTAGACCTTTCACCGAGTGTAATAAATGTCTCAGTTGAAAGAGAAATCACCCTAATCTACGAAAGTATCACTCTTCGGCTACTTTTCGCAACAAGGCTCTTTCTCGTGCCGCCGGAACCATTCGTCGTCAGCTCTTGTGATAACGTTCGAGAAGCTCAAAATCTCACGAAAAGACTGAGATAACACGCCTTGTTTTAGACTCTCTTCCATCCTCCTATCCAGTATGGAGGTGAAAAAACTGGGACGCTGGATTTCCGAGCGGAATATCGGTCGGCGTGAAACGCGTGGTCGTCTCTGAGAGAGGAAACTCTCTCTGGATTTCCTCTGAGTCAACCGGATCTCGAATACCGCTGGACAACCAAAGAACTCCTTTGTGGCGACCAGACACTGGCCATCCTAAAAACGTGGCTGGCAACGAGAGTCTATCGTATAAAACACGTGCGCAGATGCAGCAACGCTTCCGCGGCACTAAATAGGTACACTCGACTCTTTTCTAACGGCGCTAGATGAGCCGAGGCGATCATACGGCTCGAAATTTGCTTCGCAACGATCCTCAAGGGATTCTCCCGTACTTCAGTCGACAGGAGGCGAACGATGATTCGGCATCTGTGATATTCGATGAAATACAATCATCGTCGATTCTTGCACGTGTCTTTTGTGATCTGCTACACCATGACGGGATATCGCAGTTCCAGGACGGCCGCATTCAGGGAAAGCAGAACGTCGATCCACGGTAGTTCCGCAACGTGACAGTCCATATTTACCAAGTTTGAAGAAAATTTGAACTGCTTGAAGGTTCAAGGAGAGTATTTCTAGCGCACTGAAACTTAATTATTCAATGCCTTATCTGATAATGAGCTTATCAGGCCGACTTTGGGATTCACCGGCATGAGATCCAGAACTCCTCTCTGATTCTCGTTCACCTGGCTCACACACGAGCAGGGGGAGAGCCAGTGGCAGACTGCTTCGACCAGTCCCTCGCCAAATAACTGGCGTTTCCGAGCTTTCAATGCTCCTGGAAAATCAGATATTCAGGTGTCGCGGGCCGAACACGAAGGTTCGACAGCTACCGATCGCCCTTGAGCTGGGCGTTCAACAACAGCGAATCCCGCGGGATAACAAATCACTTTTCTCCCATTTCCAGCTCTTTGTCATGCGGTGGCTGAACTTTCACTTCCAAACCTCCGTTCTCGAGTGTTCAGGAGAAGGAGCTTGTGCTTTGTAATCGAACGCTCCTGCAACTCGCCAGAGTACGTTCCTGCACGCTTGTCATAGTTGCTTAATGTTTGTTTCGGAATTTTATCATAGCAACGTGCCCAATCGGAACGACTCACAGTCAGCAAGGTTATTCGAGCAGAGTCTGCTGTAAAATTATTCCGCGAACAGAGTCTTCTCTTAGATTGTCCCTACTAATTGACCTCCCTAAAAACGACAGACTGGGCTTAGCTGAAGTCCTCATGTTACAATCCTAATGCTTAGGGAGAAGGAACATTCGCTCTGACATGGACAAACATTGTGCTCGTTGAGAACTGACCTCTCGCTTCAGCGGGCGCCAACCGGCTACCTTGTTGGCTAGTTACTCTAGAGCAGGCGGGCTCTTGAGTCTGCTCTCGTGTTGCGGGTCCGGTTTCTGGAAACAACTCCTGAGAAACGAGTGGCGGCTGAGAGGCCGCGTATTGGATGAGATCGATCACAGCGCAGATCGAGCACCTCAGACGCAGGCTGTAGGATTCCGTGACAGATTCGAACCGAGTGCACTCTGTCAGTCAGTAGAGACAGCGGCCAGGCTAGCGAGCAGGAACACCCCCGTGGTACTTACCCTCGCTCGACACATGCTCTACCCTCTCCTTGGGCGAGACTACATACTCTGTGAAAACAAGTCCCGATTCAGATATCTACTTGGGGATGTTCCCTTTCATCGTGATGAGCTCAGATTACGAACTTCCTCCGGGAATTCTCACGGGAGCTTTCCTAGTCAGCTCTCTTTTATCCAAGAGAAATAATTGACGCCCGTTCTACTCATCACAACGGTGCCAGGCGGAAGCATGGCGAGCTCGGCAAAAAGCATTCCAAGAACGACTTTCCCGAGTAGCACCAAGGAGACTCGAGAGGAAGAATTCATCCGCGGCCGAAGACTGCGCACGCTTTCGGCCACGCGTGTCCAGCGGATGACCTTTCAACAGGGCGGCTCAAACTGATTGACACCACAGTTGAGACTGGAGTCATTCGATCGAATCATGCCGAGACCATGAACAAGTACGCGCTCATGTCTACAGTGCGCTTCATAATGATGAGCGCACCCCGGATTTCCTCAAAATAATCTAGAAAATACGAGTAAGAAGCTCCGACGGCGTCTGCATCCCGATCTTCTCGAAAAATTGTGACACCCAACCCAAGTGAGGAGAGAACGGGATAATCTGGGGAATTTCATTGATGATTCGTAATATTTTTTTGCTCCAAAAAGATACGTCTTCACAAGAAAACCAGGAAATTCAGTGAATTGAAGCAGCTCATCTGCTGTCGAGGGATGTCAGTCAGTGAGGAATAGGATTGCCTTCTCCTTTAATCAGCAGGAAGATCCGCTTTTTCATACTTTCGACTGGATTCTCCATGACAGAGGATTCGATTCTATCTTAAGCCGTCCGGAATACTGATTCAAGCCGCTGCTTCGAATCGCATTGACGACTTTCTGAGTGAAAGTCCCTTGCGAGTATGCCCCACAAATTTTCGATAGGGTTACAATCCGGTGAACGCGCTGGCCAGTCCAACGAACGTATCCGTTCTTTCTTGAACCATGCAATACTACTCTTACTGACGTGGGTCGAGGCATTATCTTGTTGGAAAATTAATTCACGATCGCTGTGGAGCCTCAAAAGAAGGCACCAGAGAGCCCGGAAGAACTTCTTGATGCTCCTCGCTGTTCATTTTTGTAGAAGGAAACCTAAGTTCTAATTTTCCGAGAGAACTGAACGCTCCCCAAACCATCTCCTTGAGAGAAACCGTTCCTCTTTCCGCAAGTCATGCCAGTATCCAGTTAGAGCATCGGGACCGATCGTCCATATTGAACGTTTTTTCATCACTGAATTATATCTGGAAACGCAAAACGTGTTGACAATCCTTCCCCCTTACAAACTTACATCCAAAAATTGACGATAGTTCCTACGATACTTGCCATGCGCCAGTCTGTTGTCATATTCAAGCACCCGAACTCCATCCTATGTGCTCTGTAATCGATGGTGAGTCGCGAAACTTTGTTCATATTCGAGCGTACAATACGTCGTCTTGGTTGAGTATACGCAACACGGTGGATGGACTAACATGAAGTCCCAATAGATTTTTGATCTTGCGACAACCCATCGTAGAGTTGGAAGCACAGCTTACGGCACGACGCCAGGACTCTTTCACGGCCGGCAAGACTGAGTATCTCTCAAGATCTGTCGAATGACGAATCGTGATCACTTGAGCTACCTTGCGGTAGGGGGTCGCATCCAATCACACCCTGACGCCAGGAAGCTCTTCTCTCAGGATCTATTCCTCTGTCGGCGGCCAGCGAGATGAGCTTTTGATTATCGAGGGGCGCAGACACTGTCAAGGAATTGGCCGCCGGATGATGTTAAACTCGTCTCTAGCCCTAGTACAGTAGCTCTACCTCAAGTCTCCCCCTGAACATCCCCTTAGAACATGCACGACCTCTTACACCGCGAACATCCTTGCTCAGACAGACATTGTCTTCTGGTGCAAGAACAAAATCGAGAAACGATTTGGAGTGAGGGAATGCTCTCGCGGGGGCACATCGATCACCACGACGCAAGTCGGACGTTCACTCTGACTTCGGTTTAATCCTCCTTGTTGCTCTGCGAGTTCAGAAGATACGTCCCGGATGGAACCAATTCGAGGACCCACGGAACCTCTCTGATGAGGGAGGCTCGGATTACCATGGAGGGCGAAAAGAGAATAATGAAGCTTCGCTTGAACCACGCCATATGTCTCGATGATACCTTCTAGGGAGTGAGTTCCATACGAAATCGAAAGAAACAGTCTCCAGAAAGATTCTCTTCAAAACCCTTCACGGAAAACCCCCGCCAGAAGTTCGTTCAGTACTCTGAGACTTGCAAATGAGTGGCGATTGTGCAGTTTTTGCCGCAGCTTAGGGTCCTGATCAAGCTCTAATACACACTCGGAATCGGATCAAGATTGAGGCATGACTGGAAGGTTTGTGGCGAGAAGCCAAATTCCGGCTCCTGCCGCGGGCATATTGGCTCGGATCAATGCTACCGCCTGTCGACTGAATGATATCGAGAGCGACCATCTGGGAAGCGAAATCATCACACCTCCAACATACCAGTACTTGGTAGTTGTAAAGCCTCCTTTATTTTGAAACTACAATATAACCCAGGCCACACCGATGCCATTTACTTCCAGCAGTTCTTCTCGTAGTCCCACTTCGAAGAAATGCCCTCGACGGGATTAGCTCTGATGTCGATCATACGTTTCAGTTGAGCCTGCTTCGCTTCGTCGCTGAGAGACTTGGGAAGAGGTGGGAGGACGAAGGTCCTGAAGAACGCGTGAATCCAGAAGAGGACGCCGACTGCGATTCCCACACCACCGACAACGAACTTCCAATCACCACGAGGAGCCTCGAATTCGGCAAACGTTTGTCGGTAGGAGTGGCGGTACAGAGCTTTTTTCTCCTCAATGGAGAGGCTCTTCCAGTCTCCTTTCTCTTTTTGGAGGATCGCATCGATCTGGGGTCCGGACTCTTGCCAGCGTACAGCGGGGTACGGCATGTCGGGCCGGTCGACGTAGCCATAGGACCCATTCATACCTGTGAGCGAAAATAACCTGTCAGGCATCGTCGTGATCCAGCTGGAGTCTACCCGGATGAAGAGCGGAATTCGATCGTTCTCGTGCAGCACTCGAACTCCTCGTAACGAGGATCGAAGAGACGGCTTCGAGAATCGATTTTCGTCAGAGAAGAGTGCCGTCGAAAGTGGAGATCTGTCTGAACACCCGCTCTATACGGGTGTTCGCGGAAATACATTGCACCGCCGGATAACGGGCTCCCTTGCACACTTACCCTGACCGACAACCTCCCGCTTTCCGATCTGCTCTCGTCCATAGTAAGTCCTCCTCGCGAGCAAAGAGAGTGTTCTCGGTTTCAGAAAAGTCATTCCTGCTGCAATCAGAAGAGTAAACGCGCTCGATTACGGAGGTGAACAACTCGCAAGCGGTGGGATAAGCAGCGATTCCAAAGCTGGGATCGATGAGCGTAATGCTCCAAAGTATCAACGGCGACTCGCGAATGTCCGCCTGAGGTGACCTGCTCGAAAAAACGCAAGACCGATTCGGTCTCATGCAGGTTCCATACACCAAGCCTGCTTTGTGAACAATCCATCGCTCGAGAAACCTCAGCCACCACGGTGACTGACCGTCAAGCCCGATGGAGGAGGCTCCTGTCCCACTCGCTCATCAGCTCGGATCATCTGCGCTCTGAATATTCGTAAGCGATAACTTTACCTGATCTTTCAACGCAACCAGTAATGTCCCAACACGACCTTTGCAGACCGAAGGTGTTTTGGTCCGAAACCTGCGACTGAAGGACGCCGCGACACACGTCTGCTTAAGGCGGGAAATTCGAAAAGTGGAGATTCAGTCATGACTATTCCTTCCAAAGATCCGCAAAGGGCCCGCCGGGATGAGCGCCCCACCAGAAAGAATCGATTTTTGAAAACTTAAAATGCTCATATCTCGAGAACCAGTGGAGCCACAGCGCCGATGAAAAAAACCGTTGTGAAGCTCTTTTCAAGGGCTACCAAGGGGTCCCGGAAACCACTTTTCTAGTCGAGGAAAATGAAAAAGTTGGTTGGTTTACCCGGAAGGAGAAGGCTGACCACTTTCTCAGATATCGCTGAAAGTACTCCTATCCATCGTCTACTCGCAGGGCAAGTTTCATCCCGATCCGAGTTTGCGGGGCCGAGATATCGACAGTTGAAGATCGGCGATGAAGCGGTTTTCCCCTCTTTTTTTTGGTGGGGCCGATTCCTTCCATGCCATCCCGGCAGGCCTTTTTGAGATCCGCGGATACCTTGAAGTAGGATCCGCGGAGTTTCACGGTCGACTCAAACTGTTTCCAGCTCATTGCCACCAAATAGACTCGCAACCTGCTGTCCTCGAGGCGTGGTTCAGTGCATCTTCTTTTCATAACTTGATATGGGGGAGCAGTGAGAGAAGAAAAGCCAAGTACGTACTATATGAGCTCTTGCATTCATGTGGCATGTCGCCAAATGAACGCATTGTTTAATTTACTGTGAAAGAACACGCAAACAATGAACTATGTACATCACAAAGCGAGTTAGGGAACTCTTGAGAGGGCTGTATCCTATCTTTACGAATTTCTCATCCACAAATTCTTGCTCGGATCATCGGTGGATTTTGATGGCTTCCTTTTCGCTGATTCAAACGCTCTTCGGAGAATGAAAGTATCGTTCAAACTTTCTGGTTCGAGGCTCACCCGGTTTTCGCCGAGGGTCATTCGCAAGATGCTGAAGTCCCGTTCGGGCTGAACGGGGGTGGGCGGTTTGGACCACGGTATAACCACGGGCGATAACCACAACAAAAGACAGGTAATCCGTGTTTGCCCTACGACCATTCCCTCATGGAATTTCACGATTAAATGTGCGCCGGATCCGCTGGAAGGCCTAGTAATGCGGCGCAGTTTCGGATTCAGAAACTACAGCGGGACCGCAAAACCAATGATTCAGTTGGAAGTGTCGATTAATCTTGAGGAGCGACATTCGAAGAGCCTGTTGTCGGAGATTGTCTGTATCGCGTCTCACAAGGTACCGGGGTTCCTCACCAGGGCTCATTGGAGTAAAAGCATACTCTCGACCTTCTCCTGTTCCTCGATCGAGAAACCTCAATCGAATGAGTCAGACAGAATCGATTCCGATAGAGACGTTGCTCATGAGCTTATTGTGTGCGTTCACCAATGCCTGCTCAGTCAGACGTCGTTGGTCGATCGAGATACAATATGTTCCACAATAGACGGTCCGTCGTTCTCACGAATGAAAATGCAAACATAGGTTAGTGCTCGACGCACAGTCAATTCGGTCGGCACCTTGAGCGAGTTACCGACGGAACGAGACGCCGCTGTTCTCATTGTTCTTGGCTCAGCGAAGTGCGCACAGATTCCACGGCCGCGGGTCTCAACGAACAGAGGTGAGCAATCGCGCATCACTAGCAAATGATTGGTTGACGCAGTTCATTCGCACCCCACTGTTTCACTCCGGCCCATTTCTTCAGCATTCCATTTTTGAACGATCCAGGCCCTTCACTGACTATTGTTGGATACACTGACCGGGCAAAATCTTTCTCGAGGGAGTTCATAGATGGAGCCCGATGAAACCGACAAAACTGGGAGGTTCTACCTGCTGGCTCTCGGGATTGCCTCCAGGGGTTGCGCGGAGTCTGTTCTTTGTTTCAAGTGCACAAGTTCATCCTGTTTGGGATTCGTGATTCTGCGTGGGGACTAGCGGCCTCGCAGTCTCGCTGCCGCTGACCGCGAAACACTTTGGATGATTTTCCGGCTTCATTCAAGAGCGCACACGTCTGGGGGTGAGGGGAGGCAACCCCAGTAGAACCACCCACGGGTGACTGCATCCGTCTACAGCTGCCATCTCCATCAGACTGAGAGATCTTCGTACCACAACGAGATGATATCGGAAATCCGCCGCTGTCTCAAGGGCGGCGATGTACTCCGTGTATGCGGGGATCTCCGTTCCGGAGGAGTACCTCATGAACCTCATTCTGTCTCTGAAAGTGCCGCGAGCGGACAAACATCTCCTATGCATAAGATATCGAGATTTTGAAGTTCTGATCTCTTCTCATAGCGAACCTCTTGCACTCGCTATCATTTGTTACCTCGTCTCAATCGCCATCTGCTTCCCTGCCCCGGGCCAGAGAGACGCAGATCTGCTCATCTCGCTGAGGCCGCTTTGTCCCCTCCAGGGGTAATCATGAGGTGGTGTGAGTTTAATCGATACAGCTCCGGAAAGGAAGCCTCGAAAGCCGCATCGAGAAATTCAGCGACGGATTTGCGCGGTCAAGTTGATCCAATTACAAACACAGGAGACTTGGGTGTATGGATCGATTCCGCGACATGTAAGTAATATCGCGGGAGCCGGTTCCAATCTTCTCCGGCTTCAGTTTGTTGGGTTGGGTTTGCCTCTCGCAGAAGGAAGCCCTGCGCGAGACTGACGCCCGCTCCGGAGTCAGCTTCAATTAAACAGAGCGCCCCATCTCATTGTGGCCTGTTCCATCGGATCTGAACCCCGCCAACCTCAATCAAGTTTTTTATGCTCATAAGGATCTCAATCTCGGCTTGGTTCATATTCGCAAGGAACTCGACGCCGGAGTTTTCCTCGCTATGAGCTTCCTCTCGCATCCTCGAATTTATCCTCAGGTTAGTTGCGAGTGGAGAGAGCAAACAGCCACGGGAAGCAGGGGCTACTGACTCGTGCTTTCCAACCTCCTAGTCTCGCATGATCCACCAAGTAATGTTGTGATCATGTTATACCTTTTTTCTGCACGAGAAGGACCTGCAACTACTCCAATGTTCGCCATCCGAAACTGCCTGGGCCAATACCTCAGGTAGAAACTTTGACGCCTCGCCTCTCACAAGTAAACCTCAACTCATGGTAGGTCTGAAAACCGGCTGAAAATAGCGCCTTCCGGTTTGTCTGAAGAAAACATGAAGGGAAAAAGTTGTGACTGTGGCTGAATTTTGGAATTTCGGGACTGACTTCTGAGGGAGCACTGATCTGATTGGACTCACGTAGCGCTCCTTTTCATGGGCCGATACTCGGCATCCTCTCGAGCGATTGCACCGAATTCTTCTTTGCCTGAAAGGTGGCAAAATCACGCATCTTTTCCGGCGTCGTTGGTCCAGGACGGAAGCGGAGTTCTATTTTTCTTCGAGACGGAGGGGAAGTTTACTCCGCCATTCGATGCATATGCTCCGACCGGGAATTAACGTGATGAGCTTGAAGCACAACCTGTTGACACAATGCTATGACGGGACAGTGTCGAGCTCTATCAGTCGCAAGGGAAGGCAACATGAGGCTAATCAGATCAGTACTTTGTTGAAACTCGCTCTCAAAACTTTGAAATACAGTCACAGCCGGGATCGTGATTTTTCTCCATGTTTTCCCAGGAGACAAAGTGGATGAAGCTATTTTGAACCGGCTTGCCGATTGACCATAAGTGAAGGTTTACTTGCCAACTGTCTCTCGATCTCTGCCCACTGCATAAGTCGTCGTGGGACCTTCGTTTTCTCCGTTCATCATCATCCAGACTAACTCAACGAGCCGTGTTCTCGTGTCTCTCCTCGTTGAAAGCCCCTTACAACTGTCTTCAATTATCTCCACCTCCGATTCAATGGTCGGTTCTCCTTCACCTGAGTTTCATGGCAAGGTATTTCAAGATTCTCAATGTATTTCTTGTTATCCTCGAGCGGCGTCCACGTCTTCCCGGCCAGGAATGACCCAGCAAGCGTGCGGGCACGAATTAAGATAGCCTCCATTGATTCTGTCTCGCGATGTTCGAACATCCGTGGCTTCTCTGAGTCTCCTCCCAGTTCTCTCAGCTGATGCGGAACCGGAGTGCAGAGTTCGCCTGGACTGGAGCAGCGAGAAACGCGATCGGAGCAGTCCTCCCGGCAACCATCCCTTTTTGGACCTCTATCTCTCCATGAGTTCGAGACGGAACTCTCCCCAAATCCTGCGCGGCTTTTTGTCTGTTTGCTGTTACCTCCTTGACAAGTGAGATTCCAGTGAGCCTCTTGTTGGAGCCTCCGCTTGGGAACAAACAACAGCTGTAACCAGAATGGCTCTCCTCCCACGCTCGTAGAATCAGAATTGAGAGCTTCTGGGAAAAATGGGGTTCTTAGGGAAGATTCGGATCGGTCGAGGCCAATTTTTCTCCGGGCGTCGAGGCGGTCCAGCCGCGATATCCCGGAAATACTTCCCGAGGAAATCCACAGAGTGAAATTGGAATGGACAAAATTCCCGGCGAGACGTCCCAGACAATCTCTCACACGAAGCACGGTCTCGCTTCCCCGAGTTGCGTTTGTGCGCCGTGTTCGATATTTGGGACTTCGTGGAACCTTCAACATGAACGAACGAGAAAGTGCTTCTTCTTTTTGGACCTATCTAACGCAGCAGAACTATTGAAGATATGTTTGTTATTTGCCTGCGGTTGGCTCTAGTCACCGCTTCGTTCGCTTCCACGGCGCTGGAATATCCCTGGAGTTTTTTTCTTCTTTGAGAAGAGAGGGTCTATCCTGTTCGCGTTTCCAAGTCTTTCTCTTATCTCCGCGGCTCAAGCACCGGTATCCAAGTTTTCCTCGGCAATAAAAAAATCAATCAAATCGGTGGAGTTCGATTTCTAAGAGCTCCGGATGTCGATTTACCTCTTCCCTGACATGGTCTCGTGTTTCAAAGTTTATTACTGAACTGGTCTTCCTATCGATAGTGGAGAATCTTTGGGGAATCCCGGTTCAATGCTCCACCGGGTATCGCCAAGTCCGTTCGAAAACACGGAACTGCTTCCCCGGGAGCTCAACGGGCAAACTCCTCGCCCATTGTGTCGGCCTTGTCCACTGCACCATTGGTGACTCGAGCGGCTCCAGGAGACGCAGCCAATCTGTGTTGCACTCACGCCAGGGATCGAGTTCCATGTGAGATGACAGGTTCAGGAATTTACTCCTTCTCTAGTTTCTTGGTGTCAATATCACATTGATTGGATTCGGTACAAAAGCCTCCAGGTTCCCCGAGGGTATATCGTTCTCATCCAGGAGTGGGAAGCGACTTCGCAGGTACGAGCTCGGATGACTGGATTCGGGGCTTGGATTGACGTTGTCCCGCGAGTGTGGCTGGATGTTGAATCCAAGAGAAACCATGCGTAGGGAGCGAAATGATTTCGGACTTTCTTGGCTTTCGAGCGAGTTCTCGACTGCGGGCCATGAATCGTTCGTTCCCGGCATGCCGATGAAAACAGCGGCGTATGTTTCCATCCGGAATCTGCGTCTGGAAATCTAGCGTAGACGCATGGATGCGGACTACTCAGGGAATCGTCCTGAATTCGAGATTGCTGATCGACCTCGTCTGATCCCAGAGCAGATGTCCACGTTTCGTGGAGACGAGCGCTCCGGGCGAAGACTTAGATCCAAATATTCAAAAGACTTCTGTCGCGGTCGAATTGGAGAAAACCGTACTCCCCATTGAGTGCGCGTCTCCAGCCGCAGGGTGCGAACGGAAGCGGCTTCGTGGGTGCACCATTGTTGTGCCTCTGGGGCCAGCGGACTATCGTGGACCATTGAGGAATACGTTTGATTTCGAGCAGATCTTTGTGCCGAATTCAGCCGCAGTTGTCTCTCGGAAGCGTCAACGCGAGGGCTCGGAGAAACTGTGAGATTTTTCGGAGCCGTCATCAGAGTTTCGTTTTGAGCAGCTCTCCGCGCGGTCGCGAAGCCAGAAGGGAGTTTAGTTTGAAGACCAAATATATCCATCCCCATCGTTCGTTGTTTCATCCGCTCTTTGCTCCTCATGTATTCGGCAGTCCCTCGCGGCGATCCCTTGCTCCTTCTCCTCTTCCAGCTCAAACTCCTCTCAAGAATCGCACTCCGTCGAATATCGTTGGAGAGAGATTTCTTTTATACCCGACTCCCTGGTTCGAGTAAGAAACCGTAAGAGGGCTCGCTCGAGGAACATGGGATTCATTGAAGCCACTTCGAAGTGAAAGCGTGAGCGGTGAGGATCAAATTCCGCGCTAGAAAGAGTCGTAGTCGCCCAACGGATCTGTAGGTGTGGATGGCGCGAAAACCTCGGCCCTCCTGTCGGCAACCGCAGCTCTGTGAGTCCGAAGGCCTCTGAAAATATCCCAGCGCAGGCTCGGACCCTCGACGTGTTTTGAATATGTATCAATGTGCTGTTATGCTTCTCTTCTCCTCCTCTGACACCATCCATTCCACAGTAAAATGAGCTCCGCATCCATGGGTAGAGTTCCTCCATCGATCCTTTCTTGATTGTTCCAAGCACGTATTCCAAGTTCCATGACCCATGGTATAGCGAGTCAACGCCGATTGGTGATGCAACATAATGACTTGACACCGCATTCCCCAGTTCTTGGAGAAAAATTTCCGCAATTCAACTCCCAGAAAAACGTAGACGAAGTTACTCAACACCTGGGCTCTGTTCGTCGCTCGTCTCTCGGGGGTTGTTTCCAATGGACGGTCCTGCTGGACGGTTGTATCCTGCTTCAAGGCTATACAAATTACCCTGAAGTTTCGATGAGGAGCTCTTATTCAGCGGTTCTCACTGAGAATTTCTCAGCCTCTTTCTCTCCGTGGATGCCGAGCCTTCTCCGAGGAGAATGTTATGGACGACCTCATCTCAGCATCGAGATCGATGAATTGAGCTCGAAGTTGACTGTGGGATTCGCACCAGTTTGTTTGTGCATCTTGCTGTCACAAGCAGCGATCCAGTTAGAACCTTGATTTTGCACTCGCGCGACCCAGGGTTCAGGAACGGTCTCGGCCATCAGTGGCCCCGCGGATTTTGCACTACTCCAGACAAAACTTGGTCAACTTAAAAGGCGGATGGACGAATACCTTTAAAATCGATGAGTTCGAGACCGATGCGAAAATAGAGAGCGTCGAGTGCGCACTCTGGAGTTGAGCTGAATCGAAAGGTCACTGAGAGTCGAAGGTTTTGCAAGAAAAAAATAAAATAAAAAATGAGGCGATTTTTTTTTTCCGCCTAAAATATTTTTTCCTTCGGTCGACCCTCCGATTTTTTTGGACCCCCTACCTCCCTGAGCTCTCTAGTGATGAAGTCGGAGCTCAAAACATGCATACACGTCAGGCTCGAGCACCTGCGCATAGCTCATCGCCCGGGAGCAACGGCTGGAAGCAAATGCATCCATCGGCGCAGGGAGTCGAATCCCGAGAACAGAAGCCACAAACATTGTTTCTGAGAATCTTGCCATCACTTCTGCGCCCAGCGGAAGCCTTGACCGATCTCTTCATACCCTCAGAGGAAGAGACAGGCTCAGAAGAGAGTGATGCCGACGAATAAAGATCACTTACTTTGCCGGAACCACTTTTTTTCCGGGAGGGGGGGGGGGGGGTGGGGAGGGAGAGTCCAAGGTAAAAAATATTTTCGGCGAAAGAAAAAAAGCGCCTCTTTTTTTTGGATTTTTTTTTGCAAAACCTTCGACTCTCAGTGACCTTTCGATTCAGCTCAGATTGGTCTCGGAATCACCCCTCCAGAACTACTAGCGAAACGTCTCCTACGATAACAACTCCAGAGTGCGCACTCGACGCTATCTATTTTCGCGTCGGTCTCGAATTCATCGATTTTAAAGGTATTCGTCCATCTTCAATCCGAACGGCATGTATGCTATCCGATAGCTCTCTTCTTCAGCTTTCCAAAACTAACTCGATCGGCGCTGTGACCCATCTGGGAGCCGAGATATGAGCCTTTTGAGTTGACCAAGTTTTGTCTGGAGTAGTGCAAAATCCGCGGGGCCGATGGCCAAGCCTTAATCGCCGAGACCCTTTGTCTTGCGGCGAACCGATTCACTCTGAGACTTTATCGTCTGTCTTGTCCGCATCCGTAAGAGTATGAATTTCCGTTTTCCGCTTCTCGGAAACGCAGGTCTGCAATAATGACCTCTATGAGAGACGTCCCAAGCCTCAAACCCATCGTCAACGAAGCCGATGATGCCGCCTATCCTCCTCATCTCATGAATGTTTGGAAAAGCTCATGAGATGTAGGACCCGGCATTTTCGAGCCTGTTTTGCTCCCGAGCTTCAGGATTGCGCGCTCAATTCATTGAAATCCTCAAGGGGGTCATTCAGAAAGTCGAAGAAGACTCGTGTGTCAGCTGTGCTGAAGATTCGCGAAACGAATAGCAATGGTATTTCTGTGCGACGTACATATTGGCCATAGGCCCTCAAAACATGAGAACGTCAGCGAACTGGGGAAATTTCCCGAGAACCCTCAAAGATCTGTCGTTCCAGCCCGGACCTATTCTATCAAATCCCGAGATTCGGCCAATTTTTAAAGGAAAAAACCGGCTGCCCGCGTCGGCCGTGTTGCTTGCATTTGTCTGAAAACGGACCCTCAAGCCAAAACGCAGAGGGTCAATATAGAATCACTGGTCCAGATGCTTGTTCTGAATCGATTTCTCCGCGAATCGAGTCAGGCGATGACTTGACATGAAAGCCTCCCTTGAGTTTCCTCCAGTACTCGGAGAGCTTTTGACGCCGTTAGAGTTTTGATCCCTGTAAAGGACCACGCCCGCCTCCTGTTCCGCCGAGCTACTGCTCAAGACGTCAGAGATCCGTCCTCGAGCGGAGAAAATTGCGAAGAAACTCTCCGAGATAACGATAGAACGTGATTTAAGGGCCCTCCTCCTTCGAGGTTCGATGAGCCGCCTAATCTCGAGTCGCGCACGAGCGCGTCTCACGGATAACTCGTCCACGCACCGAGGAAACATAGCAGCATGCGATATCGAAAGCAACCCCTGTGAATGCATCAGCCGTCGTGAAAAGGAACTCAGGAGGATGTTCGACGGACGGAACCGCACGAGAACAGATCGGGGACGTGCAGCCATCGAGAGTGTTCGAACGGCCATCAAGGGAAGGTTGCTCGCCGGCTGGCGTCCATCGAGAATCTGGCGGCGGCAGTGGCAGCATCGACGGCCGTTGAGACGGCAATAGAAGAAGCGTCAGGAAAGTTGGCTGTTTATGTTGGCCCGCTCGCCCGCCCGTCCGCTTGCAGGCAGGCAGGCAGGCAGTCGAGCTGTCTTGCTGGAAGGCAGGCAGACAGCCTCTGTCGTGTGTGTATGTTTCTCTCCAGATTGTGGTGCCAGCAGTGAGAGCCTGCTGCTCTACTCTCCATCCCTTCCTCCTGCAAATACCCTCCCCTGGCTCCAGCAGGCCTTCGGCACGACAGGATCCATCCTCAACTCCTCACAGAGCCTCTGACCATCCTGGCTTCGGTGTCGACTCCAGTTCAATTTCTCTGTTCTGCAGCAGTGAGCTCTTCGGCAGTCGGGTGGCCAAAAACACGACAACCGCTGAACCGACAAAATTGTTGAGGCTGATCCGCAACCATCACTGTACTAGAGTCACGAAAGGATGGCGGCAGCCCATTCGGTGAGAGCACGGCCTGTTCACACGGGGGCACACGACGGGCCCTCGCCGGGAATATCCGAGTTGGAACAAATCGTTCGAAAACTCGAAAATGGCATGACTCTGGTCAAATTCGACCAGAAAGGCAGACCGGAAAAACGACGTTTCTTTGTCAAAGTTGAAACTCGTCAGTTGTTCTGGAGTCGCGAGGGACCCAACGGGAGATTTGTCGACGAGGGAAGCCGTGAGTACTGTTTACCTTTCTTTCTAGCAAGAGTTGCCCGGTTACAGCGTCACGATGAGTTGTCAATTTTGAAGCCGCTGCCGGAGCCGCCCGCGCGGACGCTCCCCTATTCGAGGTGACGTCGCCGGTCTCGACAACTCGGATTGTTGGGTATTTTTCGGCTGTGTCTGATAGAGTCTCGAGGTTTCCCCCTCGCTTTGCGGCTGCGGCCCATTCGAAACTGGATGACAGCTGGAAAGCGAAGGCCCTCCTCCCGTTAGCTCGAATGAACAGCACAGGCGCGGAAACGGGAAACAATTCCCGCTTGTGGGCACCGCTCATCGCTCCGCATACCATGACGAATGGGACGTACCATATTCCGGGGTCGTTTCTAGGATAATTCGCTGATCCTGTCGCGGACGTTTTCTGCGATGTGCCAGGAAGCGCTCAACGGCGAAGCCAGAGTTCCAATTTTACGGCCAGGAGCGATCTCGTTCGATATTCGGCGGGGCTTGCCACCAGTTGCTTGTTTACCTGTGGAGTCTCGTTCGGAGTCCGCCATTTCAAGCTGTTGACGCGTCGTCGTCAACGTCCGCCCCTCCTCCCGAGTAGTCCCGAACTCCATATCCGACCCGCAGTCCCAATGCATCGAGTGGGCTGCCCACTTAATAATGTTTTAGGTGAAGTGGCGTGCCGGATATGCCCCTTGTGTACATAGTGGAAGCATTCCGACTTTGGTGCGATGACTAGCTGACTTTGATTCCGCGTGGGCGTCCTGGACACGGTTCGCGTCGCACGTGATAAGCAGCTCTATGCTTTTCCATTAGAGAACGCCACCCACTTTTGACCTGTTGTTTGGAGCCAGGTCTCGGGAGAGTTCCCGACCTCGACGATTCCGGCCATTAGGGTAAATTATTGAACCTATTCAGACGAATCGGGTTTTCGACTCCTCGATCAGCCTAAATCGAAAGCCATTAGAGGCTGCCGACTGTCTGGTGCTCTAGAAAGAAAGCCGCACCTCGAGCTTCGTGAATCTTTCCCGAAGCTCCGAGCAGGAGTACCTCTTTTCCGGGACCCCGACTCTTCGTCTCGGGCGGAGAATCCGTTTCTCGGTGTTCGAGACTGCTCATTGCCGTAGTTCTAGAGCGAATTGGCCCGTTTGAGAGATGATTCGCTGCCAGTTCGTTCCTCTTCGGCAACCGAGGAAAGCTCTGACCTCTGAGGTTTGCCCCGAGGACCCGCGCGCAAATAGAAAGAAAGTAACATGTTGCGCTCCGCTTCGGCAACTGATAAACTGAGGGAAGCGTAATGGACAGCCGTCCTGCTGGACAGACACCGGGACGCTGGAGAAAGCTCGGCAGCGATCTGCGTGCCCGGGGTGCCAGTTGCTCTCGTCGGTTCGTGTACCCTGTATGTTTTTGCTTCATTCAGCAATTTGTGAGGTGAAAAACGTCTCTTCCTGATACCGATCCCGCGTGACTGAGTTGACGTGGGCGGTGGCGATGCTGGATTTTTGTGCTTTCCTCATGCGAGCGATCGAAGCTCCTATGAGGAAAACAGTCGGTTTGATTAGATGCAGGGGTGGTGGGCCAACTAGCAAGCTGGTGGGCCGCTCGATGCCTGTCCAAGCTGTTCGTTGAGTCGAGTTTCATTGGCTTCCCGGTCGTTTCCTCTGTCATTTCCTCGCCCTTATCCGAGGTAATTGATCAATTCGAGCAAGATCCGAGTAACTTTTGTTTGTGCAGTTTGAGCACGAACTCATCTGATCGATCGGGACGTGCGATGTTTTGAATATTTTATCACGGCCGCCGGCGAAACCAGATGTTCCAATGATATCGTCCTGATTCATTCCGTGTTTCATCTCCCTCTCCTGATTATTTCACCCGTCCTCATCCTCTGATGGGCCCTTCCGCACGGACCAAATACGGCTCCTCTCAATCAAGGATGTTAGGGGAGCTGAGCTACGTTTCCTACCAACTAGAAACGATGGTGTTTGTTATTCCCGTTTCCGCTGAAGGGAGTGGAGGCACGCTCAGGTGACTCCTTAAGTTGTACTCTTTGTGATCACGTCGCTGGTTCTTCTCTTTTGTTCCATTCCGATGTTCCTCTCTTGATGTTGTAAAGAAACTTCCGGAATCAGGGTCGTGGTCGGACTCAGTCGCTGGACGCATCATTCGGTGGGCCCAATACGCGTCCCACTGCATTGTAAGGTTGACCAACATATCACTTGAGGTTTCTTGGGCGGAAAGGTTCACATCGTCGACCGTGTCTCATCCGTCGCGAGAGACTGGCCGCTCACGAAACAGAGCGGAAGCATACACCGCACGGCTGCGGTCTCGCGTTCACCCAAACAGCTTCAATCGATGCTGGGCGCTCTCGCGAATTCTCGTCAAAAAGACTCCGAGCCCGCGGAAAGCGACCCGCGGGAGCGCAACAATTTATTTACCAGAGCGAACCGAATTAGTTCTCCGCAGTTCGGCCTATTAGCCACGTATTGCAGTCTGAGCTCGATTTGCAACGACTCGGGGCAAGATTGGCCACCTTGGGCCGCCCCGTACAGGTCGAGCTGCATTCGGAAGAACACCAGCGATCAGAGTGAGAGAGAGAGATAAATGGTCACGGAGATCATTGCGGCAGATCGCTACGCAGGATTTGGATTATTCCTTTGTGTTTTCGCCGCCAAGCCGATCGGGAGAGCGAAGTGATCGCTTTCCGCACGTCTCCTTGACATGGAAGAGCGATTTTGCGACGGCGATCAGATATGGTTTTGAGGTCCGAATCGCCTCGAAGAGCGAGCTGAGCTACGTGCTCTTGAGACCGTCGTTTCGCTCCGCTCCGATCATTGAGAGCTGCTTTTCGACAAACGAACGAACCAGCCCCGACTAATGCAGCAGACTCGCTAGCATCTGCCTCCTCCTCCCCATCGTTAACCGGACTTCAGTCACGGACTTCTCTTTCAGTTCGTGTACGCCGATTCTCATTTATTGGACACCCGAGCGGTCGGTAGTCCTTTCGGAGGGGAGACGCCGAAGAATCTTCTGACGTCGATGCCGGCCGGACAGCGCCTCGGCATTTTGCATAATTCATCGGATTCGCTCCAAATCGCGTTCTCGTTAATCCGATGAGTTCCGTTCTCGCGTCCCCAACTTTAAAACCGATAGATAAGGAGCCGTCAGGTCCGCAAGACCGTGATTCTCCGGGGTTTCTACTGAGAAATTTTATATTTCACGTTTTTCCGCGGGATCTTCCAGCACTGCTCCCGAGATTCATTATGCACAAGCGCCGTGCCCGGTGGAGTCAGTGTTCTCGAAGCGCCGCCAAGTATGCAGCGCGCGCGGTGTGGCAAACCACCGAGTTTCGCCTTCACGTGCCCGGATCGATAAATATCCGTTGCAAACACGCGTCGTTCGTGCTATCAAAGTCTCCCGAGAATCCGCGCCAAACAAGCAATTCGCTCGCTGTCCGTTCCACGTGTAGCTCTCGAGCTTCTTCCAAAAAAACGGCGACGTGTGCTGCGATTCCTGGTGGATCTTCCGTTCCGCGCGCCCAGCCGTTCCTCCCCGTGTGGAGCCGTTCCTCCACGCTGATATCGAACTGACTTGGGGCTCGCGGCAGAGGGGCTTTCCTTGAATCCCTTAAGGATGAACTGTTTTCGAATCGATCCGATCTCGGAACGGACCACCGGCCGGTTTCCGTGCTAGCGAGCCGAAGGAATATCCGCTCAGTCGCTTCGATCGCGTTGCGTCAGCCGCGTTTCGTTGCCGGCACGTGTTGATTATTATCGATCGTAGAGTCGGATATCATGAGAGAAAATTGAGTTGCCGTGTTGTCTCTGAACTCTGCGTGGTCGCATAGGATCGAAGCCGTTCTTGCCAAGAGCTTCCTCGATCATGCGAGTTCGAGGAGCTCTGAAGGCGAGCAATCTGTCGCGCGATCGGACAAATCGAGAGCTCGACTAATATCGCGATTGTTGGTGGAGGATCAACGAGCGGCATAACCGAGAGGTACGGGCGGCGCGCAAGTCTCGCGCACACATGCGTGTGGTACCACCGACGCGTGGCACCTTGTGGCGTGAGGCACCACAGCCGTGTAGAAAGTATGTAATTCCTGAACACAGGCTGTAACGGCTCCTAGTAGAGGTCCGGGCGGGGGAAAAGGGGGAAAAAATCAGCCGTGGGCCAGAGCGCGGCGGAGCTTATCGTGTCCCGGCTCTCGCTCAATGTCTCTCAGGATTCAAGTTCAATCAGGAGACTTTTGGCGACGCTGAGTGCGTTCGTAATAGAACTGGTAACCACTAGAGTTGGTCGAGTGTTTCTTCCTCATCGTTCTGACGCTAATACGCTCGGGAGTAACCTCGGTGTTTTGCTTTTCCAGTGGATTTCAGGGAAGTGAAGGAAATCCGCCATGGACCGAACGCAAAAATGTTCGAGCGTTGGCCAGACGAAGCCAAGCGCTGGGACTCTCACAATTGTTTTGCCTTCTTCTACGGCAGTTCGTTCAGACTGAAGTACCTCCAATGCGTGGGTAAGTATTCTCTCGTCTTCACCCCCTCTACGGCCGTCGTTTTTTCCCTCCTTGTGCAAATACGACGATCGCGGCCGCGGCGCAGACTACTCTGCGATCCATCAAGTAGATTCGGGCATCAAGTCGAGGATTTCCAAACGAGTGGAACCTCTCCAAGTGGATAGAGTGAATCTGTCGTCGAGCGGTATTGGAATATTGCCACGTAAGAGATGAAGGGACTCGGGAGCGTTCGGAACTAAGTTACATAGTCGGCAGTAGGTGGGCTTCCATTGGTGAGCGGAGCTTGAGTTCCGAAGGAATAACGGGGCGATTATCTTGGGGGCGACCGGGTCCCAGCAAACTTGCGATGTTCTCGAACACCACCGCTCCTTTCGCTTCGGATAATCCCTCTTTGTCCTGGCTCATTCAAAACAACTATGGAATGAGGAGCGTAACGAACAAAAATATTGAACCCTCAGAAGTAGTGGGAGGTAATGGAGGCTGCGGCTCCATCTTGGAAATTGATTTAGCCTGCCGGGAGAAGAGGGCGCGAGTCCGGTGGTCCAGATCCCGACGGCGAACCACACAGCGACTCCTTCCGAAGAAAGGATTGGAAACGCCAACGCAGTTGGTCTTGTGTTGTTTGGGTCTAAACTCATTCGGCGGGATTTTTCCCTTGTATGATTATCCCCGTCTGATCTCTGGCGTCTGTACTCTCGGCCGGAAGGCAGCGCAATTTATCAGACAAACGATTCCAATCTCTAATTCCGAACCTCTGTGCCGACCTTTTACTTCCCGGATCCGCTCCTCGAAGATGCCCGAGGTGGATTCAATCGACTTCTGGTGTCTATTTCCTGTCTGTCGCTGGAATCCTGGGCCCGACAGTGGCCAGATAGGTGCTCATGGAGTCTTCTGCGGGAGGTTTAGAAATAATCTGAAAAGAAGCCGATTCGGGCCTCTGGAGAGTTTTAGAGGAGGGAGATGGGAACGCTCCGATGTTTTGTAAGGTCAGACTCGCTCCAAGAACGGATGGGATGTTGTTGAAGTGCACCGTTCCATTCCGAATGGTGAGTCCTCGCCGGAGAGCGCGAGCAAGAGGCGAATGGGAGAAATTCTTGTCCCCGCGTCGAGGCTTCAATTAGCCATCTTCGGAAGGAATCACCGTTCCCGGTGCTCGAGCTAATGAGCTGAACACGGAAGATGTGTTCCAGGACTCCCGCTGCTCAACCAACCTCGAAGCAAGGACCCCATTTAGCTAATTAGCCAGCTCGTGACAGCCTCTTTTCTCCACCTCCTGTCCTAGAAGGTCGCCATTTTTCGTCATCAAAACTCGCCCACGCAGCTTCTATTTATTGCTCCCCGACCAGCGTGACATCGGAACGGGATTGCGGGGCTCGGTGTGATTCGTCAAAGTCTACGTTCCCGGCTTCTCTTTCTGTTCAGATTCTCTTTGATCCAGCAGGACCCCTTCGCCGAGAGGCCGAGTTAAGCTGCTTAGTAGTTTTCGGTCGGTCCGTCCGTCGGCTCGTGAAGGATGTCCGCCGTTGACGTTGTTGCCGTCGTCGCTTCCTCCGCCGCCACACTTTCCTTTATTGTTATTACAGCTCAGAGGAGATAAAGGGGGCACGGGTCATCGTGATAGGATTCTCGAGGCGTTGCGACATTCGTTAACGGTTTTCACGATGCAGCTCGGTGCGGTATCGAGCCGCGGATTTCTCCCAGGACCTACGTCCCGTGCCGTCAACGGCTGTGATGGACTCCCTGTGCGGGGAAAACGTGCCGCTAGCCGCCACGACGCTGGTGGAGATTCTCCGAGAGAGGCGATGAACAACCTCTCATTGTTGGGTTATCTTCTCGCTCGGCGGTCTGTTCTTGTTCGCGTAGTTCACGGGAACGACGAAAGGCGCGCCGCGGTGGACGCCGGCGGCTTCTGGAAACTCCCAACATGTTCGCTGATTCAGACGGACGACCGCGGAATAACAAGTCTGTTGCGAGTTGGGAAAAGGATTGCGCCCCACAACACAGTGGCCTACATAAATAGAGCGACGACTAGCGACGGAGTCGAAGGGCAAAGACCCCGCAGGAAATTGCGAGTGAAACTCGCCACTGAGAGCTGAATAGGCTCAGGCCGCTCTGCCCGTCGGAAGTGAGTTTGGTTGTCTCCTTTCAATGAAACTCATATTTGGACTCGAGTGAAGAACCGGTCGGGACAACGTCAAGCGGAGCGGGGGACGATCACACAGCATCCACGGCGGACGTCTCGAGCCCAGCGAGGACAAACGCGCCGTTTGAGCTCTGCGTGCGCGGCGTTCGGGGTTCGAGTCGAGAAAATATGTCTGACTGTTTTCCGATTCCCCAACGGGACCCGACCGACCCACTTGGGTTGTGGCAGCCTATCTAGTCGGCTCCCCACATCTCCTTCAGTCGAGGAACACGAATTCATTGCGCTAATCGTTCGCTCCGTCACTCATTCGTGCTCGGTCATCCGTCACCGCGAAGGATTCTGGAGAGAATCGAATGCGGCACCGAACGCGGCGGGAAGGGGTATCATCGACGACGTATGTATCGGTCGGAACCGCCGCCGATCACCGAGGAACAGGGGAGCGAGGATCGATCCTACGTCAAGCGTCGCGGACCTTTTTCGCTCCGTTCGTCATTCTTTCCTCGGAAACGGACGACCGGTGGACCTGAACGGACGAACTTTGCCCAAGCTGACCGATTTCCAGCATTTATTAAAACTCGAATATCTACGCAAGGTTTAATAGCTGATCGGGATATTCGTCGGCTCTGCCTGGCGGTTTACGATACCGGCGCTCCATCAGAGAGTTTATGCCCTGCTTCCCGACAAGATTGGACAGGCTCACCGCCCGATGGAACTCCGTGTGGGCTCTAATTCGTTCTCAAATTAATTCCAGCGACAACTCTGCAGGAGTGCGATCAGTGGGTCCGGGGTGCGCGCTACCTCGTCGAAGACACAATCGGGGCGAGCTATCCACTCCAGGTCGAACGCTGGCTCCGGAAAGAGTTTTACACGATGGTCAACACGAAGGACACGATATGTCTCAAAGACATCAAAGCGTTCCTTCCCAGAGTAAGTCACCCCACAACTGCTGTCTGGTTTTCATCGACGGCGTCTAATGGAGGAGCGGTGTCGCCGAATTAAACACTCTCGGATACCGAAGAGTCGCGTTTCCCTTCTGTTTGCCCGAAAATCTCCTCCCGGCTCTCTGCGCTATATCCGCTCCTTTCAACGCTCCGATGTAAGCGCCACTCCGTTCGGGATTCCCTTGAGCAAGAGCGATGGCATTTGCTCCTGATTCCATTTTCTTGCTCTTGGCACAACGTCGCCGCTCCCTTCGCGGCTCCAGCGGTGGGGAGAGACGGCGGCGGCGGCGCATACTCCTACATCGACCTCAGGTCGGATTGCTCTTTATTATACCGGATTTCGTTCTCCGTTCTGGCTACCGTTTCTCATTCTGAGCTCACCACGATGAGTATGTATCATAATTGTTGGTTTGTAGACAGAGGGAAGGAGCTTATTGTCGCTCTAGTTAAGGTGCTCCGCCCAGGATGCAACATCGGACCGTAGACGACAGGGTTGATATAGCCTCTTGTAAAATGAGATGTTTGCTCGGTCATGCGACCGGCCGGGAGTCGGGCGCACGGGAAAAGCCATTTTGATTGTTTTCATTTCGCTCCCTTGTTCGCCCGGAGCCACCACCGGCCTCAGAGAGAGAATCGCGTCCTCTATCTCGATTCTTCGTTCTGCATTTTTCATTTCTTCTCGACGGCTTTGTTCGTCTGCCCCGGACGCATTTGAGATTCGCCAAAAAGGGATTCCGCCCATTCCGCTGGCCTAGAGTTTTCGCCCCATTTTTCCTACTTCGTTACTCTATTCCTCGTCGTCGTCGTTTTTCCACGCTTGACGCTCCCTGAGGCTCTCGGTTGAACTCGCGAAACTTTCCTTCGCATCGCCTGGCAAGTGAGAAGTGTCATAGGGACCCCAGTACCGTACTTGTTCTCACGCTCTTTCCATCCGTTTGGACTCCGTTTCGATGTCTGATCTGAGTTTCCTCGCAGTCCTCAACTCCTCCTTCGAGCTGTCCTGTTTTTCTTCGTTGTGTGTCGTGCAAGCCTAATCGTCGATCTATTTGCAACTGATCGAAGTAGAGGAACTCTTCAGGCAGGTTGACGTGCCGAGACGTTGTGTAGAACCTCTGAACTCGAACAGATCCAAACACACATTTCCGAACGCTCGGTTGACGTGCGACGGCGCTGTCGGTTCGAGTTCAGAGAATCCAGTTCCGCCGACCTTCCTCCTGCTGTCCGTTGTCGCCAATCGACCGTTCCAGCGCGAATGACAGCTCTTGAAAGGAGGCCGCCAGTCTAAACTCACCGCAAAATTTGAGGAGAGGACTCCCCGTTCTGAGGCTAAGCCCTGTCACCCAAGCTGTGCTGTTCGGCAGCGATGAAGAAATTTCTCCTCCCACACTGCACGTGTTCAAAGTTCTCCGTACGCGGGGACGGAACCTGTTTACGTTGGGAAGTCTGTTCCCCGAGGAAGGCAAGAACGCTCTCATCCCGATTAATCACTCAATAATGTTTATCCGAGGACGCCGGCCGGACATTCCGAGAGTTCGGGTCGGCCAGCGATCCAGACCTCGCGTACAATGACTCTCCGCCGCGGCCTCGGGATCGTGTCCCTCGCGCCGTCGTCGTCGTTGGTCGCAGTGGTTGCTCGGACGTGGTTCGTTGGCATCTGGGAGCCTTAGTTGGTCGCATGGTGTTCAGAAAGGCAATATCTCTTCGATTTTTTGAGCCGGGTTCTCGCGGCGTTCAGCTGTCATAACGCTGCCGGTTAGCGTCACGCAGAGGGGTCAGTTGTGTTGCCTTTGACAGACCCCCGGATCGGATCATGATGCTACATACACAGAGTCAGTCCTGCCACTTGGCGGGCTGCTTGGCTGGCTTCCTGACAAACGAACGGACTGACTGAATGTCTGCGCCGCTACTCCACCCAACTGCTCATACTGCGAACTCCAAAGCGCTCGTTGCCACCGGGCCGATTTGGCGTACGAAGCTCCTCGGGAGGGACTCTGTTTGCGGATCTAATCAGGTTCCATTTCCGAGCTTGCCTGCGCCAAATACCTGATCTGAGAGAAGAGGGGGATACCCGCTCGGGAAAATCGCCTCCGGAGCTCCCTGGCCGGGGCAGGTTCTTCGACATTTGCTCCCGACCGGGTGGGAACCAAGTCTGAAGGGGGTGGCCGAAACCATTCGGCTATCTGTTCGCTCGGTTAGCTTCGTCGCGTGCACCGCCGAAGCAGACGAGCTTCAGATGTTCGGCATCCTCGCTACAAGAAGCCGATCTATAAACTAAGGCGGCGTTGAATGGATAGCACTTGCAGGTGTTGCCTAATATTCATTTATCTTACGTGGAGGCGTGTGGAGAAGCTCTCGTTACCCAAGCTCTCAGCGTCGGCATGCCGTCTCGCGGCTGCAGGTGGACGGCAGCTGCTTGTCCGTCTTCGGTAACTGCGTTTTCGCGCTTTGCTTCTTGAGTTGGATGTTTCCGGGGTATCCAATTTGATCGTTGAGTGCTTCCTCCCTCCCGCGCTCCGAATTGAATCAGTCTGAAACAGCGGTCGGGACTCTCCTGCTTGAGCGGCGGCGGGGGCGGCGACGCAGATCTTGGTGTTCGGTTTCGCCGCTGTTGTCCCAGCTGGAAACGTCTTCATTTTTTGTGACTGAATGCGACCCAAGAAAGCGCTGGAGCGCATTCCGCCTCGAGACCCAGCAGAAGGAAAACCGCTGCGTGGGAACTCGTCGTAAGCTCCATCGTGGAAACTGCATTGTGCTAATCACGTCTCTGCGAAGAAAATCCCGCGCGCTCCCGGCGGCTTACGGACTGTCATCGTCGCAACACGGCCAATCCGAGCGGAAGACCGCTGGCATCAATCTGAATAAGAGCCTATCGCAATTCGTTTAATCGATGTTTCCAATGTGCGGCCCGTGGAGCGATGATCAATCAAGAACAGAAACAAAACACTTAGCGAGGCCTCGGGGCACTATTCTTGCGATGGAGGTTGCACCTCGGAGCTGTTGGCTCCAAAGCCTCTTCGCCGCAACCGTTATCAACCGGAGAGTGTCGGCGCCTCCTGATTCCTCCGAGGAGAACGAAAATCGAGGACGATTTCGATGAATCTCACCCCGGAAACCTCAGGGATTCGGTCGTCCGATTGAAGTGACGCGAACCCCCACAAACGCCGGCGGTCTGTCCCGGTCCGAGGATACGTTCCCTCCTCGCCAGCCGAGGCAAACCGCATCGGCTCCGGCTCTCCGATGCCTGTCCGGCACCCGCTCGTCTATCAGAAGCCCGTCCGAGGATTTGATCCTGATCTCCGCCTCATGCGGCCTACAAGGTTTGCTTCGCCGATCGGGCGTGGGAGCGAACTCGCACTCGAGCGTGTACAGTCGCAAATTCGTACCGCCACCAAACCTTTGTTCTCGGGAGCGGATGAGAGAAGCGAAGGTGAGCGGCAGCTGAGCGTTCCGCTGGAAAGGCTCGGCGAAGCCGAGTCGTCGGTTAAACTGAGTCGGGAGGCCGACTTTCGAAAGCAGCGGAGCACGCGCTTTGTGGGAAGGAAGCTCCCGCTCTGGCGCCAGAAGGCGTTGGACGGATGGTCAGCGCGCGATCCTCCCGCGAGCTGGTCAGAGAGCCAATAACCGACAGCTAACAGAGGCTTAATTAGTGGCCGCCGATAGTCACACGTGGCGCACCGTGTCTGAAGGAGCTCGGGGTCCTGTCCTCGCATCGTAATTACCAACGACGTCACGTTGCTTGATCGTCTGTCTGGTTCACCGTCTGGGTGAGTGAGTGTTTGTCGCCACGATGCGCCGACCCCGATGACTTTCGGAAGGTGCGTCTACTCCGTCCGTCCGTTGGTTCATTTCCTGTTTTTCGCAAGCTCCGATTGACTGACTGACTGACCGACTAAAAGGCACTATGGTAATGGTTTCTCCGGCGACGCTACTAATGCCCAAAAAGGAAAACTCGCTCGCATGTCGTCGAAGATATTTACCCTGTCTCGACGGCAGAACGAGCGCTGCCAGGACGACGACGTCGACGACAACAGCAGCGGCAGCGAGAAAAAGTAACTACCCCTGACCCAGTTTGCCATATTGGTTCTTGCTCGCTCGTCTTGCGCTGAGGTTATTGGTGGCTGGCTCTTAGACCCGACCTGGGCTAGGCCACACTTGCGCTACCCCCCCCCCCCCCATCCATTTCCCCCTCATGGAATTTCTGCTGGCCGAGGCAGATTTGACTGGGAGAGACGGATTGAGTAGATAAACGATAGAGATTTTGTCCGCGAGGGCAGAAACTCATTCGACCAGGGCCAGCGGTGTTTACTGTGACCCTCGTAGTGGATGGAGCCTCGAGTGTTATCGCGGTCAGCCTTGCCGATGGGAAACAAGTGTGCGCCGCCTGGATCGGTCGGTTTCATCAAAAAAGTTGACCGTCGGAGATACCCGACACCTGATAGGACTTCGCCGTCGACTGAAATAGGCGGAGCTCCTCAACCCCGGGCTCACACTCGGCTACAGTTGATCGTGCGGTGTTCCGTTTCCAGCCCAATGTAATTCCGATCCAAGGCCCTGGACCATCTCAGAAAGGCACTGCGGCGGCGGGCGAAAGCGGCAAAAGATCGTGGCCGAAAGTGAAAAATCGATCCCGACTCACATCTCCTCCTCGACACCTCTCTCCGTCCAATGGGAAGTCTTCGGCTGAAATTCGAAAGATAAGATATCCCGTTCCGAGCTTCTCGATCCCGGGGCGCTTCGCAATCGGATCCTCCGAGAATTCCACATCGCAATCCCGCCAGCAGCCATCGCGGGCTGGTCCACGATGCGGTTGTGTGCGGAGCAGAAGACTCGAAGCCGACCGACTAATAGGAGAAGGTTGCGCGGAGGAATATCCCTCGCGGACGAATCTGATCCGATCATAGTTCGGAATCGCCGAAGTGCGGAGTTTCGGAAATGACAATAATTGCCCTCCCAGCAGCTCGAAACTACAAATCTCTTCGAATCTCGGTCTCCAATAGTTCCGGACGCGTCCCCGCATCGCCGCTGGAGGAAATATTTGGATGTTTTGCGAGCTCCGATCCAAATCTCACGCCGGTATCTGACGCAACTCCGGCGCTGGTGCCGAACGATCTCTCCGGAAGCATGTTCGACAACCGGTGACTGGGAGGCTCTGGCGCCATCGATCCGTTCCGCGCGCCGGCTCGACTTGAAATCGAATCGAGATTCGTTGAGCTTTTGGAACAGAGCCTGTAGTGCGAAGTGCTCTGCATGATGTTCGGGAGGTTTCCGAAGCGAGCAGAGCCGTCGGTTTGCTTGTGCTTCGTTCGTAGAGTTTCGGAAAATGTTGTCTCACGGCCTCGCTTCCTCCTCGAGACTGTACCCGACCCGAGTTTCTCTTCCCGGAAAGAGAAGAGAGATCCCAACGATTCATTGAAACACAACAGGGTGCGTCTACAGATGCTGGTCGGCCTCCCTTATTTCAATCAGGGCCGGACGCGGAAAAAAGAGCTCGGAGAGAAACAACACTCTTTCTAGGCTGACATGGAGACCCGCTAAGTGCTTCCAGGACTCTTCCCCGAAGGATTTGCGCTGTCTAGGAGCGAGCGAGCGAGTGAGACAATCCAATTCCAGTTGCGGGCTCCGGAGATCCCGGTTGTGGCCTACGGGGGAGCTCGTTCTCGAAAAAACCCATGGATCATGACCTCGTGACCTGTGATTGACGAGCGCAGACCCAGAGCGGCGAGCTGTGCAGGATAACTTCCTCCAGGAATGCTCCAAGAAGCGTGAGAGAGAATGAAGCCCGCAAATCTCCTCGACATCGTACCCATGGTTTATATTCGGCGAGATATCTCGACTCAACGGAGGAGCAACTGGAAGAACAGAGAAAAGTTGCTCCACCTCCGCTTATCAGAGAAAAGGACTTGTGGGCGTCCCATGGGGAGCAGATTCAGCGAGAATCTTCATTCCGAGGATGCTTGGACCGGGCCTCTTGGATCTTTGCTTTTGAAGCTGACAGGAAACAGCGCAAACGATTAATCCAAGTTGCGTTCCAATAAAGATGTTCGATTTCCCCCAAATCCTCTCCCGCAATCGACAGGGAGTTTAATTGTGATGAGTAGAGCCTGGAAGTTCAGACAGATTTTTCGAATTTATCCCCTCATCGCAATGAATCGTTCCCGTGCGATTGATGGAATCATTCCGAAAAATGTCAGAACTTCCAGGCTCTACTGATGATGAATGGATAATAGCGGTTTTCCCCGAGTGCAAGGAGGGACCGCGGAACAAAGCAGAACGAGTCGAGACCCTCACAGCCCGGGTCAAAATTGGCCAACAGGAGACGAATTCGTCAATCTTCCACTCCGGGCGCGTCTCATCGAGAGAATCACCCGGTCTGAAGTTCGCGTCTCACAAAAATCCTAAAAGCAAACCCCGGAAGCATAACCGGCTGTGCGCAGCGAGTCTTGGCTGCAAAGCTGAACGCCAGCGAGGGATTCTCGAAGTCGTTCGATGGACGTCTTCCATCATCGGCTTTCGCGACGATGAACGTTGTTGTGTGGCCAAGCTGAGATAAGTCTCGCGTGCTCTCCACTCTTCGAGGCGGAAAAGTTCTGGGGGAAACGTCGTTCCAGATTCCCGCCCTCCACTCAGTCAGTTCCAGAGGCAGCCCGTGACGTGACAACCAGCGAGCCGAGCCGCGACGTGATCCCGGAGCTCAAAGGAGTTTCCTTTGTTGAATGCGGAAGGTTCGAGACGAAAAGTCTCCCGACGCGATGCTGTTGATGAGTTCACCCATCATCAACACCGGCTCTCTCGTTATCGAGGTGTTCCGGAGGAATCTGAAAGGAAGGCCTTCTTCCTGTATCACTCGGAAGAAACGCAGTAGAGCCTGGCTCGAGCAAGGAACAGCGTACGTTTCCGCTGGCGTTCACGGAAGTTCCTCCCGGCGGAACGGGGCTCACTCGGCATTTGGAACCTGACATGGCGTGTGACCTTTTGCGTGTGGCTTTCATTTACTTGGAGACATAGGTACATCACCACTTGTGGACGGACATGCACGCTTCGAGTTAATGGTCGTGCTATGCTAATGTGTGAGGCCTAAATTGATGTCTACTCAATTCACGGCCTAATCGGGAGCATAACACCTCGCGAAACATGTCTGCGTTAGAGCGTCTGCTCTGGAGCCGAGTGTGGCTGACTGCCGGCCATGAACGCGCGCCCACTCGACAGGCGGGGCTCTGCGTCATAACCTCATGATTATCGAGTTTATTGATCGAGGTGTTGAATACCTTGGCAGCTCGCGTGAGTCGATGTTCGAATATCTCGATCATGACTTCTGCTACGGTATCCTCCGACCGAACGCCGAGATGCTCCTCAGCTGCTCAGTGGCGTAAAAGCTTTACAACGGCCGCACAAGGAATAGAATTTATTCCCTTCGCGGGAATCCTGGCTATAATTCACGACGATTCCCGCCTTCGGAGGGACGCGCGGCTCCTGTCCTGCCGCATCAGTGATCGTCCTTCCTACTTAGAACGGAAACTCGCCCGAAACAAGAGAAAACAAGGGGCTCACTCAGTAACCACAGTCTCCGGCCACCTTCTGAGAGCCATCTCCTGCACGAGACCCGGTTACTGATCTGCGCGGGTCTCGTCGCTTCGGAAACGTCAGACACTTCGAAGATAGTCGGAATGTCACTTGAATCGAAGTCACGCCTTCATGAAAACATGCTCGGAATTAACTCTCCAACCTCTCGCAGGTAAATTGCAAGCTATCGACGAACAAAATGAAGGAACTCTTCCAACTAGTGGACACCAAATCGCTCGGAGAAGTTGGTTACGAGGGATTCGTGAACTTTTACCACAATCTCATGACATCGGAACGGCTGTTGCCCGAGACGCTCAAGTGAGTACGGGGAATGTTTTCCCATGGCACCTGACCTTTTTCGAGAGCTATGATCGTTTCTCCGCCGAGTCGCTGCAGGAAATCCAGCGCCGGCGCTGTCGGGCTGGGGAGTTTTTTCTGCGCTCGCGAAATCAGAAATCCCCGCTGAGGAGATCTCTTGGGGTTCTCTGCTGTACCCAGACGACGAGACTCGGAGCTCGGCTCCGTGAATCCAAGACAGGAGCTACGTTCAGTCATTTATGGATTTTTCTCAGCTACGACTCCGCATTTCGCTCTCTTAAGGGAGACGCTTTTCCAGCAGTGCGCTGGTGCGCCTCAGGGAAGTGAAGAATACCATGCCGAAGCAGCAGCTTGAGCCCCGAGCGTGATTCCGGTGTGAAGTTTCTCGTCCTTGCTCGAAGTGGCACCTCCCTGCTTGAGCTCAACAAATCCCAATCATTGTGCACATGCTTTCCCCGTGGCTTTCGTCGACACCGACAATCAGGCGATTCTCATGCAAGAATCCATAAATATCGAAGCGAATTTTCCGCTCAAACAGAAATTTCATGCGCTGTGAATATTGGGGGATTAGGACTCCGCGAAAAGCTATCATGCCACAGCACGTTTCCGTGATCACGACAAAACTCCAGCCTGCTTCGGTGGGGAAATTCCGCGAACTTCCGCGACGAATCGACCGGTGTGTCCTCGTGGTCTCCGGCCAACCCCGTGAGAGGGGACTGAAGCCCCCCGTTATTCCTTCCGATATCGAATGTCAGATCGCATTCCCGGTCTCAATATACAGTTTGAGAGTACAATGATATCGGCGACTGGGCGTCATTCACAATCGAGTAATCCCTCTCCAACTACATGGATGGCGCTGAATTCGGCCCCATCATCGCGTTTCGATCGCGCAAAGTTCCGGTGAACCGAAATGTCCTCGTGCCAAGGTCGACAAGGCCCATGTGTTAATCAGCTGCCGAATCGGAAGAGTGAGTGGTCCTTTGTTCACAGGAGCTACATCAATGAAGACAATAAGAACGTCACATTAAGGTCGTTTTGCAACTTCTTGCTGACAGTACAGAAGGAGCCCATTGGAGACGCTGTTATTTCCGCGAGGATGAGGAATTTCCTGCAGGATGCCCTGAGGGACACTCAGGAGCCATACTTCAGTCAGCAGGAATTCGTTGACTATCTCTTCTCGAGAGACAACCAACTGTTAGATCAATCCAAGTGCGAACTCAAGCAGGATATGAATCGTCCTCTGACCCACTATTGGATTTCTTCCAGCCACAATACGTGAGTACATGACCTAGGCTCTGAGTGCGATGTCGTGTCCACCTCTGATCGGCCCGACTCAGGATGTGGGACACGACCCGGAGCTCTGCATGTGAGCGTTCGCGGAGTGGGCATCAAATGACTTGAACCTTCCAGGTACTTGACGGGGGACCAAGTCAAAAGTGAATCGTCTTGCGAGGCTTATGCAAGATGCCTCCGAATGGGTTGCCGATGTATAGAACTCGATTGTTGGGACGGACCCGACGGAACGCCTCATATCTACCACGGACACACGCTCACCACGAAGATCAGGTAATGGAATCGCCCGCCGAGCACGGCTCGAAGGAGGTTTTACTCTCTCGGTTCCCCAAACCAGCGGAAGAAACAGAACGAAAGAGCCAACGGACTAACAAGCGCGGTCCGTTGCGAGCAGAGCGAAAGTACAAAGGAACAACAGCTGGCGCTGTAGACTCCGACACGGGAAATGAGGAAATCATGTGAGAGATATATGGATGGATCCCCGCAGATGTTCCGCTCGGATGCCTCGTCTCCTAATCAGAAGACGTTGAAGTCTCTCAGGAGTTTGTGTGCCGGTTTGGTCTTTCTGTCGGTCGGTTGGTCAGTCAGTCATTCATTCTGTCTAAGGACTCGACCGATGCTGCTCGCCTCCCAAGCTCGCTGCTTGACATGTCGCTACCCGGCCACATATGGCACGTTCATTATTTTCCGGCGGCCGAGGAACCATCTCCGGCTTTAGATCCCGTGATGCATTCGTGTTTTATTCGTTTCGGGATCTGCTGAATCTAATCGACCTTCCGGCTTCCGGCTCTTCGTTTCCCCGTGGAAGGCTCCCGCAGCCGCCGGTTCGGGTCATTTTCTTCGTGACCACTCACGACCCCGCCTCCCTCGCCGAGCTTTTGGAATCTCGTCGATTGTTTCCGATCCAGTGGCCCTCTGTTGGATGTGAGCAAACTGCGCAATGCTGTTCTCCCACATTCCATCAATTCGTATATTCCCATGTCGGTCCAATACGTCGATCTATCATGTCTTTGATTCGTCTGCGGCAGCTGACCGCCTAGCTGAGTTAATGGACAATTTGATAATGGACTTTTCATTGCCGTCGCTGAGGACAGCGAGGCTGCCAGCAAAATATTACGAACTGTCACAGGAAGCGTCCTTGATAAACTCGTCTCTTTTCTGCATCGCTTCTCTCTATCGATGCCTTCTCCGGGTCTGTTTCTACGATGCTCCGTCAGAGCTCCTAATAGAGGTAGCAGGGAACAACTACAATTAGGGCTCCGCCTCGGCATGATCAATATAATTGATGGTAATCGTGCAAGTGATAATAATATTAACGCATGCATGCGGGAACTTTGCCCGAGTAATAGAGGCCGAATTGATAGCCCGGACCCCTGGCTAAGCGGATCCGAATTGCAGGTTCGTCGACGTGCTGCGCACAATCAAGGAACACGCTTTCGTTGCGTCTGAATACCCGTTGATTTTGTCGATTGAAAATCACTGCACACTAACTCAGCAGCGCCAAATGGCCTCACTGTTTCAAGAAGTATTTCGAGATTTGTTAGTGGTTACACCGATCGAGCGCGACGCACGAGAAATGCCTTCACCGCAACAGTTGAAAAGGAAAATCATCATAAAGGTACGTTCGCCTGATAGAGCGCACGCTGTCAGATGCTATTGTCACAGCGATGTCGAAACGCGTCCGGTCGGGCATCTGTCCAGTTCCTGTCACTCGTTGTGCGGGGATGAAACTAGGGCCCGCAGGCTACATAAGATTGCCAGAATGTCTGCGCGGTCCACACGGATCACGTATGGGCTCATCGTATGACACGGCCCCCGAGCTCTCGAAGTCTCAAGCTGCGTGCAGGATATTCGCGGCAATAAACGGAGTGTGTGCCATCGTGCGCACACCCGTGTGCACAGATGCCGGAATTCGGGACGATTCTGGAGTTCCGCATCTCGAAATCTCGGCGACGTGTCGCCGACGGAGGGCACGAAGGAATCTTCTAGAAACAGACGCCTATCCGGGCGTCTGGGGCTCGAGGGCACGACCTCCCGCCCGGAGTCCAAATCAATCTCGCGAGGGATTGCCGGGGCAGAGTTTCGGGCGACTTGTCCAGAGTCGCTCAAAACAGCTGCAGGCGCTTTCGTGACCTCCCGACGCCGACGGTCGCAGTCTACCCGTCATCCCCGCGAGCGGAATCGGTGACTCATTTGTAGTTTGAATTTCATGCAGGGGCACGGTCGGACATGATGTCCGAGAGGCAATCGAAGCCGTTGTGATGCAGCTCCCGATCCTCGTTCAGTCTCGTTTCCGAGCGTTCAGAATTGTGCGAAACCCGAAAGCGAAATGGAATCTCGTTTTATCACCAGGGTCCAATAAAACATATCTGAAGGAAGGACAAGGTGCGAGGGCCACCTGCTTGGCTCGGAGTTTTGAAGCCATCGTTCGGCAGCAGCTTTTTCGACGGCGGCGGCGTTGCGAAAACATCGGCGCCGGGCTCCACTTGCTCTTTGGAGAGGTGGGATCACTGTTGTTCGCACCGGCCAGTCCCCCGCGCGCGCTAATGAAAAATAAATTGGAGGTATTCGATAGGAGTAATAGCAGGCCGAGAGGATTCGATGCCGACGGGGAGGGACACGCGCGCGCGCGCGAGGCTCCTCGAATAAGCCGACAAAGGGTATCATCAGCATGACCAGGATCCGTATCGGAGAGATGACGTGCGTCCTCGAGGGAGTTCGGACCGAGTTCTCACCGAGCCGGCGTTCATACATCTTGCTAGCCTCGTGTATGGCTCTACTCTTGACGACCACAACTCTCTCTTGGTCCTTGCTCCGTGGCTCGTTTCGAGCTCCGGAACGACGACAAATGGAGTTTCGGAGCAGCACAACAGTGGCCAGTGGGCTGCGCAGCACGATACGTTTCCCATGCGACGGCGCAGTTGGCGATGCCCACCAGGAATTATCATTCGAATCACTTCTTACCATGACTGTTCGGTCGGAGTGCTCTCCGATCTTCCGTCCGGTAAAGCGATTCTGGAAGAACGACATATTTCTATGTTCCAGTTCGCTGGCCTCGGACTGGGGAGTGATTTTCTGTCCACAAATGTCACCCGTATTCATAATGCTGATGGTGAACGCATCAACCTGACGAAAACCGTCTGCTAATCATTCCCATCTATTCCTTCGGCAGAGTGTTGGTGGCTTTACTGATAGACTCGATAGTCATTGAAACTCGGTATTCTGAGCTCTACGAGCCTCACCGACCTCGTCAAGGGTTCTGAGCACCAGTGGAACCCGTTTGATGTGACAAAGTTCCCCTGGAGGAGCTTGGTTCGATTCTGCTCCAGTGTGTGTTGTTGCCATGAACAGGTGACCACACGAAAGCCGAGGTCGTGCAAGCTCTTGTATGCTGGCAGAAGTAAGAATGATGCTGATCCACTAATTGAGTAATCAATCCAGCCGTTGGTCAGAGCACCCCTCGACCGAGCAACGCATGCTCGGCTCGTTTGTGGTCTACAGGACGGAGTCACATCTTCATACTGACGGCCTCCATTCTTCTTGGCGGAGAGTTGTGCGGTGAATATGTACGGGCTCTTCGATGCTGTCTGTTGCCGCTCCACCGACAGCTGATCTTGATTTTTCCCGTTTCAGCACAAAAAACTCCCTGAAGGAAGTGATGAAAAGTTCGTTGTGACTAGAGAAGACTCGATCGGGCCCCGAGAGACTGACATCTCGAATTCAGTGAAGAACGGGATTCTGTATCTCGAAGACCCCATAGAAAAAGAATGGAAGTCACATTTCTTTACGCTCACGCAATCGAGAATGTACTACGCCGTAGAGGAGCAAATTTCGCCTGCGCCCGGGGAGGAAGAAGACGACGCCGAGAAGGAACAGGCCACGCAGAATATCCTGCAGAGAGAGGTAAGCGTTTGTGACAAAGGTTCCTCCGCATGTCATCGTGCATGGGATAACTGTGACATTGCTCTCTGCCTCAAACTCTGCGCCGCCGGACTGGGACACCTGGAAGGATTCTCATCTTGACACCAGACCCCCGACACGGTTGTCGATTGGCCGCATCCAGGAATCTATGCGGTTGGGATAGTTGGCTCGCCGCATCGTTCTCATTTTCTTTTCCGATCTCTCCTGAACAGGGTACCACCTCAGATGAGTTGCATTTCGGAGAACGCTGGTTTCACGGGAAGTTGCCTGGAGGGCGACAGAGGGCAGCTGATCTCCTGAAGGAATACGCCAAGCTCGGCGACGGAACTTTCCTCGTCAGAGAATCGGACACGTTTGTCGGCGATTACTCGCTGTCTTTTCTGAGACAGGTAAGCTTATTTTCCTGCGTAAACGTTGCGATCGAACAGACTTTCGCCCCACTGATGCATTTCCGTTGACCTATAGCTGTCGTAGCCCGGGAGAGCTATACCATCCGTTTCGTAATCCTTTGGTGCCGTATGCATCTCCTGGGCCAGCGGTCCGCTTGTCGATGCAGGCAGCTGGGGGGTTTCATTCTTGGCGGACTGAAAAGTCTCGAAGCTTTTGCCGTTAAGAAATAATTAAATGTCCGGATGTAATTATCGGCTGAGCGACCACTATCGGAATTCCTTCCAGAAAGATAAAGTCTTGACGCGTTCGCGATTGTTAGGCTAGCTTTCCGCGCGAGGACACCGGGAGGAGAGGAGGATTCTCGAAGGTCGCGTTGAACAGGATATCGTCGAACAGTTTTTTTTCCCCATGCGACGTTTCTCGTCAACTCCTCATTGAAACAAGTGATTTAGCTCATGAATGCCTGCTCCGCTCCTCGGGACCTCCGTCTCTGTGAGAGAGTCAGAGATCGAGCAACTTTGCGCTCTCAAAAATTCTGCTCGAGCCTGATATTCTATTGATGATCTGGAGATTCGTTTCGATTCCTCTGATCGCTTCTTGGATCCAACGGAAGACTCTGCGGATAAGCGAAGCTTCGGTTGCATTCAACAATTCTAGTTGACTTTCTTCCCAGAATAATTGTGGAGCAGAATTTCAATCGACGGTACTCGTAGATGCTGTCGGTCAGACGATCGCGTCCATCTACCCTCCCATGGCAAACAGCTCTCAGCGGAATGCAGCGTCATTCTCTCCGTCATGCGCCGCTTCTGATGCCCTCCATATTTCTCATGAGCGATTCATTCGGTGGAAGGTGCCCCATTGCTCGTAGTCTATTGACGAGTTTGGTGCGATTGTTCTCACGAGGCCTGAACTTTCGATCGTGATCACAAGCGACCCGTTCTCGCTCGGTACGCTCGTTCACAAGGATTAGTTCGAGAGATTTGCGCGGCTGTTGTCGTCCTGCAACGAGGAAAACATCGAGGCTTATGTTCAGTATAACGGACCCTGATGTAAGCTACGACAGATCGCGGCATTTCGTTGCTTGCTATCTCTGGCGTTCTCGGAATCCGAGTTTTCCCCAGAGTGGCGCAGAGAGAGGCGCACTTCCCGGTCCCGCCGAGTTGGGTCTGGCTACCCGTCGAACAATGAAATGAAGCTCGGATTCCTCGACTCCGATGCGTGAAGAAAAGAAACTCAGGAATCCTGCGGTGGAGAGTGCTTGCAGTCAGCTGACAACCTCTGATCGGATCTGGCGAGCCGTAACGTATTCGAACTCGCGATGACAACAATATTCCGTGAAGCCGGAATCTCACTTGGTGCATTTGGAGCCCGCAGACTGCTGAAGGCGTGTCGGCAGCTCCGGCCCGCTCCACCGTTTGCTTGCTTGAATATACGCTCGATCTGACTGGAGTTGGGTGAACTTGATATCCATTGTCAGTGACAGGCGAGCTTGATTCTCCGTTGGTTCGGCTCCCTCGGAAGGCTAGTTGACCCGGAAACTCCCGTCTATCCAGTTGTTAGCATACCACTTGGATGTCAAGACGGCGTGGAGCGACCCTCGGATCTCTGATCGAACTCCGTCAATGATGACACTTCTCCCTGAACTAATGACGAAAAATTTTCTGCGCCCCTTCATCGCTAGTGACCCGCTCGAGAAGCGCTTCCGGACTAATCCTTGTAGGTCAGAACGAACGGAAGTTTGGAACTGGCGCGCGTGAAGGGGTATTCCTGTCAATCAGTCGCATGAATATCATGAGCTTATTGGAAATCCTTTGTATATATTATTTATGATGGTTTTGCTAATGGGTCGACCAAGGTGCGGCGGAGCACTCGGATAGCTGTCCAGTTCTTCGTGGCCAGACTTGAACTAAAATCAAGAATTCCTCCTCGCCAGTGTGATTCCTCCATCCCGTTAGTTCCTCTCATTTCGCAGGTTCGTTTCGATATTTTCATCTCCAGCACACTTTCTTGTTCTTATCGCTGGCTCTCGTCCTGTTGTCCACAGTAACACGAGTCTTGCACAAGCGTGTGGAGGTGATCCGGAAATGCCGCAGCCAGTCCCGAAATAATTCTGGGAACCTCCTGGATTCGCGGAGCGTTCGTCCAGGAGCGGGAGGGGGCGACAGTTCGTGTCCGATAGTCATGGGAGTATGTCGGGGAGCGGGGAGGAGGGTTTTCGCGATATTTCCTCGGGAGAGAAGTCAGACTTCCCACCTCCAGCAATGTTGACGTATGGTCTTTTTGTTCAGGGAGATACAGTGCTCCGGGCGCTTCCTGTCGGACCAGGTGCAGCCTTGGTGTATTGTTCTGTGCGAGTCGACAGTGCAGTTTGTCTTAAGACAAGTTTGCACAGCTGCCGTCCAGTGAGGAACTCTTTGCTGTTCTATTTGGCCCCGCTCTCCCGACAAGCGAAGGAGAACGGAGTCGCTCCTGTCAATCCTTGCAAGGTCGAAATCGATGAATCAGGAGCCTTGCAACCCAGAGTATCCGAAAATGGCTTGAACTCTGGGGTTGTCAATCTGCAACCCCAAAGGTTGAGCGAGCAGCACGCATTTTTGTTCGAGATGTCGAACGCCCGAGTGGACGATGAGTCGGTGAATGCAGTAAGCCGATGAGCGCTTCAACTATCAGCGTATACCGGAATCTTATGCGGAAATCGTTGCAGTTTGCACGGCACGTACGTTCCCCGTCGCTTACGTGTTCATCCACTCAACGATGGTCTCTGGGGCCACTGGACCCCATCACGAATAAACGCTCGCAATTTATGGTTGCTGTTGAAGACACGCGGTAGGAGGGGGAGGGGAGGGGGAGATGCCTACGAAGTCGCTTTCGAGAGGATCGCTTGTTCGTGCCTGGCGAACGCTGTCACACCCGTCACTTCTCACACAGCATCAGCTCTCGACTGTTCCTCCGGCACTCTAGCTTGGGGCGACGTGTCTCGACCTTTCGGAAATTTTCCGCGAGCTGTTCTTCTACAGGCTCGATTTGAGAATCTCCGTCAGAACATCGGCTTCATGTCGGATGATTCACCGCAAGAGGCCGGAATCGGTTCCGCTGCCGAATGCTTTGTCCTTACGATGAGCTTCACTCTGCCGTTCCCATCAGCCGGATGCACTGAAACAGACCGCTCCCTCTCCGGCCCTTTATCATTATTCTGCGCAACCCCGTGGTGATCGGCTCCTGACGTGAACGACGCTTGACCCGAACGGAACGCTGCGACCAAGGTCGAAAAACTTCCGAATCAGCAGCTAGTCCTCGACGTTGCTCATGCCTTGCTTGTGATTTACGAACTCTGTCTGAACTGGCTCTAACGGTCCTTTCGCCCATGGCATTCTTCTTTGGTGTCGAGATCAGAACAAGCGGACGATCAAACGAGAGAATCTCATCACAGCAGTCCCCTCGCGGGAAGGTTGACGTTATCAGCAGAGCCGCATTCATTCTCCGCTGCTGTGCCGGAGCCTCTAGCGGGAAAGCGGAGTTGGAAAGCCCAAGTTTGTTCCGCAATCGCGCTGTGCTAATTCTCGTCTCTATTCTCGGGTTCCAGGGGAAAGTTTACCACAGTCGAATCCGAACGAAGCAAGAGAGAGGCCAAACCAAGTATTACCTCATAGACGCGATATGCTTCGACACGCTGTACTCACTGGTTACCCACTACCAAACGCATTCTCTGAGATCGCAGGAATTCTACATGTACCTGAACGAACCGGTGCCGCAACCGAATAGGTGAGTTCGGGGTAGGTTTCTCGGCGGCTAAGGGAGATTGTGAGGTACAGGAAGCCTCTGGAGGACATTCCCAAGGATGGGATCCACTAGGACCCTGCGGTGGTTTCTTTTCCGGAGAAAGTCGAGGGCAGGCGTAATTCTCAAATATGATCACGACAAGAGACAGGGGAATCTTCCCACAGATTTCAGAACCAAACGAAGTGTTATTCCTTTGCTCTACAATTGAGGCATCCTTCAATTCCAGTCACGAAGGAAAAGAATGGTATCACGCGACAACGAGCAAATCGAAAGCTGATGAGTTGCTGAAGAAAGCGCCTTGTGATGGATGCTTCCTGGTTCGACCCTCTGAGAATAAGGAGGATAATTGCTTCGCACTTTCGTTCAGGTTGTTCACTCCCACAAGCTTACTCGAAAATAATGATTTCGGGGTGCCATGACGTCGAGATGGAATTCGTCCTCCCCCTTGACACCGTCTGATGTGACGCCAGGGTGATAACCGACTCACGTGTAATTTCCAGAGCCGAGGACCAGACCAAGCATTGCCGAATCCGACAAGAAGGCCGACTTTTCTTGATCGGCACGGCGCAGTTCGAGAGTCTTGTTGACTTAGTGTCATACTACGAAAAAAACCCGCTGTACAAAAAAGTCAAACTCAAGTAAGCTCTTGAATTGAATTTATGTTTTGATTATATTTTGTAACGTATGACAACCCGAAGGAAACCCCTCGGTCAGTGGCCGCTGTGGATCATCTATCATTTCTGTAACCGCATTCAGTGATCCTCTAGAATTGCCGTATCCTCTTCGGTGTCGCGAGGACGTGCACCTCTTTTTTGGCACACATCTGTCGCGAATATCATCGTGCCTCTTACCATTCCAGTCCACCATTCCTTGTGGGGTTAATCGAGTTAATACAGTATTTCCTCGGAGTTGCTCACACATGAGCAGAATGTTTCTCGAGCTCAGAACTGACCCACTGGTGATTATTCAAGGGTGAAGTAATTTGAGCGATCAGAGAAATCGACCCCTTCCGGGCATCGGATTCGCTTCTACAAACTTCCCCTTATCATTTCGTGCCAGCAGCCCGTGTGTCATATTTTTGGAAATGAGACCCCATCCGGCCCCATCACGAGCCCTGATCATTCGATAGGCAGCTTCGTAAGCCCGTGTCCCTTACTTGCCAGGTACCCGATCGGTGAAGGAGCCGTCAACCGTCTCCGAGACGAGCCATCAACTTCAACGTTCCATTCAGACGCAGGTCAATACATGGACCCGAACAACTTCAAAAGTCAAATCACCGTGAAAGCTCTCCACGACTTCAGGTGCGATGGAATTGGCGGGGCCCACACAATCGTGGTCTTGCCCGATCCCCTGGGCCTGATCTCCTAGTTTATTCCTCTAAGATTCCCACCGCATCATGTTGGATCTGAGCGCTATATCTGATAGTCTCCATCTGTTCTCTTCACGTCTCGCATTTCTATTCGATTCGAACAATCGTAGACTGCAAATCTATGTTCAGCTTATCGAGACGTGTCCCACCATTTTCACTGGGACTAGAACCGGGAGTGTTTACGTGCGATTTTTGATCGAGTATGAGTACAGAACTACCATACATCGAAGTGGCCCTGTTGAAGGCATACCCTTCCCTCGGATCCATCTTTCCAGGGAGAAAAAACTCGAGTCTCCTCTCGCTGTCAACGATCAGAAAATTCCGAGCATCTCCCGGGAACAGGTGGAAATAAAGGGCAAGGATGGGTTACCTGGGGATTGCAGAGAATGCGCATGATTCTTTCTCACCACGGAGAGCTCTAAGATTCCTTGAGCCGATTCGATTCTACAAGGGGAAAACTCGCGCAGATAACGAGCCTACTTTTGTTCGGTTTTCCTTAAAAAAAAAAACACATCGGCAAACGGATTCGTAAGATAACCAGCTGACCAGATAACGATCTCGGCCAATAGCGAGCGCATCTGTTGCGGTTTTTTGAGCAAAAATGGTAAAAAAAGTTCGCTTCCTGCGAGATTTCAGGCTACCCATATGCCTCGTTATTCTTGTGTCCAGAATGCACCCAATAATCGTACCTCTTCTGCTGGAAAATATCTTCCTTTCGATGACTTTTGTACCCAGCTATTGTCAGCGATTGTGACTGATTTGTTCACTCACAACGGCTCAGTGTATGCATGCTTCCCCACTGAGCATCGCTCGATAAACGTTCGGGTTGCCCCAATAAAGCGCTCTCGAATCACGCTGTCCTCGATCAAGCTAACGATTATCTGATAGAGGCCGTACGAGAGTCGGATCACCGCTACGAGTGGGGCAAAGGTACGCGCGATTGAGCTGTCCCTGACTGCTTAGTGCTAACTCACTGGTACGTGATACTTGCCGCAACTCTTGCTGTGCCATAGGTGGTAGCAGGAACCAGTCACGAAACGACTTCATGTTCCATGCATAGTTCCGACGTCCTCCCCGTATGAAATTCCTGACGGGCTTGCCTTCACAATGAACGAGCGCTCCAGGTTCGGGATCATGATTGATTCGGGATTTGAGAAGTTACTCGCGGAATTCAACGTTGAGGGGTCGTTTCAAGTTTTAGAGACTTGATTGTACTCGAATCTCGAATGAGAGTCGGTCCACTGTTTTTCTCCGTAGAGAGTGTTCGCGGGGCCAGGGAGATCAGCGTTTGTGAAACTCCTCTCCATAGAGTCGCTATCGCGCATAACTCTCTAAACCTATATTTGCGATTTGCCTTGCAGAGCCCAGAAACCCGACGAGTTGTCGTTCCCGAAGCACGCAATCATCACGAACGTTTTGAAGCAGGATGGCGGCTGGTGGAAGGGGGACTACGGAGGAAAAAAAGAGCACTATTTTCCGGCTAATTTTGTCGAAGAAGTCGATCCTTCGTGCCAGACAGATGAAGACGGAACGGAAATGTCTCCGTTGGGGAGCCTCCAGAAGGGCTCCATAGACATCGCAGGCTGCTCCGTCGAATGTATTCAGTACAGGGGTCCGTTCATCTTCCGCATCAGTTCAGCAACAAAGTCTCTTCAGAAAGATATCGCTGCTCCTTCCTACGAAGAAATGGAGGAGTGGATGCAGAAAATTCGACAAATCGCTCAATCGGCCAATGACAAAGTGAGTGCGATCTCCCGTCGTGCGTACGTGCATCGCTGCTCCCCAGGCTCCGAGTTGAACCCTGCATGTGGTGGCCCCTTGTTGACGCAACGTACTTCGAGCATACGATCTGCGAGAGGAAAACCTCGCTGAAGATCCCGCCCAAACGAAGTTTCTCGTTCTCTGAATGAGTTCTCTGAATGAGTCGAACTTTTTCAGCTTGAGCAGCGCAATCAAATGGAACGCAGCCTCCGATTGGCGAAAGAGCTGTCAAATCTGATAATTTATTGCCGATCCGTGCAATGGTGCCCTGAGCGGATCGGAAATTTCGCCGAGATGTCGTCGTTCCCTGAAACCAAGGTCGAACGCCTGCTGGTTCCTGGTCAAGTGCAATTCTTCATGAAATATCATAGGCTACAGTTCAGTCGAGTCTACCCCAAAGGTAGCAGGATCGACTCCTCGAATTATGATCCCATAAGATTTTGGAATGTCGGCTGCCAAATGGTTGCTCTCAATTTCCAGACCCCTGGTAAGCTCGCCATTGAAATCGCTAAGGATGAACTGTATTGTTATTGATGTTTCATTTCTTTCCTCCTCCGAGCTCCTGCGAATCGAATCTAAGCGCGCTGTACCTTCTCAGATCGCCCCATGCAGCTCAATGAAGCTCGCTTCCTCACGAATGGAAGGTGCGGCTACGTGCTCCGTCCGGAATACATGTTCATGGATGACTTTGACCCGTATGACCGGACGAGTCTACCCGCTAGCGTACAACCTTACACTCTCACAATTAAGGTATACATATCATATGCTCTGTCTGACTGAGTATTTTCGCGGGAATCTCAGCCTGGACCGGAATCAAGACCCTCTGTCGCGGGCGAAGTTCCAGATCTCCTGGGGTGCGGGAGCTTCAGCTTCGCTTTGAGCTGCTCCGACAAACTAAGAAACGAAGGATCTTCGGCTCGATCTGGTCCATCTCAAATACGGATATGCGATGTACAATATTCCACCGATCCTGTTCCTCGCCTCAGCTGATTGAGGCTAACATCCGAGTTGTCCGAAGGGGCTCCCAGGGTGCGGGGCGCGGAGCTCAGGAACTTGTGAGACCCGTGAGGTGTTTTGCCATCGAATCAATCTCGAATGCTGACCGGCGGGGGTAGGGACAGATCCTGGAGGTCTCGCTCTGAGCTGTTCATAAGGTGCAAACCATGCTGATCAGTCAGCCAGGAATCTGACTTGTAGAGGGACTCGACTCAATGAGTTGCGGAATCTTCATCTTTCCGTTCGTCTCCTAGCGATCGTATTCCCAACCTGTTGTAGGATGCACGATCTGTTCTCAACGTAGAGCGCGTTTCGTGGTATGGGAGAACGAACCGGAAACTCTCGATTGTTTTCTCTCCTTCATCGTTCCTCGATTTTTGAGCGTTCGTGAGATTTTTCGATCCGAAATATTCCCATCCACGCGTGCGAGTACCCCGGCGGAACCACTTTCCGGTGGAAAAAAGGCGTCATCAACCTGCTGAGGATTGCCGGGAGGTTTCTGATTCCACAAGCGCGAGAACGAAGCGGAAGAACGAATTTATTGGAAACAGACTCGGGCTCATCGGTATTCCAGCCTTGCGGGGTTGAACTTGACTCATATCCGCGGTAAATCATCAAGGGACGTCCCACCGCCTTCTCGAACCGTCCGAGAAGGTTTTCTTTCGGCGATGCGCAATCCTTGGCGAAGGCGAGAACCCGCGACCGGCGAGTCAGTTTCATAACCGGAGTCCCTGGAGGGAAGTTCGTGGGAAGGACACCAGCGGGATTTAATCGTTTCCCGTCGGCTTCATGCTCTCAGTTTTCGACGACCTCGATTTTCAGAGAGCAGAGTTAGTTCTCAATCATCCAGGAATCGCTGTTTCTCCATCGCGGATGGCAGATGGCAGAAGTATGCAGAACGCGTTCGCTCACGGATGGCTCATTTATTTTCAGGTTATTGGGGGTCGTCATCTGATGAAACCAGGTCGCGGTATCGTGAGTCCGTTCGTTGAAATCGAGCTCGTTGGAGCTGACTACGACAATGCCAAGGTCAAGACTGCCACGATATGTAAGTTGTGGAGGGAGGAGGCGGCCGCGGACTCCGGGCCAGGGTAGAAATGCTGTATTGGAAAACGATATTGAGCTCGACGAAGTGCTTGAAGAACGAACGATGACGAGCCCGGGACGTTCGGCAGTACCATTGTCACAGCGGAGCGGAGAATGACAAAGAATGGCCCACGCGCTTCCCGTTCCAAGGACGCACTGTTTTCAATTCCTCGTCAATCTCCCTGTTGCGCCAGCTCGCCGAAGATTATTCAATTCGAGCTCAGACTCCTGTTTCCCATCATTGTTCTTCGCTCCCGGATGCGAAAGTTGTTCTTGCCAACAACTCTGACGACTTCGAGGAGAACGAATCGTCCGCCGACCGGGCCCAAATCTGAGTCCTCATACGTACATTTATTTTCAGCTGATAACGGTTTAAATCCTGTCTGGAATGAACTCGCCATCCTGGACGTCGCGAACCCTGAAATAGCTTTGCTCCGTTTCGTCGTCTACGACGAAGACATGTTCGGTGATCCAAACTTCTTGGGTCAAGCTACATATCCGGTTTTGTGTCTCCGGACTGGTTACAGAAGTGTGCCTCTAAGAAACGAATACAGTGAGGATCTAGAACTAGCCTCTCTACTGATACATTTCGAGATGAATCCCGCAAAGGTACGTGTGTCCATCGAGAAAGTGTGTTGTTCCCCCGCTGAGAAAGGGGTAGCTTCCCGCTCGTAGAGTCAGTGTCACGCGCGAAGCATGACAGGTTCCTGTCCCGAACTAGTTGCGGTGTTTGAGCTTCGTTGCTACCGAGCTGATCGAGGTGGGAATGGGGGTGGTCGTAGAGAAGACCGACGCCGGAGCCCATGGCGTGCGGGGACGTCTAATTACGACAAGCGCTTGGTTAGATAGTTAGTTAGTTTCTAAGCCCCTCCGGCCGAGCTTCCAGCATCTCGATGTTTTTAATCACGCCGGCGAGTGGGAGACGGTTGTGGCAACATTTCCCGCCGAGGCCTCCAACGAACTAGTTTATGACTCGAGCGTTTGGCTGGGTTGTACGCTAACGCTTGTTTGAGCTCATGTCGATCGGGACTCAGTGAACCGTTGAAGAATCGTCACTTTTCATCCCTTCCTCGAAAGCGGCAACTTTCTCGTCGATCCTTGATCATGCGCTGATACTCCGACTCGCGGTCGCCTCCTGCGGCGAGATTCGTTGTTCCTGTGATAAGAAGTCTGAGTTTGTGTGGCGGTAGAGGCGTGACGACTGACGACGTGCGAATGCGAGCGTAGCGGGTTCCGCGCGAGTCTGCGTTCAGGTGGTGTCAGCTCGCAGAAAGAATAACTCTTCTCCTCCCGAACTCTAGCCTGAAGACGAAGTTTACGCATCGATTCAAAAACTGCGGGATGAAACTCGCGAACTGGACGCTCGTCTCGGAGGTGTTGACGGTGGACTCGACGCTGAAACGGCTTCGCAGATCCGAAACACGCTGCAGGAGATGAAGGAACAGTTGAAAGCGAAGAATGACCATAGAAGGTGAGTGAAAACCGGTTGCTTCCTTCGTTCCTGCTGCGTCGGCTGTGCGCATGACGATGCGTCTGTGTACATGCATGCGCTTAATCCCTGTGGCCTTGCGGCAGACGCTTGGGTGTATGTACATCAATAGTTCGTCGGCGCACGTTACCGACGGAAAGCTGGGCTTAGCGTTGAAGCTGTCCCATAGCCTCCAGGGGCCTCGGAACTCTTGTCTCGAGGGCGAAGTTTTGCTAAGTTGCTTTGCTTTCTGCTTCTTTCGCCGCCATCCGCGCGGGTCAGTCCCTCGGCCTGCTCCGTATCGCTGCGCTCTGGCGTACTGGATGCTTCCTCCCAGCCTGTGATGCTTGAGTTGGTCTTCGAATTACTTTTGCCGCTGCGACTCCTCCCGCCTGGAGTGTTGTTGTGTCATTGGACTTCTTTCGGAGGCTTCCCGACATCGAGAGCCTTCTCGCGAGCCTTGCATCGCTCACATGGTGCACATGGCCGCGCACCGTCTATCGGTCCACCGTCCAGGGCCCGATTGCGTTCGGCATTGATTTCTTTGTCTGTTGAATCGTTTCCTTCGGCCGTGCCGTGCCCTTTGTTGCTTGTGTACGCTCCGAGTGACTCTATGTCGGTGTTAGCCTACCATCTGTTTGAGCGCTGGTCTCCGCGTGTCCGCTGCGTGTGCCAAACGGTGATAACACAGCCGAATATAAATCAGTGCGTGACATTCGCTGTTGCCTACTCTCGTTTGCACGCTTCCCATCGTCGCTGTCGTTACCGTAGAGCACGAGTAGCGCCGATAGCACAGCAGCAAGATGATCTTGCTTGCACCCAGATAGTGATCATTATCTCACGTCGTTACTACATTGTTCCCTTGATCACGCAAGCAGCTTCAAAAGGAAATAGGAGGATAGGTGAGTGTGCCACAAACGAAAAATGTCGGATCCCACGAGGAAGCTCTGTGCCAGCCAGGCAGCTAAGTGGTTCGGTCTTGCTGGTTGCTCGGTCAGACGGAGCCGCTCGAGCAGCGGAGAAAACGTTGTCATTGCTGTCCTCTGATTGAGTTGCCCGGTCGCGAGAAACAATGAGATGACTTGATACTTCGGGACGTTCGGCGGACGCTGTTCGACTCGCCTTCCTTAGGTCATCAGCGACCACAGCGTCATCTGCAGATTGTGCCCTGGTGGGAATCGACTTGGAAAGTACTGCTCTGCGGTTAATCAGCAAAAGATAGTCAGCTGACAGACAAACAGTGACCGCTGTATTCCTTGATTGATTGATCTCAACCCTGGTGATTCTTCCGTTGACGAGCTGCGTCTTCGTCTGTATTCCTGGAAGAACAGACTGTTAACTCGTGGATATGTGGTAGCTGATGACCACACGGGGCCGCATCAGAGGGGCGATTCGCGGTGGGCCGGGCACCGCAGAGGCCACTGAGGCCAAAAATGTTCATCAGGACAATGCAGGTCAGTCGGAGGTGTGCTTTGAGTTCAAACACTGCGTTCGTGTTCCTTTGACCCGCGGGTCGCTGGCGTTCGGGAGTGACCGCCCTCAAACGGGGAGTCATTGGACGCTAGAGCCCACTCTTTGAGTGAGAGTGCCACCCCTCCGCTCCCCGATTTAGCTGACAAACTGAACCAAGCCGAGAGAACGCCAAAATCTCGCCATCTTGCTCGAAGCATGAAGAGCCTCCGCGTGCGACGCGCCTGCCATTGACTGACTCTCTCCGGTCCCTGAATCCGGATCCTCCAACGGCTTCTGGGGAGGAGAACGAAGTTCGAATTGCTCTGATCGACGCAATCCGATCCCGTGGGAGCCCCAGGGCCGCACTGTTGCATGAGGTATTCCGGGGTATCCGTACCGGGGCGTCCGCCCATTCGTCCGTACTCGAATTCATGTGTGCCAGCCCGCAGGCCTCCTCCTGAATCCTCCGATCGAGACCGGGTTGAGCCCTTTGAAGGCGCCAAACCATCGCTTAGCTAATCTCAAGACTAACCGTCGTAATCACGGACCCGAGACTTTTTCCCGAACGTTCCGACAGCCGCATTCTTCGGTTGTCCAACTCAAAGCTAACGTCCTACCTCTCATCGGAGTTTGATTTCCCTGACTTGGAGAGCTACTTCGATGAAGTCGACCCATCTAAATTTTCGTTTCCCCGTTTTTCTCCTTACAGGCGGCTCCTCCTACAATCCCAATAGAGATCCGGAATGCGCCCGGGTGAGCTGCGGTTGAACCTTGTTATGCCGGACAGAGAGTTCGACGAAACTTAAATGAGGTCACAATGTTCCCGAAGCCACCGGGAAGCTGTAGGTTGGGAACGAAGCTCTGAGAGACAACGAGCTGCTACTGCCGCCGCTCTCATCCAAGAAAAGGAACGTTCCGCGTTTCGCTTTGATTGTTATTCCCGCGTGACTGGGGAACTTTTACATCGGTGCCAAATGTTTAATTCTCATACGCGTAGTACCATCGTACCAACCAATCATCACATTGGGTTCGTCCGAAGAGGGGAATCGAGATGAACAATCAGGAGAGTGCTAGACCGAGCGGAATCGCCGGTCACCGAAAAAGCCAGGAGAAAGCCCTGGAATCTCACGGGAGCCCTCGTTCGTGAAGTGTGGTGCTAAGTACACAACGTGACTTCCAACCAGTCGACCTAATGGAATCTCATCAACTGTGAATCGGAGATCTCTGTGAACCGGACAAATCACTGAAGTATAAATGTTTCTGAATATACTCGAAACGGTGTGGCGGGCCCCCGAGAAGACGAAGGAAATGCATCGACCGACAGCAGGGCCGTTTAGACCAAAGTTGACTCTTGTTATTACATGGTTGGACGTTATACGCGGGTACAACCTTGCGATCTCTTTATCCTGTTGAATCGAGTGTACAGAGACGACGTTGTTTCAGTTCCGAGAGAATATGTATTCTCATGTGGCTAGACCGATCACACGGTGACCGATGATTAGCAAGTTCTGTCAGGGATCATCGAGTCCGCCCGAAGATGATGACGGAATCTGCAGATTTCGAGGCTCGTGTTCAATCGGAATCCGTCATCAGAGATTTGGGAACGATTCATAGTTCCATCAAGCCTGTGATGTGGGTAGCGAAGACTGCATCCACTGTTGAAGAGAAAATGTCTGCCATCGATGGACGCTGTAGGCTGCCAGGTGAATCGTTAATTATGCTGATGACGTAACTTGTATTTTAAGATCATCACGATCCAACCAGAATCAGTATCATTATAAATTTGATATCATCGTTACGTAGAGCTGTTCAGAGTTTCATAAGGCGATCGGGAGAATCGCGATCCGATGGATGGGAAAAATCATCATCAGTGCCACCAAAAAGCAACAGAAACATGTAATAATTCGAATCGGTAATAAAAAATGACCATACCGCCTACCATCGTTTCGTCTTTCCCATTGCGAGGAAATGTCCATTCTAAGGCTCACGACCTCTCAATGCAAGCTGTCTGGAACTACGTAGGTTCAGCGGCCGTTGCCCTCAATTCAGTCTGTCCCGAAATCCCCTCAGCTGGGATATTCGACCCAAGGAACGAACAAGCTCAAAGAGAAATTATCAGTAATCGTGAGAATGCTCTAGGCGCGGCAGTCATCGCGAAAGCAAGATCTTAAGGACGCGGGACCTCTTCTCGGGAGCACCGTCGAAGGCCGTAGGGGGTGGGGAGGGGGGGCTGCCTTCCTCCGTTGCTACGGGCAAGCTGCCCATTCATTTCTCGCTCCGACTTTGATGTTCGCGGACAGGATGTTCTCTGCGCGACATGATACTCGCAAATACAGAGAGCCCGCCGACCTTGGAGAAATCCTTATTTCTCATTACAGTTGTACATCGAGAGGGGAGACCGATGCGAACATAGAGATGATGGATCGTGCGCAGACTGTAATAGCCCTCATCCATCCATCGAATCGAATGTTGTTCCGAACGTTTCGAGGACCAGATCTGTACGAAATGCTGACCGTGAAGCCGGTCGCCCATCACAGGCCCCGAGCGAGGGATGGGACTTGCGGAGCTTTGAGACTCCTGAAACCCTGCCAATTTTTCCTCCGCTTCTTCGGCGTTCGACTCTTGCGATCGGACAAGAGCTCGATTTGCAGATCATACATCGACCGGGTGCTCAGGATGGCAGTGTGGTCGGCTTTGCTAGCATACGCCGTCGCAGGAGCTTTGTGCCTATTCTCGTTGTTGACCAACATTACGAAGGGTGGGTGGGGTCCATTAATTAGCTTAATCCAGTTTAGCGGTCTGCTGTAATTCTCCGCTGTGTGGACAGAACTCACTGTGTGCCCTCGCTCCTGTGCATTTACAGGGACCACGGTTCTCTCATCAGACGGGATCCATTCAGTGCTGGCGTACGTGACCTCGATTATTCTCCTTGGAGGCTCCTTTCGAACCGCTGCCGCGCCGAAGTGAACGATTTCCTGCAACGAATGGACCAGTACACCACCGCGACAAGGGATCCCCAAGTGCCTTATAAATCGAGCTCGGTATCGTTCCTCTACGCTATGCTAGCGATCCTCGTTCTCCACTCAGCCTGCCTGAGCTACACGGCGTCGGTCTTGGACTACAAAGTCATTCCCAAAAGCTAGCACTATAATACCCCTGCCATCGGACAATGCGACATCGAGCAGAGATGTGGCGGGGGCTCCGTCTGCCCCGAAACTCGGGCCGGGGGCAGACTCTGTCGGAGCTGGTTCGACCGAACCACGGGAGCTGGGTTCAGTGCGGGGGGAGAATTCGTTGGCTTGGGCTTTTCGATGGACGACCTGGCCCACAGAGATGACCAAGGTGAACCTGCGGATGATGGAGAGGCTGATAACGAAAGCGATCAGGGTCGGAGACGCAAACGCTCCGCCGCCAGGGCCGGTATAGATCTCCGTCCGCGAGGGAAATAGTTGTTGAAGCATCGCAAATCTCGGAGAATGAGGCGACCTATGACAACGATAATGGAACCGAAGACGAGCAGCGCGATCGAGGACTCGCAGGGAAGGTTCGTGCGAATCTGGGAACAGATCAAATCCAGGCGGCGGCGGAATCGTCGCAGATTTTTTCCGCAACGAGTTTCCTATTTCTAAGCAAGTTTCCCTCATCAGTTACCTTCCGACGTTCTCTGTACAGATTTTGTTCCGAACGAGGAGGGGCCTCATCGATTCGGCAATTGACGAAGACATTGATGGAGAGGGAGTGAATTTCATCGAGTTCTTCAGACCGTTCCGTTTAGCCATCACAACCACGCGCTACTTCGTCATCAAAAACATCATCTATTTGAGGTGGCTATTCCAGCTCGCTGATCTTTGTGCGGTTGCGGTTGGCATATGCGCTCCGATCCGCCAGGCTCCATCTGCCTATACAGTGGGATATCTGTGGAGTTGGACAGGGCTCATTGCCCCAACGGGATGCCCTGGGTGAATGAAGTCATCATCTAATTTCAGTGCGACTCTTATCAGCTGCTTCTGCAGAATTGTTTGCCGTCGATTGCTCGAGGTAAGCTCCAGTCACTGATCTCGCTTCCGGGTCACAACGAGGAGGGATCTTTCGACACCAGATTGCGATTTTCGCAAGTTCTCACAATGAGATCGAATCCCAGGTGAACAGTCGACTGGCCAGTAAACAAACGCCTGAGTTGACAGTTGACGTGCTCGCGGATATGCGTCAGAAACACTCCCAGTGCCTCTCCTTATTGCGAGAGATTGAGCAGAGCTTCAGGTGGGTCTGATGCGATTCCAGCTCGCAGGGTTCGTTTCGTTTGTCAAGCGTTCCAAGCTCACGACCGTGAACGAGCCGAAAACTGACTGTGAAGTTGAGACCGAGCGGACGTGCTCCATGACAAGTGGGCCTTCGAGCGGATCCATAGGGTTCGCATGGATCATGCGGATTTTTGAAAAGCCCCATTACGAGCTAAAATCTGAAATTCCCCAGAGCTTGTCTCATTCCAGCTTTTTCTGCCTCCTGTGGAACTTGCTGACGTTTCTGGAGATTGTTTACATCGGCCGTATGATCTATGAGATAAATGTAACAGCTCTATATGGACTGCCCGAGGATCCATTATGGACCCTCGGTTACAGCTTCGTACTAAGCGTTGACATCGTGCTCCTGACCGTCTTCCATCTGAATTTCGTCCACGCGGCTGCGAGTGTACGTCTTGAGGCTCTCAAAACCGTCGACATTGTGACCATAGGTGAGTATGATCGTGGAGGATGTTGACACATGAATGGACCAGCACGATACTCGTCTACGCAATGCGGTTCGAGCGTTTGTCGCGACCCCGACTCGAAGGAAATCAGGACTTCGTGTCGGGCTCTCCGCTCCGGCTCTATTCCCATTATTGAAGTCGATTCTGACACGGATAGGAAGTGATGGCAGGTCGTTCAAGGTTTTAGTAACATATGCGACGCTGGACTAACACCTCTGCCATTTCTTGGCAAGCCAGCGCATATTCACTGCGTCCGCAATGTCCCAGACTCCGCAAATTGGAAGATCTACGATGCTTTTTGCGACCTGTAGGAGTTCAGAAAGTATGTCGACACGTCCCTGTCATCCTCTCAAAACTCGAAGGGCCCCTCCCGGAGCGCCGGTGGAAGTTTGCGAGACATTCTGATGCAAAAGTTCGACTGAGACTGACAACGAAGAGCTGGTGTTTGAGTTCTCGAGACGAGCTCTCCGCATCTCATCGATGCATGCATGAGGAAATAGTTGTGATGTTGATACTTGTGATTCCCGAGAACTTTTAAATTCCGGAACTTCGTTCTCCGGGGCTTCCTGAGATCGATCGTTCATCAAGGTGGTGGATCCCGGCCGTAGCGTTCGCTCCGACTCCATCGCACACTCCGCCGAGGCTCAGACCTATTATTCCGCTCGACGAACACGCGTACATTTATATCGGGCCAGAGTTTCGATCTGACTCCCCTTACGCGTGGGATCATGCTTCTGAGGATCGGATCTTCGGTCGCATTGATGGTGTTGTGAACGTTCCGACCGTTGACACTTGAATCCTTCGAGCCTCTCGAGGAGCCAGTCGCCGAGCCGAGCAACCCCAAGCGAGCTGGAGCGGAACGAGGCAGAAAAAAAACGTCGGAAGCACTCGTTTGAACTTTCAGCAGAGGAGTTAGTGCCGCTCGTTCACAGGAGGAACGAGTGAGTAAGTGGGTGGGCCCACTGCTCGCCATCCAGGCTCTCCTGTTTGCCTGACTGGTTCGCTGACTTGCTGCGAGAGATGACTCCCAGAGAACGCCTGCGTAATCCCTCGAGCTTTAACTCATTACTTCTTCATTTCTCAGCTCATTAGTGGCTTAAAGTCGGATAACTCGGGTAAACGGGGCAAGGTGGTAGCGTCACGCCAAGCTCGGTTCGCGAGTCCATCGGAGCTTGCGAGCCGAGCACCTACGGCTTCGTGACCAGCTATCTTACGTCCAGTGAAGGCAGCAGCTCATCAAAAACCGAAAGGGATTGAAGCCGGCAATGAGGTTCGCCAGGCCTGTCTGAGGATTCCGGTATAGAGGCAGCGACACCCATCACACTCCGACCGGCCGACCTGAGCGTACGTTCATCCGCTAGCTCTGCTTGCTTCGCCGCACATGGGCAGGCAGACGGACGGACGGACGGACGGACCGACCGACGGGCGGACAAGGGGAAAGCCACGTCCAGGAGAAGCTCTTTCATCCTCACAGACTTGCCTGCTTTAACTTCCCCCTGTTTTCCTTTTTCCGTTAAAAGAGACAGTGACGTTGCCCGAGACACTGGTTCAAGCCTTGCCGGCGGAAAAAACGACAAGGCAGCTGCAAACTCAATGACACGCCGATGAACCGCAACTTGCGTTCATTCTCGCCGGCTCCGACGAGGACAGACTGCTGCTATGAGTGGGAAAACGAAGCGAAGGAAAATAAGGGAACCATAACAACGGACTCGTGGCCCGAAACTTTCCTCAATCGAGGCGATCAACTTTTCCATTGAATCGTAGATTTTATCACGCAGCTGATGTCTCCCAATCATCTCGATGAAAATCTCAAGATAAAAGCTGCGGAGCTTTCCCACAAGATTCGATGGATTTTCGTGCCGTTGAACAAAAGCCTCTCCCGATGAGCTTGGACGCGACTGAGCTAGCAACTCCGACCTACTTAGAAGAACCGTTCCGGAGGCTTCTTCATATTGTAGTGATCGAGCCTCGCCTCCAAAGCCCATAAACTCCTATCCCCGTTTTCTCATCGAAGGGTTGCTCACGATCTCGCTGTGTCAGATTGGCTCGCGAGAAAAACGAACATTTTTTCCCAGGAACGGCGAGCATCCCACCGAATCGTATCGAAGCACACCAACAGGCCGAACTGCTTGTTTCCGTCGCCACCATCCGCGACCCGGGCCTGAGCGTCTGGGACATTCTACCTCAGACTAAAGTTTTCGGCTATCTCGTCCTACTGTTCGCATGCACCGTTTCTTTCACGCATATCCAGTTCCTCCGAGATGGTCGGTGGATGAATGTATTCGGACACGTCCTACAAAACAGCAAGGTGAGCCGTGGTCGTCTCGCACGTCTCCAAAAGTCCCGCCATAGCAAGAGTCATGGTGAGATTGCAGACTGCAGCGCGTGACTTTCCTGGAAGCCCGACATGACCATGAGGGAGCCAAAACTTTGGAGAGTGAACAACGGAACTCCACAAACTGAAACTTGTCTTAATTTCAGAGGAAGTCAAACCTCCCGCCTCGGACGAGGATAGCCTACTCGGAGAGGAATTGGGAGCCGCTTTCGAAGAGCCGGTCCACTGAGCGGGGATAAGATCTCAGGCCAATCCTCAGCACTCATTCATTCTCCACCCTTCGTTCGGGTCTTCTGATCTGTTCACTTCACATTGGACATGAGCCTTGCAAACGCTGTTCTGGACCTCAGGAACACTTTGTGTCAAGTTTCCCCTGTTCCTGTAACTATCGTTTCCGGAAGCATTTTTCCGCCGTTGTGGGCCTGCTCTTGGGAGCGATAGTTTCTGCGCGCAGTCTGCACAACAAGAACCGTTTAGTACTGCGGGATTCCAGTCGAATTATGAGGTCGCCGACGCGCAGTAATCTCATGGAATAACAACCATCTCTCAGCGAAAAAACCTTTCGTATTCTCTGGAGGATTCCGAGCGGTGTGATTGCAAATGGATCCAATCTGGTTCTGAACGGTAGCCTTCGCGGCTGCGAGACGAGTTTCCGCTTATATTCTGCGGCGGAAAATGCGAAAACATGAGCGACTTGGGGTAAATATACTTCAGACGAGGACGGGTAGCACAGTCACTCACGGGCAGAGCTGTTGTCGCATAACAAGCCTCCGTATGTACCTTCTGCTGTGAACGGGTCTAATAGTGCGGCAAATACTCTCCCGATATTTGCCTTGCTGCTAATGGTTCATCAGTCATGGGGGTCGGTGCGGAATTCGACAAACGTCCACAATCGACTCTGCCCTGACAGTGTGCCATGGAGCTCCAGCGAGCGCGAAAGTTTGAGCGGGGAGACATTGGGCCTGCGAGCATGGTCGTCACGATGAAAACCGATCCCCGTCTGGTGAAGCCGTGTGTTTTCCTTTTGAAGATTTTCTCCATCGGAATTACGTGGCGAACCGAGAGAACTGCTCGCGGGACAAAGTTGCTCGCCGTTGTTTACCGAGCCTCCCTCTGGACAGCGGTTGTGCTCTACGCTCTCTCGAGGACAGCTTATTTCCTCTCCCTACTGAGCTACTCAGGTAGTATTGATTCCACACGAAAATACTCGAAGTCGCGAGGCCCTCGCTTCACTCTGGATCGTCACTCTTGAACTGTGACGATCGAGTGGTGGTTTCTGTGGTTCTCACACCGGAACCTCAACCGTTGTCTCGCCCCGCCCCCCCCCCCCTCTCTCTCTCGGTGCGAGGAAGCTAATTTCCCCTCTCAATCTCTCGACCAGGTTTGATCCGCCTCGTGACGTTGGACGGCCTCGATGACGCAGCATTCATCGTGTGTTCTTTCGTTCTTCTGACTCAAAGCTACAGCGGACTCCAGCTCGACGAGCGAGTTAACGTTTTGGCGAACGATCGTCGCCGAAGGCCGTTCAAAAGTTACGTTGCTTCGAGTTTGTTCTTCGGATGTTTACTGTTTCTGTTGGGCTCTTCATCCGTGTTAGTTGTTCTCAGTCCAGTTCTGGAGAAGGACTTGCCTCAACCAGCGCCCAAATTTATCACCACAACGGAAGCACCGACAACTACAAAGCGGAGCAACATCGCGGCAGGCGCAGGGGGTGTTCCCGCCGAGGACTTGGACGGCAAACTCGGAGCGGGAGGCGACAGTTCCCGTCTGAGGAACGGCTTGGGAAATCCTGGAATCTTTGGGAACGGCGGGCCTGGTGGCGGTCTCGGAGCCAGCGGCGTCATTGACTTCGATGGCAGAATCAGCATTCCAGTCGCGGGAGCAGGTTTCGGAGTGGGTTTCGCATCCGGGACCACAGCGAAGGAATCGAACCCGACCGGTGTATTCGGGAAGGGAGGTAAACTCGGTGGTGTGGACGGAGCGGGCTCGTTCAGCAACTTCCAAAACGGACTTTGGCTGGACAAGACGGAAGACGGTGTCATCGCGGGTGGAGGCCGCAACCCGCTTCCCGGGATCCACGGAGCTGGTGCTGCTGCGGGTGCAGAAGGGACCCCGAAGGATGCTTCGCTACAGAACGGTGCATCAGCAGGACAAAGGATTTCATTCGGTGAGGACGGTGCTGGCAGTTCCCTCGACAGGAGAGAGGACGACAGACTAGCCGAGAAACGAGGAGGAACTCCATCATCAGCCAAGGACGGAGGTAATTCAGAAGGACGAGGCGCGGAACTCCACGTTGATTCCGAAGGGGTCGAAACAAACTTTGGTTCGGAAAAGCAGGGACCGTCGTACAAATGGGAACTGCTCGGGATAAGACAGGTATGGTTCTTCAGATCCGGAGAAGCAACTCGGCGGCATCAGCGGTTCCCATGGACGACTAGGAATCGGAGTCGAAACCTTGTTGTTCGAGGAGAAAGGGTCTGATGCCCCCGGAAGAGAGTCGAGCGATGCGACCTACGCGACAGGGAGAGACAGAAACCCCGGAGCAGTGGACCCGCACCACTTCGGCAATCCCGGTGGCCGTCATCGGAGCCCAATTGTCAAACCAGACTTGGGGGCGACGACTGTGAGTATCCTCGGCGCTCATTCGACTGATTGAAACTTCGGAACGACTGAGCTTTCTCGCCTTCCAGGGACATTTCTCGACCCGCCAGAAACGCGAACTCGTCACTGTACCTGAGGAAGAAGTGAGGAATTCAACATCGCGACGTGTCCTTGATTTCCTGCGGGAGGGAGTCGGAATCTCGACATTTGTACGCTATGTGCTTCTACGGAACTTCGGACTCCTGTCGTAGGTATCATCCTCCACACATTCCGACCGCTCTTCGCTCGCGTGCTTGTTGAGTTTTATCATTGCTACGTCGGGAACAGATGGGGAACGCAGTGGGAGGATGATGAGAACGTGGTCGGACCTCAGAAAAGGCGTCGAAGAACTGAGCAGGCGAAGATAGACGAGGCGAGAAGTGTGATCGTGATTGCATGAGTTCAGGAGTCTTTCCGACTAGGGTGGTCCTTTGAATCGATGTCTCTCGCGAGAGAGAACCTTTTCATCTGTGGAAGCGTCCTGCTGATTTGAGTGCCAAGTGATCTATCGCGTCGACGAAGAGAGAGAAAGAGAGAAACAGAATCTCGTTGGAGTCGAGCGATGGTTTAGCGGAAAGCCGGGGCCGCGTGCTGTCGGATCTAATCGAATCTGATGTCGATTTTACAGAGTGGCGTTCTCAGCTGCGTTATGTTGGACCGTCAGAGAACAGCTCCGGACGCTCAACGAGGCTTTGGATCCTTCGACGACGGATCGCGAGATGCCATCAGAAGAGGTGCTCGGTGAAACGAGACAGATGTTCCTTCAGAGCATCGTTTTGTGCCGAAGTATTGATCTGCTCTTCAGGTAGGTCAGACCTTTTTCCGGCAGCATGGACTTCCGAGAAACTTCGTTCGAGCATTCTCGTTCGTTGACGGCACCATTCCCGACTTTCTCGGCTCTTCGCACGGGGCTTCACTCGGAGCTCCAGCTGGAGTCGGAACGATCAAAATATCAGACTCGCGAGCGATAGCAGGCGGATTCGGTCTGAGGAGCTCATTGATGCTGACCACCTGAGGTGCCTGGCAAAAACAGTGTTGCAGTCTCAAGATGGCAACGTTATTGCAGGCAATTGAGTTTGGTGTGGACCTTGATTGTGTTTGTGGACGTCCAACTGATGCTGGATTTGATCTACGAGATGCCATCAGCGACGGGAGTGGTTTCGGTTCCGCCGAAAGTTGTGATCCTGATCCATCTTACCGTTCTCACTGTACTGCACATTTTTTTCACCGAGGGCGCGGACAGGCTCCGGTGCGAGTTTGGAAGAACTCTGCATCTTGTGGCTGTTTGTAAGTCTGGTGGGCAGTGTTAATTTGGGGGGGGGGGGGGGGGGTATCGCCGATTCTCGGCGTTATCGGTACGCTCAGCGGCCAGTACCGTCAGTTCGATTTTCACCGTGTCATGTCGGTGGGCTCGTGGCTTGATGGCTTGTCGTCGGAGGGGACGCATCTGATACAAATACGCTCTTCTCGCTCCGTTGTGTTCAGAATTCCAAAGCATCGATACACGAACCCGGCCGTACCGTGGTTTCCGGAAGCTATTGGAGAATTCAGTTGTCATCTTGTCGAGTAGGAACTCCTTTGTACACTCCACAGAAATGTTCTTGTCCCAGCAGCGACGTCGCTGTCGTCTCTGTTGTAGGAGGTGGATGTTTCCTCAGCAACAACGACAATGACGGAGAGACCGTTTTTCCCTCAGAGGCCGACTTCTATCTTTGTCTCTTTAGTTGAACAATGCTGCACCTTCACAAGGCGATTCGTTATCGCTTCGTGTCGCTCTCTGACTTTGTGGCGAATCTTGCTCCGTTCCTCTCTGTCAACTGACCCTGAAGAATGCTTTACTTCACGAGCAGCTCGTGCGTTTCCTCTGAGCAGCACGAGACAGATCTTCACTCGACCGGTCAACGAGCCTGAAGTCCACCGACATTGAGCTCCGGAGAAACTGCAGATTATTTAGCTCCGGCCAAACGCATCTCATCGCGGTACATCCTTCGCCTGGAGCTGGCGTTCCGGGAGACGTTTGATCCGCTTCCCGGACGAAACTGGAGAACATGCCAGAATCCAATAGTATTCGACTCCAACCGGATTTCTCACGTTTCCAGGCACCGCTGGCGTTCCCTCGGAGGCTGTGGGACTTTTGGAACAGGCGGCTCTTTTGATATCCGCTGGAACTTCTTCACCCGCCGGTTTGACGTTTTGCAGCATCACTCCATATTCGAGATCGATCGGGATGGGTGCTTTTTGCGCTTCATTGGTCAGCAGATGGTACTTCTGGCACATTTAACCGTTCTCCCGGTGGGGCAACGACCGGAATGGGGAAATCATCGAGTTTTTTGTGACTTATGCGGTGAGCTCTGTCGATGCCCGATGTATGGCGAAACCACTGTCTCGAGGAATAATGGCCGAGCAAGAAAATGCCTTCCAACGGAAAGGAGGAAGCGAGAGCCTCGGTTTTTTCGCACTTCACCTTATGAGGCTTGTCGCCACGGTCACGTCGCATTCAGTGCACTACAAATGATAGGTTCGTGTCGGACGCAGGTGTCAGCCGGCTGAAACGGAACACTCCCGACACATTCCTCTGCCATGTCCAGCAAGCTGTTTTCCATGTAGCTGACTCCAGCCGAAACGTGACTAAAGTCGAAATACTTACGTAAGTCAGGGTGTCGGGAACCACTTTGCCTCCGAGATGCTCAAATCGGGGTGGGTCGTTGAAGGAAGCGACACGTGGAAAGCTCGCGGTACTGTCACGCAGCCCGAACCCCGTTCTCCCGTTCGACCCGATTCGAACTCGATGTTCAGGATCACGACGGAGCATGGAAGGAACCAGAACAGGGAGAGACCGGGCTGGTCGAGGTCTTGTTTGCAGAAGGCGCTTTACTCAGAGCAGCGAACGTCCACACCCGCCATGCAGTCATGCCTGGACCACACCCGTTCACCGGGTGGCGGCCTTCTCCATTCCGCAAGAATACTCAGGATGAGCTAGCTATCCGAGGAGTGAAGACGGGTCGACGGGCGGTAAACAGATAGGAGGCTCAGTGAGGGTACAAAGCTGGATTAAACTACAACAAGACGGTCCATTCCGCCTTCGCGGCGCAAAAGGAGGAGAACCACGCATCCGCAGCATAGTTACGAGCTTCAGATATGCGCATATCCAGATCAATTCGTGATCTGTAGCACTGGTTTAGTTTCCCGAGAGGCTCCAACGAATACAATGCCAGTCATGAGTAGTGCCTCCGGGGAGGTAGTCCCCAGAAATATCTAGCTAGTCCCAACAGTGCGGATCCTGCGACCGACGGCTTTGTCTTGGCTTGCGGTCATTTAATCGCATCAAAGCATCAGGAGAAAGGGCGCATAGGGAGAAAATCCTTTTCCGTGCAATCCATACTCGTATTTGAGACACGTAGGCCCACAACCGACGGAATCGGAGAGAAAGAATATCAATCAGCTTCAGGTACCGCGGTCGCGACTTTTTCGTAAGCGACGTGACGTTGGCAGTAATCGAAGAGCAATACGTCAAGAATCGAGAGGAGGGGGGAGAGGGGGCGCTGAAGGCCTCGAACGACGAGGTACTGCCAAGAGCCTCAACGAGAACAGCGAGAGGCCTTGGCGGAAAACGGAGACGCGCGCAGACACACACAGGGCCGTTTGACTAAGAAAAGGAAGCGGCCGACCGGCTCCTCTCAGTCAAGGGCTGGCGAAGTTTTCCTGCTTGATTATTAACACTTTTATGCAAACGAAGAGTACGGGTGAGAAGAGCGCAGCTCCTCAGCTCTGATTAATTGCAGCCGATCGCGGTAAGACCGCCGCGGTCCCTCCATCCGACGAGGTGGCTTTTGTTAGTCGGAACGAGCCGAGACACCGGAGCAAGCAACAACGTTCACGAAATTCCCCACCGCTAGCGCCGATGGCGGATACGTCTCAACCTGTGTCGCCCCATCTCCTCCCCCTCGAGGTTCCATCTCTGAGCCCCAGCTGTTGCATCGAAGATTTCCTCGAATGACCACAATTAGCCTCAACTCGGTAAAACTCCCGTCACCGCGTTCTGAACCGCACAGCTCAAGGATCAACACAGACCCCGGTGCTTTTTCAGATAGCTATTGCGAGCGGGCGAGTGCTTGGTACCTCGGCTGGGGGGAAACAAATCTATTCTCCAATATCTTCTATTACCGCGTTCATTATCGGCGTCTTCGACCCTGCGCTCCCCACAATTTTCTACGCAGAACGTCTTACTTGTTGGTGATAAACAGGATGATTCAGGAGAGGATTGAGAGCCGAAAAGAATCCCCATCCCGTTCAAGCCTTGAGAGGCTGTGCTCTCACCTCAAGAGACCGCCGACGCGGGTGAGTCGTCCAGAGGCGGGCTCGCGGGTGTGTTTCGCCGAGCAAGGTAGAGAGGAAGTCGAGGTAGGGTTCCCTATTGTGGTGCATCATGTTCTCGGGGAACCGGAACTTCGGGAGCCATGATTCTCGCAGAGCCTCTTTTTCGATCCGTACTTCGGGAGCTGCATACGTGAAATGCGAAAAGATTTACTCTGGAGAAGTTCCTAACCTTCTCGACGGAACAACTGAGGACGAAATAATCACCGGCAGACGGCTTTTTCTTTCTGGGAATCGCCTCGAGGACTTTCCTTGCTATGGTACTCCGAGGTGGCGGGAAGGGATTCGTGTCGAGTCGCATCCGTGAAAAATAGTCAAAAAACGATAGCCGCCCCTGTCCCGTGAGCAGGGAGTCTAACGCCATCTTCACTCATCCGAATGATTTGAGAACCCTGGCCCGAATACGTAACAGACGCTTCCAGAAGAGGTGATTACAGAACGCAGACAGAGAACATCAGCTGTCGCCGTATGGGGACTTTCGTAGACGGGAAGAGTCTGTTCTCTCGGCCCATAAGCTTTTCAATTGATCGCCTATCCATTCGGAGGGACACAGTGACCAACAGGGAGACGAGCAGCTGCGATCGAGGAGATTCTCCATTGGGCGACAACGCTTCAAAGCTCGATTTCATACTACGCAGACTCGTTGAAATGTCAGAGGGAATCTGGAGTGTTCAAATTGCTCAAAAACAGAAATGCAGCGATCAGAACAACCTTTTGTGAGTCCCTCCCTGCTCGAGAGATCAGGTCGAGTCGGAACGAACATTCAAGTGCTTTTGTGCAGCTGAACCGAGGCTATCTCTCATTGTGCGCCCTTGCCAGTGCTGGTCAGCCGAGGGTCCTGAATCCTAACTCACCTGACTCTTCCCTCCCTTTCTACTTCTCCATCTAGCCTGTATCTATTTATCTTGGGATTTGATATTGCAATCGACTCTTGGTTTCAGTAACTACGAGCCATACTTGAGGCGATAGGCAGAGTATCAGGTTACAGTATAAGAGTCGAGGGACCACTCCCAACCATTGAATAGGCTGCTGACCATAAAGAACGAGAACCCCGTGGATCGTGGCTCGATCTATATGGGATGTCTGTACCGGAGCTGCTGACGGAACCATTTTCGGAGCACTTATCCAAATCTAACATTTATGGGGTGTGGGAGATATCGAAAGATGCGCGATCTGGTGTTTCAAGGTTTTGGGTCATCTCATTGATTGAAAGCTTCCAGGGAATCGAACGTGGTTTCCTTCATGAGTTCCGAAACTCTTGATCATCCGGAGAAAGCCACCCCACGGAGCATTAACCATGGCTGTTTCCTCATGAGATGCATCAAACGAGACTGATCATGTTGAGGAAGCAAACGAAACGTTCTGAGGGATCACGATTCCTTTCGGGGCTTCTGCATCAAGGGGCTCCCTGGGCGCTCGACTTGGTACGCCGCCCGAATGGCCTCGGGAATCAAAGACATTCACAGCAAACCTGAGCCCTTTCCGCGGATCATTCTCGCCGCCGTCCTCGCCCCAAGTGGAAAACGAAGGCATGAGCAGCACGTCGTGAGGATATCCTAATCTCGCGCGCACGTTGAGCATCTTCGGGTTTTGAGAATCATTGGTACGCGCAAGGTACCGCAGTGCCAACCCCGTGTTCGAATCCCGCAGTCCCAGAACCTTGATTTGTTGTACCTTACGAATTGGAAGTTGGGCTTTCCGAACTTCGGCAGCGGTCGTCTCTTCGTCTGCGCGTGCCTCGCTCAGCGATTCTTTTTCATCCTCCCCCTGAGTGTCCCGCGCTCAAACACTTTTGCCGTCCTCCCGCACTTCCGCCGCCATGAAACACGACATTGCCATGCAAATATATGAACACGACGTTGTGATGCTTTCCGAAAGCGACTACTCGTCCTCGGTATAGTCCTGTCTTCGGTGGCTGCGGCGGCTGCGAAAGCGGCGTGGAGGCCCCAGAGTCGCTCGGCAGGAAGTTTGGGACACTGGCTCTTCGCCGCATCGGTCGTGATTAATTCGTCGAGTTCTGTGTGAGTCGCGCTTTTGTCTCGAGTGAGCAAGTGAGCGAGCAACGGAAAGTGTCCAACCCTTCATCATTCATATCCTCGGCAACGTGCACTCAGACAGTGAATATCTGCGCACAGTTCGCCATTGAAAGCTCGTTCCGCCGGTATCAGTGCCGTTCATGAACTTATCGCTGTTCTAGTCGCCCTCGTCGTCACCGACGTTGTCTCCGTCGAAAGCCGGTATCGTTCCGGAGGCCCATTGGTTCTCTCTTGCCCGAGCGCTCAATGATGCGAAGAGTTATCGTTCTGGTTCTTCGCTCGTTTTCCAGTTGTTGCACTCGCTGGTGGGGATTGAACTCAGTCCGGAAACCAGCTGAGAACCGACTACGATCACAGACGCTTTGGGCAACCTCGGTCGTTGCCAACCTTCACTCCAGAACAGGAGAATTGGAGGCGAACAACTTGTTGGCAGCATGGGCGTCAACCCATGTCAAATTTGATGGATGCACGATGGAAGTGGCTTCGGGGTAATGCAGCGGGGCTCAGAACGGGGTTCATTAGCACAGCTCCGAAGCTCTCAAATCAACCGAATTTCGGAGTACTTGGGATGCTATCGGGGGGAACCATGCTTGAGAAGCTACGGCACCCGGATTCACGTCAATGATGCGGTCAAAATGCCGCAAGTTCGAAAGCCGATAGTTGCACCTGCGTTCTGTCAACGAAAGGTTTCAGAGGAGGATCAGAGGCGCTCGAGTCGAGAACCGTGAATTTGTTGCCAACTTCCCCCTTCCTTCACTGGTTGGTGGGAGACTTCTGGCGTTCCGCAATTACTCAAGATCACGAAAGTTGGCAAAACCTGTCGATCGGAGAGACTTGAAAGGGAAACATCGTCCGCCGGGCAACTGTCTGCTGGCTTACCCTTCTGCCTTTATTTTCTCCGGAGCGGACGGCGTTGCTGGGAAGATAAGATTATATGGCATTGCAGATGAAGATGAATTGCCGATAGAGAGGTTCCGTCTGTTCTGGCAGCGAAGATACGTTCGGGTGTAGTCCCGCCATGGTCAGACAGAGAGGAAGCCGGTAAAAAACAATAGTGGCCCGGAGGCTTTTCTCAAAGTGTCCACCGACAGCCGTATCGGGAGGAGGCAGTAAGGTTTGAAGGGCCGAAGGCAGGAGCTTAATAAAGCGGAAGGCTTGAGGAAAATGAAGATCTGATGCCGGGAGTGGGAGGATCGGAACATAGCTGGCTGGAAGTCAGTCGGCGTGCAGCAGAACAAGAGCAGGAGTCGATATTCGTTCCAGGACGCAAGCGGCGGAAACAATGTCTCTCATCAGTCCCGACAATGTCTCCTCGATGTCAGTCAGTGTGCTCGTTCGCCTGTTCTCTGCTCTACCCTCCGCAATCGCCCCTCGGCCCGAGTTTATGCTTCCTTCCTGATCTCTCGTCCTCTTTTCGCTATCGTAATTCCCGACCCATGGATAGAACATGAGTTTGGCGAGCTCACAACACCATCTCCCAGAGCGAATCGTTTTACGTTAAGCCCTCCTTGTTCCACGTTTCTCGTTCCGACTGAGGGGCAGGAGTAGCTCGGGACGAGTATGTCATTGATTCGACTTGGCCGTTTCCAGAGAAAATCCTCTCCCTGCCCGCCCTCCGAACCTTCGCCTCGCCTGCGTAATTAAATCGGACTCTCACTCCTGTCGCCTCGGAGTCCGGAACAGAAAGGAATAGATGAATCCTCGTGATGAGAATGCGCGCTGCCTATTCTCGTGAACTGTAACAAAATCCGAATCCTGTGTTGATCGGGAGGACATCAGATCGGGGAAACGATTGCCCCGACTGAGCGGTGCTCCTGACCAGTCAGGTCAGCTCGGATCGTCGTTGGGGAGTCTCGCGCAAGTGAAACAAATGGAAGAGCAATTCGAATTTGGGTTCCCGCTGGTCGTGTGGAATGATTCGGGGAAGGTCATGAGGACGTGCGGGTGTGTTTCTTCTTCGGACCAGAGGAGAAAACCGTTGTTCGTTTTCAGAGACTCTTGTCCGCCTTGACCGTGAGCAAACGGAAATGATTATTATTCCCCAGCATAAAGCTTGCCGCCGGACTCTCGAGAGCTGAGTTGTCCTCCTCGCGCTCCCGGTGGCCTCTTCGCCGTCTCATTCCCTATCGGATTTGAGGATTCCCGGAATTTTCTTAATGATTCGAAAGCGGACCACTCAAAGAGCGATTGTTTCATGCGCTCGGGCTCTCCTATGTGCGCGGTTCCCGCATGGCCATTTTTCTCGCGAGGGGAAGCGCACCCGGAGAATAGAGCTCGGAACCAAACGTAATCGGCTTTGAATTCGTGGACTTGGCGTTGTGCACCGCCTGAGCACGGGAACGTGGTTGGAATACGGCCGCAAAGTCTCAGAGCGGCCGGCAGACAGTCGGACAAGCGGGCAGCGCATACTGCCGAAGCCTAGAGCGGCCAAGGCGACTGAAGGTCGCCCTCACAATATGCCTCTCTCCGGAAGTTGAGCCTCATTGGAGCAGGCCCGATTCCCTTCCGGATGGGTCATTTCAGCGCGAAGACAAAAGCCTCACTGTTGCGCCCGAATCCGCGGGGACGGGCAAAGCGGGTTAGACCCCGAGGGCACTCGAGGGGAGCAAGAGGCTCTTTCCCGTCACGATCAAGACCCCGAAAGTTTTCATTATTACGTGCTCCATGAATGCAAGAAATCCCACTCCCGTCCGCATGTGAAAGTTTTTCGCTCTCTCTCTCTCTGAATCACTGAAGGCGTGCCGAGACTGAGACATCTTCTGTTTCGCGGTTCGAAACAATCATGTGAAGGCGTCTCTATTGTTTGGTGCCAAGATAGTCTGAATTTCCGACCTTTTCCGGGACTCACAATCTTCAAAGGCGTCTAAGTCCTCCGACGAAAAGATTGTCGGTGAAGAGCAAAACTGTACTAATCCATCAATGAAAAGCAGGCTTCGAAGCTGTTGACAGGATGTCCTTTCGCAGCATCACAAACACGCTCAGGACGTCAGCTTTCCAATATCTACCTTGCTATCCCGATCGTTCCGATTCAAAAACCGATGAACACATAAATTTATTCACGTGCTCCATGCACGGAGGCGCGAGCGTGTCTCATCGCACGCGAGGTCTCGCGCGCTGCACCCAGCTTCGCGTACTTTGAACTCTCATGAGTCGCACCAGCATACTCCGAGTGAGTGCGTCTAACTTCGCTCTTTCGGGTACGCTGACCTCGCAAAGCGGCTATTCTTCGGAGAGGAACGAAACGAGGGGGATGAGTTCATGAGAAGCCAAAAAATCGAAACGTCCCCGTTCCCGCATAAAGAATCTTTTCAATCCTCTGTTGGTGTGCTGAACCGACGTCGTACTCGGAAAGAGTTTGTTTGATACCGATTGTTGAGCCCCTGAGATCGTAATGAGCTTGAGGGAGTCGAGTGGTTGCATATCGTTGCATGCGAAGCTCCGAAACTCAGGGTGCGGGCTCCGACAGGCGTGTGTTGTGACCTTTTCCAGCAAACTCCGGGCGAAACCTCAAGCCGATGCAGATTCCGTTCATCGGAACAAGGTCACCGGAGCTCGTTCCGACTGATTCAGTTTGGTGCAATATCGACGAGACCATCCACGTGAGCACTGGCCGATGTCGTCAACCCTCCGCTGGATTGATTACGTTGTGCGCTCGAGGTCAACCATCTGATTCGGGGCCTTTCATTCCCGATGTTTTGCGTCAGACTGTCTAACGAAGCGGTTCGCGGCTTCATGTCCTCCGTGTCAGGATCGGAAGACGCGTTCGTTGATGGGTCGGTGTCGCTATCGTTTCGTTCCAAGCGGCGATCGTTTGAGAGTTCCAGCGTGCGTCCTTCTTCGGACTTCGATGCTGCTACGAGGCGGAGACTTCTGTCTCAGAGAAAACGCGCCACAAATCCTCGACAGCCCGGATCGTTTCTGCACTCGTGAATCCGCACGAAGTGTCCGGCGTCCCGTCGTCCCAGTGACACTAATGTCTGTTCCTGGGAGGGCGCTGGCACAGCGGGCGCTCACTCGATTGCAACTGAGTACCGCTTGAAGTGAAAGTTGAATCCAGTTCTGACTTCTCGAGCAGAACTCTGCGAGAGAAGAAAACCTTAAACGAGTCGTGTCGGGCTCATGTTACGACGACGACGACTATGATGATGATGACGACGGTGATACATACAAAGTACCGAGGTCCGTCCCAGTTGGACGGCCCGCGGTGAAAGCGGGGATTGCTCTGTGTGTCATCGGCGTCGTAGGGAAATTACCCCGCTCGAGCTCACGCTTGTCGTTATGCTTGCAGTGTTACGGGAACTCCACCACCTGGTCTGGGTTTGAGCGAATTTTGATGGGGACCCGGGAGAGGACGGCACGTTTTGGGCCGCGTCCAACGTCGCCCGCAGTCTCCGAGCCTGTCTGCGAGCTGGCGCTGGAAGGATTCCGGTTGTTTGCAGGATCGGGAGAAATACTCGGCTCGCTCGTGGAGCAGGAAGCCGTTCGGATGGAGCTCCCGCTCAACTCCATCCAGATCGGGGATGATTACGTTCCAGCCAACCAGAGCAACGGATTGCCTCCCGCGATTTTTCGCTGGATTCCGGACGAATCAACGCTCGTCGATAAAGCTGTTCTTGCGGCGACAGACGGGTGTTCCGGATCGGGTGGCTCGTTGAACATTCCGGGAATGCTCTCTTGAGGAATGAACTTGAGGGATCGAGGAGGCGGTTCCCCGGGAAAGCTCTTCCAGCTTCTCCGTCCATAGAGTCTTCGGTATCGCGTCCCGTGTTTATTCGTTGCTTAGGAATTGTTCATTCAGATGCAGAACACGCGCAGTAATCTGCTTATCGGTGGAGCAACACGAACATTCACTGTCGGACGACTGAGCAGATTCTCCCTGATCGAGCGTAGCCAGCCTACGCTGGAGATACGTAAGTTCGATCCTGAGGCTACTCCCGTAGCGCGGTCCGAATTCTCTCCTGCGCCACGCTTGATGGGGCATCGTGATACAGGGCCTTGCGAGGGAACACGAAATCGAGCCAGTTTTCCGAAATCGGATGGCATTCGGTGAAGGATTTCCAGACGATGGAACCGATCTCGCCGAGCTCTCGGTCTCGGAGGTGCGATTGGATCCCCCGAAGCAGCGCGGCAAACAATTCCTCCGGGTTCCATAATCGAAACCCAGGACTTGGCGAACCCATTTTAGCTCTCTTACTCGGCTGTCATGTTCTCATCGAGCGCTGCAGCGAATCGAGATGTGAAAGAGGGCAGAGAGGGAGGAACGATGCCAGATAATTGTTTGAGCAAGGCTGCGTCGGAGGATTGATGTATTGAACCCGTGAAATGTTCGAGGGACCGTGAGCGCGAACACAGGAATTGCACGATGTGGGCGAGTTGGGCAGGTTGTTCTCGGTGTGGTTTCCCCTAACTCCATCAACGCTAACTTTCTTGCTCCACGGAAAGTAAAAAAAAAAGTAAACCTCCTCCATCAGTATTCGTCAGCGTTCCATGAATATACCGGTAAGTGAAGCAAATGTGCAGAGTGGGTATTTCACCTCGAGAACTCTCCAGCCCAAGTTCGTTTCGCTTGTTACTGCGGCGGCGGCTTGCTTGCGATTTTTTCTTCTAGAGTTCTCGTGTAAGTGGCTGCAAAACGCCCAGGTAGCTCAGTCGCATAAGACGCACAAAAGGAACCCGGCAATTCGTCAGAAAACCAAATTGATATATCACGTGACCCTGAAGAACGCCGAGCGATCTCATCCGAAAGTTTCGCGGTTCTGGATATGAAGGGCGGATAATCGGTTTAGGGTGATTCTCGGAGGAAAACAGGAATCGTCGGGTCGAATCCATGCCCGGTTTGTATGGTACTCCCTGTGTAGTTCCACGGTGAGAGAGTACGCCGATTTCCGCTTCGTCGAGGAGTTACGAGAGGGAACGTGAGGAGAACAAGATTCGTCCAGTAGGGAGGCCCTCGAAACCAGATGATTCGATCCGATTTTCTGGCCAACCACTGGGTTCCTTCTGTGCGTCGAATGCGACCAAACAAAGTCGGACTCGGAAGAATTTGGCGTTTTGCCGACCCTCTTTCGTAGGACCTCGAGGGAGAATGAGTGTGCTTCGCAGCACTTCACTGAACGAAATTTAATCATATAGACTCGATTAAGGAATGAGGGTGATGGTCTCCAAAACCTCAAACGACCTTGTTTCCCTTTTCAGGAGAAAAAAAATGGAAAATCCCTTCCAGGCTTGGAAGATCCGGACCCGAAATAACGTCTCTGTAGCTTTGCTCCGACAAAGAAGTCAAATTCGCGAAATGGAACACTATGCGAAGGCGCGTAACGCGAGTGGTGGAGCTGCGACCGGTCCTTGGCAAGGGGGGAAAAGTTCGTAAACTCTGTCTTGAGGAACTCGGCCCGCGATTTATGGATATAGACCGGTGGCTCTCAGGGCGCGTGCCCCCTTCCCCATCGAGCCCAGCCGAGGCCTGTGGGAATGGCTGCCCTCCATTTCTGGACCGCTGCGGTAGAGCACCATCGCCGTGAGTTGAATACTCCAGGAGAAAAGCTCATGCTATCCACCTGCTGTGTTCCAACTGAGATGATGCGGCGTGTAGATGAGCACAGGTAATGTTTGGATTGGGGGAGATGCGATACCCGAACTCCGTACTCCAACACAAAAACGTCACTCAGGGGGGAGATCCCGGGAGCAGATGGCACGCTCTTCCGCCACCTGCTCCTCGTGACTTCACTTCACAGGAACTCATCCATTATCGCCATGTATAGGGAATCGGCCCCGCACCTGTCGAGATTCTGGCTGTTCACACTTCCCATGCAGTACCGACGGCTAATAGATCCACGAGCCACTTTCGTCGGCCTCGCAACTTCTGCAAAGGCCAGTGACCGAGAAAGTTTCAGTGGAGAGTAGGCAGGAGAGTGGGGGAGCACGGGGGATCGAAACTCGTGATTCTCCCGGGCGGAGAAATGTTCCCGTGAAGGTTCTCCTTCCATCACACTCGCCGGCGTCACTCCTAGAATCGCGGGACCTCCAAATCTAATCTTCTTTCTTGTCCTGAATCCCCGATTGCACAGGCATGATGTTCGAGTCAGTTAAGTATCGGCAGTCGAAGCTCGAAACCACCCCAGATCCGGGTGGTTTCATCCAGGGGCAGAACAAGCCTCAAGGTCAGCAACGGAGCGTTCCAAAAACATCAAACGCATTCAACGAGCTGCTGCAAACTATTGGCGGAAAATGAGCCTCGCTCAGCCACATCTGCATCTGACTGCGACAACATTGGCCAGTATACGATGCTGCCATAATTACTCGGCCACGTTCCTTCTCTTTGCCCCGTGTGAACGCCGAGCCTCGCATCCTTTCGCTCCCTATTCAGCCAAAACCGTGGATACAAATCGAAATCGAGGAGACAGACATAGTCTGGGGCTTCTTGTTGAATGATTGCTCCGAGAACGCGAGTGAGAGACTGTTCCCGAGAGTCGAAATGTGCCTCGCAATGATCACCGATGCGGTTTGACTTTGACAACCATCGACGTCTAACGCGATTGACAGTTCGGCGAGCGACTTCAACTTTGCATACGTGACATGGGGTGTGGATCTACGCACCGATTCGAAGGGCGACAGCTTCTCGAGCAGCACATCCGTCGTTCGGAGACGGTTTCGCTGTCGACTCGATTTAGCGTCCTTCAGTCAGCCGGTGTCTCCATACGGCCGCGGGTCGCTCTGTTCGGCGGGCCGGTTGGTTGAGAAGCCGCCAACTATATGGCTAATAAAGTGTCCTGCGCATGGCAATGACTGACGAGTCCCTTTGGTCGACGCGATTATGACGGAGTGTCCAATTGAAGATGGAGAGAGACGGCGAGTGAGCGAGAATGAAATGGCTACATGGAGAGATACGACGTACGCCAGGGGATAGGTTTGGTTGGCGGGTCGCTCGGCTGGTTTCCACCACAGCATGAACGAGCGCTGCTGCGTCGGACGTGATTAGTTTCCGATGGTTTGCTCTCCCTGCCGAGCGCTTTCCCAGGAACGCATTGCGTTCTCCTTCGACAATCATAAAGAGCTTTTCTCGCCCACACGTGCATCTAGGCTTGAGCATGCTCTCAGCTGTGGAATTAACTCATTCCCGAACACACGCAATGAATGATGAGGCTCCGGGTCTGAAGTTCCGCCAAATCAAAAAAGTTCCGATATTTTCCGCTCAGTTCGTAGGAGCATGATGAATCCACGAGAAACGATGGCAGAGTAAAGACTGGAAGATACTCGGATCGCTCGACGAGCGGGAGTCAGAAGGTTGGGGCGCAGGCTCGGATACGTGCAGTTGATCTAATTAATAGAACCACTTCGACGATCCGAGTCATCTCGAGCTCGGCTCATAGAGTACGCTCCGCTTTGAACAGCTGATTGTTGCCTTGCCCGGGAGCCCGTGGTCATGAAAGGCAAGGGGGTTCGCGAATGAGTGCAGTTGATACGGAAGGTATTTTGCTCCTCGGAGTCGACCCAGGAGCACAGCGACAAAGTCCAAATGTGATCCTCTGATGGCAACATTATCGTCGCCGTCGTTCAGGTCGACGCCAGTAGCCGAAACCAACCGACCCGCCCGGATCTCGCCTCCGTTCAAAGGCTTACTCGAGGAGGTTGTTTAGACTCCATCTTCCTTATGCGGCAGGTTCTTTATGCAGAACGAACGCCACGGAAGCTTCGGAAGCGCTAACAGCAGCTGCTGCAGGGCGTTTGTTTCGGTTTTGCGATGCTGTAGAACGCTCCCAGCGAGGATGCGGTGAGTGCGCTTCCTCGCGAGCCAGCTGACTGACTGACTGCCAGGCTGGCATATTCTGTTGGCTGTCTTCGTTTTTCCTTGCGACGCTTCTGGCGCGGCTACGAGAACGACTACCGCTGCTGCGACCGGTAGCGGTTGCCGAGCCAGCCGAACACGAACAATAGGGCACCGTCGATCTCGGGCTTGCCCTCCAGGAAAACTGAGCGAGCGTCACAAGCAAGAACGATCCGCGAGAAAGAGTTTGTTTGTTCGCCCGCCCGCTCGCTCGCTCCCTCTCTCGGGGAACAGCTGCTTTCTTTTGTAGCGAATGACACAGCGCGCAATACCTTCCATTTCTCCGGGTTCTCCTCTACACACACACAGTCCTCGTTCCCAATCTTCTCCTACTTACCCTCTTCTATCGTTTTCGGCGTCCACCGTCGCCTGCTATCAGTAGTCGCACAACTCCGCTTGTCTAACTACAGATTGTCGAATATCGCCAAGACCGTTCCCGTGCGGAAACGGGTCGTCGATTGAGGCGCGCCTGGCGTGGCCTTTGACGTGTCGCCCACGCGGCCTTGCCGTTTTCTGTCCACGGACAACAATTTTTACACGAAGCCGTTGCCGCGGACGCCCGCTTACCCGTTCGGTGCTCGTTACCCCATCCCGAAGTTCTCCCCATCTGCTCGCCCCGACCCGAGGAGGACGAATATCCTTTCTGCGGCTGCGGGCGGTACCGAACTGAGTCCGCGGTGTCGAACTAAGTCCGCTTCGTCGCTCGATGACATGGTCCTGCTCCGCGATTCAATCAGGTGACCAGAAAAGGAATCTCAAGAGTCAGTACGGGCGCACTTCGCGGCGCTCACTTATATACAAGTCGGTGGCCTCGTTTCGCCACTACGAATTTCGGAACGGACGGGAGGGATGGGGGAAAAGCGGGATGAATCATTTTTCCACTCATCGCTGGCTGTTCGAGGCACCACTGAACAACTTCGGCTCTTCGCGGATTCGGTCGGCGGATTGAGTGCTGGACAGTGCGAGAACACGTTTGGAACCTCGTGGAGACTTTCAAGGAGGACGTTTTCAGAGTGGAGAGAAACGATCGGGAATTCTCGATGCTATGCTTTCAGCTGCGGTGGTCTCGACCGCAGCTCTGCGACACTGCTCCAGAAACATCCCACTGCGATTCCAACAAGCGCAGTTATCAAGGAACCCATGCTATCAGCGATCGATTCCGGGGCTGATCGACGGTCGGTCGATCGAACGAGCGTGTGCACCAACAGACGGAACCGACCCGCCATCGCTACAAATGGCGAATCGAAGCGTTAGCACGTCTGAGCAGTATCTCCGGCGCAATATCATAAATATAACACATAGTTGGAAAACGTTCAGGGGATCTAGTGGATCAATAGAGTTTATAGGGTGTCGTCACTTTGCGGCTCTTCGCCGCGCTCCTGCAACGCTCTTATGATGGCCTTCGCGTTACAGTGATCGATGAAGCGCTCAACGGACGGACGAACATGTCAAACGAAGTGCGCACGACGACGACGTCGAGTGGAATACTTAGAGCGTGAGAGATTCGAATGACCAGTGGCGGTGATGAACACATCGATACAAGCGGAGCGACAAATCCCTCCGAGGACATGACTAGTAGTAGTAGTTGGCGGGTATGAAACGCGGAAAGCATTTTTGTTTCAGCTCCCCGCGTGCTTTCCCAACCGGTTGCAGCGGTGTCCCGCGTCTTCCTCCCGGTCGCAGTCCGTGGGGACGACACGCCGCGGTAAATAATTGGACCGGCTCCGGACCGCGCTATCGGTCTCACAGGGAGATTCGCTCTGGAGAGCCCTCTTCTTCGGAGAGGCAAAAAATGGGAGGATCCGCGAGGAGATCCAGCCCTCACCGCTTCAACGTACAGGCACAGAAAAACGCCATTTTCGGATTGACGTACGCGGTAGCCCTTTTAGCCGGAGCATTTTGCTCGGCTGCTCAAGGTTCTATTCCCTGCCATTTTGTACGAGGCTGCAATCCACAATACAGCGACGGAGCCCAAGTTGAGTGAACGCGCTGGATTCGGTCAGGGGAAACATGTGTTCACAATTTCGGCGCCAATGTACGTTCTGCTGCCCGCGTTGCTGAGGCTCTATCAGAGGTCAGAGAGCCGAAGGGATCGCTGTATTCCTTTGGCTGAATTTCGTTGCGGCCAGACAGAAGGTTCGAGCCGTGAACGGGTTTCTCCTAACTCGATTCATTCCCTCCTCTCTTTCCCTCTCTCCACCGCTCGCTACGCCTGGCGAAAGATCGTTGGCTTCTTCTTTTGGCCCGCCGAAATTACTTAAAAGCCCTCCTCCGGCAACCGCAAGTGAGCTTACCGAACAACTCTGCAGTGCCAGCAACTCTCTATACGAGTCGGCACCAGCTAGCCTCCTAACAGCTATTAGATGAGTATCTCCAGCGAGCTCCTTTCATGCCGTCGTTCGCCGTCTCTCTGGCGGAAGGCTTCAGCCTCGTATCAAAGCAAGCTCCTGGCCAAGGGAAAATAACAACTCGTGTACTGAAACCGATGCTCTCATTTCGACTGCGAGATGTCTGGGGACTTCTTTGTGGTTTTGCGACTCCAGCCCGAGATTTAATTTCTGAGCTGGACGGAAAATAAGTCCTGGTGCTGATGGCGCCGTGCGCTCCCCGTCATCACGACTCAGCCTCGCGCTCCGAAGCAATACCGAAAGGTGAATCCGGGACACTCCTGAGGGCTGGCTGAGAGGTTCAGCCGAAAAACAGAGAGCCTCGCGCTCCGAGAGGGAAATTCTGTTGTGCACTCAAAGAGCTGAATTTTATTTTTTCTTCGCTGAAATCGTCCCGAGCTCAAGAATCTGGGGATCCGTCTCATCGAGAGCTTCCATGAAACTCAGAGATTCAGATCAACCGAGGCGAGGGCTCGTGTGCTCTCCTAGTGGACGACGTTCAGAAACAAAGAATAGAACACTCAAGCGTCTCTATCCGAAAGGAAAGATACACAATGAGAGCAAGATGTAGAAAGCGTGACGTCAACCTCGTGTGTTGCCCAACACCTGTTCTCATCTCTCAGTTTCCCGGTCCACTCATTTCGCAAGCGCAAACAAGAACGTACATTTTCAGAGCCTGTTGATCGGGCGCTCGAATCGCCTTGCGTGTGATATTTATGACCGGATTGTCTCCGAATGAATCATTCCCGCGGAATCGGAACTGAGTGAGTGACTGTCACGGATCGGAGCTCTGAATTCCCCTCTCTCGCTGGCTCATTCGAGTTGCGACGCCGCGGTTTGTGTGCCGTCGCCCACCTGATCCATTCATTCAGCTCGGCGGAGCTGGAGGACAATCACGATGAGTTCTGAAGGGAAGATTGGAATTCCGAACTCGTTTTGTGTGACGCGCGCTAGATCTCCCCTGGTGCCATGAATCAATATTCTGGGTCTCTGCACCCCCAATGTAGACTCAGCGAAAAAGCGCGATTGGACGAATTGTCGCTTTGGCTTGTTTGATCGGACGCAGAACAAATTTCCCAGGGAACGTGCCGGTCGTATGATCGTACTGATCAGACAGATCATCCTGGACCCTTGTGAAAGCCCGCAGTGGGAACTGACGTTTCAGTACTTGAGTGCATAATTTTCAAAGTCCTAGTAGAGCTGTCGATCCACACAACTGAATCATCCCTTTGGAGAGTTCTGCGCTCTCAAATACGCTCTTCGGTTGGCCTCAAGGAGATTCATGACGAGCTGAGAAGGACGCTCGTGGTAAGAGAGGCATACAGATTCACTGCGACTAGGGGCACATCAAAGATATCGCGATAGAGGGGGTGGCGAAATTATCTGAATGTTTCTTCTGATCGTCTCGCATCTCAGGAGTTGGGTGTGACTCGAACGCGGGCGTTCCGATTGTAACTTCTCCGAGCGAACGTTTCGAGGGCTCGTATCGATCATCCAAAGGGATGAGAGCGATAAAAACGCGCATTGCAGCGATCCATTATTGCTTCATTTCCATCATTGCTCTGAAACCTGGGAAAGAGCTGGTTATTGATCGCTTCCACGCTCATCATCCCCTGCTGCGTCTCTTTCAGTACCCGAATCGACACTGCCGCCATCCGAATGTTCTCCGCGATCGAAGACGTCAGACTCAGGGGTTTCAAGGAAATCCAGGTATCTCTCAGGATAGGAGGAACGTGGTGAGATCTGCTCGCTACGTCGGACTCACGATGAGACAAGCATTTCGTGAGAGGATGGTCATCGAGAGGGCTCATCACAACCGGAGAAGGCACAAGATTTTTGGAATATTTCCAATGATTCCGTCGATTATGTGGCTGATTCTGAGAACAGAGTTGTTCCCCCGATGGAACGCTCGGTGATTCGTTCGCGAAACGAAGATGCGGAAAAGAAATAAGGAGAAGAGCACAGATCGTTTGCGAGGTCAGTGTTTTCCTGGATAGAAATGTCAGTGTTTTCTACGAACTGTGTTCGTCGCTGATTCCTCTCTTTGCGGGACCGATTGCATGTAGAGGAGGAGGATTCGAACAACGCTCAGACGTTGAGAACTTCAACCTCTTTGTGAATACGTTTCATCACACGACGAATGCTGAGAACTTGTCTGTCGGCTCTGTGAGAGACGGCTGCCAAGAACGCTTAAAGAGATCTGTCGTCGAGAACACTCGGGAGCCGCCGGTTTTCACAACGATCTCATCGATGTTTGGTGAGGCCCAGCTGATCGAATCGGTCTGTTCGAATTGTCGGGTAATTCCCTTGACATCAATTGTGTCGACATCTTCTTGCCAGAGATCGCTGAGTCTGCTGAGTCCGAATTCTTGACGGAAAGAATCATGGAGTCCCATGTGTGGAGTGGATCTTGGGAACGAGGACTTCTCCCCGGGGGTCAGGGCTGCGGGAGGGACAGCGCGGTAGCATTGAAAGAACGGAGAAGCTCCAACTTCTGCTAAGTTTGGGGAGTTGAGCTCTCTAGCTTATCCCGAATAGCGAACGTTTTCCATAGAGCTATTCCAAATAATATGAACGAGTCGAAATCCAGACAATGGCGCTTTGATGTCGAAGACCAAATTCAACCGCGAATTCGACTGGATACCTAGCAGGGTTTCAATTGTTGACAGCTAGATTTCGGAGGGCGAGTTGAGTGGTTTGTTCCGAGTTCAGTACCTCAGCCGGCGGGCTAGTGGCTCCCTCGGCGGCCGTGAAGCTCTGAGAGGATCCAAACAACCGGGCGAACTCGCAGAAGCCTACCGCCTCCCCACTCTGTCCGTCACTATGGCAGGCCGAGGAGCCTAACGATGCCATGAATATCAATCAGAACAGGGCGGCGATGAGTCGATTGGATTGTGCATTTGCCGCGTGAAGCCAGATTGGCGGATGGCGGGGAGAGGCTCGCAGCTTATCAAGACGGTTCGCGAATAACACTCCCCATTGAGTCTGTCTGTTTCCTCTCTTCCTGGGTCGGGCCAAGAAGCGGTCTCAAGCCTCGACCGAGGGACGCTGAAGATGTCATTCGTCAGAAATTGGAGTCGCGCGTTTGTGCCTCGCAAAAACAAAACCCAATAACGCAAGGAGGTTCCAGCTCCGAATGCGGTCGGTCATCCGACGCCATCCGGCGCCGGCGCGATCGATTTAACTGACCGAACGGGTAGAAAGCAACGGAACGACCAACTTCCACCAGGCTCGACAACTCGTTGCTACAGAATCATCCAATCGAGCCCTTGATGACTTTCGATGCTCGGCCGATATGCCGGAAAGGACTAAATCCGCAACTGATTTTCGGCGCGGTCTCAATAGCTGAATCGTATACTTTTGTCGTCAGACATAGTTTGCGGCTCGGCCGAATCGATCCGAGGGTCCGTCGGATGTTTCATCCGGGTGCTCGCACTCAGAAGCTGAGGACTTCGCTCGCAAAATTCTCCCACTGCCCGGGATCGTAGACGATGCTCCCAACTGGAAGGCCTCAGCTCACCAGGGACATTGATGCATGGCAACGTCGGCTGTCAACACCTCGTAGAGGAACAACACCTGGCGGAAAGCGGCGCAAGAGTTTTATAGGCGACGTAAAGTTCGTTCATTGCGGACGGGGAAATATCACTGACATTTCTTTTACAAGCTCCTCATATCCTGACTGACAAGCACTGAGCTATACTCGGCGGGACTTTAGCAGCGCACTCGGGTTTTTGTGTTGTGCCGCAAACCTGAGTGGCAGCGGCTGGAACAAACACTCATAGACACTCATTAGTCGCCAGTCAGCACTTACTGGAGCGGACTCTTATGTCACGAATTGTCGGAGTGTCTTTGGCCTCCGTAACGGTGGAGCCTATTGTTCGTCGGCCTCCACATTCGGCGATCCTCTTTGTTGCCCCTCCTGCTCTTCAGGATGGTTGCGAGCTGTTCCCGTCAAAACGATGTCCAATCCATTCCCATTTCTCGCGAGCATCCCTTCCAGGAGGAGAAAGAAATTGCGTTCCCCGGAATATCGAGTTAAGAATGCATTCGAAATTCGGGAGCCGAAAGAAGTTTTGTTATTCCTCTCCTGTACACAGTATTATCGGATGAGTCGCTGTCGTTTTCGTCTACGCAAGAGGAATGACCACCTGGGAGCCTCTGGTGCATGGCAAATACCCCCAGCACAGAGCCAGCTGCTGCTCCCGAGGGTGCAGCGCTGAATCGATGACCACCAGAGTTCTTCAACTTGTTTCAGCCGGTGAGGAGCCCACCAGGGGCGATGTTGTCTTCGACCATTGGACACAGTTTTCCCACAGTTCTCGTATTGGACAACGTATTTACCAATGCTCACACATGCTTTGTCCCTGTTGCTGCGCGTAGAGTCTCGGGCTTCGAGAACCTGCTCGAATCGAACACGTGAGCTACCTAATTGGTTCTCTATCGCTCTCAATCATGTCTCTATGAGCCTCTTTAGAGTTCAACTAGTCCTGGTCAAACTTCAAACGGCGATTCTGCGTTCCGGCATTCCATAGAAGTGGATCACGAACGAAGTATCCTCCCGTTGTCGCAGATTGTCTCCGTGGGAGGGGCGATGACCTCGAGTTGAGACCATGAATCTAGACATCACGAAGTGTTGTGATGTAGGCATACGAACACGGCTTCGGACAGACCAAGTAGTGGTGGTGATCAATGCTTGAGCTTATGTTCACTCTCGATGAGGTTCTCGATCACTTTCGCGCAGCTCGCCGCAGTTCTTGGGCTTCCCTGTACAACCACGTGACAGGTCTCTTTTCGTGTTGAACGCTGTCGGGACAATTAAATGGGTTTGTGCCCACTTCTAGTTCGGAGCTGACAGGTAGTTACTTGCGAAACTGATCAGAAGAGCTCCTCGGGAACTCATATCCATGGCTCACAGGATCCTGATGCAGTGGAATCGCGTCATGTTGGGAATGATTACGACGAACAGCAACGCGCGATTCCTGCAGTTAATCCACTCGCTGAAACGAATAAAGATAGCTCTGCCTGCACCCTCGAATTCCGTCTGATCGTCCCGCGAAATCTGAGGTTGGATGGAGGTTATCTCGCGCCTTCAGCGATCAAGCAGGAGATCCAGGGGAGGGAGGTAAATTGTCGACTGAGCCAGCTACTTGGCAGCAGATGATAGAATGCGCGAAGGGTGCAGATGGAACCGCAAGCTGGTTCTGATAACAAACTCCGGAATTATCTGTATTGTTGATGATCCGAGGACAAATATGAACGAAATCAACTGATCAAATCCTCACTCGGCTCCACTCTGCTATCTAACGAGTGGAACTCTGGCTGAGAATGGAGGGCTGGATCACACTCGTTTTTTCGAATCGCTGTCGCGACAAACTGACTCATTCGGGCCCGAGGGGTTCGTTGTATCGAAATTTCACCGTATGGATAATATCAACAATCCTTCGAACGAACAGGAGTGGGTTGAGAGTAGAGGTATTCAGTCGAAGAAAATGGTTATCGGGCATCTTCCTGGGAATCTGAGGATTCTTTAGTGGCAGGCGGGTTGAGCAGTTCGGTGAACTCTTCAAGCGCGCCCCCGGTGCGCCCCAATTCCCTGATATACCGCCCTAATACGCTTCGCTCGGTATGTCTATGACTTGGTGGATCATTGCCCAGGCATCGTCCTCTTCGGGAGCCTCACGTCGAAACAAATTTTACGAATCAGGCTCTGTCCATCTCGCCTGATGAAACTGTTCCAGTTCCAGATACTTTGGACCGGTTTCCAGAACACGCTATGAATCATTAGCTCTCACTATTGAGAGAACTATCTCCATGAGAAGCTACAGGTGGATTGTCAAGCTGACCGCACATGGAGGTCGCGAATATTTCGACGCAAAACTCCTTCACTGTGTCCAATCGAAAGCTTCCGGAGGAAATTCAATGATTTCTGCGATTGTATGAGCTTCGGTCGCCTTTTTTCACAGATCCGAACAGGATACGCGCTATTCCCGATTCAACATGTGTATGTAGATACGAAATATACTCGCAAAGGTGTCCCAAGGTGGTTTTCCTCCCGATTTCTCTGAGACACGGTGACAGTATTATGACTCATTTGGAACCGTGCGAAACCAGTGAGAGGAGAGTCTGGATGCTTGGCTTGTTGGTCTATTTGCAGCAATGAGTCCGAGGGTTAGGAACCTGACCCGAAATTCATCCAAGTTATTGAATTTGTAGGTTATATCTTCGATTATAAACCCGTTAATCCTACCGACTCAAAAAATGTTATCCTCACAAGCGCTTCCTGAATAAAATTGTCGTTCCGCGCTGTGACCGTTGCGGCTGTTTAGATGTGGCGATCGAGAAAGAAAGTGGTTCCCGCATGATTTCGATATTTCGAGTAGACGGGTAGATTCCGGAAGCGCCAATTAGCGCAGGATACGTTATCCCACGACCACGAGCCCGATGCGACAGATTGCGACTGAATCCCTTCTCGTGACCAGAAATCCGCTAGCCAGCGGTCAGACCCTCCGTGTGGTCCCTTAGGCAATCCACTAAGCGCCCGAGAATCGTGTGGCTTGCTTCTTTCCGCGCTGAGCCTTCCCACACGACTCACAAAAATGCCTATAGTTCGAAAGAAACCGCTTCCAGGCAGCAATAAGTTTTCACCCTAGAGAGCGTTTGTCGACCGATGGCTTCTCCGAATCGCCGCTAATAGGGCACTCGATTGCCTCAGCGACTTGATCTTGGCCTACTGAGCAACATAAATAGATCGAATCCAGTAGCAGCTGGCGGGAACTCGTCACTCCCCTCCGTCAGAATCCCCTCAGACTCGCGCTGGGTGATTACCCAGGTTCGGCTTAACGTACCGGCTGGCCGTCCGGAGATCCACCCGCCCGCTTGTCCCTCCGGCAGACGCTCGGGCACGTTGAGGGCCTTCCCCAGGAAGAGGCGTCGAAGAGAGACGCGCAGACCTTTCGACTCTCTCGCTAACCCGCCGAAACGGGAGGCGACGCTCATCAACGATTGGGATCTCTCCAGCAGAAACATTCCCCGCTCTCGTCCAAGCCCGTCGGTATCGCACCACATTCTACACGATGCACAACTGCTACCGGAATCGTACTCTTATTCGGTCGACCGTCGGTTTGACTCGTTCGGTGTTAGGGTCGCAGATGCTTGTCTGCCTTTCACGGCTGGAACGAGGGGCAGCAGTTTTCCAGGGTACGTTCCGTGGAGCAGAAGCCGTCTCTCCAACCTTGGAGACGTGAGGAGCCGGATGGGGCAATAGGATGCGTTTTCTCGTTATCTCTGTACTTTGAAGACGATTCCGCCCCGGCTTAATCATGCTCTCCCCTCGTACTGACTCCGAGGCCAATCAGAGCACAGTCGATCAACTCCATGGACCCTCAGAGAAATGGTCGGACAGACTTCGAAATCACCTTCAGGCAACCCGAAAAGTATGGTCACATCGGGGCGATTTCAACACCGAAGTTTTGTGAGAACGAGGGGAAAGTGTAATCTTAACGGGGCGATATCATCTCCAAAGTAGAGTGAGGAGGAGGAAAGGACTCGTTCTGCCTCATTTTACATCACTCGCGAAACGCTTGACATTCGCCGCGCCCAACAGCACCCTCGGCACACAGTATGACGACCCCTGCCGTAGACACTGATTCTTGTTTGTACATCAGTTGTTCAGAGTTCAGATCCATTAGTGCTGTTCAACTGCAACGATTAGGGAGATCGTAGAAGAGAGCTCAACCAACCGAAACGTGAGAACGAGAGAACAGGAGCGAGCTTTGAGGAAAGGAGTCTCCACCTCCGTTCGGCTGGTTCCGACTCGAAATGAAGAAAGATGGATCAGTTTACGGAGCCGAGTCGAGGCCGATTTATTCAGTGAGCGTGGAGCCGGAGCGCCGTGCTCCAAGCTCGATGAAAATAGGCGTCGGCGCGACAATCATCTTCAACCTATTTTGCTCGGAACGGCCATCCGAGCCATTCTCCATCCTGCCCCTTTGACAATCTCCTCGGGTGGCTCGCCGCGCCGAACAGAAGATTGGGAGTTGTCCGTCCGGAAGGTGTGGCACAATGCGCAGGAGTCAGAAACAACATACTTTCTGTCCGCGTGATGCGAACCAGACTGGACCTCGTCTTGGTCCCCGGGTTTCTCTCTCGGTTTTGCAGTGGCGGCTGGAGGCGAGATGACATCGTCGGACGAATCAATCCTACGCTTCCCGACCCCGCCCCATCCCTTGTTGAATTTTTTTCCCGTATCCGCTCGCGCAGCAAAGAAGGCGGGCAGACAGGCAAAAGGGCGGGAAGGCGAGCGACTAAGGAGGGAGATGTTGCTCCAGAGAAAGTGACAAAGCCAAAACCGGAAATGGGACGACAACGCCGCTCGCCATTGCCGCCGCCGCCTCGTCTCCCTCTCCTGTAGCGTTGTTGTCGGAAGAAAAATGAGAACCGTCACCATTGCACCTCGGACCGTGGCTGCAGCCGCAACTCTGTTGAAAAAGAACGAATCGCTTGTAGCTCCGCTCGACTCGAGGAGGCTTCTGTTGCCGAGTTGGCGACCGCGGCGGGTCGATTCAGAGCGAATGGAATCTGGTTGAGCCGCCCTGGCTGGAACAGAGCGCGTACTCGCGTCGCGTCGGACGAGGCTCTCATCGGAAGCTGGAACTCACAAACACTAGTTTGACTACTAGACTAGAGAGATTCGCTCAGAGGCCTCGAAGAACCTGGGACTCATCTCAAGTTTCACCCCGAAGAGGTCGCTTGCGGGGTTCAACTCAAGGGTCCAGGCCAAAAGCAGCCACGACTTGGATTCTGGTTGAGACGATGGCTGCATGCGGTTTCGGGAAGAATCGGGGCTCTGCAGCTCTCGTTCCCACAAATTCACCGGAATAGAATCTCGAGAAATCTCATGACAACGCTACACTGTTCCAAGACGCTCCCAAGATTGATCGTACCGAGGAGAATTGCGGCTGTGGGAATACTGAGTGAGCGCAAGTGAAGTGTCTGCACAGAGCTTGATCGAAGAAACACATCGCTTGATCGGGTCTCATCGTCGTCTGATGGCCCACGAGGGTTCGAGTCGCGAATTCCGATGTCGTGTTCCGCATCCTGCGGCAGAATGAACGAGAGGGCCTCGAGTGGGCTGCGAGCGACTTCGGTCGGAAGTTGCTTAAAGGGCTTCTTCCGCTTCCGGAATAATCGATGTCGATGTTGAACCAACGATTCACTCCACTCAACGACTTGTCAACACGACATAACAATCAGCCGCTCACTTGTCGTAGTCGCTGCTCCGTGACCCTCTCAGCAACTTCGCTTTTTAGCCCGATCACCGTCCCCGGAACTGATTGTTCGACCTCCGACACCACATAGTTCGTCACTCTCTCGTCGTCGGGCAGGCGACGAAGTGTTTTGTTGCATCAACTGTTTCCTCCCTCGAGGGGGGTCGAGCCAGCGATGTTCGAGACGACGAAATCCGCGGCGGAGGAGAATCAGAGGGTTCGAATACCGTGAGGTCCCCGGTCGTCCCGAGTTGGAATTCATTTGTTTCAAATATCGGCACATCGAGTCGTTCCCGGAACGGTCGCTGATAGATCTGAAAACGGGATCCCGGGCTCCTCCGCTCCCTGAACAACGAGTCGAGCGAATTCATCCGGGCCGTCGAAGGAATTACTCATAGCCCTCTCGAGTGGGTCGAGTGTTGTGTCCGAGACACGAGTCTGTTGGCGATCCCTCATGATTGTAGGGTTCTTGAGCGAGCGGGCTTCTTCAGCTGACCATCGGAAACTGTAGCGAGGCAGACGGCGGACGGGCCGTTGGTAGAGCGCTCTTGTTTTGACTAGCCGTCTCGATGTAACCTCCGGAACCGCGAGGCTGCCGAGGAGAACAAAAGGGAACGGAGGCGTAACTGAACTTCGTCAATGACTGTTTTCTCTACGAGAGATGAGCTCGATAATTTGCAGTGGCCGCCGTTTCCTGGGCCGTATGAGTGGCTACGCAGTTAGACGCTCCTTCCGGAGACGTGGCGGGGTGGGCAAGTGGCCACTTTCGTCGATCTGAAGAATAGAGAGGACGAACAAAGCCGGGGCGGGGGAGAAGATGCTGGTTAATGGAGCGGAGAACCGGCTCTGCCCGACAAATCTCCGGGAGCTCCGTCGGCTCTCGCAGAATGTCCAGGAGCAGGCGCAGGAGGACTGCCGACATCCTTCAGCATGTGACCGAGTGAACGAGCGAGCACCGACTGCAGCTAAGGACGACGGAGGAGTCCGGGCTTTACCACCTCCCTTACGAAGGAGAATTCATGGGGTGCCGCCAGGCAGAAACGACACCACCCTCCCAAACTAGACTCCGGGCTAGGATCTCGGCGTTCCGAGTCGCACCGAGTGGAACTGCGATACGTTCTCGTCTGGTTGACAATCATATTGGAAACGGGTTGATGAGTTTTCCGGCGGCGGCCTTCTGCTATGGCTCCTCTCGTCGGACAGAATTCTCGACGGAGTCTCCAGAGACCGAGAACGCTGTCTGAGAACACTTGTTCGTGTTTGATGTCGCAGCCCGAGAGTTTCACTCCGATCTTCATCAGGTCGGAAAGTGTTCCGGAAACCAATTGACTTGGCCTTCTCCGCTTGTTCTGACACCTTCCGACACACATTTTGTCAACCGCAAAGGCAGAGCTATTGTTTGGTAGTGCGCGGCCTTCATCTCTCGGGAAGCAGCAGATTCTTTCCACGAACGTCGTTCGTTCAATATCGCTCAGCTTGGCGGAATAGACAGGATGCCTCCTGATGTCATTCTCGGGGAAGCTCCGCATGAAGGAGCTTCATGTTTTTCTCGAGAGTGGTCACTGTGAGGGTCGTAGCTCGTTCGGCGTCTCAAACTGCTTCGGATCACGCTCCTCTTGGAGCAACGATGGCATCAGAGAGAAACGGGCGTCGGAAGTCGAAGACTGACGCTCAACAATGGGTGCCCCAGCTGCCTTCGGAGCACAATAGCCTCTCGCTTGGGACCTCGTCTACTTCATTAGCCGGAGCTCCCTCTCTCCCACATTCTTCCCGACTAGTTTTGTTAGAGCAGAAAAAATAAACAATCTCACCAGTAGATATGGTCACACCATACAACAAGAGAGAGGTCTCTCGACACGTCGGCCGGTAGAGCTCGAAAACTCTGCCGGGACCATCGTGGAGAGTTCCGGAAGAACCCATCCGATGCGTCTGGGGAATTTTTGGAGGCCACAGCGACCGGGATCGAATCAAAACCGTATGTCGCGACGCTCCGCGTACCGATGGTAGGAACTGCGAAAGACAGCGGGGAAAGAAACGCATAGAGCTAAATCGAGCTAGATCGGTCGACGCAACCATTATTCATGTTTCCGGGGGAGCCTTCCTCTGAGACTTCCGTTAGGAATCTCGTTCGCAAGCTAGCGACACTTTGAGGAATAGGGTGGGAGAAACGGGCCGGGAAGAGTTTTTTGCGTTCAGCTGATCTGATCGGCGCCGATTTGCAGGTGGCAAGAAAAACTCGCAGCTCGTTCATTCGGGAAGAGACATAAAAATATTCCCATTGATTTTCTTTGTCCCATATAGCGGCAGCTCCGGTCTGGCGGTTTCGCTCTGGGAAGAATCCAGTTGCCCGTGCCCGAGCCGACGCGTTCACTCCTGAATACGATTCCACCCGCTCATCCAGCGACTCGCCAATTGGAAGGTCCCCGTTTCGATTCTCAAGAGAACTACGACGGATTGCATTTCCACGAAACTTTTGCCGCCTCCGAGCTCGGGCACCCTCTTGGTCATAACCTTCGAATCCTTTCGCAATTTCTCTTCCCCCGCGTCGCCCTCCTCACACCCGACCTCCTACCGCCACTAATTTTTTCTCCGCTCTGTTTCCTGCGATTGCTGCTCATTAGTGGAAATCAGCGATTTGTACGCTCCTATGTTCTCCTCGCGGAGCAGTCGAGGCGTGCTGGGTCACCGAGCGCGGCGGCCAGATGGGAAGACCGGGCCGCGCCATACGATGGATTGCTGCCTTTCGAAATGAGCGCGCTTGCTGCCACCTCATGAAGTTGGACGCAGCCATCCCTCTTCGGCCTAAGGCGACAATTAACGCTTGCTCCCGGCGATCAGTCACGTTATTCTCGCAAAGGTGGTCGCTCGCTCGTCCAGCTTCGCTCTGCACGAAGCATGTGGCCTGAACCCCGCGCGCCCTTCTGAGAGGCGGCTCTCGTTTCGTTCGTTCGAGCCTGATGTTCAAACTCCGGGGCGAGCTTGCCAATACCGGGTGGCGCGTCGTCGCGCAGCTCATCAACGCCGCGCCGCGTCGTCGTCGTCGAGAGTATCGTCCGAATAGTCGTCGCAGTTGGCGGACGGACTCGCAGTTAATATCTCCGCCGAGTTCTTCCCGGGGCTGTCTCTGAGTGAGTTGGGCTCCAGACGTAGTCGACCCTCGGGAGACACTTGGCACCTCGGTGTTCATATTGTGCGCCGGTCGGTGATCTGTCTCCTCGCATCAGCCTGTATCGCCGCGAACTGTTCTCTGCCCGTTCGGTGAATAATCCGTCTGAACACATGTTCTCCAACTAGTTATCTCGCGCGCCCCAGGGATGAATCGAAGCGGATTGTTTTTCCATAGGAATACTTGGAGAGCAGCACCCTCAGACAGCGCTGGAGGGTCCTCGTATTCGAGGGTCTGACTTACGGGACGTATCATCGTGCTTCGAGAGCGACCGCGGCCCTTTCCATGGTCGTGTCGTCGAGCTTCCAATTTGTGTCCCGTCGCCTCGTCTCGATTCGAGGAGAGCCATAAAGACGATCGAGGAGAGCAACAACTCAACGAGGAGTCGTACATAGCGGGAATGGTTTCACCGTCGCTCGCCGAGAGCGTTTCCATGCATGATTTCCCCCGCACGACTCGATCGCGAGCCATTCCAATCCCTAAAAAGTCGCGGAAGCATCAAAAACTCGATGAAGGATTCACGAGCGTACATGCACTGGTGCACGAGCCGTCTACGGTTAGCTCGCTCGCTACTCCTGCGCCAGCACGCGAGAGGGGAAGCGTCTGCCGGGAGCAGTTCGTAATCTGCGCAAAGTGGGGTCGTGTATGCGGTTGGGCATTGTCCGTATTCATGGAATTTTCGCAGTCGCGCGGCGGGTCTTGCCTCCCGACGACTGTGTGAGCAGAACGAAGAGCACGCGGCATGAGTATCACCGGTCCGTCGGTGCGACCGTCTGTCTTCCGGCGCGTGCGGAGTGATGCTGGACGCCGGATACCGTCCGTTTTGGCTGGCAGACACCTCGGTCTGAGTCCCTGGGAGCTGAGGATCCGCCGGAAGGAGCGGAGAGGTGAAGAGATGCGAGGAGCGCACCGACAGGGAACTGAGGCATTGTCTGTTCCTTTCGGCTGGTCCATAATTCAGCCTTGTTAACTCCTGGCAGGGATAATTCGGCTTCATTTTGCGGAAACGACTCCGCCACCGAGCCGTCGTCGTAGAAATATTACCGTGCTGAAGGGAAAACGGAGCCACCTTCCCGCGGCGGGAGCAGCCATCCCCGGTGATTCCGGGAAGACGAGCAAGCGAGCGTGCAGCCGGCCAGTATTCTGGCCTCTGCTCGAACTGTCTTCCAAGGCTCTCCGAGAGGTTTGGTTGCTAGATTTTCCGAAAAAGAAAAACTTGCGGCACCCTCGGTAATCTTGCCGCTGATCGATTCTTAACGTGACAGAGCATTGTTTCCCCTCCCACCGTTTCGCCCCAGAACACGTTCCGGAATTCAACAAGGGTATGGAGGGTTTTCCGAGGCATCAAAGGTTACGACCTGAATTATTCAACAGAACTCTAGTAGGGAAATAGCAATCAGATGAAAGCGCTGAAACAGCGGCAACATGGCGGATAACTGAGGAGAGCGGCCCATCCAAGTGATGCAGGAACCTGAGGGATCTAACGTGACGTAGTCGCAATGATCTCACTGATTCCGCTGAAAAACAATGCAAGCGAGAAACTTCGCATCTTGAAACACATCTTGCACGTGTGGCGGCCGCCCTCGATCGCAGAATCATTTTCGGAGCAAGGGAGCTGCCTCGATCGTTCTTCCGTGAGCTGTTGCTCGGCCAACACCATGGTATGAATGCGAACTCTTTGTAGCCTGATATCCACACTCCTGGGGAGCCCCACTACATGAGCTCGGTCAATGATCAGTTGCTCGGAGTTCAACTCTGGACCGAGGGATACTTTCCTCGTTCCTCCTTGGAGCGTTCTCTTTTGTGGAATCGTCCCACTTGAAGCGTGGATTCGGTAGAGTCCTAGTCCATTCAACAATGCTCGAGCAGAATCGAGAAGAAAAACCTCATTTCTAAGTGACGCTCCTCGCTGTTCGCCTTCAATGGCCTCTTGTTCTCTTGCCTAGAGCCTTTCGGTACTTTTCGAGGCTAGCTTCGATGAGAGACTCCACTCCGTTCCGATCCCACTTAGACCCGAAAACGAATTTGAGGGTTTGCCGGAGAGCGCACGACTCAACCGGCGCTCTCAAGCACCGAAACAACTCGCGATACGATACACTTTCGGGATTTAGAAGTTCGCTGTCTTCTGGAGTCTCCGGGATCCAGAGTGTCTCCGGCTGACTGGGAGAAGCAACGAGTGCGATGTGCGCGGCACCGTCCCGTCGACAAAGGTTGCGCATCGATTGTCTTGCAGGTTCCTGGGAAAAGGATCACCGAACTCTCTACCTCATTTGAAGCTGTGACCGCTGCCCCAGCAATCATTCGGGCGGCAGGCTCTGAAACGAGCAGCCCACGGAAACCAGCCAGGGTTCCAACTCATGCGTTCTGAAAGCAGCCATGTCAGATCCTTCGCCCTATTCGTGCCCACGCCTTGCCTGACTTGTTCAAGGTCCCCTTCCCAGCTGCCATAAATTTCCCATTCCATCCTGCGCGGAACATAAAAAGGTCATTTGCCATTCGTAGCTGGGCAACACGGTGACTGGCCATACGTGACAAATCTGTCTCAACCGAGCAAAGGACAGCGTCTCTTTCCAGGTTCGGCTCCTTGTCGATAGCGCAAGGCTCCTCCCGTTAGGGCTCGCTTACTCGACTGTCCAAGACGCTAAGAGCTGTAGGAAGTATCTCTGGGCCTTTTCGTGTGCCATTTCTTAAAATTTATCACCCATTTCGTTCGATAGCCGGGAGTGCGACTCTATTTTCGCTATTTCTTCGGGGAGCTCGTTTCCGAGTCCCAATTTTCGACGAGGCGTTCCTTGAACATTTGCCGGACACGAGCGTTCTCCGACTCATGACGGCTTCTCCGTGAAGTTTCCCAGTGGTTTTTGGAGTCGCCAATCCGAGCTAGCCGCTGCAGATCCCCTCCCAGGAGCCAGAGCTCGGGGCTTCCGACGAGCGCTGTGGGATACTCGTGCATCGTTCGGTTCTGACGAAATTTCGTGGAACAACTTCTCCAACCCTTTCTCTGACTGGCTCGGCGGGACTCATAGATTCTCCACCCGAATCGGAGTCCAAAAGCTCACTGTAGGCGCCGCGCTCGTCCTTCGCGGGAATTCAGTTCCATGAGGATGAAGTTCACTAGAACAAAACTTTGAGTCAGAGACTCTGAAGGTCACTCGTCGACGCTGAAAAACACCGGATGGCCAGGCACCCATAACTCGGTTAGCGGCAGTGACCGTGAGTGGGCTCGCAAGCACCCCTGAAACATTCTCGAGCAGTCATTAATTACGAAGACTATCCGGACAGGACGTTGCGGTACCTACGTACGCAGTAACAGCATCCGAGTCGGCTGCGGCGGCGGCGGTGGTGATGGTGTAGCAGACTTTCGTGGGCGGGGTATGGGGCAAGCTGCGGCAGAGTTCCTCAAGCAAGAGCCGCTACTCGTCCTCCACCTTTCTCGTCTTGCCCCTCCTCTCCTACTTTGAGGGAGATGGATTAAGTCGCGAAAGGCTGCTGCCTGATATGGAAAGTATTATAGGCGCTAGGAAAATGGGGAAGCTCTGTAAAGGGCTGCGGGTCGTCTCGGTTTCCTGGGGCTTCCCGCACGCCCACCATGAGACGGCGGTCTTCTCCCACAGAGTCGGCCTCGGCTATCTCCCGCTCAGACATAGCTTAGCCATGGTAAGGGATGCAAGAAAAGTTCCAAGAATCAGCCGAGCGATCAGAACCTGATGACATGTATAGGCCCTGGAATCCTGGAGATGGAGAACCTATCAGATAACCAACCGTTCCTCTGGATAACGAACTTGTCAGATATTGAAATCGGCGGATGACGAGCCTATCAGATAACTAACAGCGATCGAAGTTCTCAGAGAGCCGCCTTGATTTCTCCTCAACTCCTCAGTGAATCCTAGGTTCGTTTTCCTCGTTTTCCCTTGCATTTCCTCCCGAACTCCTCAATTTGTTGTAAATTACTAAAAAATCTGCGAATCTTGCGAATATTGAGCTGCCGGGTCAATTGTATCGTCATCTACAGACATTGGGAAATCCGTCGGAAATTTTGGGATTTCACGGAGCCTGAAACAAGCCGGCATCAAGGCCATCGGAGACAGAGAATAGACGTACGCGTTGCTCCTCATCAACAGCCAGCGGATCTTCTGAGCTAGTGTTCTAGATAGTTCTAGACTCTTCCGGAATATCGGTTTCGCACAGCCCAGAAGCGAGTCCACGCCCGAAAGCCAGTATTGTGACGCTCAGAAATCTTGACTCTCAACTTGCACAATCGATCCCGTGCGCGCCGCATAATACTGTTTCTGCTCATGAATTCAATTCCCGCACTGAGCGGCGATCCTCAACGGCTTCGCCAGCATCCAGTTGGTCACTGAGCTCCTCGGTTAGCGGGCTGTAAATCTTTTTCCAATTCCGGCTGGCCATCCTGTTGCTGCGGATTTCCTACTGGGTTCTATAGCGGCGACGCCTACGACGCTGTAACTACACGGCCATAACTAACCAAGGCCATATGATTGCCTAATAAATTCCTCGAATATCGAGTGAGTCGGAGTCGACCAACGTCCCTGGTTTCGATCATCGTAGAAATCGACGCTCTTCTCTGTTGGCGTCGAAGCAGAGCGGAGTTCATCCTTAAGTCGAGGCAAGCCGAAAACTCTGAAATCCTCTGAAGGTCCCTCGCTCTGATTGAGCAAATATTCTCTTTCTGGTGGAGCACCATTGCTCAACGGAGCGCGATCTGGGATCCGTCTACTTGCTAACAGGATCGGAATCTGGAAGATGCCCCTCGTTGTGGGCTCTCTTCTCTCAATACAGGGACAGAAGTGGAGCGTAATGTGGACTTTCAGCAGCCGTGTTGTCAACCTCTGTTGGAGCTTTGTCTCTGTGGACACAAGATACATACGATAAACGTGCGACCATACAACAGCATAATGTATGTCCTGATCTCGTGTCTGTTGTCTGCAGCCAACCGCTGGCGGGCTCCGCATGAGCACGCTGTTGCGTGCCGCACCTCGAAAGAGACGGTCCGAGGGAATCGTGCCGTGTGCAGGATACCGATTCAGAGCCACCTGGAAACGGATACCGTCGTCCGCATTGTTTCATCTGCCAGACATCGCTCGCGGCGAAATCTGGTCCGCGTTTATCGATGATCGCAGTGTACATGCGTTGATGAAGAAATTAAAACTCTTAGTTCGTTATGCAGAGAGGTCATATGCAGCACTCTTATTTTTCCGGTGGGTAGACGAACATGAAATTGTTCCCAGTTCTCGGAACGATCGCAATTGTCCTCCACACCTCCGATAGCTTTCTAACGCACAGCGAAGTCGTGAAGATCTGTCATTTCCCGCGTACCTTGGAGCGGAAGGCCCGGGCAGTTTCTAGGTACCGGGCGTATGTATGTTCTTCACTGAGTTTTCGTTCGGAACATAACACAGAGCATCCGCTTCGGGCGCATTCGTTTGTGGGTGTTCGCGCACTCCCACGGGCCCGCAGAATGACTAACCAGTAGACTTGACATGTAGCGACCACTTCAGGGAGGAACTTTGTGGGCTCATCGCCAGCGGAACTTCTTCGTTCCCGACATTACAAGATCAGCTTCAGGAGCTTTCATGCCTTTTGTTTGTCAGGAGAGCCCGAGTCGAATCTGGTTTTCCTACGTGCATACGTGGACGGAAACTACCTGAGAATGTCCTGATTTTTCGGCGTACACGTCATTTTTTTTAGCTTCCAGTCGTGAATTCAGCCCTCTGGTTTCAAGTCTTCTATCCGAGCTGCGAAGATTCGATTCTGAAAAGCCTCCCGAAGGATCACTTGCACTCCTGAACTACGGGGCCGCAGGGCCCACGGATGTTTCTCCGATCTTCGAGTAGGTGCCATGGAGAACTGGTTACAGTATCAGAGTTGCACCGAAGTGTGGGGGAGAGAACGGGAGGAAAGAGGGGTTTCTGTTGGTCGCCCGATTGCCCCTGACGCACTCGCTGGGAAATTCGCTGCGAATAATCTGAGCAGCTTCGTGGAGCGTGCTTAGACGGGCGTGTCTATCGGACGTACCACGCGTGGGCAACGGACACTCTTCGCAGCACGCTCGCGGGGGGCTTGCGCCATGTTGCGTCCGAATAGGCCGTCAACTCTAGCAACCTTCCGACATGGCTGTGAGAGAGCGCCTTTTCTCCGCTCGGTTTTCCTTAAAAGATGTCAACGATCTCAGCAATACGGCTGACAGCGTGCCATCGATGGCCTTGGGGAGACGATTTCCATTCCGGAATCTATCGCTTCCCAGCCGCTCGAACCCCGGATCGCTGAACATCGCATCAGGGTGGACCTCCAAAGCCAAGAATGGAGCAGATCGGACTATTAGCTGGCGAGAGCGAACTATCAATGGATGCGCCGAAATTCGCTAATTGTGGCTCTCGGAGCAATATTGCCGGATGTGAGTCGAGAGCCCGATGCTCGGATCCGAATCCCGTGATGGATTTCCTCGGTGCGAGTGTTTCGATTCGAGCAGTTAACACAGAACATGCTTCGATATCGGCGCTCCCTCCAGGGGCTTGATCGAGTGGGTTAAATTTGGTGGAACGAGCAACGTGGACAATCCAGAGCAATGATCGAGGTCAGAGGAAGGATCCAGACGTCGACGTCCTGCGCGTCGAGTAAACCCAAACGTTCCCCGTAGCGCCCACTCCGGACACTGGAACATCCCTCTGAAGTCAATGAGGCATCGTTGTGCGCTGCAGGAAGGAAAAAAACGGGGTAATTTAGCTAAGAGGGACTTTGAGTAGCGGCGATAAGACTTGCTAAAAAGTCGTTGAGGGAGTATGCCTCCAGCTATCGTGATACGAGATTTTCTGCCAGGCTATCGGATTCTTGTGACCACAGAGATGCTCTGTTTCATGGACGCAGTTCTCGGAGCGACAGTTGGTGGCGGGGAAGAAAAATCGTTTACTGCAAACTTTCCGACGGAGTGGTGTCAGCAGAGGAGTGCGACGCGAGGCCGCTCCTCCCGTCAACCTTGTCCCGGGAAGGAAGTGCTTCCCTCAGTTATTCTGCTCCGATTACGGGCATTAATCCCGCATGTTCCGTAGCGGGTTGTTCGATACGTTCATGCTCGTTCCCATCTGCCTTCCTCAGATACTGATTTTCTTTCCAAAACAGAAAGAACGGTGGTGGTTTCTCTGGGTTCTCATCAGCCGGTGATCCTACCGTGTCGGTCACTGGTGCACTCGAAAGAGTATTAGCCGGACCTCTCCACCGAGCTCTTAGGCAAAAATATACCCGATGTGATCATTGGCCTCATGGTTCGGGGCAACCGGCCAGAGCGAGTGCCCTCCCCTCGAGGACCACGACGACTGGAACGTGCTGCCCGTCGGCGGGTCGCTCGTCCCTCGTCCACCCTTTGAGTGAGTTCGTCTCTGACACGGTCCCATTATGAGATATGGACATGAGGAATTCCGTCTCTGAAGGGTGTCATCCCTTTGTATATCCCTAGCGATCGTCGGGGGAGAGGGGGGGGGGGGGGGCGCCGCAGCTGGATCGCGGAGAAGCCGTTTTCGGGATGAATCGTCGCCCTTCATCGCGGCGTTGGAGGATCGTGTTCACGAGTCAGGGACCGAAAGTTTGGCGGAACTCTACCAGCGTTCGGAGCGCCGCTACCTTTCAAAGAACAATTGATGCAGCTGATCAACGACGGAGCAGCTTGACAAGTTCGAGAGCACCACTTCATTTAACGACTCAGGAAACCTCCTGGAGCGGGAAAGGCTCCGCGGGGAAAATGATTGAGCGCAGAGGAATCCCTGCGTAAACAGCTCCACGCTCCTCGATCCCGACTCTGCCGCGCGGATACTCTTTTTTTCTGATATCGACTCTTCCCACCGCACCCGGGAGAAACGAAGATGGGAAAACCAAAAGTTCAACAGTTGCCTCAAGCTGCCCTCTGGGGTGTGACAGGTCATCGGTGACACACCTCCCGAAGAGACTGAGCAGAACCACTCCGCTGACCCCTTTTCGGTGTTATTAGCGAGAGGATCAAAGTTCTCGAACGCTCGAACCAAGTTTACTCAACGGCTTTCTCGGGGGTCGTTCGTCCGTGCTGAGTCCGGATTCTCCAGGAAGGAGTCGAGCGCTGTTCGATCCTCCCGGAAGAGCATGATGTGCCAGGAGTGTAAAACAACGACCGAGCTCGAAGGAATGCCCCGTACCAACTTTATCCGAAAGCTTCGGCAAACGAATTCAAGCGAGTGGTGCGTCTGTGTGATTCTTCGACGAAAAAATCGAGTGAGCGACGATAAGCGATGAAGTCGTTGTTGAGTCGATACCGAAAACTATTCCCCGATCGTCCTCCAGCGCCGCAGCCGACTTCCGCCCGCGAAGCTCTTTTCCTCTCCAGCTCCGCGTTTACAGATCTGATTCCGCAAGCAACGGTCCGCTTGGCGGCGGTCGCAGCCCCGGGAGGCACGGGGAAACCCCGGGGCTCGAACTCCGAGGCGAGGAAGGAGAACGGGGCACAATATTCTCAAGAGCGGAAAATCTAATTTCTTCCTCGAGTCGTCTGGATCGCTGCTTGGATGTGGGGGAGTCCCGCCAGCAGCGCCCTACTGGTTCCGCGTCATTGTTAATCATCGTCAGAGATAACCAGCTGAGTTCGAGACGGCAGGAAGTTCCCATGTCAACGTTTCGTTGGGAACACGAATCCGACGTTCCCGTTGTTTTTTGCTTCACCTCGCGCTCACACGAGAACGCATCGAAGTTGCCGACTGAGTTCTTCGGGGTTTTCCCACTCGTCAATCATCCAGTCCTCGTATCGTTGGCCCCGGGGAACGAACTGGCTCTCATGGGTTCCCGTCCTCGTTCCGAGCTATTCTTTCGGGTCGAGGGAAAGCGTCCGCGATCCTTGATAGAATCCGAAACTCCAGCTGGCGCGCGCGCCCCGACGCGTTGTAAGCAATTCGAGTGACCCTGATATCCCTAGGGGCCCCCGAATGATTAGAGCTCCGGAGATATCCCACCACAAGTGATCAGGAACGGCCAAATTAAACCCGCGCCCATCCCGGTGAGCTCTCAGGGGTCCTCTGTATGAACTCTCGGTGCGCGCTGGGAAGGTGGAGAACGGCATCGGGGAGCGCGGCGTCGACCTGCTCTCGGCTGGCGAGTCGGGCCGGAACTCGGATGCACCTTCGAGCCTCCCGAACGGATGATGCATCAGCCGAGCGACTGGGTGATGACCTTGAAGCGGTACGACCCATCGGATCGTTGAGAAACTCGAAACCCGATAAGCCGGGAGGCCACTCGCCTTACCATCACCGGACCGCTCGAACACCCTCATCCAAGCACGTCATCACTGCGCGGCCCAGCCCGCATCAGTGCTGGGAGACGACGCAGGAGAATTGAGTTCCCCCCGCCCCCCGGTGACGAGGAGCTCTTTGGACATTTCACAAAATACATCCGCCCGCTCAACGCAATCCATCCGCCGAGAAACGCGTCGCTCAACGGAAAACTGGTTTGGAACCGGATCTCTGGTCGGTACAGGCGAACTTCTGCAGCGGGGTCAGTGTGAGCACAGTACGGGGAGACCCACAAGAACGATTTCATTACGGAAACGAGAGCCTAACAAGGAACACTCCGCACGACCGATGCGACGTCGACGTGCGGACGCGCTCGACTTACGTTACGTCGAAGACACCGACGCGACGAATCCGGCTTCTTCCCGTCCCTCCCCAGGCCTGGTTTCGTCGCTGCGATATCGGCCCCCTCGTGGGTCCCTGGTCCTTGTTTGCTCCGCCGCTCCTGAGTGGCGCCGTTTTACCCTCACTCCCTCTTTTTTGTTCGCCCTCGAGTCTCAGCTGTCTCGCTCTGCGGGGTTTTCAGCTGCCGAACTCATCTTCATGAGCTGCTCAGCCGCTTGGAAAATGAGCGCAGCGGACTTGATATACCACGACAAAGAAAAAAACAGCGAACAGAAAGCAACGGGAGAACTGCGAGCACACAGAGTAATCCCCAGGAGGAGGTGAAATCTGTTATTTGGGCGGGAGACGAGCAGGAGGGCGAGGTGTCGGCTTGAAAACGCCGCGTTTGCAGCGAGGATGTCAGCTCTCTAGCTCACCGGTGAGGGAAGCTCAAATGAGAAAGGAGAAGACAGCGAGGAGCCCCAAATCCATATCTCGTGGAGTTTCCCCTCTTGTATTGCGTGGACCAGGCGAATAATTCTGATCGATCTGTGTATCACTTCTGGATGAACTGTCGAGGGCTACACTCGGGTTCAAGCGCTACGAAATTTCGCGGAAAGCTCGCTCTTCCCAGCTCGGAGCGCCCCCGCCCACTTCATTGTGGATGTTCGCTCCCCTCGAGAAGTCGTCGAACGCCCATGTCCGAGTTCTGAGCGCAGGCCGCTGGAAACGGAGGATGAGATTCTATTTAAAGCTCATCTGCTGCGAACTTCTGCTGACGTCAAAGTTTGTCGCGCAGAACTACTCCTTCTGGGCAGAGCCGTCTTGTGTGCGCTATATCGCAATGAGTGTCCGCTCATGATGTTTACGACGCCGAAGTCAATGCCTGCGTGGTCAGACATCTGCATACAGACTGGCGTTGCCTCCTACGCGCACGCTAAGGAGAACGTATCAAGAAGCTGTCAATGTTCAACATCGCAGCCTGTGGTTGCGACTCATCCTCGATCCTGCCAGAACGCGCCGTGATGATGTCGTCAAATTCATGGCCTGCGACTCGGTGGAACGCAAACTGAACCTCGGAGCCGAAAGCCCAGACTCCTCGGGAATGAACAGTGGGAATGGAGGAGGGACCAGAATGGGAAACTAATAAAGCGGACTCGAAGAAAGGAGGTCATAAAAACGACGATCCACGTGGAGAAAAATGCGAGCTGCAAATCCACTTGCTGCCAACGTCGCTCGCTTGAAATCATGATTGATCGATAATCGAGGCAACACCGACAACCCGTATCGTGGATTCCCAGCATCGAAATCTCAGCGATTTTTCTACTCGGAGAGTTGGAGCGCGAAGTATCATGCAACTCGCTATCGACAAGCCTGCGTTTGCCGCTCGTGTGGTCCATTAGCCCTGGGCCGAAAAGCTCAACCTCAACTCGAGCAACGACGCGGGTCACTAGCATGCGGGTCGGGGACAGCGAGACCTTGAAAAAACGCAATTGGGAAAATCTCGGTTTTTTATTGTCATCATTGCGGGTTGTTGTTTTTTTCTGTTGTTGTTCTTGGAAACTCGACTCGACGGTATCGCGGTTCAGAGCGGAGTTTTTCGAGTTTTTGACGAGTCGAGTCCGTCGGACGCTATCGGCGCGACATTCAAGCTCGGCATTCGAAAGAGATACACTTTATGATAACTGGGATGTCGACGACAGCAGACGCTCCCTCGCGCTCTCCGCTAGTCGTTCGCTTTGAGATTTTTCAAAACTTCTGTCTCCAACGTCAGAGTATTATTTTTCAACTCTCGGACAACTCAAGAAAGGCATTCACAACATTCTGTACACAACTTTTGGGATCTGCTGAATTCTACGCGGGAGCGAGCCGGACCAAGTGCCTCGTGGCACTAGAACCCTGATTCTCTCTCCGATCGTTCTCGCGTGTTTCTTCCTCTGCTCTCGCAGAATAATTCCAATTTGAGAGTCGCGTCCCTCCGGCGATCTGTCTCCTCGTTTGAAAGTTTTGCTCTACGTTTGACTCCAGGCGGGTGCTCCGGCCCCCTGCCAGCCGGAACTCCTCCAGACCTGATGGACTTCGTGGTGCTCTTTGTTTCTATACATTGTCATGATTGAGAATAACGACTGCACATTCTAAAACATTCACAGGTCCAAAGCGTTCGATTCCTGGATTCAATCTACGCGATTGATCGTTGCACCTTCCCCGATCAAAAGTCGTAAGAGTATGTATTGCAGTGTACAAGGGAACATACCCGCGGAACCGACTCGTTCATCGGTGCGAGAACAATCCTCCGACGGGAACGAACGATCGATGGATTGCACGGGCGACTTGATGCATGATCATCCGGACTACTTCGCCATCTTCCGGATATTTACCCAACAGTGGGATAGAAACAGTAATATATAGTTTGCTCTCATTTCACAGTTCAAGGATTTGATAGTCAAGACTCGTGTATAAGAAAATAGCTCATCCGAATAACTTCTGATCAACTTCCGTTTTGTCCCTCCCGTCCTTCCGAAGTTGGTCCCATTGTGAGTTGGCTCCGCAAAGTGCTCCGCAGACGACACACTTTATCGGAAGCCTTTAGCATGCTGCCAGAGGGGCGTCGGTACCGTGGTACCGTGATACCTACGTTGTAGAAAAATATGCGAGCCAATCACTATTGTTGGCCGCTCGGCTTGTAACTCGGTCGAAACTTTCAAACGGGAGAAGATTGCGGCTCGATGCGGGTCTCAAGCGGGAGCACTCGACCAATGCGTCTCCAGCGAGATCGTCGACACACCTGAGCGTTGTTCCTTGAGACGGCTCACTCACGCGTAGATTCCAGCGCAATTCTTTCATGAACATATAGAGGAAGGGTGGAGTACGTAAGCGGGTTCCTGCTTTTCTTGAGGAGGAATTCCGCAGGAGATCACTTCGTCGTAAATTTGAGGTCCTGGCGTCCCCTGCGGGGAGCTCGCAGGAAGCCTCGTCGTCCGCCTTCTCGAAGACCGGTCTAATCCTTCAACAGATCGAGTCCGGCTGATTCGCGTCCATCGTCGAGCCCAGCAGTACCGCCGTATGATTGGGGTTGGTGTTCATCTCGAGCATGCCGACATCGCTAGAAAGTAACAGATGTGAGTGTTTGGTTTTTGCGTCGATGTCGTGTTATTTTGTGCAGCGACCGTTCACTGACGGTCTACGTGGGACAGCCGCTGGTTGTTGTCGTACGCTACTTCGACCAGGGAAGCTGCCACCAGAGCCCACGAAAGCACTTAGCCCTCTTACGACGGGTTAATGCAGTCGCCGTCGCAGCAGTTCAACTATGCTCGCTGAGCTGCGCACGCTGCGACGCACACGGACGGAAAACGATTTCCCGAATCATCTCTCGGCTCCCGCGGATGGTCACAATTGATCTCAGGAGGAAAAAAGCCCGTTGCTCCACTCGAAGCCCCAGAAACCAATGTTTCAGCCGTTGGTGGTCGCCGCTGGTCGAATGGTGTGTTATGTTATGACCGAGCGAATTGAAGCCGCATCGGTTGGTGATGTTCTCTAAGGGGGTCAGGGTTGGGCTCGGAAGGCAGACTCACCTCATGCTTGATATCTGCATTTGGTTGACGTCGGGCATCGGCAAAAGTTGGGGCATGACCGTGATTCCCCCTAACTGCGAGGCGTCCGGCCATTGGAGGGAGCCGTGGGTGGGAAGCTTGGTAAGGCAGTCGTCCAGAGTCAGAGTGGTCGTCTCCCCGAGGACACCACCCCCCTCCAAATGTCAGAGAGTCGTTTCCCTGAAAACGGCCAGACGCGTTAATTGTCTTGCGGTAAAACACGATGTCGTTCGCGTTCTCCCCGCTTCCGCCCGCTGTGTTCTTCGACTGCGGGAGCGGACGGTTTTGATGACCGCTGGTTTCCACGGAGGCTCGAGGTACAATATAACTTCGTTCGTTTATTCACTGAAACCTGCTATGGAGAGTTCTCATATTTTCGTTGGTGAGCGCATGGTCCAGTTCCATATTAAACGTCCGTAGGTCAAGGAGACCCGTTGATTGCGGATGTAGGAGGGGGGGGGGCTTATATCGGGACGAGGAAGGCCGAGCTCTCCGAATGCGGTTACTTCAGCTCAGAGAAAGGATCACCGTATTGGGAACGTAAGCCGGCTCACAAAGTGTTGGAACGAGCATTCGGCGCGGCACTTCGAAGGAGTCGTCCTGCGTTTCGCTGAATCGGCGTCTCCGGATCTGTTTTGTGTCTTCTCAACGTCGGACGACCAGAACTCGAACGCGAGAAGAACCAGTTTGCTTCCCGTGCAGGCATCAACATTCAAAATAAGTTTGGCGAACGCAAAATAGAGCTCAAAAAGGCGCATCTCGCTTCCTGAGGGATTCGATTTCTCCGAATGCGCCTCTCTTTTCCCCGGATGACGTATTCCTTGCGAGCGGTTCTGTTTTCTCCGTTCTGCGGGTAGGCGTGTGGGAGAACGAGGGGATTTACGTGAACGCTATCCACTTCGGGCTCGGCGTTCGACCAGGGTCTACCCTTACGATCGTTTCCGAGAACAATAATTTTCACGAGACATTATTAAAAGAACTTTCTTTGTTGCGTGCTCCTGTTATTGATGTCGCTGTTGCTACCGGCAGCACCGTTCGGAAATGAATTTTTGTCAAACGGGTGGGTCGCGCGATCGCAGGCCGGCGAGCTCACGAGCCTTCGTGCGGCTCGCGAAAGAATCGAGCGGCTCGGTCCACTAACTGATCAGCGCTATTGGCATATCGACGATCAGAGGAAGGGGAGAAGAGGCTGTTCGTCATGCTCCCTTGCTTCACAGCTCGACTCGGTATCGTTAATGTTTCCGCAGGTACACGATACTCACGCCAGACCGCAGCTTCTTATCTGGAAGACCATGGATCGCAGTTTGCTTCGTCGAGAAGAGTGGTTCTTCGAGAAATCTAATTTCCCGAAGGGGGAATGCGTCCCCGCAGCCAAGCAGCGTTGAGCATCGGGAAGGAACGGCGAGTCTTCCCCAATGGGATCCCACCCAGAGCCGATAAGGGAGAGAAGTTCAGGGGTATTCACGGCGTTCGGGCTAGGAACCCGAACTGTTTTCAGCTCCAGAGGATTTTCGAGCTCCAAGTCGACCCGAGGATACATTCTCTCTTTCTAGATAATCGGGAACGAAGCAGGTGGCGTCGTACCGGTAGCCGTGGTATCGATCCGATCCGAGCCATAGCCCCAGCCGGGGAGCTCCTTGGGCGTGGGGAATCGGAGAGTCCCTAACGATTGGGGAAAGAACTCGGGAACGTCCGGAACGCAGCCTCCATACTCCTAAGCAATGGGAACTCCCTGATGGACTTGCAGGAATTCCTACTCTGGAGCTTCTGCCCTTCGAGCGTCGAACCTTTCATGAACTTCTCTGTCGACCGATACGTCCGTCCCGAACAAGGTCGGAGAAATCGTCACTAAGCGAGACAAGAACAACAATCCGCACTTTTGTGGAATCGTCTCTGAGGGAAACTTCCTCCAAGCGCTGGGGTTGTCGGGCAACGATCGGAATTCGGCCCTGCCGGCACTCGATAGGTGATGGGATACGCCCTCAAGCAACTTGTTACTCTCTGACTGAGCCATTCGCTTCTTTCAAAACTCTCTGTATGCGATGGATTCAGAGAGTCCGGCGTTGGGACCCAGTGCGGCGGTTGGCGTGCTCCTCAACAACTTGACTCGCGGCGTGCTGTTCAGAAGACTCATCCGAGGAATTGAGAGGTAGGAGACCGAGAGGCTCTGGCAGCAGCGCATTGAGACGAGAGTTGGGAACGTGACCTCGTCCCCACCTCCCATCGAGGATTGCGTGCATCCTGTTCCTCAATTTCCTCCCGAAACTCCGACGGCATCGCCCAAGCGCATTGAAGGATTTCGCCCGAGGTCCCGGCCGTCTCTCGCTCCGCAGCTCGTTACGAGCTGGCGAGAATGAGTCAAAGATACCTCTTTGTCAACGAAGGAGAACGAGCAAGTAGAAAAGGCTACTCACGAAGCGATATCACCGTTGGTCATCGCGGAGAGACTGAAAGGATGCGAGAACATCGATTAGTCTTCAGCAAGCTGGCCCCGATGTCGGAGTGACGTTCGAGCCGTTTTTTGAAGTGCTCGCCGCTCATCTCAGAAGGCGGATGGGGGATGGGGGGGGGAGGAGGAGGGATCTGATAATCTATTACTAATTTTGCGAACAGTACTTACATATAGCTTGTCTTTGCATGTAAGGGTTCGGCCTCATCATGGTATGGCGGCAGATGCGTCGACCCGATGTAGTCGGAGTCCTCCGACGACTCGGATCTGGCCGTATGACAGGAACCGGAAGCAGCTGTACGCAGCTCTCCATGAAGACTAAGCAAAAGTGTCGGATTGACGAACGAGTGCACGAATGCCACGTGCAGACTTATTTGATACCAAAGATTGTTGCTCAGGCCCGCGATGTTAACTGTTGAACCGCGGAAAGCATTAGAGCAGAGCATCGGAGTGCAAACTCCCTGAAAACGTTTCTCAGCTTGAGGGTCCACCAGCACAACGCGTGTCCTGAACGATGCGCAGGATGTGTACCGACCGCCCCCCCCCCCCCTTCAATTACGTATCGTGCGAGTTCTGACTATAGCAGGGAACAACTGCAATCGGGATTCGTAGGGACGCGACTCGAACGTCGACGACTCCCGTTCGCTTGCCGAGCGCATTCCTTTCGAGCTCTTGTCGAGAGCATGTGGCTCTCTTCGATGGGGGGCGGAGAACAGCAAGGAGACACGATCGAAAGGAGCGGTGGGGATGCCGGGGAAAAGATTCGAACAATGAGGAATTGGAGATGCCCGAGAAAAGGGGAGAGACCGAAATTTCAATCAGGAGATTCGTCCCGAAATCACTGTGGCTTATGTGAGGCACGTCGCGGATCTGGTGTAACAACGCGTGCTCAAACTTCCAACTATCCACGATCTGACGGAAACTTTATAGATGTTTGTCCGCTCGGAGCGCTGGCGGGCTGGCTGGCTGGCTCGTCGCCAGATTCGAGCGACTCCGACAAGCGAGCAAAGGAACAGGCTGGCCGCCGCCGCCTGCCTGCCAACTAGTCAGTCAGTCAGTCGGTCGGCAAGCAATAAATGGCTGCCTGTGCAGCGATTTCGCCGTCCGCTACGGCTAGTTCTGAGCAGGCCGCACCGAAACGCCCGAGCTCCGTGCCAGAGCCGCGAGAAGACAGCGCAGCCATGAAATTTTCAGTCAAGCGAGCAGTCGGAACTGGCGATCCAGCTGCTCGCCAGACTGTGGGAGCGTATTCGGTGACTAAATCTCTGCTGGTCGATTGCGTCAGGTGCAATTGAAGGGGAAAGAAGATTGCGCCGTACTTCTTCCCACTGTTGCCGACTCCCAGAAGAGCGCATTCGACGGTAAGCTCTCCATGTCCTCCGCAAAAAGAGGCAGAACGGTGAAGGCGGAACGCTCGTCAGGAGGATTGCGTCGACAAGCAGAACTAGCTCTGGAATACTTTTCGTTCGGGACCCAATCTTGAGCTCCGTCCGAGTCTACGACGGGGGAGAACGGGCATGCAGGTTGCGTTCGGGAAAGCAGGAACTCAGTTCGTATCCTGGGGATTCACCGAGTTGAGTTGCGCGCTGTTTCCGGGCGAACAGCTGTCTTGGAAGAACAGGTTCGAATGACCCGAGTGCGGAATGTGCGCTCGATTTTCGAGCTCATATTTCCTTGAGATTATTAATGAGAAGAAGAACTTGGGTCCCTTGTCTGCGAGCCGGGTGGCGTTGAGCGGGAGCACCGCCAGAGACAATGAAGTAACGAAGAGACGCAAGGGCTTTTGTGCCTTTTCATCATTAATTTTTCCAAAGGACAGCTCCTGATCCGGAGGGGAGAGGAGAAGGAACGGCAGGCTCCCAGCAAGGAATACAGAATGTTCCTCCCGCGGAACATCGCGTTGGAGGAGTTTTTTCTCCCTCTAGCTTGTGTTGTCGTGTGCCAAGCTGTCCCTCCGATGGTTGGCATGACGGCTGGCTGACTGCTCGGTTGGTTGAATGCTCTCGTATAAAATCCATATGCGAGGCGAAACGACACAAAGCAGAAGCAAGGGAGACCCGCCGGACGGCCGGGGGAGATAGAAATCGGAAAAAGCGGATTTGGAAAGGAGCATGAGGGAAATCCGGCGGGGGAGCGCGAGAACAACGAACGCTGCATACTGGACCTCGTATGACACAGTCTCGATAGACCAAACTCTGTGTTAGCTGCCGAGTTTTTCCCGAACATGTTCCGCGTGAGATTATCCACCAACGCGTCCCACGGTCCGATTCTCGAAATAGACGACTGAACGGAGCAAGATTGTCCTCGGAACAGGCGGGGAGGAGGGGGGGGGGGGGGGCTGCAGGAGCTTGGCACTCACTTGGCTGCAGGAGCGTAACCGAAAACAGAGGTCCCCAGAAGACGAGATAGGCCACGAGCATGATGACGAACATTTTGACTCGGCGGATCCCTTCTCGTTCGAGTCTCCCGATGTAATTCTGAACGGAGTTGCTGCTATTGCTGCATTGATCAATGTTGTCAGCTGGAAAGGAAGCAGATAGCTAAGTGAGCGTCCTGCTCCCCTGAAAAGCGAGTTCTCTGTGTTCCTGGGCGGCGGAAACTCTTGGTCTGAGTAGAAGCATCTTTCCACAACTGTCACTTGTCCCATCCGAGCTCTCGCATGGACTGTTCATGCATGCGATAGATTTCCAGGACCCAGCGACCTCCGGTCGGAAGAACGAAATGTTTCCGAGTCAAACCCGAGGAGGAATGTGTCGGAGGTGTGATTGTCTGTGAGTGCTCCGGACGCAGCGCTTCATTTGCTTCAGAGCAGAGGATCCCCATGAAGGAATTCTGATGAGTTGATGTTATTTGCAGCTTCTTTGGAGTGATAGGAGTTGCTCTGGTCGTTTCGAGTCGAGTTCCGTTCCCGGAAAGAAGTGGCAGAGAACCAGCATCTCACTATGGATAGATGGACGGATGAATAGAAGCTCATAGTGAAAGTTTCGCCGGTGGCGGTAGGAACAGCTGTTGCGCTCATCGCGGTCGTTTGACTGAGCAAAGCGCGACAGACGTGTACGCAGGGGGAAACTGTTCTGGAACGGACTTGTATCTGGCATGTGTGGACTGCGAGCTTCACCAAAGACAGATCTGGCGCTCCTTGCCATAATATCGAACTCGGCTCCCTTCCCTCGGGCTCTGAAGCCGACGCCGAGAACGACGACGTCGGCTTCCTCTACCACCACGATTGTAAAGTCCAGTCGCGACCCACTCACCGTTTCGCATTGAAATCACCGTGGTCACGAGGCTGGCAATCCGGAGGCTGTCGACGTTCCCGCGGGCCTTATGGAGGTCCTTGAAGAGTTTCCGTAGGTGAATGCCCATCAAACCCACACAGAGCAGGTTCACCCCGATCCAGAGGATGTTGAGCACGTAATGTCGCACTGGGCCATAAACTATTGGGCAGACGTCGAGGCCATGCGATGCGGGATCACGGTTCTGATAGAGAGCTCCCGACAGAAATGTGGGACCCAGATTAATGGTGAACGCGGCGAACCAGATGATGAATAGGCCAAACATTATACACTGCGGGCTCTCGAGGAGGATCTGCAACGAATTCCATCGCTTTGAAGTGGTGTATCTCGAGGTGGGTGAAACTGCTGTCCTTTGATGAGATCTAATAAGTTCGCTTCGTCGAACGACGGCCAGGAATTTTCAGAGGTTGTTGACGAAACCCGCTCGTTGAGCTCCATGCAGAACTTTCGCTGAAGCGATCCCGGATAATAATCGGAGAGCTGCGCGAGGCCGCGGCCTCCGCATCATGGATGCCCTCGGGCTCGTTTCGAACAGACCAAAATAAATACCTGGCTCGAATCTATGACGGAGTTCGGAGTATCCTGATCGGGTAACAGAGGCACATCGTTGAGGACGGCGACCAGGAGATTCACCGTCGAAACAGTCACCAGCAGGAGAAAGCAAGTCTCGATGAGGGCGCACGGCGGAAGACGCTGACAGAGCAGCACCGATATTCCCATCGGTACCAACAGCAGAGCTCTCACGCAATCGACGAGGCCTTGATGGAACAACAGACCTTGCGACCATCTGCGGACAACAGCTGTGAGTTTCGTCGAAGCAATCAATCGACATCGGATCTTCAGCGCGTAGCGGTGGGCTCCGTCTGGAGCCGAACGCGGAAATTCGGAAAAGCTGGGTTGTTACAGAAACGAGCGGAGACACCTGGGCAACGTCGGATCGAGAACGGGCTCGATCGCAGGAACGACGAATTCCGGAATGCGACGCACTAACGGAAACAGACCCCGGGCGCTCAAGTTTTCCCTGCTGGCGGCCTCGGCTCGCATCGAGAGCAGAAGCACGGAACGTTTCCAGTACCAGACTGGAGAGAAGTGAGCGATGCGTTCAGTTTTTGTTCGAGACGATCCAGAAGTTCGATGAACTTCGAATCTCGAGAAGTCGCTTCGAGTGACCTTGACCACATGTGAAAGAATGGAGTTCCCTCCGCTCGGATCCCGAACAGCCAGCTCTGATCTGATTTCTGACGAGCTTGCGCAGGAATATACGGTCGCGGCTCCTCCGTGCCCGGACTGTAATTGGGCTCCTCCGTGCGCAGAAATCGCCGGGCGGGTCTGCTCGGAATTCATCCGCGGAGCTTACCTTCGGAGAGCTTTGTTGGTCAGGATCAGCGACATCAGGAAAACGTTGGCACTCACTCCCAGGAACGCGATCGTGAACAAGACGATTGCTTCGGATGTCTGAGCCGGATGGCAGAGGACTCCGTTCCCTCTGTGCTGCGAGGCCATCTGACAGAGTTTGGAACAAGGTAATCAGAGAACAGTTTGCTCGGAGCACATGACAAAATACCTACTTCTCAAAAGTTTCTCGAAGTCGGTCCCCGGCGGTATCGCTCCGGATTCAGCTGATTGAGCTGACTCTCACTGAACGGGTGAAGCGAGAAAATGGCCTGGCGTTCATCCCTCGATATACTCCGTTCGGGAAACCCCAAGAGTCGGACAAGAATGTGATGAACCAGAATGTTAAAAGACTGTTCCCGTTCAGCTGCTTTTGCGATTCCTCCTCAGGTCGCGGAAACTCGAGACTCTGAGCATAGCGGCCGCTGCCTGAGAAGATCCGTTCAAATTGCGTCTGAGTTTTTCTTGCCCTCGTTTTCTCTCGCTTCTGAGAACGGGAGCTATCCGTGAGATCCCTCCTCTACGGAAGAGGACCTTTGTGGCAATACGTCTACGAGGAATGAGCATCGCTCACACTATAAAAAAAAAGCCGGGTAGCGCCTAGTTTCGATCCTCTCAGCTCTGCAGAACCTGCCGCAACGAACGGTATTTGTTTTCGAGAAAAGTGGGCCACAGTTCAAGCGCGGCTTCGCGATTTGTCGCGAGTTCCTGATTCGAGAGCGACTGCGGAATATTCCAAATGATCTCTCCCAATGAGAACGTTCTCTCTCGGATCAAGGCGATGCATCCATGAATCCGCGTGATCTTTACAGCAGAAACGCACCCAGCTATCACGCTTCTTTTCAACCGCGGTGAGCGAAATCCTCCGCGAGGGGCGGGGGTCGGCCGGAATGGGTACCGCCCAACTCGGAGGGCGCTACGTCGACCCAATGGGGTCCCTGTCCGGTTGTGAATTCGCCCGCGCAATACGAAAGCCGACTGTTTCACTTTGGCATCTCTGGTCAAGGCAATCGCCCCCTCCGAAACTCGTGTTCTCAAACCAAGATTTCGCTCCGAGTCCAGCAAAGACCTTGAGTCCGAGATGCCCTGGTTCTCGAAGTACGGGAAAACTTGTCTGAAGATGGACCTCAACTGAAGAGGGAGCTCTTTTCATAGACAGTCATTTTCCGAATACACTTCGGCAGTCGGAGAGTGAGTCATGGTGAAGTCTTAGAAGCTTCGCTCGATCTTTCCAGACCACCACTGTGGCCGTGGGAGCTCGTCTCCTCCGAGTCAATGGAACGGAAACGCACAGAGTGGAACCGCGTGGCAGAGCTCGTCGAGCGAAAAAATGGCAAGATTGACGCGGCGGCTCCAACGCGATTATTGGAAATATGAGCATGCGAAAATTGGCCACCGGTTGTACCTTGACGTTGTTGAGCTAGCTTTGTCAGAGGCGAACAGAGGCTAGGTTCGGCTTGGCTGGAGTTTAAAGGTAGGCGAAAGAACGACGACGACGGCAAGAATAGGAGAAAGTCAGGCGGCGAACTACTTCAACGCAGTCGGTTGGCTTGACTGCTCAGGCCTTGGATTTTAAAAGGGGCGCGGCAGGCACGTTTTTGGCAAAAATATTTCGCTTTCGATAAGATTCAGGCCCGGTTGCGAATTCGAGAAACAGCTGAGCTCGCGCGGCTCTGCGAATCGCACCGCTTGCCAGCATATTAGCAAAAATCGTCCCTCCGCCGGAGGTTCTTCCGCCCTCCGTTGAAGTAAAGGGAGATGGGAAACCTCTCCCGGACTCTTGGAGATGAAACGGAGGGAGCGAAGAAAACCTCGCTCCCCCTCATCCGACTGTTGAATTTGGCACAATCTTGATGGCGCGAGTTTGAGCGCCCGTTACCCAATGTGTGTCTTTTCTCCTGTCTACCATCAGCCGCCGTCGAGTCTAGTAGCCGTAGGTTCGCCACTCGTAGTTCTTCTATGAACTCGATTTGATCGCTAGCGAGCCCTAGAGGGCTCAAGTGGTGCTCCGCGAGAACGAAGGGTCCCGCAACATGGAAGAATCGAATGAGGTCTCGCTGAAGGTCACCCGGCCACAAGGTCACGTCTCCGATCGTTAAAACCAAACCGAGCTCGGAGTCGGGATCCGTCGAAACAATCGGGAGTTTTCGGAGATCCGAATAACTCGTTCGCCGATCGGCTGAATATTTTGAGATATCGTCAGAGGAAAGAGTCGACGGCTCAGTTTGGAGTCCGGACTCCGAACCCATCGGTGGTTCGAGGAGACAGCGGAGCTCGTCAAAACACGACGCAGCACGGGAGCGGAACGAGAGTCTTTTATCTAAACAGGAACGGGGGCTCCGAGTTCCAATGGAATATGAGTCACCAAATGCCAAGACACCGAAAAGTATTCTAAGACGGGGAGCTCACCTGATGATAGTGATGGTAGCCTGTGATTGCAGGTTGTGGACTCTGCGTCGTGGTTGTGGCATGCTGATGCAGAGAAATATTGCTGGCGTTGATGTGCACGTAGGGGGCCAGCACAGCCCCGTCATTCATGTTGCGCACCAGATATCTCTCCCCGAGCACCGGTTCTGGCCCCTCGAAAGGCCACCAGCAGTCGATCACCGAACTTCCACCTGCCGCCGCAACATACCTGAAAGAATGGACGCGGCGTAAAGGAAACCGCGACATCCAGAGAAAATCTTCCCTTCCGAGGTGGAGGAGACATCGATTGACATCAAACGCGGAAAAAACTTCCGCCCCTTCTCCAATTCCAGCTCAATTTTCGTTCGCCAGTCTCTCCCTGTCTCAGCCTCAGTTTCTCGGAGAAGAGAACGGATTTAAACTAGCTCCATCCGAATGCTGAACTTCCGCCCGAGTGTTTGTGCGGAACTCGAAAAGCTCCATGGCAAGTCTAATGACTCGCTGGCCCGCTTGATTCTCGGCGGGACGTTTTCATGGTCCTCAATTGATGTCGGTTGACGTTGTTGACTCAACGAGCAGTTTATTATACCGGCCGGAAAGTGCACGGTGACAAGCGGCCTCTCTTGTGCTGACTCTCATGAATGTAGGGTGCCGCTTGCGAGCTCGGTTGGTCCCTCTCTCGAGTTCTGACCTGAGGGACACACTGCGCATCTAGTGCGGCGGATGTTTTGTGGAATAGAACCATGAGCGCCTGACCCCTTTGGTGTTCACAGGGGCACAGTCGATAATTCAATACATCAAATATTAAAGTCTTCTCCCCACTGGGGAGCTCCGTCCCGCGGGAGGAACTCCTGGAGTCAGTCTCGATATGGGTTCGACCAGCTCGGAACAAGTGATGAAAAGCTCTTTGTGGTCGCCTCCATCACGTCGGGTCGTTTTTGAGCGGGACGGGGCTCAAAAAAACTTTCAAAGACGTTCTCAGAAAGCCAGAACGCACGTCAGAGCTCCCTCCTAGGAAGAAGCTCAAGGTACACCTGAGGAAACATTAGAAGTGTAATCGAAAACTCCTGAAGTCAGCCGATCTCTCAGCCGGCTCGCCCGACGCTCCACCTCGACGAGTGCATGACGAGCTCCGTCAGCGCAGGACTTGCTACAGGGCTCGAAAAGTGATCCTGCTGCGCTCTCTCAGACTTTCTCTTAAGTCGAGTCTATTCGCTTTGCAATCCATGGGAAGGTGAATTCGACCTGGTTGAAGTGCTCTCAGATCGCTTAAGCACCCACCAGGTAGCAGATGGGAAACATGTTTCGTAGGCGTCGAAGGTGACCAGAAAGAAAAACCTGGTAATGATAATAGTTGAATAATAACGATGACCATGATAGTGATGATGACGTCGACGAATCATGTAAAAACCTCCATCAAACACAATGTTATCATCAGCGAGCGACTAATACACGCCTCTCTGAGGCAACACGCTATTTTTGTAGCGGAGCCATCATCACTAATGGAGAGATCATAGTCGACGAAGTCGACGCATCCCTTCTGAGAGGAACCTAGGGAGACAGAACCGGCAGAAGAAAGACTCGGGGCGGCGGAGATCCGACGGAGAAAGAAAAACGGAGAAGGATGGGACTACGAGGAGGCGAACCGGAGAAGTGGGAGACGGGCAAACGAGGGGAACGACGTGAAGGAGGCAATGGAGACGAAGTAACTCGTGAGGAACTCGTAATTGTAGCATCCCAGTAATCGACTGCACGACGGAAGACGAGAAGCAGAAAAAGTGGATCACGTTGAGAACAACGCCACCCGGTGCTTGTTCTAGGGGATGAGCGAAGAAGGGAATGCCGGTGGCAAAAGTGCCAGGGCCAGGCCAAGGTCGGGGCACCGGAAGAGGGCATACGAAACCTGTTTTAACTCGAGGCACCAGCGGATTCGGGGGAGACAGGACGTCGACGATCTTGAGTTGAGACCGAGAAAGCGACCCGGTTCGGGTCCAGGACATAGAAGTCGGAGGTAGTTCGCGTGGAGTTCACTGCCATCGCTCGCAGCGCGATAGGTCAGCGAGATGTCTGGATTGCTGGCTAACTGTTGATCGTTGCAACGGGAGGGCGCAGTAACAGCCGCAGCAAGAAGGAAACAATAGTTGTCGAATTGTAAAAAAACGTCTAATGGTTTCAGACAGGTCTGCCGACCGTGAGCGGCTGGCTGTGGGGTCATTTCCTGATTCTGCGGTCCTTCAGCTCCTCCTCATACCGAAACTCACTCGCCGAAGAGACTCGGCGGACGATAAAAATCGCGGCTGCTCCTCTCCGGTTTTCGCTCGATCTCTCTGTATTTCCCGCTCCAACCATTTTTTCCTGTCGTAAACTTAGCTCCCGTTGAGAACTCACGGACATACGGACAGACAGGACCACACGGGCTGCGCGCGTCGGACGATTCGGCATCTTGCGGGCAACGACGACATCAAACTCGTGGAGCGTATAGCGAATCGTACGCGTTTCTCCTGTTACGGCGACGTTCTTACACAAGGGGCTTGTCGCACAGCAAATCACGGGCGGAGGAGCGAGCCGACTCACATGTGCAGCCCTCTCTGCCCCAAAACGTTGACGCAACCGCTCGAATCCCCTCTAGCATTCGTCGTCGCATGATCAACATGTTCCAAGAAATTGCGGGAAAGCAAAAATCGTTGTTCGCCTCGTTCTCCTGCGAGGTTTCGCGAGGTGCTCAACAGATAATCAAAAGGGGAAGGCCGCAGATGCCTCGAACGCGTCAGGAAGCATTCGAAACTCGGAAAACTCTGCCCACTCGCCAGATTCGAGCCGCTCGCTCCTCAGATGAGACGACTCCAAATCGACTCGGGATCAAAGGATTATCGCTTCGAAATCATGATTGCTACACTCGGTCGGTCCGTCCGCGCAGAGTCTCCAACTGTCATTGAGTATCAGCTCGGGACGACTCAGAGGTCCCCTTGTTCGTAATCGAAATGGGCCGCTCGAGAAAACAACGAATATCGGACGATCGCGGAATGAGAGTGACTCTCGGAATGGAGCGGGACGCGGAACTAGCTCAAGACGCATGCAGAGCTCCCGCTATCCGACCGAAACCACTGATGCGTACATGTTCCCCAGGGTGAGAACTTTGGTGAAAGTGCACGGGTCGAGAAATTTTCGCTGGATAATTTCGTTTCTCGCTGTTCTGCGAGAGTATCGTTTCCGCCGTCGAGAGCTCCCACAAAGAAGCGACGCGACCGCCGTCATAACTGTCATCCTCGCCATAATAGTTTTGCTGAATCGGCAATCGCTCCGAGGTCGCCAACGGGGTGGCTCCAGCTCAGCAGCGTGGCTGTCGCGGCGGAGAAAACGAGCAAGACGGAAAACAGGATAAGAAAAAGGAGGAGCGGCGACCGCAGCAGCAGGAGAACCAAGGGTGGTATTGGTTCTTCGCTAGACGTTATCCTTTGGGATATGCCGCTCCAGTCGAGTTCCTTATTGCTAGACCCATCGCACCAAAGCTTGAGAGTGGTATTGCCAGCCAACCAACCAAACCGAAGGAGCTCCCCAGCAAAGCACTCGTTTGATGAGCGATACTTCGTAGAGGAACGCAGGATTAACCACCATGTCTGAATCCTCGTCTTGCGGCTGCTTCTATGGATTTTTTTTCCTCGGGGATTCTGGCGTCTTTTCTGATCGTCGTCATCCTCCTCTCTCACGGCAGCGTTTTTGTGAGGATGGATACCGACGCTAATCAATTCCTGGCGGGCCGAGGAAAGCGGTGCTCCACTGAGTGTCCTGGAGGCGCTGATACGCTTCTTTTCTGAGCCGAGAGGAGGGAACGTTGGAGAAACCGGAGGACTTCCGCGGCAGGCACCGTACGGCTCACGTTATCGCGATTCAGGCCATTGTTTCGGTACTGAAATAATTCGGAGGCCGGAGCGGCAAGGAGATCCCGTACCTTCGGTGCCATTGACGAATTGTGTTCGCCTAAGAGAACGCTCCAGTTTGCGACCCGGTCGTTGTCGTGATTGATGGCATCTCCCACGCAGAGTCAGACAGTAGACTCGTCCAGCTCGAGATTCATGAAGTCAGCTCCACGGGGTCTTGAGATTCCGTCCTCCCCGATTCGTGCCGGCCCGTTACGGTAGCAGCGAGCTCCAAGGATCGTGAGGGAGGCAGTCGAATCGATGCGAACGTTTGCAAGAGCGAACACTCGAATCTCCATCCCGCCCAGGGCCCGAATTCCTGCAGGGCTCGCTTTTTCTCGCAACATGGATTTTACCTTTCGATCCGAGTTTGATATGGCAGCTTCAAATGAGACTACGGCGATGTCGACTTGCCTCTGACAGTAGAGGGCTTTAAACGCTCTCCAGGCCTTCCGTTACTTCCGTCGTTAACTCGTCCGGAACCAGAAGCTCGGGCAGAACTTGTTGACCAGCCACCCCACGAGGAAGACGGGGAGGGAACCTGGAGGAGCCGCCTCCGGCGTCGAATTGCCCAGCCAGAAGTTCTCTCACTGCCAGGACGACCTTGACTCGAACACTTGAAAGTCGCGGGAAATCCACTTCATACGCGCGAATCGGAAACAGTGAAGGAGCGCCTAAAGTACCTCGTCTCTTACGAAGATGGCCTTAAGCAGCCGGTGCTGTTCTTTTATACACGGTCACCAGCGCGTCGTGTGAGCGGATTCTCAGTCTTCTCTCGCGGATCAAGTCATATCTGCTGTTGACCCTGGGAAGAAACAGAACGCCCGTTCCCGCCTGACGCTCAACCGAAATGATTTTGACGGAACAGCCGCGCGGGGACACCAAATTCATCCTCGATACAACTGTGTATAAATCCAAGGGAGAAAGACTTCCGCTGTCTGAAGGCTTCGCCATCTCATCATCGAGAGAATAATGATCGAGCGACGAGATGGGAGACCAGCACTCGAAGTTCATGTTGGTGACAGCCGCCGTTTCCACTCGGGAGAGGCTCCCAGGCCAGGCATGGAAAGTCTCGATGTACAGGAACGAAAAATATAATCGAGTGCCTCGAAATCCAATCAGATAGGAACGGACAACGTTTACACTCGTCGGTACTCTTACATTTCTCCCCCCCCCCCCCCCCCGCAAAAGTGCCATAGACGACTCCTCCGCGATTCGGGAATACGGAAGACACGCGAGTTTGCGGACCGCATTTTAGTCTTCGAGATCCAACAGGAATCCTCGTTCCCAAGAACCTCGCAGACCGAAATGTAATCTGAACTCATGCACAGGACTCATAGGGCTGAAACTCATACTTCTTGAGGAACTCAAGTCAGAATACGATCAGTCCTGTCATTTCAGCTCAGAAGACCGTCCATGAGATTTATTCTCCAAGCGCCGTTGTCTCCAAAGGTGAAGATCGTGATTTTCCGGTTCGAACCTCTCAAAAAATATGAGCCCTGCAGAACAAATGCCCGGAGATACTCTCTGCTCAGGTGACATTCCGAGGGAGGTCTCGCTCGAGAGACGGAAATTCGGTGTGTTGAGTCGACGAGTTCGGCGCATTCAGAAAATAAGCCATGGCTTATATTCGTCTTGGGGTGCGAAAACTGGACTACGGCTTATTTTCGGGGTATGGGTCACATAAACCAAACTGCGAGTTTCACCCACATAATCGAACACGGGAGGACTACGAACCCACAACAACAGTGTGCTCGAATCCCTTGCCACAAACTTCTCAGCTAGCAGGCGTCATCTCAAATCGGCGCTTATTAAACCACACAAATTCGAGAACGTAGACATCCCGACAATCCCGACGTTTCTCGCGCGCAGGCTCCATGCTGAGATCAGTTGCAGCTTTGGCTTATATTTGGGGTACGGCTTATAGAATCGAAATGTTCGAAAATCGAGGTATGGCTTATTTTCTGAAAGAAACGGTATGTGAGTTTCCGTACTCCGAAGGGGGTCATCCTCTCTACGACATGTCGTTCCCAAGCTTGGGTCGAAAAATCGACCCAAGCTGAAGAGGCCGCCAATTCGCGCGAGAAAGGAATAGTAAGGAGGGAGGGCTCCCGGCCGTCAGTGGAGTCAAAACACACGTCCAATTCCGCCGATCCTTTTCGGATTTCTCGCGAATGACACCGAAACCCTCTCCTTCATTGTCCCTCCTCCACCGGAGAGAGAAACGCTGTGTGATCATATGTGCAGTGCACAAATATTCACTTTGTGCGTCTTTCGATTTCCGATAGCTTCAGCGGTTCTGGTCTCCATCTCGTTCCACGATCTGGAGGCAGGAACTTGCTGGTGGACGATATGCCAGATGACATGAGAAAGCCCGGCCGAGATCATGCTAATGATGTTACTCGACGATTGTGTGACACGAAGTTTCAATGGGTCGCGGTTTGAGGACATACATATCACTGAGCTGACCTCCATCATGACTTTGTAGGAGACGTGGGATCGTGTGATGGCAGACAAAGGCAGCCTTTGAATGGAACGCCACGGGCGCGGACATTGCTTCGGGGAGAACGAGAAGCACAAGGGAATTCAAATGGCAAGAAGTCGAATCAGCGAAGGTCGTTGCTATCTGTGATGGTCCGATGTCTTGTCCGGCTTCGTGCAATCGTAGAATGCTGACAGCGTTTCGTTCGAGTCCTTTCCGTAATCGTTGTGTTTGCATGAGGCAGAGAATAATAAAGGAGAATCGATCAGAAGATTACTGGGCAACGAACGCGACGCTGAACGAGACTGTGGAGGAGCAATTAAGCAAAGCTGTTAACGTTGACGATTCGACTGGCGTAAAAACAGACGCCCCGCGCTCGGGGACGTTCCCATCGGAGATCGGGCAGTTCCGGTTCGCCTGACATGGGATCCGCGGTCACGCGGCTTTTTCCCGTAACGCGAAACCCGCTGTCGAAATCCTGAGGCCTATTCATAATTGACGGCCGTGTTCCGCGGGCGCGAAATGGAATTCTCCCGCGAATACGAGTGATACGAGGAGGCAGCGGCGGGGAACACCAATACCAGAGAAGCTCTGGGAGGAAATTGACAAACGGCAGAATTGGAGGAAGGCCACTTCTCACTGAAGCCTCTCGTTTGAATCGAATGTTTTAGGTCGGAATTCATTCTCAGTGCCAAGTGGGCAGGAACGAACGGACTCCTTTGTTGAAGCCTTTTTAGGTTCTCGTTTTAGTTCTCTTTCTTCGATGCCGTGCTCTTTCTTGTCGTCTTCGTCGATCAATTACTGCGATGGTGCCCTGCGCGGGCTCTGCGCCCGGCGCGAATCCCCTCTCCTCAATTTTCCCTTTTTCCAAACTCCGCTCCGAGCGGATAGTTGAGCGGATCGCTGTTCCCCGGCCAGACGCGGCGACAGCAACCGTTACCCTGTGTGTCTTGTACGTTTTGCGAACGGATTCCGCGCGCTGACCAGGCCCTGTTGCATTCCATGGAGCCATAAGGCCTATAATAATCATTGGCTATCATTCCAAGTGGTTTCGAGTGGGGATCTGCTCTGCCGATCTCGAGAGGTGGACGTCCCTCGGTGTTCTCTGAAGCCAACATAAAAACCCTCCCAGGGTCCTGTTGTTCGTCCTGAAGTAGTTGGACGCACCTCCGCCGCAGGACCCACGCCTTGCCGAATGCGAAATCACGGGAAACGTTTGAGAGCTTTCTCCGCCGGCGACGTATTCTGCCAGCCATCCGAGGAAGGATTCCTCTCCGGATCGATTCCTGAACATGGAACCTTTCATCTCCGATGATCGGCGCAGACACGAGTCGACTCGGGAACGATTCCATCTCGTTCGTGAACGATGAGCTGAAGCTCATCTGTCTCGCCTAAGAGATTCCGTCCGTTCAGAACATCCACAGATATTCGAAGCTTGAAATCTCAGGCAGAATTTCGATCGAAACGACAGCCGTTCAGTCAGCTCGTCCGTCCGAGAAGGGAACATAACCAACTCTGGTCCGGATTGCGGCCGATCTCTCTGGCGCGTGATCTATCTACGGCCTTTGCTGCGCTTCAATAGAGGAGAACAAACTAAGTGACGGGTTTCGGTTGTCATAAGCTGTAGCATGCGGAGCTTATCTCGGTACGGGCGGGATCTGCTGTGCAGTAAGTATTTTCGCAGATCAGGGATTGGCGCTTGCCCCCCTCCGGTGGGCCACGTCCCTGCTCCGTCCGTCCATCCGTCAGTCGGTTTTGAATCTTTTTTCGGTGCTCTCCGTCAAATATTTCTGACTCGTAGCTCTGCCTCCTTCGAATTCTTCTCGGAGCGAATTCCTTCTTGGAAACTGGAGTTCGTTCCTCCGGGCGAGCTCCTGCTTCAATTCCCTCTAACGGATTTCCGGATCCATAAATCTAAATAGTCTGTAATCCCATCAACCCTCAGAGTTTCCATTGTTCATAGTTATACCGCATAGAGGATCGTCTGCTGTGGAATATTACATTTCCCCACATGAACCCTTCCCCGACTGAATCGCGATGCCCGTGACTCGCTTCGTGTCGGAAGGACGTTGGAATTCGAATGCCTGAAAACATGAAGATACGGGGCTCATCGGAACGTCAACCATCGATCGGGGTTGACAGGACGAACGGAGAAGTGCCAAAAGCTTCGAAGGGAAAGTTTCCGAGTGGACGTACGGACAGACTAAAGGGTCGGTGAGTGGCTAACCAGCCGGTTCCCCCACGTGTTGAGAGGTGGAAGAAGCGAACGCGTCGAGGAGCACAGAGTTCAGTCTTTCGTTCCGAGCGTAACGGAATTCGATTACAGTCTAACGACGGACGCATGGGGAACGAGGAAACCTCTCTGTTGGAGAATAAACTGGGCCGCGGTAAACTCCTTGCTTAGTCGCTCGTTGTCTCGTTCGCTGCCTCGTCGGGAGCCGGTAGAGGCTTACCGGACGCTGCGAAGAGTTGATGTCACTTAGCACGGCCGCTTGTTTTTAGCCGTGTTGTTACCCTGCAGAGAACACGTGTAGCGATACCGGTCTGCGGGTTCCAACAGACTCTGTCACAAGACTCCGGCGAAGGTTCGTCAAATCACAGGAGTGCGAGTGGTTGGGGGCTCTCATCGGCCCGAATCCCGTTCCTCACTGTTTTCGCGCCGTTTTGGGGGGAGGTGGGGGGGGGCGTAGGGACTTTTTGCGGCCGGGACGGATTTGCGTGAGCTCGGAAGTCTTCTGGACACAATGAGGGAAGTCCGGCATACTGCTCGTCGGAATTGGAATCTGAGGGAATCAGCAGAAGGCGGATCGAGAGCGGGTAACGAACGGTGGGAAACTCGCCAGGCTTTGTTCTCAAGAATAGGAATGCAATTAACAGCCGTGGAGCTTTCCCACAATCCCACAAGTTCTCTGTTCATCTTTACTTTGTTCGGCACTCGTAAGTGTTCTGTTGCTTAAGCCTCGAGCCGGGTGATTTCATTAGAGAGAATTCCGCCTGTCGAACGTTCTCCGTCGCGAGCCAAGCGGGCTCAGCTCAGAAAGTTCCGTGCCCTTGCTCCGGGATCGCACACATGGCTACATGGAGAAAGTACGAACGACCGAACGATAAGAATGGGGGAATATATCCTCGTTGAGGAGCAGTTGTTGGTAAGAGCCGACTCGAGAGCGGCGACAGAGTCAGCGAATGAAAAGGTGCCGGGACGTCAATCAGTGGCGTCGGAAACTGGATGGAGGGACGGGAGGGTGGAACCGGGCGGGCGGAGGAAACAGACGTCCCGTTTTTGTCGTTTTTGATACGTGGCTAGCGGGGCTGCCGGTTCGACTGGTTCCCATCGCAGCCATCAACGGGTCGGCAGAGGAAAGGCGAAGTTGAAATGGCAGACGGATGAAAGGTGGACGTCGAGCAATGACTGTCGCTATCGAAGAAAGAGAGAGACATTATTCTCGTCTCAGGAAATCCCTGCGGGCATGTAACTACCCGCCGCTGCCGCTGCCGCCGCCGCCGCCGCCCAGCCACCATCTCGCGGTCGGCTAAGCGGCCGGCTGACGAACCGGCGGCCCCTTGTCCGGATGTGGCCGTTATGGACTCCGAGCTGAGGTCTGGAAGTCATTCTCGAATCCTGTCCGCTGGTCTACGGGGGATTAACTGCGGGTCGATGCGGGTGGAACTGTGCCGAGGGCCTGATCGACGGGGTCAATCGCCGCTGGTTGGACGTTGAGGCTGCAGCGGTTCGGATGCAGCGCACTGACTATTCAGCGGGTGGAGGCGTAACTTTTGTCGCTTGGCGACGGACGCGAACTTCCGGGGACTCATTGGAGATCCTGCAGCTGTCAGTCAGATCGAACAAGTCCTCGGGCCCGACAAAGCGCAGATCTTCCCCGCCGGTTATTGGCAGCGGATGAAGGCCCGCTGCAATGACCAGAACGCCCGCCGGAGCAGCAGTCAAAGCATTCGTCCGTTGCTCGATTCATTCATCCATTCAGCGTGTCTGTGAGCCGGTGGGTAGCCGGCACTTGAGCACGACCAACAACACCCGCCTCAACGCAGTGGTGGTAACCAACTCATTGAGTTGTCCCACTTGGAGACGGACACATATTTATCTACCGTGTACGGAGGCAGAAGCATACGTGGAGACGCTCGCTGCCCCGACAGACGGGGTCCGGCCGAACCGAGAGATGTTACAGATTCCTTCCGCGGAACAACTCCACCGCCGAATAACCGCGACAGCAGGAAGCTCAGCTGCCGAGTTGAGCTCGCTGCCAGTTGTGCATCGCGAGCTGAGGGAGGAAACCGGCGGATCCCGAAGCCGCAATGGAGATGTGTCCAACAACTTTTCCCGCCCGCAAGACCAGACTCGCGCGGGACTGCAGCATAAGAGTGCGGGCTGAGGTGTCGGTTGGTGCCCATTTTTATTTAGTCGGGTGAACTTCGATTTTCAGCGGTGATCCGAATCGCACAGCAGTGGAGGGCTGTGAAAAGAATTCAGCTCCACAAAGCAACGGTCGGTTTGAATGAGTGGCAACAAACTCCAAAAAAAGCTGTGCGCAACGTTGGAGTGCAACGGACGCGCACGCGGAACCGGCGATAACGAGTGGCTTCGATAGCCGGAACGGGTGCGTGAGCTGGCGCACGAGGAAGACTGCGATAGGAACGGCAGAAAGAAGTGGAATATCGAACGTTCGAAGCTACCGGCCCGAGCGCCGTGTTTGCCCTGAAGCCAACTTATCATGTGTGAGAGAGTGTGGCATGCCAACGTTCAACTGTGTCGTCCTCCCACTCCTCCCGACCGTTTTGCTTGACTGTGATACCACGTAAAGCGAGGAATTCTGAGGAATTCCTTGTCGCGGAGCCACGACGCTCATTCAGAAATGGCCGTTCAGAGTACTCGGGCCTGGCGCTCGGGTACGAGGCAGGGCCGGGTGTCCGATTTTCCAATGGTGTCCAGCCACAAGTTCGGCTCGAGAAATCTCTGCAACCTCGGAAGGCATTATAGAGCAGAGAACTTGTTGACAAAGTTGTCCTCTGAAACGGATTTTCAGTCCGTGGGGGGAAATCGCACGGAGATTGCCACTGTACCGACGACACCAGAAGTGACGGTCGAAGGGCTTAGCGACTCTCGACGATGAGGTTAGGAACGGACCGCATTGGAAATAACCGGCCCGGAGGATGAGCAGCGGTGAGCGACGACGACGGAAGGGTCACAGGAGACTTCTTACCGTCTTCTGAGGGAGTACGGGCCGTGGCCCTTCGTTCCTCTCGCGCCTTCTCCCGTCCGAGATCACCGCAGCGTGGGATCGTTTCCTTCGGAGCTGTCTCGGTGGCGTCACAAAACGGGCGCAACCACCACCGGCTGTGCCGCCGCCGCCAAGTTCCAAGTTGGCTCAAACGTGACGGGCGTGCCAAACCGGCAGCGCGAAGCGTGTCAATGAGATTGCGACGGCAGCGACGACGGTGGCCAAGGAACGCCGAATTTCAACTGTCCATAGTCCGCCTCCTATTTTAGCTCCTCGTCGGCTTCCTGATCCTGGTCGACTTTTCGGCGTGCGTCGGACGTCTGACGGAAACGATACGCGTCACCTTTTCGAGAGCTCCTCGGACACTTCTCGCCACGGAGCTCCGTTACGACATAAGCGACTGGTGTGATCGGGTGGGGGGGGGGGGGGGGGGGGATTTGGATCGAGGAATTCCTACAAATGACATCTCCTTCTCTCTCGGCCGGAAGTGCGTCCACGGATGAACACAACAGACGGTCCAGCTTCCGCCGGGCTGAGGCTTTCACGAAAATGAGAGGAAGAGCTTCGGAGACCACCGGAAAGGAAAACAGACATTGACTGACTCTGTGCCTGAGACCTGGTCTCACGGGACAGGCGCACCCATTACGCGATGATCTCAGCCGTTTCCTCCAGGACCCCGAAGTTTATCCGGGTGTTCAGAGCGGCGCCCGAACAGCTTTCTGACACCCTGTTGCTCGACGTTACCCGACAGCCGGCTCCTACTCACATTTCTTCTCGTCCAGCTTCCATGTGGGGGCAACTCATGGTACTTGACGCAGCTCGGGAACGTGCGCGCCAACGGCGCGAATCGACGTCAACGATACAAAATGTGCATCGTGGCAACAGCGGGGAGCGGGTCGACCTACGAATGCAGAGCGCCATTCCGGACGAAACCTTCCACGCAGGGAGATGCAGCGGTGGTAGGCGCACCGCTTCACCTTCACGTAACGCTTCGTTCCGCCCACGATGCCATTCCTGCCGACAAGTGTTCGGTCGTTGTTTTGGCTTCTAGCGTCGTCCGCTTCCTTTTGTGTGCTCGTCTTCCCGAGGAGGAGCTCGTCCGCAGTCCAGGACACTCGTCGTGATCCGCGCCTGGCACAGGAGCACCTCCCGCTCGACTCCGCTCCCCTGTCTACGATTCTGCGGCCTCACGCGATCCGCTTACCGGCAACCTTCGGAACCGAGCAGAGCGGATTTCGATTCCGAGTATCCGCAGCGGGCAGAAATGAGCTCTGTTCGAACGCGCCGTCATCGAGCCCTGTTCTCGGAGGGATTTCAAAGCCGAAACCTGCCGGTTCCACCGGTCCGGCGCTCCCGAGTCCACTCCGCGTCGGCAGGAAGGTGGCTGTCGTCACCGCGCGTGATTTGTCTGTCATGCATCGCAACCAAAGTCCGCCATGACCGATTGGGGATCTCCATCATTCATCTACAGCCTCGTGTGGATAACCCGCCGAGTCCATCATCTCCGGCTCGAGATCAGCATCGACAGCTTGATCGCCAGTATTATTGTTCGGTCGTCATCATGTTCAGCGCAGTCAATCTCAATCAGCGTAATGATGAGCGTCCGAACGCCGGCCTGCTCCTGTACGATGACGGTGCAGGCGATCCTGGTCTATAAATATTTTATGGAGACCGCCGCGGTCGGCAACTACTCTTCCAGATTGCATTCGGCTTTTGTGAGTGCGCGCGGCGACCTGAGGCGTTAGGAATGAGATCTGGCTCGTAAAGCGGAGGCTGTGTTCTCCCTGACCGCTCCATTCTTTGCGGCGGGATAGTCGTCCGATCCCACTGTCATCTCCTCCTGAGATGTTCAGGAAGACACTCTTACGAAATCCGGCCGGATGTAAAGCCAGCGATAATGGCCCCGTTGCAAAACGCTGCCGAGCGATTAATAAATGAACACGACAAGCGAGAGACGTTACACAGCGAGGATATATTTCCTCGCGCGGGCTTGTCACAACGGAGCCGCCGACTCGGAGACAGACGCTTTGGTATTCATGTACCACCGGGATCTTGTGGGTCGCAACTCCTCCCCACCTTTCACTCTCGGACTGACAGATAGTTCACTCGAAGACGTTGTTGTTTTTGAGTCGGAAACCGATGCTGAGTCTCTCACGGCCTCGATTCTCGCTGGAGGAGCTGATCCTAACGATATCACCCCTCTGAGCTTTGGCCTCCCCACAGGCTCCATGTTTTCATTTACGCCCTGCAAGAACTTGCAGACATCTCTCGACCGTTCCATCCAGCAGTTTCTCTGTTTGCGTCCTCGAAGCGCCAACACTCACTCAAAGAGACCTGGTAGCTCCGGGTTCCAACCTCTCTCACCGGAGATGTTTTTTGGATTCCTCCGAACAAACACATTTATGCGAGGATCCTTCAATTTCCGCACTTCGATTCCTCCTTCCTAGCCTCTCAGAAGGGCTCGCCCGACATGCAAGCAGGCGTTCGTGCGTGCGCGCGCGAGGAATTCCCAGAACCGAAAACTGACATCCCATGAATGCAACTCTCCGGTTCGCCGCGGCCTCTAACCGCACCCTCAGGAGCTTGCGGCGATCCTTTTCGTAGAGTCACGTCCTTCAGGCCGAGCGCCAGCGAGTCTCGGTTTGTCCGGAATGGGCAGGTGGCCAGTCGACGTCGGAGCCAACAAAAGACTCTGGTCTCCAATCTACTCAATCGGGAAAAGCTTTGCACATCAATGGACGCTGTCTTTCTTCCCCGCAAGCGAATTTCGAACCTGCGCCTCATTATGATGCCGTGCCTCAAGGGGTGGCTGAACGGAGGTGTGCCGGGGCGGGCCACGCCGAGAGCAGTTTGTGTCTCGGCTCCTTTGAAAAGACACACTTTCCAGGTGGCGCGCAGCGCGGCAGAGACGGCGAAGAACGGCGGACTGAACCAGAGGTGGACGGGACCCTGGTCGACCGCTCGGGGAGCAGGCGACGGGGGAGCGCTTGAGGGAGCGATCGAGCAGCCAGCCAACCGCCCCGGAGTTCGACCGTCGCGAAAGCCATTGTCCTAAGGTGGCGGAGCGTCCGCGTGAAAGGGGACGTGAGCTCTAAGCTCAGTCCTTTTATCTGAGAGTCATCCCCGTTTTCCGTAGAATACTCTTAATAAGCGGCCGAACCATGAGTCGGGGGCGCCGCAGCCGATGGCGGATTGACCTTACCGGCCGTCACCCATATTATGCTATTACCCCCTTTAGAGGAAAGTATCGGGTCTGAGCGCATCTCCACAGAAGGACTCCGAGCTCGTAGTTCTACGCTGTTCAGCTCGTTGATGATGTGGAGATTAACTCGCCACGTGGCGTCTAAAATCGCATTGAGCGAGTTAGACGGGAGGTCTCGAAAATATCCAGGGACTGCCCCACAGTTCCACGAGCCCTGTTCGTTGAGAAATCAGAACGGTTCATCGACTTCGCTTTTGATCAACTGTGCAGTTCCGTGCAGTCGTCGGAGTCACGGGTCAGCTCGGACAGGAACAGTGGTTGCGGATCTGTCCGACGGAAGGGAAGCTTGTGAGGAAGGAGGGCGTTCGGCGGGGACCGGGGCTTGTGAGATGATTCCTTGGGTCGGTCTTCGAGGAGAAACTAAACGCATGCGGTGTCACGTTCGTTCGAGATGGAGGGATGACCCGGTCAACCGCTCTCGACCGTCGAGTTTGTCAGTCGACCGGCGAAACAGACACAGAGTTGCCAATAGCGAGTCAGCCGATGCTCTTGACTTAACGACTCGAGAGTCCACTTGTAGAACTCTGCCGACTCGCTTCGATGAATCCAATGTCAACCGGCGCTTTCCTCCTCCCTGATGAGGCTGCCCGCACCCAGGTCCCGGTACGCGACTCCCTACGACGGCGATCGGTGAAGCGATCCCTCTTACCGTTTCCGTGACGAGAAGGCGCGAACGTCCTCGTTTGAGCACTTGACCAACGCTAAGGGGAGCCCGACGTCGATCGTTGTGGTTTGTTCTCAGGATAGGGAGAGAAACTTCACACGAACACACAGCCGGCGACGATGACGACGAAAATAATCCCAATGACGGACACAACGGATAGCGTGTGCTACTTGAACTTCGGAAGCCCTCCGAAGCTTCGTCCGCTCCGGAATCCACGCAGCAATGAAAGCTGAGGCCAAGGCCCCGACGCTGGCCGAGAGGAAGCGGGAAGGGAAGGACGCGGGAAAGAGACGGGAAAGGCACTCCCGACCGAGAGGGACCACCGCCGATTCACAACGAACAAATAAGCTTCCCGATCTCGACGTATATCTGCTAGAACAACAGCCCACAGCTCTTAGCAAACAACAAAACCGTGGCTGCCCGCGTCGAAACGGCATCAGTGTGCCGATCCCGTCGCCCGAAATCTTAGGAACGCCATCGCGTGGGACGCGGCCGAAATCTCGCGTGCATTCCGAGAATCGATTCCGCGCCGAACGACATCACCGAGGAGGATTCGGCTCGGCAACTCCCAGCCGAGACGGAACGACTGAGCTCTCGAGCGGCGACCGGATCCCGCGACTCCGCGGAGCCCGCAGTTGAAACACCAGTTCCGGACTCGGGCACCCGTGCTGTACGATTCAGCGGCCTGCGCTCGCGTAGAGTTCGCTCGCCGATGACAATGAATCCTTTCCTCATTTAGGGATCAGAGAGCCAGCGATTCGAGGGATGATTCCTCTCCGGAACCCGACGCGGGAAAAGAACAGGAGATAGGAATGATCGAGCTGTCGGTTAATTCCATTCACGGTCATCAACGACGCCGTTCGATCACCGTCTGCGGCTTCCTAGGGTTGGTTTGCCACGTGCGCCCACGTGGAACGAGCCTCACGGCAGCCGGTACTCAACGTTTCGAGGCGATCGAATCAGGAATGTTACGCCGGATTGTTGGGGAGTATTTCACGAGGTCCAGGGAAGAGGTTTATTCCTCATGAGAAATGGATGGGATTTCCCGGCAGGCTCCCGGAAACCGTGACTTCAATCCCGCCGAGCCCTTCAGGGGGTTCAGGCGCCGTCCGCTTCCACGGCGATTTGGCCCAGCGGAGAGGAAGGGGTTGTTTGTGTTTGTCATCCAGGGTGAGTCGGTTAAGCACGAACACGGAGTCGTTGAGCAGGGGAGGGCGGGGGATAAGGAGCACGGCGGAGAAAGAGCCCGGCGGGGAGCAAAACTCCCCCGAGACCGCGTCGATTCGGCCGCTGTCTGACTTGTGGACTGCTGAACAAACTTTTTTTCGTTAGCGGACTAACATCTCCTTCCAAGGCCAATATATTTGGCTTCAGTCGTTCCACTGTACTTTCGCTCGTTCGTTCGTCCGCTCGTGTTTCGAATGCTCTGGGCCGCGACGTCGCTGTTCAGAAACCGGGTACTGACATAAGGACCACTCGCGCAGCCGATTCACTGAGTGGTTCCTCCAGAGCTTCATTCCTAATTCCTGCGGAGAAACCTTGACCTCAAGCGGTCCCGGGAAGTTTGCAAGCACGCCGAGCATTCAGTCGAGATCAAACGAACGATTTATTCGGAGATTCGTTTTAGAATGAATATGAGGGGCCAATTCTCCGAGCCGAACTCCTCCTTCGTTCCCTTCCTTTGGCTCGAATGGTGTTCCACCCCTAATGATCCGGTTTCTAACTCGGCCTCGCACTCGACCGAGGTCCAATTTTGATTGGAGTCCAGGCTCCAGCGAGTGCAGGTGAGGAACGTCGCGCTGGTTGAGGTGTTTCGCATGCAGCGATTGGCTGAGTGTTGACACGAGTCCAACAGCTTGAGCTGGGAAAACCGCTCCGAGCCAGGAGCAATTAAAACGAGGCGTAGAACAGGCTTTCCTCTGGAATTATTGACAGGGAAAAAGAGGTAGAAGCACGCTCCAAATTACCGGGACTGAGCGAACAGGCAAGCGCCACGGGTGAGGTTGGAAGGAGGCTCGAGAGCGCCGTCGACGATGTTGTCTCGTTTTTGCGACGGCTCGGTGTGTGACATTGCCCCAGGGCAACTGACTCGCTGGCTATGGCAGATGCAGCTCTCAGGATGGATGCTGTTTGGGAGTTCGGGAACGCTCCGCTGGCCTTACCTGGATACCTCAATTACCCTAATGAAATGTTCGCAAGGATGCGATCTTCCGCTCCAACCCCCGTTCCGTCTCTGCGCGGTGGCTCTCCTGGAATCCGGTGTCCGCCGCCCCCAGTCATGCTTCATCGTCGTCGCTGCCGTTAGTGAGTCAGGGCGAGGCGGTCAGGTGCTCTAGCCTGACGGAGTTCCCCGCCAACCAGCCGCGATCCCAGGAAGCGAGTCAAGATCTGATATCCATCCCCAATCTCTTGGAGGCAACAGCAGCTACTATATGCTAATGATCCTCTTGGAGATTCTCCTGGCGGCCGGCAAGCGGGCCGGCCGGCTGGCCTCCGAGTTGAAACGGCGGTGCCCGGTCAGGCGATCTCTTTGTTTGCGGGGAAGCCGTGTCTTGCGATACGCAGATAGAATCTTCGAGCAAGAAGCAATCTTCAAAATGACCCGATCCGTTGAGCGGTTCGAGGATCGAGTTGCGCACCAAAAGGAGTTCGATGGAAAAGAGCAACCCAACCAAGAGTCTCCGAAGATGTGTCATCGCAAAGTCATACCATGACTGTGGCGCGTATGTCCGTGACCCTCCAAGCAGTACATTTTCGACGGTACTTTCAGGGAACAGAGTTGATGGAAGACAGGATAAGAAGGGGGAGGGGTATGTTTCCATATTTTACGGAGAACGTGAGTTTCCAACGCTCGGGAAAATTCGATCCGGAACGTAACCTCGTCTGAAATTACTTCAAGAGGTGACATCCATAGCTTGGTAACGATCACCGTGAACTACTCTTCCAACATGCGAGGCTCTCCTTGCCCGGGTTTCCTGTTTCTTCACGAACGTTCGGCGTCACTGCGAGAGTTCCTACGGGACCTTTCCCCCTGCTCGTGGGAGGAAGGCCTGAAAGGGGACCCGAGAGCTGAAAAAATGACTCCTATTTGGTTTCAGGTGAGAAGAAGAGACCCACCGACCGACGCGGAAATGGAACGACCGGCAAACGAAGCCCGTGTTTGTGGGCGAGCGAGGAAGACGACGCGAGTCGTTAATCTCTCGCGATCTCTACGCAAAAGGAGAAGGCGAAGTGGGCCAACGTAAAATATCTTCCTCTCGGTCGCCTGCAAACACCCTGCGAACCAAGTTATGCGAACAAACCTCTCCGACGGCAGTGAGTCCGGGACGACTGAGAAGAAGTACGAATCGAAAAGAAAAACATTCGCTCCCAACTGCCTCACCTATAGGTCCTGCATGCGGTTACAGAGTGAGGGAGTGGTTCGCTCGAGACGGTTCGTACGGAGGTCCTTTGTTGCCTGCGTAGGCCAACTGAAGGGCCGGTCCGAGTGGATGGTTCCGAAACTTTGCCCACTTTTTCATTATTTTTTTTCAGGAGCCGGTGCACGATGGTCGTCTTCCCTTCGAGCAGCGAGTCCCTCGCTCTGGGCTGATATTCCGAAACTTTTAACCTCATTTAGCTAATAGTTCGCCGCTCGTCGCGGAGTTCCATCAACAGATATTTTTTCTCAAGCGTCGAGACCCGGAATCAATCTTCGCTTCGCCAGTTCCTGTTCCCTCACGCCCTCTATCCGCGGGAGATTCCCGCGTGTCTGGACTCTTTTCCTCTCCGTTCATTCATAACACTACATCAACTCGTCGTGCAGTGTTCGTCCATCATCGCGAATTCCCTCCGAGTTTTTCTGGCTTTATCACACAACCAAACCTTTTCATAGACATCCCTCGAATCGGCTTTCCCAGAAATGAGAGCTCCCACACGTTCACTGTCGACTGCCGCGGAAGGAATCCTTCCGAGGAAAGAAGAGTGATTTGCGCGTCGATGAAACGATGATGGGACGTTAGTTCCGAGAGAAAAAAAGAACAGGATTTCTTCTCCGCGTTTATTCGTTCTCCGTGAATTTTGGGAGTCTATCGCTTTCGTGACATAATTCTGCTAAATCTCAACTTCGATCATGATCAATAACGATCTTCGAGTTCTCGTCACAGCGGTGAAGCGATTATTGCGATGATTGAGCGCGAGTATAAGCTGCGAGATATGCACAAAAGACTAAGCACCTCATCGAAAGACGAACTCTCTCACTTGGACTGTTTCCGGCGTCTTTGCGTACAGACGGAATCGGTCAGATCATTTACGCATCCTATTCGTCCTCCCGGAACATTTATTTGAGTCGCATCGAGTCTGTGGGGCTTCCACCGCAGTCGGGACGAAGATCTGCTCTCATCGCTGCAGGAGGAAATCAGGATCGAGACGTCGAAACCCCGCTCGGATCCTAGCTGGCGCTCATGCAACGGATATTTCGAAGTAGAGCGACTTCACAGTCCTGCCCGATGCAATTGGCGGAGGATTACCCGATGCCGAGAGTTTGGGCAAATCACAAGAAGAAGCTGACGCTGGTGTTGTTCATATTTATCACACACTTGAGCAGCACGACGTCAAGTTCGACCCAACCCGACCCGCGAAAGAGGACCGGGCAGAGGAAGCCGGAGCGCCTCAAGCGAAACTGACATATATACCTTCTGCTCGAAACCACTCAACACAGCATATTGAAAGCTAAGGGGGCCGCCAGAGGCTGAGTTCAGCCGGGAGACTCGGGATACTTTATTAGTAAGAGAGGGAAACAACGCGAGCCTCTCGCACTGTGAAGGGTCGGATTTGGTGATTTGGAGGACTTGTGACGAGCTTGATGACGGGACGAGATGCGTCCGGCATGACGATGAGCCGAAGGGGTACGTCGTTAAGAGAGCCAATGGCGTCACGTTAACGAGAACGGCCAATAAATCGAAGCTTTTAGGGTTTTGCCCAAGAGGCCAAATATCGCTCGGTCAAGTCGGTTGCGCGATCGTTCGGCACACTTCGCGGGTCAGGCCGCTGGACGGGGCATCGTCTAGAATTCTTCGGTTTCGTGACGGTTCTAGCGGCGAAACCGCAACGACGACGACGGTTACTGCTGGATGCCAAATGGGGAACTGGTCGAGTTTCCTATGGCTGTGGAGGGATCGGGTTACGGGACGCCCCCGTCATTCGCCTGACGTTAACGATGATGGTGGCAATGGAAAGGCACGATAGATTGGCCGAGTAGAGGCCGTTCGTTGGCCTGCAGGAACGGATGGCGGCGTCCTAGAATACTTGGATGCGATGGTTCTCCCGGTCGCAGGCAACGATGTCCCCTTTGCTGCTGACGGCGAGGTCTTCTAGACCCTTGAATTTTCCGCTTTCGGAGCCCCAGCTACCGAACGCTTTTATGAAGCTCCCGTCCGGCTGGAAGAGGGAAATCGAGACAATCAAGACCCATGATCGAAGGAGGAGAGTGGGGGGGGGGGGTTCCTGTTGAACTCATGAAAGGGGAGGGAGGAACGCTGACCTGGAACACCTGGATCCTGTTGTTGCCAGAATCGGAGACGATGATGTATCCCTGGTCATCGACGGCGATGCCGCGCGGGAATCGAAACAGGCCTTCTTCCGAGCCCTCGGCGCCAAACGTAAACTGACATTTGCCGTTGACGTCGAACACCTGGACCCGGTGATTGTTGGTGTCACTCACGATCACACGGTTGGTGCTGGATACGGCGATGTAGGACGGATGTTCGAGACAGCCGGGTCGACACCCCACGCTGCCCATTTTACCTACGAAACTTCCATCCGACTGAAAGACCTGTCAATAGAAACGCCAGCTCGGATTAAACTCGCCGTCGTCAGCTTCGAACACGTTTCGAGCCCGGCTCACCACTCCGGGTTCGCGCTCCGATCGTTCCCACTCGAGACGAAACAAGCCCAGCCCGAAGGCCTCCAAGAAATGACAGTGCCAGAAGCCGACGGAGCTCCATTCCGATTGCGAGAGTACGGAGGTCTCGTCGCCGAATATTTAGCAGCGAGCGAACGAGCGAGAGAAACAGAGGAGGACCTCTTACGCTATTCATCGCGATCAATAGCGAGGTTTGCGGAGAAGTGGCGAAGGCTCAAATTTTCGCAGTTTCGCACGGGACTCCACGCAAAATCTGCAGTCCTGCTGGAAGCCTGTAGACTTGCCTGAACACGATGATTTTCCTTGTCGCAAACATAAATAAATCCTAAACTGTCTGTGGTGAGGCCCCAGGGACACTGGAATTTGCCGTCGCTGCGACCGTCGCCTCCGAAAGCCCGAATGAATCTTCCAGTCGCCTCGAAGACCTGCACCCGGTTGTTGTACCTGAGGACCAGAAACGACTCCGTAAACCGACATTTCCGTCACCGGTATCGCGAGTGGAGCTTATCGCGCTAGGGAAAGTTCTCCACGGGACCGCGCCGCGCGTTTCACCGGGCTTGCCCGAGGATTCCCGGGTCAGCTGCGGGTCTTGCTGCAAAGCTCATGAAGGAGCCCCGTGGAACGGAACAGGTGGGAGACAAGCCGAAAGGAGAGCAATGAGCTCCATCGGGAATCGTCACTGGAGATCGAGATGTGGCCCCACGAATTCTCCGGAAGACGAGCGTCGTCACGAGGCGCCGTGTTCGGAACAAACTATTCAGCTAATGGGCCGTATGGCATCCGCCAGAACCAAATGGATGAACGACATGCTCGTGTCCGTGCGGGCGAGCACTTTCGTTCGGCACGGTTACTCTCTCGTAGAAGTTTCATACACGTATAGGAGGAATCGGATTCAGCGGGTCGGCGCTTCAGCGCTTGAAGCGTGAATCGGATCGGCGAGACTAGTTCTCAAGTGATTCCCAGGGAGCGCGAAGCGATCCGTCAGAGTCGGAGTGACTATCGGTTCTGCGAGAAACCGCTTTCGGGAACGACCGCGAGTGCTCACGTTTCCCCTGCGGATTCTCCCACCGTTCGCCCTCACGTCGCGCCGTCGATCACATTACCGCAGATGCTGTGGCGGTCCTAATCGTGTTTCCTCTTTACTCGCACTCTTCATCCATAACGTCGCGTTCATTGCCTCCGCCGATTGGCTGAAAGCGCTCCGTTCCGGATGAAGTTTCCCTTCTACTCCACCGAATACCAACCTATCCGAAACGATGATTTGGCCGATCCTGTTGACGGCGACTCCGGCAGGATTGTCGAGCTCTCCATCTGCGCTCCCTTGTTTTCCAAATGCATGTAAAAATCTCCCGTTCGAATCGAACACCTGCACTCGATGATTGGATGAATCGGCGACGACAAGCGATCCGTCAGGCCCGACAGCCACCGATCGGGGCCACGTGAAGCTGCCGGTTTCCGAGCCACGTTTTCCGATGCTCAGCTTGCATTCGCCCTTCTGAATGTACGCAGCACGGGGGTTGCTGGGGGCGGAGAAAACGAAACGCTCTGAGAAATGCGTCGAACTCCGATCGATCTACTCCATTGGGATGATTCTCATAGCAGCTTATCTTGATCGGAGGAGCTGCGGAGGAGAACACCAAACGGCAAGGCGGAAGCGGGGTATGGGGGAGGAGGAAAGGGAAGATGTAATGAAGGGCATCTCGTTACGCCGAGTGACACCGCAGATCACAACACAATACAGGAGAACTCAGACGCCGCATCGTTACCACGGACGTCGAACACGCGGAGCAGTTAGTGCCATATCGTATCTGGGCCTCACTCGCCGAGCTGACTCGAACGCCGACAGCCCCAGCGTCGCCGCGGCGTCACACGGACAAGTCCCCGACAGAAACGAGCGGTGTCTCCGGCATCGACGCGTTCAATAAGAACAACTCCGAGTTCCACCTTATAAAGCTAGATAAGCTTGTGAAGCTGCCACGGGCCGGAGCATTGCGATACCCGGCTGACCAGTCTTCCGAAGAGAGCAGAATCCAGTTGCAATCGAGCCCATCTGATTCGGAGCTCCCTCCTCAGTTGTGGCCACGTCCCTCATGATTGCAGACCAAGCATGAATTCACGCCTCGAGTTCCTGAATCACCTCATCCCGGACTTGCCCTCGCTCGTAGGATCCGCAACTCACGAGGAATGTTCAATAATGTCTATTATCTCTGGCAATACGTGGATGCTCAGGATATGTCCAAAATATTGAGGCTGAGTTTTCCTTCGCACGATGGAGGAGACTAGCTCGTTAGTTTGTGAACAAACTCGAATGTGAACGAAAAAAAAATGAACGATAAGGAGATTCCAACGATCATTGGGGCCTTCTTGTTTGCTGCGGAAACTAGGGCAAGGCAAATCGTGGAATCCCTCCCTCGGCCAGCTACCCTGTTTATTGCCACGTTTCGTGACACCTGCATCTCTACCGCGGGGTCCTCAGTTTGTAGACTGTGTTTTCGTTATCCGAATTTTTCCATCGTCGGAAGGTACACTAATGTCACTGGTTTGAGTGAGCTCCCTCCGAACAGAACTCGCGAGGCTCTGCCAGACTTCAACGAAGGCACGCTAAAAGAGCTGCGACACAGCAACGCAACTGGTCGAAGTCCTTTTCCGGATCGGCACGATTCAGAGCTTTGGTCTTATCTGAACCCTTGGAGCGAGCCAAACGACTGAGGTGTACTCATGAGGACGCCGCCGCGAGAGTAACAGAATGGAGAGACAAAGAGTGCCAACCTAACAGCAGAGCCATTCATTTTCCTCGCGAGGACGGAGCTACCTCCCTGCGTGCTGCGAATGTGAATGCACCATGTCGAACCAAGGTAGATAATAGACGCCAAGCCAGCCAGCCAGCCAACCTACCGACAACTCAGAGTGCAGCCGACGACAAAAAGGAAAACTCTAAGAGCACTAGCGGCGGTCGGGTGTGCACGCGGTATTTTTCATTCGCGACGACGACGGGAGGGAACTGACTCCATCTCGTGTTCGGTGAGAAAGATATGAAATTCCACGACAACAACTCTGCCAACGACGAAGTGGCGCCGAGAACGTCACCGCGAATCATCGCCGACTGCGACTTTTCCGCGCCGGGTCGGCCCGTCGCAGCCAGGTGGGGTGACCTTTGACACCGACGCATTTGGTGGCACGAATCACACGCTCAGGACACGCATGCAGAAGTCGGAGAGTAGGTACACTGGTCGAGGGAGCATGGTTCAAAGAGTGGGAGCTCCCTTCCGATCACGAGATTATGAGTGATCCCGGGACCATGGCAACAGCCGCACTCCCCTACAATCATGTCTTCTCCCCCGAATTCGAAGACGGCGGCTGGGTCAGGAACTAGATGCGCGAGGAATAGCTAATTGTCCCCACGAGCACACGTAGCTCCCCGTGGGGAGCATCGGTTGGATTGCGTTCATGGATATTCGGGATCACCACACCGAGATGCCCGCCTGCCGCAGTCGACCGCGGTTGGTATTTACTGAGCTTGAGCTCGGCTCATCAACATAGCTGCTGTCAAGGAGCGCTCAAACGGTATCAGGCATGGACGAAAACCGGTCAAGTCAAGTGAAGCTCCCCTCATCAACGAGTCAAGAGGTGGAATCACTGAGTAGTGGGACTACGTATTGCTCACTAACCTCGATCAAGTGGCAGGGTAGTTTTCGTTTCGACTTGTCGTTTCGACCGTTTATAACGTATCACGCGAGAATAACTCTATCTAAACAATCTAAAAGTGGTGTCTGTAGTAACGCCTGGGGTAATACCTGAAAATACAAGATCGATCCATAAGAGAGTGTCCCCCTCGAAGGAGGGCGCCGAAACCATGTGGAAATCTTCGTTGCTCCCAACCAAGAAATCAGGCAAGCAATCAGGCAGACTCCGAGAGTGAGATGGAGAGATACGGGGAGATGGATGAGACAGCTAGAAGTCCCGTTGAAATTCGTATTGAACCCCATGCGTTATTACAAACGAGCGGAACGCCCGTACTACGGGGCGTTCCGGCTCCACTTCGCATACTACAACTTAATCAATGTGCACAAGACGATGATTTGCCCATGCGCTTCGCTTCAGGGAGTCGCACGAGCTCATCGACCGAGGACTTCGCGGAGACCGCTTCGTTTCTTCCATGCTCTGTTCCGTTGCATCGCACAGAGAACGATTCAGCGCGGAACGTTTCGCAGTCGTTCGCGGAGCAGGACGAACGCAGGCCGTCATGAAAATCCACCTTATCTATCGCGCTCTCGGGTCTGAATCCATCACCCTGAAACGCTACTTATATCGATCGGATCGACGGGACAAGAATCGCTGGGTTCTGAAAATTCACAACAGTCAACCACAATCCTGAACGGGATTCCACACTCTCAGAAAAGTATCGGGAACGTCATGCTGAGGCAGATTCAGGCAACGGTCGTCAAGTATGCAGTGAGGTGTGAGATGATTTCGAAACTTATCGAATCGAGGGATTTCTCTGTCGCTCTTCCGCCGCTCGCAGTCGAGATGTCGATTGAATGAAAAATGACTTACCCGTAGCCGCCGCCGACCGTGGCTGAGTCGGACCCGCGAGCATAGCTCCTGCGCGAACTGATGGCCTTCTCCTGCTCGCTATCCGAAACGTCGTCTTCGGAGTTGTTGCCAGCCGAAGAGCTGAGAAGGTGTCCGGACGATCGGGACCTTTGGAAGCTAGACGAGCCTGCACGAATCGTACAAAAACTTTATCGCACGGGCTGCCATAGCCGAGCGGATGCGGGGCCGAAATCGAATTGAGATCGCGAAAGAATCAGTTCGCGTGGAGCCGAGTTCTCTACGTATTTAATGCACGCTCTCGTGAAACTATTAAACCCCGCCATGTTCGCTAGTCTGGTGAATAAGTCGCGAGTCTGGCTCGGAAGACCCGCATCTGTTGCACCAGTTTCCATCGACGACGATGTCGACGGCGAGGTCACCGGAATAGACGTGGGAGAATGAAAGAGCATCAGCCGGCAGAGCACAAAGAAAAGCTGATTCGAAGCTCGTCGGAAACCACGAGCAGTTTGCGCCCAGCGGAGCGTTATCTTTGGCTTCGGCAAGCAGCCCTGATTCATCCATCGAAAGTTGAATATTTCAAAGCCACACAACAAGCGCGCTCGGGGCCGCACCGGTGAAGCAAGGAATGGCATCACTTCGACGCTCGCCGGTCGACGTCAGCATCTCTCCGGGTGGGTCTCGGGAGACTCACTTCAGCGAACTTCGATTCCTCCACCTGGCAATTCTCCGCATCTCGACAGCTAACACTGTAGGCTGTCTGAAACAATTCCTCTTCGCCTGTCCCTCTCCCTTCTTCCACGGGCCGCGATTGGAATTCACAGGGAGACAGGGGAGAGCGTCAGGCAGAATATTGCATCCAACGTCTATCAGTTGATTTGGACGCTCCGAACTCCCCCTTCCCACGGTCCCCCATTCCCCAAGCCTGTGGCAGATCTCCTCGGTTCCTTGCGCGTTGCTAGCAACAAGACGGTCAAGCGTCCGCGATCACTTCTGAAAGATTGTGGCGTTTGCTGCGGACAGCTCATCCGTTCATTTGGCGGCGAGCCGATCGGGGGTAGGGGACGCACTTCGCACTCGGGCCCGTTGCACTGGTACGCTTATGGACCAACCCAACTCAGAGAGGGTTGAGGGCCCATATTAGGAGGGAAGATTTCAACCCGCAGCGCAGCTGTCATCGAGCGCAGTCTTCGCCGGGAAACGTGAGCGAACGCGGTCAGACGGTCAACTGACTGGCTGGAGGTCCGCTCTGGTGGTGGGCGAGACCCCAACATACATCAAGTGCGCGTACGGCAATCACACGCACTCGCTTCACACCGGCGGCGATCCCGCGCGGCGGGCAGGATGGCCGAGCCGGGGTCTGATGATTGCTCGCTAGCTCGACCTAGCTCGTATCGTCCTCGTCTCTCATTATCTCTCATCGAGCGGCGGCTGGCGTGTGCGTTTGCGTGATTTGTTTGGATTCAGAGCCGCGACACCGTATCCGTCTCTAGTCTGCGGGCTCGGAGGCGACGGCCCGCGCCGGCAACGCAGGCGGCGAGGCAGGCTCACCAACAGCTGCCTTATGAGCGGGGTCCGATGAATTCGCGCTCGAGACAAAACTTCCTACGGGAAATCCCCACGAATGAAAGCAAGTACGGAAGCAAGACGCAAAATGAGTGAAGCTCGGTTAATAGGGACCTAGGCGGATGGCGGCGGCAGCGGCAGGCGCTGATCATTAGCGAACGACTCTGAACAAAAAGCTCTCACTGGATACGCGCGCAAAAAATCAAGAAATTTCTGCCTTTGTAACTCCCGACCACCGCCGCCAAACGAGCCGAAGCGGCCGCATCGGACCGAACGGAGAAAAGGATTCGCAGCGGCCCCTCGGCTGCTGAGGGTGTAAGTATGTTTTGAAAAATCTCTTGCTGGTTCTTTCGTTCGCTTCTGGCTCCCCAAACGGCGACCGAGAAACCTGCTCTGCTAATTACATGAGCCGGTGACCTCATCGTTACGGCCATCCGCCCGTTCGAGCGACCGACCTCCGGTTCGTTCATCCGTTTGCGGGTGCGTGATCTACCACTCCGGGCTCTCGTACCGTGCTCTCCACTTTCGGTCTCCAAATAGCCCTTGAGGGACTCGAAACTCCTGCGACATTCGCAATCGGCGTCGCCTGCTTGACTAATGGCTCAGATCTAATGAGCTCCGGCCGGAGGAGAAGGAATGAATGAATTGATGGAAGCGCGAGGTATTAGAGCGTCGACATGGAGCCAAGAACCGATGAAACAACGGGATCGGATCAGCGAAGCGGCAAAATCGAGGGAAGCGCGTGAACAAAACAGGCAACGTCACACTCGTAACGTTAGAAAAGGTCCCGGATCAGGTCATGATTGCTCGCAATCGCCTCAAGCTAGTTTGACCGTAACGGCGATTCGTGGAGTATGGATTCGCCGTCCAGGGTCCGTCGTCGCTCTGAATGAATGTCGAGAGCTCCGCGGGAGAGTCCTTTCAAAATAAGTCCTGCTACTGAATGTTTTCCCGAGTCTCGAGCGTTGGATAGACGGTACCACGGCCGACTCGTAAAAGTAACCGATGCACGATGCCGGGGGCGCGGGTCTTGCATGCTTAGTCGTTGTATGACCTTCTGGTTAAGGAGTCGCGCTTGATGATGACGCGCTTGTTCGATGCGTACCACAGTTGGAACCACAGCGTGCGGGGGCAGCATAATCAAAGTGAGAATTATCGACGAGCATCATCACAGGCTACGCTGCCGCTCAGGAGCTCTGGATGCATCGATACAGCATCATTCACGGGGTACATGGAACGTTCTCAAGCGATGAAGCATGGCCTATATACTGTACCTGAGTATCGGCTGGGGGAGTCTGAGTTCGAGTAGGAGGATCCGATGCCAGAGGAGCCCGTCCGGTATTTACTGCGCAGGTATGTTGCCCAGGACGACGTGCGGTCAGAGGCGGGCTCTTCTTCCTCTTGATCGAGCGACGATTTGAATGTGTGCGTGCTCCTATGGACGACATTACGATGTTATGTTCAAGCTCGCGACATTTCCGCTCGAGCCGGGCGAGAAGTGACGTTTGGCTCTGCAGACCGTTATTGTGTGCCTCCGGACGGTTGGAACTGCTGATTGCAGAGCCAACCGCTCGCGTGGCGCTTCCGAGCGAGCAACACGGGGTAGACTGGCGGTTTTCGCTCGCTCGTTATTCAAAAATTTGCTCGAGCTCTGAGCAGCGACTCGATAAGCGTACCTCGAGCGGAGGACGTTTGAGGCGGAGCTGGCTTGAGGCTCGTCGGCGAGGTTGCGAGCGTTTCGGCGGCGATATGTCGACGGTCGGTCTTCCTCGTCGCTGTCTCCGTGTCCTCCGATATCGGCGGAACTCTTCGAGCGACTGATGCCGTACGAAGTGCTGGTTCTCGTGGAACTAGGTCGATACTGGCAGGAGAATAAGAATTACGAGATGTTCGGAGGCGAAACGAAGGAGAGACATTCGCGGAATACACGCTTGAGGGCGGAGTTGCTTCCGCGGTGGCGGCGCAAGTTGGGAAATGCAGGCGTTGGGGGCCGTACGATCGCCGTTCGAGCTTCCTCCGTAAAAACCGTGCCAGAGGAAGTATCAATAGAGGAATACAGTAGAGTTGAAGGAGGACCAACGAACAGGCCAGATAATGGGAACAGACAGGAAAGAAGAAAGAGATACAGATACATTAATTAGAAGATGACTACAGCCCACAGAGCTTCGGCACCTTGTCTGTGGCGCTCCTATCCGCACGAACACATGCTCGTCATCACATCGTGTGCTTGCTCAAACCAAAAGATCTCTCCATCGCAGGCGCAGGATCCCCCTCCGATGCAGTGGCAAGCTTATCCATTGACAGACCGGCGGCTGCCCGGCTGAGCTCCGAATTCGTTCCGTTTCTCCTCCTGTCGTTCGGTCGGCCCGTCGTCCGGTTCTTCGGTCGGTCGGGCTGTCGGCCGGCCAGCTGGCTAGCGAGCGAGCCGGTCCGTCTGGATGGAGCATTTCAATGGCCAAAAGCCCGCAATTGTTATTCCGTAATAACATCCAGGACTTCACTCAGACATCACGCACGACCGAACCAACGCAGGCTCCTCGGACGCGTGCTCCCATACTCCATCACTCGTTGCACCGGTGCAGCCAGTTCCGGTGAACCATGCCAGCCAGTGAGTGAGTGAGCGAGCAGGCCAGTCAGAACTCAGGCGGACGGCATCCTGGTCGTCCACTCACCGATCGAGTACCGTATGCCCGCGGGGAATCTTCGTCATCATCTTGAACCAGGGCTGAACTTTTCGACCGTGACAGCGAGCCACGCGATCTTTCTTCTGAAATATCGGCAGTCGAACGCCTTCGTGAATATTCGTCGGACGCTGGCGCAGCGTCGCCAGCCGATTGCCAGCGTGAGCTTGAATACGATGAGCCGATGGAATCACGTTGATAAGAAGAAGGCCTTTCGCTCGAGCTGTATAAGTACGCTGCACACAAAGAAACAAAAAGCAGTAGTTGAGCGAGCTACCTCGGAAGCGTTAGTGCGATTCATTCAAGCCGGATCTTCAGAAGCCGAGGTGTGCGCGGGACACTTCGAACTGAGACTCGTTTCGAGGGAACGACCATAAGGGTAGTTGAAACGAATCGAAAAAAAGCTCGGGACGGTGAGAGTCTCAAAGACGCTTGAACCTGTGAGAACTAGAATGTGCCGCCGTGTAAATCCTCCTCCGGACGGAGGCACCGAGATGGAGAATGTCTCGGAACACACCCTTGAAGCAGGGGAGAGTCGCCGAAAGCAGCACATGTCTAGGGAAACCGATGCTGTGAAGGCAAGTGGAGTGATATCTGAGACATGGCATGATGTCTCGACTCCGTGTCCAAGGGACTGTGGATGCGCGGACTCGGTTACCCGATAGCCCTCTTTGCGATTCGAGGAGACCAATACTTTCGAGTTCGTCAAGATATGCCGGTTTCAGGAGAGTGGCTCGATATGGGACACCAGGTTCCCTGACGTGGGAATTCCCTCACTGTGCTGGGTCCATTTGTTGGAGGCCACTCACTTGAGAAAGTCTGTCGAACTTCACAACCGCTTGCATCATTTCCGAGAATATTCGAAACCTTGTTTCCGGAGTGGATTCCAGGATACTCATCAGGAAATCGGCGGTGAATATTCCTCGAACCCATGTATTATCCGAAGCTGCTTCTCATTTTTTTCCGATCGACCCGGAACCCACCGAATCACACAACCGTATCGACAGCACCCTCTCTAAAACCGGGGAATACGGGCAGGCAAAATTCGTGAACCTGTCCAATTTTCAGCGACTCTCCCCTACCGGGCAGTCTCCAGAGACTGAGCGATAGTTTCCAGACGCACGGTAGATCTACTCGTCGATACGCTTGGAGCAATGAAGCGATCTAACGAATTTCATGTCTACAGTCACCTATGACGGCAGTCCAGCCAGAAGGAATACTGGGTCGCCGCTGAGATGCATTCCTTGGAACGCCTTGGACTTTCGAGTCGCTGACCCCGAACCCCGAGTCGTTTGAGAACCATCATGAGAGAACTTCCATTCCCTGGGATTTCCGCGGACAAAGAAGACACGGAGGAGTAACAACGGAAAGAGCGAACAGATGAATGGGAAAGTATAACGTGTAATCAGATCTTACGATTTCGACGTTCTCTGGACGCTTCATTGGCGCTCGATATGCTCTTTCGAGCTTCTTGACTCCGGTTCAGAAGAGCGCTCACGGCCGAAGTTTCATCGAATCTCCGAGTGGACGATTGCTTCTCACTCTCCTCGCTCTCACTATCGCTGTCGCTATCCTGGGCCTGGAAGGCGTCCAAGATCATATAATACATCTTTCAGTTCGGCAGGTCCGGTCTCGGCGGCGACGCCCGCTGCAGGCGTCGGGGCGTACTTCATAAAGCTTAATGACCCACGTAGTTTGAAATTTATTAACAAATTGCAGCCCTCGCCCTAGCCTTCGTGTTCTCTGAACTCATGAGCAAGCGCAAAGGTCGTGATTATCCTGTCGGGAATTCGCCTGAAGAGGACGACGGCGAGAAGGTCGAGCGAGGGGAGCGATATGCGAAGAAAATCCCCCCCCCCCCCCCTTTTCCTACAACTCATAAGACTTTGCCTACCCTGGATGAATGCCGACTTCCATAGCTCTGTCTCCGGGAAGTCAAGGAGCTCCCTGTCCTTGGAGAGTAGTCGTTCGTAGATCCCGACCGATAAGTACTGCCTCGATCTTCATTGGATTTATCACTTGAGAAACCTCGGGTGACGCCCCTGAAAATACCGAACGAGGCTAGTGGAGGATTTGGGATCGCGGCGGCGAGCTCTCGACTTCGACTTCTCCCAACACTTCCCGATTCCGAATTCCTCGGACTCCCAGGATTAATGCACACGGTTTTTCAGAACGAAGCCGATGAGGGAACGCGGTCATGTGTACCGTTGATTCCGGACGCGATTGACTGCTCAAACTGGAATCTTCAAGGCACCACGCCACGTTCCCATGGAATGAGTTCGAATTGCCTGTGTGGAGAACGGCTCGCTGGAATTTCGCTGCGGAGCCGTCTGCATAACTCGAGTCGGGAAACGCGCACCATCAGGGAAAAACGGGAGCGGCGGCAGCGTTTGCTTTCTGGAACAATAGCGAGAGGGATATGCTCGAAAGGGAAGAGCATTTTTCTCGAAGCAGTTTTTATATTCAGCAACCAGCAGTTGACTGCATTTCGAGCAAGGAGCGGAACGGGGGAGCGCCGACAGTTTTTCCATCCTGGAAGCATGCTCGCGACAACTTCCCCGACAAAACATAAACTCCATTCCAGCAGCCAGATGACAGCTCCACGCTCGCAACCCGACACCCGTGAGATTGCCCCGCTCGAGAAAAACGTTTCGTCCGAGGTTAGAACCGAGAGTTCTAAGCCGGGTGTTTAACTTGCCACACCGCTATCAAATCATGCTCAACCTCCGGGCGGAGTTCCAGTGAAGGACTAGGCTCATCGAATTTCTGGTTTCATTCGCCGTCTCGAATGTACTGCGCGTGAAAAGCAGACCGTCGGAAGCTGGGGGATCTCAAGACCGAAATTCTATCGCCCGGAACAAAGACTGGGGAGCTCCTCGCAAAGTTCTCCGCGTTTGGGAGCGACGCGGAAACTCAGTCCAGAGGACCGTCTGATTTGCCTGTGATTACCGCGATAAATGAATCGATGCCGATCGCGCGTACCTCGTAGAGGGCGAATCACGTGACGAAGTTCTGCTTTCCTCGAGATAAGGTCTCCTGGAACGCACAGAGCCGGAATCGCTCCCGCGATCGTCATCCAGCATTGTGGTTCTAGGAACAGCCGGCATCGAAGAATATCGGGACTCGTCGAAGGCGGTGCCAGCAGCGGCTGTCGGAGTAGTGTGAGTCGTCTGGAAGAACGGGCAATCGTAAGCTTCACCCGGCAAACCCAGCTCTGTAGCTCGATACAGATATTCCCTCTCGCTATTCTCCTCGTATGAAAGATTCATATTAGGATGTCGTCTCTCTCCCTCTCTTTCTCTTCGTCCCTCTCTTTCTTTTCGTCCCTCTCTTTCTCTCTCTCTCTCTCTCCTATATGACTGCTTATTTGTCTGTCTTCAGCCTGGCAGCCCCGCAAATATACGGTTTTTCATTGTAAGAGTGCGCGCGTTCAAGTGTCGCTCGTGGACTGGCTTGTCGTCGAGTGACAGCAGCTGCCGTAAACATCAACGACAACGGCCGGCAGCAACAACAACAATAATAAAGGAAGATAGGAAGCCAGCTCGCCGAACCGGTTGGCAAGCCCGGGGTGGCCGTTTGCCAGGCAGGAAGACGCAACGGCGAGCTCGTTCCGCGAAAAGTGGAAGGGAGTCAACCTTCCGCCTTCGGCAAATGTCGTCTGGTAGACATTTCAGAAGTGGGGAACAAGTCGGCAACGAGGTAACGGGGCTTACACGCGGAACGGAAGGCGGGGGACGCAGTGGAAACGAGGGCTATATGAGAAGGTGTCGACGCTGTTACCGCAGCTCAGAATAGACAGGTTCTGAGCGGCGGCACGAGAGAAAGATAGAGAGAAACTGAGAAGGATAGAGAGAGAGAGGAGTGGAACGACCACCGAGAGGAAGCGAGCGAGTGAGGCAGGGTGCCTGCTTGGTTGGGTGATAAAGTTGCCTAAACAGGCGGACACTCCGTCCGCTTTCGAGTTTCGGGACACGCGGTTATTTACGACGAGCGGGCTGTCGCTGACTCGTACCGTGGACGCAACAGGTTCACTCCTGTCCTGTTGTGTTCTGTCGCTGGATTCCGAACGCTGCGATGAGAAAGCAGAGGAGCTCCGTCCCGTTGTCGGTTGAGAAGCAGTCGCGGATGCCGTCGTCGCTGCGACCGTCGCCGAATTTGATTCCGTCTCATTCTGTTGTTGGTTTTGCTGCTGTTGTTGCTGCTGCGCTGCTCTCATCGCCGCCATTTGTTGTTGCATTCTCTGAAACGTGAGCAGAGCATGACTCCCCTGGACCCTGCCGAGAGCGAGTCTCCCCTTGTGAAAAGCTGTCAATCCAGATGGTTCCCTCGGAAGAAAGGAAAACATTGAACCCTGAGGAAGGAGCTGACGTCTCTGGGGTCGAAGGAGTTTGTTTGCTTTCTCAGTCTTAGACGACCTCGGAAACCATTGGTCAATTCGTCAGCGAACGCCTCCAGAATGACGTCCAGCTGAGCGGCAAAGGTGCGCCGCTCCCCTTATATTTGAAAAGTAATAAAGAGATGGGTTTGCCGGACGGTGCCCGGGAAATTGGACCTCGTGCCTCTGCGACCCGTTCAGTGGAATCGTACAAACGAGCAGGCGTGTGAGAGAGCCGTCATTCTGGATGCTGTGGGGACAAAGACAAGAGTTGCTAGCGTAGACACAAACGGAAACGCCTGATAGGCGCTGTGGCGGCTATATGCTGCGACTGCCACTCCTGGTCTCTCGCAGGCACTCCGAGTGGATGTATTTACGAGTTTTGTGCGCCCAAGTCGACGCCCTCTCTGAATCACGAAGACAGAACAGGAAGCCGGGGTTCCGTAGGTTTTGCATCGCTTCCGTTCGCGTCGATCTGGGCGAGTCATTTCGCGCGCTTGAGCCCCTGATCCGTCGTATCCAAATGAATCATGGGTCCGATGAATCAATCAAGGGCAATGAACGAATTCATCAACAGCATCGAGTGCACATCACGGATATCGACCCGCTATACGGCCGCTCCGATACGGGACGACTTCTCCGATCGGAAAGCCCAGGGGCCTATGCTGGACGTACGTATTCGTTTATACGTGTGTAAGTACGGAGAAACGAGCAAGCGAATGGAGCAAGGCACAACAGCCTCAGAAAGTCTACTGAAGCCGAGAGAACCGGTGCTCTTGGTGCTTTCCTCCTTACGACCAGTTTATAGCAGCCATAGGGTTAATGAGGCCAACTTTCTCGCAAGAAAACACCACTAGCCACGGCCGACTCGACCGAGCAACTCGGCGGCCCTGCGTATTTGAGTGTACGTACGCAACATACGCAGCTGGGAACATAGGAGGAGAGCGAGGAAAAAAAGAAGAAGATGCAGCGGCGGTACCGGCTGGGAACCGCGCGCGCACGCACGTTTCCCGAAACTCCTGTCTTTCCTACTTTCGGCGCCGCGATACTGGCGAGCCATTGACGGCTTTCTTCACAGCTTTCTGTCTCATTCGTAGCCCAACAATTCCGTGACAGCTGAATAGATGTGGCTCCTGACCGGGTCGCGCCGAAGATCATTCAGCAAGAAGGAGTAATCACAAGATTGAGGAATTTTCAATCAACGCTCACCTGCTGGGCCATTTGCGTGAGCTGTTGTTGCTGCTCCTGCATTTTACGCAAATTTTCTTTCTCGTCTTTTTTGGTTTTGGCTTTCTTTTCACTCTCGAACACCCGTTCCATAAATTTTCCCGAGTCGTCAATCTTCACGATGCCGCTGAGTGGGGCTCTAACAGCTCCATCGACGTCAAACACTTTGGCGAGCAGCTCAGGCTCTTTGGCTTTCTCGTCCTCGATCCGACTGCAACGACGGAAGAAAGAGTTACTCCCGACCGAGAGCAGAAATTGGGGAAAAAAAAACAACATAAAAATACGCGCTGACCGCGGCGGCAGCGGAACGAGCAGAGGTTTAATTTTGTTGAGTATCCCGCAGACTCGCTGCTGCGGCCGCTGCTGCTATCTCGAAGACTACCAACAAACCTCGCTGTGTTAAGGGACGGTCTCATCAAGCTATCCTGTTCCTGGAGGAGGTCCCGAACGTATTTCGATTTGTAGCCGTGCCGGGAACCGCCGTGACCATCTTCGTCGCCGAGCAGTCCGTACCTTCTGAGAATGTCACTCTTGCCTTGACCACGTTCTTCGTCACTCGCGCCGTCACGCTGAAAAAGTGAGAGGTTCATGCTCAATCGAGTGCGCGTTCGCTCAAAGTTAGCCTCGGAAAGCGGGGGATTTTAACGTGGAACGTAGAAACATTCCGGGCTGACACGCGAGTCTGCTGCAGGGCTCGCGCGCTGAACGAGAAGGTGCGCGACAGCGAAGTGAATGGAAGCAAGTCAGCCAGCACAGCTGAAGTCGGCTCTGCCCTCAGGAGAAGAATTCAAGGGAATGAAGCGTTCGGAGGAGTTCTCCTCCCAAGACGCGTGCAAGCTTACGGATAACCAGAGTTCGCGTATATCGAATCAAGGTGGTTGAAATCTGGGTCATTCCTCAATCAGACTCTTCACCCTCACAATCACACTCGGGGACTGACAAAGGTCTGTTGCCCAGCGGATAATCTGATTGTGATGATTGGCGGCTGTGAGATCTCTGGCCTCTGGAGATCCATCGTCATCCAATCAGGGTCGCCGCCCGCGAGGGAGCTCCCTCTCATCGTTATTCTCCTATTCAACGTTCCGATCAGATGGCAAACGCGTGGCGGTGCATGTCTTCTGTATTTCCGCTCATACAGCTTGCGCCACGGCAGTTTGCGTTTTGGACAGCGTTGGAGTGGACTGTTGACTTTTCATGTGAACACCTATAAATATGCATGCTCTGTCTATTGAGTCGCAGCTATATTTTCGATCGTACCTGTGAGATATCGAGCATGGAGCGCGAGTCCACTTTCTTGAATTGACTGGCCAACCGGTGGTCAGACTGAGATCTCATTAGGGCGTTGGGCAGGGTCTGACCCGCTGGAGCGAGACTCTGATTCACGCTTGTTGATGCCTGGATCTTGAGCTCCAGGAGATTGGAAAGCATTTTGTGTACCTGAAACATCATCCTTTGCGTGTGACCATGCGTTCGAGCCGTCACGCCGAATGCTCTCGAATCAACCGTTCGATCTGGCTCGCTTCAGATTCGGAACTCAAGCGAACGCACCTGTTCCGTGTCAGTCAGAATGTTCAGACGTACTCTCCGTCCGTAATCAGTGGTATCCGCATCGAAGTTCCGGAGGAATTCCAGAGTCTTGACGAAGATTTCCTTGTACTCGACCTGCGTTTCGGAAGAAATTTCACTTCTCCGAGTCTCAGACGCGTGGAATGGTTCGAGGGCTCCGAGCGGAAATAAGCGATGATGTGCCTCAGTCAACGAGTGGGAGACAAAGCGATCCAGCGTCGGAGTGAAGGGTTTTCCCGTTCTGAACAATCGGGTCGAGAATCGCACAGTCTCGAAATTCGGGCTCCGTTGATTCTAGGCTCATTTGCAATTTCACTTCGGAGGGAGCTTTCGTGTCTGCTCTCGAAAGTCGCCGGAGAGCCGGGACCGAAGGAGGGAATCGAAGGCCCGAACCGCGAAAGCGGGCGAGAGAGAACGACCGACATTCAGATCTCTCCTCAGTCATTCAAAATTAAATTCGATTGCAGCACAATTCGGCTCCAAAACAAACAAAGCGTTGCCGCTGGCGGGTCCAGAGTACCCGCGCCCCGTTTTGCGGGCCGGCGGGTCGGCGGCCGAGCCGATTGTCTGTCTGCTCGTCGGCGACACTGCTCGTTCCTCCGTCGAGAGGAAACGTTCCCATTCTTCCTCTAAGGAATGACGTCCTATTGTCTCTAATGAACAAACGATTCATTGCTTCTCGAACTGTCCGGACCGGATCTCTCTCTCTCTCTGATACTTTGCTTCCTCCGCGGCACGAAGGTCGGATCCTGTTAGGGAGCGATGGCCTTCGCTCCGGGGTTCGATTGCGGAATCCTCATATACTTCCAGTTTCCTGATCGAACCCGAGTTATTTTTCAATCGATTCGAAAGGGCTGAACCCGGAGGCACTCACCAGTTCGGTATCGGTCCAATCGTGATCCTCGTCGATGTACTTCTCCACAACTTCGCAGTTGGCATTGATTGTGGTAACTTCCTGATCGAGGTCTTCAGAAAGTTTAGTCAGGGTCCCGCTCTCAACCTCTTCATAGCCTTCGACTTCAGTTTTGAGTCGCTCCTTCAGTTTTTCCAGGTCTACAAGGGAATCGTCGTTGTTGGATGCAATTCAGCATGAGGGATGAGCCAGAGCCTCCGCATCGCTTCGGTGAGGAAAAGTTCTGCTGGGCTCGAGCTCAGACTCCAATGAAATGACTGAAACTCGTTTCCAGGATGACGGACCCTTGCAATCACGTTCGCCGAATCCATGCATCGAAGGCTCTCATCGGACCACAACTCCGCTTCGTTTCTCTTCCCCGTTTCATTGCAGAACGCTATGGCGACCCCCGGTACCGAACTGCCTTGCTCGAAAGGCTTCTTCATTCCTCTTGACGGAGAGGAGGCAATAAATAAATCTCCCGCGGACCGCCTCGTCATTCCGGTGCGAAAACGACTCGTTTCCATTCGCCTCCGAAATCACCGAAGATCACCACGCAAACCAGATCTGTAGAGAATTGTTCGCGGCGGACATGCGCCGAGACACGAGTCCACCGGCGGCTTGCCAAGACGATCCAACTCGTTTTCACCTTTGAAATCGCGCTACCTCCGAAGAAAAGAGCCGAACCGAAATTTCTCAACCACAAACACACAGGCAGCGACTCACCACGGACAGTGCATTCCTGATTTCATGCTCTAGGCCGGTGGCGGGAAAGTAGCCCACCGCTGCTGTCGACGCAGGTTTGTGAATAATAGACTCAACGCCATCCAGCCAGGCTTACGGGAGACTTCGGGGGAATGACTCTAACTGAAGACTGTGTGATTTGACGGCGGATGATTCGCACTGCCGGCGAGATGCCTGATCGGAATCCCCGCCCACGACGCTCCATATTAGTTACATGCCGTCCACACAATAATTCCACAGGGTGGATCGACAAGCGCGAAGAATGGCACCAGCGTCTGGCCTATCGCATAGAGAACACATGTCAGGAGCCCTTCCGCGTAATGCGGTACCGCGCCGAAGAGGCGGCGAGGATAGAAACCAAACAGAAAAAGTGGAACAGCCGTTGAGTAGATCAGTCGCGGCAGGAGGAAAACTTCGGAGCATTTGCAAGTCTGATTCTCTGACACCTCTCCCTCGTATCCCTTCCTCTCGGTGTTTCTCACCCTCTGCTCGAGTGGTTTCTGCGATTCCATCGCTGAAACAACCGAATCTCTAGCTGCGCGCACTTTTGCAGCCGCTTTTTATCCAGCGAGCTCTTTTGGTATCAGAAAAGAAAGTCAGGGGAGGTCAGTGCCCTCGAGACCAAGGTTGGCTGATCGAAACGGGCAAAACGCAAACTATTGAGCTAACCGTTCATTCATATCGAAATTGGAAATGCAGAGTCAACACTGCTTCGATTAGGATCGGGCATATTCGTTCCTGCTCCTTCAGGTGCCCGAGTCGGTGATGGTGCCCTGTATCCGGGACCCTGAGGGCTTTCATGCGGCGGCGCCTCAAAACCTCGCTCGGAGGGGTTTCGGTTCCCGCTGGATGTTGAGTGAGGAACCATGCGGTCGATGTCATACGGGATCAATCAGATTACAATCAGCCCTTTGCTACCATGGGGTCTCGCCGGGAGCGAAATGAACGATGGAACAAGGAAACGTTCGCCTGGAGAGACGCGTGACCCCGCCGTTCAGATCACTCTCTGCTGGCAACAGTCGACCGAGCGGAAGAAACTGGATACGAGAGTTACCTCTGACGCTGCGGTTGATGATGTCAGAAATCTCTTCGCGAACGTTGACGCAATTCGTAATGAGCTTCTCTTCATTTTTCTTGGTCTCTTTGAGCGTGTCCTCCAGTCGGCTGACAGACCGTCGCACCTGGAAGATAGGTCATTGTGTCTAATTATCTGCTCGCGGTAGTCGATTGCCTGCCGGCTTCCGCGGAGCCAGCTGCAAGTCAGCAAGCAGAAGGCCGGAAGGACAAGCTCCTTTCGGCTCGACTTGTTTCGGAGCCAATATACGCCAGTGGCTCCGATTGCCCCGGGATCGTAGGATCTGGCCATCCCCCGACGAATTGAGTTGGGGATCGGCTGACCGACCGCTCGAGTGGCCTGGCCACCGAGCTAGTGAGCCATTATCACTTGAGGAACAACGTCAGTCCGCCGCACTGGTATTCCCAATCACGATGCTTAGCAACAGTCGGTTTGTGTCTTCCGCCTGTCTCTTTGGCTCCCTTCCGCGCTCTGTTCGGTGTAGCGCTCATAGTCCCTCGAAGAGGATCCGACGTCGCAGACTGTGTTCCTAGCCAGGACAAAAACCGCGCCGTCTTCCCACATGCCGCAAAGTTTTCATCGGCCTCAAGTTGGCGCGATGAATTTCCGAATTCTTCTCCTCATTCGTTCGTTCTTCCGTTGGCTGTGGAATTCCTGTACGCATACCACAACCGCGACCGGCACAACCATCACCACTGTCCCTCATTCGCTCGGGAGGGAGGATACGACTGCGAATTAAAGGAAGGGATGGAAACATTTCCCGCACGCTACTTTCCGCTATCGAAACTGAATGGGAGGACGGCTCTGACGGTGGAAGCTCCGATTCATTCGGTTAACCGCTCCGTTACTGGATGCTTGTTTAGGAAGCTGTCTGAGCGGTCGTGGGGCTGCCAGTAGGATGCTTAGGTAAACGAGAAGAGCCGGCCGGCTCCTCACTCGAGGAATTCGTTAGCAGAATCGAACGTTCAAATCCCCTCAGGGTTCCGCTTGACCTCAAAGCCTCCGTTCACTGTTTGCCGGAGTCTAGTTTACGCGGGTAGTTTGCCTGGATTGGAAGCGCTCTGGAAAGGGTTGGCTCTCGAACATGGAACGGGGTCTTCAGGAAGGAACGTCGGATGAGCAGATGGAAATAAAAGTGAGGAGGGAGTGCTGAGCTCAAAAATTCTCTGCCGGAGTCTGAGGCTACCGGAGAGTCTCTGATTCGGATATTGGAGGCGAGGTCCTGAACTGAGATTCTCGAGCTGGAATCCTGAGTAAAAAAAAACCTTATAAGGTATGTTGCCGGGTGTTTCTTTCTTTCTGCAACAGTTCTCAAAGAAAATAGGGGAGGCTACTTTCTGTTATGCGCTATTTACCAGCTCGGATTCGTTTTCGAGGTTCGTTCTAGTGACGTAGACAGTTAGAGGTCGAATACCGGAAGGCCCGAACTGTATCCTCCTTCTATTCGTCCCGGCTGCTTTGAGCCGTTAGTTATACAAGACGACCTGGGCGCGAAGCCCTCCTAAGTTAATTAGAAGTTACGACATGTGCAGACTCTGCCGACGTATGTACAAGAGGCAACAGCCTGAACCCGCTCCGTCTGTCTCGAAAGTCGATCGTGTCGGAGTTCTAATAGCTTGTTAATCTACATGCATAACATGCATCTTGGAGTGCACAAGTCTCATTTCACCCTCGCCGCTTTTATTATTCCCTTCGTTATCTTCCCCCTTGTTGTTTTTGTCTGTTGTAAAAGGAAATATCCCCTTCGCCCGAAAACTCAAACTTGGAATGCTATGGGACAACAGGAAGTCAGGGGAGGCGAGTTGCTACAGCGCAAGATGGAGCGGGGAGGAATTTGATACGAGTTTCAAGGTCGCGCGCGAGGAGCCGCTTGGAGAAAACCACTCGTGTTAATACGCGCAAATTCGTTGCACCCTCTTCTTCCCCATTCTTTTCTCTCCTCTGAAAACGTGAAAAGTAGAATCCGGCAAAACTTTCCGGAACCGAAAGCCGCTTGAAAAACTGTTGGACATTTATACTTCTCAGATTTGGAACGGCTTCACGGAAGGGAACAGAGCGCGCGGAAAGGAGAACGGAGGAGGCTGAAAGCTCTTCAGTGGCAGCCGGCTGACAGATTGGCGGTCATCATTTAGAAGCTCGGTTCCACTTTGGGGAACATGGGGAAATAACAAGGGGAAAGAAACTTTTCCCTTTTTTCAGAAATCAAGAGGCTGAGCGTCAGACGGCATCTCCTTCCTTGGGAGGTTTCGAAAAACATTCACAGCTCCAAAAGTTTTTTGTTTTGTTTTAGGACGTACAAACTGGAATTTCCGAAGAAGTTCATTGGAGTTCCGGGCAAACGTCGAAGAGACGGTATAAAACATCATCACTTACGTTCGAGCAAATGCGTGCAATTTCTCGCCGCATCACGTCGAGGTGCGCTTCTTTGCAGTCGGCGCAAATTTTCTTGTTGCAATGATGACAGCTGATCAGATGTTGTTTCTCGGAGCACACCGAGCAACGACCCATCATGGCTTCTTCGGGTTCGGGCTCTTCACCTATGATACGAATTGGCGGGTTATTGGAGAAGTAAGTTTTTATGGTTTCAGCAGTTTCATTTTCGAGGACATATTTCGTGCAGTAGAGATTCTCGAGAAACGACATCGAGGACCTCCGCCTCCCGTCGTTCGTCAGAGTTTCAAAAGGTGCCGAGGGCGAACTCAACCCGATAACGGGAGGAGCATTCGGATATCCAGAGTCTTCCGAAGACCGACCGAGGTCACCTTGCCCTAACTTTTGAATCCGGCTCGACCCGTTCGAGCGCGACACATATTCGAGCGTATAAACAAACCGATATACACCCAGTAAGTCGAGTCCAGTACGCACCGGAGTCGGAAACATATCGCTGCTCACTTATGCAATCTCGCAACGAGCGTCCCGCGTTCCTTGATGGCGAACCCATACATCTGCCGAAGCCTCCGAGTCGAGAAAACGCTCCCGGCTATGCGCGAACGTTCGAACGTACATTCATACGGAACACAAACATCGCTGGAGGAGTGCTCACATTTTTCCTCGGCGCTCAGCTCGGCGATTCCGCGAGCTCAACGAATTCCTTCACAAAAACGCAGAGAGACTCCTCGCGACTCGTTTGTCAAGATTCGCTTCCGCTTCGTCTGTTCCCGGACCGAGGCCCACCTCGGGTCGTCTGTTTTCCGAACCTCTAATTCCATTGCTATAAAACTCTTCCCTGCAGTGCTCCCTCCGTGATTCTTCCATAGACGCTTTCCCGCCGGCGAAGATTGGGGGGGGGGGGGAGCCCTGAGCATATCCATTCCAGAGCCCCCGTGCTCGATTCTAGGATAATCCGCATCCGTGCAAAACGGACGAGAAAGTGGAAAGTGTTCTTCGCTCCAAGTCGTCCAGCTCGAGGAGCGTTCTTGTAGGTTTGATTCCTGAGAACACGGTCATCGATCCGTGACAGCCAGCAGTCGATGGCAAATTGGCAGCTTCGGGGCAAATCGTAACAGTGCGTTAAATGTTGAGGTTGAAGAGAAGATTCACCAATGAATCGAACTCCGCCTCAGAGAGAGGTGAACTGGTCACAAAAACAGGCAGGGTCTTGTTCTTCTAATAAAACGGAGCTTCATTAACATTGGAATTCGTCCGCCGAACCATTCCCAATAAGATGCGTTTGTAGGGCATTGACGTAGCAATAAGGAGGTAGGACAGATCCAATATGCAGATGGTGAAAGATGGCCTCCCTGAGCGAACGATCCGTCGATTGAGCCAGCGATGGCCGACCACCTCCACGTTCGACTCCGGCACTATCGCTGAAGTTGGTCATCGAGAACGAGAGGAGCGTGGTGGGGACGGCCGGGACACAGGGTGGGTAGCTGTCTCACGGATGAGGAGTTGCAGAGGGGCGAGATACGGGCCAGCTAGCTCAAGGTGGATGAGGGGATCGACCATGACCATATGACTTGATGAAAGCTTGGACACCCAGCGATTATTGGATGACGACCATAATGATCGGTGACTGACCGAACGACCCAGCTTGGCCTGCTCACTGAGACGGACGGACGAAAGGATGAATGAAGGGATCGGAGGACAGTTGAATTGATGCTCATAGACGCTCCAATTCCCTCAACGATCATCGACGGGTCGCTCAACTGCGTCAACCAGGAACTGTGACACACTTGCTGTGATCAGGCCAGAACTTGATCGTTCGTCAGAAATTCGTTCCTCGGGCCGGTGGTTCGTACTCCCGGAACAGCAGAAGTTCTCAAGATTAAGACATTGGCTCACGTCTCTCGCGGTCTCAAGCATGACATTCTACCGCCGAATCATATTCTCGAGAGCAAATCGCGTGCCAAATGAAATCGCGTGCTAGTGATTTATGTGGGGTACTGGAAGTCCCTTCCGGACTGCAATGCAAAAACCCGGCATCACTGACCTCAGATCATCAGCTTGTTTCGAAAGCCCGTACTGGAGACCAATGCGAGACTCGGATCCACAGACTTCGGAGAGGTCTAATCAAAGATTTTCGTTCAGCTATTGGACGCCTCGGTATGATAAGCGACAAGATCTTTATCTAAGACCTGTGTGTCTCATAAATAGGGGTCTCATGAACGGGGTTTCGTTGTCTGATGATTTTGTTATTACATCTCACACGGCAAACATCCCCTAGAGCAACTACAACAGCGGAAGGTACAGTATTGACACATCGTTGGCTCATCGACCGATAATAATGAGACTGACTGGGCTAGTGGCTCGTCCCTGACGCTGGACCCCGCGGAATGAACCTGAACTCAGGCCACTGGGCGGGGTCCTGAGATAGGACTTTCGCAATGAGGAGTCGACCGAAAACCGGAACAGCCAGAGCTAGGAACCAACATGGTGAAAAGACGGGAGAGCCTCGCTCTCGATTTCTGAGAAGAGTCTCTCCAGCATGCTCAATGACTTCATTCATTCCCGGCGTTCTGACGTAACTCTTTCCTCCAACTCGACCTCTGGCCATGTCGGTTCTCAACTGAGTGGAAGCTGTGCAAGCCAACAATGCAGAGACTCCGGCGCAAATGAGGTGCGCTATTCCATTGAAGGCCATTCCACTTTAAACACGCGGTGGTTTTTCTCGAGCGACAGCAGGCAGTAAGGCCGTCGGGCAGCGAGAATCGGAGAACTTTAACAAAGAAAACCTCTCTCCTTTCTCCTGTTCACAGCTGAATTCACAAACGCAACGAAGCCTGGCCACGGCGACTCCGACTATTACGAGGAGCGATTCTCTCGTCGTCGCGTTCTCGAGTCCCGTGTATCCTACCGGGCTGCCTCTCCTGCCCTCGCTCAGCAGCTCTCTGAGATCGCTCTGTGTCTTTCCAGGCCGGCCGCCGCTCCTCCTGAGAATTCTCTCGGCGAGCGTCTCTCGGGGGGCAGTGTGTCGCATCTCAAGGGGACTCGACGAAACCGAACCCGGAACCGAGAAACCAATCTTGAAAATCAATTTCGGTTTTTCATGACTCGCGCGTCTCAGTGCTGATCGCGCGGCTGTGAGCGGGCGACCACCGAGCCGCTGCCCGCTTCGAACTGCGAGTTCTCGGTGTGGGAGAATCGTGAACTCAAGATGGCGGAAGGAATCGGAGCCATTTAGCTGAGTCGCTCTGATTCGGGTCGAGAATCAACGACGTCCCACGATGAAGTATCGAAGTCGAGGAACGGCTGAATCGTGTTCGAGTGCCGATATTCTCTTCTCGAACGTGTCGCAGGCTGCGGAAACATCTTCCATCCGTGCGGACACGGCCCACTCGCAAGTCAGCTCGGATATCTTGGTTACGATCAGCTTCGCCGTTGGGTCCGGAATCGACCCGAATCTCACAATCTGTTCGATCAACTACACGCTGCGTTCGGTTCAGGAGCGACTCTATCCGAGTGACTCTACCATCGATAGCCTTGCTCCTGAACGCTATTTCGCTTGTTCCGAACGTCACTTCAAAATCCACGACGGGAAGCAGCGCCGATGTCTGCCGACTTCCCCAGAGCGATGGCGGCGCAGAACAGCGGGAAGAGAAGAGGTCCGATGCTAATTCGTGACCCTCGCTAATACCGAGACCCAGTCGAGCGATCGATAGAAGTTTTCGCGGCATTGCCTCGCAGACTTGTTCTCCCCTTCCATGCTCTGCACTCCCCCCGCCGACACCCAGTCGCACTGTGCCGGTTGTCAGCATTTTTCTTCAAACAATTTCGCAACGCAACTCATTTGTCTCTGTAACACGAGCCCTCGTTGTGTTTCTTTCTTGTTTTTCGAGTCGTTCCTCCGCTCGAAGTTTTGGGTCTGTGACGAAGCTGCGCCCGCCTAGACCCATTGACGCGTGAAAAAAAGCATTCGCTGGGCTCTGACTCGGCCGCCTCGGATGTCGTAATGCTGACTAGCTGAAGTAACGCATCATTCGAAGGGCCACTCGTGCGACCGGCTCGTCAGCCAGCCCGCAACCATCTTCCTCCACCGACTAGTCAACCACTACACTCATATCACTAGGCGGATCCCTTGTGAGCAGGCGGAGGGAGAATCGAACTCACCGGTGATGGTTCGGTGAAGTTCCAAAAAGCGCATCAGGGTCACGTTCGTGGGCAGCGTTTGCACTCCGTTGTATGGGATGCGATGCTCGGTGCGGCATTCCGGACACTTTATCTGACGTCTCGCATAATCCACGAGGCCTTCCATACACGGGTCGCAACAATAGGTGTGCTGACACGGAAGCAGTTTCGGGTTTTTGAAGCGATCCATGCAGATGGCGCACGTGAGCAGCTGCTCCAGCTGCTGCCAAGCTCCAGACATAATGGCGAAATGAACGAACGTCTCCAATCGAAGAGAACTCCAACAATTATCACAGGGTCTCTGGGACCACCACCACCACCACCACAAGCTCTACCGACAGCGCAACTAAGAGCAGTGCTGAAGAAGGGAGAACCGGACGAAGAACCGAACAGATAAGTCGAAGGTAGGCTTGAACCCGGACTCGGGGGCTCCCAGAGCCTCGGAATGGAGTCCTTGAGCAACTCAGTATCCTCGAAGGTGAACCAGGTGGGCGTCTCTTGCTTCGGTTGCGAGCCTCTGCGAGCTACGCCCTCCCGAAACGGTTCGGCAGCGGAACTCCCGATAAGTTGGATACTCTGGGAGATAGGTGGGAGCACGGACGGGAACACTGTGCTTTTGTGGAATCAGCGAGGGAGCCCCTCCCGATAACCACAGCGAACCATCTCGTCAGAAGCGAGTGCAGCCGCCAACGGTAAACCAAAAATAGAGTGTGTGTTTGAGTGCCAGACCCGTGGAAGAAAGCAAGGCTCTAGAGCGCCAGGCTCTGGTAGCGCGAAAGATGGCGCTGTCGTTCCCTGAGCTGCAGCAGGTTTACGAGAGCCGATAGACTCCGGCTTCTGGTCGGCCGGCCGGCGGCCCGCTGGTGGCGAGGCAAGCAACCAACGAGCGGCACGGGACCAGAAGCCCAGCCGGCGAGTCGACTCACTCTTCGGCGAACCCGTCGTTCGCCAGCTAGACCAGCGTGATTCATCGTGGTCCACACTATCACCCACATTGCAACAAACTCGGTTCGAACAGCGGACAAAGGCCTCGTTGTGATCGAAGCTCGTCCTCGTCCACACCCCGCATCGACCGCAACGGGACTCCCCGAACAGAATCACTGCAGTCCATGTGGTTGCGGCAGCGGTACCGAGGGAAGGTTTCCGCAATCGCCTCGCAGCTTCCGAGATCTGCAGCACTATTGTTCTCCTCGATTAACGCTGCACTGGTCGAATCTAAGCGTGAACTCGTCGATTCGGATTGATCGATCTGAATCGATGTTTGGATCAATGGAACAAGAAGTTTTGACGAATTTGTCGGGTGACCCGACCAAGCGGGTCCAAGCGATGGCCAGAAACGCCGCGCCGCACAACGAGCGAATGAGTTCCATTCCTTGATTGGATGGAGTGGTGTTTGGATTGCCGCGCCGTGACACACAGGAGAAACAAGCCCCGGGAGAAGTCTGCTCGTGACACCTCCATAGGCACGCAGCTTGAAGGGGTTAAACGCTTCAAAGCGGCTTCGCGAGCGTTAATGTGATGCGAGCTTTTTTTGGACACAGCCCCGTGCCGGACGAAGAACTATTACCTCAACGGGAAAATGCGGTCCGTAAAGGCGACGCACCATATCTGCTCATTGGAACAATTAATTCACACGGAACAAAACGATTCCTGTCCAGAGGTCAGTCTGAGAAATCGAGAGAGAATTCTTCACGCTCCTCTGAGCTCCGTTTTTGAACTCCCATACCTCGTGCCTCCAACGCCATATCGTTCAGGAATCGGGCGAGGATGGAACCCCACACAGCGCCCCCCAATGGAAGACATGCATAGGTTGGCCCCGAAGAGCGGCCGTTTTGAACTTCAAAGCGCGCGTTTCTCCTGCACGGTCATGACGGGTCTCCTGAATGCGGGGTCCTTATAACGTACGAGCAGACCTCGTGTCCGGTCGGCTCGCTTGGAAGAGTTTGCTCCACGGAAATGAGACTCATCTTTCACTGTACTACAGCGAAGAGTGGGAACCCGCGGCGAACACCTCCCTATGTCTCCAAGGTTCTGACCCTGACTTAAGCAGCTCTCTACCGCGGGAAACTCTATGCAAAGTGTCCGGGTGTCCTGTCAACAAAGCGACGTAATGGGAAGCTTCTCGAAAGTTCATTCCACTCTGAAAGGTCTCCGTCACCATTTTTCCTTCGGTACACCCATCCAACACGATCCATTTGGAAGGTTGAGACTCCTGTAAAGACGCCTTGCCGCTGTCCGACCATGCGTGGATTCTAGCGTGATCTCGCCAACGGCACGGAGTTCTCCTCAGTCGCTCGAGAGGGGATGACCGACTCTATCTCACTTCCCGACTGCTGTCTGTCTGAACAGACGAGGCCTCGATGTCCCTGAATCTGCATGCACTTCGGATGTCTGGTGACCGAGCTTTGTCTTGACCCAAATGGCGAATAGCTGAGTCAATAACAGAACTAGGCTTCGTGACACTCTCAAAACACCGGACATGTGTTCCCCCGATGCTCCCGACACCATTATCTCGCGGAGCTGAATCGGTTCGTCCAGTCATAGGTCTGTACGTTCGTGCCATGACGTCACGCCACGCTGGGTTGGGCCCTGACTTGCACCTACTCTGTCGACCATCTGATAATGCTTTCCACCGAACTGTTCTCCTCTGCTGCAGATACACAAAATATCGGCAAAGAATAACAGAGCGTAAAAATCTGCCCACTGAACTTGGTGAAAGAGCTGATACACAAAAATTTGTCAGCGGGGGAAACACTCTGAAGGGAAAAGTGGGAGCCGCGTGAGGGGGGAGGGGCAGCCCGTCGCTCCCTGGCGGAAGATTCGCTTCGTTCCATGCTCCCATGAAAAAAGTCACGTAGTCCATTTGGCGCCGTCAGAGATCCTACAGCGCTAACAGTTACGTGCATTGGACACCGTCCAGGCAAACATCCTCGCATTGCTTGAATTTCAACAAAGGAGGAGAGAGGTCTGACTCGTCAGCCTTGAGAGTATCTCGAAACAACTTTCAGCTATGTAGAGCGAATTTATGGAGCGTTTCGAAGACGCGCTACGGTGGTCAAGATCTTTCGTGGAAGAATCATTGCTTCGTCGAATCGACGCTTTCAGGCGGATTGAAATGTTCTCAAATGTACGCAGGAAAGCATACAGGACGATCTGAAAGGACGAGTTATGAGTCAAACCTCCACAAGTGCAGATTCCCTAGAACGGTGGTGTTCGAGTGCCGATATACCCTCAGATATGGATTCGCCGTTCGTTTAACGTGCAGGAGTCAGACATGTTTGATTGAGTGGAAGCATGAATGATACGGTGCAAAATGCTTGATTCGCACGAGAATCGGGTTATTCGAGCATAACGATGAAATGCCGAAGACCCGGACGAAATGAGAAACCATTTAAAACTCCTGGGGCAGAAATAACCGGACGTGATGAGAAACTTGTGCGTCAAACTAGAGCTTCACACATTTGCATAAGTCGGAGCTATATGTAAGTGCCGTATGGCACGCTCGTCGCGCAGATATTATGCATTTTTGTCTTTTATTCTCAGTTATCTCCAGTCTCTGGCGCGTCCGGGCTGCTCCATCGTCCCTCTTTCCCTCGTCCTAATGCAAGACCGAGCTCGAACAGGCTTCGATAAAAGATTCGGTTCTCACAAAGGCAACGCTGTTATTTAAAAAGGCTTTTTGCAAAATTGCCTCTGTTCCCGGCAAGTGGGAGGAAAATACTCAAAATGTTCGTCGCTTCTCCCTTACTCGAAAAGTTTAACGTGCACTCGTTACGCAGCAGCTCGCTGTGCTGACATCGCTTCGCAACTGCAACAAGAAATACGTGCTATTTTGCTGGATGGACTGGTCGACATTTGGAAGGAAGGCTCTACACGGAATGCTGCAGACTTGTGACGGGACGTTCGAGATACGGGATGAGCGAAGGAGCAGTAAATTGTTACGACTACTGAGACCGGCCGCCTGTGTCAGTTTTCCAGCTTGAATCGGTCGCCAAGCAGCACAACTTCCAAGGGCTGCCGTTACTGCAAGAGCTTTAAGTGGAGAAATTGAACGAAGCTTCTCGTCTCCTTCCTCCACGTCCCTCCAGTGCTTTCTTCAACATATGAGCTCACACTTGGTCACCCAGTTTCAAAGTGGCTACAGCTACGCCAGCGCATTGCTGCTCGTGGGCTGCTAAAGCGAGGCGGCCCGACGAGCGAGGGAGCGAGCAGTTGAACGCACAGCCAAGCGAGCAACACCATGAGCTCTCTTCTCAAAAGGCTTCTCGAATCATTTGACAACGTACGACTGATAGCCTACACTCTTACAGCCGACCGAACCGTGAGATCGCGCTGCAAGCAGCCCAGACAGAGAGGATGCCGGCGGACTAGTGTTCGATTGGATTCTGAGAGTATTCGGGGAACTCGGACCGACCTCCTTCCCGGAGTGACGACGAGCCGGATATCCCACGAAGACTCGATATGTAGTGAACAAATAAATGAAATGTATCCGTCGCGAACGATGAGAACCTTTGGGATGAGAGCCTGGGAACATGCTGGGAGCGAGCGCTTCCACAAGACATCGGGGGATTCGGAGTAGGATGACCGAGGGAGTGAAAGTTAGGTCTTGAGAAATCTTGCGGAGGAAAACAGAGAAAAAAGAACAGAGCCGGAAACTCCGCTTCGGTCGGGCTGGCCGGGACCCAAGGCGGAAGAGCCCGCCGTTTTGGGAGGAGCAGAACGCTGGGCGAGATAACTTTGTAAGTAGGAATAACAGCACCGAGTCCTACCTCACCGGCTGTGCCTCGGTTCATCCGCCCGTTCGGTCGCTCGCTCGATTAAGGGAACAGATTTCCCCCTGAGGAGGCTAGTAGAAGTAGAACATGCCCACTCGTGTTTATCCATCACATTAAGTGACTCCCTAGCCTTGCAGATGTAGATCGCCCGTCAGCCTCCCGCCCGCTTCCCGTCCTCTCACTTGCTTTCACTTTGTTTTTCGCAGCCCCCCGTTCAGGGAGTGCCCTCAGCGGACTGTCCCTGCGGCGATCGTTTGCCCCAACATTGTCTCGTTTTGCTGGGAGCAGCGTATGTATGCACAAACATCACACACGCCTATGCGGGTTCGGCGGAGAACGGTTGCCCGCGGTCGTTTGCGCCGGCTTCTTCGAATGGAATCGGATCCTCCGGTCACTGCTGCCGCCACTTCGCCGAAATCAGCGTCCGAGACACACGTTTCTGAGCTCAAGAAGAAAGTCTCGGATGGGATGTACCGCGGAACGGGAATGGCCGCGAGGTCTCGCGGGAGAGAACAGAGCGGCCGCGTGTTCCGTTCTCTCGGAAATCACTTCCGGCCTGGGATTTCTCCGGACGGTGAGCGCTTCATTCCTTGAGAATAAAATTCGCTGTTGGGTCGATCGCCGCTGCCCGCAGTACCACTACCAGGCTCGGGCGACTTAGCAGACACTCGATTTGGCTGGTAATCTGTGAGTGTCTGTCGGTGTTTGAACGTCTGTGCGTTTGAATCTGGGACAAGGATGGTCGTTCCGGAGGGAGAAAAAGGAGAAGCAGATCAGACACAGGAAGAGACAGGCGGAGAATCGCAATCAGGTTTTAAATAGATAGTGTGAACCCAACAAAGAAGAGGCGATGAGGGAGAGAGACGACGTCACGTTGAGGAGGCCGTCGTTGGGACTCAACTATTGGTCGGCGATTATCCCGCCAATTGAGTCGGCCGCGGTCCTCCTGTTTCACCTGTTCCCTGTTTTTGGGAATCATCATCCTTCTGGGTCCCACCTCAAACGGACACAGCCCGAGGATTTAACGCCCAAGTACTCCATAAAGGGATACCGATCGAAGTTATCTCACTTCCTCGAAAAAGGCAAGCGAGCGTATCGCGAATTCTTCTGGTGTCAAGGGTGATTCTGGCTACCGATGGCGGAAAACTGAATCAGGGTGATTCCCGGTGGAAATCAATAATTGCCAGATCGATTCTGCAGTTGAATATTCGGATGATTCTTCCATTTCCGAGTGATTTTCACCGGAGGAGATACCTCGAATCCTGCCTCGCCTAGGAGTTACGAGAGGGAATGCGAGAGAAAGCGAGACAAACGAAATTAGCCGAGGGGCACGCCCTTGAGAAGGGGGTTGATACGATCGCTTGCCATTCTTCGAGGTAAATAGATCATTCCGATCGGTTGTCTGGCGATTGACCGGCTTCCTTCCGGGCGTCGAACGCGGCCATGCAAATCAACGTCCAACTGAACTATTCCGACGGAAACTTGGCCGATGCTCTAGTTTGATCCTGAAGATCACGCTGAACGGTGTTCCAGAGTAATCTGATAACATTGTTTTCCCTTCGGATCCGATCGGATGAATATCGACGATTTCGCCATAGCTTTCAGGGAGACCTCGAAAAGAAAAAGATTGGTAAATTTTGGAACCATTTTCTGACTGCAATGCTCATCGTACCATGACTAAGTTATGGTCAAAACAAGATCAGGCTCGGAAATATCCGACCAAAAATGCCACCCTGTACTTGAATCCCCCTCCCCCGGCATGGTGCAAGCATGGCTTTGGACCTCAAGGCTGGAGGCTCTCTTCCAGGCCGAAACGTGCTCGTGAATCCCCCCGGTAAGAGCGAGGCCGGCAGGATCGACTCGAGATCGGAGATCCGCTCAAGCGTCACAAGCGTGGCCTCCCCGCAGAGCTCGCATGGTCATTGAGGAAATCCGACAAGCATCTACACACGCCATGTTAACAGGTGCAACATCCCCATGGTGCCGGTGCGCTTCGTCGGGCGGAGGATGGCCGAGGGCGATTCCAGAGCGCAGGGCGTAGAAGGGGTAACGGTTTCCCCGCTCGACGCGCCTATTTTGTCTTTCCTGTCTCAGATATTCTGCAACAATGCGCAGCTCTGATTTTCCCATGATGAGATGATTGTTGTTCTGCTTCGGCATCGCAACACTTGGTTCAAGAATTTATATCAAATGCGACGAGTAATCCCCGAGAAGTTAGGCGATGTCCTCAATACAAGGCGATGAGTGCTCCACCTCAGCCGCAAGGTTTCGATATTCAAGGCTCGGCGTCCTCCGCCGGTGTGAGAAAGACTGAACATTTCTCAAGGAGATCCGGAACCCGGATCATCCCGATCCTGCGTGCACCCGTGGAGTTTCGCCTCTCGAGATGGAGCCGAGAGACACAAAAGACGTTTCGGAAACCCACTCGCGCTTGCCGTGAACACCTTTTCCACGGGACGCTTGATCGAATGAATACAGCTGTGGACGAGGCCCAGCCGGGAAGTGCTTCTAAACTGACATGAGCCCAGATGGATTGTGCTGGACACTGTGGAATGGAAAGTAGGACACGACGCTGGAGGGTTGGGGCCCCGAGGACGCGAGTCCAGACAGAGCGTGAGCTCCGGCTAATCAGCAGGGTTTGAATGGACAAAGTCTGCTCGGCCTTCGATGCGGCACTCAGCGAAATTTCTCGAGAGAATATTGCGTCGACTCGATTCAGTGGGAACCAGTGGATGCGGATCAAGGCTCGATTGCGTTCAATCAGGCCGGCAGAGTTTGATACCCTCGAGGCAATTCGCTTCACCAAATTCAATCCGACCTCGACACCGAGCCCGTTAATTCGTTAAGAAATGAACCGGCTGAGCTCCATCTACGGCGTTTGTGGTCACCAATCGTCCACAAGTTCCGGTAATCCGATTACTTGGTCTCATTGCTGACGCGGCTCACTTCAAGCTAGACCTACTCTCCAAGGAGCTGCGGAATTTTTTAGCAAGAGAAGAAGAAGAAGTTTCCGCCGTCTCTCGGTCCCTCATCGTCAGATTGACCATTTACTCTGCCGGTAGAGGACCGATGCGCTACGTGAAGTCAGCCAGTAGCTGACAAAGCAGAACTTGTCTCCGAGGTGAGACCGCTCTCGAAAATCGCTGAAGTAGGAACGAGAAGTTTGGACCCCGCCTACCACACCCAGCGTCGAACTTCGCCAGGGACGACCAGCTCCCCTGATGTAGACGAGGGAAGCTAATGTAGACGAATGGAGAAACATAAAGGGAACTGTTGCTCCTGGCAGAGGATAATTTATTATTTTACGCCGAGGATCGCCGCCGGACGAAGTTCCACCGAAACACATTGACGCGAGCAAGTACACTTGTTGTCGACGGGTTGACGGTGTAAAAAACGGGGCGGAAACATTCCGCCGCACTGAGCGGCGACGTTGAGGCGCACTCGATGGTTCTCAGTGAACTGCAAGCATCCGCGATTCGCAAGCTCGGGCGAAATTATACTATTTCCCATGATATCCTGGACGCTACACTCCACAGGAGAAGAATCAACCTTGGTGGTAGAGTTAGACGGGAACGAAACGTGCACCCACAGCTCCACGAAAAATCGAACGTTTCCCAGAAAATAATCCTGCTGAGAACGAATCCCCTCCGAAGGAGTTTTGGATATCTCCACATTCTATGTGACCACAGATGAAGGGAGCAGCCCCAGTGGTAGCGCCGCTCTATGGGAGTGAAACTCGGGGAAGATATTCAAATCATTTTTGCATATCGTCAACTCTTGTGGGAGTCGCCATTATGGAAACTGCCGAGCAGTCCCATCTGGGTCGCATTCAATTGAGTTCTGTGAAGTCAACAGCATTCAGTGGGTCCAGATAAAGGTCATCAGGAGGGTTCGAATCGTTCTATGGAGCCCCTCGCTTCGCTATCACAGAGAGGCGCGGAGCACTCGCAGCTTTCCTCCGCTGAGCTCACATCTGCGGGAGTACGAGTGAATTATTCGAAAAGTCCGTGACGGATGAGCCTTGAGAGGAACTTCGACGATCCATTCCTAAAAGTAGAATCTGAATCACACACCGGAAGCGACCGCCAGCGCGGACTCTATTGAGAGAGAGAGAAGCTCTGCACGGCTGAATCCTGCTGTTTTCCTCCTCAAGTGCTTGACGCAGAAGGGAGTTCAAATTGCGAAAAGCCTATAACATGAGTCGCCCAATTTTGTCGTACAAGTTTCGTTAGCGTGGAGGAGTTGCAGTTCTGCAGAGCCCGATGAACGAAGTTCTCGGTGGATGACAGGGTTTGATTTCACAGCAGGTGGGGAGAGGGACTCGAGCCCGGAGATAAACCCTTCATAGACGCCCCAGATTCTCAAGCGATGATTATATTCCTGTAGGATGGATGACATCGTGTCATCCAAAGTTGAGGTTCGTTGGAGATGAAACTCGAGGCGGAATAGAAATAGAGAGACCAGGAGCCTGATTCGAAAGCAGGTTGAGATCCGATGCTCGTGATCGGAACGGAGCAATCGCAGCCGAAGATTCGTCCAAAAACTCGTTGAGCCCGGGCTAAAATTGAAAAGAGCGCGGAAAATCGGAATCCAGATTGTACTCAGGATCAGATTCAGAATTGTGAATTTCAGGAGAGAATGAATGGCGGAGAGATCTGCGAGTGGCGTGAGCGAGGAGTGTTTTCTCTGACTTGCGCGATTCCGGTCGGAGATAACAGGCGCAATTCAACGACGCAGTGGAGGAGGAAGCAGCGAGCCCAAGGAGGGGAAAACGCCATTGTTGGGTGGTCTGATTGAAAAGCGCTGAGAGGCACCAGACTTAGTCTCGATCTCAGTCAAATCGTTGCATTTCAGTCCACCAGGATCCCGCTCCGAGTTCGTTCCTCGAGAAAGCAATTCTCTTTCGATCGAGGGAGAAATTCTCGACGTTCGGCTCCATATATTGGTCGAGACGCGGATCGGAGCAACAACCCGGGGTCCCCACAGATTCCTCATCTTTTCTTAGGCGCTTCTTCTTTCTTCCTGAAACGCATCGCCTAACTTGCTTCTCAGCCGTTGATGGACGCCGCCGATGCTGTTTTTATGAATCTCGATCGCGCTTTAAACAGCATCTTAACGGCCTCCTATCCAAGATGCGCATCCTGGAAAGCCTTCATTTTGCCCCCCAGACTACAGATGGCTTGAAAATCTCAGATTTATATTGCACTCAACGACGATGCATTTGAACCCAGGCTCGAGAATACGGATCCCGGGAGACTTCCTCGATGATTCCGAAGGAATCGTTCGACTGCATGTAATTCACATAGCTTTAATGATCGCTGATTGCATTGACAATTGAAACTACGAAGCTGCGCGCGAGCGGGGCAGGAACAGTGGAAGATTCTAGTATCATCCATATTTACAGGGGGGTCAACGTGAGTCGGGAATTTTCTTGTCATTCCTTGTCTTGCTCATTTCTTGGTCCTATTCTCGATTCCTTTTTCAGATCGATAGCTGGAAGGATCATGCATCTTTTCCACTTTCATGAGTAGTTTCTTGAGACAGGTTGAGACGCTCGAGAAAAGGACGATTGACGCGATTTTCACCCAACAATGAGCGGAAGGGTGTGGAAGTTCCCGACTTATTTTGACCACGTTCCATGAGACCACTCAAGAGAACTCGACTTCACTTGAACGAAACCTCATCTCCGATAGCCAAACGTCATTCCTTGGCTCCCCACCAGCTCGAAGATAATATTCAGCGCTCTCTGAACCGCCTTTTCGAGAACTGCGTTATCGAGGGGCCAGTCTGACTCCATCGCCGTTTTCAACGGAACTTTTGTCGATGAGTTCCGATTTCCTTCAGGAACGCGTTGCACCTACCAACCCCTCAGATTTTCCATCGAATCGCAATCCACTGGGAACACGCAAACAGAACATCCTACTACTCCGATGTCACCACGCGATATGCCGGATGAAGCGAAGCTAAAGACTCGGAGAAGGAAGCTGACCCAACGACCGGCTCTCGACACGCATGAAAAGGAAAGGCGGAATGTTGTGGAGTATCGAAGAATGCGAGGAAGTTAGAGCTGCTGAAGACTGCTGAAGGAGCCTTTCCAATCGAGCAACCGCTCGATTCCTGAACCACTTCTTAGCATGCACTGAAGCCTTACTTCGTTGGGGATTGAGCTCCCTCCTTTGGCCAGTCCTCAAGTAGGGCAGAAGATTACTCTCAGGGATATTTTGATACTTGCTGCCAGCCATGCGAGTCGAGGGGTACCCAAGAGCCTACTTACCGTGTCAGCTGAAAGCTGCCCAGACCATGGCAAAGCCCCGTCGTAGTTGCGCTTCGAGATGTGTTTCCTCCCTCGCGTAGATCATGCCAGCAATCATTGAAATTACCCGGTCTGTCGAGGTTGAGCTTCTTCATTGGGATCACCTGTGATGAATCCGAGCACTTGGACCTAGCAGACTGATGGGCGCTCGATCGCTAGGAATCTCCACCCCGCCAAATCGATTTGAGGTTCCTGGAATTCGCAGCGATCAGGAAAAAATATACGCTCCAGCCTGATGTCTTGATCAAGTATCTGGGAGAGCTTGTGTGAGTTCCTTGGGTATTCCCTCCCCCACATCTGACGGCGTCAGAAGAGTTTCGTCCGTGATCGTTTCTTTCGCAACGAAACAAATTGGATTCGTCTCAAAAAGGGTTCCCTCGGCTGAGTGGTGGTGGTCTCTTTCAGACCAGGTCTAGAATGGAAAGGAATGAAACGAAAAGAGGAACCTGGATCCCCTTATCGAAACTGCACACTCACACACACAATGAGAGGAATAGATCCACGTGAAGAGGAGGAAATGGAGAGGGACCCAGAGCGCACTCAATTTGACAGGGCACTTCTGTCTGTCCGGCGCCTTGATCTTCTCCTTCCCATTGATACATCAGTTATCTAGAACCTGTCTTTCGGATTGTCGCTGTGTTCGACGAGGCCATACCTTCTGTCGATGGGAAGATGTAACAGACCCGTGCCGTACGGGAGGCATCGGAACCATAGGCAGCGTCTGCGAATCTGGATTGTTTCTGTGTTTTTTATCCCATATTCCGACGGAGAAGACGATGATCACGTGATGCATGGTTAGTGAGACAGCCAGACAATGGCCCCGGGGCTTTCTGAAGATGAGTTTTCAATCACAGAACCAGGCGCACTCGCATCAGCTATGAAGCCTCGTTTTTCCACAGCGGATTGATTAAACATGGGGAATATGACTCCCACGTTCGATATAAGGGAGAGGGTTGATTCATGATCTGCTTTTGGGTTGAGGAAGTGCATAGAGGGCCGTGCTTCTGGTGAGAAATGGGGCTCCTGCGGAGCTCTCCTTTGGGGGTGGGAAGCTTCGAAAAGTGCTTCTGTAACACCTCGCCGTTCGGAGGAGGGTTATTGGAGTGATGATCCGGATCCCGATGACAAATGGAAAAGGTTCGCAGTAGCTGTCATTCTTCATGTCCTTGGCTTGATCTTCACGTTGAATACATGAATCTCATCTTCCCCCGAACCCGTGCTCATCGCCAGATCGCCAGATCGGTATCACGAGAGTGGGAGCCTACATACATGATGCATCCGACTCCTTGGAGGCAGATCTCCGGTGGAAATTCTGCCACTGATAGCCGAAAGGAATCGGTGTCCACTGGAGCGCACGAACTGCAGCTCGATAGGAAGAACCTTGGTTCCGAAATCAAATGTCTCGAGGGAACGAGAAGTTTATCGATTCTGATACAGCTGAGGAGTTTCTCGATCGATTCCGGAATCATGAAGCAAAAACGATTGGAACGAGCATTCCAAGCTGATTCCTGCCCAAGAAATGAGGGATGTATGGTGCATCGATCAGAGTCTGAATCATTATTTTCCAGCCCTGCGTCAAAAACCAGAGAACAAAAGTCAGGATGGTGAACACGGACGCCGAACAATCCTTCGTTTTCAATGACCTCGGTTGCAATCACTCGCGGCGTAAGGATGTCAGCTATCGAGCTGCTTGGCACGCAGTTTGAGTGTGAGCCCGGGTTAGTTGACGTCGGGTTCACGGGCTCGTGATTCTAAATCGAGTCTGCTTCCATGAAATGGTTTCTTCCACTTCGTTCTATCCGGAGTGCCTGACGGCACATTGCATACTTCGAAGGGAATAGCTGTAGGGAACATTAGGTGTCGTGGTGAAACGCCGCGCCTCGAACTTGCGGAGACGTCCACTGTTATTTCGTGCGCACAGCAGAGAGGAGGAGACATAGAGCAAGTCAGTGTTGCTGCGTGGCAGCGCGCGTGAGCAGGCGTCGAGCAGCGGAATCGAGCGAGAATAAACGAGGAAGTTCGCGATTGAGTTGTTTTCCGTGGCGAGATCGAACCACAGTAGATTCACAACATAGCCCAGCATCGAAAGTCGTCGACGGCATTCTGTGGGAGTTGGTGATCGTTGTTGTCATCTACTTCCGGGTAAACTTCGGTGTCAGCTCCGTACACCGAGAAGAACTCCCGATACGACTTTGCGTGCATGATTGAGCTCGTGTGGAGGCATCTCGACGAGACGCCCATAGAACACCCAGATGTGACTTTGACTCGGAATCGAGAGCCAACAAATGTGCGGTCAGAAAGCACCAAGACGTGTTCAAGCAGGTCGGATTTTGGAGAGACTGATATGCCCAAGTCCCGAACGGTGCTCATCACCGGATGTTCAGCGCCAGATATGTGGAAGAGAAGTTCTGGCTGGGACGGAGCCTATCCCGAGACAGAGCCCCCGATTTATGGAGCACCGCCTGAAAATCCCTTCTGTACCAGATTGCAGGATTCTTTGCTCGGTGTCGTCGCCTACCGGAGAATAGATCTTCAAGTCATCAGCGTGATGGAGATAACGGACGGAGGGGCACGGAGCGATTGATGTCGAACACAAATATAACATAAAGCGTCAGAGATAATGATTCCCTCTGTGGATCGCCAGAGGAGGAAGCTCGACAGTTCATCCTCCACCTCAACGACGTTGGAACGAGCTGACAGGAAACTACGGGACCAATGTATTGTATTTGATTGGATGCCGACGTCCCTCTCAGAAGGACCTCGTGGTCAACCTGTCGAAAGCTGATTCTTGATCAAGATACCCGTTTTGAGTTTCCTCAATGCTGATTCGAGTGCAGTCTTGGAGCACGGACAGAGTGATGGAGAAGCGAGGGGAGGTGAGTGAGCCCGGTCCCGAGATCGGAGATCCCTTTGAGAGAAAGCCCTTGGCGAACCGATATTCGTTCCTCATTCCTCGACCTTCCAGAACAGATTCAGAGAAATTCAGCGTTCTCGTATGCTCCCCTGGCATATGCGCATGACGGAGTGCACCGAGACGTTCTCGAACTCGATTTGTGCACATTTCCTCCGGACTCCTTTAATGGAGTCGTCACTGCTCAGCTCCGAGTCCAGGAGATTGTGGCTCCTTGGGCAGGTTGAAGTATCTGGTGGAGCCGGATCTTGTTCAGGAATCTGGGGCAACGTGTTCCTCTTTCTCCTCCCCGTTGCTGTTCAAACACATAATTCAACTATTTCATCTCTCTCATTTGCTTAGACAATGACCGTGTGAACAGCTCCATTTCAAGGGCTGATCCATCCCCAACGTTCTTCGGTCGAATGCGCTCTGCTGTTTATTCTCCTGGTATAGCTCAAGGTCCTCCCGCCATGCTCACGGTCAGAGCTAATATACTTCAATGTTGACGTTGAAGGGGAGATCAAGGCGCGGATGATCAAATATCATTTGTCTCAAGACCAGAGGGCTAAATGATGGGCTAGGCAAACGCAGCTGTTCCTCGTAGCCTCAGCGTTCTCCTCGGAACCCCTTCGCCGCGCTATTCTTCCGTCGATTGTGAACCAACGAGCAACGCAAAACAATGAAACCCATTTTCTGTATTGGTAACGTACAGCTCAGTATTTCCTATTTCTGCTCTACATGAACGATTCCATGGGAGTGAGATTGATTTGGGAAATGCGCGGAACGAATTCAGTGAGGCTCCAAAGAGAATTCTAACCCGCAGCGTTTATTCTTGTGGTCTTCGTGCAATGTTTGTCAGCTGAAGGGGATGCGGATCAAAGCGAAGAGGAAGAAGAAATCGGAGTTTGCGGTCCCGTTCCAAGTGAGCAGCCATTCGTCATGAACAGGAATACTCATTGTAGCCCAATGAACTTGACGCATGAGCAGTAATTTGTATTCCCCGAACAGATCATGGCCAAATGATGTCGGTTCTCAAACCTATGTCTCACGTCGTCGTATGTGCCGTCAATCAGATCATGGACTTCGGAATTCTCCTCAAAGACATCCAGAGAGTTCGTGTCGCCATCCTCAAATATGACGGCCTGAACAGGAAACTCTACTTTTCATCCAATTCTGGCCATCCTCGTCTTCCTCATACCGACGCAAAGTCCATTCCAATGAGCCTCCCGTTCCATTTCAGGTGGTCGAACGTATCTGTGTCACTTTTGATGCCTGCGTTCCGAACGGAAAGCTGAGCAGTATCGTGAGTTCGATATCTGAGATCGGAAAACAGCAAGCTTTGTATTCGGTATCTGTCGCAACGAGTAACCAGGATTTCTTCACATCTTCAGAAAGCCGATAACCCCGAAGTAGTTTGCCTGAGGAGAGAAGTCCTAGCCGAGACTGAAGCTGTAATTAATTCGTCTATACGGATGGGATTCGAGAAAGCGATGACTTTCGATACCGAGTTTTCAAAAGTTTATTCATTTAACTCAAAAGTACCGGAAACTCGGCCTGCCGGCTGCTAATGGAACAATATCTCTTACAGAACCCGGACGGACCCCTGAACGTGACTGCTGTCGATCTTGTCTTCAAATGCTTCGTGCATCCCTTGCTCCCATTGTCAAAAGCACCCATCTGGTCAGTGATCCACTGGGTGCTGCAGATGACCAACATGTAACGTTCGGGGTTATTGACTCCTCGAGCAGGCCTTCTGAGCGTTTTGCAGCGTGTGACGAGAGCATCGGAACACCTTCTGAATGATTTTTTTCTGGATCGATGACATCAAGGGCGGTAATAAAATATTTTGAGAAAATCTCTTTGGTTTTCCCGGAAACCAGCACGCCGGGATCAAACTGCGCCTGGAGGCCGGATGGCCCAGCTGCAGTCTGCACAGGATGCGTGAGAATCTTATGACTAGGGCTGTAAATCTGTAACGGGACTCACGGCCGCGATAAAATCCGTGATTTCGTCGAGATGCCGCGATTTTTGACTGAATGATTCGAACCGAAAATTGATTTCCTCGGGGCTTTCGAACGCGAAACGGCCGTTGGGGTAATCTAACAATACAATCAGTGCGCATTGAAAGCATTCATCTTCTGGGACCCAAAGAAAAAAAAAGAGGGGGGGGGCACCAAATGCGCCCCGGGCATCATAAAGGCTCACTACGTCTTTTTGTGATGTGCAAGCGAGCCTCCACGAAGACGACTTGGATTTGCTGATAGAATGTCTTGACGTTTCGCGCACCCCTGTGAAACTCATCGGACAAGCTTCTCATCCCTATCACAGGGGACCTCGCCTCGCGATTTCGCCAACCGGCAGCAAATTTTCCCCATGCCTGCCGCATCTTCAAGCTGTCCGAGGCTGGATCGATGATTATTCCGTATGAGTTCATCACAACTCATTTTCCCTGCAACGGCGATCAGGCTGGCGCGGAGCTGAAAGTCTGTCACTTCGCCGCGGAGGAACCAGTTCCATCCTCTCAACCCACCACGTTCTGGGAGAAAGCCTCACAACGTTCCCCAGAGCTTGTGAAAACCGCAAACATTTGTTAGAGCGTTTTTATCAATGAAGTCGCCGCAGAGCGTGCGTTCAGTCAATATTCAGACGTGCTTCGGGACGATTGACGCTCCATCAAAGAGAGCGACCTCCCAATGTTCAACTTGCTATACTGAAAGGCGGGGAAAGTCCATGGGCTATCGTATCCACCAGATACTTTTGTACGCGAATGAAGCTAATATGTGATTCGACTGAAATCGGGCTTCCTTTTGCGAATACTTTGTCGCGGAAACACTTGAAGTATTCACGATTACCTCCCTTTCAGAAAATACTCGGCATCCGTGATCTCCCGAGAGAAATGCCGTGACTTCGCAGTGAATTTTCGCTCAAAACACCGTGTCAAAACCACAGCCTGACTTATGACACGCATGAAGTCTGGAAAGCCATTCGAGAAACATAGAAGCCGATCCAGTTCGCCTGTACAGACTGCAACTCGAACTATATGCGTGCTGTGGTCACTTCCTGCAGGATTGGGAGTCCTGTTTTCATCAGAGACAGGAGTGACAAGCCATTGGCTTCGTCTGCGCCACAATCGGAGCCGAATCAGAACGATTTTCCGCGAGAAAAAATCGCGGCTATTTTGATCAAGTGAAGTTGGCAGTTTCGTCAAAGCCATTGGAGAACGAACCTTTCATCGCCTACGATTGCAAACCAAACAAACCGCTTCAACTTTCGGACAAAAGAGAGCTGTACTTTTTCCAGTTCCCCATCTCCGGAGCTCCTTCCTTGCAGTCCACCTTTATTTCAATAACTGGAAGCTGCGTCTGCCTGAGCCGGTTTGCCGATCTTCAGCTGAAATGAGTAGAGACGCTAGAGGACGAAACCGACGCAGCTCGAGCCTCGATCCGGGAGATCGGAAGTATGGGCAATCTCACGGCCTATGTGCGGTCTAAGTATCGGCGCCATCGGTGTTGCATTGCACGTTGCACTTCAGAATCCTCTCGAGACTTCGGAAATGAATGTTCCGATGTATCCGAAGGAGATTTAACAAAGAGAATGAGATCACTTGCAGCTCATTTGATTCGATAACTGATTTCAGACTTGCGTCGTTCTCGCATCCGCGCAAGCCTGTTGCGACACCTTCGAAGTGGATACCGGACTTCGAAGCTCGAGTTCTTGCTTCCTCGAGTCAACCCCGGGTTCGGTTGTCGCCATCACAGGGTCAACCTGCAGCGATCGCTCCGCGCTCGAGAATTTCGATGTGATTCGGGAGCCGGAGGAGAATGAACGGTGAACGTCGCAGCTGCTGTTCCTACCGTGACAGACACGCAACAGTGAGCGAAAGCTCGCGAAAAATACCTCGACTGTCGAGAAGTGCGACAGAAAGTGCGACGGCGCGGAGGAGGGAATACCGAAGACGGAATCTCCTGTTCATTTTTCTTGAAATTGTAGGAAGAACAAGACAAGCTGTCCGGCCGGCTGGCTCGCTTTGTTTGTTATTGCACGAACGGAGCTGTCTCCGATGCGAGTGAAGACGAAACAGTGGAGTATTTGAAGACAGAAACAAAACACTCGAAACCACCCGAACAGAATGAACTCTGCTCAGATGTCCCCTCAAAAACAGCGTGAGCCAGAGCATCTTGAGCCCTCACTTCGTGACTTCGTACCGGACAAAGAGCTCGCACGTGCTCATGCTCCTTGATCTTGAGTCTATTTGACGAGGCTTTCCGGAGGATGTTTTACGCACGGGGAGACTCAATGCGAACGTTTCAGGTGCGATTCCCCTCTGCCAGGAGGCTGAGCGTTTCTCGATAGTTGAGGAAACTCGCGGCGTCCTCGAAAATCGTAACTTTCGCGTATATGGTTCACATCACATCCGGCTGAGGGTCCGGCGCTTCGACGGCGAGAATGTATAGGTCCACAATGCTCCATGAGCTCTAGAAGTTCTCGACACCCTCCAGCTCAGCCAGCTCAGAGAACTGAACCGATTCTATCGGAGTTTGGAAAGAATCTCCCTCTGAAATGAGGAGGAGCCGCGAACGCCAGAGAAACGAACAATCTCGCCTGCGCCGTACTTCGTCGCTCACTGGCTTAATCCTCCGACTCGTGTCTCGTCCTGACGCCTCCAACACGACCCCAGTCGCTTCTGTTCAATGATACGTCTCACTCAGACACTCATTCCGCGCCGCCTCACTGTTTTCTCCGAAGTTGGAATGATTCGGTAGAATCTTTTTCCGTGGTCAACCATCTGCACCGGATAGCTAATAGCAGTTTGTCCGACTGTCCACTGCTTCGTCGGCCGTTGGTCTGTCGAGTTCCGAGCGATAACCAATCTATCTCGAGACTTTTCCCCTCAGCTTAACGAAGTCCTCAGCCGTGGAAAACGAAAATTCCCCGAAAATCCATTAACGGTTCTCTCCTCCATGGCGATCCGGTGAGCGACCGGAGCTTCGGAACGAATTGTAGGCCCCGCTCCACAGAACGAAGCTGGCCAACTTTTCCGGTTCCCACTCCAATGAACTGATTCTCGCGTCTCTGAGTTTCGCAGAGCTCAGACAGTATCCCTCGAGAGCATTGCCGCCGTCACTCTGAACTTCGAGGTCATCGTCGGTGTCCCGCGATGCGTTCCGCCCTCGCCCGCGGCATGGTTTACCCACGAATGGTCGCAGAGCCTTTGACCGATTCGCAGCGGCGTCGATGCGTCCGTAGAAATGTGGAGCGCCTGCTTCTGAATTAACGGCGCATCGCTCCACCATCGCATATTGAATTCATATTTTCTCAGCGTCCCCGACTTTCTCCGTGTTGGGTCCCTGATATAAGCGAGCTTCCGCTTTTAAGAACGCGATTCAAGTCAATACAGCTCATTGAGAGCCGGAGTACTTCGCGGACTGGGACCCAGCATTTTGAAGCGACACAACGAACGCATTGACAGTTTTGATGACATACCCCACATGCTGAACTGCTTTGCTATGTTGAGATGCCGGGGGTCCATCCGCAATCACACACATTCCGCCTTCATTCTGGCAGTGCGTGCCGTGTCAAGTGGAAAAAACTGGGAGGTGCTGGGGTGTGAAGATATACATTCATCTGCGAATTCAATGGCCTCCTCCTTGCAAGTCAGTTCACAGAGACTTAACATGAGCCACTCTCGCTGCGTCATCGGCATTAAGGGGTAGTTGTGGACTATGATCATTCGATTTCAAGCTGAGCAACGTTCTGATGGACACTTCCAGCCGCAGGAGTCAACTATCACTCTTTGAAGCTCCATTTCTCAGATATCCCTTCAATATTGTCAGTGGTAATGATTGATTGATTGCGTTGACTACCAGTGGTGATTGCGGAAATAGCGTTCTCCGACTTCGGAGAAAAGGGCTGTAACCTTGAAAATGTTTTCCGTGTCCTTCTCGCCATTGATCTTGTCCACATCGACGGTCAGGAGTCAGAATTAATGCTGGTGGCTGAGAGCAGTCAAGTTCGAAACTGGTGGTACCGAGTCGGCCTTCCAAAGATCCACAAAACTCGGAATGGCGCCCGGATCTCGGATCTGCGGTGATTCGCGGGACGGATCCGCGAAGTTTTGCGATCCGATAACAGGATAACACGAATTTTCCTCTGGGCAGACAAGGATGTGACCGTCGAAGAACGAAAGATTTCCCCCCTACCTGGAACTCTCGATTATTGTATGGAACAGGGGTCGTCAAACTGTGTGCCGCAGCATTCGGGTCCAGTATAATATGCCGAAGCGTAACTGATGGGATGCCATCTCGGACGAGCCCTCTGCCGAGCAACGCCCAGCTGTTGAAGCTTGGACAGCTGCCTCTGACCTACTGTGATTCGATACTTACTGGTGAGTCGTACCACACAGTGGGATACTTATGCGTCCGAGAATTCCTCATGAAATGTCACGATTACATGTGCACGGCTCTTGCAAATCCGGATCCGCTAGAAAGGCCTAGTACCAGCTTGTAAATCGATTTGTATTCAGGGTGATAATAAGATTCCGTTTCGTTCTCATTCTCTAGCAACGATGCAATTCGTTTTGATTTCAATAGCGGAAGCGGTCATAGTGTCTTTTGAAGAATCAGATGCCAAAGGTTTAGGTGCAACGTACCCAGCTATAAGCTTTCTCCAAACAGCATCTATAAAACATCCAGAGTCATCAAAATCATTCCCCGGCGGCTCCTGAGATTTTTGAACCTAAATTTCTCAGAATACGCGAGTATCCTCTATTCTTAAATCTCGCCCTCACAAAACCGCTGGGAACAATCGGGGCAGACATTGGAACTCTCCGCACGGAGTTCCGAAGGCCATTTCTGTGGACGCTCCTTACTTGAAGGACCTAGGACTCTCTTCAGGGACGAAGCCGCGCCCTCGTGCCCCTTGCGTATACGATGACTACGTTCATTCCTTGTGGGGGGAATGCGCGACCGGACCACGCAACCTGTGTGCATCTTAGGTACACTGGAGCTCGCGGACCTCGTAGAAGGGAATCGTCGCCACAATCGTTATAACTTTTCCGATTTGACTGACTGGTTCCAATGCGCAGATCGGAGTGAAAGGACGGCAGGACATGGTAACTATCGCTCTGAGACACGACATATTTCATCTGCATCGCCTCTGTCCCCGAATAGCTTGAATTATCGCTGGTAAAAAAATAAATCCGAATCAGAAGCCCATGAGCGACAAACGTCGGAATCGTACGAGGCAGTCGCAGGTGGAAAATGAGAGGAATTTGTTTGCGGCATCAAAGCCGTCCCCCTCTTCAACAGCAAGGTGGGAGCCATGACCTGTCGTTTGAGATATTATCCCACCCAATCACTACTCAAGTTCTCGCTGTCTCGCAGATTGAGATGGAAGGCAAGCAGAACCTGCTTCCCGGGTTGATTTCATAGTTGAAGATAACGCTCTCGCTAGCTGCTGGTCCACCCACAATACTTGGGTAGACTCATTGTGCCTGCAACATATTGCGGGGGGAACCGAATCTCCACTGGGAGTTCTGAGTAGATGCGTTCATTTATGAAACTGTCAAACAATGGTCGTTCTCGTGCGCCGCAGGTACAACTGGAGATGTGACTTTTCCGCCGCAGCCCGCAGTGCACCGATTCTCAACAATCGTTCTCAACTCAACAAACTTTTTAATCTCTCTCCGAATACCTCCACGTTATAGATTTCAAAGGCGAGTCTTGGAGTTTGCGGTGGTGTTCCTGCGTCCTTGGTCGCCTCCGTAGGTCACGAACGGCTGTGAGAAGCTGAGGTGTTTGGATCAGCGTTCTGAGATCAGGAGCTTGGTAGTGAACCAACCGAACCGTTCACAACATTCCACGGAGACTTGATTTTAGTGAACAGAATGCTATAAGTCCATTCCGAATTTTGGAAGTCAAACAATCGAACCCCTGGTATCCATTCGGTCGATTGGAGATCATAGTTTCATATTCTTCCCACTAGCTGGGCAAAACCTGCCCTATCACAATTATGGTAATTGACGAGCCGATGGGGCCTTCCAGTTATCATGAATATGACTATTTTTGATTGAGAAAATGAGCTCAAACCCGACGTGAGTTACAACGGATAACCAGACGCAGCGCACTCAATGCTGTGGCTCAGCTCCCGAGAAAAGACTCTCGAGTGAATCCACTTTCGATAAACCCACTCTAACAGAGTCGGAGCCATGATTGGAAGACAAAGAGCATGATAGTGTTGAACCGTCACGGAAATTCCTCCCAGCGCTCGGACACGTTCCTCGAAATTCCCAAGAAGTATGATGTCACGTTCTCGGTGGATGCTTTCCAGCGTCGGACAGCTGAAAATTGGACCCGAAATGTCAATCGCGAAAATGAAGAAAACAATCGGACAAATGTTCCCGCCTCGCGAGAGCATGACTTTCAGTTTCCTTCATGGGCTCCGCTTCTTCCGTCGCCTTGATCTCCTCACAGGCGCCTCAATCGATCGATCGATCGGATCCAACAGCTACATGATCACATCCGTGTATCTTCTTGGGATGAACCATTCCCGTTACTCCTTGCCTACATGAAACGGAGGATTTCCGATGGGAGCCTCGCTCCCCGTTATTATGAGCTGAGGATATTTCCGATATTTTGTCCAGTTTCTGTCTCCGACCCTCGCCAGAGACCCTCTCCGTTCTGAAGATATCGAAGGGCGTACGGACCGAGGTAGCAGAGGCTCAGGAGAGCTTCTTCGACATCCGCCTTTACAGAGTGGAAATCATGGGAACCAAATCTGAAGGAGTCAGCTGAGAATAGTACTTCGATGAGGTGGTTGTTCTCCCACGGGTCATGCACCTCTGAATGATATGTTCACAGTCTGTCCCCGTTTATCGCGGGCAATTCTTTCCAGGCCGGAACGCTATGAATGTATATCCGCGAACTAGGAACCAACTCAGAAAATGATCATCCCTATTGAAATGGAATTGAGAAAATTGAGAAATGAAATTGAAATATTGAATGAGTGAAAAAATCATCCCTCTTTCGGAGATCTTCCCGCGCTTCCGAGTTGCCCATGTTGGTCGCTGGCCGTGTGGGAGGGCTTATTCTCGATTCCGTTACTGAGCGAGTGATATTCTGGCGAAAGAGACGTATTCTCGCACAATTCCGAATCCGAAGTTGTAACGGCAACGAAAGTATTCTCAACTGCAACGATTGTTAGGTTGAGTTTCGGAGAAGAAAACTTTTCTGTGAACGGTTCCTCTGGTGACGTCGGGTCGTGGAACAGGAGAATAATACAGCTGTGGAATATGAACACGTTGGCAGTGACATCACCGCACTGTTGCATTGTGCTCTGATTTTCTAGTAGATGGCAAGCGTGTCAGGGTACCTTTCGCTTGCACTCATAAGTGGCTTCGGACATCGCTTGCTGTGTATAAGCGCGCCATGAAGAATCGCTCAGATGCATACGTGATGTTTGGCTCTATAAAGGGTGAGGCAAAACAAGACTCCCATCAGCAGGCTGGCTGTTCCTCGCGGAAATGCAGTCATTTCTTACAAGGGAAGTTCCAGAAGTGCCGCTACGCTTCAGGGCCGAGCGGATGCGGATGAATACAGCCATCCGACCTATCGGGGAATGGGCAGATTAGGTATGTTCAAACTTGAAGCGTTTCGGGACCGAAAATATGGGGTAAAGGCTGAAAAGACGCGAAAACCCTGATATCCTGAGGATGCTAAGCTCGATTCATAACCGATTCCAGAATCCTTCATTGAGACCGTTGTGGCTTTCTGCGTGGAGAATGGCGGATTTCGAAGTCTCGAACATCGAATTCCAAAGCCTGTAGGGAATGTTGTTGGAGTTCAGGGGCGGCTGTACAACGCCAGATTCCAAGGCATTGCCGTTCCACCGCTGCATACTTTGCAGCAAAGTCCTATGTATCGTATGCTTCCATGTGAACTGCCATGTGTGCAATGGAGAGAGTGTCGTGGGGTGGAATGAATCATTTTCATTCGATGTCAGGATTAAAAGCATACACTTCGTGCATTATTCCCGTTTTTTGCGTCTTTTCAGCCGTTTCAACCATATTTTCGGTCCAAAAACGCTTTATCTTTGAGCATACCTAATGTGCTCATTTGTTGATAGCTCGGGTGGCTCCACTCATGGTTCGCACGCTACTTTGCGATCCGCATTCGTTCGGCCTGAAAGCGGAGCGGCGCCCGGCAAGTCGAGCTAGAGATGTGTTCGTTGAGCGACAACTCTTAGAAACTTCTGTAGCCGACAGGTCGCCCGATACTTGTTCATTATGGAGGGAAAACTTCGGTCGTTTCCTCACAGGGAGATGGTTCTCCCATAAGAAGTGAGTTCCGTCATCTCTGGAGTTCTCTCAGCTCCACTCGCCGAGACATTACGGTCAATATTTTGGACAACTCCCATGAACGAGAGCTTGCGCAAAGGGGGATGAGATCTCGAGCTTCATTGAGAAGTTCAGATCTAGGAACCACATCTCACTCCGTACTGCTTTCGAGCTGGGCCTCGAATTACCTTTAAGATGCCATCATCGAGCCATATCGAGGGATTGGCTGATTCCTAGGACCAAATCCGCTCTAATATCTCTTTCTAGAGGTTAGGTTGCTTCTCTGGCTAGGTTGCTAGAGTATAGCCTCAGCCCTTGCGCCACGCGCACTATGATATACTGCGCATGGGGATGCCCGGAACAAATCGATCAGTTTTTCAATCGTTGCGACAGTGTCGTGATCCATCGTCGAGGGAACCGATCCCGGTGATGTTTGATACACAGAATGTGGCCGCTCACAGAGTTCAGCACGGCGGGTTGGACGAGGAGCTCGTTGACAGCAGTTGGGAGTGATCGCAATATTGGCCAGCATCCTTGAGTGAAATCACAAAAGGAAGGTCTCGTGACCCCGGAATTCAACCCTAGGAGTGCTCCTAACATCGAGAGACCCTCGTGAAACAGACCACCGTTCAGAAAGGCTCCAAGGAGCTATACTTCCAGCAGCGAGTACCGGATGTGACCCTCAAGAAAAGACAGATATTCAGGGGCTGGCGGTGAGTCCGATTGAATATTTCTGGCCCGTTGATGTGGGCTTTCCGTGCTCAATACTAATTCTTTCCGACATCATGTCTCTGCGATCTCGTGTGGCGGCCGTCCACACCGTTGGACACGACATCGTGTGTCTTTTCCATGACGTCGGTGAACTCTGTCAACAAAAGCTAGCTCTGCTTTTATATAATATAAACGTATTCTTTCAATCATGGGTTAATGGGTTTATTGATCTTGGCTCGGTTCGAGATGTGCATAAGTTTGCATTCTGTCCGGCTCAGCCTTTCATTTCAGGTGCTTGCGCAGATTCCGTTCTTATGTCTATTCCGCCATGATGTACTCCTCTCTTCCTATCTCGGCGAAACAACTCCATCGGCTTTCGTGCACTTCCAGCGCGGCGGACAAACTGAGTGGCATGTGATAAGAATCATATCGATCAGGAGACCGGGGAGCAGTGACTATTGTTGATTATAGCAGATGAGTATTGAGACTCCAAAATTGGAGGAATCGATTCTCGCAAGTCTCGAGAGGTTCCCCGCAGCGGATGGCGATGCGACAAGAGTTGAAACATTCCGTCTTGATGTTGCCTTTACGTGCGAAGCGCTCGCACGCGATGCCGATCTCGGCTATTAAACGCGTTCAGCGAGTAAAGGTCGTCATTTGCGTCATGATAGTCTCAGTGGTGCTGCTCTGGGTGATATCTTCGAATGGAGTTTTCACCCAACAAATCGCGAGGTCAGACATGGCATCCAAACGAAAGTTACTTCCCTGTAGTATGATTGTCGTTGTGGAAAACGTCGTTGTGGAAGAGGTTATAAACCTTTTGGGCGGTGGAGTGATTCGAAACTTCGTTCTGATTCTCGAATGTGCCTGAAAAAACCCCGGAAATGTTGTCCTGAGTAACGTTTCTTTGTTTCTAGGCCGGGACCTGGAAACGGTGTAAGCATCTCAGCGGCGCCCAGTCGGGTGATCTTGAGACAGATGGGACTTTGTCCGAGTTGAAGACACCCTTCAAAATAGAGAATTCTTATAATTCGTAGATGATTTGGAGCGGTGGGCCACCAATGGGGGGTCACCTCGGCGTTCATAGAGCTGGTATGGTCAGCGGAGGTGGCGGGCGGGAATGCTGTGATGATGAGACGCCCTGGTGGACCGCCTGGTCACATGGTAAATCGTTTCTGATTTTCCTGAAGCCTTCTCAGACATGATGCGGCCCTTGACCCCATATTTATATTGATCGAGAATGATACTTTGCGCAGATGGCGGTGTAGGATACAGCGGTGGTGGCGGCGGCGGAGACGTGAGTATTTATGCTACTTGTGGGAGTGATCTACAATACGATTCCGATTCCAACTAATCGATGTGGAAAAGGTTGAAATCGTCGGGAGTTGAAATCATCGAGGTTGAAATAATCGAAGATGTACCGTGTTTGAAATTGAAATAACTCGGGTTGCGCTGTGATCGAAGTTGAGCTAGTCGGGGTCGTACTGAAATTCAAGTCGAAGGAATCGAGGTTAAAACCCGAATGGTTGTAATAATCGGCGTTGAAATAATTGAGGTTGTACTTAATTATATACTTATCAACTCCATACAAGGCAACTCCAAGCGTCTGAGAGATGCAAAGTCTGAAACTCATTCCAGATGATGATGTCCGGCGGTGGTGGAAGGGGGATGTCCTGGGGCTCGGGAGGAGGAGGAGGAGGCGGAGGTTCTTCCCAAGAGCACAGAACAATTCAAAAAACTGTTCGATACCACTCCAGCGGTCCTGCTATTTCGAGCGGTATGTGTGTCTATTTGTCAATACGGGCCTTAACGGCCTGACGTTCCGAGATTCCACCCTTCGGTGTTAGAGAGAGCCATCAACTCTTGCCCACATCGCGGGGACTATATTCTCACGAATAAGAACTTTCGCTTCCGATCTTCAGGGGGGATGTCGCATAGTTCTGGTGGATCTATGTCTCACGGCGGAGGCAGTTCTCACAGCGGAGGCAGTTCCCATGGCGGAGGCGGCTCTCATGGCGGAGGAAGTTCCCGCAGCGGAAGCAGCTCCCATGGCGGAGGAGGATCTTCAAGCTCCTCCGGCGGACACGCATTCCATGGCGAAGGCAGTTCTGGCGGTCGAATCCATTCTAGCTCTGGCGGTGGAATCCATTCTAGCTCTGGCGGTGGTGGCGAACTGTCTGCCGGCGGCTCCAACGCGGGACATACGGAGAGTCATGCTGGTGCTGAAGAAGAGGAAGAAGCTGAGGAAGCGATGGGTGCAGAAATGAAGGGTCACAGCGCTGGCGGAGGCCTGAGCGCCGATCTCCACGGCGGTGGGAGTGCAAGTGCTGGAATGGGTGGCGGGAAGGGCGGAGGCTTGAGCCTTAGCGGGAGTGCGGATGGAGGTTCAAGTGCCGGGATGAGTGGTGGGAAGGGTGGAGGCCTGAGCCTTGGCGGAGGTGCCAGCGGTGGAGCAAGCGGCTCGGGTGGAGGTCTGAGTCTTGGCGGTGGGGCCAGTGGAGGCTCGGGTCTGGGTCTGAATGCCGGTCTGGGAGGGCACGCTGGCGGTGGCTCGGGCCTGGGTCTGGACGCTGGTCTGGGAGGGCACGCCGGCGGAGGCCTGAACGCCTGGATTGAGCGGCGGAAAGAGCGGCAGTCTTGGCGCAGGGTTGGACGGGGGCCTCGGCTTAGGTGGAGACCTCGGCTTAGGTGGCGGGAAGGCAAAAAAAATCTGGATCAGGCAAAGCGAGCTTAGGTGGCGGTCTTGACGGTTCAGGGAAGGCCAAGTCCAAATTGGGCGGAGAACTTGGCGGCGGTTTGGGGGGAGGCCTGGACGCCAAGGGTTCTGCTAAGGGAAAAGCCGGTGGACTCGGGGACTTCTTGGAGAAATCGAGGGCGACTTGGGTCTTGGTGCAAGGGAGGCGGTGGTTTGGGTGGAAAAGGAGGCGGCGGTTTGGGTGGAAAAGCAGGCGGTGGTTTAGGTGGAAAAGCAGGCGGCGCTTTGGGTGGGAAAGGAGGCGGCGGCTTAGGTGGAAAAGGGGGCGGGAGTTTAGGTGGAGGCTTGGGTGGCGGTTCAGGATTAGGCGGAGGTTTGGCTTCGGCCTTGGGCGGCGGAGGAGGAGGAGGATTAGGTGGGGGAGCAGGCTCCGGCCTGGCGTCGGCGTTGGGTGCCGGTGGGGGCGGAGGTTCCGGCTTGGCATCGGCGTTGGGCGGTGGGGCTGGAGGTGGTGGGCTTGCCGGAGCCGCAAGCCTCGGCGCTAGGCGGTGGCGGCGCATCTGCCGCCGCCCTCAAAGGTTCCTCGGGCAGTATGAAGAAAAAACTGTAGGCGAGAATAATCTTCCGCGGTCTTCTGTTCCACCCAGTTCGTAGCGGAGTATATGGTAGAGTGCCGCTTCGAGTGAGACTTAACTGCTGACAGTCGAGAATCGGACGGGGAGAGAAATTGTTCTGACACAGAGTACGCAGCTGATATACTCTTTGTCAAACGTCGATTATACTGATTCAGATAGTGGATACTTGGTAGATTTGAATGAAAAATTTGAGGCTACTTTCCTGTCAACGGAGGGAAGCGAAGAATACAATTTTCAGTTTCATACATGCTGTGTTAAAACTTGGTGCTGAATCATGTACAAATGTACAAAACGAAGATGGAATAAAATGGCATGCGTTAGCTGGTGGATCGTAAGAAATCCAATCAGTCACCAGGGGCCACAGAGAACTGCAACATAGATCACCGGCCATATTCTGCAGTCCGTGGAATCTCCACATTTCCCGAGACGGATGAGTGACCCAGTCGACAGCCGGAAACATCTCGCCATCATAGTGATCTCAAGTTCGCACCTCCATCAGCTCTTGCTCTGATGGAATAAGTGGCCCGACATCGGTGGAGCATATTAATGCCTGGAGGAGGATCCTAGGTCGATTTCACCAAACGGGGATTCACTCCCTCGTCGACAAATACCAGCTCATCGGACATGACGCTGACGTATATTAAGGCTGCGGAAAGCGGGACGCCTCAGGGAAAATCCCGTCGGAAGTTTACAGCCCATTACCACGAAAACTCGTGACCGCGAGAACCTGTCACTGCGGAAATTCGTCAACGCGGAACCAATCACCGCGGGAACCCGTTGACACCCGTGAGTCTAACCATACTTTTCAGAGTCCAAGTAGGTGATTCCGAGATCGATCTGACCACTGACCACACTCTTTGGACTCTATGGAGGTGATTCCGGAATCGATCCCACCATACTTTTTGAGTCCAAGGAGGTGATCCCGAGATCGATCTGACCATACTTTTTGGAGTCTATGGAGGTGATTGCGGGGGTGACTCCTCCTCCAGAATTCAAGTTGCATGATCCCGGATCGTCGTTTCCGGAGTATCGTTCGTGTGAACAGACGTGGTGTCACGGGTCAAGCATTCGGTGCTTCTCTAGGTAGCAGAGCGTTTCCGACGCTTGCATCCCTGGCACTGGTGACTGGCCATCACCAAACGGCACCTCGTAAGGCCAATGGAAGTACGAGAGCGTTTTCGGCCTGCACGCCGGAATCACGTCCATGGACCCCGGTCCCCCAGAAACCTCGTCTGCGTGTCATCTTTGCCGACGGACTCTCCTGCTGTTGGATCAACCATGGCAATACACAAAGTTTCCCATGGGTGCTCGAGCAAAGTGGAATCCACCCTAATGGAAACTGTGGATAATCGGATCATCCGCTGTTTCGGATCAGAAGTCGAATCCCCTGATTCTCTGAATAGGACACGCTCCGGTTTATCGATACAACGCTCCGCTTCATCGGATCATTTCGTCACGACCGGAATTTTTCTCAAAACGAAGGAATCAAAAGTTTCCGCGATGGGGAACGCATACCCAAATGGATCATTTTGTCACAATCACGAGAGCTTGTCAGGTTCCAAGGTGTCATCATTGAAACTCTAGGAGTTCTCTCGAAAAAAGAGATCGAAGATATTCCGATCTGCTTCCAGTTCAAAATCTCAGGACATTCTTGTCCTTTGACGATGATGTGAAAGCCTCTAGCTGTGCACCAAGCTGAGCGAAGTTTCATACTTGTTCAACGGTTTTCCGTGCAAGATTTCCATGCGAGGAGGAAAGTCCACGAACGTCTTTAGTTTGTGACAACCTCGTTTGTAGAGTCTCGAGGACGAGGAAGAGACGGATCCGAATTGATGAATTCTTCGTCCAGCACTGGAAGCCCAATCGCTGTGAGATATTCTATCAACTCGTATGTTCAGGGAGAGCTCCATCGTGTTGGTTTAGGTTTCACATCCCGGGAACAATGAGCCTGAGTGCATAAAGAGCCACTCGTGATCTCCTGAAGACGATAGATACATTATAATGTATCTATAATAATTATTGGCGAAAATCATAATCATAATCATGACTTGATGATGATATTATCAATAATGTAATACAACATAATATTATATTATTATTTGATAGCTCATAACTTCGCTCCCAGAAGTCGCGGAAAGATGATGAAATTCTCAAAATACGCGGAATTCAATTCTGATCCAACGAACAGCCTGCCGACGCCGGCGGTTTTCCTGAAAGGGTCGAAATCGGAGAACCGCGATTTTCCGATTCCGGCGAACTAAGAGTATGACCCCTGTTTTTCCTGAGCCAAAAATTGGATCAGATGACATGTTTTTGAAGCTTCGAGCCCCGGTATAAGACTTGCTATGCGGCATCTCAAATTGGCTCGTCTTTGGGTGAAGAGGGAGCATTTTTGAGAAGGCCCGTATCCTTCCCATTCACTCAACATTGATCGAGAGGGCTAGAAATCGAAACTTCCGAGGCCGATATCTCCGATTGGCAGCGGTCGGATCGTTCTTCTCTCCTTAAAACAGCTTAATTCTCGACGAACTCCATGATTCGGAAGAGAAAACAGGGGGTCATAATTTAGTTTCGCCGGAATCGGAAAATCGGGATTCTCCGATTTTCGACCCTTTCAGTAAAACCGTCGGTGTTGGCGGGCACGAAATCAAAAGCATCTGAAAGCTGACTGCGACTTCTGGGAGCGGAGTACTAAGCTGTCAGAGCTTAGTGCCCAGAACTTTTGCATTCACCCAATATTACGCCCAACTCTGGGCATCACACACACAGCCTGAAGCACGGACGTTAACGTGCTCGAATGACAATCGTCATTCCTGGAGACGGGGGTTTCAGGCACTCAAACTCGGAAAGAGGCAGGAAGGAAGAATTGGAAATCTTGGAGAACGGCGTAATTTTCCCGTATGGTCCTTTCAAGCTTTTCCTTGATCAAATCTTCTAGGGGTGCGATTCCATGTGAGAGTTCCTGTCCGCGTCTTCGAAGATGTCGATGGTTGCTGTCAGTGACTGCTGAGTGCATTGGAGTCGTTCTATGGAGTGTGTTAACGTTGGCAAGTTTTTGATCATGGTTACCAACCGGGATTTCAGAGATGATTCCATGAGCAAGCTTGACATTTCTGAGAGGCAACTTCGCACCTGGCGCTGACTTGTGGAATGCACGAACGTCAGAAGTAGTTTTGACGAAGACTATCGACTACCGGACACCATACGCGGATCTCCCCACAAATACGTTGCGGTCCATGGCAAGACAAGTCACATGAACCATCTCTGCGAAAGTACTCCAAAGACCGCTTTCGGAGTCGAGGTCGTGGACATGTGCGAGAGGATTGAGGATGCGCTCGTCTAAACGAAGGCGAAATGAGCCCCATATGAATCTCAATGTTCTACTGCATGGATAAAAGCTCCGCATCAGCAGGCTTGCTTCATATATTCACCGGTGCATGGGATCGATGTCTTGGGCAAAATGCCAGTCCAAATGTTGGAAAAGGAATATATTGGATGGAATAATTGGAATATAGGAACTTTCAGGCATTAATGGGATTTTGCCTGAAACCCCTATCTCAAGTCATTACCATCACATCTCCGGGATTCTCTGCTGCCTCGATCGAGAGCAATGCGACGCATCAACCTTAGCCGACACGTACAGGACGTATATCACCGATAGAATGAAACGCTCCTCCGACGCGATTCCAAAGAACAGGAGAGAATACCATCTCAGTCCCCAACACACTCCGACGCAAACTTAAGGGCTCAGACTCAGAACGTCGCAACTCCGCTTTTTTCCTACCCGAGAGAAGCGAAAAAACTTTAAATTGGATATCGGTTCGATGAATATTCCTGCTTCCTTTCTCTCGTAGTCAACCCGGCCCGAGAAGTTCTCCCTTCGCAAGAAGTTTCAAGCGGAAACTCCGGAAGGAACCTGGCGAACCGAGTGCTGACCATGTGAAGTTCCGACGTTTTGGCTTTGTAGATTCGATCAGGCCTTTGACTCTCGTGGCTATTCTTCTCGAACGTGCAACGTCAGCTGATGGCGACTTTCCTCTGACCGAAATCTGAACACGTGAAATCTGAGATGTGTCGTCGATGATTGTCTCATCTCAGGAGCCGCATAGAAAGACATCGTCCAGCAGGGGAGTGTTGCAGAATGCGCAATAAGCTGGCGAAGTTTAATCGACTCCTGACTTCACCTCGCGAAGTTTCGAATTTGGGAGGAAAATGGAGTTGCGATGATACAATTTCGGGACGGAAGTGGAGTTGCGTTGTTACAATTTCGGGAGCAAAATGAAGCAATGAAAGGAAATGCGGGTCGCGATCTGAAAAAGGAGAGAGTCACAAGCAGGAGGAATGAATGGCCGCGTTGCGGAAGTACTCCGAGATCTGCGGCATCGTGGCGGAAAATGCCAAGACGAATGAATGCTGGAGTCAGGCGGAGCATAAGAGCGACGTTCTCAGATCTATCTATCTGAGTTCAGCGTGCACCGAGCGACAGAAATGGATCGTCAACATCCTCCTTGACCACTGTAATATCGATTCCCCAACCTAATCAACTCAGAAGGAGCTCCCAACGGACCAGAATACGATGCTCTGAGTTTTTGCACGCATTCATGAAACGACTGAGAACCGGAATCCATGTGAATCTCGTGTTTCGTCTCATCGACGTCAAGAATGAGTCTTTGCTGGAACGGATAGTCTTGTTCAGCGCCAGAACAAACTGCTCGATCCCTCGCGCATGATTTTTCCAGGAGATATACCCAAAGAGAGGCGTGAACATGATTCTAAAACGGGAAAGATGAACGTTCAGGGCGACAAATCGGCGATCAAACGGACTGCGACATCGGCCTCGGACCATAGAGCCATGCGGGCGCGAGCTTGAATGAGACCCGATTGGTATTGCAGCTCATGCAAAGAGAAGGTCAGCTGATCGCGGGAGTTCTCGCTGCCATGGTGCTCACTTGATTTCTTAAACAAGCCACAAAGGGCTCACCTGATTGTCCGTGATCACCTCCGAAGCCTCGAGGCTCCACCCCTCTAGTCTACTACGCATACTCTTTGACCCTATCAAGATCCCACAAGAAAATTATATCTCTCGTTGAGATTCTAGCGCCGAGGATCATATTTCTTGGTAGAACAGACTCTTCTGATTATGAGTTCGATCTTGACGCTGCGGACCGTTTGAAGTATTCCATATGGATCTTGAGAGAGACAACCGTTGTTGTGGTGTTTAGTGAAGCTAGTAGGCCAAGTGCGTTATGCGGACAAACGATCGATCAAAACTCAGCTCAAGCTGCCGCTCGTGGAACAAGAGGATTCGTCGATGACCGAGGTTGTTGTCTAAACAATGTTGCCTCGTAGAGTGCTGAGGTCTCATCTAAACGCCGGCCATCAGGTATCCCCGTGTTCAGTTTGATCGTATCGTGAAAGTATCACGGAGAGCTTTCCAATGCTTCAAGGAGGTTCTGCGAACACTTCGAACCCTAAGTCTCTGAGCCTTTCGATGCACGTGAACGCTCACGCATTTTTTCCATTGTAACGGCCCTCCATCTTTCGACATGGTGCCCTTCGCAAAGCAACATTCCCTGAACCGACCGAAGAAGTATATTCCTGCTCCGATGCAAAACATTGGCGAAGATGAAACCAACAGCGTTGTCCGAATACACGCCAACAGAGCAGAGAAGATACGGTAGAACTTTATTGGAGAATCAGAGATTCCACTTGTGTCTCACGGGCTTGAAATCGAAAACATCAGGATGCCCAAGAGGCTTGTAGTCGGAATTCACCTTGCTCCATGCGAAAGTTGGCTGGATGTCATTGGTAGGGCCGGAGACAGCGGTAAAACTGGAACACAAATATGAGTATTTTGGGGGACGAGTGGAAAACGTGCAGCACTTAAACCATCAAGGTTGATTCCGAACCTGAAGTCTCGCATTGATCTTGAGTCGCACGCCTTGGCATCGATCGCCCCTGAGGCTTTCTTGCGCATGTCGTCGCTGTCGTAGTGCCCATTCTCTTCGAGGAGGTCATACCGAGCCGCAATGGCGTAAGTTGGACTGTAGGGCGGGGTGCAGTTGCATCTGCTCAGAGGATCGTCCTTGTAGTCGTTGAACCTGAAACGTGTTTTTCGTAGAGAGTTCTGCTACTGCTGACCAGTTTCCCCTCCTGAGAACTTAACAGTGTGAAAGCTCTCATGCTCAATCCCGAGTACTGTATCAGTTCACGGAACTCTTGCCTCAACATTGTTATCATCGAAGCAGCGTCCGACACCCTGAAGTGATCCCTCCTGAAGATTTTCGCCCTCGGACAATTATCATGACTGTAATGGTCTCCATGCTCGAGAAACTTGGTTTCGTAACCGCTCTCGTTGTAGATTGCCGGAAAGTATCTGGAATAATCAATTCACAGTGACGAGCACAGAGTTCGCCTCGAGGCAGACGACGAGTGAACCCTCATTGGAGCAGAGACACTGTGACCGGAGTTGTCTACGGGAGCCTCGGGTACTCACGGGACGTTATAGCTGGCCCAATACCCCTGACTCCGCAGAACATCTGACATGTCGCGGGAAATGGTGAGAGTCCTTTGTGGGAAAAGAAGCATTTCGTCTCAGTGAAGGTAACTCCGTTGTTTCTGGGAATTCTCTGACTCGGAAAACATGTTTTACATTGGATTCGTGAATTTGAAAGCATCGGAATTCCACTGACGGTAGTTGCTCGAGCATCCAGAAGGTGCCATTGCTCAGTTTCACTCCATCAGCCGACACGTTCACTTTGTGGTAGTCGATAACTACCCATTGATTATTGTATGTGCCGCTGCCCATGTTTTTCAAAGTTCCGGGTCCAGTGACGCCCGTCTTCCGACAGGCGGTTCGCGACCATTGCACGGAAACCAGCGGGCACACTTTCGGGGATCAGGCTGTTGAACAGCGACGTATTGAAGACATTGTTCGTGGTGTTTCCGACACGGCCAAGCCCGTCGAGACTACGTAGAAATCGTCCATGGAGTTCAATTTCCCCGGGTATGATGACATCGATATTGTGTGACCGGGAATGCGCCAGGCTGCGAAGAGAATCGAAATCGTTTCCAGATGACAGGAATATTTGGAGGAGGCGGGGCTGACGCCATGAGCCGCCAGAAGCGCAAGCCAGCTCCTCGAAGCAATGCGTGGGGTTCTTCTGTATGTATCGCTATCTTCTGCACCTCAGACATCGAATTTTCGACGAACAATCTGAGCTTGAGCTGGGGAGCATTGCTGGGTGTTCGACCACTTCCGATGGAAAGTAACTCGAAAATCAAGGAAAGTCATCGGGCACAGGTGAGTTTGGAGAACACCCCGGAAGCGGAAAGATCTGAGTCATCGTAGTAGCATACTCACTTGAACCTTGATATTGTTGGTATTGCAACATATACTTTTTCTGGGTTCTGAGCATGGTTCGGTACGATGTCCATGCGGTGTGCCCTAAAATTAGGTCGTTCGGAGCAACCTTCACCAGGAGCGAACATGGCGAAACAAGATTTATGCTGCTGTTGTCGGGAATGCGTCCGAAAGCTGTCTCCAGGTCGAATAGAGCTCCTTCATTGTTCATGAAACTGGAAATGAATATGGACTCGTTTCCTAGAGGGTGCATATCCATTGTCTCATCCTCTGTCCCAAACGTCTTAGTAGCTTGGAAACATGAATCATCGCATGAACTTACTAGACAGAGGATACGGTTGTGTACTTGTTGCGCACAGCCAGCGAGGCGTTCTGATAACCGTTTTCTAATCCAGCCATTTGTTTCAAGATCAGGTAAACCTGGTTCCAGAACGGAGAACGATACCGTGTTCCTCTGAGCGCTGATTCATGAACTGCAGCTGCGCTGTGAAGTATCGCGTGAGCTTCTCGCAATACTTCTCGTTATTACGACAGTACTCCCCGAACATGTTCGATGAGTGGTTCAGCATCAAATCCCGAGTAAGAACTCCTTCCAAGGCTCCAGCCGCGTAGGCAACAACCTCATCGTCAACCTTGGGATTTCCTCTGATCTCCAGATACGACACCTTGATGAAAACGCAGCACCGTGTGAATCCATGTGGCTCGTTGACGAATGTCGCGTGAACTTTTTCCTGATTATGGGTCTCAGAAAACTCACCCATCCTGGTGAATCGCATCTTGGAAGCTTGCCCATGCCCACTGCTCCCCGTTGCTTCCCGGGTACTAGCTGGAGGAGCTGTTTGTTGTCGTCGAGAACTGCTGACAGAAAGTTCACGGGCGGTTTCTCTGCGACACATGATCCAGCTAGACTCACGATCGCCAGGAGAAACCGGAGTGGAAGCATCTCCCTCGGTGACAGGTATACGGTGGAAACTATCAGCTCGCAAGCTCTTTCGTTCCGTTCCAACCAAGCACTAGACGCGTTTGAGCGAGGAGAGATTGTGTTGAGATCGAATCACTTGGACTCTATCGATTTTGCTCATCTGATAAGTTTGGGTTCAAGCGGTCCGAGCGATGCCATTGCGAGCGCATCGATATTTCGATGAGTACTCGGAGCCTCAAGCCGGCAAGGAAAAGCGTGAATTCACAACGTTTTCGTGAACGTAATCGTTCGAAACAAATTGGGGAACAGCCAACTAAACAATCCTTGGGACAATTCGTGGACTTGAAGCCAATGGGTCCGGCCTGAATAACGTCAGGGATCGTCCCCTGACCAATATGAAACTTAGGTTCGGGAATCCGGAAGGAAGGCTAAGCGTGCGTCTCAACTCCTCTCGTTCCCGTCCCGTCGAGAACGGTTTGAGTTGCAGCGTCTATCGTCTATCAACGTCGGAAGAATCAGAAAGAATTTCTCCATGTTTTCCCTATCCACTCAGACGGTTCAAGTCTATAGTCCGTTAGAATAGGGCCTCCAACAACACCCATCAGTTGTGAGAGTTTCAGTGAACTCGGAGGGTGTTTCATAGTGCATTGCCGTTTAGTATGAGCCGATCGAAGATTCACCGAATATTCCCTCCACCGGCCGTCCCCGGCATCGAGACACTTTCCTCTATCTTCATCGGGTCAACATCATTCCTGAAACCCTCTTGTCATTCGGTTGTTTGATACATATCGTAATCGTCAGACGGGCTTCGCAATCACCTCCTAAGAGTCCAAAAAGTATGGCCAGGTCGATCCCGGAATAATCCTCCCCCAGACTCAGGAAAGTATCGTCAGATTGATCCCGGAACCACCCCCTCCAGACTCGGAGAAGTATTGTCAAAATGGTCCCGGAATAACCCCTCCCATACTCGGAAAAGTATGCTCAGACTGCTGCGGAGAAACTGACAAACCGACGAACTGACAGACGAAGCCGATTATATATAGGAAGGATCGTCGGCGCGTGTTTTCCTTCAGGAGGGAGAAGCGCGAGTCGATCAATTTCTGTCTGAGTAGGGGGGGTCGCGAGCTCCCTTTCCTCGTTCATTCTGTTTCAGATTCCCGGCTTCGTCTTATTTAACTGAGTTGGTGGCTGGGGATGTCAACGTCCCCGAGTTCATCGGAGAAATTCCCTTCATTTCACGTCTCGAGCTGAGGTCTCGGCACGCGAACCAAAACCCTCACCGATAGAATGTCGAGTATGAAGCGTGAGGAACAAACAAACTCCGGCTGAGTATGGCCGACAGCAACCGGAGACATCTGAGGACCTCAGCAAAGACGACCCGTGGAAACCCAGTAGTAGCATCAGACGGCTACAGCTCTCGAGTGCCCGGCTGCCACCGGCAAGGAACACTGTCTCACGCAGTTAGGATTTTTCAGAGGAATCCCCTCACTATCGGAACGTCTCATCAAAGCTTCTTTCGTCAGCTATACCGGGAGAGGACGAGAGTCACCAATCGCACCATCAATCCCCCCTTGGGGTGCGTTCAGATGTGCTCAATATGTCCCTGTCCGGATCGAATGGGTTTTGGTCGATAAACCAGTCACACAATCGGTCTTATTCCTACCGATCCCAGCCATCGCTGTGATTGAACAGGGCGTCTAGTCGGATCCAGTTCGGATTGAAAGCATTGAACGTCTTTCGTTGAATCCAACTGCCAGCCAGCCGACTGCCCGCCAGCTGACATACAGTGTTCAAAGATCGTCAGAACCGCATCGAGCATGTGTTTTACGTAAAGAGCATAACATTCCTGGATATTCCGGCTAGAAACCCCGGATCGGTTGGCTGAATCACATAGAATGGAGAAAAAATACAGAAGCGAAACCGATGCTTACCGATTTCGGGATTCGACATTCTGCATGACGGCTGCAGCAATGGTTAAGCGGTAGTCTCCGATCAATTCCGAGCCGAAACCCTGAAACTACGGAGTGGCTGACAATATTTTCAGATGGAGTCGATTCCTTGATCATTCTGAAGTATTCCCGCTCTGGGAGATATCCATATCATTGTTCTGGTTCCCGATTTTCACATGTCTTGGCTGGAGTGCGATGAAATCAGATGTCGAGACGCTCCAACGCCGCAGTTCGACGTAGCGTCGAATCTCATCCCATAGTGATGAACAAGTGCTCCGTCTTGGGTCATGGAACATCCGTCGAAACGGAAACTACACCTTAGGATCGATCCGAGCGGAACGAATCGTCCTGAATTTGATGCAGAGTCGAATCGTGACCAATTTTCAATGATTCCACTGAGAGTTGCGCTACATTCATGAGCAGTTCCCAGGCGCACCGTACGTAGCCGCTCTCGTCTGCAAAACCTGAGAGAGACCAACTCCCGTCCGGCGGAACCGGAATCCTCTGACTGTTGGGTCGAATCGTCGTCGCACGAGCGCTCGTGGAGTCTATACGCTTCCTGGTGAAGCCTCTCTCACAAGCGAGCACAGGAGTGGTGAAGTTGAAAAACTCTCATCAAAGGCGTCGATTAGCTCGGCTCGGGTCGCCTCCCGATATTTGGATGAGCGATTGGCGTCATCATGGATGAGGATTTCGCCGCTCTAGATGCGCCTCCGAGTTCTCGCACTTCGCCATCCAGGTCCCATGCGGTTTCATTCAGTTTCATGCGGCTTGATCACTACGGAGAACGAACGCGATCAGCGCAATGAGCTCTTGCATAGCATTGAATCGCCGTGGAGGGTGATCGAGACCGATGAACGGAGCGGCTTGCGTCCCTAGAGGTGCAAGAGCACGACCGCTTGTGTCTTACGACTATTGCATCTACTTTCGATCTCTCGTGTGCACGATGTTGACAAAAAGAGTTTCCTCGCGTCTGGTCCAGTTCCCGGTCTCGCGTCGGAAGCGCCGTTGCTCTGACCAACCCCGTGGATGATATTCAACAACTTATCATTGAGCTCGGAATCTCATAACAGGGTTCTGAGCCCTGAGCTCGACCGATACGAGCCGAACACTAAAATAGAGGGATAGATGCTCTGAAATCAGCTCGGTATGAGACTTCTCTTCCGCTCACCACCGTCCGAAATCATCATTCTTCCCTGGATTTTCCGATCCTCCAGAACTTCTTGCGAACGCCTCGTATGACCCCTCCCGCTCCCTCTCGTGATTCCGACAAGTAGCACGTTTCGCTGTGAGGAGGCTTCAAGGACCATGAGGTCTGCAAGAACTAGGGACCTCAACTTGGATGGGGTTGCGTGTATCATCAACAACGACTGCACCAAAAAGTTCGTAAGGAAGCTTTTTGCGTGCAGTGATAATATTTCCACAGCTGCTACAGATGCTACTCGGTCCTGCAGCCCGGAGCAGTTAAGGAGCTCGTAACAAATTGCGACGCTCCGTGCTCAGTCGAGACTCGTGGATACCGCAGTCTTGGAACTCACCAGCAAACTTGGCGAGGGGCTCGGCGGTCGCTCGGAGCCGACCATGCAAACGAATAATGGTAACCTCTATGTATTTTCATGGAATCTTGATGAAGTTCCGGTTCCGACGGAAATTCGATCCCTGTCCCCGTCTATGAAGGCGTCTTTGGTGCGACGGACAGTGTGGGGGACAGTTTACTGACTAAGTGAAGACACTGGGGTCGGATTCCGTATGACGTCATGACCGCCAACCGAGGCTCGGGCTGGATGGACCGATATTTTATTTCTTGAAAGCTGCCTTGGGTCTCCCGTGGCACAAGACATTGACATAAGGTAAATCGTTGGAACTATTGGGTGGATGCAAAAGTTCTGGGCCCCTAATTTCAATCGCTCATAATTCCGCTCCCAGGAGGCGCAGGAAGATATTAAAATATACGAAATGAGCGGGATTCAGTCGGCTTTCAGATGGAATCAACCGCGACATATTTTAAAGAGCACCCTGCTCACAGCATCGATTTTACTGAAAGGGTCGAAATTCGAAAAATCGCGATTTTGCAGTTCCGGCGAAACTACGATTACGACCCCCTGTTTTCTCTCCAGAAACATGAAGTTCGTCGAAAAATAAGCGGTTTCAAGAAAATTATTGAGCATTTTGGCCTCGGCAAAGCGGAGATAGCGCCTCCCAAAGATTCGATTTTTCGTGATTCTTTGGTGACCTTTTTTCCGCCAATTGAACTTCTCATGGATGGGATACGCTGGAATTCCCCTGGAAACTCTCAGAAGCCTCTTGGAAACGTCCTCTCAACCCTTTTCATCAACGTTCGGCTCGCAAGAAGAGACCTTAGAATAAGAGTCGGATTGTCGGAATCATTTTCGTCTTCATCAGCGACGGAAGAGTCATTTCCCTGCGACCCATTCATCGGGTATATACTCGCCGGTTGTTATCGACGGATTTTTGTTGAGGAAGGCAACCAAGTCGTCGTCACTCAGTTCGACAGGTCGGCCTGATCGTTGCTCATCGTTCAGGTGTGGTTGCTGTCTTGGAACTTGACGAACCACCTCTTCACTGTGGAAAGAGACGAAGTGGCTTCACGGAACACATGTTTCAATTGCTTCGTCTCGGTCCCTTGAGGAACTCGTAAAGCATTGCGCTCCGGATCAGTTGATCCCGGTTGGCCATCCCGAGGTGATGGCTGGAGTTTTCGAAACTTTCACGAACTTCCAGCGTATCCCATCAATGGGACCGTTCAACTGGCGGAAAAAGGGTCATCAAAAAAACACAAGAATCTTTGAAGCCGATAACTCTGCTTTGCCGTAGCCAAAATGCCCAATTTTTTTTTTGAAACCGCCTATTTTTTGACGAACTTAATGATTCCGAAGAGAAAACAGGGGGTCATAATCTTCGTTTCGCCGGAACCGCAAAATCGCGATTTTTCGAATTTCGACCCTCTCAGTGAAATCGATCCTGTGAGCACGGTGCTTTAAAACGGTTGATTCCATCTGAAAGCCGACTGGATTCCGCACATTTCGTATATCTTAATATCTTTCTGCGCCACCTGGGAGCGGAGTTATGAGCGATTGAAATTAGGGGCCCAGAACTTTTGCATCCACCCAATACATATTTGAAATGGGTCCTCTATCGCCGACTCGTGTCTCCTCGATTCTCATGTTAGTGTGTGTATTGTGTGGTGACTGTGTGATAAGCTGCTCCGAGCACAACGGGGAGCTTCCTTTGCCACAGTCCCCCCCCCGGAATTCTGGATGGACGAAGTCGTCAGAATTGGAGTCCCGACGTCGAAGGTCATCGGGAGTGCTCGATTGGGTAGAGTTTTTTGATGGGCCGGCTGAGGGTTTGGCCTGTTGCTGTTTTGATTGTGCAGGATCGTGCATTGGCCGGGTCGACTCCTTCGAAAGCTATCACTCGGCATAACGGCCAGAGCGCTCTGCTCGAGGCAGGATCCTCCAGTAAGCAGATGTCGCTCAGCTGAAGAGGTCGAACCGCAGTTTTTGGCTGCTTATGAGCTGTCTTCGAGTATTGTAAGTATTCTCCTTGATATCGTTTCCAGAATGCGTTCAGGAGGCGCTGTTGGTATTCGTATCGTTTCGAGAAGATTATATTGTCTTAGTGAGCTTTTCCATTCGGGATCATCGTGTATCGAGGATACACCGTTTCTGCCTGAAATCCTTAACGCTTTCGGTTCATCAGCGTCTGTTGTCACCGTTGTTACCGGTCTGCGGTTGATCGCTGGTCCAATTCCACTCAGGATAACTTCTAGATCTCTGAAGTGAGGGATCGAAGTTCTGAGGATTTTCCTGATCGGGCGTTTCACACATTGGATATCGAGTTCAAACCATCCTCCGAACCAGCTTGCCGTTGGGGTGTTGAAACTCCATTTGACGAAGTTATCTGCGAGCATTTTCTTCACTGCTCCGTCCCGAATGTGTTCATACATTGCTTTCAGCTCTTCAGAAGCTCTCTGGAGGGATGGCCCGTTGTCCGAGACTATAACTCTAACGAATGGGAATCTGTTGATGAATTTTTGAAGGGCTGCCAAGACTTCCACGGCGGTCTGTTGTGAGTTCGATATGTACTGAGCTTGTGATTGCACACGTGAGTGTAGGAAGTAACCTTTGGCAACTTCTCCTGATTTTTTTCGTATCGAATCGGTACGGTGGAATCGCATCCTGTGTGTGTAAATGGCGGAGCTTCTTCGATTCTGAAGCCCGGTGGTGCTGCGATCGGCAGTGAATCTGACATACTGTGGAAAATTTTGCAGACTGCGCATGACTTGACCAGCTGCCTCGCCCATTTTCCTGCGTGAATGACCACGTATTGTTTCCTGAGTTCATGGAGGATCGCAGCGATGCCGCCTGTGTGAAGACATTCACGCTCGTGAATGCCGCGTATGATCAGCTTCGTCAGGTTGCTCTCTGATGGTAAAATGATTGGGTACATCTGGCCGTGTGACAGGTTTCCCGACCGGAATAGTCGCGATTCGCATCTAATGATCCCGTCTTGCTCCATGAAGGTGTTATACTGGAACAGAAGACTCGACGTTTTGAGTTTTTTTGCATTTTGACTAATCTTCTTCCTCGTAGTACGCTTTCTGCATAATCCTGATGAGTTGAGATTGTGCTGTTAGCATTTCGTCGACGTCTTCAATGGTGGCGTTTCGATCTTCGTCAGCTTTGACGCTTGAGCGCTAGCGTATCTCGCTCTAGCTTCTTGGGATTTGGTTCTCAGTCGGCTCATAAGAGATTGGTATCTTATTGTTTCCAGCCATGACGAGAGATGATTCGCGAAGTCTACCGGTTCTCCAAGGTTTTTTCCTTGAGATATTGAAAGCAAGCAAGTCGAAAGAGGTGGTGTGGATGGGATTATTTCTCAATCTTCCAGCCATTCCGGTCCTTCCCGCCAAAGTTTTCCTTCTCTTGAAACTGAGATATCCGATGTTGCTCGTGTGATGAGATCGGCCGGATTGTGTTCCGATTTCACGTATTCGAACTTCGCTTCTTCCACTAGGTCGTGGATGCGGCGGATTCTGTTGGCGATGTAGGCTTTCCACTTCTCGGGTCTTGAGTTGACCCAGCCGAGCTCGCTCGCGTTGTCGCAATAGATGTGGAAGGAGTCTACCTTGAATTCCACGGTTCTTTGCAGAAGGTTCAGCATTCTTGCGCCGATCAGGCCTCCCAGGAGCTCAAGGCGATGCACCGTCATTGGCTTGACCGGAGCTACTCTGGACTTCGCCAGCAGGAAATGTATCCTCGGCTCTGAATCGTGGCGGAATTCCCGTAGATATCCTACTGCTCCGTGAGCCTGGAGGCTCGCGTCGGTGAAAATGAATATTTGTTTGGTCGCTGTTTTCAGGTCTCTCGTTACCAAGAGACCGAGAATTTCTGTGTTTTCTCAAGTAGTGCCAGCGTCTCCCTGTACTCCGCCGTGTGAGTCTCACTGAGCTCTCCACCCCAGGAATATTTCGATTTCCACAGCTCCTGTAGTGAGATTCTCGCGTTTATTGTCGATGGAGCCGGAATGCTCAATGGGTCGGAAACTCTGGCTGTGCCGCAGAGAAGTTTTCTTTTGGAGGGTGATCCTGTCACGAGTATCTTGGTCGCTTTCAGCTGTTGGCGTTGAGAATTCGTCGGATACCTGATTCCACGAAACGCCTGGGAATCTCCCGTTTGTTTGGTTGGCTGATATTTCTGGATCGGGTACTAGCGAAATTTTTTCGATGAAGGCTCTTAGAGCTTCGTTGTTTGATGACCATTTTTTCAGCGGGAAGTGACCATCTTGGAAAATCGCGAAAAGCAGTTCAATCCATTGCTGAGCTTTCTCGAGAGTGTTTGGTCCTGCGCTGACATCGTCCATATAGAAGTGATCCTGCACTACCTGGATGAACTCTTCGTGTTCGGGGTATTCCCGTTTCGCACCATCCAGGTGAAGTTTCAGCCCCTGGCAGTGAAGCCTTGGGCTGCATATGAGTCCGAAGTAGAGTCTGGTCCCCCAGAAGTCCTTAATTTCTGCATTCGGGTTCTCTGAGATGCCGAGTGGCCAGAAAAAGCGAAGAAAAGTTCTGTCTTCTCCTGCGATCTCGGACTGCAGAAACGCTTTCTGTATGTCTGCCGTTACAACGAATCTGAATTGTCGAAACTTCATCAGCACTTTGATAATTTCTGGCAGGAGATTTGGTCTCTGGTGAAGAACGTCGTTTAGATTCGCCTTGAGTTTGGATCTGGTTTGAAAACCATTCGCACTGGTAAAAAGTGGGCTGGCTGGTTGGGTTTCAGGAGTCTTGCTTCTTCCGTGAACCCGGCGTTGATGCACGCTTGCATTTCCCGATCGGCTGCTTTGAGTTTGGTCGGACCTTTTTCCAGCTTGTTCAGCAGAGATTTGAGCCTAGAGAGCGAGAGCTGTTTGTTGTCGCCCAATGTTCTGATGTTATCTCTGAACGGTGGATGAATCTTGTAGTCTCCTGTTGCTTCTCGGGTTCGTGTCGCCTTGAAATTTTCTACAAGAGCTGTGTTTAGTTCGTCTTCCTCGTGATTCCTCTCTTCGTCGTCTTCGAAACCGGCTTCGTTGGACCTCCACAACCATTCGATGTCTTCTAGCATTCTCGCCCTTCTGCTGACATTCGAGTCATCGACGATTTCGTTGCGTGCTTTCGTGGATGTGTGGCTATCTCTCGTGACGTCTGCGAGGGGTGATGCTGCCTGCACGATCTCAAAGCCACAGAACCCCGATAGTGCTGCCGAATTCTGTGACCTTCTTGAATTCCCGCCGCAGATCCAGCCGAACAATGAGTCGAAGGCGAAGAGATTTCCAATTGACTGTGGGTTTTTGAACTCGATTCCCGCCATCTTCCCGCAACCCAACAGAATATCGGCCCATTCCAGCCTGTCACCATGTGTGTCGTCCGCCATCGGGCCCAGCCCGAGGTCTTGATTCATGATCGGGAACTTTGCTTTCGTGAAGCACTTCAGTTCGATGGCTTTCACGTGGAGAACCTTTCCTAGCTTTCGTATGCTGTGTTGTGCGATGTTATGCACCCCACAGTTGAAGACTCGACCACCTGCCGTTGAGATGACCATGTCTACGTGGCTGTCTGGCATGGAACCCAGTTTCTTGATCATGGAATGAGTAATATGGGAGGATTGAGAACCGGAGTACAGGAGGATGCGGCGGAGAACTTCCCTGTCTCCCACAGTTGCATGCACGTGGGCTGTCCATAAGTATGCAATACGTTCCTGTAATTCTGCTTTGAGATTGAGGAGAGAAACTGTTGGAGCCTATTGGAGCCTTATTGCATATAATCGAGTAGTGTTTTCCCTTGCAGAACCGATATAGGTGTTTGGGGGATTGTCTGCAGTCCTTGGCCTCATGATTGCGCTTCAAGCATTTGAGGCAAGCTTTGTTCGCGAGGCACCTTTCCTTGCGTTCTTGCGCTGAAAGCGACGCTGAGCATTAGAATGAAGGATGGTTCGCCTCGCAGAAGACGCACTTGTATTTTTTCGACGGCACTTTCGGAGTGGGTCTGCTTGGGGGTGCTGAGTGAACCGATGCCACGTGGAAGTTATTCGACGTGTTCTTGTACGAGTAATTCGCGTTGGAGTTCTTTGTGCCGGATCGTTTGCTTGGATCTTCCTGGCTGCACTGCGTTTGGCGATGTGGGTTTCCCCGTCGGAAGTTGAAGGGAGGTTTGGACACCGAGCTTTCGGCGATCAGCGTTTCTATGATGCTAGATTCTGATTCCAGGAAGGACATTAGGGCTTCGAACTTGCTCGTGGACGTGTTTTCGTCTTTGTTCCTGTGTGTCTCCAGAAGTTTGACCCTTGTGTTCAACCCCAGTTTTTCGATAACCTTGGCAGGTGCGAGAGTAATGTATATTTCTCCTAGAGATATTAAGGCTAGAATGTGTTGAGAAATACAATTGACAAAGCGGGGTAACTTATCGTTGCGGATTTCACCTCCGGACGACCGGATCTGATCCATGGCACGTAGATGGCTGTCTTTCGCGAGGCTCTCTCTCCCGAATTGTTTTTCCAGCAGTTGTTTCTTCGGGAGGTAGTTTTCGGCTCTGAGATTCAGGTGTTTGATGCTGTGATGGGCTCTACCCGACAAGGACTCATGGAGCAGGATGATCTTCTGGAGTTCGGAGATCTGGTTTCTTGTACGAATGTATTGAAAGTGTCCATGAATCTTTGAAACGCCCTGACGTCTCCGTTGAACGTTGGCAGTTTGAAGTTCTTGGAGAGCTTTGGAGGAAAATTCTCTGGATTCTCTGCCGGGGCTGGAGGGTGCCAGTTCGATAGCTTACATGCAGGTTTGCAGCGTTCGGCTTCCGTCCGCTGAATTTTTCGTCATCATGAGCGGAAGAGGGGCAGTCAGGGGAATTTCCGGCTCGGTTCGATTCGCCGTTGGAGCCGCTGGCTGCGGCGAGGATGATTGCCATTCTTGATGGTTTGACGTTTGTAGGTCCATCGGAGTATGGGTAGAATGCACCGATCCTTGAGATAATTGTTTGATTCCGGACCCGAATGTTGAATCCGTGACTGTTGATAGTCGGTTGTTGATAATGAACGTTTTGAGATTACTGAGGTAACTCATGGCTCATGTTTCATTGGATCTGATTCTCGTATTTATGAATCAGTCTTTCAATTCAGGCGCGAGCATGCTCACCGGATCCTCCCTTGTTGCGCTCCCTTTCTTCGAGAAGTCACTTAGTTGTGTTCACCAATGAACGAGTCAGCTCGTGCCTAGGCCGAGGCGAGGTTTTCGTTGGTGTAGTAGAATTCATTGCATCCGAAGATCACGTGTGCCATTGTTTCGTGGTGAAATCCACATCGGTCCCAGAATGTGTCTGAGGCAGCTAGGAAGATAGCATTCCGCAAGCTCCTCTTCGACTCGACCATCTCGCTATCTAACTTTCCCCACTCCAGGACCACCTTGTTGAGGAGGTCTCCGAGATACTCGGTCATGCGAATGGCATCCCTGGGTTCGAGGTCTTCGTTGTAGGATGGATTTGGGGCCAGCTGTACTTGGGTCGTAGATCTGCTTGTTCAAAACTTCCCCGATTTCCAGGGTTTTCCGGTCTCCTACTTCGCAGCCGCTACTGCTCGAGAAAGCTTGATTCGTTTTCTATGCCCTGTTAGGCGATCCGAGACTCACTGTTGTTGCTCCGACTCTGAGTCTGGCAACTTGAATTCCGGATCTTGAACTGAGCACTGCACTTGATCGTTCGTGGCGGTCTGTCGAGCCGTCAGGCCTACTCGCGCTGATCGGATGAGATGCGAATAGAGTGGTTGCACTTTGCGTGATCTGTCCCGATAACGGGAGCGGGCGTCGACTCCCGCGGATTCCGTCGGATTCCCTATGACGTCATGGTCGCCAACCGAGGCCCGTGCTGGATGAACCGATATTTTATTCCTTGAAAGCTGCCTTGGGTCTGCCGTGGCACAATACATTGACATCAGGTAAATCGTTGGAACTAAATATTTGAAATGGGTTCTCTATCGCCGACCCGTGTCTCCTCGATTCTCATGTTAGTGTGTGGTGACTGTGTGATGAGCTGCTCCAAATGCAACGGGAGCCTCCGTTTGCCACAGACAGGATCTGGAAGCCCTTCCACTTCTAGTTCAGGTTCGCATCCGATCTCTGCAGAGGGCCCGGCCTCCAGTTCACTTGTATTGTAGGAGCTTGAGAATCTCAGAAGAAAGAATTCTCGCAGCATTCGCGAGCGAAAAGGATCACTCCCGCTTCGATCGATCCATCTGTCGAGGGTTGCCCATCAGCATCGGTGTCATCTCGGAACGAGAGCCAAATGTATGATTGATTCGGTTAGGTTTCTCTGCGGGTGGACACTTTTCGTCTCGGATAACTACGGAAACAGGCTTCATCAGACAATGGGTCGCCATTTTCCTCGGCGTCGTAGCTGTCAAAACAGGGGGACCTGCCCGAGAATCGAATGATCCTGGGTAATTCAAGGGAACGGCAGAGCCGCGAAAGAGTAGAGGCGACGACTGGAGGTCCTGATGGCCCAATATAAGAGTTTCGATGTGGCAAGATTAAGTGGTCCGATATCCGCGAGCGCGGTTCTGCGACGACACCGATGGGACGTCGTGCCAAAACCACGTTGTTCCACGTATCGGAGCATCAGAATTGTCATTTGATACATTTCGTATCCGAGTTCTCTTCATGGGCCCAGGGAGAAGGACGTCAGAGGAGCACGAGGTGTGTTCTCAGGCTTCTTCTTTTTGATTGATCGTTTCTCCCCGAACGCGACATGCACGTTTTGCGGAACGAGTTCAGACACACCGGCAATGAGACAAAACCTCTCAGCCCGAAAACGGAACCAGGTCGTCTCTTTCGCAGACTTCTTTTGTTCCCTTCTCTCGAGCAGATCCCGAGAATCTCTGAACGACGCCCAGAAGCGCGATCGGAGGAGGGTTAGCAGAATGATTCAGTTTTGAGCATTTCCTCATTCCGGCCCCGCTGCGCATTACTAACGTGAGGGAGACACGTAGGGAAAGCGTGCACGCAGTTCTTCGCAGACATCAAATTGAGAAAACATAATTCGGAGCAGGGGTGATAATCTGTCGAGGCATGAAAATGTCACGTCCGCGACCTCTGACCCGAACTATATTCCCTCCTCAGCCGTCTGAGCGAGCTAAGCTGCTGAAATCTGAAGAAACCCTCCAGTTTTCGCCTCGTCATCAATTACTTGCCGTTATTCGCCGCAAATCTTCTCTTGTCCCGGTGCGCCCCAAACAGCGACAATTAACATAATTGTTCATCGGAGAGCTAGTGAGTCCCCGTTCTCGCTTTCTACTTGTAATCCAGAAAAAGGACGGGGTGCATTGAGCGTGTCGCGTGTGCCGAGTTCCGAGGAGTCGATCACGAAGTGTTCAGCAGGTGTGAGTCATTTCCTTCGAGAGCAATCTTTCCTCGAAGTGACGATGAAAGGCGACGTTTTCTCGAATTTTTGGCATGAAATGCTGGGGTTGTGCCTTGTCAGAAACCGCCTGCTCGGGTCCATGGCGTCAGATAAGCTGATCGCGCAGCCTGCTGACGTCGATTTTGATGTTTGAGTTGCTGCCAGAATCGCGAGGCCTGAAACCGCGTAATAGTCAACAAGGATTCCCCGGATGGCACGAAGGAAAATTCTCTGTCAAAACCTTGTGAACTGCATATTCGGATAGAAGTCCGATGCGCTGTCGACAGCAGCAACGACGACAACAACGACGGCGATTTATAGTCTGTCCCTCGCCGACACCGCGGGCCACGGAAATTGGCTTTATATTCCCATAGCCACCGTCTCCCTCGGCCCCGTCACGTCCCTCGTCCCTGTCTTCTCCTCCCGCGGCGAGCAGCGTCTTGTCCGCGGTTTCCAATATGACTCCTCCTGCGGCACACTAAATCCATCAGCATTCCTGGTTGGGAGTCTTCTGTCGGAATAATTAGTTGTCAACGTTGTCGAGCGCTCGGAAAATTAGCAAACAATTTCCGCGGTCTGTTCGCTGCTGAACAGAACGCGTTTGTTCTGCTCTCGTCGTCCGCTATCGGTATCATAACCATCGGTGATATAAACAAGCGCATATCATATGGGGTAGGGTTATGGCTCAGTTTCCTGCGTGACAAACTACGACAAACGCACAGACCCCACACGCTGTTCAATCTGTTGGGCGGAACTCGCCAAAAAACGTTGACGGCGCAGGAACCAGTCCTCCAGGAGACGGGTTCACCGAAGTCAGTGAATGGACCCCATGTTTACATTCGGGCAAAACATAGGCTCTGAGAGAGTTGTCCTTTGTTTTGGGGAGAACACTTTCAACGCAAGCGTCTGTCGGAACGTTTGAGGAGAGCCCGTTTGAACGGAGCGGAAGATAGCGAAACTGTATAGGTTACATTCTCGAAAGGGAACAGGCACTCGAAAGGAAACATCGAGTGGAATAGTAGCTGGAAATCGTGGCGAAAAGCAGTGACTCCCTCATAGGATTTGCAAAGCCATCAGAAGCACGCAGCATCTGCAAGCACTTTACGGTTCCGTTGTCTTTACCCTTCGCCGATCCCGGCAACATCTGCCGAATCCGCTGTGACCGGAAATCTGCAAGTATAACAACCGTTCAACTCTGAACCGATCACGCGTGAGGATAGTCGTAAGGCGACTGCAAGCGAATGAAGCCTCGAATCGAGAAGCAGCTCCAACTACAGCGACGACAGCAGAAGAAGCCACGCTGCAAACAAGCCTCACATGGATCTCAAAGCCACCTTCCGGCGGCTTTCGGAATATTGACTTCGCTCAACCGCGGGCTCGTTTCAATTGTCTGCTCCCACCAGTCCAAGCTCCTTTGCTAACAACCCTGTGAGGAACTTGTCCTGTGACCGAGTTTCATCTATTGCTGGTCGGTGTTTAGTTTCTCGTTTGCTCGAAAGTTTGTTTGTGACAGGCCACCCTGTGACCTGCGGGGCTCTTCCGCCGCGGCCATCACCGCCACAGCCATCACCAAGGCCTTCACCAACAGTGCCGCTACCTAGACTACCTCCCTCCGAAAGAAGGCCGTTGTAATGTCGTTCGGCGAAGGCAGTTGGGCCTGCTGGAAATGTACGCAACACTCAAATAGTTTATCTCTCCACGCGAGCCGTCAGCGTCCACCCCTTTGACATCAGTCAGTGCTCCTTGCCAGCAGTGGAATTCCCGAACGGGGCGAATGCGAACTCAGATTCGAGCAGGCTGATTGAATGGATTCACCGGGAATATGATTCGCATTGATTCCCGCCCCTGCTCCGGAGTTTGAGTTATGGTTCTCCGATTTCCCTCTCTCCACCCCGGCGAACGATGCCGAAAACATTAAGAGTTTCTGAAATTTCCGAAGCGGTCTCGGAGCTCGCGGCTCTCTGGCTCCCGAGAAGAATCGGGTCTTCAGCAAGGAGTGAATCCGCAGCGTGATTCCGGAGCTGAATCACTCCCAAGCCAAGGTCCTCGCGAAAAGTTCTCGCGTCCGATGCCACAGAGGCACCACTCTCCTCCTTCCCCGACGACGAGGATCCGTGGAAGGCCAGAGCAACATGTGTATTTTGCCATCGGGGAACACTCGTTGGATGGGTCCTCCAGCTCTGAGGGGACCGGGCACGGGCACCGCCGAAGTTTTGTATCAATAGATAGGATGTAAAACAGAGCGAAATTTACGATTCTCGTTTCCCACCAGAGTTCACAGCTTCATACATCCCGATGTGGAAGGGCTCATATAAAACTCTGACGCAACCGGCTTATCTTGAACCTCGATCAGATGCTATCGGCGGCGTGCGATGAACAGTACGCTGGATTTCCGAGGAACTGTCGAGCAAACTCGCAGAAAACATCGAGTCGTTCGTGGGGGAACAGCTTGAGGCAAGCAGACCCGACTCGTCGGTTCGCGCAGACGTTACACTCCATTCCCGGATTCCCCGTCTTATTGCACTTTCAGCGCGGGACGCGTAGGTCTCGGTCTCAATTTGTCGCTGTCGGTAGACCCGACATGCGAGCAGAGAGACTGCACCGCGTTTTCAACCCGAGGAGTCACTCTTTTGAGTCGTTCCGCACAATGACCCAGCTGGATGTCTCAAGCTGACGAAGTTGGTTTTTCTCGGGGAAAATGATCCCGAACCACATGCTAAGTGCGGGTCCTCGGTCCTTGGAATCTTCAATCGACTCCGACTCCAGGCAAGAATAGAACGGGTGAAGCTCGTCCTATTTTATCTCGCGGACAACTCCCTGCGTCGAGGAAAAAAACTCCAGAATACCCCAACGAAACGGAAAGACGTGACCAACATGTGATTTTCGATCCACGTTTGGGCGTTTAAGCACTGCCTGGTGGTTTGCACGCTTCGTGGCTGAACATGTCCATTGTCAGTGATGATGATAGAATCAATTAGATGATGGAGATTGATCACAGGCGGAACGATCTTGTGACAACTTGAGCCGACCTCGTTTAGCAGCCGTCGGGGGCGTCGGCGTCCGCGGGATGTCACTCCGGCGGAACTTTGACAGCTCCCACTTCGTCGACCCTCGGAGGAGAATCCACAGTTGGGCAGGGAAGGAAAGGAGGAAGAGAGTAACGGTTTCGATGAAGTGTTCGGATCGTTCTTAGGTCACCCACCCCATCGCAAGCGGCCACTGCGAGCTCGACGACTCAACGGGTGGTGTTGCGAACCAACTCGTTACGTACTGTTCACGAATCGCCGGAGCGGATTCCACAGAGTCGCTCCGAAGAGAGCCTCGACAGTGTTGGGTTTGGACGCCTGAACGACCATTAGCCGCGTTTTTGAGAAGGGTGATAATTTAGTTAAGAAGTCTGATTGGGAGCATACTTTCTTCGAACACAAATTAGGTTAAGTCGCGCAAAAACTTCAAACAAACATTAGGACGACCATCAGCGACATTCGTGTGGGCACTTTCCTTTACCCTCGCTCGAGAGAAACTTCACAGTTTGATCCCGTGGAATCGTGGCAGCTTTGGATTCCTGTGCGAAAAATTCATGATGTGACTCAATACAGTAGTTTGTGCGAGTGTTTAGTGAGATCTATCTGAGAGGTTTGAAAATCATTCCTCAAGCCCTGAGGGGAGCGAAATCTAGAACTCCCTTCCACGGATTCGCAGGGCAACGATTGTCCCCGATCGGGGGTCCCAGGAAGGATCACCCTCGAGAGACCCCGGGTTTACGAGCTGGAATCTCGATTGCCACATGTAGGGTACGGATAATCTCATACACAAATCCTCCAATTCAGAGTCGGGTTCTGCTGAGTTGACATGAAGGCTTCTGCTGTTCTTCTAGGCACCGGAATCGCCTCCTCTCGAGCATCGGAATGCCATGAGGGAGATCGGGCTCATTCTCGGAGAGATCGCAAGGCCGGGGAAACGTTCTCGAAGCAGCATACAAGCAGTAGGGACCAATGCCACCGCTACGTTCTGGCAGGGGGCTTCAGCATTTGTTCACGGACGGGACAACGTAATCTTCAGGCTGCTCTTAGGGGAGGGCAGACACGCTATTGTGACACCACTGAGTTGGGGAGGGGTGGGGTTTGCTCAAATATGCCACTGGGAGACGGAGGATCTCTTCCCCGCGAGACTTCGGCGCACTCTATTCAATTCCGAGGAAACATGACGAGCTTCAGTAGGCGCGAACGGCAAGGAGCAGTCTCACAAATTTCTCCCAGGAAAAAACTCCGATTCCCGCTGTCCCCGATGTTTACGACAAGTTTTTCGATATCTTGAGTGCAGACTTAGAGGGCTTCGCGCGTTTCCTGAGGAGCTTGCAAACAGAAATCTCCATGCAAACAAGCTCAAACAAGCCCATTCAGTTCGTAGAAATACATCAACCTCGTGGCATCGGGTGGAGATGTTGGATATTTGGGTGTTGTGGCTTCATCTCCCATGAGGGAGATAGATCCACAGATCATCACCATCGAAAGTGAAAAATAAAGTGACGAGATCAAGTACGAAACGACGCGGTCTGAGCAAAACAACGGAGCGCTCGAGTCAATCGATTCGAGAAACAACAACCCCGACGATATCGAAGCGAAGAGAAAGAACGAGTTCTCGAGACGATGGAATCAGCGATCAAATCTGCTTCCCTGGGGAACGGAACGAAATGTCCGAGCCTGTCGGGAGCTCTTGTGGGAAATTCGCAGTTCCCCTTTACGAGAATCGTGTAGAAGTACCAGCAAGTACTTTTCGGAGCGAGGAGTACATCGTTTGGGTGGAAACCTTGGATTAAATGAATCAGTCGTAATAACCAGCGTATTTCAAGCGGAAAAGTTGCTCATGCCAAATGGCTTGTGGTAAGTTGAGCTTTGACGGGACACTGCTAGGGGGCGCTGACAGAGAGAGGGTCTCGGAGGGCCCTGGAGAGGCCCCGCTTCAGATGTGTTCCCTTGGTCGTCGAAGAAGCCTTGCCGCTCTCGGGCACGAGGCCGTCGCCGATTCTTAGTGAGATGTGACAAAGATTCCAAAACTGCCTGCGCCAACCGCGAGACCGTGAATCGGTCGCAGAAAAATAACGCGTGCCGTGTAGCGATCGTTCGTCTTGCGACCGGTTTCAGTGACAGTGGACCCTTGCGTTTCTTTGAAGTTCTCCCCAAGTGGTCCCTCCGAGGAAACTTCGGAAACTTTTTCGGCGCTCGTCAAACTGTCCGGCAAGGCTCCAACTTGTGCAACTCGTCAACGAGTCGAACGAGAAGATATAAAATCAAAATAACCCAAACTCCTCTAAATCCGAACTGTGGATCAGGACCGCCACTTGTATCAAGGTGAGTTGCTCCGCAGCAAGATCGTAAGCCGCAGCTGTAGGCTGGCTTTCTTTCAACGCTTGAAGAACTAAGCGGTTGAATGACGAGCATGAAAAGAACTTTTTTTCTTCCCTTCTCTCAAATAGGAGTGAGAGAAAGAACTGGCTCAAAACTTTGCTCGAAGCGATTTAAACTTTTTTCCTTCGCCCCTCTTCCGGTGGAAGTGGGCACCGAGCCTCTCCGCCGTATTCCTTGGATGTCCAAACTCTATTAGATACTGAAGCAAATCGGAGCGAGTTTTCGGTAAGCAGTGCCCCGAAGCTGTCGTTTTCCGTCTTCCCAATACTTTGGCGGAGGATCCCGCACGGTCGAACTTCATTTTTCCTTCATTCATTCGCGACAACCTGCTTTCATCAATGGAGTGTTGGAGACCAACCGGTCCCCCGACGCAGATCTTTGTCCCGATGGATGGGCCCCCACTTCGCCCGGAAGCGAATTCGGTTTTTTCGCTCCCCCTCCGAGGCACAGGAAAACTCCGAGAGGAGTCGAGAGAAAACGGAGACTCGTCAATCCGGGAGGGGTTCATTTCAACGTGAAACGGTCTGAATGAGTTTTTCGAAGTCCGATTGAGGGAGCGATGAGTCGATCGGGAACCGACTGCTTCCAGACGGGAGAGTTGATTCTCAGGGTTCGCATGATGTTCTCTCTCCCCCTGAAGGACCGTAACGGGGACTCGAGCGGAAGATAGCAAAGAAAGATCTGAGATTGTCGGCATATTCGGGGATGCTGGTGCACGCTCATGGTTGAGACGCGCACGCCGCCCAGACGAGTCCCCGATTTTCGAAGCAGTCGGTAGCTATTCCGAAGATCACTGCAAAAGGTCCGAACTCCGGGAGAAGGGAAGAGGAGTTCATAACGGGATGATTGTTCCATTGCGAATGGCCGCTCAGACGGAGGGATGCCGCGTTGTGGCGAAGATCCTCCGCCGACGTTCCTCATCCATCAGATTCATCCACGCGTGGATTCGCTCGTTTGACAAAGAGCTCATGTTCCTTCCACATCGAGAGCGCATCTCTCTTGCATCCTTATCCGTTCATCCCCGGAGAAGTAATTCGCGACACATCGAGCCCTCTGCATCCAGCCGATCAGGAGATCACTGCCTCCTTGATCCGAAATACATCCAGAAATATAGGCCGCGAGCTCAGTTTGAACTCGTAGTCATACCACGATCCGCGGAAGAGTTCCCGTCGGAAACGAGTGACGTTCGTCCGTAGTTTCCTGAATCAAAGCTGTTCCTCTACGAGCCAGTCTCTCACGCAACATGGAATGGATCGGGACTGGCAGCGAGGAACAATCTGTGCTGACTCGCCTCCGGATGCGAAGGTCGCGGAGCAGGCATGAGAGCCGTGCGACGATATCACCTCGTCTTCGACGAGAAAACCGTCCCCAATCCATCAATCTTGATGAATCGACAATCACAGGTGCATATGACGGATCGCAATCAATCGGGAGTGCTCCGAGTTTCTAGCCCAGTTTCCCTTCGACAGCTGCATCGGCTCTTCAGCAATTATCGATCGGCGAGATGGCTGTCTCTCCGTTCGGCGCTCTGATGCACTCCGAGCGTCGAGGTGAAGTTTTCCGACAAAGCAATCCGGATGTGTTGCTCGGTCGGCAAGCACGTGGATATTCCTCTTGCCTGACCGCCCGCCCGCCTGGCCGCCCGCCCGCCCGCCCGCCCGCAGTCTCCCGCACTCCATTCGAGAATACTGTCTTGGCCAGCAGGCTGACCGGCTCGCGTCTCGAGCGCGAAGCTGACCGGAATCAGATGCGACACAAATTCGCAGACGACTTTTGTGTATCGCTAGAACGAACTTGCGACAACATGTTAATTTTCGCCTGAGGCAGCAGAAAACCGAACCAGCCAGGCGGCCAGCCAGCTAGGCAGCCGTCCGAACGGCCACCAGAGTTTCCTTCAAACAGGCAAACGAGCAGAGTGAACAAGCTCTCCATAAGTGTATTCAACCGAAAAAGGGCCAGACTTGGAAGAGAGCGAGCGGGCGACTCGAATCAAGCGAATCAGAGCGGCACTTGATGCGCAGAAACAAGGAAACAGAGGAACAACCACCCTCAAGACGGAATTCCAAGAATTCATCCGACTCGGTTCACAACTACCCGATGAACTGTCCGGCTGTCCAGCGGACGGCCTCGTCCCGTTGGGATCCGTTTCCAAAGCGGGGCGATACGATGTTTTTGATGGCTTGCATCGATTGCCCGAACTCATTGTCCGACGCTTCTGAATAACTTCGCTCCGATGAAAAACTGTTTTCCGACAACAGACAATGCCCGCGGCGATAGATCCCGTTGACAATTCGAGTGAACTAGCTGGCGCGAGCGCGTTCCACATCGAGCCATCATCACGCACGTTCCTGTTATCGCGTCTTCTGCAAAGTTGGAGCCGATTGTCTCCCTCGGCTCGACTCATAAGTTCAGTGGAAGCGCTGTCCCGCGCAAAACTTCTCTCGGAGATGCCGAAAATCTTCGCCGTTATCCGGCGACTATCAAGACTCCCCAAGATGACCTGAATCGATTTATTTTCACGTGGCCTAGCTAGCAGCTGTGTTGTGCGGGGCGCGAAGCAACACGAGCATGATGACCGGCTGATTGCGCGCTCGGCTGACAGCGAGAGGGGCGGGGGGCGAACAGGCTTACCTCAGGCACCGCTGGCTATCCCGATAATCTTCTCGATGACGACCGACTTCAATTAATCAAGCGGGCAATCTTCGGCTCTTTATCGGCTTCCATAGCCTTTGCCGGAACGAACACCCCTGGCGCTCCTTCGTCGCTACCGGCGTCGTCCCAACCGCGACAGTCAGCAGGCTGTACACCCCCCCCCCCCAAACGAACTGGATGTCAATCAATGTCAACGCGCTTGGTACCCGCAATTTTTTCCGATGTACGATGAGCCAATGTAAAAAAACTGATCGACGCTCGACAACAAGCGAACGGCGGCGTCTGCTTCATGAACTCCCAAGTCGTGGGTCGGAAGGCCGAACGAGCCCACCATCGGTCCTCGGGCTTGCTGGATCTTTTGCTTGGGCGCTCGACTGAGCACACTTCAATACAAACTCCGTCACCGTTCAAGTTCTCTGGGGGTGCCGCCGTGGGAATCGAAAACTCCTGACTTTTCCCCAACGGTCCGGGCTGGTTCTTGTGTCCTCATCCGGAGGAAATCGAGCTCGCTCGACGTGATTGGTGACTGCTCGAGCTTCGGGAAACGGAGGAGGAGATGCGCTCCGCGGGAAGGAGCGCTGTTGAGGGAGAACTACCGCATGGTGTGATCGAAAACCACCTCAAAAACCCAGCGAGCCGCTGTCTCGGTATAAAATAATACCCAACCAGAGGTAAGGTTGGTTACTGGAGCTGACAGCCCCAGACGGAGCCCGAGGCGAGCAATTGTTGGCGGCGGTTAGTTGGGCATGCAGTGGTCGTTACACCTAAATGCAAAATATTCAAAAGTGAGAACGTGGCAATGCACCTTCTCAAAAGTGTCGACAATCAGCGGCGACGTAAACATCAACGAACATCGATAGATACAGAACGAACAAGAGCAGAAGTGAATCCGGTGGGCGGACGGACATGTCGATCCCGGCCCTGCGTTTGTGAAATTCCGCCGCTGTCCGCCGCCGAGCTCAGTCGCAAACACTCCCCGTGTGACGGATTTCCTCTACGTCAGGCAGCACGAACTCGGGTCGGGTTTCGCAGCGACGACTTCAGGATCAATACGCGCTTCCCCATGAGTGTTTCTGATTATCTCTGTGTAGGAAGTTTTGCGAAGCGATTCCCCAGCTGACACATTTGCAGCGAAGCTGCACCGAAGTTCGCCTGATGGCTCGCCAGTGGTCGAGGATTACAGGCGACGGGAACCGTTGACGAGTTGCGGATGGGCGAAGCGCTCTGCGAGATGCTCCAGAGGAGGGTCGACTGACGAGACCGTTTTCAAGGGGCTCAACGACCAAGTGAATTCACAGACTTCTGGTCAATTCGCAAAGCTCCTGCACGGTTCGTGCGATCGGGTGGAACATGGTTTGTTGCCTCCGTCAACTCTCTCTCCACTTTTCCTCGGTTCCTCTTGGGCATGCTCCCTCCGCAGTCCTGCCCAACTCGTTTGCTCCGACGCGAGTGGTACTCGATCTGATGCTCGGGATCAATGTCGAGTTTTTTTTAGAAAAAATTCCCCGTCGAAACTCGCGTGTCGCTCCGAGTCCGGAGGAATTTCAGGTAGACGAGGGAGCGAGTGGGGATCGAGATGGTAAGATAGAGAAGTTCAGACGTCAGATTAGCGCCGCTGGCAACAATGGCAGCGGCGGTGGTAATACCATCGTCCGTGACAACGACGGCAGCCGTATCGGCCAAACTCCGCATAAGTGGCTTGCCTAACTCCCCATGAAATTGAATACAACACTATAACGATTCGTCGCGAGCCGACTGAGGAAATTCAACGCAGCGATGCATCGCGTCTGTTCACTCGTTGAGGAAAGGAGAAGTGGCAGAAGCACCGCTTGTATGTAGTTCAGAAGGCGAACATCGGCGAGGAAGCAGTGGGAAGGTTGATAGGCGGATGCGTAGGTTGATGGATACGACGGCGGCGCGGCGGCTCGGTAGGATGAGCGCCGACGATGGGCGGTTGGGAGCCAAGGTAGGTGGGTCGGTCGGTCGGCGGGTAGGTAGGTAGGTGGTAGCGGAGCGGGAATCCTGCTCCAGTCGGAGGAAGCTGTTTTAAAATTAAAATGAAGGAAGGCTCTTTTTCCCTCTCCTCCGCTCGCCGTTCGTTCTCCAACAGGCGAACAAGCGAGCTAGCAGCCAGATCAGCCGACAGAGCACACCAATCGATGCGGCCGAAGACAGACCGGAGTGTCCTCGAACAGCGACGCTTTACAAACATCCTCGGCAGCGACAACAACAATGATACCAGCATTGGCGGCCGCATCAACAACAACAACAACGATACCGGCGCAGGGGGATCGTTTTTACGCTCCTCCGACACTACGAGCTCGGGCAGGCCAGGCTCATGAATGGAGGGGCAACTGATAAACAGTGTTGTCTTGCACGCGCATTTTTTGGTTCCGAGGAGCATCGGAGAAGGGAAATTGGATGATGCTGTTTTGTAGCGGCCGAAGATGACTCGGCGAGCTGACATCTTACTTGAGACAGATGTAGTTTCGAGGGCACAGCAACTACGAAGCTACCGTATCGCTCAGACGGCCTCTCAAAATACAGTCGACCCGGCGAGCCAGTCAGCCGGTGAACAAATCTTTGCGGCGGAACCAAACAAAAGCCAAATTTGCGGATCGTAGAAGTTTGCGACAATGAGGGTCAACAACGGCCGGAATCCTCCGGCAGTTGCTGATCAAGCCATCGTTCTCTCTTGCTTGGTTCTCCGTACGAGCCGTAGCAGCTGCTGATTTTCCTCCCATGCTTGGTCAATTGTTGATTCTCTTCGGCAGCCCCCCTTCCCGCTGGCCTTTTTGTAGAAATCGAGAGCGGCGACATCATTGTCGTTAATGCTGGAAGCCCCCCAGCCGAGATGCTAGAGTCAGCTGCAAAATCGTACTCGAACTCCACGGAATCGATTCCTACTCATCGGAGAGTCGGTGTAAGATGTTCCAACCAGCCAGCTGGGCCGATGTGTCGAGTTGGCACTCGTCGCCAGGAACGCGGCCGGTTTATCCAGCTGTCGTATCACCAGTACTGTGCGGAATTCGGTGCTCCGTACGAGAATGAATCCGATACCAGGAACGCTCGAGGGAAACGAGGTTCAGCTCTGCCGGAGGGAATTCAGCATTTGGAAGACAGCATTTTGGCAGACACCCAACAGGCTTTGAGTGGACACTAACGGAGCCGAGTAGTCATTGAATGAACAAAATGAAACGACATCATTTAGATGCGATTCAAGCGCCAGCGCGTATCACTCCGGAACCCTTTCACCCCTCCGTTGTCTCCCGCTAGCTTCGATTGCCGTGTTCGCCGCTCGCCCCCCCCCCCCCATCCTCCCGTGCTCTACTTTTTCCCCGCTTCATTCGACCACTCCGAGTCTCAGCGGTCGTGGCGGCAATGGCAACGGCGTGTCGGTCGCCATTTTCCCTCTTCGCGTATGGAGCCGACGAAGGCGAAGATATCTCGGGTCGACAAGGCTCTTCTTGCTCTCGGTGTTGGCCTGTACGAAGATCTCGTTACAGCGACCGACCCCAATAAAGCGCGTGAAACAACTCAGGCTGAGTGCAATGACGAGTCCCGTACATCGGCGCGACGGAGGCACACTCCAAGTTTCGCGCATACATACACGAACGGAAGAGAGAGCCTGATACAGAAACGTATCTTCTGCAGAAGGGAGATTTTTATCCGATTACTGCCGTCGCAGGCTCGCCCCCTCTTCCCGCCTCTCCGTTGGGCTAACTTGCTAACGGGGTGCCCACCCGGTCAGCCTGGCGGTCGAGTGCAAGCGTTATCAAGTTATCCATTTCGTAAACGCGTGAGGGAGTTGTGCACTATGTGGTATCATCGCCTCCATCTACATACATGGATGCGTCAAGGGTAGCTGAAGAGTCAGAGGAGGGGATCAAACAGTCAATGTTGGATCTCAGTCGGTGGAACATGATCAGGCTCCTCAAGGAGCTACGATTTCGGGATACATTGGAGTATTTCTCTGCGTTCGTTCGCGTTGCTCTGGAGCTGAATCGGAGTTCCTCCGCTCCAGCATGACATGGAACTTGAGCTGAGACTGCGTGTTCTTTCTTGGTATTCTCGAGACCCACCGCCTCGTTCGGCTCCCGTGAGCATGACATCGGTCCATGGCACTCGGCCAAAAAAGTTGGCGCATGGCTGGGAGTCATGGTCTGGCAAGAGGAGGGGAGCTCGAAACGGGAAGGCGTCGCCGGGGCTCTGGGAAGATAGGCTTTGGAACGGAAACGGAAGGTTCGAATTCGCACCTGCGCACTCTCTCGCTGATCCCAGGACGCTAGAGATACGAGAGAGCTCAAATATTCATGAATACGACGGTAAATATCATGCATGGATGAGCCAGTGACCGCTCCAATCGATGCTTGATCTCTTCCCAACGGATGTGTCCTCATCCTTGCGAAAAATCTCAGATTCTCTGCCCGTGCGGACTGGCGGAGCTCACCATCAAAGAAAGGTGAGGTTTCCTCGCAGGACGAGAATCTATTTTCTTTGGGGACGGCGTTGGAATGCGAGCGTGTGCATGAGAGTGGCCTGTTCACGCACGTAGTGCGCTGACCATTTCGCTGGACTTGGCTTCAAATTCACGCCTGGATGTCACGTTCACCCGAACTCTGCAGAGCTTACGCGCAGGCTACGTTCGCACGTCACTTTTCTTCCGCTGCGCTGACATTCGCAGGCGGCGGCTCGCGGTTTCTTCACGCGTTGGCTACTTCGATCTCCCAGAGCAGTGATAACAACAGGAACTATTGACACGAGTATCGCGGAACTACAGCTGATACTGCTTCCGAAAGTTGGACAGAGACGACTCGGCGGAAAAGCAATCGAAATTCCATCAGGAGGCTTTCCGTGTCGCCGGCGAGCCCAAGCTTTTAGGCGTTCGCTGTGCGGCAAAGTTCTCGACGGCCGTTCTCGCTACATAATGAATCCGAAGCGGCGCTGTATGCAGGGTGCACGTTTCAGGTGAAGTGGACGACGGAGAGACGACAGGAAGATGAGCTCTCAACGTAGGACGCGTCCATAAGGGAAATCGCCAGAACTGTCTAGCAGAATTTCATGAACACGGACAGGATTGGAATTTCGCTGGTCGACCCCGGGAGCGGAAAATCGTTGATGACGATGCGGAAATAGTGAACCAGCGCACAGCTGTTCCTCTCTGTTTCGCCCCTTGTCGCTGTAGAACAAAGATATCTGTCAACAGGGCTTTTCTGTTCTATGTCGTCCTGGGAAAAACAACAAGGGACAGCGTCTACACTACGACAATGTCGTCCTACTCCTCAATGCTGATCCTTCTCCGGGACCGGTTGGGGTCATTAGATGTGTTTGCGTTTCGTGTTCTCCTCTCCGCGCCCCTGGTGGCCCTCGTCGGGGTCCCAGTTTTCCTGTTTGAGTGACTGCTACTGCATCCTTCCACCAGACTGATTGTGGACTTTTTTCCCGCCGTACCGAAACGGGAAGGTTTCCGAGACGATCTGACGAACCTTCCCCGTGATGTCTCTCCCGGTCCTAATGGGCCTCCGTGTTTGGCTCCGGAGCAGCGCAAACGAGAATCACAGGCTTTGATTGCTCCGTCGGAAATACCAAGCTAATAAATCGGGCCACCTCGAGAAACCCTCAGCCAATACTTGGCCCGAGCGTGTGTCAACAAAGATACAACAATGCTTCATAGAACGCAGCTTGGGATTCGCGTTCGCGCTCAATGACGCACTCATACAAGCGCTCACAAACACAGAGGGAACGAATCGGAGGCGGTTGAATCGAGCCGACCGCCGCCGGGTCGGAGGGAACGGAACAAAATCCGTTGAAAGGCGTCTTCCTCCTAAAGAGGGTCCTAAGTGACCCGCTTCCCCGAATTGCTGCATTCATTCGAATGAATCCCTCCCTCGTCTGCTCGCTAGTGATCCCATGTGAGCGGTCAACAGTGCTGATCAATCTTCTCATTGAACTCAACGGATCCGCTCAGCCAAACTAGCGGCCTCGCGAGACCTACAAAACACCACGAGCCGAACACACAGCAATGTAACATCTAAACTCTCACCTTGCCAACTGTTCGACAGCAGGACTAATGCCCCGACTGTTCGGTATTCAAACGGTTCGACCGGTGATCGATCTTCGCGCTTTGTGCGAGCGCACCTGCCCGAAGGTGCGTTAGCTGCAGATTCCACTACGTTGCGTTCACCTTGGAGCAGCAGCAACGACTCGGGATCAGCCTGGATTGAGTTGCTCTGGTTCTGAAGCACCGAGAAGACCCTGGGATTCCGATATTTGAAGGCATGGATGAGGATGGACGACATTTAGTTTGTCGTAGCGCCCCACTTGTTTCCCGCGAAGATCCAAGACGAAAAGTACCGCGAGGTCACGTGACATTCAACCTAGGGGTCGGGTGGCGGTCGTCGTCCGGGATTGGTGCCGAAACCCGCGTTGCTCATCGGAACGATTGCCAACGAGGAGCAATCTGACAGTTTGTCGGCCAACAAGGGTGGAAGACATGCCTCCGCAATCAAGCTCGATAGATATCGCGAATAGATATCAAGTAATGAAAATTGACAAAATTTGTTTTTGGTCTCCCCTATCACCGCAGGCCACAACATCCTGACAACCGAGGTCCTGGATATTGAACAGCTGGCCCGGAGGTGCACTTTGGCTGTCTTCAATGCACTTTGCGAAGGGCCTGAAGGGGCGCCGCGAACAGGATGGAAGCAACGGAGAAGGGCGAAGAAAAAATACACGAGGGCAATCGGGAAACCGGCTACTCGTCCCGTCCCTCCTTCACTCAATGGCCGGTCTTTCTCTGGAGTCCGAATACCCTGCTCGGCGGGATGGCTGTGGTTACAGCCTTCATTCTGTTCTTCTTTTTGGTCGCTCGGTCCGCTCGCAACACTGACTGTATGTATTGACTGTGTCTGCAAGCTTGAAACGTAGTTTTCAGAGATGACGACCGTTGGAACAGCCTCTTTTCTCGTTTTCCTCCCGAGCAAGGCATCGACCTGCCGAAACATCATACCGGCATGCGCCTCCTGTTTGTCGAAGAAAAAAGTCAATAACGGGTCCTCTCGCAGCCGATGCTGATAACGTATTTTGTTCGGAGAACCGGACTGCGCACCGGAAGCCTCCGAGGTCACTTCAACGTGTGACCAAGATGCGGAAAGGAGTGCGAAGATGGATAATTTGCCCCGGTCTAGCTGAGATAGCTCCCGAGTAGGATTGACTGGGAGTTGGTGAAATCGAGGAATAAAGTCCCAGAGGAGAATTTCTTTTCGGCTGCACGGCGCCGACCGGCGAAGGAGAACGTGAATTTAATCAAACACTTCATAGGGAAGACAGCGGATCATATATCATGGGTAATGGTGGCCACTCGGTGCAACAGCCACGTTGTCGCATGACTTGCCGGAACCTGAACGGGGGCGGGAAACGGGTTTTGGTGGAGTTCTCGAGCCTCTGCCTGCGAGGTCAACCGACTGGCTTACTCGAGACGGCAACGCGGAAGCCAGGCAGGCAGGCAAGTAAGCCGAAGGGGAGAAAAGGAGCGAACTCAATTTTGTGGCCTTATACCGAGTCTGGTCTGTTTGGCTGGACGGTCGGATGCTCCGTTGGTAGCCTCGTTCTTTCCATTCTCTATATCGTTCGTTATTACCATGGCTGGCTGACTCCATTAAGAACGAGTTCGCCACGAGAAACTCAAGAGAAATACGCTCCACCGACTGCGGCGAACGACATACTGTTCGTTGCGCGTACCAGCCGACTTGCTGCTAGCGGAACGAGAGCCGAATCGTTGAAGCATCGTCTTTTTCGCTTTCCCCCTCCTCGCTTTTTGTAGCGTCTCTGTTTGTGGCATCCTCCGCATCGGATTCAAATGGCGTTATTATCAAGCGAGATGGGCCTCCCTCGGCGACTCGACGCACAGCGCTCCGGTATTGAAGGATTTATCGACCAGGTTCCGAATCCTTCGATCAGCTGCTCTGCTGTGCGAACCGTTCGCTTCAGACTGTTATTTCTGGTGATCCCGAGGAGGAGGTCCCACTGCTCTCGAGAAAGTTCGTTGGTTTTCTGCCGACGGCTTTAACAACTCGCTCGAGCGTTGTGGAACTGCTGAGGGCCAAAGCAGAAATGAGTCGCCGAAACGCCGAGATAGGAACTTTTCTCTCAAAAATTCCGAACGGAAAGATTGATGGAAATCGCCAAGTCGGTGACGCAAGCGTAGCTCTGCCCGGCACACCCATGGCTCCGGGAGAACAAGGTTCTCAATCCGAGTTCGGAATTCGACGCTGCTTGGATCGTCGTCTTCTTCCATTTCTTCCTCGCCGCCCAGAAAAGGACGAAAGTGGCCAGATTCTTCCCAATTCTCGACAGTTTGCGACCAGCTCTTCTCGCCCCCCTCCCTCGCTTTTCATGTCTCGTTGAGGAAACTAATTTCGGCCCCAACGGGCTTGTTCAAGCTCGGATTTGCGGTTACCTAGCCGGGATCGGGTCTCATCGGAAGAAAAAAATGGGATAGACCGCGAACGCAGATGGCCTCCGTTGCTCTGCTCGTCCGGAGCGAGCTCAGATTTCTTGTTCTGCTTGATTTCAGGAGAGAAGGGAGGAAAAGAGAACCCCGAAGTCCGAATCGGTTTTCCCTGACGAAACTTGAACCTAACTGGCGGAGGTCAAACGAAGGTCTCAGCCCTGTACTCTGGCGAGAGATCGCGCGGGCTCCGTCAAGTGGGGGGGGGGGGGATCCCACAAGAAGCGCACGAAAAACTCATGCAGCAGAGCAATTTTAAACCAGCAGACGGAGACTGTAATCGCAAAGGATGAATTCGGAGGGGTCGATTCGGCCCGTGAGGGAAGAGGCGCAGGAAAATGTCATCAAGATCCTCTGTAACTGTGCGCTCGCTCGGAGCTCAGCAGGAGTCATATGGGGTCGGATCGTGGGGTTCGTAGCAGTCCAATGAGAGATTTTAACGACCTCCATCGCCCCGGACCCAGGGGTGTTATGGTTGCACGCTCGCACGCGAACACGCAACCGATCTTAATTGTATCGTGGCCTTCGAGTAAGGCTCTGCGTTTGTCGGTCGGTAGGCCAGGCTGCGAACTTCGGTGAGGTTCGCCGTGTCGTTGAGTTCCATACGGGGCCGCCGACATCAATCTGGCCGTGTTGGTTTGTTCCATCGCCGGTGAGATTGTTCGCGAGTCCGCTTCCGCTCCAGGGCCGGCCATCCCCGTGCCATGCGACTTGAATCGAGCGGTCTTTCTCCTCTCACGGAATCGATACCGTCCCCGAAACGAGCTATCTACAGATGCCCAGATTGTCGGTTCTACTCTTCGGTCGTTCTCTCCTGCGCGGCCAGCTCCGAACGTTTGTGTAGGTGCGTCCGCCCGTGTTCGCCAGAATCTACTGACTAGGGCTTGACGGCGAAAACGAGCATGATCAAGCGTTCGCAGAGTAGGATTCAAACCTCACTCGGTTGCGGTTATCGGAACGAAAAGGAAAGAAAGACTTCGACCACTTGTTGGCGCGGTTGTCGCAGTGATTCAGGCCCCGTCGGTGCCAGTGACGTTGAAACGCACGTCGCAACAAAATAGGTTGAATGCATGCTCTCATTGAAGTATTCGCTCGGGAAAAGCGGTAACGAGAAGTGACTCGTGCGCTGCTCGTTGCGTCACGTCATTCAGCTCCAGGCACGCAAATCTGAAGCTTTCCCAACAGGGGGAACGGATTCTGTGCTGAACGTGCGTGATGCACGTCGTGCAACCATGTGCTGCCCGAGCCGGATCTCTCGGCGGATGAGTCATTCAACCACCGAGTCAGGAAGTCAATCAGTCTGTAAAAGTGACGAATATCATGATTGAAACACCTCATCCGCGATCTTCATCGATTGATAGAATCTTCATTACCGAGACAATGTGTGCAGTCAGACGTGATTAGAATGTTGATGGGAGGGTGGTCTCACGTGCCGCAAGTTCCTTTAATGCTTGGCAAGTGCTTTCGCCTGAAGTCCAAGCACAGCTCCAAGCCTGAAAGCTGCTGGTTACGTTAGGGCTGAAGAACCTCAGGAGAACGGCTTCGACAGCTGCGCCGGAACTCATGGGCTCAGCTAGCTCGAAGCTCCTGCCTCAGACCTACATAGAGTTCTCTGTTCGGCATTGAGAGGGCGATTTCCTCGCACGCAGCCACAATTCGTTGGACCCACGATGAGCAACTTTTGCTCACCCGAACTCAGTGTGAAGGGGTGTCAGGCGAGGCCGCCACGTTCTCCGCCTGAGTATTCATCGTTGCAAAAACTCGTTCACGTTTCCTCACCGAACGGCGGTGAGGGAGGAACTCCTGTCGACGATCGTTGCGTTCCTCACGCGTGTTGCTCGCTCCGTGCTCCCTCGATGTTTAACCTCCTCGAGGCCTGTCCCCAGATCTCACGTGGAGCCCACCATGTCTCGGAGAAGACATTAATAGTGAATGAGATACTCTCGATCTCCGTTTTCCCAGAAGCCACATATGTTTGTGAGGGGAATACCGGGACGAGGCTGTCACAATGAGCCGCCCGAGGAGGCGCTCCCATGTTTGGTAAGAGCTTCCCGCGAATTCCGATGGAGACGGGCAAGCACAGAGATCAAACAGCTTCTCGTCGTTGCCTTAATTTCTCTGAAGTGGACCTGTTGAGGATTCCAATCTCGACGTGTCCCGAAACAATGATATTCAATGAGCTCAAACACAGAGATCGTCATGCTGGGAAGGATCGCTGGCTGTGCGCGGATCGAGAAGGAAAGTGAGAGTTTTATCAGCGAAACCGTCGAATATTCTCCGCCGAGAAACTCTGAAGCCTCAGCCGGCGGCTCCTTATCGGCAAGCCCGCGTCCTTTGTCGTTGTGCTATTATTTGACAGAAAACTGTTTTTTATTTCCTTGTTTCCTTTCAGTCGAGTCGCATGCTTCCGTGAGTTTTCCTCCATCTTCCCACCGAAGGGCTGCCATCAGAGAACCGCCCGCCGCTGCGATCTAGATCAGTATGTTCCCAGGCGGGCAACCACAACGAGAGAACGAAAGAAACGACGAGGGGCATTACACCCTCCACTCGAACAGCCTTTTTCGATTCTCCGATGCGACTCGGCCGAAGGATCGCAGAAGTCCGAGGGGTTTGCACTATTTTTCGGAGGCTCTCGAAGCGGGCCCCGAAACAGCCTGCTCTTGCGCAGCAGTCAAAAACCAACTGCCGGTCCGCCCGTCCGTCCGTCCGTCCAGTCAACCTTGACTGACATCGAATGGCGGAGTGGCCAAACAAAGGAAAGGAGACAGACAGCAAGATAGAGGATTACTTTGGCTTAGGGGAGGTAATGATCATCAGAAGGGATAAGCTTCTCGCCGCTTTTGATGGCCACCGCAGCCGGTTTCTCCCAGCTTCCCGCTCACGAGGAGCTGGATTTGCGCGCCCTCGGCGCGGCGGCTACGTGCCAGCGGCACCGGCTTTAAAATGGAAAGCTGACACTGAACTGGTTTCGAAATAGGGAATTGAATCAGCTCGCCAACGAATCGCGAGAAGTGTTTCGCGAACGTCTTTCGAAGGGAGCGCATGAAAAATTGAGACTTCTGACCAGCGGCCGATGCAGCGCCGAGCGCCGGCCTCTGTTCATTCGCTTTCTTGTTTGTTCATACTCGAGCGGGGACGCTGCTTGAGCTGCGAACGGCCCCGCGCTAAACGCGCCCAGGAGCCGCCCCCGGCTCGTTTGGCAACGCGGAGGGACAGCGGCAACAGCGGCGGCAGATATTGGTGCAAAAAAATCATGGGACCATTCGCAGGTCAGCTTGCTCATTAAGGCGGCGAAGCAATTAGAAAAGCGCATTGGGTTTTTGCTCAGGCTCGTCTTCCGTCGTTGCTGCGAACAGAGGCTCCGTACGGAACGCGGAGCCGAGCGACCGCTCCCCCATCCGTGCGACCCGCCTCTCAGGAGTGCGCCGCGTATGTGCGTGCATGCAAGCGTGCGAGCATGCGTGCGTGTTACGATTTAACTGCACGTTCGACGGGAGGGACGACATTCATGGGATCGAAGGCATCCCAAGTTGGTTCCTTATCCGTTCCTGCGGTGCGGGACGATTCGGACGCTCAGCCAACGGTTCCGCCAAGGTTCTCGATACGACTCGTCTCTGCTGAGCTCGGAGCGAGCTGCATTCATCCCCCGTTCGCGACCGGGCAGCCTCCGGAAACTCACACCACCTTGACCAGCCCGGATGCAGCGAGTTTCCTTCGAGCAGAGCGTAATCAGCGAAGATTCAAAATGTATGATTCCTCGTAGCTCCGTAGAATCGACACAGCGGTGTGCTTGTGCCGCCGGCAAGCGAGTGCCTTCCTCTGGTGTATGCATCCGTATCGGGTTTTGCTGACGTGCGACGACGACATGTGGTTTGGGAATCTCAGTCGTCAGGCCAAACTTAGAAAACGAGCAATGCAATGCAACAGAAGCTGGCCCCCGCCTCTTGCCTGTCTGCTTGTCTGCCGGCAAGCCACAAGCCCACTTGGAGACAGAGTAAGGAGCTGCGAGTGCTGCTCCACTGGCTCCACCGGCGCGATTGGTGCGGGCAACTACTGTCTGTTCCTCCTATATTTAGGAGGCTGGCAGCCTTCCTGCGCCCGAGCCCCTCCGAGCAGCTTGCCGTGTCGCCTGACGCAATGCACGTTGCTGCATCGAAGCAGTTCGAGGCAACGAATTCGTGTGCGCGGATTCCTACAACGTCTCAATGTCAAAATTCTCGATTCAGCGTCTCGTTCGTGTTGGCGAGCAGAGCTCCCTTACAGACGAGACTGTCATGAGCAGAACCGGGATGCTTACCGCACAGTAGGCTTCTGAGGCCAAAGGTCAGACTTCGGGGGTTGCTTGGTCTCAGACGGTAGCGGCGGAGAGAAAGGATTCTGAATCGCGGCTGGCGATGTCTCGGAGATTCAAAGGCATCTGGTAGGTGAGCTGGGCGAGTCTTGAATCCGCGCTCGCTGCGAACTTGGCGCTTTGTGGACTCAGTTTTTATTGGAATGCGCACGCAATCACCCTCCAGCAGTCTGTGGCACTCGTCCGGGGGGTTTGGGAACTTGTTTCGACGGAAAGTGCATGAACTCTCGATCATTTCCGATGGGGCGTTCCTGCGACGCAAGTCAGTTCCGGAACCTGTTCAAAATAAAGCGATATCTCGTATAAATTGGAGCTACTAACTTAGATCGGCAAATCGGCGACAGCGGTCGACGACGGCCACGTCTCGGCAGCCAAAGAACATTCCAGAGCAGGTGAGGAGGGGAATCGAATCGAAGCCCGCGCAGGGGCAAATGAGCGACGAACAAAGAACTAAAAACGAAGTGGACTCCTAATTGCGGCGTTTTCCCAGCCCCTGGACGAACTCACGTTTTGTTCCCTGTTGTAGCACGCGGAGAGCAGCCCTCTTGCCCACACAACGCCGAGGCCCTTAGGAACTAAGACAACGACGGAGAGAAAAACTTGGCGGCAAAAACTCAAGCTCACCTGTGTCTGCCGCGGTCAGGGTTACTCCAACACCAAGGTTTCCTAACGGTCTTACGCAACGTCACCGGTCGCCAAGCTTGACGCAGATTCGATGTTGACTCATTGGAATCTGTACTGAAGAAGGTGTCCATTGGAGGATCGAAGAGCAGGACGTTCCCGAAACTGAGAGGGCCAGGAGTCGAGCGATTGCTTCGAAGTTCGGCTGCATGGGGCTACGGAGCCTGCTGCCTGACTCACAGAATGTTTCCATAGCCCCAACGAGCGCAACCAATCGAAACTCCTCAGATCGATGCTCACATCATGCTTCCGTTCCCGAGAGTGGCACAATTGGCAAACTTCGATTGATGGCAGCATTGTTCCAGGCGTTGAGAATCGCAAGTTCAAACATTCGAGAGAACTTCCATCCAGAACCTCTCCTCCAAACATTTTTCAAGGATCCACGAGCGGGGAACCATTAATTCGTGAACTCCTCGAACTAGTGTTCGCCAACACCTGATTGATGGTCCTCAGAGAACATACACAATCGAATGCGGGAGCCAGTTCTGATGCTTCTGGCCCGTGGCAAATTCGAATTCATTCCATTTCGCTCAACTACGGCTTCGACAATGGATCTCGCCAAGGAGGAAGACTTGGAGCAGAACTCCCGTGAGAAGGACAGTTTTGTCCATTGCAAACTCGGAAATCATTATTTTCGTCGTTTGAGGCGCTGACGTGAGCCAAGCGCTTCCGGCTCGTTCGAAGATGTCGCGTTGTTTCGTCCATGAGTCGAGTATCTGGGTTTCGTGGGAGCCGTGATAATGCCCTCGTGCCCTGCGATAATGACTCAGGTGAAACTGAACTCTTCCCCTTCCTCTCCCTCGGGTCTTGGAAAAGGAACAGGACACGGTTAGCTGGACGTGACCGCTTGTTAGCTCGCAAGCCACCCCGAGCAAGGAGTTGGTCGGCCACCAAACCACAAAATCTGTCACCCAGGTTTCGAGTCGGAAGTGCATGAGATCCTTTCGCTTCTGCTCGATTTCGAGCCTGGCGCCTGTGAGGCTTCGCGGTTCTGATTCGAATCTCGGATCCCCATTCATGCATAGGTTTTCCCGCACGTGTCCGCGTTATCCGCGGTCGGCGGAGTCATATCTTCTCTTGGCGCTCGAATCAAATGAGGAATGAGTTTATTCAAAAGGAAGCCCGTTTGCGAGCAAAATCGTTGAATCCCTATCATGTCTGTATCCTTCCATTTGGATAACAGTCACGCAGAGTGACCGGCTTGTGAGCTCCGCTGAAGATTTGCGGAAGTGAGTGTCGGAGGTTGCCACAGCTCTTTCTTTACCTAGACCCTCAACTCCTGAGTTTGATTGCTCCTGGTCACCCGCTGCAGCGTTTCCGCACCTGCTCGGCTGAGGAATGTGTCTCAGCCTGGTTCGTCAGTTCCTCGAAGCCCGTGAGTCCGAAACTGAAGCGAAACGGTTCGAGGGAGAAAACACTTTTTGTTCTTCTGACAAAGAGCTCATCCGCTTTCCCGCTCCTTTCAATTGAACGGCACAGCGCTTGCGACACCTCGGGAGCAGATAGAGCACGTCGAAAGGAGCCATCCGTGGCAATCAGAGCGAACCCATGATTCTAGATCGATATTCCGAAGACCTCACTCAAGAAGAGTGAGAGAGCAATGGAGAGTTTGGGACGGGAGATCCAAACTCATCAGAATACAAACCGAGTGAGAGTCCCTCTGGGTGGAGAGCCTCCATGATCTCTGCCAAGGTCTCGACAGGAATCTCGCTTCAATCTCCGGGGACCGGGCCCTCAATAACATTTACCGCATTCATCCTCATACTCAGGATTCGGTCGCCGAGCGTGTCTCGAAAGCTTTTCCGGCTCTCGGACGGACGTCTTCCTAATTCCTTCCTGGAAAACCTCAGACTGAGACGTGGTCCCTCAGTCGTAGCTGGGGTCTGTTCAACGGATTTCTCGCGTCACGCTGACAGGCTCCGCCGTGACGTCGTAGAAGAGTCCAAGGAGCCTGTATAACATTTGAGTCCGGCTGCGTAGAGGGCGTGTCCTAATTCCATCTTCAGCTCCAGTCGCCGACTGAGTTATTCGTACGCTGAGTGCTCGCCCGCTCGGTGAAGAGCTTGTCTCTAAGGTTCCTGCGGGCTCATGACCCTCAGAGCAAACCTCGCCTAGAATCAAGCATAAATGCCTGCTCCATCGCGGAGATGAGGACGCTTGAAGAACGGGTCGAAGATGAATGAGATTAAATTCTCGGAAGACTAGAGAAGAGAAGAATTGCGGCCACCGCTCATCCGATGTACAGGAAACGGGAAGAAAAAAAACGAGAAAAGAAGCGAAGAGACAGCCGGACCGGGCAAAGGGGAGGGTGGGGAAACCAGTATAGAAGTGAAGTCGCTCCGAGCTTAAGGCATACGCTGCCAAGTCATCATTGTCGTCGTTAATTCCAGGAAGAACAGCTGTTGCCATCCAAAATCTGTTACAGACTCTCGTCAGTCGGCGCGTGGTTGGGAAAAGCCTTCGAGAGGCAGCGTGGAAGAACGTTTCGCATAAATTTCCCGGCTCGAAGGAGAGACACGAAAGAGTCCACGCATTGTTCCCATGACCGCAGCTGTGTTGTGCATTGGAAAAGGTTTCGCCCCATGTTCGCGAGAATGAACGAGCGAGTTTGCCCTCATGCGACCGAGCCGAGCAGCTGTTAACGACTCCGACGTGGCGCACAAATTCAAGCGCGGATCGCGACCAAAGAGAATCATTGTTTCTCAATTAGCCTTTTATTACTTCGCTGATGTTACCAGGAGCAACTTGATTCTAATGATCGGTTATGAGGACGCGGTGGTCGTTCGGGGTGAGGGCGGGATTTCTCTCACGTTCCATCCTCAAAATGTTTCGTGGATTGAACGAGGCTTCACGTGAGTCGTCGACAGGGAATTCGTCCGAATGATTCCGCCCGCCAGACCTCGAATACCCTCCCGAGATTTCTCCCGAAACAGGAACTTCGGACGGAAGTCGAAATCAAGATGGCGGAGAAGGTCTTTAACGTCCACAGAATCCATATGTAGCCTTTGAAATGTTGCCCTTGGAGAGACCACCGCACCTCATGCTCGCTGTCAACGTGAGTAGGAGACAATCGAATTTCCGTTGCTCGTCGACAGAGCGAAAGTGGCCGATGATTCGCAGCTTGACCTGCCGTTCGGAGGCGGCGGTAGACTTGCAAGAAATCAGATAAGAACTCAATCAAGCCTTCGTCGAACAGCGAATGAAGTTTCCTCAGTTATTCACTGGAGAAGGCTTGTCGAGGTCTTCGAGAACGTCGAGGATTCACTCGGGGTCTTTGCGAGCGAGTCACACGAAACTTCTCCCTTCGTGGGCCGTGGCGTCGGCTGTCGATGAATCGGAATCTGTGGCCGGATCCAATGCTTTCCTGTCGAGGTGACTTGTTTCGTGGCTGGGCTTATCTTCGACGTCGTCGGTGAGTTACGTGCGCAACGTTGTCGAGGAGGTACCGCGGTAGCTTTAAATACCTTCGCGGCTTCCGACAGGAGCTTTTAGAATTTTATAGTTCCGTTGTTCTCATCGCCTCCCTCCCGAAACTTTTCCGAAGGCACCGAGCGCTGCGCGGAGACCCGCGCGCTCTTGATAGACAGTTCCGCTGATTCGGGGATCGATCCAGTTCCTCACCGCTCGCTCAGAAAGGCGACGAATCTCCCGAGAACGTTGTCCACGACTCACGACGGTTTGAATCGAGCCGATCGAGTGCGTCACATTCTCCGCTGTGAGGTATTTCGGCGCCATCGATGCATCGCGGAGATCCTTAGCGAGGGCGCAACCGCCGTCCCGAGAGAAACATAAACCGCCGTGTGGTTTAGCGTCCGGAACAACGGATCGTTAAACGGCTCGGTTCGAGGAAAAACAAAACCCCACATAGCAGCTTCCGACATGTGGTCTGAACTACTCGCATGCTCCCTGGATCACGAAGGGCGCCATCTCATGCCGGTCGCATCGATTTACACACCTCGGCGCTCTGAGGAGCGCTCACGCCCTTCATTTATGAATCTAACCCGCCATCCGTGATACTGAGTAACGCTGTCTACCGGAGATACGGACCGTCGCGTAGTCCGAAACGTTTTCATCGTGAAATCCCCACCGTGATTCGGTGCTCTCGGAAGACTTGCATATCATGCAAGCCGATTTCAGAGGGAATCCGTTGAGCCGTTTCATGGAATACCCTGATTCTTCGAAGCAATTTCGGACAAGTCTCTCTCAGGACGACAGTAAACAGGATCGATCGACTCGCAATAGATTCGTCCCCTGTCAGCGTAGATCCCAAACTCCTCAGGCACGGAGACGCTTTCAGATAATTCTCCACATAGCGTGGTTTCTAGAGGAAAAACAGTGGGCTTGGGTCAGATGCTCGGAGATTAATGGTACGTGCAATGAGTTTTCGCTACTAGTTGCTCTGCCGGGTAACGTATGGAAATCGTATTTAACAAGACCCGCTCGGGTGGCTGTTCGGGGGTTCACTCGCGAGCCCGATGGTGGTAGTCTCGGCGAATTGGATCTGCCCCGGGGCAGCCGTTGACGTGCGCAGCTTCATAAAGCACTGAGAGCCTTGAGGACAGCTGCGTTCTCTCCGTTTGACGGCAATATAGTGAGCTGCACGAAGCTCACTCTTTTTAGAACGCGGATGGCTGGGTTGATTGGCTGAGCGAGCGAGCGAACGCTTCACCGAGAACATCATTGGATATCAGCGAAATATCATACAATACCCGTGAGTCGGCAATTGGGAACAGGATCCGAGCCCAAGTTCCTGGGGCGACGGAGGGAGAGACCGACCCGAAGTCGGGCGGATGCCGGACGTAAAAGCGGATGAGCCTACCGATGGATCGCAACACCCCAGAACTTCGAGGCGAACCGGTTGTGCGAGCATTGCAGCTTCTTGTTGTGGCCGTAAATATCTCGCCGTTGTTTGCGGAGCATATTATGCGAGGGTAAGAATGTTCAGGGCGATAAAGTGTTCGGAAATCATCCTAACACATTCGTCGACTCGTCCGCCGTGTCTTGCGCAGGCCTCATCGCACGCACAGCAACCTCCTCCCCACATGATAACCTTCGTGGGCTCGGGAGTATGGGATGATGGCCCGTCGTCGGAGAAGTGAATGATCAAGACATGGGAGAACTTCCGGAAGTGTTGTTGTTCGTAACAATGGAGTAAAATCGAAGAAGAGTGGGCTTCGCGAAGAAGTTAACACATCCGTCGCGCAAACTTGGAGCGCACGCGGTTTCGTGAACCCTATTGCCGGGATCCCCCCTAATTCTGTGGACGTCAGAATGGTGGAGTTCTGATATCATTATCCCAGCCTCTTCAAAAGTCCCGCGCTCGGAGAACGGTTCCCCGTCTGATCGAATAAGTGGGTACCGCTCAAAACGGTCCTAAATATTTCCCGGGAACGATGTGTCCTGGGCTGGGAAATGTTACGGACGAGCTCACCGACGATTTAGATAGATATGCGCGGCAAACACGGCCTTCTCGACTCCTCACTTTCGGGTTCGATCCCAATCATTCCTCTTTTTTCGAATGGTTTTATCGGAAGCCCGAAGTTCGATAGGTCGGCGAATCCCATGCAAAGGAGACATGTACCCGCAACCCTACCCTGTGAGCGATTCAGCCCGGGTTATGATATTTCAAGGTCAACGGGGAGCTCACGGGATTCCATACAGTCAGGCGTTTCTCGTTTCGGAGAATGTGTTTGTTTTGCGGCTTGAAGAACTAACACGCGATGATTTCCGTGGGGATAAGCCCGAGGAAATTCTCGCATGAATTCGATGGAGAAGTTTTCAGGAGAGTTCATGTTGGAGCTGAGGGCTCTGGGTCCGATATCCTGCGTCTGAACCAAGCCCACATGTTCCTTTCCGTATCAAGTACTCGTCGTTTCTAAGGAAAGCTGGAAAAATATTTAGGACCTTTCTTTGAGTTCTAATTTCCAGACTGATATCCTCTTCTCCAAAAACTGTATTTTCTATTGGGTTCATGATTGAAACGGATTTCGCGCAGTCCAAGCCGATGATCAGAGATTTGAGTTGTGAGGAACGATCGACGAATTCAAGTTGGCCTTCAGGAGCCACGAACGAAAACCTATATTTCGTTAGGAAGAACTATGTCATGAGGTAGGAACGTTGTCTCCAGTGTAAACATGGAGGACTTGGCACGAGGACAGCGACGGAGGACGAGGAAACGAGCGGGTCGATTGGAAAAACACGTCTGACGTTTTTGTGGCACAGTGGCGTGGATGTTAGACTGCCAGAGACATCAGCATATTGTTCCGTCCTCCAAGAGGGCTTAAGTGTCGTTTCAGTTGTGAACAGCCCGTCGACGGCAACGGATAAGAAACAGAAAGAGCACCGTCATTGAATCATGACACCCGTCTGCCTGTGCCCGTGAGCCCGAGTCATCCGGGTAAAGCGCATCGACTTCGCCGCGGAAAAGACGGAAAGATTTTCGCTCGAATATTCCCTCACACTCTCACAGATTATGGGTCTCGCGCAAAGAGAGCGCTTGTCGTCCGTTTGTTGCGCTAGACAATAAGTTCGGCCTCGCTGCGATAGGCCTCGTCGTCAAACGAGGCATCTGTCGCGAAATCTGTTGATTGCTTTTGTCAGCTTCATGCGACTAATACAACAACGCCGCGTCGCATCGACGACGACAACGAGTCGGATGGATTCCATGTCGGTGCCGCCAGCGCTCGGACCCGGGCTCCACGAAGCTAGCACAAAAGATTCATCGACACGTCGCACGTCTACGTCGTGGGGTGGAACGTCGTTGGCACTTCCAGGAGCTAACTTGAATGTGTCTGTGGCCGGGACCGTGGCCCCTATGAACTCACTGATGGCATTCGCATGGATAGTTCAGCCGATTCGCCGTCCGGAACAATGAGGAACTGTGGATCTCAATCAATATTCACGTACGGTATGACCACCTTGTCTGCCACCGTCGCTTTTGGGATCTCGTCTCCGCCGGTCGATGCACGAGAACAAAGAGTAGGCTCGGGTGAAACGCGGAAGAAGCGGAGACCCCGAACTCCAGCCATTGCTGACCTCCATGCAGAACGCCAGTTGCGCAGAAGTGCGTCCCGACGGCGTGAGGCCAGAAGCGTACCGTGCGGTGACGGTCTCGGATTCACAGAGACCGATGGGAGGCAATCAAGGCAAGGCGCAGAGCAAAAATCACAGGATAACGAGCGGAGGCAAGCACAGGACAGGAAGGAATACTGGGAGGAATACGGGAAAACCTGTTGAAGGAGTGCATGGTGGGGGGGGGGGGGGGACGGAGCACGGGCTATATGCAGGAGAGGATTCTCCTGGAACGTAGAACGTCGTGAGCGACGAATCCCTTGAGTGTCTGGGTGAATTCGTCGGGCTTGTTTCCGTTCTTGGCGCGCTATTAATTGTTCGACTAAGCTCAGGACATCCAAACGATTCAGCAACGTTTCCCTCGCCAGGAGGACAAGCTCCCTCTCAAATCACAGAGCCGCGTCGCTGAAGAGAACGCGAGCAGGATGGCTGCTCCTGAGGTTCTAGCCGGATGGATCCGTTCTTCTCTTTCACAAGCTAGGGCCCGGTCGCGCTGTCAGGCATGCTTCCTCTGTTGTTTCCCAAATCGAGAAACAGGGAGATTCCACTCCGAAAGGCAGAGGTTCCGTCGTGAAGTGCCAAAGCCGAAAACTTGATGACGTTATCGTCAGTTTCCGCGCGTCATTCTGACGCTCTACAAACTCGGGCCTTCCCACTTGATGGCCGCATGCGCTCGGTTACTCCGGACAGTCGTCCCCCTCAAGTTCGCTGAAGCACGACACGAGACGCGTTATCATGACCGACCCGCTCACTGACGGATGCTCGGATCACGCATGATATTAATTGAGGCGTTCTAAAGTCAGCGAGACAGAATCCTTCCTCTCAAACGTGCGAGCGTTGAAGCTCGGGCACAGCGGCTCTAATCTTCAACGTTCAAGGCGAGCCGACGAACAAACGGTCGGACGTACGGCGAAACAGTGTGCGGGCAGACAGGCCGACGCAGAGGTCCAAGCAAGTGAAAAGGATTGCCTCGGCCGCTGCGAAAAAAACTCCTTGAGGAGAACACACTCGCTGGCTGGCTGCTCTCACTCATGACAGCAAAATGAACAATGTTGTAATTAAGCACGTAGAGTAAGAACAACTGAGACGGGGAGCGAAGGAGCCCGCGAGTGCTCTAGGCCAGAACGAATGACAAATGAACGGGATCCTTCCGAAGACCTGCTTCCATACAGTTTTTAACCAGTCTCCATTTTTGCCTGGAATTCCCGAGACCGGCAGGAGATCTGGAGATTCGTCGAGGGTAACTGGAGGATGGCAAGCTTCAGGCAGAGAGAGCGAGGAAAGCCGTCAAAGTCAACGAGGTCGAGCGGGTGAACCTCCGCGGAGCTGCCCGATCTAAAAGCGCGGAGGCTCGCTGCTCTGAATTTTATGAGAACTAACGTTGATTCGACATTTCCGATCCCAAACAGCCGAGCCTGTAGGCCCGAGGAAGCCGGTTTCCATCTAAAACCCGTTCTCCAGAGGGTCGGCACAAAGTCGCCAAAACGTTGTCAATCATGAAACCGGCCCCCGGATGAAGGGCGTCGAATCCGCTTTCGGCCGCGAGTGTCAGGAGACCGATTTTCTGTCGCTAGTGGATTCCTCCAGCAGAAGCGTCTGACGACGACTCTGAACGGATTAGGCGAACTCACTCACGATTCCATGGGATTCGAGATGGCGTTGGACCGTGTGCCGCACGCTCTCGTTTCCGTTCGTCCCTCGCGCTGAACTCAATAAGTGTCGAGCATTCCAACGTGCTCTCTGCATGCGAAGGTAACGAGAGCGGAGGGTAAAAACAGCCGCTGTGTTAATTGCAATCGGAGAAGAATTCCACTGGCATTCCGACTTTCTCATGTTGTCTTATTATTTCCCAGCTTGGATTCACTAGCAAGTTGTCTGAAACGGAGATATGCGAGGCAAAATGGTCACTTGATCGACCTCCAGCTTCCGATCGGAGTCATCGCTATTGTTGCGGTACCGCTCACTACTCTTGCGCTCGTCGAAGGAAGAAGTCATAGTTTTGAGGCAAAGTCGGGGAAGTTCGAGCTCGGGGCAATCTCGGTAGCTCGTTTTGTTGATCATCCAAACGAGTTCGCTCTGGTTTCTATCTGAATGTCCGACGGCGGTATCTCGTCTTCCGTGCGGCTGGTTTCGCGCTAAGTCGACTCTCGGCTGTGATCCGAGTCCGACATCGCGACGCCATTAACTTGGATCGGCTGAAGAGATCTCGTTGCCGAGCCAGGCGGCGAATACTCCCAGACGGAGCGAGTTGGGTCTCGCGATCTGGTCCTCTCTCGTCCAGAGTATTTTTCCCCACTTCTGTATTCGTGCTCGCTTTTTGCAACACTTGCAAGGAGATAATGCAGCCGATGGACACTTCTCGACTTGGGCCCGTGGGCTCTGAGCTCTCTACGTCATCGTTCTGCCGCTGTGGGCGCCGAATCACGTGACTGTGTCAGATCCGAAGATCAGCCGCCGGCAGGCATCGAACCCAGAATCAGTCTGACTCGTTATGGACGCGAAACAGCGACTTCAGCCCCTGTGTAACGCTCCCGTCATCCTATCGGGAAGAATTCTGTGTCTCGAGAGCCTCTTGCTCCCTCCCCAATAGATCGTTTTCGCTTCGAACTCAGCCGGGCACCGGATCGCTCACAGAACCGGAGTCACGGAGAATAATTGTTCTCGTTCCGCCTCAGCTTGTCTGATTTGCTCATATCTTTTTCAGTCGGAAAGCTGTTTCCGCTTCAAGCGCAGTAGGAGGTCTGACATCAGAGTACAACTCTAACTCAGACCGGGATTCCGCTGGTTGACAGATTTGGCTGCGAACGCTCGCTCGTCGACTGGCCGTAACCCTCCCTGTGAAAAATCCTGTTCGGAAGCGAAGTAGAGCGCTGATGAGAGGAGCAAAAGTGGAACGAGACGCAATCATGTGTTAGGAGGGATTCGGAGGGTATCTGTGAGGAATCCACGAATTCGTCCCCAAAGGAAGCGAGAATCGGGGATAGAAGCGTCGGCTGCCAAATCATCCCTTCAGAAGGGTCCACGCGATGCCGAGACCTCCCCAGGCGGAGCTGAGGGCTCAGGCGAGCTGGATCTCTAGCGAGCGAACCGTTTTTCCTCTTCAAAAAATCGTTCCGAGCAGTAGGTATGTCTGTTTCCTGTGACCCCCTTGGCTTCGACTTCTTCGCGACGACGATGTAAGGAGCCTGTACAGAGTCGTGCAAGCTGTCCTGGATAAACTGGAACTCTCAGCTTGAGACACACCACGATCGCGTCCTTGCTCTTGGCCTACGAATATTTTTTTTTCACCGTAGAACCGCTCGCTCATTTCACGGGTTTCACAGCATCAATGGGTAGAAGAAATCATTCCCGAATTGTTCCAACATTCCCAAAGGAGCTCTGTCGGACCAAGAAATCGTTGGGCTCTCACAGCGTCGACGATCTGCCCATATCGGAGGTGCGCCGAAGAGATTGCTTCTTTGCCATTTTACTTGACAAGCGGATTCAGCTTCCTGCGATGGCTGCTTCGCGTCGTTATCAGCAGCTCGTTTGGTGAATACGGGCGATGCTGGAGCATTGTGAGCAAATGATCGTATTGACACTTGGCTGTCCTCGGCATCTATCATCATGAATAATTTATCGTGCGTACCATCAGATCCAAGAGCAAGCGTCGTCGTCGCCACCGCTCTACGACTGCACGGACTGTTTAGTGATGTCGTCCCCTCATCGGGACCTTCGAAACATGCAGAAAGTGATCGGCGGGGATGCGAGCCGTATTTTTGCCTCATAGAGGATACTTTGATGGCATCTCCACCTTGAATCCCTGACTCGATTGATCCCTGAATTTATCCAGAATGAAAGACATCAGGAGCGGGACAGTTATTCGTTAAGGGAACCTGAACTGATGGTCATCAACACCAAAACCGATGGAACTTCCAAGAACAGGTCAACGTTTTTCGGCTCGCTTCTCGACCTTTGGAGGAATGTCGCTGGAAGATGGCTTGATGAACGACTCCAAAGCGTTTCCGTGGCATCGGTGGGGCGGTTCGGGTGCCAAAGTCGCAGTCAGGAAACTTGGTGGGGAATCAAGATTGTTCCCGCCAGGCGCGCAGTCATCGGATAGGAGAATGAATCGCATGTTCTCTGCGCGAGTGCATTTGGGCCAAGAGGAAGATTCTTCTCACAATCGCATCCGTTTAATTCGTTAGTATTCGTTGTGTTCCGTTTCTCTTCCACCACTCCTACTCACAATTCGATGCTTTCTACAGCTGTTGCAGCATTGCGCATCGAACACCAATCAGATTCGAGCTTCGATTTTCACAGCGGCCTTCGGTTCCACACAAGACTTCAACCTGTTCTCTAGTCTTCCATCCTTCAATGATTTTCCCACGATATTGACTCCTGATGAGAAGGGAAAAAGACTGAGCCATCTCTGCAACAGCTGCGCTCCGGAAAGTCAACGACTTGACGAAGTCGTTGTGAGGAATCGGCCTCCGTTGGCTGCCCTCAAAGATCGCGGAATGACAGCTTTGTCGAATCTGGACTACATCCAAGCAACACACAGAACCGAGCGACCTTCTTATCGAACTCATCGTTCACTCCGCTGCGTATAGAGATGATGACATGTTGGCTCTCAATAGACTTTCTCGGTCCGTCCCCATCGGTCTCGGGGCCTCATCTTGTTTTTCGGCGGCTGGTCGGACATGCACGGAGAGAGAATGTGAGAGCACGCAATATATGCAGCAGCACCCGAGCAACTATTCCATTTGAACGAGATCGGGTCCTCTTCCTCCGCCGTTACATTGATCGATAACTTGCCAACCCCCCGAGTACCACTTGACCCTGAAGGAGAGACGCCAGCCATTTGCCGTTTTTCCTCCTTTAGCGCTGTTTGCTCCTCATCTGAGGAGTGATGATGGACTCTCATCTCCAGACTTGATGTTTGAGCCCGAAAGACGGGCTGTTCAGATTCGAATTTCCTCCGGACGAGCCCTGTCTCCTCGCTTTCAACAGATACGGTCGTGTCCCCGAGGTGTGTAGTGCCGAGTTACTTGACTGGATATCGACACAAAAAAGTGGGCAGGGAAGCGAGTTAACCATGGCTTCATTGTGATGTGACTATTGATCTCCATGTCAGTAGCGTAGCCTCGAGGTACACTCGGCGCGCATGTGCGGTGACGTGGCCCCGCCGCGGACCGAATGAATCGCGTCCGGCACCTGCTGACCCGTTGCTGCCAGTAGTCCGTGCCGGCTACCCGTCGGTCTCGCGGTTCATCTGCCCAATCCTGAGATGCTATCTACGCGTGTGCTTTTTGTTATGCAGGGCACGCAGCCACCGACGAGCTAAGCGACAACAATACCGACGGCAGCTGCGTCAACCGAAGCTGAGTAAAGATTGAGCACCCGCTGGAATGGTTTGCCTTGACCGTTGCCGCTCACTGGTTTCTGAAGGAGACGTGGGGGGAGGGCGCAAGCGCCGAAAAGAACAAGCTTGCTGACCGTTGGGAAGTCTACCGGCTGGCTTGCGGGGAAAGTCAAGCTAATACTCCCTGAACAGTTCTGGAAAGAAGGAGGAAGACGTCAATTAGGATCTGTTATGGTTTCGGTCCCCGGTAGCGCTGATGCCTCTTGTCAACATCAGTCGGAGGCCAGCTGAAAGAATCGAAAGCGAATCAAGAGAAAACCGGTTGGCCGCCCCACCGTCAAACAGGGAGAGCCTACTTCAATCACGGGTTCGCTTCAAACTGTGACAATGTGGCAGCGAACGACACGAGGAAGAAGGTTCTTCTTTCGAGAGGAAACCATTTCGCTGAAAGCTCCGCTCCCGTTGACGAGGGAGAGCTTGGTGGAAATGTTCGTTTTGTTCGGGCGCATCGAGATTCTAAAGTTTCTTCGGAAACCCATCACGACTCGGCGCACAAAAGGACGAGCATCTGATGGAACGAGAAAAACAAACTGCGGTGGAAATAAGAGGTTCCCGAATTCTTTCGCCTGCCCTGGTGCTCAATGAAGACGAGGAGCTTCCCGGGTCCTGTGACTTACCGTCCACTGACAGTGAGTTCATACATTCTGAAACCTCGAATATGAATATAGACTGAAAGTTTGGGTACTTTTTCTAAATCATCCCTTCATCGCAAGGATTCAATCCCCGGCGATGGATTTAATAGTTTGGAAAAATTACCCGGACTCCTGAGCTCTGATTATGACCAACTTACCGAACGTATCAGCGAACCCAGCGAGTGTAGCGTACTTCTCATGTGGACCCGGGAAGTCGACCGATCAGAGCGGCGCGATGCCCCCTACTCGTTCGATTGTGAAAGCTCGTGCGTGCGTGGAGAGCACTGTCTCGTTCCCGACCGTTGGTCTATGGACTGATGAAGAATGGTCTCCTGGATCCCCGGGCTCTGATCATACTCAGAGATCGTCTCCTGATTGTTTTCCTGGTTTTTCCCCGTGGGTATCGAATGCCATCACTCCGACTCTTTGAACTCTAGAGGAAGTGTTCTGATGTTAGTTTCACCGGAAGATTGAGATCGAATAGGCGTGGAGGCTTCTTGATTATAATTGAGCACAAGATAAATGATCGGAGGAGGACCTTCGAAGCCCCAGCGACTCCTCAGGCCTCACGAATCCCTGAGGAGCGCCGCGGGTCCCGTGGCTGGGAGCCATGCAGCTGCGCCCCCGACAATCTGCTTGCCGATACCACATGACGGGTTCCTCATTCGAGGTTAACTCCTGGTATTCCCATAGCTCGTTACACGCGGCACTTCAGGGTACATCCCTATCTCGTCCGTCGGAATAGTGGGCCTCCGGACGTTCTGAACGTTAGAATTTCGTGGATTCCGCATTTCGCCGTCCTCGTCAATATGCGTCGCTCCTTTCGCTTTCCGCTGATTCCTATAGGAGTTTCGGTACTCCATCAATTTGTTTGCTGCTTCATTAATATTCGCCTTCGTCGCCGGCATCGTTTCAGCCCCATCATCGCTCGCATCGAGCACATACAAAATTATCCGCGCGCCGTTCCAATTACTTCCACCGCGGCTCGTCGTCGCTCTACCGGGTCGGTGACTTCCCAGATGGCTGGCTCGGAAATCGGCTGGACGGTCAAGATGTGGCGGTCAGGTGAAGCCATTGTATCGGCTCGAGATCGAGATAGATCGCTCTAATGACAATGGGCCAGCCGCTGGGGCGAACAACGAGGCCTCCTCTGCGAGCATCCTCGGGTCCTGTCGCCTTCCGACTAAGGACCTCCGCCTTCTCCAACTTGGTTTGCGAGCATCCTCTCTATCTTCCCTGAATTTGAGAGCAGTCAAAAGAAGGAGCAGCTGCTTCGGTCGTCTGTGCCCCCATCAACAATCGATCGAGCCCTCGCTCACGCGAAAAGGACGAACTGTTCCGTTGAAAGAGTGTTTGTGTCGACATGGCGTTTTGTTATTCGGAATAGATAATTCGGAACATCTGGAAGCCCACATTGAGGATGACGTGCACTGTCGCAACCAGGATGAGAACGGGCGGTTTTTGTCGACGAATCGTCTATAGTAGTATCGAACACTTGCGTCTCCTCGACGGTTATCATGTTCGTCCAGGAGCTAGCACAGAAAGCAAAAGATACAGAAGTCGTGCATTGTTGATACCCGTTTTTGCCATCTATTCATCCTCAAAGTCTTCCACACCACGATATTAGGCAACGAGGCTGGAGAACTCGCTCAACGTGAGCATTCGGGGGGAGCGAAAACGAGTTACTCGATATTCCCGACGGCAAGTTTGTCAGCGATGGTCTTGTATGAGTAAGTGCGTGGGTGAGATACTCGCCACCGCTCATTTCCGTGCTACGAAGGCCAAGTTTGGTCTTGTATCTCCCTCTCTTTCCTCCCGTTTCTCTACGATCCCGCGAAGAACGGCAAGAGCACGCTCATCCATCGGGAACCGCTATTCAGAGCTAAAATGAGCATCTTCATCCATCGACTATGCAACAACCATGAACGGCAGGAGCAGCGCTTCTCTCTGATTTCCGATGCGCGTCAGCACAATTCCAATCGTCGTGAAGCAGCTCTTCGGTGAGGAAATCTTGGGGAGGTCCGGTGCTAGCGAGCGGGGCCCTCGGACGAATTTGCTTCGAACGCGGTCTTTTCTGAGACCGGAGGCCTCCGCATGAATTTCGGAATCGGATACACATTCCTATAAAAAATGGGATTAGGCGTTCTCCCATCAGCGCGAGGTTGTCATCAGGTTAGAGTCGACGGCGAGTTCTGACGTCAGAGGTCAGGTTCTTCCCCCCACACGGAGAGAATAATCAAAGAATCCTCCTTGGAGCTGATTCCAATTCCCGAAGGACGTATCCCACTGTTATCAGAACGGTCCAGCGGTGACAGCTCTCGAAGCCCGAGCTCGAACCCGTTCTTCCCGCAAGCCTGCGAATCTACTGGGAAACGATAGTGCTCGGAGCTACTCTTTCGCTGCTTCAGATGCGTGGGAAACGTTCGTCTCGGACAGTTGGCCAAACCCATGAGTTCGAAGATAGATTTGTGAAGGTTTTCGGGGAAGATTTCGTTTTGAGGGAACGAATGAGGAATCGTTATTATCTCGTCTCGTTTATCGAGCTATGTCGTTTCGACTCGTGCAGCACACGGCCGCCCTCGTGAAGCATCAGCGTAATTGGTTCCAGGAGAAGGTGTCAGTTACGCGGGCTGTTGAAGACCCCAACAACGGCATCCGCATCTAATACTTCGATCAACGAAACGTTGCTCGCTCGGTGTCATCCGGATCGGCTTTGTGCCGAGATGGCTTACGTCTTACTCGCTGACAGCACAAATCGGCATCCTATGAAGACTTGATGCCTCATGGATTTGCCCCCATCTCGGTTCGTGAGTGAGCGCAGCGTGTCGAGAAGCACTCAAATTTAGAGCCGTCGGAATCTGCGGGGGGAATCTCAGTCGGAACCGAAAGTTTCGGGGGATGAAAAGCCACATCGTAGACTCGGACCAAATGCGGAGGGAACGACGGAGTACACAGCCAAATTAATAACGCGATTTTCTTCTACTTCCCAGGTGAGTGCTCAGGATGAAGCGGAAATCGACCATTTGTTTCGTCGCCTCCCGAGGTCTGAACCGGAGCGGTACGTGGACTCCAGCTGTCGAGCAGAAACTCTCTCTCTCTGTCGTGTACCTCCCTAGTTTGAGCGAATGCTATTCAAGATTGAGCAAGCCGCCGCGAACGGAGTGAAAAGCGCTCCCGAAATTATAGACCTGTCGCGGCTCCCATCCCGGCTGAAGACGCGACGGTTTCCATCCAACGGAAGTCAACACACGTCTTCCTGACAACTCCTCAAAACGATTCACTTACCGCCGCAGCCGTCGTCGTCGTCGGATCCAGCTCCTCCACGGGACACTGGCTGTTAGACAAGACTGTAGAAGAACTCACAGGCGCGTGAACGGAGCTGACGACGGAGAAAGCGACAACAGAAACACACGATGATGACAATGCAGGCTGCCTCAATGTATCCGTTCGTGCGGTGTAAACCCCACGTCGGAACACAAAGACGATGCGTCGAAAGAACTCGCGCCGTGGGCTCCGTGGACTGGGCAATCGGGGCCCGAAGGGAGCGGGGAGGGCCGTCTCCTCGATTCCTCGTGGAGCCACACCGGTTCCGCTGCACTGGCTCGAGAGATGCTTTAATGAAGTTTAATTTTACGGCATATTTTCCCTCGTTACACTTTTCTCCGCATCGCTGGACCTAGATAGACCCTCTACTTGATTGGGAGAAGCCACAAGCGTCAGTGCCGAACTCGAACCAGCCGCGTTGAAGTAGGCTTTGATGGGAGAAGAGCTTCACTGCGCAGACGACGACGACGACGCCATTTTCGATGCTGACTGCAGGGACGATGAATACCCGCTCTGTGGGACGAAGCAGCCCGCGGCGTCGTCTCCCGGGCTTGTTTCGCACGGGAAGCGATCCCCGGCCTTGAATTTGTTTCAGATGGTCGCATTTATTCATTCGTCCCCCTCTCCCGGAGCTCCGATACTCGTTAGACCTCACCGTCGCAGAGTCACAATCCGATAGGAATGGGTTCGTTCGATCGGTTCCTTTCCCTCACTCCTATCGTGTGAGCCATGATTAAAATGAATCTGCCGAGTCATCCGAAACTCGATCTCACAGGGATACCCGTGGCGCTTGTCATCATCGAGTTTAACGGGACTGGTGGAACGGAAACGACGAAGAATGACCGCAGGCAAAAACTTCGCGACAGTTCGATGCGTGAAAGCGCCCCAGTCCTGCAAGCCAATAATTGGGTTCCCAACCGTTCAGACCGTCGTCTGGCCACAAATCTCCGAGGGAATCTCCTTTCCCACCGATCGTCGAGGGATGCGGGTTCGCTTCTGTTCGAGGGTACTCCGAAAAATTGAGAATATGGCGATCGACGAAGAGATTGCGGGGAGCTCAGAACTCATTTGAATGCCGATCGAACAAGTCCACCGCCTGGTTTCTTCCTCCTCGCGCTGGATGGAGGTCTCTCCAGACGTGACCTAGGCTGTCCAAGCGGTTGGACGCAACGTTTACATCAAAGCTGTCGACGTCTAGCCGGTCGACGGGGTGGAGCACACGAGAACGAGCAGGAAAAGGAAAATAAGAAACCCTCCCTGAGAGCTGTGCCAGGGATGCTTTCAGAACTGTGGGGTGATCTCCGTGTCGGGCTCCGACTCCAATACTAAACCACCGTTTCCAAGATCAGAATCCCGTCTGGAGATGTTGTCGCATTCCACGGTCGGTTAATAATCTTACTCGAGCTCACGGATGGCTCGCGAGATAGGCCTGTCGTGGAAACGCTGTGTTGTGAGGGCCTCCAAAGACCCAGAGTGCGATGTTGTTTTAGGAGCGACATCGGCTTCGAGTCGGGCAGCTCACAAGGCGCAATCTGCGACGAGATCGGTTGTACAGACCATCAACAGCGGGCAGAAGAAAAGCAGAGCCAGAATCTGAGAAGGAGGCATGCACTTCGACAGTCAATTATCCGGATCGCCGTTCAGTTGCTGTGAGCGTTTGGTGCGTCGGCTGGCGGAACAGATTCCATGTAAATGATCGGGAAAAAGGAAAAGAAGACTCTGGGGGGATAGCTCTCCGTTTGTCGACGAGTTGGCCGCACTCGGGTGAGCGTGCGCTCGGGGTTAGCTCCTGCGTTTCGTCGGAGTTTTCCCTCGACGGTCATGAATTGTGGGATCAGCTCTCACTGAGATGCAAATCCTCCCTCTGAGTTCCTCTCCGCACTCTCCCATGGCGTCTGTCTTTTCTCCACCTTCAGGTGTTTTACAACTTGGGAGCAGATCAACACACGTCATGGGTTTTCCTCCTCCCCTGCTTCTAGATAAGGATGTTCCGAGCATGAACATACTTCGATATTACGGGGGGGGGGGGGGGGGGTGAGCTCGTATTCACGAGGAACGGGCTCAAAAACGTTAGAGCCCTCTTGGCGCTCGTCGTCGAGGTTTTCGGCTCCACGGCGTGGTCATAGGAGAGATCGATCTTCAGTCCACTCGGTGATCACTGCCAACACCACTTAGCGCCGATGATCGATAGATAAGCGACGCGTTCGCCATTCGTCGCCTGTTTCCGCAGCTCGCAAGAGAGCGTAGAGGCGTGGAGACGGTACTTCTGACGGAAGGTTCTCCCTCATTCCCTCTCTCCGCGTAATCCCGCGCGGATTTCGTAGCCAGTTACCGTCTTCGAAACTGAAGAACCCATCCACAATCGCTCAGGTTGCGTCGCTGGGTTGGGTTTTTCGTTCGCTCCGAAGGCAATCAGCGTCGAGTGTGCGTCCTGACTTCATAATCCTATTTGCCCTCGTACTCCTGCGCCAAGTTTGTTGCCCTTTTTGAGCCCAGGAAAGAGGGAAGAGAACCGTCTTGTTATGGCTCGCTTTCCTCTCCCGCGTTTCTCGGCTGGCCGGCTTCGCTTTCGGTTTCCTTCTACAGAACTGTCTCCGCGACGTCGACGCCCTCGGACTCTGAATGCTTTGCAGCTGCGCAAGAGGCTCGGAGGAGTTTTTTCCTCCTGTCACTGAATGACGACATTTTAAACGTTGCGACCGCGTGAACTCGAGCAAGCAGCTGCACTCTGAGCAGAGGGCTTCGCGAGCGCGGTGGCCACCTGCGGAGCTTAACACTGTTAGTGCGCGAGCCGGCGTCAGCCTTGGGCAAGATGGGGACAAGGTACACAACGGCTTACGCGATCACGCACGTTTTCAACGGAAGGAGGAGGTTAAGAAACAAGTTGTCGCCGTCGTAATAGGCTTTTCTGCCGCTGCTGCCACCACTGCATATGTAACAGCTGGCTGCAACGACGATGGCGACGACAACGTCAACACGAGCAGGAAGAACAACAGCGAAAACGAAGCGAATCAACGTTCACGGACATCCCCATCCGAACAGCCACGTCCAGCGGGTGCGAGCGGTGCGGTATGATCTTTGCGATTGAAAACTGAAAACGTGGAAGCTCTAGTCAGCTACCTAACAGGCATTTTTTCCGGAGGAGAGAGAGAGAGGGAAGCGGGGCGATTTCGTTCCATTTCGGGGCAAGCGGGGAGGGAAGATTGAGATTCAGACATATGGACCGAGCGAGAATGTTGGGACGGAACACACTGATATTCAACATGAGTCTCCCTCCTCTCCCTCTGGTAGCATCCCTGAAAACCTCTCAAGTCTTAATTTCACCGTGAACTCCATGCGGGGGACTCATTCGTCTGGATTTTTTTCTTCGAGAAATTCAATCCGAAGAATTATGAAGGCTGTGATTCAAGGTCAGAAGAGGGCGTATGAATTTGGAATTTCCCGGCTCAAATGTCTCGGAAACTGTGAGTTGCATATGAGAACGGCCGGAGACACTTTTAGGTCAAAGTCGCGCAATCTTCCCATCAGAGGGAATCTTGGAGGCGGTTCCCACGGGAATGAAGAACCCGGTGCGAAATCCCGAAAACCAGCTTCCCATGCGTATTTCCGAATCTCCGCGGGGATAACACAGTGGGCAATCAGCCTGGACAGCATCATCCTAGTGGTGGGGGCGTATTTTCTGCGAACTGTAGACAGATTGCATGAAGTCATTCATTGGAAATATTCGACGAGAGGGGGGTCTCTCTCTCTCTTCTCATGTATGTGTAATCTATGTACATAAGTGGGCTCAAGGAGCTCCAATGGTTGTATCTCTCGTCCATGAACAAAGACACGGCATACCTCTTGATGCTCCATGTTCATGAGTGTGGCTTGTGCGCAAACTTTTCCACCAAGTTGATTAGACTTAGCGGTGGGTGTCATTCCAGTAAGGGGGGAAAACGAGTGCGGAACGAAGCAAGCAAACAGCAGGCCAAGGCAAAGAGTCCGCCGGCAGTGGCCCAGGACAGGGATACGAAGAGAGTAATTGGCCGTCCCTTCGGATCTATCCCTCAATTGAACGAGTCTCCTAAAGATAGCCCACCAGATAAATGAAAGCTTAGATTGATAGGAAAATAGATGAGTGTTCGAGGGAGGGTGACAGCCTGCAGACGGTGTGAGCGCGACGTTGTCGGCTTCCCGTGTAGGGGACCTTCAGCGCCACAAGTGCACTTGACGAAAGCTCTGATGATGACAGCGGATTCGAAATCGTGCCCTGCCCACCTGAAGACGAGCCTCACCGACAGTCCGTTAGTCCGACTGGCTGACTGGTGGGTTAGCTGCCAGCAGGCCACCAGTCAATGAGTCGGCTAGACCAATACGACTGAGACGGTTGCCGGAGCATCTCCTCAGAGGGGATAGATGGATAACTAAATAAACAGCCGGACAGATAGACCGACGAACCAACAGGCTCGGCCTGGCTGAGTGCTTGTTGTCGCCTGCCCCGCAGCAAACAGTTGCCGACAGTCCGTCTCGGTCTCTTCGCTTTGCATTGATCATAAGGAATAGTTCGCCACGGAGTTGATTGAACACCGTCCCCGACGACAACAGCGCAGGCAACGACAATGTCCACGCCTACTTGAAGCACGGCGCCGGAAGCAGCAGCAACAACAACATTGTCATTAACAACCAGATGCACAGCACCTGTGCAGGTGGTGTCACAGACTGCTAAGCTGAGCGGAAGGCTGCGAGCGAGCGGAGGGAAGGGTGAGTCGGCGGCCAAGTCACCGTGATTCCGTGTGTTTGTTTGTGATGGAGCGGCTGAGGAGACACTAGAACAGAGTTGGCGAACTAATGAAAACGGCATTAGATCTGTCGTCGGAGCGAGCTGGACTGGAGGAGGCCACTTCGAATGCTAATCTCGTCCCCCGAGTCCGTCTCCGAATCGCGCAGGTCCTGATATAGGAATCCTTCAAGCCATCGAAGCGGCCAGCGACGGTCAACTTACCGACCACCCGAGACCCCCGAGAGCGCTGCTAAACGCAGCCATGGAGTCGTCCATACGGGAAACCGGGATCCGGAGCCTTTTTCCAGAGGAGGAACCATTTTCCGAGAAGTATCGAACCGAGGAACATGAACTCCGCTCCCCCAGACCGAGGGCTACACCGATCCAGGAACAGATTGAAGGACTGACGGCTGCTTCGGTGAGGGAAAGGAGGCGACCGAGTGGACGGGTGGACGTTTCTTGAAAGAACCCGCTCGAACCCTTTGAAGCCCCGTCGCAGACACTCGTCGATTCGCCTGTTTCCTCCTCGCGGAACCGACGGCTCCCCGCTAGGCAAGCAGAGAGTTGGGGAGGCGAGCGAGCTACTGGTCTTACGGCCGGCGCTCGCTGTGTGAGCCCTGTCCCCGGCTCGGCCGCCGACGGAAGGGACGAGATGGAGATACTGTTAGAAGATCAGAAACAGCACGAAACCTGGAGGCGAACGTGGAGCAGAAGGGGTCGGTTTCCATTCCGAGTCGGGTAATGACCACCGTGAATAGATGCCTCTGGATGAAAGAGCGTACCGCTGCCTCGTGTGCTTGTTCTTGATCTTATTCACCGAGAGCTCCACGACTCAGTTTGGCTGGGTCGAATCTGTCCGGGGGAATCAATGCGAGCTGAGATAAACTAACCGATCGTTGGTGGGAAGCCAGCCCAGTGCATGCAGCATTCCTGTTTTGGTATTTTCCCCGTCGTGGTCGGCGAATCGGCTGAAGCAGTTTGCGTACAGCAGACGCAGCGTTGGAGGACTCTCTCCCCGACAGAGAGACATCGTTTCATGAGAACTCTCGGCTTCCTCGGAGACGGTGAAGAAATTCGGAAAATACCGTCCCGTTTCTTCGGGGTTCGACCCGCAGAACGGTTCTCGGCTGAATCGGCAGGCAACACCGGCATTCCTCTCTCCTTCCTCTCCTGTGTCTTCCGACTTTTCTTCTTTACCGCCCATCGGGCTAAATATAGACGTCGACGGGCAGGTGTATCGAAGAGTCTGATTATCGGTTCCGCTCTAATTTCTCTCCCCGTCGCTCGATTTATTTCCGCTTATCCCGCCAAGAGACCGCCCTCATCCTTGCGGCGCACTCTATTGGAACGTCATCCTGACCACCATTGCTCTTGCGGCGTCCTCCAAGCTCATGCACTGTCGGAACGGAAGGCCGCTGCTATTTGCATTCTCCGCCGGGGAACTTTGGTCGAGACGTCGTCGTTGTTGTCAACATCAATATTCGACCGCAAACCGCGTAGTCTATATGAGACGTAAACACGCCATTTGTTTGACTTTGTCATCATTTCAAGCTTTCTCTGCAGCCGGATCGAACCGCTAGGCTTGACACACCCGCTCCTGGTCGGCCAAATTAGGGAATCAAAGGAACCCACCCGCCGAGGGGACCTCGACGAAACAAGGGCCGTAGGCAGCTCGACCGAGCAGGTTAGCGGTCGCCGCTCCGGTACGGAAGGATTCGGGTGCGTACGAGCGAGCACGACCTGCTGTTTGTTGATCGTAATTTCCTGTTTGGAAGTTGCTCGTCGATGGAGGTCCGCTCCAGTTGTTCGACCCGACTGAAGGGCAGCGTGGAACGCAGAGATCCGACCAGAACAATCAGCCGGCATCCGATGCATCGAGCGTCTGATGCGTGCGACTTCAGATGAACGACGACACGACAATCGCACGTAACGTACACGTTGCTTCATGACGAAAGCACTCAAGTTTTTCTGCTTTGTCTTATCGCGAACACCGGCGCCGCCGCCGCCGCGTAGTGAGGCCACCTCGTGGGAGCGATCAATCAGGGAACGAACGCAAATCGAGGAGCTATCATCGAGTTGAGGGCGGAGTTCGGCGCGAGATATTGGTAGCGCCGCTCGTCTAGAGCGGAGAAACAGAAATCACCCGTATCCCATAATGTGGAATCAACTTCGACTACGAGTCGAACTCACCGATGAGTATTTAAGCGCTTCCTCGGAGCGGGTCCTGCGATTCGTGCCAAAGCGAGACGGCGGGAACCGTGAGCTCGAAGGAAGGCCATGAGGACAAGATTACATGAGTGGAGCTCTGGTCTCGCAACAACGTGGAGTCATCGAGTTCGGTCCTCGCACCTTAGCCTCGTGTTCTGGCTGCTGAGGCCTCTGGGTTCGCAAGTGAGGTTCGTCGTATCGACCGGAGCTCGAGGTCCGGGAAAAAGGTGGAACTGGGGTCCCAAATAACCGTTGACACCGAGAGAGCAACGGATGAAAACGGCCGAGAGGTTTTGTGTTCGTCCAGCTCAGATAAGCCACGCCCTCTACGCTCAGTACGGCTGCGCGCTCGGAGAATTCTCGTGCCCTGCTATCGCATACTTTGCTCGTTATGCCCCGCGTGCAATTTTTCTTCGCTCGCTCGTATCTTGGCCCCGGTGTCTAAAGTACTTCTCGGACCTTTTCGACTCCTTTTCAGAACGCAATGAAGGGCCTGTCGAGCTTTGGAGCCTTTGCTGTTTGCCGGTGAGTTCATCGCTTGGGCAAATAATCGCGATGTTTGCGAATCCGCTATCCGAGTCGAAACATTTTATCTCATCTCGTCGCGGGGTCGGCGCCTGCAGAGCTCCGCCCGTCGTAGCAGTCCTACGTCGGAGAGCAGGATGGGGCTCGTCCGCCGCGTGTGAGTTCCCGCGACGATGAGCAAGCGATCCGGGACAGCGAATTCGGTGCGGGGGCCAAGTCGGAGAAGACGAGTTCCGAGCAGTTCTCAAACGAGCGCTGAGGCCGCGCTTGGCACCGAGCTCTTTATCAAAAGCATACTTCTTCCCACCGCCGGCTTCTGCTGAGCGAGCATCTTCATTGTTTAACGGCTAACGGAAGATGACGGTGATCGTCTGCTCATTCTTCAGTTAGCTCACTCGGGCCGCCGCCCGCACCTGGCGGACGAAGTTGGAGTCTGGGAGAGCACTCGCAGACGCAACGACAACCCAGTGGGCCATCACGCTCATGGGCTTATGATGGACGAACTCACAGAGGCTTGCAAATAAAAGGCGATGCCCCAGAGCGCCGTTCTCTTGACTTGTCGGAATGCCTCGAGCATAATTCCGTCTCTTCTTGTTGGCTGCATCTTCCCCACGGTTCGACCGGCATCTCCTCTCTCTCTCTCTCTATCGATCTATCTCTCTCTCTCTCTCTCTCTCTCTCTCTATCATAAGCCCAAACTACACGGAGCTAATCCAATCTCGGGCGTGGTTTGGTCGACTGCGTTGATCCGATTTGACAGGAGCAAGCTTGTTGCACTCCAATGTTGCTCCGCGCTCGTTCGAGGAAGCTACGTTTATGGCGTAGGGGGGAAAACATTCCGCAGCGACCTCGCGGAATTCGAACTCGGGAGCTCCGACCGCGTCTGATTCGGGATCTGTATTTGCCAGGGTTGTCAGTGCTCACTCAGGAACCATTTCGGAGGGTTCAAGACGAGCGGGAGAACACTAAGAAGCCCGGTGGAAGGATTTCTCGGAAAACTGTCGATCACTCCTCAATAAGCCGTGTGAACTCCTTCGCAAAGCTCAATCGGGAGATCGGGCAGAGGAGCTCCTCAAGCCCTGTGTCGACTTCGGCTGGGGAGAGGCCGAACGGGAACAACGAGTCGAGGGAAATATTACCGCTTCAGGGAGAAGCTGCTAAGATGTTAAAAGGGTTACGACACAAGAGTCTCGGCTCCGAGGTGGAAGAGCCAGTTTGGGCCAGAAGGCATTTGCGCTCGCAGCTCGGAAGGAACGCAAACGAGCTCGCTGCGCTTGTTGCCGTCATCATACTCGTTGTAGACGCCGACATTTCGCCCGCGACAACGTGCGGCAACGCGTGCTGTTTTCTCACGTCAACGACAAGATGCACGAGTCAGCAGCCAGCCTGATGATCAAGGTGAGCGCGACAAAACGTGACAGCTTTGTCAGAAGTCGAGAAAAGAGAGCAAAAATAGGGGAGTCCGCGAGGCGGAGAACAGCCCAACGGAGCGCGAACAGGTTGTTAAGTCGTCGATGTTCGACGAGTATGTCACCTTCCTTGACTTGACTCCGTGAGTGGCCTGAGCGAGCAGAAGCAACAGCGAACGGCTGGGAGAGGGAACGAACGAAGTGGGAAAAATCCAAGGATAAAATAAACAAAATGCAAATGAAGGATGGGAAAAGTTGAGTTGCGCTGATGTTTGCGCTTGGGCACAAAGATAGCGAAGAGCTTGGGCTTGCCTTGTGCTCGCTTGATCTCGGGAGTTCCTTCTCGGTGTTTCGTTGAGTGCTCTCGCCGTTCAAACTCGTTGCCCAGAGCGGCGAATCGTTCAAGGACTATGGGGTGAGAGAGACAGAGAAAGACCTGGCGGCTGCTTATTAGAATAATCAAACGGAGCTGGAACAGCAAAGCTGATCCACGGAAAGCCAAATCTCAGGTTGGTCGACCGCTGGCCATAGACTAGCAATTCACGATGTGTTTTCCAAATTTCGTTCTTCTTTTCGACAAAACCACAGTTGCCATGCCCGCAGATCTGAGTGATGTCGTATGGTTGTTCTTGCCGACCGTCCGTTTTCTTCTGAGTACAATTCGGGTTTCTGCCCTCAGCCTTGCTTCCTTCTCAGCACTCCGCTCCGCCTTCACTGTTTTCACGAGGAGACGAGGAACGATTTTTGCCACCGCTTCTTTTTGTTCGGGGATTCGCGACCGACCGGCACTCATTCTGTTGTCTGTCTTTTCTCTCGTCGTTGCCGTGCTTGCTAGTCGCTCCAAGTTCGAGAGTCTTCAGTTGCGTTCCGTCGCTACGGCGGGCGGCTGTAATTTGGACGTCAGTGTGTGTCCTCCGTCGACCCACTTGCGATGTATCTCGTCTCTTCGCCCCCCCCCCCCCCCCCCTCCCTCCGCCGCTTCTTCAGCTCACACGCTGTTTTCAACTCGTTTGCGCCGTCTTTCGGAGCTCCTGAGTTTGCAGTATCCTCACCAACAAACATCAGCCCGATGCAACACTGAGCTGTCCGAGATTGAGAGTTCTGCTGCCGAGGTTCTCGGTGCGTCATCCAACCAGACTCTTCGCACACATCCCGTTTTCGAAATCCCTATTTCCGACGAGGCTCCATTGTGGAAAGTTGTAAAGAGGGATCATGGCACTTGAAAATGATTTGCGGCTCCGAGAGAATGACTTTCGGCTTGTCCTCCGCTCCAGTCCAAGCGTCCCTGGAGTCCATGGTGCTTCTCCTCCCACGCGACGCATGATTCGGTCTCAGAGGGCTACGATTAGCTCGAATACCATGGAGATAAGCCCGATCGAGAGATCCGCGAAGTAGAGCTCCAGTTACGATCTCAACTAGAGCACCGAGTCCTTGACTCTCAACCCCCGCCAATAATCGACAGGTGGCAGATGTTGAGATCTTGAAACACGGTTTCGGAAATTTCCATTGAGAAGCCCGCCAGGCAACATGACGAACGGCTACATTTCCCCACAGCGGTGGAGCGCGAATTCGGCCACGGCTCGGCGTGTCAAGGAACTCGAATCTCTGCTGTTTTCCGTGTGTACAACTGACTTCTAGGCCGAGCATCGCGGAGATTTCAATCGAAACTCGCCCGTCTGGAGTAAGCCCAACTGTACTGGTTCCGGCTCCCGTTCTGTTGTTCTCCGCAGCTTTCGAGAAAGTCAAGCGAACGATGACGTGTCATCGCCAACCGGGCGAAAACCTGGTCGGGACACCCGAACGCCTTCTTGGAAGCTGCTCGTCAATGCAAACGTCGGGGAAAGTTCTCTTTAACCTAGCAAGGGGAATAAATGACTGGTTTCGGTGCTCAGGGGGGGGGGGGGGGGGTCAGAAAATCCCTTCTAGAGTTTCCATCTCTCCCACTCTTCCGCCATTGATAGTCCCTGATCGTTACCATCACGGGTCCCGCTGACTGACATGAGCGGTTCGTGGCCCACGGTGACTCGTTCAGAGGCAAAGAAGGGTTTTAAGCTCATTGGCTTGATGGAAAACCAAGTCTCAGGCCTGGTCACGATTGAGATCAGTCTGTCGCGAATGTCGACTGCTGTCAATATACGGGTCGGTTGGACTTGATGAGCACAGTGGAGCGGGTTCATCGGCCACCGAGGACAACTCTTGAACTTGTCGAGACGTGAGTGCCGATCCTGAAAAAAAGGAGCACAGGAGCATTATTGGACTCGGAACCGTGCGAGCGGGGCTCCCAGGCATCCACTTGCCGATACTCTAGGGCAGGGATCGAGTTTCCCTCTTAACGAGTCGTTAGTCTGCAGGAATGCTTGGCGAGATGTAGTTCGCACGAGCAAAGGAGAGGAAAGCAACGACTCAAATAAACCCATCGAATGATTGAATTCGTCGCTGTGGAACCGGAATAAGGGCTAGAGTGGGAGCAATCGATAAAATCCGTAAGAGTCTTTTCCCATTCACCGGAGCACTTAGCACACTTAGCGTCGATTCGACTCCGGCAGGCAAACTCTCGATATAAATACTCCTAGCGAGAGAAGAGGATGAAGCTCATTTCGAAAGAGTTGATAATCCTGTCCGTGAAGACGGCATTTTCCGAAAATTTGCAGTCGTCATCGAATGAAAGAGCCCGTCCCGATCACAACGAAGAGCCGATTAAGGAAGCTAACTCCCGGTTGTGAGGTGCTAAGGCAGAAGAACGATGATTCTCGCAATGATCACCCGTGGTTATTCGCACAGAATTCAGACCCTGGGACAGACAGTCTCCGGGAAAGGATGGTCCACGATGCGCAAAACGTGCCAGGCGGCAACCCAATTCGGCAATGATTGGCACAGATGTGGAATTTCGACCACGATTCTACTCCTGGAGTCGCCTGAATCAACTTTCACCCTCGTCTGAGTTCTGGACGAGCCGAGCGCTCCGCTTTTGTCGGTGACCGGCTCCGATCCTGGACCAGGAATGAGTCGTTCCACCGTATTATTCGGACGAGAAATCATCCATGCTCAGATTTTCTTCTCGTAGAGAGGACTCCGAGAACTCACTGAAATCTGTTTTTATTCCTCCTTCCGGGCTTTCCAAGAAGGCTATGTTTCTCTCAAGGAGAGAATGCTATGAGCAATGCTTCACCGTTCGGCGAGTGATCCTCAACTAACACCAAGCGACATCCGTCCAGAATTCGCGCTCATGATTATCATCATGACGGCCCAACGGTTACGCTATGGCTCATGAAGGTTACGCTTCTGGGGCACAACCTGCTGCGTCGCTACCGCACTACCATCGGCATCAGCACCATAAGGGTCTTTAATGAGAAGGGAGGTTATAATGAGAAATGAGAGCGGGCGGCGCAAATTGCTCAATTTTTACTAACAGCCTTGTCGCAGATTCCGAGGCGGAGGGGAGGTTGAAGGAGAAGCGAGCGATAAGCGCTACTGCGACCGCACACCACGGCGACCTCATGCTTTCTTTAGCGATTGGGTTGGGAATAAGGAGAATATCGAATCGGAAGTTGCCCCTTGAGGCATCCTTGTTGGATTGCTGCCGCTCTGGGATTAGAGCCGTGTTAGCTTGCTCTTTCCTCTAGTTCCTGCAAAACTGCAGGCTCCCCTCGTTCGATTTTTTTTTATCATCTTTTTTTTTCTAATCGTGCTCACATCGGACGTCGCACGGAGGCGGGCGGCGTTGGACGAGAGCCGCCCCAGGCGTCAAATTTTGAAGTTCGAGTCCTCCATGGATAACCCGCGCGGAGATGTCTGCGTTTATGGCACCAAGTGAACGTGTTGACCGAGCACACCGGCTTTGCTGACGTCTCTTTCCAGGCCATTGAGCACAATATGAGAGAAAGACACCCCGGCAAAACAAAGTTCCAACACTGAGTTTTCGCCGTTCGAGCATCAGGCCTGTGGGTGTTGCCCGAACCGAGGCCGCGAGTCACTCAAACATCGAGAACTGAACTGAAAGAGACACAGCGAGTTCGTCGCACAACTTAACTGGCTCACTAGCTGCCGGTGGACGCTCTACGGCCGCGGCAACAGCTGTCATTCTCGCTCCAATGAAACGACGGACAGTTCACGTCGGTATGAGGAAACCAACAGCAGAAAAATGAGAAAGATCCAGAGGACACCATCCAAGCTGCCGTTCGAGTATAACAATACGCTCGCAACTCACATGGAAGGAAGTCATTCTTCCCCTCGCTTGCGGAACATATTGGCTGCACCTAGTCAGACATCGTACAAGGAAAACGATTCGGCTCGCGGAGATCCGTATCGATCTCGCTGGACCTATGCACACCCTTGCTGTTGTGGTGCTCGCCGCGCTCGTTCCTCTTCCCACGTGGCAGGAAGTGGCTGTTTCCCCTCTTCATTGGTCGCTCCCTGTGCGTCCGACCCAGCTTGCACCATGGTTTGCCGACATGCCTGTTGCCAACGGAAAGAGTGGAACCTTTTGAGCTTGGGGAAAAAGTGCATGTCACCCGCAGCGCACGGGGAGTGCTGACGTCGAGAATCCAGGTGATCTAATTTACTCGAACAACTCGACTCCAGAGGAATGACACAGGTTTTCCACCGCAACGGTTTCTCAGCTCAAGACACCAGCGGCCGCAGAACGGAAGTACAAATAACTCGAGCCCACGCGTCACTTGTTTGAACTTGCCGAAATTTTGTCAGAATGCGCTCAACGCCCTCGATCGAGTTGTTCCAACAATCAGGGAGACAGAACGTCGACAGATGGGAGGAATTCAGGACGGGCTCTCTGGAGAGTCGGAGTTTTAGTGAGAAATCTCGATTTCCAATGTTGTCGAGAAGCCATTTCGGAACAGAGCTGCCAATCCCCACGCGTGGCCCTGGGAAGGGGGTTGCCGGTCTGAAACTCATGAGGGAACTCTCACGCCGTGGTTCAAAACGCTCAGAGCAGGTTCGATCAGTTCCAGTGAACGGACCATTAGTGTCAGAGAGTGTAACGGGAAACCTGGCGACATTATTAACGACATCGATTCGACAAGACCAAGTCCGAGCGATTTTCATCTCAATCCGGCTGCTCTTGATACCAAGACGATTCGAGTCGTTCTCTTCCGAATTATATTCCTTCTGCAGTGATAATAATTAAATTCATTCGTTCGGAAAATCTTCTCGTTTCGAGAGTGCAACAGCCCGTCTCAAGATCGCGCATCGCGGCGAAAGACCGGAGCCAGGGGAACAGGACAGCGCTCCCAACCTTATTCAGCGTAGTTTTTCTTTCGATTTTTGAGCTCCGTCTTGATGATTGAGAGCGAAAGGGAACCTTATCCCCGAATCACAGCCCTAAATTTCGCACCAGGCCCCGATTAGATCTTAATTCTCGTTAGCGGTTCTTAGGAAGCGATTTGAAAGTTTAGCTGTGAGCTCGCTGTTCCCATCTGGAGAACCACCTAAAGCCGCTCAGAGCGACGACGGTTGGAGAGATGAAGGAAGGTGTCGCGTCCTATTACCAAGACGGAAAGCTCGCAAAACAAGAACATCGCGACGGAGCAAGTGTCAAGGATGGACCGCAAGGATTCCAGGAACGTGTGAGACGAGCGTGCTCCATCGCCGTTCGATCAGAGATCCTCGAGAGCTGCCGCCAATGAAATCGAGTCCACGAAGTGCTCTGAATAATCTCTTGTATCCGTAGAAAAATGCGAAACGCCTCGCGCCTCTAGGACTGTTGACACTATGGTGTGAGCATAGCTCCGCCGCAGAGACCGGCGGCGGTCGCCACATGTTATCCAATATATGCTGTCGTGTAGTGTCCTCGAGAGCAGGGCAGAGTGGGAGCTCTTGAAACAAAGACTACTGTGTGGTTGCAATGCATTCTTTGTTCCGTTGTCCGAATTCATTCCGGCTTTCGCTCGCAGAGAGGCCGAGAGACTCGACTTCAAGAAAATATTGTGGTGACGCGAATTTCGGGCGTCGTACTTCTTTTCTTTTAGCTTGAGTTGACGAAAAGATATGAGCCGCTGGACCTCGAGAGACGGCGAATCTGTTTCCGTCAAACGAGGTCCAAGCTCTCTGAAATCGTGGTGTCAAACGGGCTGAATTCGGTGTCAGTGTGGAACTCATTCCTGTGGCCAGGAATCGTCGGTACGCCGAGATAGACTCACCGTGGCTTGAGGTCAAGCGCTCCATATAGGGTGAGTCATCAACGTGAGTCGGGAACTCTCCCGCCCTTCCTTCTTCTGCTCGGTCAACTGATTTTTTTTTCTCGGGACAAAAACTGCAAGAAGCGCAATTTTTGAGCGAAACACAAGTTCGATCGCCGGGTTGTTTGATACAATCTAGGAGCTTTTTGGAAAATTCTTCTAATTCGGCTCTCTTGAGGGGATACGGGAGAAATTGCATCGAGGAAGAGATATAGTAAACAGATCAGTGATTTCTATGATGCTGATGCGATCGGTCGTCGATTCCGAGCTCCGCCATGTCTTGAGCTAATGTGGGTAATCCTCTGCCGCAACCGATAAAATCAATACGAACCGGAACGATTCATTCGAGTCGTTTCACGGCAGGGTTCAAAAAAGTTCGGAGACATTGAGGCGTTTTCCGAGGCTTTCTAGAAGAGTCAACTCTCGACGCAAACAAAACGAGAAAAGATGCGTCAGCCTTCCAGCTATCGATAGCAAAATTTCAGAATCGGACCATTCTTCACCGAGCTCCGAGCAATAGAAGGAAGGGGAAGAAAATCCCCGACCTAAGTTGACCACCCTGTATATTGTCGGGCAACTAGCGAATCAGCGGTTTGGTGACGATGAGGACAAAGCCTACAAGAAAGGTCCCTACGTCGCCGTGTTGTGGGGATTGTGGCAGTTCCATCGCCTGCCGGATTCTCGCTCTTCCGTGCCACGCACCGAACCCCTAGGTCGGAGCTGGAGCACGAGATGGGCGGCACTTGGAAGGTCTTTTGGAAGATCGCGGCTGCAGCAAGTCTCGAGGGAAAGCATCGTCCTTTGAGTCAACGCGCCCTTATCCTCAGAGCGCAGATGAAGTGCGATGCAATCTCTCTTCCTCCAGAGTAGACGAGTCGAGTAGGGGATCCTAGCCAACGAGGCTCGATCCAAAGCAAGCTTCATCCTCAGTGTGGAATGGGGATCGCTGCCGCCGCCGCTTTGAGAAACCAATTCCTGGTGCCGAAAGTGGCTTTGCTGCCTCGGACAAAGACGACAACGTCTGTCCTTTGTATGTCCTCAAACTCGAATTGGTGGCTGCGACCGGTGTGTTCGGCGGCACTCTTGGGTGATACTTGCCACCAACGTCCCTCTCTCAACGAGCGGGTTGCACATATTTCTCCCTCTGCCAGGGATCGATTGGCTGCCACACCGATCGGGGGGAAGGAAAACGCCTCGACAAACGTATCTATAAACAGCTGAGCGGTCGTCCCACGGATCCGGGCCGCTCCTCCACTTCCATCGACATCCAGATGGACGCGCAAACGAGCGGATACCTTTGCCCTCTTGCTCCCGAGGGTATAATTGCATGCAGTCTAATTAGCACATCAGTCGCTACTTCCGCGCAGGCCCATGCATCCTCTTGACTCTCACCCGAAACCGATCTGTCTGCCCCCTCCCCACGAGCTTCTTTTCCGCTTTCGTGTTCCACTGAGCGCCGAAATCCGTGTATCCGAGCTGGGGTTTATTCCCTGACAGGCCTGTTCCTGGACGCTTCCCCCCGACCGGGCCTGTCCCTCCGGTTGTCGTACTCCGAGCTCGTTGCGAGCTCCGAACGGTCCTCCGATGCGCCGCTCCTTCGAGCTCGCGGGGCGCGAGTCCATTTTTGTTTCCAGAGGAGCGGATTGGTCACGCACGAGAGCTATGTGAAAATCTACCGCGACTTCGTCGACGTTCCCCGGGATCGCCGCAGCCAGTGGCGACCGCTCCGTCTGCTCCTGACGATGTGGGAGCTGATGGTGCTGAGAGCAACCGCTTAGAGAAACAGCTGTCGACTTGCAAACCGAGACGGGAGCGGGTGAAGGGGACGACGGCTGAGGACGTGAGGACGATATTCTGTTGCGCCTCAACCATAATCGCCCGGCTGAACGGTGCCGAGTCGCAGGTCTTTCATTACAGGCGAAGCTTGTCCTGGTGTTCTTATGGGCTGCGGCGATGTTTGTAGTGGGTGCTGCTGGGTTTGCCCGCCAGCTCGCCGGCAGCCTGCCTGCTCGTTGTAGAGAACAGAGAAAGACAGAGGAGGTATTCAGGATGGTTCCGCAAGCTGCGACCACAGCCGCACACGGAAGCCAGGGGGCTTGCTGGCTAGCCGGGCCGAGTCGAAGCCCGCTTAAGTTCTCTCGTCCACCGAGAAGGGGGAAGAAGCCATCCTCATCAACTCAAAGAACGCTCGGACCGCCACTCAACCATCCCGGCTGGTTCTACCGCCATCCTCAACGACTTCTCCGCGGCCTATGGGATGCTCCGTCGGTCGGCTCGTCCTCCCATTCCGGAGTGGTTTCTTCGTCCGCGGTAGTGCTCCCTGCCAGAGATGCTTCCCGTGATGGTCTCCACCGGAAAAGAACACAAAGAGACCACATTAACGCATGTTTCCTTTCCGTAACACACGGGCACGTACTGGTCATGCACTTCGTTGTTCTCTGTGACGTTGTCGTCGCGCAGATCGTATTTCCGGGCGGTCGTGACCGCAACCCCTCTAACAAGAGACTGCAGTCAACGAGTTTCGCGTGAGTTTCCTGTTTGCGGGGCGGCTTCGTAAAAAAAAAAACAACGAAGCGATCCCCAACCCTGAGCGCTCCAGGGACGAATGGAATTCGTTCTCTGCTCGAACACGTTACCCTAACAAGCAGAAACAGCCAACAGAACTCCGGAGTAGGCGATGACGTTTTCTGGCGCGGGAAATCTGCAAGGTGCGACTAATGAACGAGTCTCATTAACAACAAGCTGGCGTTCCCCTGGTTTCATTGAAAGCCGCTGCTGCTACACCACTGCTGCCATATGATGAATTGGCTCCGTGTAATGATGTTGCAACAGCTATAGGCCGCGCGTGGTGGATGTCGATGTCCCTCTGAGCTCGCACCCGTCAATCGCCAAAATGAGTGGATTTGATGAACACCGCGGTTCCGCTGTAAACCCTACACTTCCTGATTCTCTCACTCGCACTACGATTCGCCAATCTCCATTCTGGAGAAATTCTGCGCGGACCGAGACTCCATAGATGTCGAGGGGATTGCAACGCACCCTACATGCCCGTCCATGAGACGCGAGAGTTCTCAAAGAAACTGACTGGGAGCTGATGAGAAGGTATTTCGGGAGGATCGGCATCTCCGGTCGGCGTACTGTTCGTGGCCTAGTGCGAAGCTCTTCCGGCTCTCATTCATGGGGGAACGATGACGATCCGCGTGTTACTCTCCGTGACCTTGCGAGAGAGTCTCAGGCCGTCTTCCACATCCCGGTACTGAACATTGATGGAACACGATCGCTGCTAGAGTTGGCAAACATCTCAGCCAAACATTTCACTTCAATCGCTCTCGACGGTAATTATCTTGCTGCGAACTTGAAATGGCGAATGTTCAATTTTCGACTGTGCATCAGAACCCTGAATCTTTCGGGACAGGAGGATAGTGAGCAGCTTCTTACCGACGTGCATGGTCAATGGCAATTGGCAGGGAGCAGTGAGAGAACTAAGAAAAAAAATCTGCATCGGAGAGACATTCGCTTTTTTCCTCGGGAATGTGTATCGTGAGCCCCACAAACATTTTTCGAGTCGAGCTCTGCATTGTCATACGACGTTTTCCGTTTGGGGCGTCAGCCTCTCAGGAGCCTCACAGTCAGGGCGCATGCTCCATTGACAGATCACCCCGCGAACAAAACTCCTTTGTCGTTTTTATTTTGTTAGCCCTGCGACCGAATGGACGCACGAACCGAAAACCTCCAGCAGAATAGGCGATGGGCGAAAGGACATCACTACAGTTAGCACACGTCTCCATCTCCACGAGAGTCAACTCCGTCGGGATTCGGCCAGCGGGACAAGGTCGGAAGAGATCATCTTGCCAAAGGTCTCCTTTTCGACTCGGGACCTCTTTGCACGGAGCACACGTCCGCCGTCCACAGCTCGATCGATGCATTCCAGTGCGAATATTTGAGGCAACTTCCTCTCAAGCGATAGCACGTTTGATCCATCGCGAGAAATGGATTCTCTTGCGATGTTCCCGCAGCATCGCGACGTAGTGGATCGGACGCCTCGCGGAGCCGTACAGCATCCGTCTTGGTCTGAGTTATTAACCTGACGCCAACTGAATCCGGACTTCGAGGCAGCCGGCTATCAGTGGCAAACTGGTGGGTTCACCGGTCCGTCGAGCGGGGGCCATCTCTAATGAGGTGTCTGCGAGTTCACAGCACTACGAGTCAAAGCCATGCCATGACTGGTGCGGATCCGACCATCAGGCGCAGGCTTTCAATGCTGTTTCGTGTGATTTGCTGCCGGGCTGGATCAAAGAAAACGACTTCCATAAATAGCTTCGTTCTGCGCTTCACTTCTGGACACATCTTCCGCGGGAACTGTCTTCGATGGAAATGCCTGTTCCCGCGTTTCGACTCGAGACGGCGGTTCTTCGACCTCGCTCGGGAGATTGACGTCATGCATCTGTCGACGTGGATCCCTGGAGAGCTTCATCCGATCCCGGCTGATTTGGGGATCCCGGAAGTGATGGGATGGGGTTTTATGAGCAGAAGAATCGGACGAGACGGATCTCAGCCAGGCACGAGATGTCTGAGTGTTTCGGTTGGTAACAATTACCATCTCTTGAGCGATCTCAATCCCCGCTGAGACTTTGAGCCGTTGTAGAATGTGAGACGTGGGCTACTGGCGGTGTGCCCACAGATCGGACGGAGCCCGGCGTTCCAGCGGGAAAGGAAACGGGAGTTGGGTCCTGTTTGAGACGGAGTTATCATGAGAAGTATCGGATGAAGGTGCAGCGCACTTTTGGCATCGCCGCCCCTGATTCACGAGCGTGTAGTTGGTCGATTCGACAAACCGACGTCAGCATCGGCACCCAGTGGATTGGATTGCGGGCGTACCGAGCGCGTGGGAAAGAGAGGGTTTCTTCGGGGAAATGAGAGTACTCGTTCCCCTCTCGATCGATTGCATTGTTCCCGCGCTCAGCCGAATCAAAGCGGTCGTGCGCGCGTCTATTGTGGCCTTTTTATACGGCCTTAGCTGGGCTGACGGCTTAAAGGAATCGTCATTGCCATAATGATTCGCCTGCGATAAGGCAGTGGATGGCTCGCTGGATGACTGCTCGCTCGGATCCGGCTCACCGGTTAGCGGCCTGCTCACTCACTAGATCGGTTCGTTGGCCAGCCGTTCGATTCCTCGGTTGGCCGGAATAGTTGGGTAGAGCTGGCTTGGCAGCTCTCACATGATTGCGTCCACTTCTTTGACTGATACGCTTCTCTTGTTAAGCACAATGCATTCTTGGTCAGCACCACCCTCCAAACAGCCCACCGGAACCAGCGTGAAAGAGGGCTTTATACGGCCTTCACCGTTCGGAGAGTCACCGGCTTCACGAAGTCCGATTCTCATAAGCTCGACTATCGCCAACTGGGCGCGTGTGTCTTCCTCCATGTGATCCCAACCGAACCGGATACAGCAGACCCGGGTTATAGCGAACTCGTTCCCGAGCACTCCGAGAAGTGTTTGCACCTTTGTGCAGTTTACACGTGCTCTCGTCTACGTGGATTTGTTTGTCCTTGGTCTACACATGGCTCGGCTCACGGTGTCGGTTGGTCGACGGCCTCGCTAGGTTGGACGGTGGACTGGTTGGTGAGGTTACCGGAGAGGAGGCTCGCGCCGGACAGAAGCGAGGTCTTCGGACGACTCAACGAGGCGTGGGATGCACTCAGCCGGCTTTCTGGCCGGCCTGGAGAGCCTCGCTGTCCTCCCTCTCTCCCAGCAAAGTAGCCTCCTCTTCCAACGGGCCGAGATTCACAAAGCTGGCTCGCACTCACGCGCGCCGGGAGTATCGGCAGTTTCTGTGAGCCCGATTCCCCCATATCCTGTTCGTTCTCCCAAGGGAAGTGGGTCTGCTCGGGATGTTGTGGCAGTCAGCCTCCACACGAAAAAAAGAGTGAAATACAAGAAGCGAGAAGAGGGTCAATGAATAGCTTTTTGGGCGTCCTGTGTTGTTCTCAACCACCAATTGCTGTCGTTTCCAGGAGCGCCGAAGCGCTAAATCCTCGTTCTCTGCGTTGAATAGGTGTAATTCGTAGCCATTCGCCAAAAGCGAAGTCGCTGAAAGGGAAGTCACCATTGTCTGAAAAACTTGCTTCTCGCTCCCCATATTTCGTCGCTATAATATTCTGTCAGATGGCAAGCTCTCGATCCACTACTTCGAAGGCTCAGAACTGTTTCCGCCGAGCCATCGAGAGGTTATCGAGGGGGCAATCATGCAGCTGTCTCGCGACACAGACGGTGTTCCCGCTCGGTTTTCGGTCCCAGTCTTCGGCGACGTCAAGCTCACTCTCAAAACAAAAAGAGCGTCGTTCGCCATTCGACTCATAGTTTTCGGCCGGCTTCTGGAAAAACAAATTAATAGGCGGAGTATGATCGAAAAACCTCATAAAGATTACAGCCCAGTTCTCCGAAATGCGTATCAGGGTAACGGTGCCAGAACATCATTGGTTAGCAATGTCTGCTTCGAGTACGGTTCGATTGGATTCCATTTTCGTTCAGTGTCCACCTCGTGGACGGTAGCACGCACGAGCAACGCCTTAGCCGGGGAGAAGCCATGAACGGAACGCATGAATTTCAAGGAATCTGCAAATGAATGATCCCGGTGGGACTCCGTTAGCGAACCCTTAGACCAGCTTTGCAACGGGATTCGGGTCACCAGGAAGGATCTCCAATTCGATTCGAGAGAACTCTTCCTCGCGGCGAGCATCTCCCTTCGCCCAAGCGTGCGGGTTCTCGACGGCGGGAACCAGCGGGACCGATTCGCTCGAGTGCACCGTATCCTGTAGCCGGCCAGCGAGCGGCGGCGGACTTGATCTATCTGTTTACTGTCGGCCTCTCTGGACCGAAGTTTGTTCCGAACCAAAGTTTTTCGGGCGACGAAGTCATGTGCAAGCCAGAATGAGTGGAAAACGCCAGAGGCTTACGAATTAGAGCTGCTGATCGAGTTTGTGAAGCTCGAGCTCATGTGACGAATAACCTCCCTAGAATTGGAGTGAAGGGAGATGCTCAGGGTCAGGAATGCAAAATGGCGGCTCCGCCAGCAGCCAGGGACAACTTTTCGACGTCTTTCGTCATCTTCCGCCGAATGTTTCATGGAGCAATTTTTCCAACCATTCGATCCCCACAGTTGGATCTGCAGGAGTTCATGAGCATCCCCCAGGGAAGCCCGTTATCGGTTCTCAAACTTAGTCGTGTCAAAGTATGTTTTCTAGCTTCCGACTCAGCGTTAAGACAATCCGATCCTCGAGAAGAAGCTCGGGTGGAGCTCTGTGTCAGATTCCGACAGAGAGCCGGACTCTACCATTTACCCCAGCCTTAGCAAGCTGGCGTTCCGGCAGCGTCCAGATCCGCACACAGAAATCCAGTTTCTCGGCCGGAAGAGTCGGATCGCGAACGTTGAGCTTCACCCCCGGAAATGTTCAACCCGTGACCCCAACCAGGTTCAAATCGAAGATTTGAGAACTCGGGGAGCTCGAAAGTGAAACCGTGATGCTCTCCTCTCGCAGAACTATCCAGGATTCCAGTCACACCACTGAGGTTCAGTAGCTTTGAGGTGTTCCACGTTGTGCAGCTCTGTACCGGGTGACGCGTATTCCTTCAAACTCCCCTTGGCCTGGGGCAGCAGGCTGCCTTCGACTTCAGTTCGTCACTCCGTGTGAGTCACTCTGCAATAGTTACCAATATCATTATTCAGCAACGGCGAGGACAAGAAAAGAAGGTCGTATATTTGGATTGTCGGCAGCTCGAGCTGGAAGCACACTAAGTGTCTTATTAGACTGTGTTGAACAAATATACATCAACAGTCTCTCTGTTTGACTTGCCTCCACGGCAGAGGCTGTCTCCTCGGCCGGAACGGAAGCTACTCGACTGCTCGCTGAGGACTCACTCGGTCGTTGGTTTTGAATTCGTCGCAGAGTCCACAAACCGTCGGGACCCCTCGTCGGTCTCACCTCTTTGCAACCATTTATTCCTTTCAATGTTCCTCGGCTCTCGGCTGATATAGTGCTTACCTCTTCTCTCAATCTCCCGCTCTTACCGAAATTATCTCTTCCTCGAAGACTAAATTCCACCGATCAAGGGGTCTTGGCAGAATGTCAGCAGTTCAGCGGAAAGGTACGGTGTTGGGTCTCCCGATCATGCATAACCGTTGGGAAAGCAGTTGGAGCGGTTCGAGTCGGAGGCTCATCGGGAGAGAAACTGGAGCTCGGTCGCATATCGACTGAATCAGGTGACTTCGATGGAAACTCGTGATTGTGTAATGAGCTGAAGCTCCGAATTCGTCCGATCGGTGCATCTGCTGCAGTCGCTGACTTCGTAGCTCTCATGAAATGCAATCATGTGTTTGATTGGCGGGTCAGCTCCAACCCTTGGACAGGTTGACTGGTGCGACCGCCTCCGTAACGAGATCATTCCGACGTGAATAGACGGCGTGCACTCGTCTTCGAATCGGACATGACGTACAGCGGGCGGCTGCTCTGATCAACTTCGAACATACTTACGGAACTCAGGGGTCTACGACCGACTGGCGGCGGGTCTGTCGTGACCACGACCTCTTCCGGCTGGAGTTAGCCGACCGCGGAGTGGGTTGCTCGCCGTTCGGGCTTTTGCCCTTCCGAAAAAACACATCGGAGCTATCCCCGCGATCCCTTGAAGCAGGAGGCAAACGGAAGCCTATTCCCCACTCTCAGGAACGTTCCCCGACCGACAATGGGAAACAAGCGCCGAGAATCGTGAATCGATCGCATTTGAAAGTTTCAGCCGAAGTGAGAGCCTGTCTGGCTCGCCTTCCATCTATGCGCATCGACAAGCACTGAGTTTCATGCTGGTGACTTCCAAACCACAGGCCGGCAGCGATGGCGGTGGAGGGAGAAGATTCACATCGCGGCATCAGGATGCAACGAAGCAACCAAAAGCTTCCTGAATTAAGATGTGGGTCCGACTGGAGGAACGATTTGTTTATCGGCCCCGTTCACGAAGACTCCTCGCAGCTATGCAAAACAACAAACATTGTATCTCATTGGCCCTCCGTCGTCCAGATTCCGGTGCAGACCTCAATCCTCGACTAGACTACGAGTCTCAACAGCGAAGCTCGAACCGATCTCAGAGCTTCTTGCACCCTTCGCTACGATCCCGAGCTTGCTACGGTGTACTCCACGCTGCAAACCTTATTGCGATTCTCGCGGCAGACTTCTGCGCCGAGCTCGCTGCGGGATTCCGCAGGGGAGAACTCCGAGCGGCTCATGATCGTTTGCGCGTCGTTAACACAAAAGGTCTCGACTCCGGGTGCTTCAGTCGAACCAGAACCAATGAAAGAGGTTTTCCGAGTCTTTTGTTCCGAGTCGCTCCTCCGCCCGTCTGTACGGCTGCCGCCACGTCCGCCATCTCATGGCCCCAAATTACGATGTCCATACTCGAGCAATCACTCCAACCGCGGGCCTTCTCGCCCAAATTGAATTTCAGATTTCCAGTCGTCTCACTCTTTTCGGGTCTACTGTCTCGTTCTCGAGCTGAGCTTAAATTGTTGAGCATCGCCGTCTTTGTTGACCGTGCACCCGCCGCTAGCTCCCGGGATCGAGATCTCCCCGAGCCTGCTTACTCCACTCGGTCAGGAAACTTTCGCGGCCGAAACTCCGGCGCCGACAGAGGAGTCCAAGTCGAGGCCGGAGAACAAAGACGACGTGGACTTAGCAAGGGTCATGAAGAAGTCGGGACGAGGCGGGTCGAGTCGGCAACGGAGGACGCGCGGGGGTCTGAGGCTCGGGCAGGACGAGACGGAGCCGGAGGAGAACGAGGAGGCCTCGAGTAAACTAGCTGAAGAAGCGGACCGATTCTATGCAGCAACCGTGCCGACGGCTCGACGAGATGGACGGAAGACGAAAAAGAGGCAGAACGTGCTCAGAGCCTACAAGAGAGCGAGAGAGAGACGGAGTAGCACGGCTAGAAGGAATGCAACAAGACATTGTTGCTCTGAAGTTTGTTTTCTCTGCCCAGTTGGCCACTGACTCGTTCGTTCGCTCGCTCGACCACCCGTTCGCCAGACGGCCCGCCCGTCGACTTGCTCGTACATCATCAGCCTTTCTTTCATTCCTAGACTCGGTCCTCCTTGCGTGTTACGTATCTCCTGCATTCCGCGAAGAGTGGAGCCAAGCAAACCCGCGAGGAAACGAAGTCAGTGCTACTATACGCTTCACAGTAAAATAGAGAGTGAACTTTCGCTAATGTATGTATGACGTCTACTGAACGGAACGGACCCTCGGCGAAGTATGCGCATGTCATCTGCGACGATATCTGACAAATACAGTGTTTGCGCGCATCTGACAAGTGGCCGTCGGAACGGCGCCGAGCGCGCAGACGGGCAGTTCGAAAGCGCCTGAATCAGCGAATGGAGAATTCTCGGATTTGGACGGGCTAGGGATCTCCAGCAACGGAAGAACTCCATGCGGGAGCGTTCATTGTGTGACGAATAATCCTCGAGTTTATGCAGCGCGTCGAGCTCTTGTAGCCGCGGAAACATTCCCTCGTTGAGAAGAGAAATAAATTGAGGGAGTCGCTAAGATTTATACATCTTACTTCCAGGTAAGTTTGAGGCAGTGAAGAACCCGGCCAGCGGACTGAATTCCTGAATATTCTCTCCATTGTCACTAGACAAAAATCGGACAAACTTTCGTGGTCGACCGGCGGAGAAACGAAACCGAGGCGCACGGAGTTTTTTCGGGAGGTGCGGAACGCTCATTTTTCCAAGTCTTCCTCCGGAAGCCTCGCTTCTATTGCGCAGAACTTGGACGCAATCCGTGGTGCTGACCAGCCCAAAAAGCTCCTTCCTCTCGGGGCGACCGCACTCAGCGGTGAAGGGAGGAGTTCAGGGATTGGCTTTTAGGAAAGCTTCACATTTTTCCCAACTTTTTTCGTGTTGCTTCTTCCTTCTGCTGTGGTACATTCTCTTCAAGTAGTTTGTCAGTTCCGCTGTTCCGTTCGGTTGTTCTCAAGGACGTAGATTCGCATTCGTGCATTGGAACGGGCTCGCGTTCCGACCGACGCCGCTCCGCGGAATCGGAAAGGCTGAAGTGTGGTATTTTTAGGCTCCAGTCCCATTTTTCACACTAAATAACGGAGTTTGGACTCGGAATAGAGACTTCAGTAGCGTCACCCATCAAAAGAAGCTCGGAACAAAAGCATGGAGGAGTAGAGCTCGAATAGGAGCTTCCTGCCTCGAGACCGCGGAGAATCGGTAACTTCGTAGTTTCAATCCACTGCAGGCTTACTACTGGCGATAATCGAATCCCAACCAGGATCACGATTTTTCTCGGAGAGCTGATATTAGTGAAATTTCGGACGAGGTGGGGGCACATTGTGACGAACTCCTTGACCACGGGCCGGAGGGGAATTCCTTGGGCCATGGGAACTTGGGCTCCAAGGTGGCTTCAATGTGACTCCAACGGTTCCGGATTGGCGACCGGTTCCTCACTGAGGAATCCAGCCTTCCGAACGGGGGGTCATCTACAGCGATAATGAGGAGCACAAGATCTTGGACGCAGTGATCGAATGATAGCTATTTGGATCACCAGTGAAATCGAGACTCCGACTCGAGCGCAGCTATCGCTCGATCACGCAATATCGAGGACGAGAAAAATACGCTCGACGATACTCGATCGATTTTCGTGAATCCGCTGAGACTCCACGCAATCTCGACAGCCTTGGTACTGTATTACACCTGTACCCAGGGAGAGGCCATGGCCCACTCCGAAACTCTTCGATAATATTGTGAGGGGTGGATTAAATTCTACTTTGATGGACAAAATTGTTCCGCGAAGATTCAGTGTTACCGGGAAAATCTTCATTGGTTCGGAAACCATGTGGATTGCTTCATGAGAAGCTCGTGACGATTATCATCATCACCATGGTCATCATCATAGCCTTGCCCCCCCCCCCCCCCCCCTTCCCAAAAAGAAAGCTTGGTACGCTCCTGCCTGAGCTGAGATGAGCTCAACCAAGCCCTCGTTGTCGTCAAAGAGGTCAACATGCACGGTTCTGCGCAGTTCTCGGCAAGATAGACCTGATTCGTCCACGATGGAGGGGTCTGAGAAGCTTCCTGAAGAGAACCAATCTGGAATCTCTTCTCCGCTCTGGGAAAATCGTCACAGCACCTCCTGAGAGCATGCTCGGGGGACCCCAAGGAGTCGGTGATTCTTCGGAGGTTCTCTTAGCCGAGAGATAAACAAAGTGTCGGAGAGAAGAGGACACTGAGCTTGACAGAGTGAATTTTCATTGCAGAGTTGCTGATTCGGCGTTCGGTCTCATTACCGAGCACACACTTGCCTGCTCAGGCTTTTAGAGCGAATCTGTTCGGTCTGGCCGACCAGTAAACGAACAAGTTGACTTGGGCGAGTGTACTGAAACCAACATTAGCGGATCCAATTGTATAAGGGTGATTTCTCTTCACGATCACATGAAGAGCCCGATAGTTAACCCGGCGGGGTTCGCTTCACCATTCCTCAAGAACCTTTGTTTGCGACTCGTTCCCGGGATCGAACATTGACTTTCCTTACGTCCGGGATTCGCTCGTGAGAATGTCACTCGAGGACGATACCTCGTGGGTCGGCGCGAACAGATAGAATCGTGCTCTCACCGCTGGCGTGGCAGGTTTTCAATGAACCCGTCACGGCAATCACCTATGAGTCTCCTCTGACACGGCCGCCCCGTCGCAAACCCCGGTGCGGTCGTCGCGGACTCGAAACGTACCTGAATCAAAACCCTCTGCGCTCTCGAGCTCCTAGATAACATCGTTGTCATCTGCAGGAGTCCTGGTACCATCGGAAAATACCAACGATTGGGGGAACAGACCATTGACTATTCTCACTGCAGGCATCCGCATGCTTACCTTCGTTTGTAGCGCCGCATCGTGCCCGCTGTACCAGACGAGCCCCCCCGCCCGCCCGCAGTCGCGTAGCTTGTTGAAAAACGGCTTCCGCCCACTGAACAGTTTAATTAAGAAATAAATTTACGCTCCTTGTTCCTTGTCTCGCCGTTTCCCCCGGGAGGAGAGATACAAAGAGCCGGTCGTGGCTGCGTCCACCCAGTCGGCCGGTCACTCAGATGCGGTCGGGGCTACGAACAAGGGTTTACCGTCGGATTCGGCGGAAAGACAGAGCAGCGCGGCTTAGGCTAGGAGGTCGGCAGTCGAACCGAATCAGAGCTTGCTGAGTCCGGTGCAAATGCATAGTATCCCAGACAGAAGCCACTTCGGCACGCAATCTCCAGATTTTTCATCTTTTTGCTCGTGGCTTTTTTCTTCTCCCGTCCGGCAGGTCGGCGGGTTGCCCTGCACACTAAAGAACATCCACGTATCCACAGTTCCGAAGGGAACCCTCACTGCGACCTGCTTCGTCGCTCGTTCAGTCGAATCTCGAATTCCAAGTGACCGAACCGAGTGTCGTACCCTGCCTTCGTTCGAACCAAAAGGAAAACGAGTAACGAGCATGTCGCGACGAAGGGTTCTCGCTGAACGTGTGAGGGACCTGACGCGCGCAAACTGGATTTGACTAATTCGAATGGTGTTTGGCCCGAGGCTAATCCTGAACTCAAGTTAAAAACTCCGCTGTCCCCTGCTCGCTCCTCCGGCAGACTCTTTCTCACTCCCCGGGTCCCTGTTTGAACAGTGACACAGTAATCGCCAACAAACCAGCAAGCAAGCTCGTTTTTCTTCGATGAGGCTCCGCTCCACTCCTCCGTCCTCGCTTCCCCGCCGCTGACGCGCCAAGGAGGCGCCCACCCCACGGTCTCTCCTGTCCTCTCCGCTTCTTCAGATGGGCGTTGAAGTCAAACAATTCCCATCTCAGTGGAAAGACCCGAGCGTAAAACAAGAGACTTCTCGGAGAGCTTTTGATGCTCTGAGGTCGTTGCTTGCTGCCTCTAGGGCTGGATTGCTTTCCGCAATTAACACGTAGGAGGCATGGAGGCGTGCGAACTGCAATTTGATGGGATGACGATCCGGAGAATACGATTCGTTCTGTTGCGGTTTCCGTCGTGATTCGCCCGCTTTCGCCCGATCTGGAGGTGGGATATCTTCAATGCGAATCAACCGTGCGGATCGGTGGGGACTCTTTCTTCGCGTGATTGGAAAGAACTCGAGAGGGGACTTCTAGACAAATGGGAGTCCGTTTTTTCATCGGTGGACTCTCGGGTGAAACACGAGCTCCATCAGGAAGATCTGATCGTTAGAGTTGCGAAGTTCGGGCATTCTTCATTGATCACAAATCATTAATCCATAGATATATGGGTGGGTTCATGGATAAATCATGCATGATTGCCACGGAGGAAATTGCTAGGGCGGACTCCAGCCGCAAGGCCCTCATCCATCGATCTACCCATACGTATGAGAGGTGTTGGATCCTCAAGGCCCGGGCTCCCTAGCTCTAATGATCGTGCATCGTCATGGCTCATTTGACCGCGTCTTCCGCGCAGTATAAGGGAGGTGGACAAACCTCAAAGCCAGAGAGTAGCTAGAGCGTAAGTTGGCGGACGACATCGCAAAATCGAGATATTTCGGGGAGCAAACAGTTCCTGGTACAGCGACCCATCTCCATTCCCCCAGAGTCAGAAAGATGAAGAGAACAAGTCGAGTCGCTTGATTCTTTCCCGCAAACTCAGCCCCCGGAAGAATGTCATCTCTCTCCTCTAACCCTAAATCGTGATCGGAGGAAGATGAATTCTGAGCAGGAGGTGTCGTTCGACTCATCAATTAACCAGATCATCAATCTCGCATGAGGAACGAATCCGGGCATTGCGGGTCAAAAGGTCGGAAAGATATGAACTTTACCCCATTCAGAGTTCTGAGCCGCGTCCAATTAGAGAGAAAATCAGCGGAGAGCTTGGTGGGAGAAAGGGGGTGAGCCTCGGTCGAATCGATATCAAATTCGGGAGCACTCATCCGTCCCGATGGGGTCTCCTTGGAGCAGGCCGCAGCTCCCAGGCCTATAACCCCAGTTGCGGGCTCTGAGTGGGATTTCGTCAACGCACGCGTTCCGGAGTCCCCCCGTCCCATTTTGTCTGAGCAATCATTTTGCTTTTATTGCGTGCAGTATTGCTCCTTGGACTCGGACCGTGCTGCGGAGGTCCTCAAGGAGGGATGCTCTTGAAACATACAAAGACATCAAATCAGGGAGGAACGGCAGTCACGGAGCTTGTTAGTGGACCCATGGAGAGCGCTTGAGAGGGGTTCCGGGTTCGATTCTCGGTCGATCGGGAATGGTTCAGCGGTGACGTCCGGCAAGCCCGGTCATCAGAAGCACAGCCTGAAACTTCGCGAGAGAGCGAATTGTTATCTATGACTCGACCTCGCTCCTCGAGCTCTGGAATGTTCTGGTGGCGGTCACGGAGAATTACAAAGTTTCCGCGGAGCGCGTCCAGAATACAGTCTCTCCGGTTTTTCGCAAAGCATGGCCCGCTGCTTCTTTTTGTGCGCTTCCTCCCCTCTCCGCTTTGTTTCTCTCCGTATCGTCAGCCATATATCACAAAGCAGAAAGAAGCTGCCGAAAATGCTGTATGCCACTCTACAAGGGAGCGAGCATTTGCTCTCAAGCACTTCCCGTTGAAAGGGGGAGGAGGCGTCTGGCTGGAACGTGGGCACAGGGGCGGGATGGAGGCTCCTTCTCGTTTGGTGATGAACACACATTAGCGTACTGAGTGCTAGTTGGCGACTCTAATAGAAGAAAATGCCTGAGGCAAACAATCATTGCGTAGCCATCTTGCTATCGTTGTCGTTGTTGTTTCCATTATCTATAAAGATGAAGAGTGCTCTTCTTATCGGGACGAAAGCGACGTCCACTCGAGTCGAGTCTGTCGGCTGGAGCAACAAGGAGTAAAACAGATCAGAAAAAGCCAGGCGAGACTCTTTCCACCTTCTGGGATTCTCGCGACAGCGATTCGATTTGGATCGTCCCACTCGGTTGGACGGCACCGATAGAAGTCATCGTTGTCAGTCCGTCCCTCTTAATCGTCTCTTCCCGCTCTTGTCCTCTTTTCTCCGATCGCTCTATCTTGATGCACGACTCGGCGCGGTGGCTCTAATGGCAACTTGCACGGAACGGGGATGTCTCCTCCGCCGTGGCCGACGAGGCCCATAGTTTCGCCTGCGCTGGACTTCTCAACGTTGGATCTCATGGGGTGTGAGAGCCACGTGTACGTTCATGGTCGAAGCAATAGTGCTCCGCTTACCCAGAGCTCATCGCATTAAGAGTCGAATTCTATTACGCTCGAAGCTCTCCACCCGAAAATCCGACTCAGTGACGTTTGCTCCCTGCAGAGCAGCTATTCCTTGAGATGAGGCACGAGTCTCATGTTTTTGTAAGATCTCAACCATGGCATTCGTTCTATTGTATCAGAAGATTTCTGTGATTCACTGACACTATGTCACATGACAGATAGAGGCTACTTGAAGATCCGAACAAACCGCATCAGCGAGGAATGTGTCCTTCCATCGGTCGAACTACTCCATCGTTCGCTCGAGGCTTGGTTGGATAGACTCGCGAAGTGTGAACTTCGGGTCCAGAGGAGAAAAAGCTCCCGAAGCCTAGTCGGAACCGTCAGCGTCCTGAACTCCGGAAGCCCGCGATAAATAACTCTCAGTTTTCCGCTCTGTTCTGTGGAATCACAGAGGGATTCCAGCGTACCAACCTCATCCAGATTGGAATGGTTTGTCCATATTCATTTTAGGAAGCCCAATCGAAAAAAACTCCAACGGACCGGTGTCCGGACACCCCGGCGAGTGAAGGTTGACTGGCCAGATTCTCAATTCTATGACTGCCAGGCCTCGATATCCGGAGGCCGATTCCGGTGTGGGCTAATGGAAGGGACAAGTTTAACGAGGCCCTTCGATTTGTTCCAGCTGCGTGCGAATGAAACAAAGATGGAGAATCAGGTTCGGGAAATACCTGTGCAGTGCGTGATGAGAACGGCGGACGCTTCGTGGGGAAAACTGAGGAGCCTCATTATAACATTTGTTGTGGTCAGATGATGTCCCAGCCCACAGTCCACCGCGCACTCGGCCGAACAAGGTGACCGTTGCTTGGAACAGGCGGTCCCCGGATAGATCCGAGGGGTCAGTCCCGAGGGTTGCGAGCAGGGCTCCCTTTCGACACTTCCAGCCGAAAAATGAGAGGCATCAGCCGCCTGAGAACGGCGAATTCTGGCACAGCATATTGGCCCGGAGAACTTTCGGTGATGGGAGAAGAATCGAGCCGGCACCGCGCTCCTGGGAACGAAGAGCTCGTCATGGCCCCGTCGTTTCGTCGTCGGCGTCCGAGAAAGGAACTTTCACAAGCGGGCTGAGTCAGCAGCTCTGACGACTGATTTGGCGGGAAGCTCCCCGCTTCCTTTATCGAGGGGGTTCCGTTTTCGGGAGGTCCCCGCCTCGAACGTTGCCTGTTCTTCGGTTCGTCTTCCGTTGTTCCGCTCGTTCAAATGTAAACTAAGGAACGGCAAACCTCCGACCACTCGCGAGGTGCGATTCTCGATGGAACCGAATCCGAGACAACTTCAGCGATGAGCGTTGGCGTGACGAAATCACCCCAGAACGGTTCGTCGGATTCCCTCAACTGCGTGCTGGGTCCGGAATCTACCGCTTTTCGCGAACCGCGCTTTCCTCGAAGTTTTCGGCGGCCCGCTCACGAACTCGTCATTTGTCTCTCAATGCGTTCGGCGAACGCATGTCCCTTTGTGCGCTCCGCGGAGCAGTCTTACGAGATGCTGGCGGACACTTTTCGTCGGCTCCCTCCTCAAATCAATTCATCGTGTTGTCGTCATCGTCTCCACAGTGGAGAATTCTCGAGAACTCAATGGCACAGAAGAACGGGTGAAAAGCGTTTTCGTCGGCTCGAATATAATATTCATGAGAGCGGGGCACGCCTTCTCCTCCCATTCGTCCAACAGCCGTTGTCCATATGGACGAGAGGAAACGTTTCGTCAATTCGCCGAACACGCGATACGACGAGTTGCAACGAGCGCCGCGACTCTCTGAGGAGCCTTCTGGTAGGATTTTTTTGCGCATGAGCTCACACTCCTAACGAGACAGAAAGACGCGTCGCTCTCCGGAACGTCGGAAGCCCATGCCTAAAAAATATGCGGAGTCGTTGAGTTTATTCAAAGCTGCCGTTCGAGACTGTCCCCAAGGTTATGAAGCGTTTTAACATCGTGATCATGCAGGGGAAACATGATGGAGTTCCGAACCGGTTCCCTACCAGCGTTTTCAGCCCGCTCGGAGAAGCACTGGATGTCTTTGGAGGTCGAAATAGATACATTCGAGCTCTCCTCCAACTCAAGAGGCTTGAACAGTGAAATCTCGTTACGACGAAACCCGTTACAAAGAATGTTTCGATGGAACGACACAGCACTCACGATGCAAGACGACTCGCGTTAGGGCAAAAAGTCGTTCCTTTGATCAGTCGTTTCGCTTTATTCCGCAGGAATGATTGTGGCTTGATTTTACTGTCGGCCTTGATTCGGCATGCCGAAACTAATTCTGGAGCAATATTGCTTCGATTGGCGGAGCTACGAGGCGTGCAAATCGGTTGAATCGATACTGGCAAACATTTCGAGCGGGAATGAATTCTATAAAATGGAGTGGAAACTGCTTCCGTCTATTTCCTAGTAGATGCGTCACTAGAGAGCTCGAACGGTCACGCTTACGTTTCCAAACCCGAGAACCAAGGCCAGCGAGAAGCAACAGCGAAAGAAGAGGCGAACGGAAGAAAATAGAAAGCAGGGAGATATGAGTTGGCGTATTTTTGTCGAAGGATCCTCTCTTCTGTCCGCAGCCAGTTCATTGGGATTCGAGCTATTGATTCTCAATGACGCCGCCGCCTGCTGCTGTTGACTACATCGAAAAGTGCGACGGGGGTGAAGACAGGATACCAGCTCGCGAGGAAAAAACAGGGAGAGCTCCGTTCCACGAGCCTCTCGCGGGAGGAGCAGGGGACAGACAAAAAGAGATTCGGATAGAGAATAGACGCACGACACCCCATGAGATACTGTGGATCTGACCGGCCCTCCACCTGCCCGCCCGTTCGATTCGACGTTATTGCGGCTGCTGCTGCTGCTGTCGATTCGACCTGGTGTCTGACAACTGCTTCCCTTCCATCGAGTTTTTTCCTCCTAATGATTTTGCCCCGAACATCACATCCGGCTAGGCATTTGGACAAATATAGTTCCCACTCGTTAGTCTAACTGCTTCAGAGCGCCAAGGCGGGAGACCGCTCACTGAAGACTGATGACGCGACCGTGCCTCCAGAGCTGGCTCGCGAGACCTTTCCCTTGATGGTCTCTGATTCGGCAAGACACTGACTTCTCGCGAGGACCATTCCTCAAATTGGGAGATTCGAGAGAACAGCGTTGCGTCTGCTCCACTTGTACAGTCGGCAGCCTCCTGGGTATATCGTTGAGCCTCCAAAATCTGAGACTCTCCAGGCCGTGCGCGGAATCACTGTTCTGCAATACATGTACAGTAAAACCTCGATCATTTCAATTTTGATTATTTCAACCTTTCGCATTTCTACCTCGATTATTTCAACTCTGCGGAACAGGCCGAAGGACATCGACCGGAAGCGTATTTTCATGTGGAAGATGAATCCATCGTTTCAGAATCTCCCATCGTCAATATATCTCGTATCATTCTGGATCGGTTAGCGTTCGAACTCGGACACCCATTCCCGAATGGGTTGCGGAGTCCAAGAATGTGGGTGATTTCTTCATCTCTCGATTATTTCAACTTCTTTTTGCATCCATTAGTTGATATAGTCGAGGTTGTACTGTATCTCCAACATGATTCGACTAGTACTTGCGTCTCTGGCATGCGTCTCATCAGATCTCACGTAGGTTACAGAATATCTTTCCTTGGCCGCGAAAATCATGAATCACAGAGAGTTCTCATTCCAGCAAACTACATTATCTCAACCAAAAAAAATGATGACAGTGGAAATCTTTTGAGGCAATGAACACCACCCGGTGGAGACTCAGGGATCTATTTTTCAACGCGGAGAGTTTTGCGTAGCGAAAATAGCGACTAGTTAGGCGTTCACCGGGAACACTAACGTATCTCTGAAAGCTCGCCGGAATAAACAAGTTTTTACAACGCCCACGTCTACAGTGATGAGACTGTCCTAGTCAGAGAAGACCTCTTCCCAGAAGAGACTTCTGCCGCAGCTCCGTGTACTGAACCGTAGCGCCAAGAGCCGCGAGCCCAGGATGCGAACGAGAACTCGACCGGACCCCTCAGGACTTTGCTTGTCCTTCTTTCCTGTAGAGGTTTGCACTTCGGACGTGAGGTACGACGGAGGCAGGACCGAATCTTATTGGACGGCGATTTTTCGCAACATCCGTCAGTTGAACGATGTTGACAAACTGCTTCTGGGGTCGAAGCCCAAGGCGATCGGAACCGCGTCTCCCAGGTCTGGAACCGAATCGAGCTACGGCCCCGAGGGGGGGGAAGGGGGAACTTGAAATCTTGGAAGCTGCGATGCAGAGTCGGAGTTTTCCGGGGGAGTTGTCATTGAGTTGCGGAGTGGGCCTCGAGAGAGCCATTGAGGGTTATCAATGACTGCGGCTCGAAAGTTCGTGCATTAATCATATCTCAAGCGCTGTATATCGGTGTCGGTGGATGAATCAATACATGTGTAATTACCAATCTCAGCGTCTCGGGCAATCGTTCGGCATAGTTCATCGACTCCTCTCTGCAGGGGAGCGAACATCCATGAGTTGATGGATGGCGATGAATAATAATTGCATGAACTTTGACGCTCCACTCATGGCTCACATTGACCTCCCCGGTCGAATCGAAGCGGAGTGACGATTTCTGGAATGTTTCCGAGTACCCAAGGAACACAGTGGACCGCCAGGAGGACTTTCTGGACGACGCTCTGATAAAATTGGAAAGGAGACGTCCCACTCAAGCCGTGGACGGAGCCGGGACCGTGCTGATGTCGCTGAAGATTTCCTCAGCCTAGATTCGAACGAGATAACATCTTCTTCGGTTGATTGCTCCGTTCGTGGAGGAGAGAATCTCCCTCAGCCGGAATCTCTCGACAAGACGGACTGAGGGCGGTACTACCGCGGGAACTTTCTCGAAACGGGGAAGCTCGTAGTCTACATGAAGAAAGAGGCGCGAGGGCTCACGGTGGTGCACCTCAAAACTTCATCATGCGGAAGGTCTGGTTCGAACAAAGTGAGGATTCGACAACAATGTGCGTCAAGAAAGCCTTGAGAATCACGGCGGCCAGGTATCGGAAAGAAAGTCTGGGCGGGTGCGAAATGATGGAGATTTTTCATGTAGATGAGCCGCGGAAAGACTCCGAATGTCCAACTCGATATTCAGGAAATCACGCTGTCTATTTACCAAAGCTCCATCAGTTACACAGCTTTGGTGAATGCTTCCAGAGCTCCTCGCCGCGGGTAAACTGGATGTGATCAAGGAAACAACCTCAGGTGTCGAACACGCGTTGTTGAGAACGGAATGTCATTGGTGTGCGCAAAAGAAGCATGAAAGCCGGAGAATTTTGGAAAAAAAGAATTCCGAACCGCGTTACCCACCCAAGGGGGCCATTAAGCGCCAGCATTCCCTGCAGTTGGATGACGAACATCTCGTCGCTTCTTTAGCCAGTTCTGCTCGGAGCGAGAGAATCACTCTGACTTACGAGTCATGAGTCAACGTGCATCGCATGACCACTCACTTGTGGCGTACTACCACAGCTCAAATGAGAGGAAGCTACGAGCTGGGCGAGTGGGGGGCACTCGTCGGAAGCGCTCTTGAGCTTGTGTCGACAGCAGAGGAATTCAGTATTGCTCTCCGTGGTTATGTACGCACCTTGGGCCGTGCCGTACAATGAGGAGCCGAGATCCGCGCGTGAGATTGCCACCCGTGCCGTGAGGATCTTCCCGATTGGCCGCAATCGTTCCCTCGAGCTCGTTGGAGGCGGTCGGAACGGCGGGAAAATCGAAATGGTCGGCAAATTACGTTGGTGTGGAAGGGCGAACGTTGACGATGTTCGGAACTCATGCATACATATTTATCAGAGAGTCTGAATGCTGACCTCAACGCATTGGGAAATCGCGGCCAGAATGTTGCCGTCGGAAGCCCCGTCGGCGAGCTTGTACGTATTGCGATGGGACATTTCGCTGGAGAGGGGGGATAGAGCTGGAAATCAATAATGAAGTGCTCGCAAAGTTAACGAGGCGGTTTTGAGCCGTCGCCCACTCGAGAATCGAGCATGTATACTGGAACTTGATTAAAATTCCAACGCCCGAACCAATGCTGACGAGCCTGGAGCAGAGTCAACGAGGGAAGAAGTGGAGGGAGGAGAGGGCCTGCCGCGCTCAGACCCGCGCCGGCGACCGCGACCTAGAGCATTATAACCTTCTACCGTACACCTTTGATCTCAAAACTTGATCAAAGCGAACAGCTGGGGTGTTTTTTTTCTCTCACCGTCTTCAATGAGGCGTCTTCCTGTCTCTCGGAGACTCGTCGCTAGTGGAGAGCTTCCGTTGAGCTACTATTTGCTCTCCGCACAAGGAACCAGGATCAAATTTCTGCAGGAATTCCTTTTTCGGACGGGAGAGTTCCGGAGCTCTCGAGCGTGAGCTTCAACGCGAGACGCGATGGGAGCATCTCCCCTAACATCAACAGCCTCGATGAGCGACGGCAGCGAGTTGCAGACGCGAATTCAGGAGAATCTCCCGATTGGATCCGGAACGAGTCCGTCGCCGTTTTCAACTCTCAAGTTTTCCGCCGACTCGGCCTTTCATCACATTTCTCGTTATCTTCCCGGCGACCGTCCTTGCATCTTCCCGGATTTAACCGCTCGCGCTGGACACTACAAAAATATCGCTGACTGCCATGAAGCTAGCCGCGGTCAGCGATCGGGCTAGGCTATTAAGGTGATGCACGGGAAGCCAGGCGGCGAGACAACGAACCCGTCGAGCGAGCATCTCATTCCATAGATTGAATAGGTCGTGCAGAAAGTTCTCCCGCTCGTGTCTCGCTCGAACTCCGCAGCTCGGTGCGAAACGAATTCCGATTAGTTTCCGAGCGGTCGATCGGTGTCATCGTTCTTGAGCCACTCTCGCGGGCTCGTGAATCAATGACGACTGGCGGGACGAATCTTCGTTTTAATTGCCACGCTCAACTGAGCAACGACCACGGAGCGCTCGACAGCATTATGCGAGATAAGACTGGCCACAGCCAAGTTTTCGCGAGCCCCTCTAATCTGCGTCTCCCGATTACAACTCGAGCCTCCAGCTCCGAGAAATTCTCTGACCTTCACAGAATCATTCCTCTCCTTCTTGCGAGAGAAAACAACTCGGGGTTCCGGAACCTCGAAACTCGCTGAATCGGCCCAGCTCAGTGGAGATTCTTCGGCTGCCATTTTTCTCCCGTCGTGCCTTTCCGAGATTGGGGAGCGATAGATCGGGCTGAGCTTTGACATAAGAAGTCCGACTCGTTTCAGTTGAAATGTTCGCTGGAGCGCCGATCTGTGAGCCGAAGGGACGACGAGTTCAACGACCGCGTGTCGTCGAGCGGCACGACGCTCCGAGCGATGTCACTCGACTCCTCCAAACCTGTTGTTATGGCTACGGCCAGGAGGGAACGAGCTAGAAAGTTGAGCGTAATTTGAGGAGAGATACCGAGCACAAAACTTGTTCACTACAATTTGAAGTGTTCAATTGCTCCGAAGCCTGGCATTGACTTTGACAGTTGCCGAGAGAACTCACACCTGCAACTCGCGCCACCGGGTGAGTGGAGTCACTTACCTCACGCTGTTCAGCCGTGGTCCTGCATGCTCGAGCGGATTTAGCTCGGGCTAATGTGCGTCTTCAGAATCGTTGCATGCATTTGCAGAGTCGCGGAGAGCTCGATTCGAACGAGCGGTCCGCGATTGAAAGTGACGGACAGACGCCCGCCGCAGCCCTCGCCGATGAGAGCTGTGGTAAACAGTTACAAGCGCACACTAAGGTAGCATAGTGAGTGAATCAATCGGAACAACGTCTGGCGCTTGCGCGGGCGGGCGCGAGCAGGCCCCTGCGACGATCACTGTGGAAGCTTTTCGAAATCACCTTGGATATGCCTGAAAGTTTCATTTTCCTCTCCGATCGTTTGACGAATGGTTTCGGTCGATGGGTGCATCGGTGAATCGAGCCGCCTGGTCGATTCGCGAGATTGTGCGACGCCTGTCGGCGGATCAATCTCGCGCGGGGGATTTGAGCGAACGATCAGAGCAGCTCGTGGAAATTTTAATGCATCTTCGACCCGACAGCAGCCATGACTTGTGATGCGGTGAGCAGGAACGAATCGTGCAGGACTCCGATGACAAGTGCAGTGAGCAGAGTTCCCGCCGAAACTGTTTTCGTCCGGCAGAAACGCGGGTGGATCGCTCCGACGTTCGCGTTCTCGAGCGTAGCGGTTGGTGTGGGTTCTCACAATCCGAGAATCAGATAAAATCGCCTGATCTTCAAAACCTGTGTGTTACACGTGACGTGCATGCTTCACCTAGTTAGATTACCTCACGAACTCTCGGGCCCCCCTGCTGACCGCTTCCGAACAAACTCTCAGCGAAGAAACCAGAAAGCAAGATGTGGCCGCGAGGAATGACGACACTCGTTCAAAAACGGGGCTCTCGGTTTATTTAGATTGGTGCAGATCGGAGATGCTGGAGATCGAGCTCCTTCGTGAGTGCACAGCGAGTTCGAACTCTGACCAGATCTATCGCTCTTGGGTCGCCCGGGCCCTGAGTCGTCTCGTGGAAGACACTCGACCTTTGATTGGGAGTCGGGCTCTTGGGTAACGGGGAATTCTGAAGGAGACGGCATCCTGAGTGGATTAGGTGGCCCCGAAATTATGAAGTATCGATTGCCGAGAATCACTCCGCTGAACGATCATTTGCTGGCTGACTCGGATGTTGCGTAAGCCTGCAGCGCGACACAGCAAGCGTGTGAAAGTCATTTGTCGAGAGCAATCGAGTGACTGCCGATCGACTTGGGAGTGACATCGCCTGAAACAGCGCTTTGCTCCTCATATTCTACGGGAGCGGAAATCCTCGATTAGAGGCGCCACCACAGGTCAGGCCGCACATCGCTCGTTCGCACCGTCAGGAGGGAGGGTCATCTCTTAATCCACGGCTGACTTTGATTTCTTTCACGTGGTCGGCAGCCCGGCCTGCCCTATTAGACTCTCCGCAGGGGTGCTAATAAGGTCGAATAGCTCGCGATGACTTGCGACAATTGTGTGCTTAACAGATGTGTTTTCTAATGCTTCTGTGGCGACGACGGTCGCTGATTTTTCTTCTGGCTTTCGGTTTCTCCCGCCTTGTCGACCGATGGCGAGCGAGGATCGCTGGCTGCGAACATTATGCAGATCATTAGTTACCCGGGGGGCATTCGGTCATTGAATTTTTCCTCCCATTGAGTTTCCCCGATGGAGAGGACTTCTCCTCGTGCTGCGGCAATCCACTCGACCTATCCCTGATGTTTTCCCAGGCGATTCCTGGATTCCGAGTGCTTCCCTGCAACTTCCTTGTTTTTCCCCGTCCCGGATTGTGCATCATTCGCAGTATTCGCTCGCACGGGGTGCCGCATTTTCGCGTTTTATTCCTGTTTCGCCATCGATCGGGGTTGGGCTTGAACCCGTCGTTGCCTGTTATGGCTTGAAGTAATAAGCCTTCGGCGCAGGCACACGCCATCGTGTCGTGAATTCCGCAGGCGCTTTCCACTTCATCCACTTTGTTGTGGGGTCAGGTAATTTTTGTCCCCTCCCATCGATCGTTGCCGCTTGAGCGCGAGTGAGCCACTGGAACTGTGGACATCGATAACCCTTTCGCCGCGAGAACATGCGATGTGACCCGATGCAGCTCGGAGGAGTCTTGGTAGAGCTCAGCTCGTTTTTGGAAACTACGTTCTCACGGGATTCTCCAACTGTCCAGGGGTGGGACTCGCGGTCCGGCTTATCGAATCGGCTCCGATGGCTTTAGGTAAATATCGCCGCGGTCGCTGAGCTGCGTCACCAACTTTCAAGCTACGCTGGCTTCGATTCCGACAGTTTCTTGATTTGTCTGGCTTCTTGCAGAGCGAGCTTCCCGGTTGAGCGCTCCGGTACGGGCACTAATGAGAATGAATGTTTAGGTTTCAACAACTCGAGAGAGACACTCTTCCTGTGTGACGATTGCTCCGGGCACAATCGAAGAGTTCCGTGGCGTTTCCGATAATTCACTTCGCGGGCTCTTCTTACGCTCCCCTGTTCCGAAGCCCAAAATTCCAACTCACCGCTGGGAGCGTGGTAAGCGGTCCTTGCGGGGAGCGCAGGTTGTAAAATTGCAAATTGAGGGGCGCCGAGAGTATAACCCTGCCCCGCTCCAACAATGATTCTTTTCGCTTTTTCCTCTTCCTTCGTCTCGCGAGTCGGGGTATTCAACAACCCCGGAGATGATTAAAGCGTTTCTCGCCGCGGGCACTTTTCATGGCTGGCGGAGACTCCCACCTAACGATTTCCCTTGTCGACGCTGGGCTGTATCATTTTCCCTCTCGATTCGGATGACCCAGAGACTTCTCAGCTACTCGGCCGTCTCGAGAAATTAATCATCGCGACGAACGACTCAAATCAGCAGTCGAAAATTCGAGATGGAGGATGAAACGTCCATAATACGTTCGGGATCAAATTCTCAGGGAGCTCAACGGAGTGATCCATTTGCTGCTCCTGCCAAAATGTGGCGGGTGGACGGGTGGACGGACGGACGGGTGGAGAGACGGACTAGCCCCGTGAGAGTTCAGTTAGCGATCTTTCCCTTAACGGAGAAACTGGCGGGACAACGCCAAATAGAGCTTAATTAATAAGGTGGGCCCCGCTCATTGTACCGAGCCGCTCCAGCGGCCGTCGTTCGGCAGCAGGCCACTCGCTGCCCCGCTCGACAGACGCCAAGTTCGCTACCCGCACAGACTCGTCCACTGAACCACTGGCAGTTCGTGTCTGTGATCGATGGCGGATTGTCCACTGAATTGATCCGGCAACAACAAACTCCCACCAGCGCCACGGACCACTCCGTCACGATAAACGCAACGCAGGAAGTCACAACTCGAGGGAGCGAACGGAACATCCTTGGAAGGCGCTTCTTTCATCTCCTCTCAGAGATTTGGGATCACCGTCTCTACAGCAGAAGAACATCAGTGCGAATAACTCTCCGATCTTACGATGCTCACGAATATCTGGCCGGTCATATTCACGGTCCGGCTCCGTCGATGGAAGTATTGAAGCAAATTATTTCTCTTAAAACTTCTTTAGCAGGATGCCTCGCTTGCGCGAAGCTGTTCTGAACTCGAGAATTTCGGAGGTCGATGTGGCTGAGCTATATAAGAAAGACTGCCCTGAACTTGCGCGTGTGAAGATCCCTAGTTTTCGAGTGAGACCGCGTTTCCGACATCGTTGGACTCGAAATAGTAGCGATTTCCGCGCTCGAATATCCCGATCGGATCTTCGTGTTCCCTGAGGAATTGTTGAGCGAGTATCGACTCTCTTTCCGGAATGCTTCTGTCTTCCTGTACGTCTGTCGCTTCTTCATAAGCTCAAACCCCGAGGATTCAATATCTGAGCGCAGGATAGGATCAAAAATAACGAGTGCCACCGCCAGCAATGGGAACGGATTTTTACCCAACAGCTGCACCAACCGTCTGGAAACGCCACTAGATCATTGCTCCCTATCACTGATGCACATCAGATACTAGCTCGAATCGTTAGCTTCGATCAATCTTGGGCCTGCAGTTTGATTTTCGCGCTTCTAACGTGAGCTGCACAACCAACACCTTGCTGGGAAAAGTTGAGGAACCGACGCTCAGGATTTGACTTTCGTTCGCAGGCAATGTTTGCGACCTCCTCCGAGGCGACCTGACTCCCCTAGCAAAGGGGGCCGGAGCTGTGGGCGGCCCGGGGTCCCGACTTCAATCCAAGCTCAAACACGACGGCATTGAGTACGATCTACACTGCGTGCCAACGTCGAAGGGGTAAGTGATTCTTGCTCTTCAAACAAATAAATCGAGGCTCCCACTGAGATCTATCAGGAATTCGGCTGTTCTAACCACAAATCATCCGAATGATGGAAGCTGATAACCTTCACGGGACCCTTCTCGTCTCAAAACTGTCCAGGTCTCTTCAGGGACAGGATGCACTTACCTGGCCTGACCTCCCTCCCTGATCACTCTCTCTTGGCACATCACGAATCCAGATATGGAGTTCCATCGCTCTCATCCTCGGGAAAAAATACCATGGGAGGTTCCTCGGTCAGGCCGGAGTGTGCATTGAACAACGAAGCCAAGGAAAGATACTCGCCTAATGGGGAAAATAAGTATCAGCTGGGGGATTCATTCTTTTCTGGCGTTTTGCAGGTGGTCCGCGGTGGAGGCTTTGGCGGATAGGAGCGTGTGGTAACACGAAGATGAGCTGCAACCTGTCGTCTCTGAGTAGTCCTACGGGGTGTCGGCCTGGAGTCTGGCTAGCATGGAGTCTTCGACTGCTTCTTTGGGCCCTACTGTTGTCTGGCGACACTGGCCCACGCTACCAGGGCGGAGCGCACGCTATGAAGGCCCACATTCCAGGGGACATAATTCTCGGAGGACTTTTCCCCATACACGTCAAGGTGAGCTTTGGAACCTTATTGCCGCTTCTCGATTTATTTTTTCTCCCAGTCTGCTAGCTTTGAGCGCCCCTTTTCCGAGAATGATTCCGACATTCTGGACCAGGTACTAGCTGTTCGAGAATAATGACAACAGATCCATATGTGCCGCTCAATCGTCAACGTTCCTGTGGAGTATTCCAAAGAATGAGTCAAAATGCTTGCGAAGCCTAGTAGCACCGAATTTCTCGTCCGCCGAGAATTATTCCTTGCCGGGATGAGATTCCGTATGCTTCGTTTCGAACCACAACCAACGTGCGAGCCGGCATACCTGAAACATCGGATACCTCTCTTCTGACGGACTTGATCGTGGTCGGTCGTAAACATTGAGCAGTCGCTCGTAACCTTTGAGGTCGGCTCGAGCGCGCTCACTAGGTGACGAGCTCGTCCATGAAGTCGACATGAACGGCCGCTGTTCTAGAGGAGGAAACAGTCGAGCCCGATGGAAGATTTCCTGCCATCGCCTCTGACGGTCAAGACTGCAAAAGCTTCCGGTAGACAGGCAAGCCAGTAGGCCAGCAAGTCGGACTGTCGATGGAGCTTTGGATGCGATGGGCTCATATTTTGAAGAAACTGCTGTTCGCGCTGCTTTCCTTCTCGCCGCACCTGGACTGGGAAGGCGTCATTTTATTACAGTGATACGTTAGCCATGTGAACGTTTATTGCCTCGGGTTTGGCGCTGACGCATCGATACACAGCGGCCTCCGTGTTCGGTAGCATTCGCGCTCGCTCGCTTGCTTGACTGCTTTTCCTTGTGATATGTATCAAGAACTGCTTCCACGCAGGACATTTCTTCCGATCCGGATCTCGTGACCGCTGGTCGCCAGATTGATCGCCGACGGGAAAGAACTATATCTTCTGTTCCGAAGATTCCATCCTCCATATCACTCACGTCGGCTTCATCAATCCTCCAGCTTCCGATTCATTCGTGGTGTGCGATCGAGTTCGGCGGCGTGAACTCTCTGCCCGAGGTTCAAAATCGTTCAAGAGCGACTATTTTCGAGCCTGGGTAATGTTCATTAATCAAATTATGCTCATTTGCAGGGTGAACACGCAAAATGCGGCGGAATCAACAAGGACAGAGGCATTCAGAGATTGGAGGCCATGTTATTTGCAATTGACAAAATCAACGCCGATCCGTCGCTTCTTGACGGAGTGAGACTGGGTGCCACGATCCTGGACACATGCTCCTCAGACTCGTATGCCTTGAATCAAAGTCTCGAGTTTATCCGCGCCTCCATCAACACCGCCGATCCGCACAACTATTACTGCGAAGGAGGCGGGAACCTCACATTGAAACCAGAAGCTAGTGCCGTAAGTGTTTCGGTCTCGTTGGTCTGGCTCCGGAGCTCCCCGCCGATCGCACCTGGGACTACCGGCCTCGGAGGCTGTCTCGTGTGTATCTGCATGAGTGGGGCCTAGAACGTCCCGACCCCATTTCGAGAATCGCACGTAGAATTGAATGCACATATCCCCCGACAAATCTACGAATTTGTGGAAGACCTGCCACGCAAACGCAATGAAAGTCGCCAGATTCATGAAACTGGGATGCTAGCCGGTTCCTGTAAGTGGAAGAAGTACGAGCCGTTTGTGATTCATCCATCAGTACCAACTGAGTGAGGTTTCTGTGCATACATGAATCCATTGCACTGAGCGCGTGAGTCTTGTTTTGCTCCACGGCAGGAAGTTGTCGCGCGCCCAAAACCCTCCGCACCCCCTCTGTGGTCCTTCGCACCCCGCTAGCAGCTTGTTGCGGCACCCGTTCCTCCTTCCACCTCGAAATACACTCACATGTCGGCGCGATCGCTGAACGTCCCTGCAACAACGCGTCAATCAACTTCAATCGCACGCCGCTCACATGGTCGTTGAAGTTGACAATGCTCAGTGACAGCTATTCGTCCGATTGGCTTCTTGTTGAGGGGAAATCGTTTGGAACATTCTTCGAAGACCTATCAATCTGCGATTCTCGTTAGACTTTCGACAGGCTGAACAGGAGAGGTGTTTGAACGGGGAAAAAACTCGTGCTGCTCTGCGAGAGAGGAAGGCTGGTCTGGATCGAAGTTCGTTGCAACGTCGAACGGCGTGCGTGACTGACACGGCGCCGTCGGTGATGATTGACAGTCCGCTTAGGGGAACCGAATACTTCGAAGAGAGTTTTGAATGGTTTTCCAGGAGAAACCGCTCTTCCGAAGGACGCACTAACCCGTGGAACTTCCAAACGTCCTCGAAGCCTCGCCGTGCTTGGGGTAGCATTGCGGTCTCGGCTCGAAACTGCCCGAACGAACCGAAGCTATGCACCTGGAGCACCTGGGCATATGCACCGATTGGTTTACAGAGCCGTCCTGATTTTCGAGGTCCTCATCGCATTCGAAGCGGCCTGCTTACCTCGATGATTATCCGTCCGCAAGTTCGAAAATGTATGGTCGGAATTTTCAGGGGACTTCGCGCTTCTCTAATCTCTTACCAAAAATAATGTTTTCTCCAACTTCCTGTTGAATCGTCAAGTGGATTCTCAGAACCTGGGGTAGTTTCGAGCTCCTACGAAGCATGAAGAGAGAGGAAGCCTGGGGAGCGATCTGGACTTTTCGGGGAAAACGGATCGCCTCTTGACCAAACAAGATATTCACAAGGCCAACTTTCTCGTTTTCGAGCATACTTCGGGTCGAACGGCCTGCTCTCTTCTCGATACGGTCACCGTGGCTCATGGAACTTTTCTCCTTCCTGGAAACTGATGCTCTCGTTTCCGGATTTCAGGCGATCAGCGGGGTGATCGGTGGGTCCTATAGTGAAGTGAGTTTACAGGTAGCCAACCTTCTGCGGCTCTTCAGAATCCCCCAAATAAGTCCAGCCTCCACCGGTACCGCGCTGTCGGATAAAACAAGATACGACTTTTTCGCGCGAACAGTTCCACCAGATACATTCCAGGTGAGTTTTTCGATCTCGTTTACGGTCATCGAGCCGTACGCACCTTAACCCGCTACTTCAACAAGAACCGTGCCTCGACCAACAACTCGGGTCGGTGAGGATGATTCGATATTTCGAAAGGGCTTCTTGACACGTTTCGGAGCCCTCTGCATCGGAAAAGGATCGGGGCGGATCAATCTCAGAGAGCGTCAGTCGCTCGCAAACCACCTGAGTTTTCGGGGCCGTTCGCGTGGCCATCAGATCGAACAAAATGACGCTGTTTTCCACCATGAGGCGCCACAAAGATTTTCGGACGCTGACGTCGGGACTTTTTTGTGGGTTGTCGGTGACAGAATTTCTGGACCATATCTTCTTCTGAACTCTTCGTGGAGCCGGGTTGTTGCTCCCGATCGCCAAGGAATCCGAGAAAGTTCCACCAGTGACAACCGAGATTGTGATCGTTGTTCTAGCAAATCAGCCTGGGTGCGTGCGCCGCAGACCATGCTGGCCATCGACTCTACGCCTTGCGCTTAGACGATGCTCCAAGCAGCATTAATCGCTCGGCAACCTGACTTCCGTTCTGAGCTGGAACGCAGAACCTTCGGGAAGACACAACCCCGTCCATTGCTCTGGAGCTATGAACGGGAATGGGCCTCCAGTACCAAAAAAATAGGGATCATCGGAGAAATGCTGACGGGTTTCCTCATCCAAACACATCACCTAGTGCAGAGCGGAGGCTCTCTCATTTTCAGGAATAGCGAAGAGGACTCTATGCTCAACGAGCGCAAAAACCAGAAGCGTGTGAAACGAAGAGTTTCTTCTTCAAGGCCTTGCGCACATTGAATCATTAGGACACTCAGTCAGCTTGGCGGCTAGCAGAGCGAAGCCAGTATTGCACTGCAAGAACTTTTGTGCTTCAGGCATTAGCTATGGTTGCTGTCGTACAAACTTTCAACTGGTCCTACGTGAGTTTGGTGTACTCCGAGGGACAATATGGAGAGTCGGGTCAGGAGCAGTTCACCAAAGAAGCGAGACATCACAACATCTGCATCGCAATCAGTGAGAAGGTAGGTGAACAAGAAATCCTGTGGCACTTGATGGTGAATCGTATCAGTGATGACCGGCCGCCCACAAGGTGATTGTCCGTTCTATTCTCCGATGACCGAAGAACCGGAAATAGTCCGCGCGTCGGATCTCTGTCAGTGTTTCGTGTGCTCGTTATCCACCCTCGAAACGAGCTTTTCACCGCGTTCCTGCGGGAGGTGATCCAATCTCCCAGAAACCGTTCTTGGGGTCTGGGTCTCGATGTGAGAGTTTCTCGGGTTCCAGAAGCACGAGCATAATAGATCATAAGAGAGAAAAGCGGGACAGACTCAGCGGGAGTCGATTTAATGTGTAGCGGCAATCATGCTCCCGCTAAAAACTGCCGGAAGCCTCAGCAGAGGAAGAGGCTTTGGCGGCCGTTCGTTTCTCATGCAAGCTCACAACCGGGCAGGATGTTTGCTCACTGGCCTTCGCGTCCGGTCCCACTTACCCGCCTTTTACCCGATTATAAACGTTCTTTACCGAGGGACGTCCAGCCCTGTCGGACTGAACATTTCGATCTAGTCGAGAAAGTTCTCCTCTTATTCCTGCGCCTTATCAGCATGAAATTCGGCACAAATACGTCAAGTCCATTCCGATTCCTCGGCAGATACCACATTCAGCCACCGACCATCAGTATCATCAAGTTTTAACACGACTCAAACACAAGCCCAACGCTAAAGGCGTCGTTCTGTTCGTGCGAGCGGAAGACGCAGAAGGAATTTTAAGGGCCGCCAAGGAAATCAAACGCAGTGATTACGGAAGGTAAGTTGTCTTCCATTCACGTCCCAGCCTCACTCCCAATGAGCCGAGGTCCCAATGTTGATATATTTGCGAACGATTTTCAATAACGAGCAAGCGCGTACAACGAATGCGCTGCGACTATGGTTAACGCGCGCTGCCTGCCAGCCCCCGATCTAGCTCGCCATGAGTTGACCACGTTGCGCTCTTGCAAGGCTCTTCCGACCCAGCGTCATGTTCCTGGATATCAGGACGGAATGCCCCCGTCCATGAACTGGAAATCCCTCGCAGACCTCCACCCCAGCCCAAGCTATGCCCTGGCGGTGATTGAGGACAGGGAACTAGTGTTTCTTTGTTCGTAGTGAAGGTATGAAAGCGTAAGAACTTCAGATGAGTGTCTTTGAGGAACGAAAAGGATGAAGTGGCCTGCGGGGCGACCCAAGCGCTCGTTTCGAGAGAATTTGGTGCGAAATCACACAGATTCATGTGCCTTCGTTGGATCTATATTCAGCTGACTCGCCAGCCGGGATCGATCGGCGGTGCTTCCGGTGTGTGATAGCTTTTACGTTTAGCGGTGTCGCCGCTCTCGATGGGATGAGCTCATCGTCCATATTCGATGCTGTTGCTACTGCATCATTCTCTGCGGAAGCCCAGCTCGAACGAGCTCCAGGGAAGTCGACACACTGTTGATGATGAGGGAAGCGATACTGACGTGTTCACAACCTCATGGATCGTGATACAGCAGATTTTCGTAATGATGGAGCTCAGGTATTGGTGGGACTCAGCGGAACCATGGAATTGATTTGAATGCTCAAGTTTGTCGTCTCCCGCATCAGGATTGGAATGACTTCTGGTCGGCAGCGGTGCCACGGCGCCCTTTTTCCTCGTCAGGACACGAGTTGGATGGCGTTGTCTTTGGGTCGACCGGGATGAGCGAAGGGCGATCATGACTCATTCGGGATCTCCCTCGTTCTCGCTCGAAACGCCGGGATACTCAACGACCGTCAAACCGATCGATCTCGATACAAGGTGGGCGAGTTATATGGCGTCGAGGTGTCCCAGAACCAAACTCGGATCGATCAAGCCGCTTCATCAAAAATTCACGTCTTTCTGATCGCTGAGAGAGCTCCCCTCGATTCCGGTTCCTCGCGGGCCCGTTCAAAGCATTTCAGACTTTCGCTGTTGCTGTTGAAGAGGACGAGAATTGTAAACGAGCTAGAGGGGAACATGCTCGAGGGATTGAGTGATTCCGAATCGTATTCGGTTTTGAAATTCGTCGGCGTTGAAGTCCCGAGGGCATGATCGGCGCAAATATATAGACGGTTGACGGTCGTTGGCTGTTGAATGTTTAGCTCGTGGTGTTTCGGCAGTGCATCAATGAATGACGTTCAGGCGTATTGGAACGCATTGAAGTTGAACTATGTATCTATTGGAACCAACTCGCCAATGTCCAGGCAGCATTGGCTGCCCTTTCAGAGCCATGCGATGATCGACAAGCAAACGGAAATGATTGAATTACTATGGCCAAAAGCTTTTCGGAATGTAATGGATGTTCGGAAAGATTTTTATCGCCTGAGCTCTTTTGGCAGACATTCCTGACTCGCCGTGTTCCTCCCTGCCCTCACCGTCAAGTTCCGCCATAAAGAATCAAAGATCCGAGTCGCCAGCTCGGAAGACCTCGAATAAGTTTTGGGGTAGTCTCTGGAACAAGCTTCTGCTTTCTTGGCGCTCTATGCAGGAACAGTTTTGAGAAGCAGCGTCTTTCTATTGCAGGAATAATGAATTCGACTTTTATTGGATCGCCTCTGACGGTTGGGGTGCGCGAAAGCTCAATGAAGACATGCAAGAAGCGGCGGAAGGTGCCATAACGATAGAACTGGAATCTCGACGAATAGATGAATTCGACGCTTATATGCTTGGCCTCACAGTCGAGAACAATGACAGGAACCCTTGGTTTCGAGACTATTGGGAAGCTGTATTCGAGTGCAAGATCAGAAACGACTCGTCCAGAACGGAGAAAGACAATTCTTCGTTGCCTACCTGTTCTCAAAACCTAAACATCAGCGCGACCAAGGATGGATACAAGCAGGAGAACAAGGTGAGCATCTTGACCATGAGAGATATTTGGCTGAGACGGTGTGCCTCGATCTTAGCGGAAGCAGGAGCGGTGTCAGGAACCACAGCAGAATCGCAGATGTTCTCCGGCGCGAAAAGTTTGCGCCGCCGCTCTGTCCCTGACTGTCTAATGACTCAGTATAACCAGTGACTCGATAACGACTCTTGGTCTTCCCCGTACTCCATTACTTAACAAACTCCGCAGGTAATTTCTCTCTTTTTCTCCCGTCCTCCATGCCCGTTCCTTGATTATCCTCTTTTACTAGCACAACCACCGTCCGCTCCTCCGTTTTTACTGAGTCTCTCTCTCCAAATGGAGAAACTTGGACACACTCACTCTCCTCGTGCAGCTCCCTCCCCCTCCGTGGTTCAGTTCTTGCGATACACCACCGTGCCCTCATCGTCCCAACTCTCCTCGGATCACCGTCGGTTGTCGGCACGGGTGGCTACTTTTCGGTGATTCCTTTCCCTGCAAAGTCACGTAGAGGTCATTCGGTTAAGTCAACCACAGAGCGGGTTCGCTTTTCCTCTCATTCTGAACATTTCACTCACCGAGATTGAGGTCACCCAGACATGCGCGATCCTCTGCTCACTAGGAATAGCACCAAAGCTAGGTTATCCAACAACAGAGTCAATTCAAATATATCCGCCCCCATCCGTTGCAAAACTTTTCTGCGTTTCCTCCTCTGTGCCTCCAACGATCCATAATGCCCACACGATTGCATTCCACCCTTCAGGGTATACAAGGGCCTGATCTTTCTCTTGTGGAGACTTGATCGACCATTCGAACGCCGCTTCGTTCTCCAACCCTTGAGCCCTCCAACCCTCCAACCTTTGCCACGCTCAAAATTAATTCTTGAGCTAAACTTGGTTTGAGTCATCTTCTGTCGATTCCTGATCCCGGCTGCAGTGTCTGCCCGACAGGCTGGAATACAATCTGACCTGAAGTTTAAAAGCGACTGCTGCTGCCGCCCCGACCGCCGCTACTTCTGCTGCTAATGCTAGCATCTCGGAGCGCCAAAGAGAGTTTCTCCAAACTGAACTCAGGGTTCGAGCCTTCCCTTATCCGGTCTGTTCTCGGAACCGGTTCGTCCGGAAGCATCAGCTGTGTCCGCTACTTCACTTCTCTCCCTATCACCCGTGGTTCATTCGCTGGTTCTCTTGCGACAGGTGCAATTTGTGGTGGACGCGGTGTACGCCATGGCTCATGCAATTGATGATGTTCGAAAAAAGGTCTGCGGAGGGAGAAGAGGCATTTGTCCAAAGCTCAAGGAACTCGATGGAGGTCTCATCTACCAAGCTCTACTCAACGTAACATTTGTTGGTGAGTTCTTCTCTTTTGCAGCGGTTATTTCACACCTTCTCGAGGAATTGCTCCCTCCCTGTAGGTGGACGCAGCTTTGGAGCCCAAAGCTCACCTCGTTAGCGAATCCCTTCGACTGTCTCGAGCTCCGGTTCTAGATGGTTGTCACGGGCGAAAAGTTGACAGAAACGGATCCTACGTTTGCTGGCCTCCGCAGCGAGTCAGATTTCTATCTGCTCCGAGCCGAGATTCGAGCCATCGGACGTGAAACGAACAAATCTCAGGCAGTCACAACTTTTGCTCGCTCAGCCTGGATCTATCGATCGCTCGATCGAAGCAACATCTCACGAGAGATGGTCGACGGGCCAGTTCTTCATGCTCTCTGCTGGAGAACAAGGATACCCTGAGAAGATTGCGGAGATCTCCCGAGGAATATATAAACGGCGACGCAACGGTTGAGGAGAAGATCGGGGTCATGACCTTCCGGATTCACGATCGAGAACGAAAGCGGCCGTCCTCGCTCAGGTCGGATCCCGAGCGAGAACAACGCCAGTCTGGAGCTGACAGAGTCGAGGCATCGAGCGAGTCGGGAGGAAGTGTCGTCGAAGAAGCCGCGCGCCCTCGGATGAGTCACGAGGAGAGGATTCGGACCTCGGCGGGTCCGCTGCATGCTTTCCTGACCTCACCGGCGAGGGGTAGTGGCGTTGATAGGTGGCCACGGCCAACCGCCTCGCGAAGCGTGAAAGGGTCCAAACGTGTTTCTTGGCCCGCCGTAGCGAACATGATATGCGATCTAGCTGTCCGGCAGCCGCCAAATTGGGTCGCGGTAACAAGTGACTCGTCCGAGTTCTCTCCAACCTAATATCAAGCCGTTCTGCTGCCGCGCCAAGAGCAAAAGCGGCATCGACCTCCGCTAATAATAAATGTTGGGAACGGCTCGTGATCTCAGCGCCAAATTAACTTCCTCTCCCTTGTGAAAGAGGGTGTCACGGCGATGCTGACGCTGCTCCTGCGATTCGTGGAAACGACGTCGCTACGTCGACACCGATAACGATAAAGCTTATTAGCTTAAAAAGCATGATGATGGAACGCTTCGGAGAGAGTGAATTCAAGATGGCCTCCCAGAGCTGGCCGTTTTCGAGCGAAATAGGATAGTTAGCTTTTCTCGCATTTCTCTCGGTCGTCTAGAAGTTCAAGTCCGCCAGGAAGCGTGACATTTCCCTGTCGACTGGCTGGTTCGAAATCAACGAAATGGACCAGGCGGAGTTCTTCTCCTGATGCTCACCTGCCGGGCCTAGGCTGAGTTCAGTGTTCCTGCCGCTTCTTTTCACCTCGGTGCCATATTTGTTTCCGTGTGATAGTATCTTTAGGATGTTTGCTGCCGTGGAGGAACCCGAAAAGAATCAAGGAGATGTTCCCGAGGGAGCCAATTCCGCAAAGAAGTGCAGACGTGCCAAACCGCTGTATTACCGCGGAGAATGTCATCACTCCGGAGTCGGTCGGGGGCACCAAATAATCTTCCGTCTCTTCTTTCCGCGTTCTCGGCTCGACACTCCATGTTAAAACCTGAACCACAAGCCTATCGCGCACTGCTTCCGGCGGACTCGGCCTCGAGACGCGCTTCAAAGCTAGTATCGAACGCCTATTCCCTTCGAATATCCCAAGACGGACCTCAGCGTTTTCGCCGAATATCCGAGCCGTTATCGCGGCTTCTTTGTCGATCGGGAAAACATTCAAAATCAATGTGACCATTGAAGCATCGATGGACTTCGACGGACACCGGTACCGGGAGGGAATACATATGAGAACGACATGTCATCGAAATTAAGTGCGCTCCACGGGACTGAATACTTTCCCCCTTAGAAATTGCTGGAGCTCACTCCATTCGGTCCGGTTTCGTTGGGAAAGTGACTCTGGAACAACTCTGCGGACCGCGTCGCAAGAACCGCGCGCGTTCATGGGCTCTTCAGAGCGGAACTTGATGATTGAGAAGAATGGAGCGGTGCCCACCGCAAACAAAAATTTCCGATGGCGACTCGAGACCAAGAGCTGCGAATCGAGGACATTTTTTTGGTTGCACATCGATGGGAGGAGTCAAGGAACAAACTCAACGACTTCAAGGCACAGATCGATCTTGGAAGGTCCTGAAGATTCCAGTACCTCTGCGCCGCTCCACTGATCACACAGAATAGCTCAAGAACTTACAAGTCACAGACTGCGGCAAAATCAGCATTTGACAGGACCTTGTTGTGATGACTGTCCTCATGGATATAACATATTCGCTTCCGGTCTATCCGATCGCGGATTGCGGGCCCCGGGTTGTGAGCGAGCAACTTCCTCAGCTAAAACATCGATGAGCAGAGTTGGCTGCGTTTAGTGCTGTGAGCTGACGTCAGTTCCTGATTTGAGGCGGTAGCTATACGATGTGAGTGACGGTCGCAATGCGCTTCGAACCCCGTCGAGAAGGAACTTCTGAGCTCTTGGGAGGTTCACATACCCGGTACTCCTATCCGTATGGGGGACTTGACTGAGTTCCGATCGAGGTGGCTGGTTCCCGCTACAAAAACTTTCAAAAACAAGACCCCATCCTCACGCACCTGAAGACTGCGCCTGAGATGTGACTGAACCTAGCGATCTCGGACTCCTCAGAGAAAGGCCTGTCAGGCGCCAACCAGACAGGTACCACTCAATGATGTCGAAGCTGCACGTTCCCCTGAGGGAGCTGAACGCTGAAAGGTAGCGACACAAACGCGCGTGTTGCCCTCGTCACTGAAACGTGAATTATTCGATAGTCGATCGAGTCGAATAAGGTGCGCTCATATCAGAGTGTGAGAAGAAAATTATGAGTTCTAGATCTACGACCAGATCGATCTCGCAATCACCTCCAAAAATTATGGTCAGATCGACCTCGGAATCATGTGTCCGTGTTCGGTTTGCCGTAGAGGCGAGGCAAGAACCCTCGATTGAGCCTCGTCCTGATTCCTCTTATCGTCCTGATGGCTCTCCTTCTTATCAGATGCTTTTGCATGAAAGCTTCTTGCATTTCTTTGGCGAGGAGTGTGCACCAACTGTGCGCGAAGGTCTTGATGATACATGGGTTGGCATGTAGGGTGGGTCGGGGGTTACGTCGAGACGCACGGGACTCTCCCTCATCTCTCCTGAGTATTGAGTCATTCTGAACAATCGCACTCCTCATCGACATCGGCGATAATATGTATCGGGCGATCTGACTCGACTCGTTTGCTTTTCTTTCCTGGATAGGTTCAAATAGTCTCGCTGGCAGAATCGAGGCTGTAAAGGAATTCTCTCAGTCGTTCATTTTTTTTCTCGGCGCCCCGAGATCATAGTTTGCCCACTCTTATCTTGAAGAATTAGCCATGTTGGGCCTACTGTCAGATTCCACTCGCATCATTCGCGCGAGGTGTATTCGAGGCACGTTTCATCCAGCACTAACTGAAGCGCTCATTCTCATTGATTTCTCTCCAGCTGTAACGCCATCTCCTCCCGCTGTCACCTCCTTTGGCTACTCTTCGACTCGAACCAACGCTCCAGGGTTTTCTCCGTTGAGGTTCTGAGAGGGTCCTAGAGGCTCTACGGGGCTCACGCGGGCGTTCAGTCGAACAAAGAATGAGCTCCGGCAAGGGTGGTGGAAAGGAGGGAACGCCAGACCAGCGATTCTATTCTGATCGGAGCTTGCTTAGTATATGATAGAAATATGTGAGCTGTTCTACGTAGCGAACGACATGGTCCTCCGAATTGGTATGATTTCTCCATGAGGACCTTTTTGGACTCATCAGTACCTCCGAGAGCTTTCAAGAACCTCGAATACAGAGCTCGACGAAGATATAGTTTGAACCTAACTTATTTCAACCGAAACTTGAGTTGCTCGCCGAAAGCTGTGTCGGACAGATTTATCACCACCTGTGTTCTGTCGACCAGTCTATAAGACATTCGGAGTCGGTGAACGACACGTAGCAAGCTCCGCCAGTCTTGTGAAAATAATGGTACTTGTTCATGGCTGGGCGCGGATCGGATCTGCGCTATGGACGGTTCGATCGATGAACAGAACAGAGCGAGGCGAGCAACAGCACGCGGAGAGATATACCACAGCGACGTAATCAGGAAGAGAAACATCGTATTGGGCAGAGCTAAGAGAGACTTGAGTGATTGATTCTGATTCCAGAAATCCCTCTAAATGACGACTCCGCTCTCCGACTTGAGCGGAACATTTCCGGACAAGCTAAATTCTATCACGGCACAGGGCACCCATATGAAATGGCTACAGTTCCTGATGAGAGGTACCAAATAGGAGTCAAGCGGCCCGAACGTTCAACTGTAACGTTTCATCGTCCGTTTTCGTGTCCGGAGGACGCGGTGAACTCGAAGGGAGTCCCTTCGGAAGTTCAGTCATCGGTTCCTTCCTCCATTCGCCAAGAGCGCCGACTAACCAACCAATATTCTCTTTCGCTCGTTTTCTCACTCTCGATCTGAATATCGGATCAAAAACCAACGTGGAATCGCTTCTGAATTCTCGAACGGCCGAGAATCAGAGAAAAGAGAAATATCCCACACGGAGCGATCAAGCCCGAGAAGAAAATATTCGAAGCAGAGATAGGGCAAAGATCGCTCTGAAGAGTGATCACTCATGGATCCCAGATGGACGGGGCATTTGTAATCGAAGGTTCAAGGCTGCTCCGCTCAATTTCTCGTCTGCATTCGTTCCCCGCCTCATATGTCGCCAGTTTTCCTCTCCCATCGAAAGCGAACACACGCGATGCAAACGAGCGGGTCGGGGATCGGAGGGAGCTTTGATTGGATTCAGGATCTCACGCCGGAACAAGCAAGGCCGTTGAATTCATCAGACAGCTTTATCGCTGGAGGAGGGCGCGAAATGGAACGGAATCATCGTTCGAGCGGGAGTTCCAAAGATCCCCGATCGCGGGCTAGAGCCAGGAGCGCCGTCGATTCCTCTGGCTAGGTATCCTGAGTTCCAGCGCTGCCTCTGCCGTTGATGGAGCGATGAAGCGGGATGATTTCGATCGGGGCTCCTGAGAATGAGACACCACAGACCTTTCAGAGCCGTTCAAGCACTGTTTCGCGTAGGCTTAGCATTGCAATTTCTCTTATTCACCCGCATCCGACGTGATTGACGTTGGTCCCGAGGACCAACCGCTTCGTGATCGTAGAGAACTCCAGAGGGACTCCCGAGGGAGGATCCTGAGCGGTCATGGGAGCCGGAGCTCAGCAGTCCTTCAGACACGGCATGTATGAACGAAACTCCTTCCGGTGACATCCTTCAGGTGATTCGCGGACAATCGCAATGTCGCGTTTGAGCCCCGTCCCGGTGTTTGGCAAGAACGATTTCTTCTGCTGTTCCTTCCATACGAATGACGTGTGTGAGTGCGCTCGGCAGCTGCGTACCTACTCTCGGCTGTTTCGGTGCTGTCTGGATTCGACATCTGAGCGACCCAGGCAGGCGACAGCCGCAGCTACGTCGTCTGGGAGCAGCTCGACGTCGCGGCAATCCTTGTTTCACCAGAGCGCACACTTGCTCGTCGTCCCGCCTCGATCCCTTCCCCTCCACCCGATATAGCCGTGGTCCGGATGATTCCGTTCCGGTCATATATTCGACAGAGTACTCCGTCGCGACCCGCCGACTCATGCACAGCTTACCCACCAAGAGAAGCCGGGGGTGGCTAAACCCGGTTTTCCTCCACTTGTCAAACGGTAATTGGTCTTTGACCAATTCTTGTGCTTCGGAGGGCGTGTGTGCTGCGCGTGGATTAACGCCGACAGCCGCAGGAGGCTTGTTGCTGGCGCCTTAGCGACAGAGCTACGGTGTCGATGGGGCAGAGCTAAGCTGTTTCGCCGATCCGACTTGCTGACTGTTCACTTCCAGCAACAAGCGGATGATTTGGCGAGCCCCGGACAGAAAGCCCCGTGGAGTGCTTCTTCACATTGAATGTGCTAAGAGAACTGCCACAACGCTCCTAGTGTCGAGAAGCTTTCGAAAACCGCCTAAAGTAGACTTTCTGTCAATTCCTCGTAGCCTGCGCGTTCCGCCGGGCAACATTGGTCAGCGGAAGGGACGGAACAGCGAAAGTTCCGAGCAAAGGAGCGTCTCCGACGAGTTTTATTTTGTAACGAAACGTTGGAGGGAATAACGCGTCCGCCGCCTCTCGTTCCGAACGCGCGGAGATGTTGCATTGGAGGCGCTATGGAGGGAGGAAAGCTCGCGAGCGTGGGAGGTTCCGATGGCTCGTCGCCAACCCTTCGAGGAATCGGGATCGTCTCCGTGGAAAATAAGAAACTCCGACCTTCGGAAGTCGGCGAGCTCAAGAACCCCTCGGCCGTGGTGGTGATGAACACGTGACGAAGCCAATGGCGGCTCTCGCACAACTTCCCGGCACAAGGATCGAATCAGCAGGAAATGACTCAAGTTGCGAGTATGGAGTGGATACAAATAACAAGCGGGAAACTTATGTAGCTGACGCGCCAGTGGCAGCAGCGACGATATCATCGACGGGTCGAGCGCTCCGTTTTAATTGCGACCAGCGAACTTTACTTCTGCGAGAGAGCTGCTCTCTGTTGCTCTCGGAGCGAGTTCTTCTCCAGAGGTGCCGTTTCACCAGAGTCATTTCATCGCTTGTTTTATTCGCTTCCACCGTCGGGCGCATGTCGAGTACGACATCTCACTCTTATCGTCTGTTCCTATACGCCGGCCGACAACGAGTCGACGATGAGTCCCAGATATAAAAAGCGAGCCGGAGGAACAGCTTATGGAAAAACCGCAACTCCAGCTAGCAGACGGACGGCGCGAAGGAAGAAGAGAAGCAGCGGTTGAGGCAGCCGCGGCGACTCCATCTTTTTGTCCGTTCTTTATGCGGATATCAACTCCTCCATGAAGGGTCGAGTTTCCGCCATAATTTGAAACCCAATAAGATCCCCAGCTATCCGGCTTGTTCGCCGGTCCTTGGACGGGCGCAGTGAACGAACGAGCAGACCGACGACGGACGAAAACTGGTAGACGAGTGGATCGCTATCATCATCAGAATCCTCTTCCTCCCCGAGGTTCGCAGACGGGCTCGGCTGCCTCGCGAGGCCGCGCGGAGGCCGAAAAATCTTGAAAGACTCGAGTCAGCCAAATCGCGAGATCGATGTCAGCTCTGCCGACTGGCGCACAGGGAAACCTTAATGAACGAGAGTGGTGTGCTGCTCATCAAGCTCGCCAGCACCGCTAAACGAATAGGGACGCCGGAAATTACGGGAATCACGGGTCGAACACATCAGAATATGGGAAGACGGGATCGCGTCCATCAGATCTCATCGTCCCGCTCCTGTTCCTTGATCCATCCTCGTTTGTTCATTCGCCTTTCTCTGGTGTATGCGTGAGAATCGAGTGCCGAAACATAAATCGGTGGGCATTTCACGGCTCATCGAACCGGGCCGATCGAGGTCGACAGTAGATGATCGCGATTTCAGGAGCTTCCGATAATTCCGCACTGAAGTTCGGATAGGTACTTGGAATGGAACGGGGGTCGACACACTGCGCAAAGTTGCTCGTCCAGCAGTTTGACCCCGACAACTCGGCAACGTCTCACTCTTCAGACCACTGAGGAGCAGGCTATGACGCTGAGCATCTGAGCGACTGGGGGTTTTCTTGAGTTGAAATTGCCGTTCCGAGCTCCCAGGAAGGGATGAGATTCGGTCGCGCTCCGAGACGGAGCAAATTGAAGGCCGCGACATCTTATTTGCGTCCGCGCTAATCTGTTCCAATGAATTTTTAATCACGATTCGCCGAGTCGAAGCAACTCATATCTGGTTTATGAATTCTCGGGTTTGCTGACGCCGCAAACCGCGCTTTTAGAACCAAGACTCACTCTCTGGTCAGCTCTTCCTAGATTGACCTCCGGCTCTCCAAATATCGAAGCGGCGCTTGGCTCATCACGGAGTCGGCGTGATGGACGACAACGTTGCCCCGAGCGAGGCTTTCGGGCCGTGTCAGCCGGGAGCGGGGACGACGACGAATCGGGAAGAAATGCTTGTGCCCGTAGAAACGAACAGGGAAAACTGACCGCGCAGGTTTCACTTCTGCGGTTTCGTATCAGGAGTCGAAACCTCGAGCTGAGTCTCCGAGTTTTTGACTCCGTTGGGTTGAGAATCTCGGCATTGTAGAATTCCCTTCTCAAGTTCACTTTCCGCCAGAGCTTGAATCGCCGGATTCGTTCGAGACATCGTTCAGCGGTTGGAAATGCAGGCGGAATTAAGTTCGCGGCCGCTCTATCGAATCCCGATTGAGCCCGACCAAGATCTCGTCCAACCAATCAGGAATCCGCTGGGCCCTCGGATCGTACAGAACTTATGAGCTGTGAACGCGCTCCACCCCAAAATCTCGATGGTGACAGCGAGTGCGAACGCCCCGCGAAAGACTGACTGTTTCGGCTTCGCGCGCGGGATAGCTCAACAAGGGACAGGAAGAGGTGCTGATTGAATCTTTCGGCTCGCGCTACGTTTTACTCATCAGTAGCGGCATCAAAAGCATTGCCAGTGACGGCAACTACTTTGGCTTGGGTATCAACGTAATCCGTTGAAATTAATTCTCAACGAAGAAACAGAAAGGGGTCGCTGGGGCATGAATGCGATCGCGGCCGCCAGGCGAGCCCCTCTCAGGCCGCCGTCCTCGCACCCTCTCGGGCCGTCTGTAGAGTGCTCGATCTGATCCAGTCACATCACTACTAATTCTTTCGAGCTGCCTGTCGTCGTTTCTTTTCCGGAGGTTTCTCCGTCGAGCGCCACTCTCAATTTCTGCCCGATGATCGGCTGCTCCCGTCGTTGTTGCTCCTGGCTCTCTTTGTTGTAGCTCCCTCCGAACTGCTCGGAAACCCCGGAATTGAGACGAGAAGCGAAGCAGGAAGATGGAGAATCACGCGAAAGCAATTGGGGAATTTGCGACAGAAAGCTCTGCGACGAACGAAACTAACGACGAGGGCGCCAAACTGCGAAAAAGAAGAAAGGTCTGGGGAAGGTGAGGAGGAAATGGGAAAAATTGGATGATGAGGGGAATCGGGAAGCGCCCACCGAAGTAAGTGCGGCGAGCTCGGGAGGTCTGCGACAGAAGAAACAGCGGATGGCAATCGACGGCGCGGGGAAAGCTGCCTGACGGCGTTTGATAAACAAATAATAATAACTGCGGCAATAATAACGCATTCGTGCTGACGCCGAAGAAATTGCTCACTGGCCTCGACTTGCGACTGCCGAAACCTGAGCGGGCTCGTGCGGGTGATCGGGGATGGCTCGTGCAGTCCCTGCCTGCTTTTCGTGCAGAACGTGCGTTCGCGTCGCACGAACTTCCAGCTTGCCCATTGGTCGTCGCGCAGACGGCCAGGAGGAAGGCGCTTTGATGAGCTCGATCCACTCCGAATCGGATGAAGCTCCGTCTGGGCGCCTTTTAAGGCGCTGATGGCGAGCTCCACAGCGCAAGTAACGGTGTCCGATTGCCAGTCTCGATTCGAAGGAGTCTTCTCCGTCAGAGCTGCTCTCTCAGTGTAACTCCAGCGGCCGCTTTGTCTCTGGGCGGATGAGCACAATTATTCTGGGAGCTAGGGGCGAACGTCAAGGAGAAGAACATCGAAGCCCTCAGCACGGATCCGTGGCAAGCAGGATCATCTCGAAGCGATGGACGAAGAATTTCGACCGAGGTCGGACGCCTCTCCCTCGGGTCAGCCTCAGAATGAAGCTATCCGGGTGAGGTTTCGGTAGTTTCGGTGATGACTGTGTCCGACCTGAAAGGATGTTCCTCGAGAGATTCAATGAAGACCCCGAGCTCAGAGCACGGTCTGGATCCTCGTGCCGATCGGAACCGCCGAATCTTTCAAGGGATAAGGTTCGAGTGAGGGGAGCCGGACGGCTGGTCGCCCGGATGCTATAGAAGGGAACGATGTGAACAGCAGAGCATTACAGCCCTCCAGGGAGAGCCAATATCTATAAAGGAGCTAATAATATCTCACGCAGTAGTATCCTATATAAGAACGACTTCTGGATTGATATGAGGGGGACAGATACAACAGCGATCACGACTCCGGAAGGGAGCGGCAAGTTGGCCGAAAAGCCAACAGTCCGACCAGAAAGCTCTCCAATAACATCGCAAACGAACATCTGCTGCATGTGATAACGGACACTGGAAATACTCTCTGGAGCCGAGCGAAACCCAACTATGTGCTCGAAACTGTTCGTAGTTAGCTCGACGGCCTACTCGCCACGTTGGAGCTGACCCACATAGTATATAAAGCCACAGCTTGGGAGGATAACATCGATCGCTTTTGAAGCAGCAACAAGCCTCGCGTGGAATGCTGGTCGGGCGGCTGCCCGATGACCAGTTTATTGAATACCTCAATAGATTCCTACGTGTCCTCGTTTCCCATCCTTCCCTGTTTCCTCCAATACTCAGCCGAGTGCTTTCATTGTTGTGCACTCATCGCCGTTCGCTCCTAGACTCATCTGGACCTCCATCCCGATTCTCATTCACTGTCTCGGCTCGGTTGCCGAAACCGAGCTCCATCGATCCCGTCCAAGACTTCTCCGATGACGTTCACACACATGAGGTGGAACGAAAGAGACTCATTGTCAGTCTAAGGAAAATGCTCAACAGCAGAAGCTAAATAGGAGACTGGAGAGCAGAGGGTGAGAAGGTAGAATCGATTCTCTTCCGGCTGGCTCGTTCCTCACCGAGGGGGACGTCGAGCTGAGCGAGAATGAGGCCGACCGTCCGTTCAACCGACCGACCGAGTTTCCCCTGCGCAACTCGGGGAGTCACGATCTGAGATATTTTCCCTCTTGGCTATCGAACCCTGTCGGCTTTTATTTGCTTCGAACGAGCTTCGACAATGTTCGAGAATGACCACTAATACGGCAATCTCAAGCTTGTGCTCTGCGAGAATATTTCTGCTCCGGAGAATGCGGCCAGAGGCGGCTTGCGACTCGAAAAGTTTATTCGGAGGGAACAGCCGATCCATAGGTGTGTGTGTGCACCGGAATACGCGGAGTTATACGGCGTGAGCGAGCTGAATGGGCTCAACAAAACCTCATAATCACAACCATACAAGAATATGGTGCGTCTCTCGGCGCTTTTCACATGGGTCGCATCCCCAGGGGGTGCGTCCTCGCGGGAGCCGGCGGAGAGAGAACGGACTCAAGCGAGCTCCGGGAAAAAGGACTGCTCCGTAACCTCTCCCAGGCTCCGTAGGAGTGTCGCCCGCCAAGCTACGTGGGACAATGCGTCGGCTGCAACGCAGACGATCGTGCTAATGATTTACGGACACAGCTTTGGATGAGTGCCAGTAACGCTCCGGCACGGACTCATTGAACTGAATTATAGGGGGCTGAACTATCGCGGACAAATTACCGGGGCGGGGGTACAGCGAAGACAACATGTCATTTGCGCCGGATCGGGTGAGCTCGAATCCAGGCGTCCGTTGGCGGACGGGCCCCGCTAGGTTGGCTCTTTGATTCGCTGGATGGCTCACTAAACGACCGGCAAGACGAGCGAGCCCCGCCGAGGGCTGGGAGACAGGAAAAAATCTGGCGGTTTGTATGTCTTAGGCCGAGCGCCTGGCTGTCCGCCGCGGCCGCGAAGCCCGCGAGTAAGCTCTGCGGGATCGATATTGATCCAAGGCTCGGCGTTGGAATAACAGGTCAACGCAGCGACAACAGCGGCGGTGATCACTTCAACGAAAAGACACCTCGCTGGCGCGAATGCTTACTCGCTACAGGCGCAAATCAATACGCAACGCCTCTTAATCTCCCGCCGAGTTCCGATCGAACTCGATTCGGCGCCACGTTCGCTCGCGTTCGAGCATTTCGATTCTTCAACTAATTGGGGCGCAAGCGGATCACGGTGTGAGCTCATTCGACGGAATGCTGCTGTGATGGATCATCACCCCAAGGATGGAGTCTCGTCAGCCTGCCGTAGCATCGATCGCCGATCCCAATCGATCGACTCATATTTATCGGCGTCTGAAGCTCTGAGAGCACGGCAATCCTTGAAATAGTCCGATAGCGCCAATAGTTGAGCCTCACCGTTCGGGAAGACATCTCGAGTATTCCGATAATGCAACTTCTGAACCAATTATCCAGGCGCTGACCGAAGCTGCTTCGTTTTTTTCTTCGTTTCGTTGGGACCGCTCAGCCCTGAAGCGATCGAATCAAGGAAAACTGACTTTTCCCGTCCCTCTTACAATCTCGGCTCTCTCTCCTCGCGGTTTCCCCCTCGCTCGCTGTGGATGGGTTGTCTTGTTGTGATTGCGGAGTGCAGCGGAGGAACAAGCAGGGAAGAGACCCTTCGGTTCCCGGATTGAATAAGCTACACTTGTGTAGGAACCCGAGTTGTTCCGTTGGTACAGGTGTTGCGTTCTGTACCTGCCCACCGACCAAGGGAGCTGCCAACCGACCGGTCGACCAACCTGCCCACGACCGGAGACGTATAGCCCAATTTACATGAGAAAGAAAATTCTCCTGCCGCTCGGAAAACACGTCCGTATCAGTGCGGAGAAAAGGTGCTGGATAAGCTCAACACCTGGCTCCAACTGCACACGCGGTCGCGAGAGGGAAACCAGTGGTGTCACCCAACTCCTTCGCAGAGGACCCGATTCGTGGTCGGGCCAAAACCCGGGAGCGTCCGCAAATAGTTGCGAGCCCGCTCAAGGTTTCGTCGTTCAGGAATGTGGTCGAAACGTGACTTCGTCGAGCTGGATGCCTCCCCAGGACTCGAATAACGATGTAATCATCAAGCGTGCTGACACCTACGTTGATGTCTTATCTGCCGTTAGTCGAGTTTCAGATAGGCCTTCGATTCGGCTGCAACGGATGTCACGGGACGGAATGGTATGAATGACGTGGAGAATGGCGACGACGCGAGCCAGAGCTGAGTCTGCGCCGAGAGAGTGAGGTCTTACACGATGACAGAACGCGTGTATGAAGTGTTGTTTAGAATGCTGATCACCTTCTGGATAGCCAGAAGGCCCGGTGCTCGCTGAATCATCTCGAGGATCGAGGGGGAGCGGTCTTATCCTGGACCGAAACGTTCGCTCCTCGATCAGCATAACTGCTGGACCTCCGGGGATGGAAATCGAGGATGCTCTGAGAAGTTTCCGAACAGGTTCAGGAATCGGGCAGAAGGCTTTTGCAAAGGAAGTATCCTGCCTGCCCCACCCTTGAGCGGTCAAAACTTTGCCCTAGCCCATTGATGATGGCCTGGCAAGCGATCTCCTGCCGGAATCGGGAATCGCTTCCAGGAAGACAGGCACCCGAGTCAGCGAGCGGGAGACCCCCGCCTGTTCGTCGTCTGGGGCTGGCGAAGAGCCGCTGAACTTTCGACAATGACCCGCTCTATGAAACAAAGAGGCCAATCCGTAACACGGTATTACGCCCGGCTTGTCGAGTTCTCGCCTGATTCGCTGTAATGCGCTCAAAATCATTCCCATGGCGATCGGCTGCAGTCGTGTCGGCGAACTCCTCGAGCAGACGAGTCGCGACCAGGAATCATGTGTACCGAGGAAAAGCAGCTCGATTGTGACGGTGGAGGAAATAGCGAGCCAATCCGCCTTGAGAGACAGACGAGAGTAGGAGATTCGACGACCAAATCAACCAGTGCAGTGGGAGAATCCGCAAACACTACCCAAACTCATACGATTGTGGACGAATGGGCCAACGGACAATTAGGGAAGCGGGCGGGGAAGCGGTACACGGAGAGCCACGTAGTTATTGACTGACGAAGCGTTATCGCGATGCTACGTGAGCTATCTCGCTGGTTATTGAGAGAAGAAGAAAGTAAAAACGGAGCGGGCCGAGAAAGGCGATGTGGACGAAGCAGACGAGAAATATCCTTTTCTCGTTTGTTCCTCAAGAGAGTAATTTCACCTCGTTCTTCCGAGGGATCAGTGTTAGTGCTTTTTCTTCGAGTGTCTGTGGGAGCCTCCTAGGGCCTTCGGCGTTGCTACAAGTCGAGCATGGTATTTGTCTGAGAGCCTCCGCGGAATCAGGGATTCCAGATACAACTGGAGCGGGCTCGATCGAGTCAAGTTCGATTCGTTGACTAACACCTCGGTGCCTAATGACGCTCGAGAATAAGTCGTCCTGCCGGCACCTCTACGGCAGGAACGCGGCCACTCCACTGCCTATTGCCCTGCTTGAGTGTTTCGAAGACGCCGAGGAGCTGTATGTGCCGATATGGTTAGCTCAACGAATAACTTCGAGGACACCTGATGGAAGCCGATTCGCGATTTTATGGCGGGCGGAGACAAATATCCGGAACGAAACCGTTGCGGGCAATTCCACAACCGCAAGCTACGCCTCAGAATCGGTGTGCAGCGTCAGGGAGGAAACAGTCCATGCGGACGGCGAGCACTGAGTGAGTGGGGCTTCAACGCTCTGGGTAGAGGCCAGATGCAAAATCGGCAGGAGAGTGCTCTCATGGCTCATTTCCCGAGTACACTCTGCTGAAAGGCAACATCGATCGGATACGGAGACGAACACGAATTCCTGCTTGGATGGAGTCCGTTCTGGCATTTTGAGCTCATCACTCAAGAGTGTCACAGCATAGTTTTTATCTGAAACACTGTGTTCGATTCCAGATCTTGTCAATTCGACCGTCCGATTTGACGAAAAAGGCGACGGTCAAGCCCCCTATATAATTTACAACTATCGACGAAGCAACGTCACCGGTGAATTCCATTATGAACGTGTTGGAAAATGGCTAGCGGTAGACGAAGGTCTTCATCTCAACGCCGAAGAGATACGTTTCGGGAGCAAGGAAACCCATGATAGGTGAGAACGATTCCGAAATATATTTACTCGACCCCCCCCCCCTTGAGCAGCTTTCGGGCAGAGCAGATTCGACGATCAAGCCGATAACGAAACCACTCTTTCCTGTTGCAGAATAATTCCCGTTTCAGTTTGCTCGGCGGAATGCGGCGTGGGCGAAGTGAAAAAAGTCCAGGCTGGCGATCATTGCTGCTGGATTTGCACCCGCTGCGAGCCGCACGAGTATGTTCTCAACGAAAGCACGTGTGCTGATTGCGGCGAATCCCGATGGCCGCATACGGACAAGAAGTCCTGTTTTGATCTCGAACTACAGTACATGCAGTGGGAAAGCCTGTTCGCAATTGTGCCCATCGGAATCGCCCTACTCGGCATTCTTCTAACCAGTGGAACTATCGCCGTTTTCATCCGCAACAACGAGACTCCAATCGTGAAAGCTTCAGGACGTGAACTCAGCTACATGCTGCTGTCCGGAATCCTAATTTGCTACTTGATGACGTTCGTCCTGCTTCTCAAACCAGCTCCCCTCAGCTGTGCCGCCCAGAGGTATTGCACCGAATCTCAGCTTGCATCTAGTTTCGGAGTCGACTGTAGTGAATCCCGATCTTGTTAGACGGAGTTTCCGTGTATTGTGCCGAGAGTACTCCGATCGAGGAGGCATGATAAGACATACGCGATGAATCGAGCTATGTCCCGAAAACCCCTCGAGTCCATCCGTGCGGCCTCGAGTGTTCTTCGCTTCCTCATCGTCGCAGTTTCAGTTCATCGGCGGAATCACTCTGTGCTCGGTCTCGATAAACACGTGACGCGTAGACTTCCCGCGCGGAAGTTGTCCACGTACATATTGTATGTCGGCGAGCTGAACTGCGAAATTTATTGCCGACGGCGAGTTTGGCGCCGTTTGCCAGGTGCTGGTGCTGTTCGGGAATAGACTCTTCCCACAGTCCAACAAGATTCATTGACCGGATAGATTCGCTGGGAGCCACAGGTTCGCGCAAACCGTTTGTGATAACTTGGCGCGAACGAGTTCGCAGAAGTTGCGGTCGAACGCTACGCTCGGACACAGCTATCTGTAAAGCCTGAGACCCCCGGAGCCGACTAACCAATATCAGGCAGCAGCTGTTGCCCTCTGCACCTGCACGCGTATAATCATTCGCGCGGCCTTCCGTTAACGGCCCTTCATACGGACAGTAAAGTCGTTTACTCTACGCGACCGACGAGCGGGGACGCTGGATGGCCGCTTGCTCACTTCCTTATTTCCTCCGTGTCGTTCACAACAAGCAAGATCACTTCCAGTTCGCTGGACAAGTGCACGCGCGATTGCTCCCTGATAAGATAACAACTGACCTTTGCCAGCGAGCTGCCTGTTGGCCGGGAGGATGCGGACCGGGCTGCTGAACGTCAAACCCTGTGACTTGCCGACGACGAGACTTCTGTCTCGTTTCCGTCAGCGCGGCTTTCTTTGATGGCGATTATGGGAGCTGCCCAGACAGCGTCACGTGTCTAATGATGGTTTTTGTCCGCTTATCTTGCAGATTTGGAGTCGGCCTAGGATTTTCGATCATTTACGGATCCTTGCTTACGAAAACCAACAGAATCAGCCGAATCTTCGATTCTGCCAGACGCTCCGCTCGCAGGCCTTCGTTCATCTCACCAAAGAGCCAGATGATAATCACCTGTATGCTGATATCCGTGCAGGTAAGCTCGATCGCGAATTCTATGATCAGCGTTCTCCGGGAGCTACGAAACGCGGGAATACTTCCTGCTTCGTCCCTGACCCGCCGACTCGGCCTAGGAGCGATACTCAAAAGAAAGCGAAGAACGCAACAACTTTCGGTAGCATGACTTCGAGGAAGCTAATGTTGATCCCGGGGGCGAGCAGCACTATGGAAACCAACAACGGCCGTTGCTGACCCGACACTCCAATTTCATCCATACATTTGCATCCGAATCCGAGTGCTTCGGGACTCTGGAGCAATGGGCCTCTGTGGAAGGCTCGTGACGCGAAGACACGCGACGGTGCTGCCTGCCATGAATCATCCGATTTTCTGATTCATACATCAATTGCGGGCAATGCGAGCAAACGGCTCCAAACCCGAGCACTAACGGTGGACTCGATCGGCGTGTAGAACCTATAAGGTCGAGCTTGTTCGCGTCCCTTGTGATCTAGTTAGACGTCCAAGGCGCCGGAGTTGGTCAAGCGCTCGTCCAGGAACAGAAATCCACGGAGTATGCATGAACATGGAACGCAGGCCCCATCGATCTTTTGGGGAATCAGTTCACTAATAACTCATTCGACGCAGGTGGTCGCCACTCTGATTTGGTTTCTACTTGAACCGCCGGCAACACGAACTGAATATCCGGAAGGACGCCGAAACCAAGTCATTCTTAAATGCAAGATACGCGATTCATCGTTTCTGGTCTCCCTTGTGTACAATATGTTCCTGATTACGACCTGTACGGTATACGCCATCAAGACGCGCAAAATTCCCGAGAACTTCAACGAGTCCAAGTTCATCGGGTTCACCATGTACACTACCTGTATCATATGGCTAGCATTCGTTCCAATTTACTTCGGCACCGGCAACAACTTCCAGGTAAGCTCGAGGACTCCTGGCGGGTCCTGCGCGCTCTCTTTCCAGGAAGCCGATCTCCTCCCAACCTTCCGGAGTCATTGTTTTTCGCTGCTCGGAATACGGAGTCGAGGAGCTGCGGCAGGCGTTTATCTACCGGGACATGACGCTATTGCCGAGTGAGCCTATTGGCCCCTATCTGTCGTTTGGACGGTCGATCGGTCGCAGTGACTGACTGTGTAGACATCCTTCCTGCCATATGCACCAGGACGCGATGTGCCATGAAATCACAAAGCTCATACCGTCTGATCGGTGTCCATTTCGCCATCGCTTCCGTCGCAGTAATCCCCCGAAGACATAGCCCGGGAGAACTTGTGGGGTATTTTCCAGACCATCACACATCCTGCTTGCTCAGGCGGGTCTCTGTGATTTTCCTCGCCTGCCCGACTGTCTCCCAGCCATCCGAGCAGTCGGAGCCCTCGCAAAGGAGAACTTTCTCAGGCTTCCAGGACCTCTTTTTCCCCGCAACAAGGAAAAAGCAGCCGTGACAGGCCAACTTCCATCTTTTCCTCGCTTCTTCACGGCGTTCGGTCCCCCAAGATTGTCTCCCGACTCCCGTTGGCTTGCGGAGATTTACGACACTTGAATGGACCACCTCTGAGTGCGTTCATTGTCGTCAGGGTCTTGTTCGTTATTTTTCTCTTACGAGCTCTCAAGCAGCAGGCTTCTACCGTCCGAGGCTCGGTTTCAGAGGCTCAACGCTGTCTGGTCTGAGCGGCTCCGACGTCGATACCGAGAAGCCAAGGAAAATGGACCCTCTCACTTTCTGGAAATCGGGAGAGGAAGAGAGGAGTCCTTATTGAGGTTGATCGCCTAGAAATACATGTCCGGACCCGCTATGTTCCTCAGTTACGCGTTCCGCCACTCGGCGTGAACAGACGGGATGAAATTCAGCTTTTGGCGACTGAGGCGCCCTCGACGAAGGGAAAGCAACGAGGAGCCGAAGCTTCACCGCCTTGGCGAATCACAGTCAGAGCCGCCGTTTCTGAACTCCATGGAGGCGTCGTTCGGCTCCAAATGCATTCCTGTGGCTCATGTGAATTTTATGGTTTCCGATTGCACAGTGGTTGATGGTGAAGTATTGGTTCGACCAGGGCTTCAATCGTCGATTGGTCAGAGCTTCGGACGGAATTGACGGGATCCAAGGGTTATCAGGGCGAATTTGAACGAGAAGCTCGATCACTAATATCCTGACGCGAACAGCGAAGAAGTACCTAATGTTAGTTCGTTCGTCGGCACGTTCGCCCATTCGGTTCATTCCACTATCCTGGCTCGCGCTTTCCTACCTCGACAACACGCCGGGAGAATACAATGACCTGCTGTACAATTCGCCAAGTCATCGAATAATCAGGCCGCGACCTGAATCACTTCCGTAGTCGAGGCCCACCAAAAAGTCTGCTCAGAAGTTCGCGGCAAACTCGGAGAACTTTCGGTCGGTCATTTCTTATTGAGCGTGGCAAGCTGACGGAATCTCTTTTCTTTTCCCAAATGGAAAATAGGTGCAAATCACGACTCTGTGCGTAGCTATCTCGCTGTCGGCGTACGTCGCTCTCTTCTGTCTGTTCTCACCAAAAGTCTACATCATACTCTTCCATCCGGACAAAAATGTAAGAAAGCTCACCATGAACAGCGCCACATACAAGAAGGCACCGACGTCATCGACGACAGGCCATGCACCTCAGAACAATCAGCCGCCCACGACGTGCACCACCGGTGAGTTCGACGTTTCTCTCCACATGCTGGGATAATTGCCGCTCTGAGATTCTTTGTGGGAGTCATTCGTTCGCCAAACTCGAAACTTCTCGATCATGCTCGCCGCCGATATGCAAGGGAATCGTTATGGATAAGCTGCGACGATCGAGATGAAGACCACCAGGCGGGTCGCACTGCCTACTCGATTGTCGAAAAAGAATGCTGCTCTGTTTGAGGTTATTGAGTGATTAGCAAATGACGCGATACATTCTCAGAAGAATTGTCCGAGATGGCGGCGTTGATCTCGAAAGAAATGCACCGGAATGAACTCAACGATTGACATTTGGCTGAGGGGAAGTCGGCGGCGACGGCCACTTCCTCGACGGAAGGAGATTCCACGAGTTCTTCAGACTCGTGTGATAGAATCGAGGGCTTCTCGAACCCCGGCTCCTTTGGAGATTGTAAGTTCAGCGCTGCCATCGAAGCACTTCTTTATTTCTGGAACTCCCCGGCACGCTTGAAAATTCTGCTCTGACACAAACATACTTCGGAATGCTGGATTTGATGAAAGACGCAATGTTTGACCACTCTCTCCGGCAAGTGCGAATTCGCTGCATTCGGAGAGGCTTCCGGCGACGGATCAATTGCTTATTGTGAGGGGGCTCCGCATGCGTTCGTCCGAAAAACTGCCGCGCAACCTCCGAGCGCTTCACGCATTCACCCTGCTAACCAAATCAACACTCCATTGTTCCGGAACTTTCCTCGTGATTCTCGACCATAGGCTGCGATCCAAAATGGAAAACTTCCGCCAATCGTGAGCCTGGGAAACAAGTTTCCTTGCTCGAAAGGAATCGAATTCCGAGAATTTTGTCGAAAGGGTCAAGGATAATTTTTCGCGTGAAATCATCGATCGAATGATCGGAATGCTTCGTATGGAAAACCGTTATGGGGAGGCCGAGGCGCGAGAGTCCCTTTCCGAAGCTGCGCCGAAAATACCAGACAAGGCCATAGCTCAGACTCTGGTCGGGTCGGGCTCTCCGAGGAGCCAGCCCGTGAATCACACAGCATCCCCCTAATCAGGCGAAGGGGAGTTACGGTTCTGCACTAAACCGGAAGGTTGAGAATCACAGGGCTTGAAGGCGAAGTTGATAGTTTTCTCCTTTCGACTCGGTTGACGATTCATGCGCCGACCGGCTTCGCTCGTCGGCAACTTGAGCGAAGCCTGGTCGAACGAACAGTCGCCTGTGCTAATCCTGGACTGATTTTCCAGGGACGGCTGCGGAATCCTGCGCGGAAACGGTGAAGCTCGTCCTCGTTCAGACGATAAGCTCGCAAACGGCGGGAGAATGCGGTGCACTGAGTGGACCGGCGACAATATCACCTCCAGCGATCCAACAGGCACCGCCAGTGCTGGTCCAGGCTCAGTGCAGCAGCAGTGGAAGCAACAAGAGCCCACCGACGAGTTCCAGTCCCCCGGAAGCTTCCGCCAGCACTATCAAGGCTGTTGATGACCGCGGAGGAGGGGATTGCGAATCGCTGCAGAGTCTTTAGCATTTACTTGTAGTTTACAAGGAGTTGGAAGTGTCTATCTAAACAACGGGGGCGATTCGGTTGCCGAGTGTACAAGGGTCTCCGTCATCGTTCGAGAGCCTAAGTCAGCCCCCCTAGCAAGCCGGATCGCAAGCGCAAACCGCTATCGAGGAACCGCAAGCAGCTTCGAGAACCCATGAGACCAACATGCTCGTACCTCATGACGTTACTCCAAACATAGTGATCGGATCGCCCCCTTTCGATAGACCTTGAATTGTGAGTAACCCGCTCCTGTAGACACATGATTCAACTAAGCCTGTCAAGTGAAAAGCTTGAACCCAACAGCAACAACTGAAAGCATACAACTGACTAGAAGCTGGACAGCTGATCAGTTCAGGCCACACTTGGCCCGAAACAAAGACCGAGCCCAAATCATGTCTTCCGATTCATATCCTCTACTACCATGATACCATGAATATTCAAACCTATTATACCACATGACTAAAAGCGAACCTGATAGAAAGTGTCACGGTGTTGACAATAGATATCGACAGTTTCCGGAGACAAAGCGGACCTGTCGCCCCTAGAAGGGAAGCCGTCAGTGCGTAAGTGTTAGCAAACAAACGTAACGAGAGGGAGAATGTAAATGCGATCCTAGATGGCGATGGTATGCGAACACTCTCACGAACACACACCCGCGCACACATACAGACACATCTGCCAGCAATGCAAGCTAACCCCATAAACAAGTCGTCATGCTCGCGGCCCGCATGAGAATCAGCGGCAATCCTGCAGAGACCTTCGGCGTCTCACACGATGACATTCATACATCGCTCATAGGGATGAACCGCATGAAAATACCCAAAAACATCCACCGAATAGCCCTCGCAGCTAGATGGGAAGTGACGGGTGTTCGTTCCGATTACTCCAGTAGCACCTGAGAAGAGCCTCAGCTCGTCTTCACCTGGGCTGCAGCCCATCTGTACAGAATCGTGGTCCCTCCGAACGTGGAACTAGAAACATGAAGAGCAACGTGACGTTGCTGATATTTGAAAAATCGATGATGATGGTGGTGGTGATTATAACGGAAATGCGCGAATTGAATCGATATCCCACACCACAAATGCATAGTTTGTGTCTCCGAATATTCGTTTTTAGATGTGTGGGCGTTGTTTGTGTGAATGTGTCAGCTTGCTTGCCTGAACTTGAGCATCGAGAAAGGGTGGAAACTTAGCCGAGCGGAGAGAAAAAAACTTGAGAAAAACTGGAGGCGCCGAGGATAATGAACAGGAATCGATTCGCCCCTCATGTCCTGACTTCTGTGTAACAAAAGGAGGAATCGAGAAGGAAACAATGATAATGGTGATGAGGATTATGAACGGTTGTAGGGAAGAGTTACAGATCTGAGTTTACCGTTTTCGTTCGGTTTCGGGCCTTTTCCGATCGAGAACCGTCTCGGTAGGGCCCCATCGTCGTCGCTTGCATATTGGAGCCAGACTGAAGTTTGTTCTTGCCGTTGTTGTTATTGTCCAGGGCGTGACGATGGAAACTCACGAAAAAACCTCCACTGTACAAACGAGAAGCAGAGGCAACTCCTGCTTCAATGTTTTGAGAGAAACACTATCCAAACTTCAGATTGGTTTTCACATGCACAGTCGAGTACTGAGTTACCGACGATGTAAGGCGCAACTTATCGTACCTCTAGTAGCCCGCGCAGGGTGCTCATCTCTCTCGGGATGCCATGCCATCTCCTCAATGGCGAACTATTAAAGATCATTATGATGATCGCAACTGTTCATCATTGAACACTTAACTTAACACTGCACTTCCTCCGACCCAAATTTTCTCCGAGGCGACGCCGTCGAATTCTCACAGCTAGAACTCTTTAAGCGATTTTCTTTTTACTTCGTTCGCCGATTTCTCCGTTGGCTGTACTGCGTATGTGAGGCTTCCGGAAACCATACGTTTTGCCGTTCAGCCCAGGCACCTGATTTGACTGCACCGATCTGTCGTGGAGATTCGCTTCTCGTTTTGGCGGTTCTGTTGCTTGGAACTGCTGTGTCAAATGGCTGGACGGTGTAATATAGGTAGAGCGTCGCTTCGGAACTCCCATCTAGATGACGACAGTGCACAGCGTGAAAGAATGCAAATTCTGATTCGGGTTAGGATGTTACGACCTCGAATCTCGAACACATGGAAACTTGAGTTGGAGCTGCCCGCTGAGGCAGAAACGAATAGTGAGAACTCCTAGAACATTGTAGTCTCATTATTGATTGCTGATCAATATCGATACGAGAACGGTTGAAGCCATTATTACTATCGTCTTCAATTATGATAATTATAATCTTCATAGGGATAAATCGCTATGGATACCACGATGAATGATGACACCTCATTGTGCTCGAACTCAAACATGACACTCGCCATAAACGATACGGATACGTTCTACCCTCGATAAGCGAAGGATCCCTGTTGAGAGTGCATCAACTACTGCCTATGTTATGAAGTAGGCCGGGAATGATACAAAGCTCGGAACTGCGACGTCAGTTTGCTAGGCTCTTCCTCAGGAATTTCTTTTCCGTAAAATCACAACTTCCGTGAAAAAGTTCTCCCCCAATCAACTGTCGAATGCGCAGTTCATTCAACGGCGAGAACTCCGATTGTTCTCGTTATGAACGAGGGCTTCTTCTGAGTCACGGGGCGGTGCTTGGATGCTCGGAGCTTGCCGGTGCCAAGCGTCCAGACCGATGACAACCACCGAGCTGAAGCCATCCAGGAAGACTAGGAATCGATTCTGATTTTAGGCTATCAGAAACATTGTGGAACACTCTGGGATTTTCGGCGGTAGAGTCAGCTCGATATGATGAAGTGCTGTCTCACCAAAACTGTCAGGTCTCACGGACGTGCCATTCCATGTGAGATGTACACTGTTGACGGCTCATATTACGCTTTTTAAGGGGGCTGATAAGGAGTCTCCTGGGTTCGATGCAATTCGAGTGGATCAGAGTTGAGCAAAGCGTATAGGAGGCTGACACATGAGTCAACCGGCGAACGGAACTGGTCCGGTGATCCCTCGGTGAATGAAACTTGCAGCTGAGATAGGATTAGAGAGGTACAAACACAGGAACGATCGGGTGGAGTTGTAGGTTAACACTGTTATGAGATAGCGAAGGTGGCAGAGTCGGAATGTAGCTTATGGTTCTATGGATTTCAAAATACAACATTCACTCGGAAACGCTGCGAGGTACGATTCGGTATCCAAAGTCTTCTACAGAATAATGATACGTCGAGGCCTAGATGCAGACTGCAACAGGAAGCGCTGCAGCTCCTAGTCGAGTGACATTGTTAGTTACGTGGTCCCTGGAAGCGCGAGACCGCATCTCCGAACGACGATGGACTGTTAAACTATGCCCTCGAAACGACACCGGATAACGAAACACAGATATTCCGAGGAGGAAATGTAAGAGCGATGAAGAAAACGAGCGAACGACCGAATAAATGTTCTGCATAAAAGACCCTGTTGTGGGTGAGCTGAAGTGTGGAAGACACGTTGAGATGATCAAACATTCAAAACCCAAGGAGAAAAATACAAAAACAGAGGAAGTCCGGTGGATGCCTAACGTAGAATTACCAATTGTCAGGGTTGTTGTATAATAAAACCGAGAAACCAAACATCGGCTCGATCCATTAGAATACCTTGATCTCTTGGCACGGAGCATGCTAGGGGTGCCATACTCCGGCGTCCATTTGCAAATTTCAATCTTTGAACGATTCTCCCACGACTTTCGGAGGAGAACGATTCTGAATTATCTCAGAACCGATCTCGGATGTCGAGCGAAGTACGGAATGGCGCTCTGTGCTTTAGCGTGGACCAGATTCCAGGTTGGTAATCCCCATTCTTTCAACAGGTGAGATACCAGCTTAGAATAATCGGAATAGTCATCCGTCAGAATCTCCGTCGCGAACGTAGAGTTTTCATGCAGAGTATATGAGAGTGGCAGACGACGGCGATGAGCTTCTGGAAAATCGATCAATCTCTGCGAATGGGGTGCTCCAGCCGAGTCTAATTGTACAAAAGCAGCTGGGATGTGACCGCGAGCATGAGGAAGCGCGTGAGTATCACTGAAGCCAATCGTTTCAATGAATTCCCGCGCAGAAGCCAATCCGGCTGGCTTTACATAACGATATCATTGTTGAATTGTTGGGTGCGCACCACCTTGAGAATCACTTCGTGCAACACGACAAATAGTGGCTCCGCGGTCGACGAAGTGAGCTGGCGCGTCGCGAACGAACTCTCCACGCACGCCGTAGGCAAGGCCAGCGGCTAGTTGCTTGTGAGCGTTACTTGGCCTATATTGCCATCGTACGCATGCTGTAGTAAATTAAACGGAAAATAATTACGCCGACTTTCTAGCCAACGAATCGTGAGCGCCGTTGTTGACGCTTCAAACCATTCGCGATCATGGTGAAAATGGAAACGAGCATTTTCCGCGCTCTTTCATCCAGCAGGAACTTGTTGGAGGCGAGGATGTTTGTCCGCAAAAGGTCATGCATAACCCTCACAATTATAACTATGTGAACTTGCAAATTGGGTACTCTGCTACACAGCTACCGCCCGTCCATAACGAAAGCCCACTGAACAGAATGATCTCTCATTGCGGGGTCAGGACACAACGCCTACTTTTTCGTTCAGATGTGGACGATTCGTGAATGGATCGACGGGCCGGATCTGAAAGCTGACTCCGTTCCGCGTATCCTGTACATTCCATAATTTTTCTGAAGCAATTCACGAGACTCTCAATGATGGGCATCGGCTTCTCCTCTAGGTTCACGCTCCGGGGTTCTCAGGGTATGCCAAGGAGTCTTGCGTTGGCAAGTGAGTCGCCTCTACGTGGTGGTCACACAGGAGGGGGAAAAACTATGAGGACGATCCGTCAACTTGGAATCCATCCCATGATGTCATCTCACTCAAACTATTGATCCGTACGCTCCATGTGTTTTCAGTGCATCCCAGTCGGTCCGTTCCATATTCTGGAGTGACTGAATTTTCCAGGGGATAAAAATCGCTGCTTTCGTGTCTCGCTTCGTGACGCGAAGTTGGACAGCAAGGAAATGTTCCGTCTGGTTGTTCAGAATCGAAAGAATTGCTCCTTGGTGCCGGCACTCGTATTTGCGTCTGTTGCAGAAATCAATGAGACGAGCCGCTCTTGGGTCATAGATTCCAACGACAACGGTCAAAATGTGCAGCGTCACATTGACGGACATCAACACTCGTCCATATCGGCTACTTTTATTTCCAGCTGCTGACAGCTCGTTTGAGTCGTGATTGGAATGCGAAATAGATAAACACTTCTTGTCTCAGTACAGAATCTGAAGAAACGCGCCTGAGCCACTGAAGCGCTTCTTTTTTTTTCCTCGCGTGGGATCGCGTTTGAACTCTGGCACGAAAAAACCATCTGAAACGCGCTTGATTCCGGCACGAAAAGACAATCAGCTTCGGAGTTGTGGTGCTTTCTGTTTCCTCTTTTCCCTGAAAGCGGTGGCTTAGCTGACTGTGATGGCGGTGAGTTTTTGACAAACTTCAAAAACTCGACAGTTCCCCGGAATTCGAGAGAAAAAAAAGCCCCGACCGCCATTTCCAGGCTCAAACGGACGAGATCAGTCTGGGGAAAGCCTGCATGCTTCGAAGCTCGAGCAGCTTAACCTTTACCTCGGTGATGTATTTTTGCGTTGGTAGGGATCCCCGGGGTTGCGGAAATATTTGAGCACGAATTCTTCAAGCGCACGGAGTGTTGTCTGTTTCTCTGATGAAGTACCCTCCAGGTTCGCAGAATCCGTGGCAGGCGGTACAGTTTACCCCGATTCGGAGCAAGTCATGAACCGCTTCTTCTATCGGTCGCCTCCTGCCGCTGCGATAGCGTTGTTCATTCCTTCTATCTCATCTTCGAGTGCTTACTCGCGGCGGTGATGTGATGCTGTGTGATTTGAATCCAGAATAATCGCAATGGTTGAATGCTGAAGCCTATAATACAGAAATGCATTGAGCCCTTGCGTTCCCGAACCACAGAGCACACCTGCATTCTGCGGTTGGAGGCTCTCAGAAGAGCTTCAGGAGCGGATAATGGAGGTCCTTCACTAAACGTGGCCGGTAGTTAATGCTGCGCCCGATTGCCCTGCCGCTCGAAGTGACCGACTCTGAGACAGTGAGCGGGGAGAGGACCAAGCGACTCGGAATGCTAGAAACTCCAAGGAAATCCCCTGATTTCCAAGTTCAACGCACCGAAAGTCAACTAGATCCGGAAGGGTAAACTCGAAGGAATGCGAGCTGCTCTGCCGGGCCGCGCTCGATGCGCATTCGTCTCCATGTGCCTTCGATTCTCAATTGATGCGATACACATATTGCATTCGTGTTTTGTCATCGGCTCTTGGTTGGACTGATTGCTGACCATCGGTTTCTTCCACCGATCGTCAAACTCGCGGTCCTGAGTCATCTTGTCGCTACTACACAGCGGTAGCTCAGTAGCAAGCTGTTACGGATTAAGTTATCAATCAAGATTCCGCGATTGAGGAACGAACGACTGTTCCAACAGCTCAGAAAACTGTTAGATCTGTGCCAGCGCCGGAGCTTCTGAATCCGACGACGGGTCTCAATATTGGCGATGCGTGAAATTGAAAACAGTAGAGAAAAAACGGCGTGAAATCGTAGCAGCGGCGCAATCAGAGCACGTCTTGGAAACATACTTCAAAGAATCTCTTCGAACGGAATGCCCACGATGGACGATGTAATCCTCCAAGTGGCGCCGTTGTCAGCATGCTGCTCCCGGCTTCTGAAATAAATTTGAGTTCTGAGAGTCATATCAAAGCTCATTCGTGCGTTTCAAAGCGTCAAGGAGCTCAGCCTGGTTATCAACTATATGTCCTCAATCACCGGAAAGGTCTTGAGCGGAGCTCCGTTTCTCGTCAGAAGAAGTGCTTCGCTCGTGGAAAGCATGGGCCAATAGACGGGAGACTCTATGGTTCGCTTGCCGGACGACTGGCCGTAAGATTGACCATAGTCAGCTGAGCCTGTGACGTCCCGAACTGTCCCCCGTATGTCGTCTGGTGCTGATTCGTCATCGCCTGGGTCGACGAAATCCCTTCCGATGTAAGTAACGACTCATTCTTGTGGAATCGTGACCGTAAGTCCGGCACAATACACCCTTCAAAATATCGTCGGGTTGATGAGGGCACTCTGATGGATGAGGACGTTCGATTATCAGTCCAAATCACATCAAGTGCACAGAGTCTCCCCGGGCGGTCAATTCAATTTTCCAAATCACCAGTCCATTTACAATGAAAAGTCAGATCACAGCAACATTAACAACTGCGGCCTTTCGCGCTCAAGAGTCGTCACACGTCGGGAGCAGCAGCCGCAGATCTGAAATATTTTGAGGGTCCGTCAGGAATAGAATCTTCAATCGCTGATGATAACTTTTCATATTTTTCACGTTTTTCCGTTCCTCTTCCCTCGCACGTTCCGTGGAACTCAAAGACGTGCCGATCGGACAAGATTTGTCTGACAGCTTCCGAATCCGGATCATCTGCCGCGTTCAGGATTTCGCGCTCGATTCAACGCACAAAGATTAAAGGAATCTGGTACTTCTGAATCCGACCCGGTCGGACTATCGTTGAGGCGGACAGCATTCAATTTACCCGATCCGATAGTTCGTGGCTCAGGCCCACGACAGGTTGCATTGTTCGGCGCGGAAAACCTCGAATTCTCGTCAATGCTAGTGACTTTGAAAAGAGCTCGTGAGGTGCAAATGTTATGGGCGGCCCGGAAGAATGCCCTCAATCAGTTCAAAGTCTCCTTGTTGGCGTTAATTCTGTTTTTTTTTTCAACATTGGATAAACAACACGCGCCCCGTGTATCAGTCAGCCCATGCAGCTGCCGTTTGTTGCTACCGCCCTTCAATGTTAGCGGTGTTGTGAACGACCATAAATTGTAGCACACAGCTCGTGATTCCTTTCGATGCCTGAACAATGACTTCGCTTGGAAGAACGCTGCAGGAGATTTAATCGAACATTGGGAGCCATTCCGGCACCCGTTTCGTGAGGGAACCCACTTGCACAATACGTACTTTAGGAGGAAAAACAGAGTGGATCGCTGCTTATCAGATCACTGGAGCCTCCCGTATTCTCTGGTCGTTCTCCGTCACAAAGTTACGCAAGAGCGTTTTCTCTCCCGCTGGCCACACCTTTCATCACCATCTCGCCCCATCAGCTTTGTCGCTAACGCGCGGTTTTTTCAGCAAAAATCCCCCTACATCAGAGCCCCTGCTCCATGAGCTAGGTAGGGTTGAGCAGGGATGTACTTCGAATCCCACCCTCGCATTTGAGGATCCCTGTCGGAGAGATGGGTTCTGACATGTCGTTTACATCGTAGTCTCGAGACGTCACGCCAATCAACTCAGCCCGGGACCCAGTCACCGATGTGTTGCATTGTCTACGGAGTTCATGGGTGAGGTTGGTTTTGCGTGCAGAGTGTATTATTTAGAATCAATGGATAATGGGTTCAGGTTTCAACTGGAATCGAATATATTTCGTCGCAGTTTAGATCCTGATCTGCGGACGCCGAGGTACGGCTCAGACTCCGATCCTCAACTGAGTATGATTGTTCTTCCAGTCCAGACTGAAAGGACACACGACGACACCTGCAAACATCAGTTTCAATGATCACGGAGAGCGAGATATCAGTACGATGCGTGTGAGCGTCCGGGCAGTTTCGGACTCGGGCGGAAATTCTCCGTTTTCAGTCTCTGTCTTGCGCTCGAAGACTTGTGCTCCTCATGAAATGGTCAACATCGAATCGAGGTGAATGACGAGCGATAGCGTTTTCGGCGTAACACGGCAACTTCATCGCGAAAATGTCAATCATTTGGGAAAACTCCGACAGCCCATATGGAGAAGCGTTCAGACAACAAGTTTTCACCGATGATTTGCTGTGAGAGATTTGCGACTCGGTTTCCGAGTTCTCAAAAGCGAAAGTGATACAGGCGGCAACATGTTTTTTTTCTGTAACCTCCGTGAACAAGTCAGAGAGAGGATCGGAAGCCGTAACTTTTACAGTCGCGCTCATCTTGATACATCCATCACCAGTCAGAATTTCCATGTGAAGTCGACAGGGCAAGTGAGTTGATATTGGCTCGTCCGAGAGTAGGTCAGGCGGCGCGGTTCATCCACTGCACATTGCTGGTTTGAACCTTGAGAGCCACAATGAAGTCGGATACTGTCAAGGGACTCAAATAACCGGTCTTACACTTCAAATATGAATACAGTGTTCAGCAGAAGCCGGAAGAAGAACGATCATATTCTTCCTCGACTTTTCCGCTACTGTTTGCGAACGATATGTTTCGCACCGTGTGAATCCACCTTCTTCGAGCCCCAGTCCTTTTACTCTGTATTTCGAGCTGCAGTGACACAGTGCGCGAATTTCTCTTCGGAGTAGGTATCAAAAGTCGGGATTCGTAGGTGCAGGAACCGAGAATATTCTGCCCATTCGAACATCACCGTCAAAGCAGCATCGGCGCTGCTGGTGTTGCCACGTTTACCGAATTATTTTCGGGGAATGAGTGAGCGTTGACCAGCTCTGATGTTCCGACCCACGTCTCCGCATGGGATCATTAATTTTCTCACCACGTATCTCGGTCAATTTGTCGAAACCGCGGATGCGTTTTCCTTCCCCAAGTCCCGCTTGAGTAGGACTAAAGCAGCAGCGTACTTCACAATCGGATCACAACCAAACCCGATTCGCAAACGCATGGGGTACGGCATATCATCTTCGCTGTTAACTAACCCTCGCCGAATCCGGAGAGGACGATCATAGCGATCTGTTCGCGCCAAACTCTACGCATCGATCTGCCATTTTGAGAGAGAAAACTTCGAACGCGACAGAACCATAAACTCTCTGCGAGAACAGGGCAAATTATCCCAGATGGGATTCATGAGAGACTTCATTGAATATGAACAATGTTTGCGGGTTGAGTCACAGTGCAAGCAGAGCATACTCAGTACACTCTCGCCCCCGACAGTAAATCCAGCGTTTATGTCACGGTTGAATTTCAATTTGCTCTTGTCGAGCCTCGGCACGCGCTCCGAGTTCGCCCAAAATTCGGACGCAACTCACCGATCACTCAACGCGAAGCGATATGAAGCGGGGGCGAGTTCTAGTTCTACGGGAAGGGTGAAATTATGACAATCGCGCCGATACTGGAGATCCATCCATCTGCGGTGACCAAAGTTTTCTCGGAATATTGGAATTTTTAATACTCAATTAAAATCTTCCGATTTGAGAATATTGATTCTCATCTCATTTCTGTAAAAAAAATATAGTCAGATGCTTTGGCATGCTCGAAGTTGGTTTCTCCTCTGGATGACATACCTCAGACGCAACTTTCGGCGGCGCCTGGAATTCCAACAAGATAGAGGAATCACTCGACGATTGTTGACACGAGAGAGTCGGGTCTTAAAAGACGGCATGGCTTGAAGGGCCCAAGGAAATTCCATGCTTCCCTCATGATGGCTCGAACTCAGACTGAGGCGCCTGTACACATAGGGGCAAGAATCACCGCGTGCTCCCTGACGAAACTCGGCCATCATATTGAGTTTCTATTGGTCGAAAGCATCAGCAATCGCGCGAGAGTGCAGATGAGGTTCGGAAGGGCCCCACGCAGTCGCTCGGATCACCCGCTCCTCGCATCTGTCGGTGCGGAGACCGCGTTGTTGTCGTGGGCGAGCAGCGCACCCGAACCGCGAAGAGGGACTCGGAGTCTGTTGTCAGCGCGCCGCGCTAAGTCGTGTTCAACAAGGCCGCGCGCTCAAGCGACGCTCCTTGCCGTAATACCACACTTGACTGTGCGTCGATTGGGCCAATGGAGCGCGGCTCCATGGACTGGGGACTTTCCGGTCGGATTTTCGGTTGGATTTTCCAGAGATGGTCTCCAGAGGTCCCCTTGTGCTCGATCCAAGAGTCGAAAACCTCTGCTCAAGTTTTGTATAGCCGCTGATTCTACGGCTCAACTCAAATGAGATCTCAATTCAGCGCAGAATCCGATCTCTTTGAATCCACCTGCATGTGAGCATCCTTGGATGTGTTTCATTCAGCGGAACCAGCGGCAAAGGAATCGTTCCTTGGTGGATTGCGTCCTGCTATGGACCGTTTTTTTTTTCTTTCATGCGACGGGCTCTTTTTAATAATCAGAGCTTTTCCGTCAACACAAACTTCAGACATCAATGGGAGCTACCGCCAGAGCCCTTGATATTTCGATATGTCTGAACCATGAAAAGAAGCAGACTCAATCCGTGTGTCTTTTTCAGGAACGCTGGTGAGCCGTTTTAATATCATTGACAGGACGTTGAAAGTACAGAAGTTTCTGTAGAGCAGCACATGAAATGGGAAGGGAGGATGGGAATCGCTCCTGTAGGGATGGCGCCTTTTCCGTCCGCCGTCTTTTCATTCAAATCTGCGAGTCGGTTTTGTATTTAATTTTTGGGAGATCTCTCGTCACAGCGACAATGTTGCCACACGAGTTTCAGAACCACTTAGACAAGGAAGCCTGGAATACACCAAAGGAAATTATCGGCTAGCGAAACAAGTGATTGTCCCTTCGTGCCAAAGTGGTCGAAGTTCTTAGAACGAACGGCTTTCAAATGCCCTGTGCACCGTTTGTCGTGTGCCGATAATTGGACGTGTAGAGCGTGGCTCAGATTCACAGCCAGGCAACATGGACGACGATGAGAAAACAACAACAGTCATCGCGGCTCTAGCGGAGACGACAATACCCGTTTGCAGCAAACCTTTCGGCTGGCGGAGCAAGTAATGAACTTCCAACAGCCGGAGCTGATGAAACGAAGCGACGCGAGGTCCGCTTCTTCCGGCAGCGTTTACATTGCAATTAGACGTCAATCTGTCGCGCTGGAAGCTTTGTTTCTGAAAAGGAAATCACTCGGGGTCAGTCAGGTCATGGTTCGGCTTTCAGTCTGATCATTTCTTCGAGCTATCGCCCGCGTCGCTATCCATTGAAAGATCGAATGAGTGACAAGCAGCACGCATTCGAAGTTGTTATCAGTTACGACTGGATCCACATCAGGCCTGATGACGTCGACTGCGACGGTGGTGGCGGCGGTGCCGCCGACGATGGTGCCCCACGATACTTCACACTAGTCAAGTGTACGCCAGTTTTAATTTAGAATACCTAGATCAGGATCGCCCTCCTCTGACGGAACGACCGATCAAGGAAGAAAAACGAAGACGAGACATCACATTGGTTCAGTTTGATACAGTCGAATGCGTTTTCGTTCCGTTCGTAATGCATTCTCTACGGTTTCGGATTCACAGGCATAAATCAATAAAAAACACATCCGAGAGGCCGCCGCAAGACTTTGTCTCGAGGAATCGAATTTAGTCCGACGCTATCGCAAGCGAAAAGAGGTGGTATACGCTCCAGGCCGGAAAAACGATTTCACGCTCCGAACATGCTAGCTCTGTTTTACTACTTTTACCATTCCAAATTTTATTCTCAGAAGTTACTCAATTGGGAGCACTTGCGAAAACCTGGGCAGAGCCGTGGATACCGCAAACGCTAGGATGTTTCCGAACGCTGGAAGGCATCGCAGCAGGTTAACCGGCAGGTCTTTTCTTTTCACTTTTTCGGCGCCTTGAGGAGTGAGCTAGGATCACACACTCATCGAGCTGTCTTCTTCTCGCGTACGCCTTGTACTTCATTATGATCTCACAGCGGACATCTTTCCCAGCACCTTCGATTCTTTCCGATGTTGATATTTTGTAACACACATGCGTGGTCCAATTCTGGACCGTTGGGAATATCGGGCGGCCCGTGGAAAAATCTGTCATGGGAGCACGGCTCAATTCTCTCGAATATGCCTTCAGCGTGGGAATCTTTGACAATCGATGGATGCTACGATCCTCCTTGAGCTAGTATGAACCCTGAACCCCGTTTGTGCGAAGTCTGGAGCAGCGCTGGAATTTCCTGAAATCACTCGATCATGGTGAGATTCCGACAGGCGATCATTTACGCGCCACATCCCCCGCATGAGAAATAATTACGTCTTGTCAATCCAGTCACTCGTCGATCGTTCGTTCCCTTGGTGGCTGTCGATCGACCCCGAAGAGCCCTTCTCGTGATTGCATCAAGAATATACGTGACGACTTCAGCGTCGACCACCAGAGTAATCTCAGTGATTCATTATGCGTCGGGATCGATTTTCAGCGATGGAGACATGCTCGATTCTTCCTACCACTGAGAAGCATCGAGCTCAGGAATGCGATTCCGCCTGAAAAGTGTCCGGAATACTCCTGCTTGTGCTCAGGAATCATAGACTAGCTCATTCTGATCGCCAGGGATGAGTGAAGCCTTCGACTTCCATTCTCGGAGACTCGGATGGAAACGGTGGAGTGTTCAGGAATATCGAGCCGAGTCAATCTGCGGAAACCGAAGAAAGCACGGAACGACACTGACAGGCGATGGCTTAGCCAACGTTTGTGAGCATGCTCAAGGCGTTCGCGAGTCAGGACGCTCAGTCGGGGTGGTTGACCAGAAAGATGTTCACACGCTTCACTAGCACGCGGTTGCCTCAGAGCCCTCAAAGAGCGAGATTTGCCAGCAACGGCTTTGAATTCGACTGACGTCATGACAAACAGTTGACTCACTCAGACCGAGTGGAAGGTATAACGGAATGCCAAAAAGTAGTCATCGTCAAGAATCTGATCTTCCAGCGAATCATCGAAAGATCCAACGAGTTCTCCTTCGGCAGTTGTGAAGTGATTCTGTCGATCCCCACCCGGCAGAAACACTCGTAAAACCCTCCAAGTGCGAAAATCGGGTCGATCGTCATCATCTGACGCAGAAAATCCATGCTTCCAGTCAGACACAACAAACAGTTACACAGCGAGTGGGCATCAGCGTGCGAGTTGTTTCATTATTGAAGCATAGGTCTTGAGTCAGATCGCTGGCCCAGACAGGGCTTTGCCCGAGCGGGAACGGCCTGCGCTTCAAATAAGCCCATGGGAAAAAAGATAATTGCCAGCTGGGAACCACGAGTGCTGGGTGCGATCCACGCCGACAAATCTCGCCAGAAAAATTCCTGGCAACAAATGTGGGCATTTCAGGATGTCACACAGCGTACAATGGAGAATGTTGGAGAATGGAAGCCCTTGTGGAATCCACGCAGCCGGAAGCAACCAACTGCAGTCATCCGAAATCCGCGAGCGTTCTATTCTTCAGATCTCCACAGGGCACTTTCAAAGCGAGCTGAAGTCTCACGATCGCCGCCCCTGATTGGAAGCTTTTCACTGGCTCGGAATCTTGTATGGATGACAAACCGTAACGCACATGGATGATGGGAGAGTCGGGACCGATCCGTGCGGGAAATGAACCATGATGAGAAAATGAACCGAGATGATGAGCCGCAGACTGGCCTCCTTAATGATATTGTTAAGCACATTCCATACTTCGTGAAATAGGGCGTTCGAGCCGCTCCATCTCGGAATCGGCTTCTCAGTGAATATCAATTGCATGCCTGTTTGCAAACTCATGGCGCCGAGCAGCTTAATCAGCAGAGGGGGCTTGTACGTGATCTCCACGAGGTCCACGTCGCACAATGACCCCTCCGCTGAACTTCCTGTTCGAGAGCTCGATGACGCTACAAACCCGCGCAATGACTCCTCCATGGCTGTAGTCATTTAGGCTCTCCAGGCTCTCGTGAAATCCGGAATGTGCTCATTTCGCGTGGGTTCATAGATACCGAACAGCTAAACTCGACTGTTTCGCAGATTCAACCTAAACGCTTCGGCTTGAACGATCTTTTTACGTACCGCTCGGATTGACGATGGAAACGCGCTGCGCATGAACGATGGCAAACAAACAACAGAAGAAATTCGAAGATCTTTCCACAATGTACCCGTTCCCAAACAAAGCGAAACTCAAGCAAAGCTGCAGAAGATCCGGGAAGAGATGAGCGCTTCGGCACCTGTGTTACGTCATGCTATACGCTTGAATCTACGGTCGGTCGAGTCATGCGAGAGCGTTACGTGTGACGAGGTCAGAGGTCAACAACTGGGAACGAGACTCACTCTGCGCGCTGCCTCGCTAGATTTCAAAGTTCTTCTGCTCACGCGTCCGCAGATTTCGAGTATCCATGAGGAGTGAGCGATCTCATTCCGGGTATCTTTGTCGAAGCCCAGGAGCGTTTGCGTGTTGTCTCGGAATGAGCCTGTTGTGAACGTAGGAGGGAAGAAACATCCCGGACCCGACACCATTGTCACGTGTTTCGGAAGCCACACAACGCGTCGACGCCCCGAAACGATTTAGCGAAGAGATTCGATTGTTCGTCCATTTGTTCGATTCTGTTCCGTCGGACCTGCGATCACGAACTTCCTTTTCTTCGAACAACGACAGAGCCTGTGCAGGACTGCCTGTGTTGAAGTCTACTGCGCGTTCAACCCGAATGTAGTTTCAGGCGATCAGGCTTATTCGGACACCGTTGCCTCGCTTGCGTTCAGAATTACCGTTCGGAATTTCTTCGCGGCTGACCTTTGCTTCCGATCGTGTGGTAATCGCAAGCGTTGTCTGAAGCTGCATCCGGCTCGTCCATCGATTCGAAGCATGATTTCAGCCACCGGGTCGAGAAGTGTAGGAGCCTCCAACAGGCCCCAGAGAAGCGTTGCAGTGAAATTTCCAGCACCGCGCTGCCGCAAATCTTCCCGGTATGGGGTTGAGCTGGCAGACGCATTCCTGGTTTGCGTGAAAATCGATTCTATCCGGTGGATGATGTGGACAATTAATGGGGAATATATCAGATCCACATGGAAGGACTCGGTAACCAGAGGCGACGAGTTCCGGCTCTATCTTTGTTATATACTTTCAGCTCTTCATTTAGGACAGTGAGGTTTCTGTGCATTCAGTGACACAGTCCAATGCCGAGGATCCGGGTCGCACCCGACAGAGAGAAAATCCCAATCGTCCGTGATGAGTTGGATCCAGCGCTCTGACAGCGATATCGCCCTCGTGGCAAGGGGACGTTTTGGATTCCAGCTCCGTACTAATTGTCTACAGGTGCCACGAGAGCAATTACTCCAGTGTCCTTGACAAAGGCTACATCGATGGCACGATATGCAAATGTGCGGATGTGGGTCACCGAATCGGCTGGCCATCCGTGCTTTGTACATTGCGACGGGAAACCACCCTCGCCAGGTTTCGCAGCAGTTGTTCCGCTCAGAGCTCTAGCCTCGATTCCGCGATAATTGCTTCCAAGTACCCATAAATCAGTCTTGAAGGCCGAAAGCTCTCTGAACATGGACGGGTTGCACCTGGGAAATGTCATGAGCGTTGCTGAGCACCCTCAGCTAAGTCTCATCCTCAAGAAAATTCCAGCATCGTTGGATCACAATTTTTCAATCAGTTTGTACGGCGTTACAGTGAATCTGGAATGTCACAATCAGACTCAAGAAGTGCGAGCCCCCGAAGCACTCCAAGTCGTTCTCGTCTCAAATCCATCGAGGCAAACGAACTTGAGTGGCTGAACTGGCCTTTCTTCAGTCGCTGCTTGATCCAAAAGTAGGTGCAATGCGAGAACGCGGAATCGGGCTGATAAAGGAAGCTCAGTGAGTGGATTTACTCAGCATTTCGCATCGAAAACGAGAGGAAAAGGAAGGAAAATTGAGACAATTCAAACGAAGCCTACTCGTCGAGAACAAAGCATTTCTTTTCCTCGCGAAAAGTCCCCAGTCGCACGGCGACGACTGCTCTGTTTCAACAGCAACCGTGAGAATCTCAACAAAATTACACATTTTTCCATTCCTTTCTCCTTTGACTGCCGTCGTTTCCATAGTATTTATGGCGGGTTATGGATAAAATTCGCCGCTCTGTCCGGCTCCGCTGACAGCCCAGCTCCGTTTGAAATCCGCTCGTTAAGTTACTTCACATCGTAAATTCGTCGAGAGGAAAAACGTGGCCGTGCTTCCTTCGTCCAAATACGTGATTTGACGAGGTTGAGCAGCAGTACGCGGATTGGAGGACATCCGGATTAATGCTATGGGGTGCGATGTCATGAGATAATATCTTGTCTTTCCTCGATAGAGGGGTGCTCGACTAAAAAGAACGACCAAGCTGGAAAGGTTGAATCGAGAATTTAGTGGGGCGGAAACACCGCGTTTCCTGCGCAACGAGGGTCGGAGTCCAACCGCAAACGCCGGTGAAGGTTTTTAGAACCTGAGGGATTTTTATCAAGAATACTTCGCTGAATTCTCTATGGAAATCATTCATTCAAGGCGTCTAGTCAGCCGCGGTCACAGGTCCTCCCTGGCGAACGACGAGAGATTACCTCTGCGAAGCATAAAAAGCAATCGTTTGATTGTGTCAAAATCTTCTCAGATGGATGCTCCAACCACGGCGGTTGACGAGGAATAAAGTCTTAATCATGAAACAGATTCGACATGACGGGAAATCCATGCAAAATATCCTATTTGGCAACACTGTTGAGTGAATTTTAAAAAACCGGTGGAGGCATTTTTAGAAGCTCAAAATTGGAAGGAACCATTCCGCGGCGAGTGAGAAGTTCCGAAGTTCTCGCAAGGAACACGAGGAGTTAGAAAACTCGCAAGAGAAATTTCCGACGTTCTGCGGTGAAATTAATTTCGAAACCATTGTTTGGGAGTTCGCCAGGAGTTGTTGTTGTTGGAAACAAATCGGTGCCGCGTCCAGCATCTCATTCCGAAAATTGAATGGAAGAAAGGCTAACTACGCTTCAGCCTGGAATCTGGTTCCCTAGAGTCTCCAGAGGATACAAAGGCAGGACAGGGTGGAGCTTGGCGCAGCCGCTGACCTACTATATTCACTGAAACGCTGCGAATATGGAACCTCGAATCTCGCAGATCTGTCCGATGTCCGACCCAACTTCATTTGCCCCCTTTTCAGTCGGGACCCTCCGCCGACCTCGTCTGAGTGACTGAAAAACTCGCGGGAGCGATCAATTATCGGGATAGTGATTAATATGCATTCCGATCGAATAACGGGTCGTCGACATTCAGAGAGCTCACTGATTCTCGCTCGGAGCTCAATTCGGCTGATCCAAGCAAGAGCAGTTTTCGACCGCCGAATGAGACGTCATCGGACGGAGTCATCGATGAGTCGGATGAGAATGTTCTTCGGCATTTTATAACCGCAGTTGGTGCGTTCAACCACCCGAATAAAATCTAGGATTATATGATGCGACGGAGTCCGAAATTGTCACCTTAGCGAAAATATCCATCCTGAACCCGGTGCTTCACGGAGTTACCTCACTTCGATCGTAAGTGAGAGCTCAAGCGCTTATCCAAGCGTGGATTTTCTCCGGTCTTCATCTCTTTGAGTGTTTCGAGCACTGGACGATATAGCCGCTGGAATCGCACGAATCGGTCGAGTGCATCTGCCAGCCAACTTCCCCTGTGGCTGGAAATGACTGGAGGTTTCATGCGATCGCAGATTATGAGGTTGAAGAATGGTTTTGGTTCATATTGTTGGGCGACGAGCCGCAGACCCTGCTAACGAGGACAACACTGGTGCTGTGCGTCGTTTTGGGGGTTGCACCAACGAGCCAAGACCGGGGTGGCATTTGCTGTGATAGCGATCGCCTCCAACTATCAACATCATTCAGATTCGCTCCCATTGCGATGCTAATGTGTCATGAAGACACGGAGCTCGACAAAGTGCGGGTTCATTCATGTAGATCAAACGTCGCAGTCATTATTACAAGCGTGCATTCAGCAGCAAGGCGCCCGAAATCCTTCGAATGCGAGTCAAATGGGCTATCGGAGCAAGTCTGCCATGAACGTGGAGCATATATGTGCGAAAGAAATATCAAACATCCTAACAACTCCTGCACATTCATTCGTTGGCCCCCTGGAGTGCGGCCGAACTCAAATCTGGTGAAGATTACTCCATCGAGATAAATATAGCGATATGAATCGGAAGCTCTGTTCTTGACTTGCATTGCGATGCAGCCCCCACGCTCACGGGAGACTTTTATCAAGCTCCGATGTTCGCTGTGGAACATCCGGAGAACTCAGCGAAGCGAGTCTGGCGACCGAACAGACTGCTTCGGCTTCGAGAAGAAGGCAGTGCCGCAATAGTTCTTACAAGTGGACTCATCCATTGCCGGAGTCAAAGTGGGCACTATTCCCCGGTCCTTTACTCGACTCACACCTTCCCAGATGCTTTGTTGGTGTCAGCCGTCCAGTCAAGCGACGAGGCAAGCGGTTGCCGAGCCTGTGAGAGTGCATTGTACCGATTTTCGAAAACCAGAAACCCGATATTGGAACCATGCAAACCACAAACAGATATGCCGGCTCTGGCGTTTCCGAGTTAAAAGCGCGAAGCGTGATAAAAACGATAGCCCGCCGGCGTCTTTCTGGTCAGATTTCAACTTCGCGTCCGAGCTGTAACATTGCTGCACGCACGGACGTGCGTCCTCAGAGCCATGACAGGGCTGCAGCTACGGCGAGCTCACTGTACACTCTTCAGAAATCGGCTCTGACGTCCGAATCCCAACCTTTCATCGAAATCATGAAGATTTATGATTCCTTGTGGGAACGAACTCTTCCATTTCATGGCTAGATCGACTCCGACTGATTCGAGTCCGGGAGGAGAAGTTCTAAGCAGTGATTGCGGGGAGAGTGAGTATTCTCTCGATATCCTTCGGCGGCTCACCTTATTCGCTTCTGGTTTCGACCACGCTTGCTGGGCGTTAGGAGAAAGGTCCTGAAGCCAAGTCGGAGGAGAGGAAAAACTCCTAGATCAACAGCCGTTGTTTCTCAGTGAAGGGAAGCCCCGGCAAAAACCTCAGGAGGAAGCAGCAAAGTTCTCACATCAAGCCGACATCTTTCGATCCACCGACACCGTGTGGGTTACGCGAGCGTAACGATTCTGAAGGCACGAATTCATCTTCAGTGCGCCGAACGATCTGCGGATTCCTGCAAATAAGCAGGTCTGCTGAAGTCGCGTCGCTCGCCGGTTGATTCTTAGTCATCGACACTCAGAGCCCAATTCCACGTCGGTTGGGTTTCAACGATGCGCGTCGCGGACCCTGCAGAGCTTCTACAGGTCATGACAACCGGAAGGGAATCTTGCATGGTCTCGACTTGTACACGGATGACCCATCCGAAAAAACTCAGCCCCACTTCACCGAAATCGTTTCCAGGCCCAGCTTCTTCTGTAGCATGAATATCCGGGGGGAAAATTGAAAAAAAAAAGAGAAAAACCATCTTCTGAACTGGCGGAACGACACTTCTTGAGGTGCTCAAGGAGCGGGAGAGATCTTCGCCATGATGACATCTGCCGTCGTGTTCCGTTGAGCGACCACTGATTCGACCGCTTCTGTTGGTGTGATAACGTCTTGGGTTCCAATAGATGGCAGCATCTTGACCCTCCAGTTAACATTCTTGGGGGCGAAATCATTCTTCCTGATGCCTGTGGACCAATCGGTCGAGGAGATATAAATCTTCCGTAGTCATCTCTCGGAGATGAAGCTGGGTCAGTGCTGTTGATTCATTATAACCATGGAGTCTGTCGGAAACGATGATTACCCCAAAAAACAAAACGGTTCCTTCGGCTCAGCGTCCTGTCGGAATAAGAGCTTTTCTGAGACCTTGATACTTCCGCCGTCAAGAATGAACGGAGAAAGTCTCGAATTCTGTTTCAAGTCGAATATTCGCCCAGTCGGTTACGCGGCGGGGGTGGCTATCCGGTCGCTGCTTTACAAGACGGCAGTGGAGGTGGGTGAAGCAGGCCCAATGATTAGGATGCATTAGACTGTTGGTCCAGCGAACAAACTGCGGGCGGTTGCTTTGATAACCGGAATCCGGTTCATGAGTTCCACAGAAGTCTTTTGTTCTTTTGAAACTTCTGGAGCTTCGAGGATGTGAAGGGCCGACAAGAAATTCGACGAGCTCAGCCTTGGGCAGTGACCAGTCCGGAAGGAGTGCTCGGCAGGAAAACTGAATATTTACGCAGAAAGTCAGAACGTTGAATCTTATTTGACGCCCCGCCATGGAACTGGAGCCAAGGAGAAACAACGAGAACATAACCCGTGGACTCAGAACTCGGTTACGAAACGCTGGTGGGAACTTTGGAAATCTTGTCAAAACTTCTCTCCTTCTAACGCAAATGAAATAGATTTCAATTTGTTGCGGAGTTGTTTCACCAGCAAACATCGGACACCATCGCACATATTGACTCTCACGCAGCCATCGTAGCCGCAAACCGTTTGTTTGAGAATAAAACCGTCTCGTCATTGCTTTGGTTGTGGTGCGGCTTTTGGAATGAGCGAGAAAATACGTGGGAACGAATGCTTGGATTCTCGCGCAGATTGTGCGGAAGCGGCACCCAACTCAAAAGATGAACTTAAACGGCTGTTCGGTACCAAAGTGATCCGACTCTCCTCGAAGTTGAGCGAAATTCTCGATCAGAAAAACTAAGAACAATAACCAGACGACGAGTTTGATCATCCGATCTCCTATATCGTTCGAAGCTGTTTCAGAACTGTTCCGAAGTTTCTCCTACATGTGATAATGTTCTCCTCAATGATGTGTATCAACGCTGCGTACATGCGGGTTCTCCGTTTGGACAGAGGTGACAGAGATACGGTTCCCTCCGGACCTTCAGCGGGCCATGTTCCAATTTTCAGGCTGACGAACCAAGTGAGTTGGTAAAAGCGCCCTCATGTTTGGGGACATGCGAGAACGTTGCCACGATCGAGAGATCACAGATTTGTATAATCGGAGTGGTCTCCCCCACGGCAGCACCGGGAAACCGATAATTTATTTCCAGTATTCGTGAGGAAAAGGCTTCTTCGAGAAGACAACGGCTTCGAATACTCCCCCAAAACTTCGAGACCATGAGGAGTCGCTCTCCCAAATCCGTTCGAATCCATCTGAGAACGTGGCTTCATATATGGAACGAACCAGGAGACGAGAGAGGAGAAGTAGCTCATTTGGAACATCTCTGTATGGCAGCATAATTTGATAACACAAATTTAGTTGGTCAGTTTGGCCGCAAATTTGTAGCTCTGGTGTCTTCGGGTTCGGCCGTAGCGCCGTCCAGATTACCGATCAGAGGATTGGAGTCGTGTGAAAGTGTCTTTCGCCCGGACGGTTGTCAATCGAAAATGGTGCCTTTCGGTTTGAAGTCGCTGCAGAAGCTCACGATGAAGATGCCCGACGATGGCTACTAATGAACATTAATGTCGTAACGATGTCAGTTTTCACTGACCGCGGCTGACGACTGTGCTGTTCGAATTCTTCGCTCTCGTTGCTTCCATGTCGAGACGATGTTCGCAATCACTACTTGAGAAGATGAACGTCGAAGAGCGGTTCCGCCAGATCGCATTCTGCCAAACGTCGGCGCAGGTCGCAAGGGCGCTTCCGGATGATTTTCTCAGCTCTTGAAAACATCCTCGGTCTTATGTAACGGGAGGTGATCACGCCTCCGCGGGCAGAGTTTAGTTCTTCAACTCATCCATCTGCGAGAAGAATGTCAGAAATTTTCGCTCTTGAAACCTGAAGAATCGTACGAAGTCAAAGGAGGCGCATTGTGAAAACTGGGATTCTGGATCCATGAGCAGCAGGAATCGTCTTTGAATCGCAAAACAGTGGTTTGTATTCTGTCTTATTTATCCTTCAGAGAAAGATTCACAGAATGGTCCGCGCGAAAGTGTCCTTTGCTAGACGAATAGACCTCGCACGAGCCACTTGGACTTTGTTGAGAAAAATACGCAAGGAATCCAGAATGGACTTCGATATTGCTCCCTGGTGCACACAATACCGCGAATAATGTAAGGCCGAAATCGTTGAGGAGCGGCTCAACGTGGAGCTCTATGTGGGCTCGATTTATTCTTTCCGCGCTTAAAGTATCTCATACCTCATTTCATATTCATGAGGGTGTTTCATGAAAGATACGACTGCTCTTCTATGAAGATTACCGTCTCTGTGAGGCTTGCCTTCCTCTCAAATCCGCTTTTCTCCCCGTATCGCTTCGTATGACAGTCTCTTAATTTGTCCCGTCATGGGCCACGGACTCTCTCCGGCGGTCGGGGCCTAGAACGAGTTATTTAATCGGCAAAACATTCACTCCTGAAGCTCCACTGGAGCCAGGCTCCATGTGCAGATTAAGAGCCGCCACTTGAGTCGTGGCATCGTCAGAAGAATTGGATGTCAAATGGAAGTCATCACAAACACAATCGTAGAAAATCACGGCACCGCAAAGCCGAATGCGGCCTCCCAGCGTCGTCACGTTCTGTTGAGCCCGGCGACTCGGGGTCTTCCCGTGCCGTTCGCGCACTGCTTCTCAAAGTGAACCACGATCTGCAATGAAAGACACATCACGGATGGTCGCGTCTTGAGCCGCACCAGCGACAAGCGCCATTCACTAATTTCACAGAACACTCCACGAGGTCTCTGCTTCCGAAACGGAGCGGTTTCGATTCTCGGCTCTTTGGCCGAAGCTTCGCCCGATGCCCTCGGCGAATCAATGCCGGAAAGAGAATTCGAAACTGCCTCAAAGTTCTGAGGCGGTTGAACTTATCAAAGCGACTCGTCGCGTGATATCCAGAGGCGAGCAGGTGGCCTAATTGCCGCAAATGGCTTAACAGACGAATCTAAGCGTCGCGAATTCACGCAGGCATTAACTGAGCACATCAGCAACACGCGACCGCGCCAGTCACATCTGCGCAGGGACGGACAAACGTGGTGACGACGAGTTTCAGAGCTGAGTGATGAGATCTCCTGATGCTCGGACGCTTCAGACACCCACTTCGGACGAGCCAGGAACTTGTTGAGGTTTGACGAACCCTCTCGCTCCGGCTCTTTTCATTCGCTTTTTGTCGTGAATCTTTGCGTTGCTAGCAAGCGTTGCGTGCAGAGTCAAGGACCACGGGAAGACGTATCAATGAACGAGGAACAGATTTGGACAGTCTCGATGAATCACCTTTTCCAGGCTCGGTGGTCGTCGTCATCATCTTCTGCTGCTGAGCATCTGGAGATCTAATCGGGCTGGCTCAAGTCATTCGCCGAAGGAGGATGAAGAGGTCGCGGCTTTGAGTGGAACTATCTCGATGATCAGCTTCAGGGAACGGCTATTCCGAAACCGGGGCATAACGTAAGATTTGGGTGCCGTCAGTTGGTTAGCGTCTTAATTGAATCGGTAGCTCCAGTGGTTTGTGAGGATGAGGAGAAGACAGTGCGTGGTTATTGCAACTGGCTTCGTGACTTGGAGCGCTCCACTAACCGAGCTGAAGGCACTTCTCAAGTACGAAGCGTCCCAGGCCGCGGGCAATAACCGTGGCGGCACACAGGGCGGACGAACGGGCGGGCCGACGGCATCGAGAACTGATAGTCGTCACTCAAAAAACTATCGTTTCCACATGGAGACGTGATCGATTTTTTAATTGAATCCAAACGCCCATCTTGGGATGATCTGGGGCTGCTCTGGGGCCGCTCTTTTGAAAGGGATAGTGAAAGACACTTTGTCCCAAAACGGTGTCTTTACTCCACTCGTCGGCATGTCGAAGCAATCTGGTGAGAACCTATGCGACCAGGAACAGCTTTGTTGCGATGAAGAAGCTCAACACGAGTTGGGCAGAGTCAAGCAGAAAGAATGGAAGTTCACGGAAATCAAATTCGGGAGATTTTTGGTCGTCGATAGGGACGAACGACTTTCAATTTCTGGGAACGAGACATTCGAAATCACGATTCCTCTACCGCAGGCTTCTTCCAACACTCGACTGACACCCGTTTTCGCTCTCCTTTGCTTCTTTTTTTATTGTTACCTTTTTTTGCGCTCGCAGCGTTTCATTGAAACTTAATTCCTATCGTGAACCCAATCCAACACCATAGAGGGCGTTGAAGCCAACCGCCGGAATGTTGAGGAAGCAAAAACCGATGGATCAGTCAGGAATGAGGAATCAGTCAGAACCAATTGTAGGCGGAATCTGGAGGCCCGGCTCACTCTCTGATTGGAGCGCAGAGATCGGTGTCAACGGCGACCTCCTTCGGCGCAGGGCATACGGGAAAGCTCGTCGTGATTACAGGTTCATGGATCCGAGTCTTCTGTTTCCCAAGTCTTCGTGCTCCTCTACTTCGCGTTCACGGTAACTCCATATTAGTCTTCACGAGGGCGCTTATCTACTTCGGCCACTTGGAACTTGAAACGCAGTCGGCGTTTCTCTCCTGTCTGTTTGTGCGAGACGACAAAGTCCGAAAGACAACAATAACGACCCGGTCGCCATCGACAACGAGTGGAGCTTTTACCGCCGACGAGACGAATACTGAAAACGGAGCCTTTTTCCGTCAAACGAAAGATCTAGAAACTGGGTCTCGGCGGTTCTTGGGATGAGATTTCCCCCCCTCCTTCTACGTTTTCTGAAGAAGTCGGGCAAGCCTATTCAATTTGCCGGTTTCGACGAGAACCAAACCGAGAGCAACCAGCAGAAGAAAAAAATAGGAGAAAGAAAGAATATATGCTGAGCTTAGTGAATCTTTTGTCACGGAATCAGCAACTCTCTGTGCTGCATTACCTGTGTCGTTACCCATTGAAGTGAGTTCAAATTTGAAACGGCGCACAATGGTTGATTTTTCTGTTTGTTTGTCTCACTCGCATCCGATTCCATTCCGTCCTCTTGCCAAGCTTGCGAGGTTGCGGCTTGCCAGCTTGAGTGAGAGGAGATATATTCGGTAGTGAAATGCATTCATGTAATGTCTCCATCATCCGAGTTTGTGAGGTGCTGAACAGCGAGTATCTCTTCATCTTGGATCGCATTCAAGGACCGCCTCAATGAAAGATACGACGAATCTCAAAGAGCTGATCGGCTGCTTGTTGACGTTCACTCGTTAGTGTTTCAACGGACGCGGCATTCAATTACAGAGGATAAATTATCATTTAAACCTTCGGAGCTGGCCTGCGCAATCGGCGGTATTGTGTAGCTGTGGCTCCTTCAGAGTTTCTGGTGTGAGTATCAGAAAGAAGAGTGGCTTGGAACCGTGTTTTGCGCTAGCTCTTCGGTTCTGGCATTTTTGTGTGACAGAGTGTTGACGAATTTTACGCGAGCGAGACACGATCTGCGGAAGAGCGGTCGGAGAAGTCCGAAATTCGATGGCCGCGCGCAGGGCCGGTGATGTCAAACAAAACATTTTTTTCTTTTTCAAATCATCAACGTCAAACAAAGATAACGTATCCACGGCTCGTAAATACGCGTTAGCAATTGAATTCCGTGCGCATACCATTACGACGGAGTCTTCCGTCGTCATCGTCGCCGCCTCCGTCGTCGTCGTCGTCGTCGTCGTGTGGGGAGACGCCCTGTTGAGGAGCGTTGTAGTCCCGATCAGCTAATGATCGACGCGGTCAGCTTTGTTCGCGATGGTTGTCAACGAACATCTAACTCATGCCTCCTGCTCGCTGAACAGTCGTCCACGTCTTAGCCTGATGTTGCCGAAACTCTGCTGTTTGTGTTTGGGGTGAAACACAAAACTCGGAGCTGCACGATGGTGACTTCCTCGTGCATCGTATTTGTTGTAAGATTTATAAAATTCTTTGTGTGTTCATTAGGTGTTTATGTCACGTACAAGCCAGCTCCTAGACGACGTTGCCAACAAGCACAACAGCAGCAGCGCCGTCAAAGTGAAGTTCCGGCTGATCGTCACAGCGTCACTGGTACCACTGCGGCTGCGGTCGTGAATGGAATCGCCGGCATAAAGGCCAAGCTTGACTGACAACGAGAATATCTAAAGAGCATCCATCCAAGTTCCGTGTGGGTCTTCATTTATTGAAAGAGCTCGGTGTAATGGCGGCCGTGGCGGCCGGCCACCGTCTGCAAGTAAGGATCGTCGAGTGGTAAGCCGAGTGGCAGCTTGCCTCGCTGACTAACTGTTTTGCTGTTTGGCTCGTTGACTTGGCGGCATCGCGGTGGCCCGGTCTGCCGGTGTTGAGTGAGACAGACAGACACAACGGACTCTTTTGAGCGGGCGCAACATTAAGTAAGAGTCCGGAGCTTTTAGAAGTAGTTCAGGCTTTATAACTTTCACTGCGTTCACCACCGGCCACGAGCGAGTGCGGGGCTTAATGAGTCATATGCTCGTCTCCTTCAGATGTAGCCACTTCAGTGGACGACCAACGGCAAACAACTGTGTAGCCACTTGGTCCAGATAACTGCAGAGCGTAACACGACACCTCATCCAGACACCGTCCAACTTTTCCTCAGGACCATCAGCCGACAGTTCGGAACTTGACGGCTGCGCGAGGCTTGGATACGTCGTTTCTGAGATAACGACGAAACCTGCTTGAATATTGAATGAACGAATAGAATCCGAGAGGATCGAACGAGTTTCGGAAGTTTCTGAGCTCACATGAGTTTCAGAGCTCGTGTCACAGAGCCCGTGTACGGCTGGAGAGGGGTGAAGATCAAGTCCCACGACCATCTTTCGAAGCTGTACATTCTAGGCAGATGAAACCCCAGACGTCAGAAGAAAATGATATTCAAGTCAAGTATCGGTTGCGCCAGTGGGGGAACAGAGCTGTCAGTCCGAACGAATAAACGTCTCCGTTGTCCAAGTCGAGCGATGCCGATACGATCGCTCCACAACAATACGACTTATGAGAGGACTGTTCGAATCGTTCGATCCCACTTGTGTCCGCTCGCCAAGTTCACCTGGAGCGAAGAATGCGTCATGCGTCGAGGCCCTCAGTTCTAAATGGGTATTCCATAGTGTCGTTCACCTTCTCTCGTTTACGCTGGGGGGCGAACTACGCCGGGGGCTTCCGAAAATTTCACATTGCTCGGAGACAATCAAAGTTGCCGCTAACCAAATCCATTCCGACAATCTACTTGACCCGTCAACTAGAAGACATAATACCATTCAGACGTTGTCATTGAACAGCTAAACGTCACGAAGTCATTCGAAGCAAGCTTTATTGCCATGTGGTTCCAAGTGAATTGATCGATAGGGAGCGCTCTTGACGCGTTGGCGATACAAAACAACAAGATTGTGTGGTTTGAGGAAGGCTATCAGGCAGATTGATAGCACTTGCCATGAGAATCTATATGTGAAGAATCCCGCTTGATGCGAGATCCTTCCCCTTACCTGTCCGTAATACCGGTCCAGTCTCTAGCTTCGCCAACCTGTACAAACTTTGACAGGGTGAATGATAGATTTTCAAATTTTCGCATTTCCTCGAATCCCGTCCATCCGAATTTCTCTCGAGACCGTGAGGTCGCTTGTGTCGCACAAGGGTGACGACTGCTGCAGAGGAACCAAAGGAAGCAAGCATGCTGTTGGTCCGATCCCCGAAATCAGCTCGGCTCTCGGGATGTTTCATGTTACTCTCTTGGGAGAATCATCGCACGTTCGATACAGATTCTTTGGAAGCAAGCAGGAATACGAAGTATAGGATTCCGGCTGTCCGAACGAACGGAATATCCTCCGCTCGACTTGAGCTCTGATGCGCGCTTCGATGTGCAAGGGCTAACGGGGGACCCCCACCATGACGTATGCGCGTGCATCGGAACAGCAGCGACATCGGTGTGGTTTTGATTCAAAAGCGGGTCTGTCCGTCGAGGAGTATGTTCAACGGCGCCCACTTCCCTCAAGAATGTGGAAACTCGCTTATCCCCTGAAATGGGATGGATTATCCGTCGATGAAGGCTAGAAGATCCCCTTCTACCAAATCTTCACCTCTCAACGATCAACGGGCTCCCCCGTCACTCCTTCCTTCATCATAGCATTGCACGAATCGATTCGGAGGAATATTGATCAGCATTGATGTCTCGCTTTCCATGTCGGACGGAGAGCGCCGAGGACTTCCACAACTCGAGTTTGTTGAACAAACGAGCGAATGAAATCTGATGGTGTCTCCTTCACTTGCGCACAAACGAAGAGAATTCAATGCGATGAGACACTCGGAATGCTTAATTTCAACCATGGTATCATGGTACAACCAGGGCTATTTGTCTTGATTCTAAATAGAGTCGAACTACGCCTTTCGGAATCCAACTCCAAACATGACCTACATTCCGCTATTAACAAAGTTTGTGTATCAACGACCCTCGTCGAGGAACCTACCCCTAAGATTTCAAATATCTTTTCTTTTATTACGACAACGCGTAGAGGGATCTGACGCGCGGTTGTCTCGAGGCAACAGGAGGGAAACCCTTGTAGCTGCTGCGTCGGGAATTCCAATTGCTCCCAGCGAATGGCAAAGCTCAAGCTCTGACTTGGAATCGGACAGAATGAGTGTCACGAGGAAAACACCTGGGGAGCGAAGTGAAGCGAACACTGAAATGGGAGGAGGTATGAGCAATCATCTCTTGACGGGGAGCGCTTCAGTTTTAACTCCGTAGATGCTCAAATAAGGGAGCGGTATTGTTTTCTAGATCACTCGTGATCCGTTTGTGAGCTACACGCCTTCAGCGGTCCATCGTCATCCCAGCCATTCGTAAGGCTTGCGACATTCGAGATAATTGACACACATCGGAATTATGTCACGTTCAAACCGATGCGAAGTCCAGATATAGATCCACTGACCGGCGTCAGCGTTAGAAACCTTCGATTTCACGACGTCGGATCGACGGATAAGTCGAAGCATAAGAATGCGCTTTCGATCTTTGCTGTTTTGACCCACGGTTATCCTCGAGTATATGTGCCGTTTCCGTTCTGCCAATCGCGCCTTCCCGAGTGCCGGTCATGTGATTGGCCTCTTGGGATGGGTTTTTATGGTTCTGATTTTCAACTGACCCATGGTGGCGCTCTTCATCATGAATGTAAAACCTCCCACCTAACTTTAGTGCAGAACCACTGAGCGCTTCAACATTCGTGGGACGTTCGAAAAAGAGTACTCGTCGTCTCGCCGTTGTTCGAATGCGTTCCTGATCATCCGATGCCTCCACATTTTACCAAGCCAGAACCGATGTCCACAACCATCAAGGCCTAACCAACGAGCCGCAGAACCCGATTCGGGTGCTCGGAATGGCTGCCGTGCCCTGCCATTCGGTCGCTCCCACACCCCTGAGTCCGTGAAGCGCGCGACAGCGTCAACGGATGACCGGTCGAATGAATAAACGAAAAACACGTTCAAGCACCGTTGATAGAGTTTCGGGAAACGCTACACCAGCGGTGATTCCGTTCATCTTGACTCCAATGTTGACCATGTGTTGATGCAGATTTCCGCGGGCTTTTCTTGACTTCGCAATTCATTTCACGCTGAAAATCGCCAAAAGGTGCTCTATAAAGAAATTCGCGAGCGACAAGTTCAGATTGAGTACTGTTGTCGAACGAATTTCGCCATAGGTTAACCAAACAGGTCTTAAAAGTTCGCGGAAAGCTTGCGCCGTTCCGAGAAGTGCATCTCATTTTTAAGCTCCTGGGAGGTAGAGCATCGGAGCAAGCTCACGAAATCCCTCCGAAAAAAACCTAAAAAAACACCCCGTTCGCATGGAGTCTCGGCACTGTTTGTTCACGCGTGATGCGCGTCGCCCGACGAAGTTTTCACCTAGTTACACTGTCACAGTGTGGCTTCCATGTTTCACCTTTCTGCTCAGCTCACTCGAATTCTCGACATGATTCAAAGGAATCACTCGCCAGTGTTCGCTATTGAACTGAATCCGCGCTCTTGAAATCTTCCGGCGAATCGACGTTGCCTCGGATTCCTTGTTGAACACTTGTGGTGACCACTTCGTACGGTTGCTCCAGAAAACTGTCACGTTCAGTTGATGATTTCGGCGAAAGCGATACTTCACAAGAAATACAAAGTGGGCTTTTCACTCGAATCACACGGCTGGCTTTGTTCCGGGCGGAATTACCTCGTCACCTAGTGCCGTGTTCTGACCCTGTGTTCTGGGATTTGCGCAAGAACTCATCCACAGAAAACCTCCGTCGCTTCGTGATAGAATTTCTCGGGAATCTCAAGCCAAGGACGATCTTCCGTGAAGTTCCGTGAGCGTGCAAGGAACTAAACAAAGAAACACGTCGGTTCTTTCAACGCCGCCATCGTCAGCTTGCTCTAGCGATAATGCCGTCGCCGCGCTGAAGAAGCCGTTGCTGCCAGTGCAGACCGTCTTCCAGCTGATCGGCCGCTTCCGGAGCCATCGAAGATCACCGTTATGCAACGGCAAGAGGTGGATGACAGTCAGGGCCCACGGGCAGTAGGAAGGCCATCCGCCCAGCCGGCTAAGCCGTCATCCTTTCGACGAATACTGTTCAAAGGAACCTCGTATCCTTCCCCATGGAAAATAGCGGAACAATCGAGAACCGTTTGACTGATGGTTTCATTTAGCCGCCAGAGAGCGGTCTTCAAAAACGTTTCTTCATCAAGAGCCAGTGGATTCGGATGTGGATTTTGCGTGCCCCAGCATGCACAGGAGTTTCCGGGTCGTCCGAACCGCTCAATGCTAACTCCTGGAACTGCTGCAGCAGCACAAGCGTTGACCACATCATTATAACGCTTGGCGAATATGAAGATGTCAGTGGTAATCTGAAGTCTTGTAACTCTTACATTAGGGGCAGGAGACGATTTGGACATGTTACGTCATTTTCATTTGGAAATATTTGGGTGAAAGATTCAGGCAGCTCGACGGAAGCTGAGCTCAGAGTTACAAACTCTACGTCGGATTCCATGGACAGCGCTACCAGCGATTCCAGGAGTTCCGAGGTGCAGCGTTGTATAACCGAGAGGGGCCGTTGATGAGGCGAGTCTCCTTTTGGGGGAGGGCGGATTGGAGATCATTTATTCATAAGCTCATGCAAGGGTGGGTGGAAGCGGTTCAACCACAGGGTATAAGCTCACGGATATTGAGAAGGATCACAACGTGTTCCCGTATTGCAACAGTGAGTGAAGTGCAGAATGAGAACCAAACGAAAAATAGGAATCAAACAAAAATGAGGGACTTGGTTTGCAATTAGAAAATATCCGCTTCATAAACCCTCTAGAAATGCCACCGATTCCGAGAGGACTGGAGTCGTTCCCAGTCAGCCTTCCCCATGATATCTACTGCTCCGACGAGTTCAAGTGTTAACGAGAACCTCAGACATGTCACGACCGCGCGCGGCCATGTCGAAGATGATAGCCTCTTGTACCATTCCTTCCCCGGCTCCTTTTCCCTGTCTGAACTTCGGCAACGCCTCATTACATGCCGCATACCCTCGCTCGTTATCCAGCTTTCCCGAAGTGGAACGGTATGGCTTTTGACCGGGAAGAGGCTGGATCCATGCCGGCTGGTCGGCCGACCGGCTAGCTTGTTGCGCTCTTTCCGCGCTGCGGTAGTAACTCGTGTTTCAATGGAGGTACCGCAGGGTCTTTCTATTATTGTTCCATTTTTTCCATTCCTCTCATCCGGCATCTTCTGGAAGTCTGGACTCCCGGCTCCAAGCAGGCATCCGGCTCCCGCGCCGATATTGTCTACGGCATTTCTGTGAACGGCGATAATTCTTCCTCTTTGTGCGCCTTCGTCTGTCCGGTGCAGAAAATAGCCATGCGTGCGTGCTTCTATGTACACTGCGTGCTGAACGCGCACTGTATGTACGAGCAGTCTGCTGAGAAGAAGGGGCCACGGCTGTAATGATTTCGGCGGAACCGCGCGTGATATGTCCGCATCTCCGCAAAACACTCCCCCACTCCTTGAGCATAGGCAGAATGGAACGACGAGCAAGAAGCGGATGGAGCAGCAAAAAAGTGATTCTTGCCGAGAACATTTTCAGCTGCTCGACTCCAATGGCGTCGCCGCTGTGATAATCTTCGCGGGGTCGGCGTGTGCTTAACCCTGCTCAACAACGGCAGAAGCAGCAACGGCTCCATCGTCATCACTGTTGAACGCGACGAGAGAAGGGAGAGCACACAGAAGACACTGTGACGAACTGCCCGACCGACCGACCGCCCGCACAGCCGTCTTTCGGTCCCTCTGACTGAGGACGATTTGCCCTGTTGACTATGAGAGGCCTTTTTGATGCCTCTGATACGTTTGACGAGGAAGTCATTCCGGAAAGCATCACTTACTGGAATCCCATGGACCCGACTGAGTCCACGACCCCGTAAACACAAGAAGGAGCAAACAAACAACTAATTGGGAACGGAACAATAAAGAATTATGGCTCATCGTCAAAAGCCCGCGTACAATCCTCCAAGATGAGCGCTCAGTTGCAGGCATCATGCGAGCACGAAAATAACCCACATTCGATTAACGGTCGAGACGAACGTTTCAGAGGACTTGTGGAGAACCATAACTGGGAAGAGCGGGCGAGCACGTTCATTGCGACGAGAGACGAAGGGATTGAAACTTATAGTCCACGAGGATTCAACAACCTACAGCCAGTTGTAGCGGGTTATGCGCTGGAGGAAGCTCCTTGGAAATTATAGAATTTATGGAGAGCAAAGGTGGCGGTGACAGAAGTAAGGTGACGCATTCCGGTGAATTGAGTATATATCATATTCTCGTTGCTTCCCGTACGGTTCTCGCAATCTCGCGAAAGCCGAAATAGCTTTTCGGGAGAACAGTGGAGTTTGGTCGTACATCTCTGTGGTAGTCCCTCACTCTACAGAATCACTCTTCAGATGGTCGAACAATTGGCCGGAGCTTCCTCAGCAAAGGACCAACTGACCGCAGAGAAGCTTTTCAGGTACGTTCGTGAAGAACATTTGATGGTTGCGCCGTGAACGATCAGGAAGGGAGCATAGCCCTAACGAATGTACAATACACCCGAAACGGATGAACGCTAACTTGGCTGAGCCGGAACCAACGCTACTATTACCACTAAGTATTGGTCAAAGCTTTCCCAAGACTGTAGACGTAATCAAGTTAGCAACCGATGTGGCTCGGATTTGTGCGCGGAGCGGTGCACTTATATATGACAATCATCCCAATTATACAGCTGAGGTCGTGCATTGCACTCGTTGGTACTCCCCCGCAAGAAGTCAGGTCGAACGCGCGTCGTTGACGTGCGTGACCCCTGTGCAAATCCGCTTGGTTCATGCTCGCCGGTGGAACGTCTTCGCGGACGCTTCGATCTCTCCCTCAGCGAACAATCAGTTTTCGACGTTATATCGAAGCGGTTCGACTTCATCTTCACCTCCGCAACAGAAGAGCTGTGCTGATCCATTCTTCCTTCAGAAATTTTCGCATCGTCGGGCTCGCGAGTGGTACCGTGCAGCCTGGCCGTTTTTCTTCGGCACCCCGTTCAGAACAAGCCTCGACCGCAGCCTTTCGGAACTATCGATTTCGGATGCTCGATGAACTCGTTTACGACTGACTGTCAAAACTCCTCATTCCCATGAAGTCATTCGAACCGAAAGCAGCAGTCGGAGAAAGTCAAGAGCGGATAGGCATGAGTCGACACTTGCAGAAGGCAGCGCGTTGTCTTACCATCAGCATCTTAGTACTTGAGTGATGTTCCTTCTTTCACAGCGGAACGCGGTACGCGTCCCGGCAGAACCGGGCCGGGCGTATCGTTGAGTACCCGTATTGTTATTCCGCCGCTCCGCTCTTCTTTCTTCAGTGATGAACGAGAGTGATAGTGAGAGCGCGTTTGCTGCTTCTGATAGAGTGATGATTAGCGTGCGATGCGCTGTTAACCCACTTTCGGCTCGGTTCTGGCGTTTTCTTACGTTGACTTAAGATGCGAAGGTGGCTGGATGTTGAACTGGAACATCTCTCTTCAGTTTAATAGAAAAGAAAACTTCGCGTTATTACTTTCGGGACAGATGTTCCCGCTCGGTTGTTGCCCTCGCCTCGAAAACCTGGAAAGAACGTTTAGAAAGAAGGGGTGCGAAGAAGTTGAAATTTGGACTATTGAGGTCTTTTCCCACTCTTGTTGAAGATTCTGGATACGCCGATTGCGATCCAAAGCGACACCTGCGGTACCGAGCGGTTCTCCCGACGAGTTGACAAAGCCGCCCGTCATAGTGGAACATTTCGAGCTGATGTCGCTGCTTAAACTATCGTGGTCGTTGATGATGCTGTTAGGTTTGTCAGCGGATCTCGCCCGCGGCAGAAAAGGGGAAAAATGTGATTCCTCCAGCAAGAAAATAACTTTAGCGACAAAGCAGGTTGACCGTGGTGCTATTCTGCGTTGAAAACTTCCAACAGAAACTTAAATAGCACCACTTAATGTGTATCAACAGAGTTCTAGGACTAACTTGGCCGAGGCATCTTCATTCCTCGACGAAAAAGAAAGAAAACCTCCGGTGCGAACCCCTCTTGCCAGTACGTTAGATACAACCCCCTCTTACCTTCGGTTCCACAAGTTTGTCTGTGAAAGGGCCGAGGTGGTTTGTCGTGCCCCTCTGCAGGATTGCAAGAAGAAATCATCGGAACATACCCCGGAATCCAACTGAATCGAGGAGCGAAGATGGCTCCCAAGAAATTCGGAACTCTGCGAGAAGTAGTGAGGTATGTTCATGCGGCATCTGACGTGCTCGGAGGAGTAACTTGTCAGCCTTGGCAGCACGTATCGAAGCGATAAGCGATGAAAGATTTTCTTCGAAAACTAAAACTTTCTGCACTTTATTCACATCGATCTAGGTCTTTCGTTGTCATTTCCTTTCTTTCGATTACACACCTCGATCACATTTTCACTATTGTTCCGTCGTCGGCTTTTCCCTTAGAAAAATAAATATTCTACACACGATTCCTCCGCTCCTCCGATCAACTTGAACACGTAGTGTGTTGATTCGGGGCTCTCACATGCAGCTCTCGTATATACACTGAATCTACATCCGTTCCCGCTAGGAGACCCGCGTGTCGATCTATTAATATTCGTACTGGATGATGTCCACATCGGGCGATTCTCACGCACTCATCTTCTCAGAAACAGCTTCGAACAGCATCCTTTGTAATAACATTGTATGTACACCTCGTAGCACGAGATTGTAAAAAGTGTCATCCTTTCATTCGCTCCCGATTTCGAGTGACAGTGAACATGGAGGAAAGGGTCGTTGTGTGCTGACACAATCTTTGGACATTCCGCTCTCTTCAGCTCACTGAGCTGTCTCATGTGATTGGATCAGAAATACACCGTCACGTCCTTTGGGTTGTGTCTGACGTTCTGGTGATAGGGCGCAACGCTAACATCTGGATCTAGGGCAGTTTCATTGGCGAATTCGTCTTCCCAGCTCAGCTTCTTAACCCTCCTGGGTATCGAGCCCAGAGGCCACTGGATGCGACTCGAGTTCCCTGAAATCGGGAGTCGTGGTGTCCGTGAGTTCCCTGGCGGACGACTGACGAGGCGTTGGAAACCCTCGTGAGCAACCTCTTGCTCGCTGGTTGACCACGTGTCTTCTCGTTCGTTGGTGAACATCGGGTTCTCTACACCTGGTGGCTTCTTGGTTCCGACCACCTTGTTGGGTTCGAGCGTCGGACGCGGAGGAGGGCCGCCGTTGAGTCCGTTGCCGTCGATAACGACAGGCAGATGATTCCTGTACTTCTTGTTCTTCAATATGTAGAACACCATGGTGATTATGATAAGGACGAGGATCCCCAGAATGACTCCAAACGCCGCCGGGAGGATCAACGCAGAGTTCCGGAAGAGGCCCGACGCTGCCGCGATTTCCGGAAGCCTAACGGTCACCAGGCTCGTCGATCTCCGCGGTGGAACCCCGTTATCGGTGGCAACGACGATCATGTGCGAAGTCACGTTGACCTGATCAGCGTTTTTCAGTCGCACCTCGCCTCGGTCGTTGACGTAGAAAGCGTTCGAATTCGGGCCTTCAAGGGAGTAACTGATTTTGTCTTCCAAGTCTCCGTCTGTGCACTTCACTTTGCCAACGAGTTCTCCCGGCTTGGCGTTGTTGGGCATTATGAAAGTGTACTGCGGGAATTCGAAGACGGGATCGTTGTCGTTTGCGTTGAGGATTGTCACGTTGATTCGTGTCGAGTCTCGGTCCTTCCCATCGGTGACGAACGCTTTCAGGATGTATTCACGACGCACCTCGTAGTCGATACTCTTCTGGAGGTAGATCTCGCCTTTGGCTCCCATCGAAAAGGTGGCGACATTGCGCTCGTCCTCAGCCACCAGTTGGAATTTGAGATTGTTCTCTGTGGACTTGGTCGTCTGGAGCCGCAGGATCACCTGACCAGGAGGAGTTGACTCAACGAGGGGCACGACGTACTCACGCTGGAAGAACTTGAGCTCGTGCGGGAGGAACTCTGACGACGCAACGGTCAGCGTGGTCAACGAAAACTTCTCCTCGTCATTCCGCTGCGTGGCTCTCACGACGAGCACTATCGGCAGTTGGGTGTTCGCCGGGAGTTTCCGCGTGAGACTCACCTGGGCCGTGTAGGGGTCGATTGCGAAGTACGAATACTCGGCCCTGTTCGAGCTGAGGGAATATTTGACCGGCGCTCGGAGGCCCTCGTCGGGATCGATCGCTTGGATTTTCGCTGGCAGCACCTCCAGATTCTCTTTGATCTTGGGATCCGGGGGCAAATTCAACAGGTAGCGCTCGTGCAGGAAGCGTGGGTTCTGGTCGTCCGCGTCTACGACGTGGATTGTGAGATTCGTTCGAGAGACCATCGGCGGATTGCCTTGGTCCTGAGCCCTAATGGTCACGTTGAACACCGGCGTCGTCTCGAAGTCCAATTTCTCCACCAGAGTCAGCGTGCCTTCGAGACTGTTCTCGAACGCCACGAATCTACTGAACTCCGAGCGTTCGACGAAGTACTCGACCGTCGAGTAGGTTCCCGGTTGATCGGCGTCAACCGCGCGTATCAAACCCTGTGAGATGATGCTTCCGGGAACGGTGGCCTCCGACACGTTCAGCGTGTACGGAAGCCCCTGGAACTTGGGTGCGTTGTCGTTGACATCGGTGACAATGACTCGAATTGGGATGGAAATGCTGAGGTCGTTCTGTGGGGCGCAGAGCGCTTCCGCAGTGAAATCCTTGAGTCCGTTCTCGCCCTCCTTGTCGAGTTTCTTCTGCAGGATGAGGCTTTTGTTCCTGAACGTAACGGCGTCGGTGTTCTCGACCGACAGCGTGATGTCCTTGCCGACTTCTCCGTAAACTTTCACCTCTCCGATCCCCGAGCCGATGGTCAGATCCTCGCTCACGGTGAACGTGACCGACGACGCTCCTGAAGCAAGATAACAGAAGTTATCCTTCTCCTGAGCGTGGCAGCCGACCGCTGCCGCGAGCAAGATCAGCCATAGGGGTTTTCGCTTGTTGATCATGGCGATCTATCGGACGAGTCCCAACGGAAACTCTAAACCAGCTGGCGACATCCGTGCTGCTTGCACTGAGAACCCAGTCAACGGTTCGGACGACTCATTCTTTTTTCTTTTCACGAGTTCTTTTGTGCTGGCACGCAGGCTGGCTGGCTGGGTGGCTAACTGGCCGACCGAGAGGAACGTCCAACGGACCGGCCGGCGATAATAATTAAAATAGGGTCGTGAGCCGTTTCGCTACGCTGGCCTTGTAAGAAGAGGAGTTCGCGGATCGTCGCGCTCAGGATTTTGACCTCTCCGTTCACTACAAGTGGGCAGCGTTGGCTCTTGGGAGCCCGATTCCCTTTTGTGGACTCCTCCCCAGGGGTCCGGTGCCGAACTTCAGTGAACCTCGGTCACCCTCTGAGATGGTTGGCGAGCGTCAACGAGCACTCATCGGCGACGGGGCTTTTGGCACGTATAACAGAGTCTTATTAATCCTTGGGAGAGCACTTCACACTTTTTCTCTTGCACTTCCTCGAAAATTCGTATCCTCGAGTAGAGGGCTCACGTACACACGCAAGTTTTCGTTGTATCGTGCGAGGAGAATTCGTTGTTTCACATGACAGCCCGGTTACGCGCCGCGGCCGGTGGCACTGTTGTGAATCATGGTCCCGCCAAAGCGAGTCCCCGTTGCCGCGGTGATCGTGGAGGTGAGGGAACATCGGGCTGGTCGGCGCCCCCTGGTGTCGAAGTGAGTCCCTGCACGCACTGAAGTCTTATGCGCGGCGAAGTCTTCTCCCTGTAAGGATCGCCGGGATCTGGACAGGGGCTCAAATCGGGAGCAGCGAGTCGGATGAACAAGGACAATCGACAGATCCGGATTTCCTCGCTGCGAGCACGACCGTCCCCCGAGGTTTCCTGGCTATTTTTTTCCGAGTCATCTGCCAAACTCAAAGGAGTCGGTGGTGTGCTGCATGAACACATTGATGACCGTCTCGTACGCAGAGGCAAAGTAAAAAGGGGGGCGGTTCGCGAGGCAACCTCCGCAAGGGCGGCATTGGGCGCGAAGAAATCCGCGGAGTGCAAGACGGGCGACTTTTCCGGGTGCGAATTCTCAGGTCTCATCAGGGGCGGCACCTTGCCTCGTTGCGGCACTGCTCTCACGCACGCTTCGTCTCACAATGAACAGGGATCAGAACTTTGAAAGGACCTCCTCGGTGACTCGAGTCTTTTGTCCCGTCAGATCTATTCCGGAGCACACTGTGATTTCGGGTCTCGAATGATCTAGTCAATGATCTGGAAGCAGAATTCATTGAAATAATGCCAAGCTGAATCCAGAGGGGAGGAGACAGAAGTACTAGCTGTCCGCCCGCCCAACCACAAGCCGAAAATTCGAAAGATCCGCATCCGCGAAGGAGCTCCGAAATGTTAGAATCCTGGAATCTGCTGTGACAGTCGATTGGTCCACGAATTGTGCGAGAGAATGGTCGTGAACCATACGGCCGTAGCTTTTTCGCTTGAAGTACGTTCTCACGAGCTCGGCGGTCTTCTTCAGCAGGAGGCCTCTCGTTGAACACATGCTTGTTCTGTACGACAGACGCTGCGTCTGGAGACAGGTGCTTCACCGGGAAATCCTGACTAGTAGCTCTTGGATGGCACCGAAGGCGCACGGAAACCCCACGATCAGAAAAATCGTACAACGGCTCAAAACTCAGAGGATTTCCTCTCGATTCTTTCAGTCAGACAGAATCAGTTGGCTCCTCGAGCTCGAACCCGTGGTACCGGATGTTTCGACCAGTAAATCGGACTAGAGAAAATTTGGTCTAGGAGCAAGGCGGCACCGAGGATAGTTATTCATGGCTCCCAGATGTCAAAAGCTGGATAACAGAGCGGGCTGACACAAAAATCGTTGAAGATCGCATTCCGCCCGTGGGACACCTCAATCGAAGCACTTTCGTAAAGCGCCCGCGCAAACGAAGGATGGAAGTCGCGGCAGCCGCTGTGAAATTTGAAAAAATAAGAGAAGGACTCCGAATAGCGCTTCGTAATGATCTGATTGGACTTCGCATGCGATCAACGAAGGCAGACTGAATGTTATAGATGGGCCAAGTCGTTTCCATTAACACCTCAACGATTTTAGTGAAAGGGCGAAATCGGCAACCGTAGCATTGGGGCAACTCCCAACGCGCTGTCCGTAGCGAAACGCGTGATTATTATTTTCCTCTCCTTCTAAAACATCCCGTATCGGCTTCAGATCGTCGGAGCGATGATCGAGGATTCGCGACGTCATCTACGAGGAATCAGCCGACATATGCTCATATCGATTGCGATACGATTGAAACTGGATGTCAATCGACGGTTGCTAGCTTGAAGAAATCATCTGAGAGATGTTCTTTCACTTAGGGAGTGTCAGAGGAGATGCCATGAAGTCTGGATGACGCTTGCAATTGCCGAATACCTTCTAATAACCTCGTCGCTGGGTTCTTGGTCGAAACGATCGGGACGGTCCGAGATTCCACGTCAAGACAGACCACAGATGCATCTCGAAACGCTTGGAGGTGTAATACTCTGTACAAAACTTTCCTAAACTTGGAGGAGAGTCTCAAGCTGTGAGCGGCGACTTTGATTTCTTTACAACGATAAATCATGACTACGTGGGCTAGGCGTTCGCTGTAGGGAGTCTGCATTCGAAATCAAAACATTACCACAATGCACTTCGCGAACATGGTTGAAGAGAATCGAAATTACGAATCTTGTCTCCATCTTTTTTCCATTTTCGACCAATCATGATTAATATGAAGATGGATGGATAGATTGATGCAGCTCCGATGGCAACGGGACGGAACGAACGGCCTCGCTGCCACAAACAGGTGCTTTTGGAAGGGGACTGCGAGAAGGCAACATAGGGCGATGTTCGCGCAATTTGAATCTGCTCGGCAACCACCAAAGACAACAAAAACTAGCTCACGTAGGAAGCTCCGAAGTCGCTTGGAGTCGACATCAGGAGCAGTCCATGGACGACGAGTAGAGTTCAACGATTAAAATATCGTGAACTCCGAACCAGCGAGGTTATATCACTGCTATCGTCCAAAGTGAAAGTTCCGATACACAAGCCTGGACTCGGAATACACTCGCGAATAACGGTACAAGCGAGAATCCAGTGCAGTCGCGTTGAGTCATCTAGGCGGGGGTTGCTCCGATCGAGGTTGTGCTCGCGAACGTGGATGCCATTTAGAGTCAAGTCCAAGCTTTGAACAGGGATCCCTGTCACACCGTCGGGAAGACGGATGAGTGGACGAGGACCCAGTCGAACGAATTACGAATAGACGGAGGAAAGTCTGTCACGATCTAATTGAAATCTTCGCCCGCTTCACTAAGCAACGGGAGCACCGGACGAAGCAAGTCGGCCATTAAACTCGCTAAATCGCTTCCAATATGTCATCGACTTGCTTCCGACTTGCTAGCGCGCTTTTCACGGGAGTAAGCTCAGAACTTAATCCGACATCGTCCCATCGCTAACATCGTGTACCAACGCTTTGCATCAAATTTGCGGTCTCATCACCGGGTGCATCGTCTCGAGCAGTCCGATTGGAGGTACCTGAGTGCGGTAAACCAAGAACCGCACCCTCGGATCGTTACCTCGACTCGAAAAACTGTTTCGGGTACAAGGGGCAAGTTTCGAAAACGGACTTCTCCCCGAAAACGTTCAGCTCTCAGGCTTGCTGCCGTGGAAGTTTTCCTCAAGAAGATGGGAGGCGAAGAAAGCAGGCGCACGCCGTTCCTGACCAATCATGAACCTGGGCAGCCTCCCACTCCGAAGTGTGAGGACTGCTTCATGGTGAGATCATCCCACGTACAAACTACAGTTGAAATCTGTGGCGAGTGGTTTCGAAAAACATTCTACGGGTATCTCGTGTCAGGAGGACTACTCGAATCACAACACCCTGTACCGAGCATGATGCGGACCCAGAGTCCCGGAAACATAGGTAAAACGCACCCCTGACCACAGCAATCCGGCTTACGGCCCTTCGCGGGAGGAATTTGCATGCCATGTCCAATGGGCACAAAATTATTCATCGATTCCACGCCGCCGATGTATCGAATCGAGCAAACCGATAGATTCAGATATTGGGAAAGCATGCGACAGGGGCGATCGATCAATCGGATGTGGGGACTTTTCGCGGCGATCTGCAAAGATGGATGAAGGGGAGGTTTGCGTTTGAATATTTTCGCAATCTCGCGCAGCAGTTTCCTGCGCGAACCTGGAGTTCTCGACATCAGGTCACAACTCGAAGAGATGACTGCATTCATCCTCGTCCTCCTCAACTTTCTCCCGAGGAAGTCGAAACCCCGGTGCCAAGGAGGAAAGCGCTCGTCGTGGTATTTTATTGATTCTCGTAGTTCATGCCTTTCCATGGATCACGCAACTCATACCGCTGTACGGCCCGTATACTATTCGGAACGGAATCAAACACGACAGAATCCTAGTGAGGATCCGTCGTGGTTGGCCCGATAATGATTGCCGAGCTTGCAAGAGCCATTTCAGCTGCGCCCAACTTATTTGTAGCGTTTAGCAAATGAAGGATCGTCAAGGTGGACACTCTGGAAAATCCATTGGACACGCCTCCGCTTTTGCAAGCCGCGAAACTCGCTCTCTACGGAAATAGCTCGAAAAGCAACGAAGCCGCAGAGCTTTGTGAAAACAGTCGATCAATATCGAGCAAGGAAACACCAGAAACGAGGAGAGTGTCTGATCTTGGGGAGGAAGTTCGCTCAGATGACCTCTAACGGACGCTTGATGATTTTGAGAATGGGACCATCCACGAGTTATGTCAGAACACGTAGCTCTCGTAGTCTTCCGTAGTCTGACTGCCCCGTCACAAACCTTTGATGCCAACTAGCCGAGAGGGAAGCAGTGGCGAAAAAACCCAACAGTCGTGAGCAAGTCGTATCATTGCGACGACTACCGCGACACAACCGCCGGGTCGGCTTTTCCTAATCGGAGAATACTCGGGGCCTGCCTCTTCGCTCGAACGCCGTTGCGCCGCTGTATCTTGAACTCAGCGGAAAGCTGTCCAGATCAAATCGGTAGAAACAATGTTCCCTTGCCCGCTCAGCAACGGCTTTCTCGGATTTCGGTTGACGTCGACAATGATGGGGAGAACGGGGGGAACCAAACATCGTCCGGAATCACCAAACCGTAAGTGGTGTATTATCGGATCTTTGAGCCGAAAGGAGCTTAGCGCGCTGCCGAAACCGCGAAGCGGGCACGTCGATTCAGCCTGGCTTCACGAACTTCATGGGCTTCGTGCTATCTTGTTGCGGCTGAAACTGAATCGAGAGTTGGGTAATACGAGAGCATGAGTCGGGAAAATCGCGGTGGCTCGATTCCCAGATTCTCATTCATCCGCGTTGAACATCAACGATAATACCGCAGACTAGAGTCGATCAGTCGAATGGCGACCTGAATGTCTCGCAGCAGTCGTGGAAAGCGGAGACTTATTTTATGAAGCCATCCCTATGATACACATCGAGGATATACGCGCTGCCATGGAGAGGCTGGAGCTTGGCGGATCCATGCAGCTCGGGTTCTACGGATTCAACCACTGCCTCCAACACATCGCGTCCAAGTTGAGCGTCGACTCTCAACCCATGAACGGAAGAGATAGTAAGATAAGCATCGCTTTTCTTTTTCAGATCGCTCTTCCTCTGATTCCGTTCATATATTCATAGATGTTGCGTATTATTTTGAGAAGCCACACCCACGGAAGATTTGACGTCAAGAACGGTCGTTCCGTCAGTCGGCCGTCACTTCACAATACCTTCGCAACTGATCCGCACATAGAACGTCCATAGAAATATATTGAACTGTTTTCTGCCTTCTGCAAAAGCTGAAGTCGCGGCTAAACACAGCTGCTAACCAACCGTCCGTGAATCTGTCCCGGCATGCTACAAAGAAGCCTATTTGACTAACTCAAGGCTTATTGCGTCACAGAAAGCTCCCCGTCCGATCTGAATCCATGAAAGGGATAGCTTCAAGGGGCGCGCAACAATTAATGCCCCCGATCATTGTTTATTGTTGGGAGATTCGAGCAGATCTCTTCTTTGAACTTCGTTCTGTTCGTCTGTGAAACTTGAAATCGTCTTGAGCTTGAGTCGATCCTCTTTACCTCTCACGTGTTACGTCGGTGGAGTAAATACTCTTCCTAGGTGCGGCCCGATCGCAACAACAGACATTCTGAAAAGGTGAGTTCCGACCTGAGCTACTCGGCCGGGCAGCGGTTTCCCACACTCAATCTGTAGCCTGGGAAACCGGTGAACACAGAGAAAGCTGTCGAGCTTTGTCCAGAGTTCTCCGCTGCCCCCGAACTTCTCGGTTCCTGTTCTCCCTTAGCCCCAACCATGAGCCGGTCTCCGTGCTCGGACCCCTCTTGGAAACACATCAATGCAGTCTAAAGCAACCCGTTAGATCATTAGCGAGCACGAGCGTGCAACTGGCTCCTCGCCCCCCGCGGAAAGGAATATCAATCCGCGGGATTGGAGAAAGATTCGAAGAAGCGGACGCATCCACCACTATCCGATACAATTAGAGCCAGCTCCGCAATCGGATTGAGCTGGGCGGCAGCGACAAGTTAGCTGATCTGATTCTTCATGCTTCAAATGGATGAGTGCAACGCAACTTCGTTGTCGGGATGTCTACGCACCGATCAATCGGTTGATGAGCCGCTTCGTCGACCAGCCCGGCCGACAAGCAGGCTGACGGACACATGGTCAAGCAGTAAGAAAAACAGGCGACCGTGATTGCTGTTCTGATCGTCGTTGAGCAGCAGCTCCATCGTTCTTCGAATTGTGATGTATTGTTCACGGTAGGTTTGTGTGTCCACCAGCCCTGGTGTCTGTGGGTTTCTCCAGTCGCATTGCAACCCGCCAATCATCCAATTTACAAGTGCGGGGTGGCGCCGCTGCGGATGCAAGTTTTCGAAATGAAGTCTCACTCGCCGATGAGCGCACTCTTAGACGCCACCGGTACCCACATCTGTTCTTCGAACGGATTGTTGCGCGGCCAGACGCGGCAACGATCTGTCCCAAGTGAGGAAGGCATGCCATCAAAGATGCCTGCCCGTTAGTTCGCCCATCGTGGGTTTGTCTCTTCGGCCCGGCATCCCTCGGGTGTCTGCCCCGGACCTAGTGACTCGCAGTTGCCCCGAAGAAGAGGGAAATCGTTTGATCTGCTTCGAAAATGGAGCATTTTCTCGCGGTTGCTTCATAGCAGCTGACGGAGCGTTTCTAATCATGAATCGTTAGCTACCGCAGCCAGATGCCTTTTGTCCTGACAGGTCCCGTATCTGACGCCCATTACAAGCAGAGATGGAGGTGATCTGCTTTCTTTTCGAAAAGACCAACCAACGAACGCGTCATCGCCAGGAGACGACTGACCGTCGCTCCATGAGAATGTTGTCAAAGGAAGCTTTATTCCCCAGTGTCGTATGCATCACCTTGAAAAGTGGTTTCAGCAAAATGATTTGCAGCTCAGTTCGAGCCTCCCCATGAGAATGACCAAAAATATGGTCGATTCAGATTCTCGAACGCCTCCTTGTACATCAAGTCCTTTGAAAATACTCATTCAGTCGCTGATGGACAAACCAATCAGACAAGGAGAGTGGAACGTGAAGGAGAAAAACTTGATTCTTCGTATTCGCCGTCCCTAGAGCTTAGCTGAACCTCTGCGCATCGCTTGGCTTCAATCACGCATACCACCATCCATCTCGTCAGTTGACCATCGTGGCTTCCATCTTCACGTGGACCCGGTGCCCGAGACTGAGTGATCCGGGGCGATCTGAGTACAAAGGACCATCGAAAACGCAGAGAAATGTTCCCCTGCGGTGAGCGCTGGGTTATCTTTGGAGGATTTTCGGGAGTCACGAGACACAATGAGCTCCTCTCACAATCCAGCCAGAAGCTCCATCTCGAATCATGGATATATGATCTTAACTTGTGTTTTCTGAGGCGGAACAATCACCCTGTCCTTGATCCAATGACATATCAGGGGAGGGGGAGTTAAGAGTGATGGAGTTTTCCTTGGACTTCACAAATCGTTACATTCCATAGATTCTCCATGAATGGGTTGGGAGGAAATGAAGAAAGGGTCTCTTCAAATGTTACAGGCAGGCAGACGAGCGAAATTTCAGCGCCTCCCCCCCCCCTCTTGCCTCAAGGGGAAATCCTGGCTAGGCCTCTGCCTTGATCGACGTCGTTCTTCGAATGGATGTGGCTCCCAGAGAATCAATGATACAGATTCTTTCTCACTTCTGAGAGTCGTGTTGATTGATGCTCATCGAGAATTTCGAAGGACTACGGCGAGCACGGCCCGTTCCAAGGCCTGAATCGAGCGCATGATGTTTTTTTCCATGGTGTTTTTCCGCTTCGGGAACATTCATGTGGAGTTCGATTCGAGACTTTGGTCCGAGCATGAAGTGAGAAATGCCCCAATCGCCTATCTGGCGAGGGAATCTCTCTTGGACGCGATTCGGAATCATAAGCTCAACGGAACATGAGAGAAGTTGAGTGCAGCAGTATATTACAGGAAGATAGCACATATATCAAGAATCATGTTGACTAGTGGAACTTCTGTCAGTTTACACGAATGTTCTGCAGCGATATGGCACACAATTGAATCGGATGCGAAACCCGTGGCCTATCATCACATGTGTTGCATCAACTGTTATTCCCCGACACTCGCTACCGAGATCCCGTTCCGAATTCATTGAGGAAAATCTTCGGGATTTAACGGGGAAGTATAGTTCTGCATCAGACACTTCATATTTCGCTTTTTCGACATCTGAAACCGCGGAAGGAAATGACCCCCGAAGAACGCGGCTCCAGAACAATCCGCGGGGAATGCTGCCTGCTTTGATGCGAGAAGCTCGCTGCTTCGGCAGGCGGAGCGAGTGTACGGTATAAATACGGCGCTCCACTCAAACAACAGTAGCAGAGAAAAATACGGGTTAGCTAAATCACGGAAAAACTAGAGCATCACAACCGAACCACAAGGAAAAGACAAAATGTAACGGCATTCGCTTCCAGCGCTGCTGACAATCAACGATAACGGCGATGTTCCAAACGGTGTGGTTTTCGACTCCACGAAAACCTGACTTGACCTGAATCAAGGGTTCATAGAGGTACTGGATAGTCAATTCCCCAAGAAATCGAGTCAATAGAGCCTCACGAATGCGAAATGTGATGGCTTCAACGAGAGCGTTACTTGGCCTTCCGGTTTTCGGGATTTCCGGCATGTAGAACGCGTTGCGAGGGACCGAAAATGTGATGGACAGGCAGCCACTCCCCTCAAGGTTTATGTGCTCCGCTAGAAGATTCCTCCCGAATCCCCTTTCAGATCATTGGGAAGCTGTATTCAGGGGGCAGATCGGTCCAAAACGACCCGACCTTGACTCGAACCTTCTGTGTGCGCTGCTGGATACGGATGGGATCGACCACTGTAATTCAAGGAACGGTAATAATATCTCCATTGAAGTGAGCGCTTCATCTTCCCCATTTCTGGTCGCGGAGCTAGGTCTTGATTCTAATCCTTCAGAAGCGACAGTTTGTTCGAGACAAAAGCCAGAAGTTCGGTTGATTCGGTCGGGAGATTGAAAGCGACAGACAGCAACGCTTCTAGAGAGGAAAAATCGAGATAAACTAAGGAGCTTACTCGTTGAACAATGAACTTCCTTCCGGCCAAGCACAACACCAACGCTGCAAGTCGAACTGAGCCAGTCGGGTGTGTAGCACTGAGCAGCGAGTAGAGCACGCCAGAGCAAGGTTTTCCGCCCTGCATTCATATTTTCTCTTGAGAGAGATTCTCATCAAAAATAATCTTGACACCTCCCATGCTGCCCAAGTGGCTGTCAGACCGAGCGGCTGAAGGGAATGTGGTGTGGAGCGAAGTACCTTTCGGGAAACAATGCTCTCGAATTGTTCAGAGCAAGACGAAAGCCACAATAGCTACTGTTCGGTACAGCCGCAGCGGAGTCACTCTGGATGGACACACCCTGGCTGGGAACCGGAGCAACAACCATCGTACACACAGATGGACTTTGATTACGATCAATGAGCTTCAGCAATGAATGAACGAATGAGCAGCTGAACGAATACAATGAATGACTCCAACCGAAGAATGGGTTCGAATGCAGGATTCTGTGGATTCTGCGCCGCCTGTCCGAGCAACAGGGGTCGGAAGCGGTCTCATTATCCGTTGTCGGTATTCCCGTACGCGAATGAGAAGAACTTTCTTCAGGTGAATTCCCTTTTGAAAACAGCCCAACTGTCGTCGTAGACCACGTTGACGTACGGTGGCTGGAGGCGTAGAACAGGATCTATGGATGCAGGCTTCGAGAAGGGAAGAAGGACTGAGAAAAGAGCAGACGGGGACGTGGAAGAGAACTGACAGTATCCGTATCTTCTTGCGAGCTCAAACGGGCCCGCGAGAATGTAGACGGACGATGTCTTTTTTGGATTCTCGGGAACAATGGATGCGTATCCTGAATGTTTCGGTTTTTCGGAGTAGTGAATTCAGACAGGAAGCGCTGGAATCCGCGTCAACAGAACAATGACAATACTCAGCTGTGCATTCTGAACTCAGATCCAAGAAATTTTCTGCTTAGTTTCTTGAGTTGCCCCCCGAATCGTAGGAATCCAGCCTGCAATTTGAAACGGGCCCTCTCAGTGGTCGCGTAGGATTAGGGTACGGGCCGATGTCTCGAGGAGGAAATATCGCACCAGGCTCGATACCTGAGAGGATTTAATTTATATCAGAATTGAATCTTGACCATCTTAGGACCCAAGCCCACCGCCCGCAATGAGATTTGCAAGGCGATAGGGAGTGTTACTGAAACAATACCGAAAGGTGATCCCGGGACACTTCTGAGGGCTGGCTGAGAGGTTCAGCCGAAAAACAAAGGCTCGATACCTGAATCAGGCGATCTCTCGGGATGGTTAAATGATGACATTCCCCGATGAAATTCAACGACAGATGCCTCAGAGGGAAAGATCAGTAAGAAGAGAAAACGTTGAGGCCAGCTCGAGAGGGATGCACGCGACTGAGAACCGTACGAAAGACTTAATGCCTTCTTCCATCCGTGCAGAGATAAGTTCAGCCAAGTTTGTGTTTTTGACATCGAGAAGTCGTCGCGGGATCATGAGGTTCTACTCGTCCGACTCTTCGGTCGGTCTTCGCGACAACTCGATACACGTCCAAGCGGGGCACTGCAGGAACATCCGATCACGGCGCAGATTCCACAGTTTCTCAGGCGGAGTTCTCGCCAACGAACCAAGGATTGCAAAGTCTCATGAATGACGGGCGCACTGAAATTGAGACGTCAGACTCATTTCCGGACAAAACGTTGCGCCGCCCTCGTTGAAACCGTGACGAAACCTTCCTTAACAGGAAGCGGCCTTGGTCTCGGATGGGGCTGTTCCCGTATAAACTCCGTGATGGCATCCTATGTTTATAACTATTGGTCAATGGTGTCGGTGAAGTAGCGCCAGAACAAACCGTCTGACACGGGCTTCAACTAAAACCGTTAGGATTCTGGCGTCACCGGTGCTCTCTTTCTTCTCTGCCTATTGAAGATTCGGCTGTCAGACCAGTTTGATGGCAACCGACCTTTTCGACGAGGTGTTGTCAAGCTAAGACCAACAATGGATCGCCGGTGCGCTCTGACAATCAAGCATTTTAACAAGACTGCAGCTTTGTGGTTCACCTTCTCGATTCGCCTTGACACACCCGTAGGCTGTTCTGATGGCTCCTGCCATGTGTTCTGGGGTGTATACTTACGAATCCACGGGCCGGAGTTCGGGTGGAAGCCCGAGCCTGAGTCGCTCTGGAAGATTCAGAATGCAAAAACTGAGAGCTACTGTCAGAATGACTGCGTTCGGACAGCGCGCTTTCGAGGAGAACGTCACCAGACTGCTGGCGGAAGCGCCAATCGAATGGAACGCTGTAGTAACTCCTCTAGAATCACCGTCGACGTGGTATACGACGATCGTGGCATAGTAATGCGAGCAACGTTTAGTCTGTATGGCTATTAGCTTTGATGAGAGATGATGGAGACGGGGGTGGCTTCGCCTTGGCTGCTATACAATGTATTTGAAACAATGCAGCACCGGACCAACGACTATTCAATGAAGTTGCGATCAAATGCTCAATATGATCATGACAAATATGCAATTTACTCTGATCGCAACTCCGTCCGGAAGAGCTGGCTTGGCACGCGCAACGCGTCTTTTTCGTGATTGGTTGTCAAACCTTGTCATCCTGTCTATCGAGCAATCCGTCAAGGATAAGTTGGGCATCGAGGAGAGTTCGTAGCTCTTGAGGCGAAGAAAATTACGCGCCAAGGAAAGCTAATCCATCATTGCTCATATGTGACTTGGCTCGCGCGAGTTCACTTCATTTCTCTGGAGGTCTCTTTGGAAAACTGACTTCCAGGCCAGCATTTTCGGATGCATTAGGTTATCCAAGAAATCAGTAAACGCGCGCTGAACGCATTTCTCTTCTTGAACCTCACAAGTGGAGTGGAGGGGGGGGGGGAGCAACGAGTCAGAGGTCCACCCCGGGCATCATGGAAACTCGCTGCGCCATTGGCCCCAGCTGACTCAGGTGCTCGATTGACTCGCTCAGTTCTCGATCAGATCTCATAGCTTGCCAGCTCGACGTTTCTCAAACGCGTTTTCGAAGGGAAGTGTCGAGCTTGTGTTCGCTCTTGTCAATGTCCGCCTCCATGCTCGAGGGTCGGAGGTGACAAGGGGCGTTCCTCAAATCTGGATTCACGATTCCGCTCCGACATGTTCAACAATTCAGACCGCTCGTTGAATGGGTCGATAATCGTAGATTATCATTTGAATCCCTCAGCGATTACATCTCACCCATTGCTCGGGTATGCATAGCCGGGGCACGCTCTTGCAGCACGGCGTTCGGCCACCGCCTAGACATCAGCAGCAAATTACAGTCGTTCTGTCGTTGTATTCTTATTCGTCATTGTCAGTGTGCAAAGTGGCGAAAGTTTCTTCACACGATTCCTGATAGCGATTGTCGGCACTGTTCGAGGAGTCTCAAGATTGGGCGCCTCCGATTGTGCCGCTGCGATTTTCTTCAGTCGAGGCTGTCGGAAGTTCTCTCATCGAGCTAGAGACTTATCCGAGGCGAATCCGCACGCAGCATCACGTCCTCATCGGACCTCTCTAGCATGAATCTCTGGTTTTCGGGCGAACTCCACCGGCCATTCAATGAATAACTCTACTCCGATTCTGATGAGGGTGGAGAAGTCGCTGGAGAATGAAGAATCGAGAAGCTCCGAAACTCGTCTAGTGGGCGTTGTGCTGATTTCGGAGATTCCATCACACACCGGGGAAACCTTCATCGGCGGGCACGAAGGGGCGAACGATAGCTTTCTGAGAGAGTTTACTTCATCGTTTGACCGGGTCGGCATATCTGGCCATGTAGAGATTCCACATAGAATCATATCGCCTAGGACGCTGATAGACACGACGAGAATGACCCAGATGTAACGAATAGCCCCAGCCCGAGCTTTCCATCTTCTGGTCGGGTCTTGAAAGCTTTTTTACATGGAGTTCGGAATCAGATGCGATGCATGCGGCACGCTCACAATTGGGAGCGACGAGTCTGGCACATCCTGGTCAGCCATCTTTCAAAACGGCAACCAACCAGCCAATCAATCGATCAATCACTGATCGGTGTTTTTCTCAGGACAATCCCTGTTCTCTGTTGAGAAAAAAAATTGATGATTGAGAGAAATCATCGCTGGGGTTCTCAATCGAGGCACGCTCTCATCATCCCGCAACGGGAGGGGTTTCAAGAATGATTGTAGGCTGGAGGATGGAACTCGGTACAACATACAAGCCACAGGTCAAGGACGATCGGGATGAGGTACACGTAAACTCAGTAACTTATTAGATATTTCCGAATGCTTCCGTCCGATGGCTTCATCGCAGAAGAATATTTTAATGGAGATGATCCTGATCGGAACGAAGTTGAGCGGTTGGGTTTGTGGATGTATGGATGACCTTTGTAAGACTATCGCTGCGACTCGAACAATCTAAATTGCAGGGAGCCGGCTAACTGCGAAACACAATTAAGTGCGCCGTTCTCGCCTCCTTCATGGTGTGTCTGTCATTCACTACATCCATTGACCGGCGTCTTTGTGAATGCTTGGATCGTTTACGAGCTTGCCTCCCTGTTCGCTGACTCGACGTGGGCGCTCGGCACGCTACCATCAGGATTGGCCCCGCCGGTCCACCTGTGCAGACCAACCAGCCGCCCGCTTGGTCGCTCACTCCGATGACTGGTCCAAATATTTATAACCAGGTCCCCGCTGGAACGGCTCTGATTAAAAACTTTGACGTCGCAGTGTGGAACGTGGCTTGCCCCTTGTCGGAAGGGAAACGGGGAGGCAGGCGACACAGTTACGCGAACGCATCATCGTTGTTCTTCTTAACAGAATACAGTGTGCGTAGTGGGGGATTATGACATCAGATGACATTCTCCGGGTACAGCGGTGCCGCGTGGGATGCGAATTTCAGCTAGAACCTGGTCATGTTGTCCAAAGCTTCAGCGCAATCGCGTGTCGCTCCCGGGGCGGCGCAGAAAGTAAGAATTTCCGAACGATCTCCTGTTCCGCTCAGGGGGAGACTTCAGGGCCTCGCTAACGGTACACGTCGATATTTCCGGAGACATGCGAGGACATCAAGAACGAGGAGTAGAATTTCCGCGCAGCCGACGGCGATCCCCGCATCGTATGGCAGAAGGCACAATCCCAGGGCCGGCCTCATGGCACATAGCGCCCCGCGCGAAAATACCCGAAGCGCCCCTCAGAGATCCGAGAGACAGACAAGTTCACTGATGCAGGACAAGCGTACTCGATGCAGAAACAATCGCCAATCGCTGGTGCACAACAGATGAACAAAATTCGATTCGAGAACGGAGCTCCGGGGGAAGAGAACAGGGATCTCAAAGAGAAACTCCGCGGGCATCATGTGACGGGGATCCTAAGACCTCGCGACGTCGTTCTCCATGGAGAGCACTGGCAGTGATGATAAACGATCATCTGACATGGTTGATTTCAAATAAGTTTTGTTGGGCTTCAGTTTCGAAAGACTCCTTCCACTGCAAGCCACAGTTACCGGGAGTGTTAACAAAGTGCGCCCTCAGACAGTATGCATCCCTCGCGATCGTCCGTGTCGCCCCCCCCCCTGAGGCCGGCCCTGTGCGATACATAGCATGACTTTGATTCGGTTCTCGTGCTGTTCTTGTCATCTCGCCATACCTTTCATCCGCGTCCGACTGCGAACTTCCCGCCCGGAAGGAGTGAGACATCGTTTTGAGTCGTTTTTCAGCGGCCGATGCTGTCCACTTACTGGCGGATGACTCCGGCCTGGGAACGTTCAAACGCGCCATTTTGTTGTGAGCCGAAACTTGTTCTCCACTCGGTTCTCAGCATGGAGGAAGAGACAAAATGGGAAAAACAGCGCCCACGGTGAAAAAAACAGGAGTGAACAAAAATCCCGGAGGAAAAGTACATTCAGACAGCTCGCGGGCAACAGCGGGAACTCGCTAACCTGGACTGACTCACGAGCAAGGTTATGCGATGTAACATTGGGCTGGAGAAAGTGTCCTACAACAAAAGTCGAACCCAGGGAGTCACAGTGCTTTAGTTCCGAATTCACTCCAAAAAATTGGCTCAGTCGCAGTCGTCCGACTCGTTACTTTTTCCCTCGTGGAGTCGGAGCGTGTCAGCTTCTTCCACGGAAGTCCTTGGAGCATCTCACAACAGGTGCTCAGAGGAGTTGATGCGGAGAGGAACATCCTATCGAATTTGAGGATCCCAGGAAAGCCGGTAGCAGATTCTCAAGAAGATTTTCCATGCGTGGTCAGCGCCGGAGCATCGAGGAGGATACTACTCGATCTTGGCGGGATCGATTCGACCGAGATCGATCTGAACACGGGCCGAGTCGAGCGCGCGGTTTGCAAGCTCAAGATTCATGGTGGACCATGGACTACCAACTGAGTAGATAGACAGATATTCTAAGAGATATTCGCAAATGCTCCAAGTTGGAAGCCTTCTGCTCAAACGATCATTCCGCCCGTCAGGCACATATTGAGCGCATACCATGCATCTTGTTAGTTTATAAGGCGGTTTATGAGCGAAAATGGTGAGCTCCCTGACTGGAGAAGACAACAACATCGAACAATAACATCGTGTTTCCACTACAGTAGCGCTCTGTGGCGTTTTTAATCGGGACTTCGCGACTTTCTGTAGGCGATAACTTCTCGTGGAAGCGTTCCAAGAGGATCGCGATTCCGGCGATAATGGAACTTCTGCTTTCCAACCGCATTGAAGACATTTGTCGTTCTCGACTTGAGCTATTTTTCTTCATCTGATTCACCGAGAGAACGTCGTCATCGAGGTATCTCATGCTGTCGTCTGCTTTTTCCGCTTCATATTCCTTCGGACACATCCCTTCCCGACAAGCAGTGCTCACACGGTAGGTGACGGAACAATCTCGTCCTCTATCTTCTGCTTCACACTCACAGCAGCTCCGACGATCAAGTTGCGCTCAATGCGATCTCGTTCAAATCGACCACGCTCACATCAACCACGCTCAAATCAATCCTACGCTTGGACCGATTTTGTGCTCAATTTGGTCCTGCGCTTAAATCAAATCCGCGCTAAGATCGACTGACTTGCTAAAGAGAGAGTCGCACGAGTTGAGAACAGCGTTCTGAGTTATGAAGGCTTTCCATGGATGAGAATCTCCCCTCTACTCGAGGGTGGCTCTCGAAGATCGGCTCAATTGCCGGCCAAAATGGACGCGGCAAGTCCGCAGAGGGTGATCCCCCGCATCGGGAACCCACATCGGATCCAGCTCAGGAATGGTTATCGCGAACTGTCTCGAAAAAACCCTGATTGCTCCTCAGCAAGGGCTGTCATCACCCATCAGAGACCGACCGGTAGCTCCACCTGAGTGAAACCGGTGAGCCTCCGCGTCCCCAACCGCGGGGACACACTTTTCGAGGACGCGGAGCGAGTCTCGACCGAATCCTCGTTCGCCGCCATGCTGGACATCACGACTGTCTTTAAACTGGCTAATTATGCTATACATGATCACTCAGAGCTTGGAAGTTCAGGCAATATTCATCAATCATCAGCCATCAATCCATGGATTCATGGGTAGATGCATGGATAGATTGATGAAATATGCATGACCGCCATGAAAACTGATAAACTTAGCCATCAGATACTCATTTATCCATATGGACTCCCTATATGGACAGCTGAGAGGTATAAGATGATGAATACCTACACGTCCAAGCTCCAATGATCACCGTTCAAAGAACTCCCCTTTTCGGAGCAAACAGAGCTCCAGACAACATCCAGAGTACTTCGACGGGAGAGCTTCCGTCGACTACGGGTCGCTCACCATCCGGCATACGAGCCGATGATTTGGAGGTTCGAACGATTCGCGGTACTTGGCAGTGAAAACCTATGGCCTACAAGTCCCAAGAAACGCTTGGAATGTTTCCAATCGCCTTCGCAAGGGAGTTCGACCGCGTCGTCGGCTCGAAACGGAGCTCAACATTGTGGTGCCTTTGTACGGGGACATGGAATTCCCGGAGCGTAACCAAGTCTCGACCTTCGAGAGTCGTGCGAGCTGTGCCATGGAATGGTGAAGCCTATCCCCTCGCCACCCCGGCTGGCTGATCGCACCACGAGAGCGGAACTTGAATTTCCAGACTTGATGAGTTTAGATCTCCCCTGATGCGATTCGAATATCGGACGGGACTCGTTAATTATTGTAACTCATTGGCTCTCGATAGGGAAAACTTGAGGCTTCAGCGGTCCGAGTCTCGAGACATGACTCCCGCCAACTGCCTTCACATTGTGAATCACGCTGACATCTCACCGAACAGATCCTGGAAAACTAGAAGCATGAAGCTGTCTCAATAGATCGCAGCATTGGAGCAGAGACATGACGACCACGATGAAGCTACCGGGAAGTAGCTGATCGAAGAATGGCACCAGCGTGAGACTTCAAATATCCGACCCATTTCTGGGAGCATTGGAACTTCCATGCGGGAGCTTCTTCTAAAAACCATTGTTCTCGAAAAACCTATTCATCAGGGACGGCATCTGGAGATAAGCATCTTCATCAACATCTTCATGTCGCTTCATTTTTGCAATTCAATGTGGTAGCGGAGTTACGTGATCGAAACGACTTCATCCGATGAGATCATATCCTAATACAGCACTTGTCTGTTGGAGTCGAATCAATCCCAATTTGATTGACCGAGCTGCGGCTGGTTCGTCTGGCTCCTTCCAGAGATGGTACGAACCCCATCGCGACCTGTCGTTCCCCAAAATTCAATATGAATGGTGCATGTGGAACGCTCCTCTGAAGGAGAGCAGATTGCGATCCGAGGGTGAGGTCGTGTCCATTGTTGAAGGTAAAGGTGGGAATTGCGAGATCCGATGTATTCTCATCGCGTAAAATCTGTTGCTGACCAGAATGCGGTATTCTATCATTGTTTCCTCATTTCGAACGTTCTCGTCACTTTCTGCTGTCGAGCAGAAGAAAGATACAGAATCTACTCTCTACAAGACTGACGTATGGAAAGCTCGGCGGATAGATAGAGCGATAGAAGTTGGCACGCAAACAGACATCAGAATACGAACAAGCAACCAGTCAGTCAAGTAGGCGGTTCCGTCGCGACAGAAGCCGCAGCAGTCTCAGCGATAGTGGAAGATGCGGCTTTTTGTCTTTGCATCTGCTCCCTTGAGAAACTGTTACGCTCGAGAGAAGTCGTTCCGTCGGTCAACAACCCGGATGCCACCTGTTCGCAGGTTCTCGTTTACGAAGAATCGATCACTGAAATCACTTCAAACCTATTCTCGGATCCATCGCAAGCGGCACATCTGCACCAAGTGCCCACGTTGATTGGATCGTCGTCATCGGAGTACACTGAACGCAGTGAGGGCTCGTACTGCTTCAAGAACCCTCTCCTCGATGGCAGTGCTCAGTCAGTTAGGAACGCTCTACGAACCGGCGGCGCGGCGCATGCTCAGCTGTCGCCGCCATCTTGAATGCTTCCAGTGTTGTTGGTTTGGTGTGTTTCTAATCCACGACCGTGTGTTTTCGTCGGTGTCCCGCACTGCAGCAGATGCGGTTTCTGCACTTGTGAGAGCCCACAACGCAGTGATAATGCCTCCCCGGGGCTAGCAGGTCTATTTCACGGAAACTCGAGAAGCGGGATCCAGCGGAGAACAACTCATTGTATTGGTGAACATGAACGGATTCTCTCCAATCGACCTCCTGCAGCTGACAATGGTTTCTCAGGACGACGATCCGCCGGCCGTCAAGGAACACGAAGAGCCGATCGACGGCGAGCCCTACTACTGTCCCTTGTGCAGCTTTTCCACTCACAGACCGGGGCTGCTCCTGCGGCACACGTTTGAACACACCGGAGTGCAACCGTACTCATGCTGGAAATGCAACCAACGCTTTACACTTCCAGAAAGCCTGGTCGAGCATTTCCTCGTGGAGCACAGCATAAAAGGTCAGCCATTGAAATGCACGACGTGCCGGAAGTCGTTCTCGACTCGCAGAGGTTTGATTCAGCACCAACTGCAATACGCCATCGAGAAGTCACGCTTCTGCTACTACTGTGCCAAAGGGTTCGGTTCGGACTCCGCCGAAAAGGAGCACCAGAGATCACATTCGCCGGGGATGGCTGAGTGCTGGATGCGATGTCCTGCTTGTCGCAAATCTTTTCCTAACGAAGACGCGCTTCGAATTCACTCGGTGTTTCATTTGAAACTCTCGGCTGACAGATTCACAGCCCCCGATCCCGGGATGGCGCTCGCCAACCAGGCGAGGAAATTCTTCCAAATGCGAAGGCTTTCACAAGGTTCCTTGATGAAACGCCGCCGTCCGCGCAAGAAGTATTCGTGCGAACACTGCGACAAAGTCTACGTTTCGAAGATGACCCTTCGATGGCACGAGCGGCATCACCGATTGCCGTTCTCATGCCGCGCGTGCACACGTTCGTACTCGACGCTGTGTGCGCTCCTGGCGCACGCGGCGGAGCATGACACGATCTCATCCATCGAAGAAGAGCAGTTGCGCTACCAGGAGAGGATCGAGAAGAAACCGGGCATCGGAGGGAACGCGCCGACGCCACTCGGGGGGGGTCTTCCGCATCATCCCTCCATGGGGCTGTCGGCGTCCCTCGGTGTGCCTCCTGTTGAACGGCATGAGTGTCCTACCTGTGGTAAGGCATTCGGGTCTGCCAACAGCCTGCGGGCGCACAAAAAATCCCACACGACGGGGAAAACACCTCACAAATGCCCAACTTGTGGTAAGCAGTTCGTGCGCTCCTACGATATGAAGAGACACATGCGCACTCACGACAGCTCGGCTCCGTACATTTGTCAGATCTGCCAGCAGAAATTCTCGCAGAGTTCTTCGTTGAAGAAACACTACAAAACCCATCGGATCCATTGCCCGCTCTGTCTGAAGCAGTTCGATTTGCCGGAGCAGCTACAGCAGCACGTTTCCCAATGCCCCGCTCAGCAGGCTCAGCAGAGTCTCCTGGCAGCTGCGATCTCCAACATGAACAACATCGGAGGACTGAACGGGATGCCACCTGAGGCTCTCGCGGGTCTCATGCAAGCAGCCCAGGGCATTATGTCCCAACCGTCCACCAGTCAACCGCCCGCACCGGACAAGTGGGCTTTCAAAGAGTAGTAGGAGACCTTAGTTGATTGCTACTTTCTTGCTTCTTGATTGAAACACAGCTTGAATCAAACGACTTCGGTGTGCATCTGAGCGCGAGGTCTTAGGGAAGAACGAGACGATGTGACGACCGGAAGAATAAGTATCTAGTGAAGCGTAACCGTGGGCATATCATGAAGAATCTCAATCGACCACACTAGCCACTCGAACAGGCGAAGTACTTCTCTGTATATATACAAAATTCGATAGGTCCAAACGGCTAGGGAGCGAATCCACGCAAGGTCATGATGGACGATGAAATCAAATCAAACACCGCATTAAGTTATGTTCTAGTATAGAAGTGAATCGAAATATTCCATCTATTAATATAAAAGGACGCTGGGTATTAACTTGGAGCTCCAACACAGGGGAACTCCATTTTTCCAACGTCCATGCTTCTGTATATTCAACGCGGAAGAAAACTCGAAAGGGGCCTGGAGCTGGCTGCCTTCTTCCACTTTCTAGTATTATATACTTCTAGGTTCTACACGTTCAGTCTGTTGCGATCCATCTTCTTGGATGGAACGGAACAACCTCAGGAAATCAAAATAAACTATACTTTAATAATTATCAAGGATGCTTTGCTCAGTTTTTCGGTAACACTGTTCTCAATCGTTGTTGGGATTTGGATTCGTAATCATCTGATTATTCTGCCGATGTGAACGAGAATATGCTCGCGCTCTCGGCTGAAAGGAAACTCGGAGCGTCGATGAACAGAATCTCATTTTTTTCCCGTAGAACCAGGAGCGTAGGAAATGTGAGAGCTGACTCGTCTACGATTTTGGAGGGCTGAAGTTTCCTGATGAGCCGAGGAGCTTTCAAGATCCCTAGATGATCCGTTCCACCATTTGTTTGGCTTTCTCATATATGCCCAAGAATATGAATCCTCCGATCGCCAACGAGGTCGTCCTAGGACCTATGCCCGCGAAAAACCTGCAGGGAAGTTGGTAGTGTTTTGATTATCCGAGCTCAGCGCCTGATGAGCATTCGAAGGAAACGCTTCAGCCCGGATACCACGACTGGACTGAGGCTGACACCGTGTCTTGTACTCACCCATCCAATCCTCTCGATGTGTAAACTTCTTTGAAAGCACGTCTCAGGGTGAGGTCTGCAGTTTTGTGCAATATGATTCTGGTTTTGGCAACATCGAGAGGGGTTGTAACTGCACCCGCGACTGCTCCAGCCATGAGTCCACAAAACGCAGCTTCGTAGGGGTGGAGTTCACGTCCTCTGTCATTGCGCAAATCATTCTGGAATGGGGGAGAAATGAAAAATCTAGCAAGTGATCACGCAGCACTTGCCAAGCTCACGTCACGGGAGGCTGTTCCTTCAGAAGCACTGGCGGCCACAAGCATCGAGGTGGGGAGTGAACGATAACAGATAAAATATTGGATGGGGATCACGTCTCACCTTCAACGCTTCCCACAGAGGAAACTGTATCAACGAGAACGGTATTTCCCGAATCAGCGTACTGTTATAACCCCGGAGGAGACCGCGCATGCCTTCGTACTTAAGAGTATTCCTGAGGGTCAGCCAAGAAGAAGCGCCTTGGCCGGCTTGCGTCCGTTGCTTTACAACCTCGACGGGAACTCGTATCAAACACGCAACTGACTCGCCCATCGAGGCTGCCGACATATGAACCAGAGGATCCCAGGCCGTCTGGGTCTCTAACAAACGTTTTGACAGATCGTATGTGACAAAGAACGCAGCGGCTGAAATTTAATTGGAGCGGGTTACAATAACAAAATTCATCCAAACTCTCATTCAAGGCAGGATTCCGGAATGGGACTCGAATTCGAACTCACAGCCGGGAGCGGCCCCCAGGAGCACGGATCCGGATCCCGCGTAGAGTTTTTGAAAACCTCCAGCTCGAAGGAAGCCTGTTTCACTCTGACATCGAGTCTTGATGGTGTCGATAGGGAAGATCATCAGGTCCACGCTCAATCCAGCGCAAGCTCCCGACTGCAAAATGATCCAAGGTTGTGAGATCGATGGAATTAGAGGAAACGGTGAACCGAACAGATTCTGCACAGATGAAATCGCGCTCGAAACCGAAGTTTCCGCTTCAGAAACAAAAAACTCACCAAGAGGGAAACGAGGAAGCCCCGATCCCATCGGGTCGCCGCGGCAGGTTGGCTTGTCCCCATCTCACCAGGCTTAAGTCAGTTATGAGCTATCTGGAGCGAAAACGACACAGTCCTAAAGGAGGAAGTTTTCCGGTTCCTTCACTTACAGAACCGCAACTCGTGATTCCGCATACCGGTGGGAGCATGTAACGGTAAGAGGAAAACTCCCGACATACTCCACTATAGCTGTTGTTTTCGCCTGCGCCGTGAACTACCACGGTAGAGTAGGGTATAGTTTCACCAAACTGAGACACAGGAAATCTTCCGACGTTCGAAACCCAACTCACGATAAAGAGTGAGCCAGAGAGCAACGCAGGGCTCTGCAACAGTCCCCAGTTTCGCAGGACAACGTAAACGTCCACCTCGAAACGCAGCGCGAAGCATGGCTCCGCGTACTTCTCTCCGTGTACTTACCAGTGAAGTTTCGAGTTCGAAGGGTTCCGCGCACCGCACATCGTGTGTCGGGGCCTCTTCTGTGGATGTCGCCATGACGGTGTTTGAATTAGCCCGCCGCAAAGAACGCACCGAGCTGTCTGCTCGGTGTCTTTTCGAAACACTTAGAGCGGTTATAATTCCATCAAGCTTGTGCAGAAACGCGAGGAGCCTCCCGTTCTCCTGAGGAATCTCCCGCTTCAGCAGAGCTATGAGGCAAGCATCCCCGGTCACTGATCCCGATGATATTCGGATACGTTTGTGGACGCCGTTCGCCCTCTCTCGACAGATGTCAATTGCGCTCTCAGCTCTTCACAGAACGACAGCTCCTGTCTATGCTATAGCGCCCCATATTCTCGGATAACATGACCAGGACGAACGCCCTTATTATTCTACCGGGAGCCCGTTCTCTGTGGGGATTCTATTCCGTGAACGCATCTGTTTCATTCATCAAATTTTCAGCGCTCCATATCCATCGCGTGTTTTGGAATTGCTGAGACAGCAACGGTATCCCGGGGCGGAACATTTCACCGAGCGCGACATCGAAATTCTCGCTCAAAATCCAACAGTGAAAGCAGCTCTCATGAAGGTTTGAATCTCCCTCCCATACCGTTTCAGGAAGATGACTTCAGGACGCACTGTCGGCATTCTCTCGAATCAAACCTTAGAAAGTAACGTTCTTTGCAGTTTGCTGACCTCGATCCGAATCAGTTCCTTTCCAAGGAGCAAGTCGATGTGTAAGAGACTTCTCTTGTCCATGGCATCTTGCAACGAAGACGCTTGCTCAATGATATACATTAGTATTCATTATGACGGATGATTTTCGATCTTTTTTTCGGGTGGGTGTTCCAAAGAACTTCATGCCGCTCTTTGATTGCAGTCTACGCTTGGCGGGTGAGCTCAACGATCCCGGCTTCTTTCCGCTTGACCCTGCTGAGATCCGCAAACAAACGGTAGAGCTTCGGAAGGCAGAGCGAGAACAGAAGCGTATGAGGTGAGAATTCGACTCACGAACAGCACCGGTTTGTCATCAGTACCGATAACACCATAGTTGGATGATCAGGCTGAGCGTTGTTTGAAATTTCCAGACTGCAAGAGCGTCACCGCCGTGAAGAGCTGAGTCACACCAAAAAAATAATCAATCTTCTCGAAGAAGATGAATCTTTGCGCGATGCTGTTCGACAAAAACGCGAGCAGATGACGAAAGCCCTCGAGTTGCAAACGAAGAGAGCTGAAGCATCTTTGAAAGCAAGTCAGCAGGACTTGCAAGCTTCCACGTCCATGGTGCGCGCTCGGAATTCATCGATCGCTGCAAGCACTACTCGGTTGCTTCGCTGGCACAATCGCACCTATTGATCGATCCATCACTCATCCAGCAGCAAGCTTGATGGAGCCCAAGCGCGCTTGTGTTTATTTCACTGAAATTACCTTTTCAGTTCAAAGTCGAGGTTCAACAAACACTCAAAGATATGAAGCTCGTCGTAGAGAAAGTCAAGAAGCCGGGTGGCCTCCGCTCCTTGTTGAAAAGCGATTCGTACATCGCCGTCGCGTAAGTCATGCTCCTCGTTCTCCTCATCGGTTCATTCGGCGAAATCCCCGCTACCTTTCGAAGCTGTTCCTACTGAAATTCCCCTGGCCGCAGCAATGAAATTGTCGAGACCGTCGAAACGGCTCATGGGATAATTTCACAACCGATCGCCATGCCCCAGAAACACGCAATACAAGTTGGACTGAAACGGGTAGCGCTCATCAGAGTCTTGGAACATGCATCAAAAGAGTAGGTCGTTCTCTCCAGCTCCCGGACTCCATGAAACCATGACTGGCTGAGCTGTGGAAATTTCTCGAGAATGGGTTTTCAAAGTCTGAAACATTCCTCAGGTTGGATTCATCTTGTGAGATGATGATGACATCATTGCGTCCTCTCTGTCAGAAATCATTCACTTATTCTAAGCTGTCAGAAACTCTCGAGACGTACAAATCGCATCTCAAGAATTCCATCAACGCCTTCGTAAATCAACTCTACGACACCGCTGCTATCGTCAACAAGCGACAGCTGGAGAAGGTAACAAGAAATGAATTGGGTGCTCCGTGCTCTCATTCATTACTTCACGTTTGCTTCATTCCGATGGATTCGGCAAAATGACGGAGATCACTATCAATACCCATCCTCAGCTACTACCGATTTTGCGACAACTAGAGGTAGTGGTTTTCGCATTCAAAAGCATTCTGCTTGAAGAGAGCAAGTTTCTGCAAGAGGCTCTCGACATGATCCGTGGTGTTCATGATTGGAAGCAGGCGCTGATTCCGTCGACGAACGATCTCTCGGTGAGTTGTCGTTGGGAGGTCTCTGTCCAATGCGATCGTTTCTTGCTCAATTCTCATGTTGATATCGGGTCTACATGGCGCGGTGGAGATGACCTCGTGATTTCGTTGCAGAACGCGTCGGTGCTCCGTACGACATTCCTCCCCAACACCACGATGTCGATAGACACGACCTTCCACCCGAATTTGGGTGAGAACACACTCTTCGACAGTGCAACACCCTAGCTGAGTGCAGCAGAAGATCAGAGCAGTAATTTAACCGTTCCTTCTCCTCAAGGTTTATCCTCGACCATGTTCGAGCACCTCTCACAAACGCAATCATCTATGAACTCCACATTCTGCCAGAAGAGCGCACTCCTCGGTTTCGGGAGCCGTAAAGCTTTGTATCCCAGTCGCTACTTCGAAGAAGTCATCGACTCGATATCGAGAGACTGCGTACTCTTCCGAAAAATGTGCGTGCTGGAGCTTATTTCGCCTAGAGCTCGCTTTTCCAGTCTCCGTTGAACGTGTACATCCCTCCTGTCAGTCACGATCGGGGTCCTTACCGACCGTAATCGATCGGAGTATGCAGCAGCACATGAGGATCGCATAGAACTCGAATAATTGTAGACAATTATTCGCGGTGATGTGTCTGAGCTGAAAAGCTCACTTTCGACCACGTTCAACATGATTTGAAAACTGCATATAGTGTAGGAGTTCAGGCATTATTCATTGATCACCATCTATCAAGATATCCATTCCGGGTTATATGAATGGATGAACGGACGGATCGATGAATAGTGGCTGATTGCCACGAGCATGTATAGCTTCTGAGTTCAGGCAATCATCTATCCATCCAGTATTCTGGAGGAACGGAATTTGTCGAATGACAGATGCCTGAGCTTCCAGGCTCCACCAACGGTCCACGGTCAGCGGCTCCATGATGGAGGCCATCGTATTGCCATTTCGGTGTGTTAATAATTACGCCATTCTAGGATGGATCAACTTCAATCCGATCGGAGTGTGCTGTGCGGAACGTCCGGAATCCAGTTCCTGTCCGAAAGTGATCGCTCACAGTTGATGGCGCTCTCACAGAGAACCATAAGCAAGAAAGCTGAACTGAAGATTCTATTACGGAAGTACGAAGCTCTCCTCAGAGTAAGTTAGACGTAACGTAATTTATTTCCACGCACCATGGTTCCATCGGAAGTGGCCATGTCTCGTTCATTTCTCGAAGCGATTCTCTTCCCGGAGTTCGCCGTCTCCCTACGGATAGGTTTTTGCTCATTCTTCTCACGAATCCACGATTTTGGTTTCAGGATGCTCGGAATCAGAATCAGGCTCATTATAAGCGAATGCTGATACCGCTGTACATCCTCGACCGTCAGACATACGAAGACACCCTGAAGAGCATAGGGCTCGTCGTGGACATCTTCCATTGATGAATGTCACATCGGGGATCATTCCAATAAGCAATATTGTCATAATGTAACGTCTGTTTTTTCCTTCCCTGACAACCATCCACCTCGCTTGAGGATCTGAGAATCCACAGCCGCGTAAAGTCCCTTAGAAATGTGACTTCCTTTCTCCCGAAACCCACACCTTGATTGTTGATCATTCGTGTCAATCGAACTCGACCCGCTCGCCACCAACTCTCGTTCATCAATCATGAGCGACGATGCGATGTCTTCGTGTCTACTGGACAAATGAGCACCGGCTGCCAAATGTTCCGATGACGCTCCATAGACTTCTCCAAACTTCCGGAGGCTGTCTCCTGAGATGGTCTGCTCTTGAAAACAACATCGATTGGGAGTATCAAGGAGTGCTAACGGACCCAACCACGCAGGACCTTTTCTGTCGCTCGGAGTCGAGCATCCCCAACGCTCGGTAACATCGCAGGTGCTACGTGGTTCCATTCAGCCTCGCTCGAGCTCGTATACATCCAATTTGTTCCGACCTCCGCTACCTTGTCAACGCTTTGTTCGTTACATTGATTTCTTTGATTCCCACGGGTCGACGCGGAACGACCTAGGAGCTCTTTCCGGGATTCCGAATTCCCCCGAAAAGAGAACCTGCTGGAGCTTTCCAAGCGTTGAAGATCGCGAGGGTTACTGATTGTCAGGATCATGGGAAGTGAAAAAAAAAATCATAAGAAGCGACCCAGGTCTTTCGCTTGACAAACGTAGCAATGTGTTTTTCCTGAGGCGCCGAAGTGAGTTCATGCCGATAGAAATAGCGCGGGTTATTACTGACGATAAACAGTCGGCCATCTAGCTCAGACCCGAAACGAGTGAGCCGTTCTAGAGGAGCACCAAATTATTGGCAGACATTGTAGAACCAACGGACGGACGAATCGACAAGGAACATGATATTTGTGAGTAATCTATACACAGGGTGGTCGAATAAGGTCGGGAATTGTTTTGCCATTTTTATTTTCACTGTCACTCAGAGCTCAGTGGGCGGATTTGGGAATAATTTCTGAAAAAATGCAGCTCATTCATCCATCTACATTCGTTAGCCGATCAACTACTTCCATACTTCTTCGTTCCGTTCTAATCTCTATTTTCCGAAAATTGGGGAATTTTTCTCGTCCAAATTCAGAGGGCTCGCAAATTTTTGGGCAGGCGGAGCAGCTAAGCTCGCCCGGGGTTATTTGGAAGGGTGTCCATGATATGACAAAAAGTTACCAGCATGCCGCTCTAAACTGGGAAGAACCAACGAGCCGAAGGATGAGAATGCCGCCATGAAAAATCGGTCGTTTCTGGCGTTCCCAGCGGAAACTGACCACCGGGGCGGGTGTCGAGTTTTGATGGATCGAAAAGATCGACGGGTAAATGTCTAATCGATTTGTTGGGAGAAATAATTTTCCGCCGATTTCCGAAAAATAGAGATCGAAATCGAACGACAAACGATGGAGGCAACTGGTTTATTCCGAAATGTAGTCGAATGAATGAGCCACGTTTCGCAGGGAGGATTTCTGGTATCGGCCCACTGAGCTCTGAATAACAGTCAAAATTAAAATAGCGGAAAAAATTCCCGAGCCAATTTGACCACCATCGTTCGACCATCCTTACTATATACAAATATATATCCGTGCGTTGACTTATATCCACCTCCAGACAAGGGTGTCCGGGATGGAGACTATAAAAGAGACGTCCTCGGAGGAGTGTATACAGTACGACACTCTCAAACAGGGGTTCTCAAACTTTTTCGAATGGCTCCTATAATTATGCCCATCGGAAGGGAAAATTCGGTCATGCCACTGACAAGGAGTGTGGACTAACCGTCCCATGCCGATATGATAAATGTATGGACATGTTGGGTACGCCGAGAATAACATAGAGGCGAATGAGACTTTTCTCCACACGACCGTGGGACCTTGAAAGTTGGGATGAAACTCGTACAATCCTGATTATCGTCGTCATCATCATCGAAACTGTCCCTTGGCCCCACTGTAGAGTCACATTCTCATGCTTCTTCGGTCTCGAAACGGGTGAGAATCGAAACTAGGATAGGGACGTATGCGTCACGTCGGGAGGCGTCGTTCGAAGATAAAATTGGGTACCGATTCAATATTAACTAAGCTACAGCCTAAGAAACGGAACGGATGATATGAATTAGAGCAAGAGAAGCTTTACGGAAGGATTCAGCGAGAGATCCGGATCAAATCCAACCCTTCCTGGAGCTTCTCGGGATCTGGTGTGAAATCTTTCTGGAGTCCACGGAGATTCTCCCAGAGTACTGTTGACTCGATAATCTGATGGCAGTGCCTGACGGTACCACCGGATGAACTCTGATTGATTCTGAGCCCTCGCCGTCGAGATTGCTCAACGGACCCAACGGTATGGAATCACCTCCGTGGACTCCCTAAAGCTTTCGTAGAGCCAATTCCGTAGACCCCGAGAAGGATGGTCAAATTGACCCCCGAAATACCTCTTTCAATCGGAGATCGGCCGTCGACATCCAGGGCTCGATGTCAGGGGGTACCCAGCTTTTGTAGGATGTGACGATGATGATGATCAATGCCCCGCTCCTGAGCTTTCAAGCCGAGCGCGACTCTCTTCTTGTTGTTGATGAGTCGATCCGAACCTTCTCACTGGACTCCATATTATATAGATTCTCTATGGATGGTTTGGGAGAGCATAAAGGAAAGCTCTCTTCAGGGTGTTACAGAATGCGTTGACGGCAGGCGGACGGAGTACAATCCCCCCCCCCCCTCTCACCCCACCCCTGAAGAATCCCGGCTACGCCACTGGATTCACCGTATGAATCAAGACGCCGTCAAAACCAGCCCGGAAATCATTTCAACACGGGAACCTAGTTTAGATTTGCCGAGATCGGGGTAGTCTAACGGCGCGCGAGCATAGGTTACGGTGACGGGGAGCCTGACATGACACCGGGAACAATGTCTTACTGGCGAGCCGAGAAACGTCGGAGTTAAAAGTTTTCACTTCCTGTTCTGAAAGTTTTGTATGCTGCATTTGACGGGCGACTCTCGACAATTAATTATGGAATGGAGACCGAGCGCGCAAGTAGACTCCCATGCGAACGATCGCCCTACTCTGAGCCTAAATATTTAGGCTTCCTCTCAAAGCGCTCAGCCAGTTCTGAATACGTAGATGATTGAGAACTCTCGCTCGGGTCGGAGAAGAAGCGTCAGGCAACACAGACAGGGGGATCATTCCAATAAGCAATATTGTCATAATGTAACGTCTGTTTTTTCCTTCCCTGACAACCATCCACCTCGCTTGAGGATCTGAGAATCCACAGCCGCGTAAAGTCCCTTAGAAATGTGACTTCCTTTCTCCCGAAACCCACACCTTGATTGTTGATCATTCGTGTCAATCGAACTCGACCCGCTCGCCACCAACTCTCGTTCATCAATCATGAGCGACGATGCGATGTCTTCGTGTCTACTGGACAAATGAGCACCGGCTGCCAAATGTTCCGATGACGCTCCATAGACTTCTCCAAACTTCCGGAGGCTGTCTCCTGAGATGGTCTGCTCTTGAAAACAACATCGATTGGGAGTATCAAGGAGTGCTAACGGACCCAACCACGCAGGACCTTTTCTGTCGCTCGGAGTCGAGCATCCCCAACGCTCGGTAACATCGCAGGTGCTACGTGGTTCCATTCAGCCTCGCTCGAGCTCGTATACATCCAATTTGTTCCGACCTCCGCTACCTTGTCAACGCTTTGTTCGTTACATTGATTTCTTTGATTCCCACGGGTCGACGCGGAACGACCTAGGAGCTCTTTCCGGGATTCCGAATTCCCCCGAAAAGAGAACCTGCTGGAGCTTTCCAAGCGTTGAAGATCGCGAGGGTTACTGATTGTCAGGATCATGGGAAGTGAAAAAAAAAATCATAAGAAGCGACCCAGGTCTTTCGCTTGACAAACGTAGCAATGTGTTTTTCCTGAGGCGCCGAAGTGAGTTCATGCCGATAGAAATAGCGCGGGTTATTACTGACGATAAACAGTCGGCCATCTAGCTCAGACCCGAAACGAGTGAGCCGTTCTAGAGGAGCACCAAATTATTGGCAGACATTGTAGAACCAACGGACGGACGAATCGACAAGGAACATGATATTTGTGAGTAATCTATACACAGGGTGGTCGAATAAGGTCGGGAATTGTTTTGCCATTTTTATTTTCACTGTCACTCAGAGCTCAGTGGGCGGATTTGGGAATAATTTCTGAAAAAATGCAGCTCATTCATCCATCTACATTCGTTAGCCGATCAACTACTTCCATACTTCTTCGTTCCGTTCTAATCTCTATTTTCCGAAAATTGGGGAATTTTTCTCGTCCAAATTCAGAGGGCTCGCAAATTTTTGGGCAGGCGGAGCAGCTAAGCTCGCCCGGGGTTATTTGGAAGGGTGTCCATGATATGACAAAAAGTTACCAGCATGCCGCTCTAAACTGGGAAGAACCAACGAGCCGAAGGATGAGAATGCCGCCATGAAAAATCGGTCGTTTCTGGCGTTCCCAGCGGAAACTGACCACCGGGGCGGGTGTCGAGTTTTGATGGATCGAAAAGATCGACGGGTAAATGTCTAATCGATTTGTTGGGAGAAATAATTTTCCGCCGATTTCCGAAAAATAGAGATCGAAATCGAACGACAAACGATGGAGGCAACTGGTTTATTCCGAAATGTAGTCGAATGAATGAGCCACGTTTCGCAGGGAGGATTTCTGGTATCGGCCCACTGAGCTCTGAATAACAGTCAAAATTAAAATAGCGGAAAAAATTCCCGAGCCAATTTGACCACCATCGTTCGACCATCCTTACTATATACAAATATATATCCGTGCGTTGACTTATATCCACCTCCAGACAAGGGTGTCCGGGATGGAGACTATAAAAGAGACGTCCTCGGAGGAGTGTATACAGTACGACACTCTCAAACAGGGGTTCTCAAACTTTTTCGAATGGCTCCTATAATTATGCCCATCGGAAGGGAAAATTCGGTCATGCCACTGACAAGGAGTGTGGACTAACCGTCCCATGCCGATATGATAAATGTATGGACATGTTGGGTACGCCGAGAATAACATAGAGGCGAATGAGACTTTTCTCCACACGACCGTGGGACCTTGAAAATTGGGATGAAACTCGTACAATCCTGATTATCGTCGTCATCATCATCGAAACTGTCCCTTGGCCCCACTGTAGAGTCACATTCTCATGCTTCTTCGGTCTCGAAACGGGTGAGAATCGAAACTAGGATAGGGACGTATGCGTCACGTCGGGAGGCGTCGTTCGAAGATAAAATTGGGTACCGATTCAATATTAACTAAGCTACAGCCTAAGAAACGGAACGGATGATATGAATTAGAGCAAGAGAAGCTTTACGGAAGGATTCAGCGAGAGATCCGGATCAAATCCAACCCTTCCTGGAGCTTCTCGGGATCTGGTGTGAAATCTTTCTGGAGTCCACGGAGATTCTCCCAGAGTACTGTTGACTCGATAATCTGATGGCAGTGCCTGACGGTACCACCGGATGAACTCTGATTGATTCTGAGCCCTCGCCGTCGAGATTGCTCAACGGACCCAACGGTATGGAATCACCTCCGTGGACTCCCTAAAGCTTTCGTAGAGCCAATTCCGTAGACCCCGAGAAGGATGGTCAAATTGACCCCCGAAATACCTCTTTCAATCGGAGATCGGCCGTCGACATCCAGGGCTCGATGTCAGGGGGGTACCCAGCTTTTGTAGGATGTGACGATGATGATGATCAATGCCCCGCTCCTGAGCTTTCAAGCCGAGCGCGACTCTCTTCTTGTTGTTGATGAGTCGATCCGAACCTTCTCACTGGACTCCATATTATATAGATTCTCTATGGATGGTTTGGGAGAGCATAAAGGAAAGCTCTCTTCAGGGTGTTACAGAATGCGTTGACGGCAGGCGGACGGAGTACAATCCCCCCCCCCCTCTCACCCCACCCCTGAAGAATCCCGGCTACGCCACTGGATTCACCGTATGAATCAAGACGCCGTCAAAACCAGCCCGGAAATCATTTCAACACGGGAACCTAGTTTAGATTTGCCGAGATCGGGGTAGTCTAACGGCGCGCGAGCATAGGTTACGGTGACGGGGAGCCTGACATGACACCGGGAACAATGTCTTACTGGCGAGCCGAGAAACGTCGGAGTTAAAAGTTTTCACTTCCTGTTCTGAAAGTTTTGTATGCTGCATTTGACGGGCGACTCTCGACAATTAATTATGGAATGGAGACCGAGCGCGCAAGTAGACTCCCATGCGAACGATCGCCCTACTCTGAGCCTAAATATTTAGGCTTCCTCTCAAAGCGCTCAGCCAGTTCTGAATACGTAGATGATTGAGAACTCTCGCTCGGGTCGGAGAAGAAGCGTCAGGCAACACAGACTACGCTTGGAGGGTTTCAGATTCCGCAGGCTTGAAAGTTTCCAGCAGGGCTGGGATTGGAGGAAGAGTTAATGAGCAGGTGCTCTCTTGAGTTGTGAAATGGCTATGCTGGACTCCATGACAGATCATCAACGAGCCTTTCGAAAAGGAAGGCAGAAATTTAGCGCGAAGCACCGCGGCCTAGTGGTCAGCCTACGTTGCGTGTCACCGAGGCACAGAATGCAGCGAGCGCTCGAAAGATCCCAGGACAATACGGAAAGCGAGACGCTCCGATTCCCACCCAAGATCACCGCAGGTTGAGCGGGAGGGGTCAATTTTCCTCCCATTCCGAGCCCGTGAATCTGCCGACGAAGGATATCAACACGGAGCCCCTTTGTGTGGAAGAAAGATCTGGGGGCTTAGCCCGACTCCTCCTGCCCCTCGAAGGAACCATGAAGAACAAACGAGAAGGTACGGAACACAAAAGATGCAAATCCTTGGTAAAGGGAATTCTCAACTAGAGGTGTGATTTCCCAGGAAACTGAGTTCGTCTGGGACGCTGAGGGAACATTTGTATTCGGATGATCAGGAAACGAAGATGATTGACAGAGTCCATCAGAGCGCAGTGCAGCTCCGCTAAAAGCGGCCGTATGGATGGGCCCCAAAGGTCGCGTTCATCTCACGCGTCCGAACGTCTGCTCGTCATTCGCTTTCTCAGATCTCATTCCCTCAGGAGATAGCAGGGTCAGGGAAGCTGCACCGCAAGGAGCTGACGCAACACTTTTTCACCCGGAAGCGAGGAGGCGAGCCCGCAGCTGAGGTTTGCTTCGCGCTGAAACCCTGGCGTGCAGGTTCCCCCTCAGGTCTCTGCTGCTCAACTTGAAATTGTTGGCGGTCGTTCTCAGGAGACTCTGTCCGACTGCCCGGGTGTTCCTTTAACGACTAATGTACAGCGAGCCGCCGAACGTAGAGCGAGTCGGGCGACCTACGAACCAAGCTAATGGTTTGATATCTGAGCGAATCTCGTTAACATCTCACCCAGACCTGAAAGCAGAGAAAGCCGGGGCTTCGATCTATGGGGAGCGCTAATGGTGCCGATCGAATGAGTCACTTCCGTAGAGACAGTTGGAACAACCTCATAATCATGATGACGGGGTTTCGCCGTGCTCTGAGGGAGCTACGACACCAGTTTCGGATGGGTTGACGGCGCATTCCGGAACGGATCTGAGCCTATTCGGCGGGACGCAAGCTCGATGCAATGGGACTTGCCTGGCCATCGTCCGCCAGACAACTCGCATGTTCGAGCGATGCCATATGACGTTGTCCTTTATGCAGAACAGAAACAGGAGAGGCCCGCGATGCGCATATGTTACACTGGTGTCCGCAATCACATGATGGGATTTCCGATGATCCGTTGGTCGGGATACGCGTGCACGTTGTCCGCGTGGACGCAGGACGGGCGATGAGGTCACGCATACCAAGCGAGCACGCTGGCAAAGCGATCGTGGAGCGAACCGGACTGGCTCGGACTAATACTCTCGGTTCCGGTCTTGGCTGAAGTCTTGCCTCGCTCCTGTTCGCGCTCCCAGCGGCGTTCCTTCTCGACGCCCTCCTTGACATGATGGAAGACCCTCAGATTCTCGACTGAGTCTAGCTCAGATATTGAGCAGCTCCGAGGACGGCTCCAGGACAGCAGGGATTTCTAATGTGAATCGTCCACAAGGGCTCCTCGGCATTCACGTTGCTTCGCTGAGCGTTGGCCCGCTCCGAGATGTATTTCGCTAAGAAGGGGAACTAAAACTCACCTCTCTTGAAATACGCTTGGCTCTGGAGCACGGAGAGTCATTGGACGACTTGTGGCCCGCAATTACGCCTCCCGATTGGCGAACTCCAGGTGGCAAGCTGAACTTTCGTAGAGTATCAGGTTTCGATGCGAAAGGATAATGACGCGATTCTGTGCGAGCTCGCACAATTCCGGGGGATCTTCACTGCAGGGACTCCGGACGTGTTAGAAGTCGAACGCCCCTTCGTAGCGGGACAGCCATTCGAGTGAGAACGGCTGTCTGGTTGGGTACGCGATCAGGAATCTATTGGTAGCCGGGCACGCAATCGACGACGCTCGGCGAGTTCTGCCTGCAGGGTTCTCCGGCTCTAGCGGGCGATTGTTCAGCCGACCGTGAAGGCTAGGGTTGAGGTGTTCGCTTCTTTCACTCACGCTGTGTTGTCCGGTTCTGGCAGGTGTTAGGAAGAGGGTGATCCCCCGCTTCAACACCAGAACCGTTAACCCTGTAAATAAATCTCCACGACCGAAAGGCCAAGGTCGGATCTGTAATCAGCGAGTTTTCTTCTAATTACCTCGCTCCTTCAACGGAACACCGAAGCTTAGCCGACACGGCTGATCGTGTCTTGGTCGAGTCCGAGTCTAGAACATGATCCGGCTTCTCTCGGTTCTGATCTAACCGATTCGAAGTGACGGGACGCAGAACGAGAATAGCAGGACGCCGGATTCGCATCTGCGGAGTTCGAAACTCTCGTCAACTCAGCTCGGCCCTCCCGATCTGGAGGGGCGGTCGGTGACAGGACGCTCTCTGTGGACACGACGATATACTTTTTACATCGCTTTAAAAAAAGTAATGGCATGAACTCGAACACTTCGACACTCGATGTGTATCCGAGCAAATTCTACCGCTAGTGCTCGCGCCGTACGGTCCGACGATCACTCGCAGGGAATGGCGAACAATCCTTTGCTGAAATGTCGCGCATGTTCCTTCCTGTCGAGATTCCATCCCGGTCCCCTGTTCGGCCGGAGGCCATGAAATTGTTCCCAGGAACTAACGTGGGCTCTCCAAGCCGCAGTCAAGGCTGGCATCACGGACTCAGGCGTCGGTTCTGCGAGCCTAAGGTCGACCGGCACGAAACGCGACAGAGAAGGCCCATTCCGCGTGAATTCGTTCCTTGCTTTTTCGGCAGCGCAGTCCCATCATGGGGAGAGCTGGGAGCCAACGGAATTTTCGCAGAAAAGTGATTACACGCGGCGAGAGCAAGGCTTTCGAGAGAGAAAATAAGGTAACAGTGTGTAAGCAATTCGAACGATGTGCGGAATTCTTTTCGTCGAAGGAAAAAGGAGGCTCCCGGTCGTTCGCCTGGTCCCGAGTTTTCTTTCAGGTCGCCGGCCCAGGTCAGTGGATAGAGGAGCACAGCACGAACGGGAGAAAGACATCATGGTCAGTGGGGAGAACTTACGACGAGGGTGACACAAAAGATGACCGAGCAGAAATACTTTCCCCGGGGCTTGAAGCTCTTCCGTTCAATTCACCTCTCGGCAAGTGCCGATCATCGCCGCGCCAGGTCACTCGAAATCAGCGGGTCCTTTTCGGGAGACATAAGAGAGGAGGAACGTTACGGAGATGGCGTTCGCTGACGGGAATCCTGCGACACGCCACCCCGCTAGATTATGTCCCAGTCGATGAGCAATGATTCTCCACGCTCGCTTTCATACGGATTGTGTACTCCTTGCTGTTATTCACATGTACTGGTTCAGCTTTTATCCGCCGAGCCCTAATGTATGCAGTTGAGCAGGTTCTCATTGAAACATGCTAATGCCAGTCTCCTTAGCATATGACTAGAACGATGTGGACACCGCCTTCCGTCGCAGGAACCGGGAGGAGGGGAATCATTCAGGGCCGATTGAGCTTCCGACTGCGAGTTAAGTTCCAGATAACGGGCAACGATCGGAGCTTTGCCAGAGGAGCGGAGGTTCGGACGAGATTTTCAGAGGAGGACGAGCGAGGAGTGAGAGCAGAGGGGGAGGACGCAGAGGGGAGAGGAAGAAGAGCGAGCGTGAAGAAACCGCGGGTAGGGGGGAAAAGCTCGGCAGGAGCATGGAAAGGGTTGATTTGAACAAGGAGAACCGATGAGATTCGGACGAATAAAGCGAGGACGAACGCGTTGGTTGGAGCGATCGGATCGGAGGAGGGAGCTTCGATTAAACCTTCATTGCCTCTACGTGATCTTCAACCAGTTTTCCTACCTTCCTCAGCGGATGCCCCTCGAGTGAACGGAATCTAGAAGAGCACTCGCACTCGATCGAGTTCCCTGCGAGGGAGGACAGAGTGGGTGACCAATTCTCCAGAGTTCTCTGGATGAGTCAGTTTCATTTGATATTGAAGAGCCCTTGTTGTCAACGGCTCGTTGATTGTGGGTGACTGCCCGACCGGTTGCTCAGTCGGACGGTTTGCTGGACGGCTGAGTGGCACGTTTATATCCTCGTAAAACGCCCTAAGCCTCAGATGGAAGATACGGATTCTTCAAAAGGACTCCATTGGACCGAACTGTCTTGGCGCTCTAAGTGCTTCACACGACAACGTCGATCCAATCCAGAACCTCAATGCTATTCCTAATCGAACGGACCCCCCCCCCCGCCCTCTGCGTCGCCTCCCCCCAAATCCAATGCGTGAGATTCCGGAGCACTTTCGCGGAGATGCGATAATCTTCGGGAATCATCAGCCACGAGCCGGAACGAGTCGTTCCTCGGAGTCCTTCGCCGAAAGAGATCTCCCGGCTACCCGGAAAATTGTTCCCCACTCTCTGCTCTGTTGAGAACAACGATTAGCGCTGTCGTTTCTGAATTCGATCTCGGCGGCCAAATCCATCAAGGTTTGCCCAAGGTTGCTACGTAACAGGCTCGAGAAGATTTCCATTATGGGATAAAAGCCCCGAAGACTGCCGCAGAGAGGAACGCTGCACGTGGAGCTCGACAGGATGGATCTCTCTTCGGGCGGTGGAGGATGGTTTGCTTCAGACGAACACTATCGCAGAACAATATCAGTCGGATCGGCCTATATCTCATCCCTTGTAATCGCAAGCCAGCGCACTACCCAACCTTTTTCACTGCACATGTTCACTCAAGTCGGTCTCGAATCGCGGTTGGTAAGAGAAGCGCCCCGGTCCCTCCGCGAGTCCAATGATCGTTCAGAGTCCGGAATACCTGTGGGCACAGTGTTTCAAATAACGGAATCCTTTCTGTTGCTCTCTCGGATCCATAGCGCGACACAGCCGAACACAGCTAGCGATGGACTGTGTTGCTCTCTTTACAGGTGACCCATGGTGCGATTTATATTAGCGGTAAGTCGCAACCTGACCACGTTCCAAGCCGCACTCGAAGAGGACGCGGTCCGGCATATTCAGACTCCCTCAAAAACGACAAGATAACGGAACGAGCACAGCACAGGGCAAATGCTCGTTCGCAGACGTCTCGAGTTGAACTCGCCAACATCTGGCGGAGCTGTCCCCCCGTGGAAGACTGCGTGCATGAGGGCGAAATATTACTTTTGGGGGAAGCCTCCAGCATCTTGATTTTCGAGATGGAGAACTTGCCTCTCACGGAATCATTATACGGCTATGCTGTTCCAGAATCGATGAAAGTTTGAGAATATTCGAAGAGAAACTGGCTGTCAAAATTGGAACGCATAAGAAACTGTATATTTGAGTGTGAGACAAAGACCTTTGTTGAGCACAATGAGGCGAGATACACAAAGGTGAAGACAAATAGCCCAACGGGAGACTCTTCGCATGAGTGCCGAGGTGTTAAGCAGAAAACAGTTATTCAAAGTTTCTTGTCTCGTTTTTGAGACAAAGCCTCTCGAATATAGGCGGGTGTACGCCGCGTGACCCGCCACATTCTCTGAAACTACTCCATTTCCAGATCAAAACTCCGTTTCTGCTCCTTGTCGCTCTTGACTCGGAAGTCTCACACTTCCGCCAAAAGTGCCGATCGAGATTCCATGATCGATGAATTGTGATTTCCATGGCTGTGGAGCTCATTACCGTCACCTTTCACTTCGTGATTGAATCCATTATTCGCCCGTGGCAAAACTCGATTAGCGCTGTAGCCTGAATTTGACTTGCAATATTCATTCACGCTGCGAGTCATTTGCGAGTCCTTCCCGACAGGGAGAAATTGTGCCACTATCGAGAGAGTTGAAAGGACCAGCCAGAGATCGTGAGAATTCACTCAATGGTTACATCACCTCCGGACGGGTGATATTCTTCAAGTATCCAGACTTTGAATGAATGATGAGAAGTGAAATTTCATCGCCGAAGTCTGACTTCGAGGAATCCCTCTGACACTACAAGGATCCACATGGGCTGCCCAACGCTGCCGGTTGTTTGTTCTCGTCTCTTGACGTTCCGCCTTGGACGCTGGTGCAAGATCACGGAGTTCTGACAATCGCCCCCGGACAGAAATGCGGGTGCGCACTCGTCATCCGGATCGATTCAGAGTGTGGCCGAGACCGAATCGGAAAGCGTAATCAGCTTCCACCTGGAAAGCATAGCTCCGTTTTTTCCCCACAAAATCGCTGTCATTCAGGCGTGAATGATTCCACGGTTTCCGGTCCCGATTTGCAGATTTCCCTGAATGATTGTTTATTTCGAATGTGAGAAGAGGAGGAGAGTTATTATATAACGCGCACAGATTTATTTCGAGCCTCAAAGCACCGACCGCGAACCCCTCGAAAGCCCGTCTGGCGGTACAATGAGACAGTTTCTGTAAGTCGCCTCGAATTTAAATCATCGTCGCTCATGGGAGTGGTCTCCGCGCCGCATAACCACGAGGACTCAGCGGGGAGATTGCGCGAATTCCGAAAAATAATCGGTGCGTCTGCATGAGCCGAGGGCGTGTGTTGGCGCCAGTGCCCTTTCCAACATGGCGTCTGGTTGAGGCCTCTTTCCCAGCGGTTCATGGTGCTCACAGTCGCATTGACCCAGCAGTAATCAGGCGTCGCGAGGAGTGCTCCTCAGTTCGAGATAGTCGGAGATGCAGCCGCGTTCGAGGTGCTGAAAAATTCTTTGGATATCGGTGGGATCAACTGAAATTCTCGCGAATTTCGGGCCCTAGGCCCACCTTAATGCGTTAGTGAAGCTCCGACCGTTCGGAGGAACTCGGTGTTATAGTGGATTCGACGTTCGTTACCAACAACAAGTGAACATCAGCGAGAGCTGCACCAGAAAAATCATTAGCGGAAAATAAAGTTCAAAAAAGGACCCAACGACCCACAGTGAATCTGTTGAGCACCATGAAACTGGATTATCATCTTCTGAGTGTGGTTGCGCTCGTGTGCATCTGTCAATTTGGATTCTCCGACACACAGGTAAGTTGAAGTCGCCCGAGGAACTCCATCCCATCGCGTTCTCAAGCCCAGCAACTATTGTAGCGGTTGTGGCTCGACACATTTCACACAGAAGAACCACTCGCGGTTCCGCGACGGCAGCAGCAACGACGCAACTTACACAACCGACCCTTACCCAAGTTTTGCTTTCCCCTTCTCGAAATCAGAAGCACCCAGAAACCCACGATAAATACATCAACTTCTTCACGGTTGATCGCCTTGCCGTTCCTTCGTAGCTGCCCTCGATCTGCTCGCAGTCCTCCGACTCAGAGCGAGCTGAGCGTTGCGACATCTTGCTGCGAAGCTGAGATCGCACCTACGGCAAATGAGACTACGAATCGTGTCTGCGCAAATTCAAAGAAGCCCTCGGACATCCTGAAACAAGTACCAGGAGCATAGCCGTGCTTGAAACAGAACTCGGATGCAAGCAGCTCGCTGTTTCCATTGTCGCCGCTGGCTACCTTTCTTCGTGGTGTCATCCACCGCTGTCAACGTTTGATTCAATGATTCGATTTGGAGTGTACCTCGATTCTGGATCGTTGTCCTGGGTCTATAGTGCCGTGCGGCGGGACGCCCAAGCTCAATATTAGATGGCATTTCGGTGGTCAAAAGTTGGCGTTGGAATTTTTCGTCGTTTCGTACGACTTCAGGGAATTCGGGTTTGCCGTAGGAGCTACTGGTCCGAGTGTTTGAGGAGAGCACAAAGCGAACAGAGCAAACAAGACTTGAGGCGGGCGAACCAGCAAGAAAGAAGCAGCAGCTCTGCCTGCCGACCAGCCAGCCAGCCGGCCGGCCATTTCTCCAAGCCAACCAGAGCCAGTCGGCCAACCAGAGCCATCGGAATGTGGGCTCCTGTCCGTCAGTCCATCGCTGCGTATGTTCGTAGGGTCCAACGTCGATAGACAAGCGATTCACTCGAGTCGCGGCCTATTGTCGGCAGACCAACTTCATTCGTGCTCGTTATGGCAGCCTCAAATCGACAGAGGATGTTGCGTTGGAGTTGCGCGATTGCGACCACTATCCCGGACTCAGGAACTCTCACGCGAGTCCTGGAAATGGGGGATGTCCGATGGGGAATCCGTGGGAGGATCGGGAACGATGATAGGGACGTTGCGAAGTTCCCGACAGAGCAGAAACTTTGCGAGGGCTTGCTCAGTTTTGGTAGTCGTTGTTATCATCGTATCCGTCGATGAACGTGGCGGCGGCGGCGTCAACAACAGAGTTCTTCTCGGAGAACGCCCACGTTTTGCTCTTGTCGACGGCTACGAAGCCGCGATACGGGACGTGAGCTGCCGATGCCGCTGCGCCGTGGCAGTCTGGCTGCGGTAGATTTTTTTGTTCCAACACATCAAGTGATTGCCTTTTAGCGGCTCTCAGCGTTTTCGTGGCACTGGTGACGTCCGTATGGAGATCGAGTCCGCTTCTCGCTCAGTCGCGAAGGTAGGGGTCCATCGGGATAAGTTTGACATGGAAGTGAAAAATGGAGTGTTGATGGAGGAGGTGGAGCAGATCAAGCTGCGATCCATGTTGGGCGATACCGGTAGGAATTTCGCGAGCTCTCAACGAGAACGTGTGCATCAAACCCACAGTAAGATGGCGGTTGAGGAACCGTTGCGCGAACGAATCGATGCATTCTTGGGTTTTAACGGTATCGTGTTGTTCAGGGCATGTGTTCTGCGAGGGAGGACACAGTGCGGAGCGAGGTCGCCGCGAAGACTCGGATGTCGCTGAGAGAGCTCAAAGATCTCTCAGGTGATACACGAATGCTGCTTGCGAAAGAGAGATTACCCGCGTCGGTTTCTCCTTGGATATTCCTATTCCTCTCCTCCGTCCGAGAACGAGCTTCTCCGATGAAACGTTCCATTCGAATATTCTCGCAACGCGCCAGTTGAAGTGGTTGCTATAACTCTCACTCGGTAGAATGCAACCTCTCCCACGCCCAACCGAGCGATTGAGGGCTCTTTCGAGCCTTGATCTTGCGTCTGGCAACTTGCGGACTCACGAAGGCTTTTGAGGCGTGAGTTAGGGGAATCGAGGATTCTTCTCGCCCCGTGTCGACCGCATGATCCCCAGCATCGAGATCGTTGCTTTTTGCCATGACTCTAACTTCAGCGTTAGAATCAAAACATCGTACCTGTCGTTTTCCATCGTCTCGGCAAGACGCGTTCCCCTCCTCAGAGGTCAAGAGCGCGAATTGTTCTGTCTGAATTAATTTCTGCTCTCCATCACTAATTTTTGCCTCCACGGACCTGGGGACAGGAAGTCTGTGCGAAGATTCGGGAATTGCGGACTGATGAAGAGGAAACCGTGTGATTTCTCATCCTGCTTTTAGTCCGTTACTTTGCTGATAATTTACCGAGACGACGCGCCTGGAAAATGTAAATCGGGAGAATTCCGGACTGGCGCAGCTTCCGATTGAAGTTTGATCCAGAGGTAGACCCGTAATCTAGGGGCTTGTTGCAATATTCTAGTTAGGGCGTCTCTATGGTTACGGCTCCACCCGGCTGCGTAGCGTTGAACTCGATGCTCCTCGCTGGGCTCAGTCGAGCATTTTACGTCTCATGGCCACCGTGCACCCAATGTATTTCGGTGAACTCGAAAACTGCCAACTTCTACGAAAGTGGGCCACTCCCCGATGACACGCGGAGGCCGCCGTCCCTTAGGCACTGTGAGAGCTTCACGAAAGAGCCGCGGCTTCTCACGTTTTATTCTGGGTAATCCTGAGCATGAGTCACAAGCTGGTCGTCCCGAACGATATACCAAACGATCTATTAGAGTCCGTCCGTGCGCGACCTTGCGGTACAGGATCGATCGATCGAGTGAGTGAGCAAGCAAGCAAGCGGCCGAGCGAACGTCCGTCTGAAAGCGACCTCGCAGTACAGCATGTAGCGTACTCCTAGAATTTGATATGGTTATTTGGAAGGTATCGATCGGTTGCCAACGGCGCTTGTTTGTTTGTCATCCGCTCACCACTGGGTCTCCCGGTACGGCTTGTGGAAGAGAGCGTAATCGACAGGGAGAAGTTCGGATATCAAGGAAAGAGGAAGATAAGGCAGTTTAGGAGCTGCGATGGTAGTGCTGACGTTGGCGGCAACGACGGCACCGGCGGTAGAACACGCGCGTGACGTTTGATGATGGACGTTCTTGCGAGGCGAGCAGCGTTCTGCAACGATACGTCATAAGTTTGTGGAAGAAAACTCGCCAGTCCGCTCGTTCGCTGGCCAACTGGGTGGCCAAGGCAAGCCACCCACAGTTGCTTCTTCGATGAACGGTGGACATTCTGGGAGTGTCAGCCGAGCGGTGGCGCGTCATGAAAAAAATGTCCCGCGCGCATGCACGAACGCACGCGCGCGATCCAATCTCGCGAACGGTGTGCCGGAACTCCAATCCCGTGTGCAGGACGACCACCGTTAAGGACGGCACGAAGGCCACCGGCTCAGGTATAGGACGTCGGAGTAATTGACTGGGCGGAGAAGTCGGACCCCATTTAGAAGATGTAGTGGCGTTTTGTCCAAGCTGGAGGCGAGGAGGGAATTTATCGGCGAGTTCCTCAGTCGTCCTGCAGCTGCTTGAGGCCGGTCATGGTCGAGTTTTCCCTCATCGGTGGCCGATTCGACAAGCGCGCTCTCCGTCCCGAAGGCGGTCCACGACGAGAGACAAACACCACGCGGCGGAGGAATTCCCGTCATGGCCGTCTGTCGAGGACGGCGGCGAGAGATGTTTCCTGAGGAAGACACGGTGACTCACTGACCGGAGTCCTGCTTGCGACTTTGACAACTGGACAGTGATCTGCGGAATCGCCGGGCTTGTCAGCCCTACAGAGGTTGCCCTTTCACTTCCGCGCGGCAATCTGTTTAGAGTCTACGAATGTTTATTGAGAACTGTCTTCCGGTCTCCCGATGAAACGCCGGAGACAGGAAGAGAGAACAGGGGCATGGAATATTCGCCAAAACAACAGTGGCTGTTTGGACATCGTGGTCCATTCTTACCCGGAAAACGAGGAGTTGAAAAAAGAGTTTGCCTGAGACCGCAAACTGAGAGCTCAGAGGATTTCGCCATTCGACCCGCCTGCTGACCGAAGAAATTCCCTCGCTTTGGTCGGAAACAGCTTCCGCCCGCTTCCGATCATGAACGACGGCTGGTTTTCCCGTTGACAGCGGAAGGGAACAAACACCCGAGACCAGCGGGCTCGGAGAGATTCGAGCCACGAAAGCGCTTCTACAGGAATGAATGACGTCACTCAACAAGTGCGTCGAAATCAGTGGAGGGCAGCGGATAAGGAATGCGAGACATCTCGGAACTCATCGGATTTCCAGAGCAGTTTCATCATTTTTCTCGTTTTTTTCTCTTCCGTCCTGAGGTTTCCTCGGCTGCGAGTTGGAGTAGCTGGATGAGGACGAATGACGGATGGTCGTCTCCGATTGCGACAAATGCGACAAACAGACTTCCGCGGGAAAACTCTAAAAATGCAGCTTTTCTCCGACACGCTCGGCGGTGACAGCCATGTGAGTCGGGCAGGCAGGCGACATGATTTAAAACCTGGCCCGCTCGTTTACTCACCGCCGGTCGGTCCCTCTGGCTAAGACTAGTTTGAGAACGGTTTCAACTTTCGGCGAGCGTCCCAGCTCTAGCTCGGACAAACCCAAACTACCTAAAACTAAGTTTTCGAAAGAGCGATCTGGTTCCACAGCCCAGAGACACGTTGAGCGTGCCCCGGAGATTCGCTCGAGCCTCAACCTCAATCTCCTTTCACAGCACGGCTCCAAGATCAGGTTCTTGGCGATAGCCCTCAGATCATCAGAACTCGCCGGACCAAGGTCCGGTTGAGAACCGAACTGGTGTCGTCGTCCGAAAACTCGGAAAACGACTTTTTGGGAGACGATTATAATCAATCAACTCCGACGCTTCGGGAAGGAATGCGGAGAGACCCGGCGGAGATGGTTCGTGCTCATTCCCTAAACCGTTCCCGTCGGATGGGGTTGCCGAACGTCCGCGGCACGAGTAGCTGAAAGAGATTGACCGTTGACGGGCGCTTGTGGTGACAGCTCTCAACGAATCGCTGACCAGTGGCTCGACGAAACATACAAAAGCGTCCGGAAGAGAGTCCCTCGTGCCGTGATGAAGTAACCGAATGAACGACACCATCGCTGCGTAGTTCGTCCGCTCCTCATCAGTCAGGGTCGAGGTCTCGTCTTCGGGCAAAGCACACAGACGCTCAGAGGGTTGGAGCTCGGAGCCCACTCTTGTAGACTCTCAAGACTCGAATTCGCCATACGGGCGATTCCCTGCTGGAACATGCGCCGGTCCGAGCGGACGGACGAATCGCATCTCCAAAAAAGGAGGAGGGGCGGAGTTGCCAATTGTCGGTGGAAAGTTACGATTCTGAAAGTTCACGACACGGAACAGAGTTCGATGTCGGAGCGACGTTCAGAATGAGACGGACAGAGACCACACTGAGTGAGTCGTCGTCATCGTCGCCATCTATCGCGTCGCCGGACGGTATCATGGCGAAATTCTACCCTATGATAAATGCTGGCTCGTTCAAGCGACACACTCGACCGGACGTTTAGTGTTGGAATTTTCTCCCGCGACAGCAGACACAAGCCTATCGCTATCTATCAGCGCTTGCCCGATACCGTTTGGAGAAGGCTGCGATTCAGGTGCCCGATCGTGTTGCAGTCGTTCCCGGTGATGGCCCCGGTGTCTCTGTGCCTCCTTGTCAGGGAGTCGGTGCGACGTAATCCGAACGACGTGCTTCACGTGCTTCAAGACGCACGCGCTCCAAAGCGGTTCCTGAGAGCGACGAGGAAAGAATTTCAGAGGAATGCGCTCATCGATCAAGAATTTCAAAGCGAGAGCGGCCACGTTTGCTATTCCCCGTGTCGGCCGCTGTCAATCATAGCGACCGCGAAGTTCGCGTTTTTCCAGCTTCAGTGGATCTGACGGAGGTGATCTAGCCGACGGTAGCAGAACGAGAATCGCGGAAACCGACTCGGCGGACAGGTCGGCGCTGAGTTACGTGAGGTGCTTCGGTAATGGAGAATCTGTGCGCCAATGATGTATTGATGCCGAGAGCTTGACGAAACTATATTGGGGAGGTGAAGCTTGTTTATAATGCGTTCATGAGCTACAGAGGAGGTATATTAGCCCGGCTCGCGCCTGGCAGCGTATTATTGCGTGTTTTCGCAACAGTTCTCCTCTCGGCCGGCCAGCAGGAAGGCAGAATCGCTCGGAGTTTGTTCTGTCGCTCGAGCTACGACCTGCAAATCATTCGATCAATAGTCCTCCTCCTGTTCGCTTTCGGTAGAATTGTTTCTTCCTTGCTCTCCTCCCCGCCGGAGATCGAACTCCCGAGGAAAAATACTTCGTCCTCCTCGAATGAGGCACCTGAGGGAATATTTCTTGTTTGCGCGATAAGGCAGCGCGGAATTCCCTTCTGGAAAGACGGCGGCCGCCGGAGGAGATCGGCTCGGTCGAACACCTCGGTCGAAACACCGTTCCCTATTGGAGTCGATGCTGCAACGGGTGGGAAAAGTGAGGGTTCTGTTGGACCCGCAGCTTCAGTGGGCGAGGGGTGGCGGTGACCTCCAGAAGCGATCCTGTGCGAAAGGTGTAAATCATTTCGAAGAGAAGGGTTCGCAGCGCTTGGCGAAGTGGTTTGGGCGCTGGAATGAACGATCCGAGCGCACGCCGCGTCCAAAAACCAATGATTGGGCCAACTCGGAACCCGAGAGAGTTCAACACGACGACGAGAGAAGGCTCTGGCCTCCCATGCCCGCGCGGGAGAATAAGCATTGACCAGAGCCAATCGCCTCAAATAACAAACTGCCGCTGCTCTCGTTGCCAGGCTAAAGCAATCGATGAACTTGATTGACTGAATCATGCCCGAAGTTCCGAGAATTCTTCGGAAGGTCACGTTCGTGTACAACGGGGCGGTTTCCGTTCTCCGAACCGACTTCGACAATGGGCCTCGGGTGAGTGATGACCTGAACTTCTCGCCGAGCCTCAGGTGAGGCGATCGGAACTGAATCTGGACAGATGCTCGAACGGTGTCGCATCGAGCGACTCAAGGTCCGGGCTCGATGGAAACGCGATTGTCCCGGAGTTCGCGATAGCCGGCGACTTGGACTTGGTTGCATTGTCACCGAGAGGTCTTTTTGCAACATCGAACTCGCTCTCTCCCGAGTAGGCATCATTTTCCGTAGTACGGAGTACGGCAATTGAATTTCCATACCTGCCCAGTACGGGGAATATGATGTCTACTCCCGAGCTCTCTGGACGAATGCCCGAGACAGAGCTCTCGCGTTCCCCGCTTCCTGAACGCCGACGTCGGGCTCACCCGGGAGGCCTGAAACCCTCACAAGGCATCGGTTCTGAGTTTTGGGATCCGCGGTGATCACGTTCATCATAAAGTCGCGGAACAAAACTTGTCGAGAACCAGGTGTTCCAGGCTGCGGTAGGCGGCTGGTGAGAGCTGACGCCACACGGATTTCGTCGAAGGTGTTCTGCCGCGAGAATGATAACATTCGTTTCGAGAGGAAATATGCAGCGCATCGCAGCTCGCACATTCGTTCTAGCTACGACAGAGTTGCGTTCGTCCCCGTCAGTTCACTCCTCCATCTGTTTGCTCGTCGTTGATGGGAAGTGACTCACGTACCTGCATGCGGACAACGTTCTGGAGTGATAATCTCGCTGTCGACTCCAATTGGAACGATTGAATCGTCAGAAAATGCGAAATGAAGATCTGGAGCCACGATCGAAACGGGTCGGTCAACAGCTGTTGCAAATCGCGACTCTAGTAGATTTCCGCGAACCGTCGTGGCTAAAGGTCATCTCGAGCTCCAGAAATAGGGTTTCGTGCGGAACGGGCTCGAAACCTCCACGCGCCTTCCAGCGTGAACGAAGTTTGGGATTTTTCGAGAAGCTGACCTGAACCTTGCTGATCTCGGAACCCGGGTCAGAACGACGCTCCCTCTATCTGTAGTCTCCCAGGGACAAGAACGACGGAGCGGCACGTTTGTATGGTATGCGCATACGGAAGAGGCATGATGCTGCACGTGGCCGGTCGCATTGCATCGAGAATTATCATATAATTACGATGAATATTTGCCGTTCTCATGCGTCCTCCATGAAGACACACGTATGTACCGTCCTAAACGGCAAACTGAGTGTCCGGCTGTTTGCCTGCTTCGTGGTCCTGTTGGTCGGTATCGCGAGGTTCGCTCTTTGCTGATTCGTGGTACTGGGTGTGGTCGGCGCAACGTCCTCCTCTGGCCGTCGCGGAGCTCGATGTTTTACTGAAAAATCTGCTCTCACTCAGTCGCTGCTCCGCAATCACGGAGACAACGTAATTATGTTCGATTAGATCACGTTGGCGCCGGCACTGCGTGAACCGCGCGCAGAAGCGTCCCGGCAGCTCAGAAACTGTGGTGGGCACATTTTAAAAAAGGTACATACTCGATCATCGAAGCCGCCGCTCCTGCATTGAAATATTCGGGGATGCCGTCGACGCGAGTTGTGTGGAAACGAACACCGAAGCCGTCACGGTGCTCTTGTCAGTTTTTGCTCAGCACTCACTGATATTTGACACTCTATCAACGAACTGTTTTCCTTTCAATTCGTTGCGAGCATCCGCTTCCAGAATAAACAGGCGGTAGACGACGCCTGGCGGCTTGAGAATTTTCCGCGGAGTGCATCACATGATTACGTGCGCTCTTCAACGACTACGTGCATTGTGTGCGAGCTCATTAGCTTACGGAATATATTCTCTCCTACCGGCGGAAGAATGTTGTTCTCAAATGGGAACTAATCGAAGGCTAGCGTCATTGTTCACTCATCTATGGGTGAACCGAGGCTCGAACTTCGTCGGTCCGTTCCGTGGCCGTGCTGATTGGAAAGCAGTACGGTTGGCAGTGCACGTTCCAGTGACGGTTCCGTGCTTTCCAGGTCCATGTCTTCAATTCGGCCGGCTGGATTCAACGAGCATCGGTCACAATGTCATGGGCATTGAAATCATGCTCATTAATTTGCTCGAAGTCTCCGATTCCAGTCGCGCTGCACGTCTGGCTCTATTTGTCAATGAAGGCTCTCCCTTTTCGGTCGCTTGTTTGTGGAACCGGTGGACAGTCAGGCGAGCTCTGGTCGCTCGACCGCTCCCAGCGTCTACGGGTATGGGATCTTCTATCCGCAACGGAGCCTCTTGGCTGGTGTGTCTTCGTAGCAAAGCACACATCTGTAACAGCAATGAAGCGGCGATCTACGGCAAGCGGCAAAACGCTGCTGTGAAGAGGCCTTCTTGTTCCAACCGCACACGACCAGACCCACTCGCCGTAGAGTCAACTAGCCTGCCAAGTTTGTCTGGCCCGGCCGGCGGGCGCACAGAGATTCGCTCGTTCGAAGAATAGATGGACGGAGCAAATCGACAGATGATAGCTGCGGTTTTGTTTTGAATAGATGCTCCGCCTAATGAAAGCCCGGTGAACGGACGACAGAGATGGAAGGGTTCACGGGGCTAGGAAGGGGTCCGTTCGTCGCTAATAGAATCGGAGGATTAGATGGTGGCGGAAGCGGTCCGACGATCTTGACGAGCCCGATTACGTACACGCTATCGTTTCGCGGATGTGGAATTATTTTCCTCTTTCCTCCTCTCGCGATGTCTGCAAGCCGAACTTTTCTGGATCATGGGACTCGACTCTGTTGGGCATCGCTACAACTTTCCTCGGCGTGAAGGGATATCCCGGAGGGAACGGACCTTCCGCACCCTTCCGTACCCGAACTCATCGCGTTGCCCGTTACGGTGTCTAAACGAGAGGAGGAACTGAGCACCCGACTGGAGAAGCAGACTGCTTTGGCCTTCTTTCGTTCGTTCGTTCCTTTCTTTCTCCGCTTTCCGCAGTCACCGCTACCAACAACACGAGATGGCGATCAAGAATGCGGGTCGATGAACCTTCTACGTTCTTTCTTTCAGAACGATTCACTCAACGCGACTTAATCCTAGCTATATTCGCTGATATTGTCTGGGGTTGCCGTGGTTCGAGCGATCCGTTCGCTCCTCCGATCAGGTCGTGGCCACGAGATCTGCTCAATGCGGACTGCGTGAGGGTCACGTGACTTGGTGTAGCAGAGGCGGATGTCACGCTTGGACGGATGAGCTCGGAGAGCGTCTGCCTGACCTTTCCAAGGAGAGTGTTCATCTGGGCTTCGGAACGAGGCTTCTGAATGCGGATTTCCCTCGCCCGGCAGGAAGGACCCGATGATTTGCCGAAGCCAAGTGCTCGTCAAAATCAGGCCACATATCTATCGATTGCAGACGGAATCGCCAGAAAATGTCTCGATGAACAGAACAGAGTCAGAGGTAATCGAGAATTATGACCATGATTGGAGGAGGCGATCTGCGCGAACGTCAGCAGAGATCGTGACCACCGAGAGCAGAGCCAGCGCTCGGTGAATTTTTTACCAGGACTTCCTGGAAAGATGAACACGTCCGCCCGTACGACGTTCGTTCTCTGTCGAGTCTCCGTCCGCACCGCCGGCGCTGCTCCGGTTGGAGTCCTCGTGCCGGGTATTCGGTCATCCTGGACAAGCGTGGAGAGGACTCATCATTCGATGTCCGGTGATTCTCCTCCTGAAATGCAGAGTTCGACGATAACACGAACAACTGAAGGGAACAGACGAGAGCAGCGAACGCCTGTCCTGGCGCTCACGCGAGGATGTTACGAGAGAAGAAAAACAATCAGCCCGGGTTATTTGACCGAAAGCCGCGCCTCGATCGATAACCTTCAAACGACCTTCAACGCGGATTTCTCCGAGGAGGCCATATCACCAGAGGTTTCGAGTTCTGCTAGTGACCGTGCGGAAGCCTGCTGTCGTCGTGAAGGCCTAACAAAATAATGGAGAAGAGGAAAAAATAACATTTTGAACGAGTGCGCCGCCAATCCCCGGAAGAGCTGCCCGGGGAAAGTGTCCGTAAAACGAGTTTTGCCCACAACCAGGATTGGAGCGAAGCCTTGTAGCAAATTCTCCATTTCGCATCGTGCACAGGGACCTGCCGGACCCAGCTCTACGGCAATTCTCATAAACTTGTCGGTTCTATTCGTTCGTTGACTCAGACCAGAATTCCCCCCCCCCCCCTCTCTCTCTCTCTCGCCGCTTTTTCCCTTACGTAAGCCCTGCCGGGCGGGGTTCGGAGTGTTTTCTCTTGTTCATCTCACTAGCTTGTTGCATAAGAGCCGGGAACACGGACCGATATTCATTCCAACGGAGCTGGAACGTGCGGAATGTTTTCCCGGTGACCGGTTACGAGTCCTCCTGTCCATCCGCTCCTTGTGATTGGATTCGATTGAGTTCGGGTCGATGCTCCGAAACTCGGCTCGCGATTCCAAGGCTGACATCACGGAGAGCGAGAGGCGAACACCTTGCATGTCGTAGTTCGAGGTGAACGTAACGCGTAGCCGTACCCTCGACACGGGGGTCGAATCCGCCGGGCTGGACGACCCCGGCTTCGGGGAGCAGGGTCCGAGAGCAGTCTCACGTGGGCAAGTTTTCCCGGAAGCCGTAGGACACCGCGGCCCATCCCGCTGCTGAGACGACCGGTTCGGCCGGGTCCAAATGAAGTCTGTGCTGTGTTATCCCCAAGTTTCGAGGAGATATCGGACGAGACGGACACCTGTGCTCCGGACGTAAATCCGTCGGCTCGACGGAAACGAGTGGAGCAGATGAAAGAGAGAATTCTAAGCTGTCTAACGGTTCTCGGCTGCATAAATTTCTTTAATTGCTTCCATGCGTCGGGGCCGCGTCCGGAAGACAGGTGTTCTTCGGCTTATAACGATCGTTTCCGCGAGAGCTCGATGGGATCCCTGTAAGAATAAGGATGAGGTCGTCCGCGGCCCCGGGGGTTGTTCGCCCCCGGGATGAAACGATTGTTCGACGCGCGGGAAAATACTCGATGCGTCGCGAACGACTAGAGCTGATCCGCGCTCCTCCTCTTCCCCGGGTGGTGGCGAAACTCGAGGGCACGTCGCTGGGTATATGGGTTCGTGGGTGAGTTTGCGCCCAACGAGCGCTAGGTATACTTCATGGGAGGCATAAACTGACTCTAATGAGGGCGGCTGTGCCTAATTACACGGCCGTGGGCCTACTGAGGGTGATCCTCGCTTCTCCCCGCTCCGAAGGGTACGTGGGCGGACACCCCGAGCGGCGTTTCTTTTTTTTTTGATGCTCCGTCTCGAGCACAACGAGCAGGCTCGGTCGTTTGGTGTCGAGCTTTTATTTGAGCAAGAACAAAGACGCATGCTATTAGGCAAAATAGCACCGTTTTTAGAAGTTCAAGGAAGCTGGTGCGCCGACCGTGGCTCTCGACCGCTCAGCCGAGCCCGCTGCTGGTCACTTGGACCATCAAGCTGATTGCAAGGCCGCCCGGCTACTTTACCCACACTCGTTATTATCAACCATATGTTTACATTGTACAACCGAAACCCGGGGAAAAAATTGAGTGCTCCGCCTCGCCGCGTTTCGGTCGTGACAAAGACCGCTCTTGTGGTATACGGCAGCCATCGAGTTTGGAAGCTTTCGATCACGGTGGCTCTAACGACCGAACTCCCAGATCTCCACCGAGCTTGTGGAGATACCCAACCAAGGTCGTTTTGAGGTCGCCGATGTCGAGCTTCAGCGTTTTGAGACTCTAATGTGTCGGGATAAGTGAGCCGGGCCGCCGGTCGCTCGTTTCCAGAGGGGAAATTAGATGTCGAAGAATCTGTTCCGAAGAACAGACAAGGAAATCCTAGAACACGACTCTCGCTAGCGGTGTCCAACCCTTTGGGACAGTCCGCTCGAAGGATATAAATGGCTGGGGCCGTCTCTTTGCTTGCTGCCGCTGCTCCCTTTTGCTTTTGGCCGATTTGTAACTCACTCTGCTCGAGCTGATCAGAAGCAGACGATGACCCAGCGTGAATAGGAGTTGCTTGTAGATGAAAAAGTTACCAAGGTCAACCGCGCCTGTTGAGATGGCCCTCCTGAGGAGCACCCGAGGGAGCGCCCGAAGATCGTCCGGACAATTAGACGCAAGGACACGGCGTCTTTCGTTGCTGACGTCGGCGGCTGGCTGTCAACAGCTGTGAACGGGCCCTTTGAGTGGTTTGTTCCCTCGACAGAGCAGAGCCTTGAGAGCAGAATGTGTTTCATATTTCCGAATTTCGCGGCCACCGTTCGTGTCCTCCGTTTCTCAGGAGATTTCCAACGACCTCCAACGCGGCTTTTCGTTCGCGAGCAATCACGAATATGACACTGTGGTACGCGCCCACCGAGCGGAGCATTCCTCATGTTCAATTTCACGCGGTTCCCAGATCTCGGCCACGTGGAGCTTCTTCACCATCCCCCCCCCCTTCTCGGCCAAGAGTTCAAGACGGCTGCCGTTTGAATTGTTCGCCGCCGGAGAGCGGTTGACTGCTTTCATGGAGGGCTGGCTTTTCGTCTCGAAACTCGCTGTGTCTGAAGCTAAAAAGCTTCAGGCCCTTATTTGTCCCACGAGCATTTCTCCGTCGGCGCTCTTCTCGAGTATCGGAAGGGTTGCGAGGGCGGAACTTTTTTACGACGGTATAAACACCGCATCATCAAGTCGTCGTTTCGGGATCATGAAGATACACACTTCGTGCTCCCGTTTCCGCGTCTGCTTCGAGCTCGTGAGTCCAAGGTGGCGCGTTGAGGCTTCTTCGACGACCCCACTCTCGTGGTTGGCCGCGATGAATGCAACATCGATGCCGTTCAACGGGCTCCGCCCGGAATAGCGCCCTGTCCCCGCTCCCACGATACGGACAAACAAACGATGGAACGTATACGTAAATACGGGAGGTCGCAGAACACACTAACTCGCTGGCTCGCCCGCTCAATGAAAGCAACGGAAATAGATGGAGCGATTAGTTGACGTTGTTATCTACGCTTCTATCTGCGACCAGGCGAGCGGACTCGGAGCGGGGAAGCTCTGTCTGCAGGGAGAGAACCGTGGCCGGTCGAGGTTCGCAACCTCGGAGCATCGACCGCCACCTCTTCCCGAACGTTAGTGCCCGAACCCCGAAGAAGCGAGAGCGAGTGAGCTAGCAACTCTGAGTGGCGGGATCCTCCTTCCGCCCTACCCCTACGTGCAACTGGGTGTGTACCGCTCCTACCGGCAGGCCGGTCGGGATTATCGGCGATGGATGCCGGGAACACCTACGATGACTTCGAACCGGAGAGCGCGTGAGACTCGCTCGGTTGTCGAGCGAACCGAAACATGAGAACGATTCTCCCATCGAAGAAACCAGCCGTGAAGATTCTCCGTTTCCGGGCCGGAGTTGAAAGAAAACACAGAATCCCATTCTGACCAAGTGCAATGAGAATTCGCGCGGGGTCTTACCAAGCTCGAGGTTCGCTCCCTGAGGAGCGCTCCCCCCGCGAGCCGGCCCTCGAGGTTGAGTGCCTCGACCGTCGCGTGAATCGAAAAACGCTTCGTTGTTCCGCTGGCAGCCAAGCAACGGCTGCCAAGGGCGCAGACAGATGAAGACTCTCGGGCCTGACGGGAAGCGCTGAGCCAGCTGGAATCGTTCCCACCTCGGGTTGGTCCCGACGGCTCCACAGACCGACCGGTCATACAGGTACGGTATCCCGTACAGCTTTGAGAGCAGACGAATCGTGTTTATCTGTGCCTGTGTGTTGGTTGGATTGTGAAGCTCCGAGGGCCGCTGGAACTTGACTTCTATTTGCGCAGATTGGAATCGGCGTTTATTCTGCGTCCGACTCCCAAGCGTTGTCCCTTGGCATAGGCATCGGGGACCAGTTGAACGTCGTTCGGAACAGCGACTCAAGAAAACGAGCGAGATCACCCGCGCTGGCCCAGATTTCCTCGGTTTTTGGAGCTCGCCGAATCTCGTGCGTGCGATGTCCGATGCTTTCGAGGAAGCCCCACGCGTCACGCCTCTTGAAGCTGGTGCCGGTTTTGCGGTCTTTGAAGAATAAGCGAAGATGTCGTCGTCAGCTACGACGTCTTCGGCAACCATCGTCGCCGGCGGAGTTTGAAGGAGGCCCCGGCGGACGAGCAACCAAACAGACAGCCTCACCGTCCTGGTTCGGGCGAAAGCGGATGGGTGCGAACAGCTAGCGCGAGAAACGCTTCTGAGATCTCTTCGAACCGAATCAAACTCAAAAACAACCTCGCCGCCCCAAAATTGTAGCCGCAGAAGCCAACGAAACTCGAGCAGACAGAAACATCGCCAACGCTGGGAGCTTCCCAAAGGAAACATGTTGACTTCGACGCTGCTGAATTTCTCGCCGTGGGAAGCCCCCGGCGCGGAGCAAATGACCCGAGCCGAGGGCTACGGCTCGGCTCTTGCGAATCTATAAATCGAGCTCGCTGAGATTCGAGCCCTTAGGCCCCGAGTGACTGGATTCTTTATCACGCGTACTGAAGTGAGCGATACAGGTCGAGGGTGAGAGGGGGTTTGAAGGGAGCGGCTCTAAAACTTCATGAATGACCGACAGCAGTTGGAATGCCCGCCGGCTGCTCGTTTGCTGATGTTCCCCCGACTCCACTCGAACCGAGTTCGGAATTTCATAACAAACATTTCCGTGAGTTTCCGACACATCCGGACTGTTTTGATCGCGATGCTTGAGCGAAAATTCTGATGAGAGCTTCCAATCGACGCCGTTGATATAGTTTTAACGGGAATCGGGAACAAGTTTGGATCTCATAACAGAGAGAGAGAGAGCGCGAAGCGTATACGAGCGAGAACGAGTCTTTGTCGAGGAATTCTGCGAAAAATTCAAATCTATTCATCGGTGGTTGCCAATGAGTCACCCTGGCAAACGGGAAGTACGAGAATGTTAGCCAGTGAATGCGAAATCCGGCACCGTTGGACCATGGCATGCTTCAATGGCTGAGTCAGCCGCGAGGGTGAGCAGAAGATTGTTGTTTTAGTCAAGAGTTTGAGCGCAGGGAGAACGGAACGCCACGGCAGTGAGCGCGTTGTGAATGGAGAAGGGGCCCTGCCCTCTGTTCGGCGAATTTTCTGCTTTGCCTGCCGCACCGCCTCAAAGCTCGCACGGGGATGGATGGAAGGATTGATGAAAACATGACTCGATCATCGACGGAAACTCCGAAACGCCACTCGATGTTTTATTTTTTATTTTGTGGCCGTGCCCCGACTGGTGCCACCGCTCCAACCAGTCGATCTCATCCGTTTTCAGCGCTTCCGAGGAAGTGTGGGCGAAGCCATTCAGCGGTTCCTTCGTAAGGGATCTGCTCGAGACAACTGACTTGATTTTCTTGAAGCGCCATCGCTCCGTCGGTGCCGATGCTTTTCCTGGTTCGCGTCGAAGGGTGGCGCCCTCGACCGCGCGGGTTCCCCAAACATCGATGGCCGAGCACCATGTTACTCGTCTGAGCTGTCCCCTTACCCAGGTGGCACAATCAAAGACGTCTGTCCCTTTGAGCGTGAAATTGTCGCCAGCCCCGCTGTGACGTCGGATGGAGTGATTGATATTCTCATATATAAAATTTTCTCGCACATATAAAGCGAAACCAGCGGAGAGGAACCTTTTCGCTCGTAAACTCGATAAACTCGAGTGTCGCCGCCGTCGACAGTCGCTACGACGCTCGAATCGGTAGCCATGTACCGAGGTCGTGCCGGTGATCGTTCCCGTCCTGACGATGGGTTCCGAACTGGACAACATCTCCGGTTTATGACCCCCGGGCTGGGTTCGGCTGAGTCTGATTCGCCAGCGCTGTCTCGGAGCGTTACCACCGGCGGCAGGCAAGTGTCACCGCGTCCATCAAATCCGTGGGGTATTCTCTTTCGGCCGAACCGTTGCCGTATAGAATTAGAAAGCGTTAGTCGAGGAGAGGCCCACATTCGTTGGTTTGTCGGCTGACTAGCGGCGGCGGCGAGCGGGGAGGAAGGCAAGCGGGCCTTAACTACGTGACTTTTACGGTTTTCGAAAGATAGAATGCCGTCGCGTTCACTTCTGAAGGAAAACGTAAACGCGCCGCCAGCCTGCAGTTCACGAGAGGGGTTTTCACTGAAAAGCTCGCCGTACGCAAGAGCGAAATGAGTGATCTCCAGCTATGTACCAAACGGAGATACGAAAACATCTAGCTGTTGTGTGTTCATCGAGGGTCCGGTGGGAAGATCTCTGGTGGCGGTTCTGATGCTCCGCTCGATCGCGCTGTTTGGATTTGTTCGTTTGAGCTTGATGCTCCGCGTCCGAAACCGGAAGCTTGGAACCCGTAGTTGGTTGAGCATCGGATCTGGTCTCCGCCGTTCCGCTCAGCTCTCTGAGAAGCCCTGACGGTGGACGGCTGAGAACGGAGCGTCCGATTAAGCGGCTACGAATTAACTGCACGTCGAGATTCGCAGACGAGGTGGAGCAGGTAGAGGAGCTTCGTTGCGTAAGCCTTTCTCTTGACCAGCAGGAGCGGGGAATAGCGTTTTCCTCCGAGTGCACCCGGGGTTGTGTGTGGGTACCGATCATTGTGTACTCGCGACCGGGAAAAGTGCGGTTACGGTCGGACAATCGGTGCCGCCTCGCTCCGAGCTCGAGTTTTGGCGCTCGGAGCAGTTTTGGGACTCGGAAGTTCCAGACACTGACCAGCCAGATCTGCGGACGAACCAAACCCTCGCTTGTCGAACCACCGGGCACGCAGCGAATGTTGATGCTCAAACTCTCTAAGACCATAAGCCTCGTTCTCCAGCACCGGGCTTTCCCCGGGGAGAAGCGTTCTTGGGCGTAGTTTATCGCCGCCGAGTCAAGTGAGTGCTCCTCTAAAATGCGGCTGTCAATCCCCTTCATCATGGTCGTGATTATCATCACCATTGAAGTTTGTGTCGGTGGGATTCTGTCGAACTGCCGCTCGGAGCGACAGAGTGAATTCAGCACTTTCGTTGTATCGGCAGAAACAGTCGCTGGGAAGGCGGCTCGGGAATTAGTTGCTCGCTCGATGGAGAGCAAGAGCTAAGGTATTGCAATCGGATCCGCGGCTGTTTCCCGCCGAGGAGCCGCCGGCCCGCCGACGGACCGACAGAGGGACCGATCGGGAAACTCGACTCGGAAGCTGATCCGAGTTTAATAGGCCGACCAGAGCAGCGCGAAACTAAACGAGAGAAACAGCAAGCCGAGTCGGTCTCATTGGCCCGGAGAGCTGCGAAACTCAAAAGTACGCAATATGAGCCGTGTCTGCGAACGAGCCCTGGAGCGGTTGGTGCGAGCCCTCGCGGAGAAATGCCGGAAGAGAGCTGAATTCTCGTCAAATGATCCCAAGCCCAGCGATCGTTTTGACGAGTCATGCTCCATCGAAAAGTGCGCATCCAAGCGTCCAAGGTCGGGAAAATGTTCCCAACTAAGGTTCAGAGGTCGTTCCAGTCGGCGGTCCCAATGCCAGATCATCGTGTTCCCGAGACATGGGGATCTTGCTGGGGTCTTGTGACGCCCAGCGAGCAGTTCCCGCATGATGAAACGGGATCGAGAGAGGACAACGGGGGGACGCTCCTCCCGGGGAGAGCGCGATGAACGGGCTCTCGCGAGTCATTGTGCGATTTGCGTTAATGACTTCATAGTCACCGTCCGAAGCGATCCGATGTATTGCGCAACTTCGCTCTGCTTGGCGCTCCGGTGCAATTCGGAGCCCAGCCTCGCCCCCCTTCTCGTGGGAGTGCACCGTGTTGTGTCGCTGGATGCGTTGCCATGAAAGGGAAAGCGAGAGGGGTTGAAAAAGTATCTTGTCATGGTTGCAGCTTCCTTCCGATTTGGGAGAGCTCTGGCGGGGGAGCTTCAGTCGCCACACCTTCCGGCCCTGACTTCCACCTGCGCCCCAGCTTCCTCTCGATCCCCCTCCCCCGGTCGTACGAGAGGGTAATTTGGGCTTCGTTGACGGAAATATTCCGACAAGCTCGGTGTGATGGAGGAGACTGGCTTCTTGGCCGCCTGTCCAACTTGTCTGAACTCTCTAGCCGAGTCCTCGGGTCGAAGCCCCTCCGGCTCCGTGTCGACACCAATCATTTTAGCGAGGCTGCGGGCAGACGAAAGGAGCTACAATAGATTGTTCTGATGAAGGGAGACACAGTTCCACACTGTGCGGGCCAGCCGCCAGAGAGCGTTAGATAACGGAACAGCTTCATTGGTCGGTGGGTGCCCTGACCGTGACGCGGCTTTTCAACAACAACAGCGGCGGCGGCAAGAACTCCTTCCCTTGGGCTAAGTTTAGATTACTCTGGATGTTTGCCAAACAGGTATTTCCTCCTCCACCTCCTCCTCCGGTCGCAGCTGTAAACGCCTGAGTCGCTCAAGACCGGGGCTTGCCCACTTCTGGCATGGAGTTTTCTCCATCCACTCTCTTCGTTTGATTGGATTGTTTACGAGCCAGCGCTCAACTCCAGAGGCCATCTCGTTCTGACGTTGTTTTTTCTCTCTCTTTACAGGTACTTGACATATTAGGTTTCGTAATGCACTCACTGAGAACGCAGTGGAGGACCGCGTCCTGCGAGGGCATCCTTGCGTCGACGAGATAGTGTCGTTCTCTGAAGTGACAGCGGCGTCGAGCACCTTCGAGAGCTGGAAAAAATTAAAGCCCGACCAGGGCGGCGACGCGAGAGAGTGAACAGGCGGACGAACAGAGAGAGTATGCTCGGCATTGTGTCTTGAAGCTCATTGGTAGGCTAACGGAAGGACGATGGATGAAATGGACGTCAAGAGCTCGCGAGTGGCGTCGGCGACATTGTGAAGCCCCAAACATTGAAGATTAATGGAGTCGCTGTTCGGTATCTCCCGAGGGGTCCTGTATCCTGGTCCTGCTCCTTAACCCGCGGGCCCACTGGCCACAACCGAACTGGGATTTCGAAACGCCCCGCCGAGCGGGTCGGTGCCATCGTTGCCGGCAGGACATTCGACCCATACACAGCGAGAGAGGGAGAGAGAATCGAGGAACTCCGTGCGGTGACCTCTCAGTCATGTGGCCGAGTGTTCTTTCGGTGAGAGCTCGTCTCCTCCCTCGAATACGGCCCAGAAGACTGACCTACTGAGCCGGACGAGTCCGGGCTCGATGGGGGAGGGTAGCAGAGCTCCCTGTACGTCGTTCGTTGGTCAGGGCCCAGCCTAACCGGGGCGACGACGGTCCCTTTAGAGCTGTATTAGCATATTAGATTAATCTTTGCTTCTCCACCGAGTCTCTGGAGATCTCAACTTGACTCGATCGAGCGATCCGCTGCTTCATTGAATGAAAAGACTTCTGGTACTCGGTACACCTCTAATCCGACCGGCGGCGTGCTCCCTGCTGCGTCTCACGCTGACTTCAGATGACGCCACGGCTGCCGATCGCGACTCTGTTCCTATTCTCGACGACCAACACCAGGAGCATCGTAAACAAGTTCGAAACTCGGCCGGAATCCGACTCACCACTCCCAGCGGAACGAGCGGTAGTGGTGAGGCTAGAACGACTGCTTCATGGAGAAGATCGCTGGGAAGAGGCTTGAGAAGCCGCGCGATTGAGGGAAAGACGCCGTGAAATGTCGCATTGAGTGAAAGCTACGTTTTGATTGAACTCACTCAGCTGATGAATCGAACACATTGCACATCACGGAGTCGGCCAGGGAAGCGTCCGCCTTTCGTTATCAGCACAAAAGAGCCGCGCGCTGAATCGCGATATTTCGGCGTGCTCTGATGAACTTGTCGCTGAGCTGCGTGCCGCATGCAGATCTACAAACAAACACGGCCATGTATCGGAGGCAGGCATATGGTAGGCTCCTGGTTATTTGATTGTCGACGTCTGCGGGTGTCGTGCCGATGCTCGCGTGGGGTCCACATCGGCCGGTTACGTGGCGGGCTTATTGCAAATATCCGGCTCACATTCATGTTGAGGGAGGAATTCGCTGCAGCAAAATCAGGCTCGCCCAAAGCTATAACATAAATCGATCGTTCAGCAACACGTGCATACATCCAGCGTCTGATACTTGAACCGACCTCGCCACCGTTTACAGCCGACAACATGAGCCGAGTGGAGTTGCGCGTCATAATCCAACTTCTCAACTGATATTACCGCCATAGCACGACTGGATGAAGCTCTATGTTTCGATCTGGGAACGGCCGCGATTCCGTCGTATTTCTCGCCCCGGAAAGGCCTTTGAGGGTCGCCTATGCGACCTCCGAGTGAGATCGAATTTAGTCTCCCCCGACTCTTTATTTCTTTGTACCGGGCGCCATCGTCGCGAATATTTCACCAGCCAACGACACTCGCTACGACAGAAATGAAGAACGGGTCCTACGCCCGCCGCAGCTTTCGTTGAGAACGGACTGCGTTCTCAAGTTTCCGGAGCCGGGGCGCTGTCGGTGCACTTGGGTGTGATACGGTCGTCTCACTTCGAGGATTCGTTGGCAGCGAATGTTCTTCATCATGTTGGGACTCGCGAGCGGAGCGCTCCGTTCTTCTCGTAGGCTAGAACATAGACGAGTTTTCTTGTTAAGCAAGCAGACTACGGCTCGCGGACGACGTTGGAAACTGGCTGGAGCTTGGGAACGGTACGCCCTGAAGGCAAACGAGGCGGTCCCGACAGCGGTTCGCGAGGAGCCACAAGGCCTGATTAAAGATCACTCATTCAAGGGTTGAGGAGGAAAGAACAAATTCGATTCCAGTCCTAAAAAATGCGGTAGTCCAACCCCTTCGGCTCCAAGGTCGGCACCGGGCCAGCTGATCGATGGAACAGGCCTCGACTCGATCACCGAATGCCGGCTTTATGTCTCCCGTTTTTTTTTGTGGTTGAAGCCATCCGAAAATGACGTTCTCTGTTCGAGAATAGATCCGGAAACATCGTAGACTCCCCCGTCAGGAAAGACTGGCCGCGTTTAGACACATCTTCGAATCCGGGCGCTTCTCGATTCTCGCGCGTCGAGGGCCATCAAGCTCAGGTGCACGGGATCCGCCGACTCCAGAAGGGTCAGTGACTCCCTCACGAAAGAGAAGGAATAGCGGTCGATCCCAGGCGAGTCAACGTCTTCCGCAAGGATATCGAGGCTTTCGATACGAACAAGGTATTTGGTGGGAGTGGAAATTGAGGCCGACGGCAGCCGGAACGCGAGCAAACGGGGGACCGCGGAAAAACTTCGGAATGTGTAGCGGTGGGGCTTCAAAGATAAATTAGCCAGAGCGCTCCTCTCTCTCTCTCTCCCTGGCAGAAATGGATCGAGTTTTAAGTGTAAAAAATCCCACGCGCTTCCTAACCTTGCTAATATCCTGAGTGGATACCCTGTCTATCCTCCCGGTCAGTACGTCGCTTGCATTCCGTACCGGCCGCGAGGTTTCCCGAGTGGACCTTCTCCCCGATGCACCCGAATGCTCGCCGCACACATCGTCGGAGGAGACGTCCCTCGAGAGCGGGCTCAGAAGCGGGGCGGCGGATTCACTCCAACGGCACGTGTCCATAACGGCTCCGTGGATTCTCGCTGGGGACAGAGGTGTTCTGCGCCGGTGACAAATGTTGTCGGCAAGGAGGAACATTGTCTCACGGCTAGCAGTTCCACCAATGCCCTGGTTGTTCGTGGCCGCTTGTTGACTGCATAATGTATCCGTATACAACATCGGCCACTTCCAGTCCGTGCGTGCGTCCATCTGAGTGTCTCTTTGTCCATTCATTATTTGGACGCCGGTGCGCGGAGACGGGTATTCACTAACGTAACGGTGGGCGATTCACTACGCTCGCCCACTCCGCTTATCGTGTGCCAGAGCGGAGCCTTCGTAAGCAAGTCAAGTGACAAGCCTGGACAGTTGTCGGACCTTGTCGCGCCCGGACGAGGCTTCAGAGAAGATCGAGCGGACGATGTCATCCGTCTCCCATTCCTCGCGGCCAGATCAAACACGTGAGGACAATCTCTGTGTCGTCGAAGGAGGATCCCGTCAGTCGTTCAGCGGTAGTAGTCCTGTTCATGGCGGGTCGGACAAAAACAGGATGTGGCACACATCCGTTGTGGGAGTTCCTTCCACCTGCTAATGGGAAATTCCCTTCTGAGAAAGTGCCGACGAACAATGGCAGGAATACTCCGTCGCAACAGAGTCCAGAACGCGTCGCTCCATCCGTGGCTACTGCAAGATGCTTCTGCGAGCAAGATGAATGATCGGGCGCGAGATTGATGGATCCTCCTGCGAATAGGAAACAGAACTGATTGCAATTAGGGTTGGGGTGATTTTGGTTGAAGGCTTCTTCTAGGAAGACGCTTACTCGTCAGGTAGTCGCGCAGCCCCGGCTCCTTCCCCGCTCCATCCCCCGAGTTTCTTCCAGCATTCGCAGCACGTAGATTCCGGAGAAGGAGCTTTCCGAGAATTTTCGATGCGGCGGAGGAGGGGCGCTGACTTCGCCGAAGCGAGGAAATTCTCATTTTCAGTCACTCTTGACATCGTTTTCAAGTCTACGAAGGAACGCGCGCTGTTCGAGGGAGCGAACCGGAGTTTCCGTCGTGGAAAATTCCGCACGGTTCCGATGCACCGCTAAAACCGCTCGGAGAGTTCCAGAAGGCTTTCTCTCACTCTCATCGGTTCTCTCTTTCTCCTCTCTCTCTCTCTACTCCGAGAACTCCCTGAGTTCTCTCGAGCGGAGCCCGGGTTCGCTAATGTGGAGTCTCCTCAGGACATCAAGTGGAATTAGGCTGTTTGGGAACGTTTCCTCAGAGATGCACAATCTGAGGAGAACTAATTTGAACTAATTCGGAAGTCGGATCTGCTCAACGAACCCGACCTCTCGATGGCGCACCGCCCTATCGACGAGGTCCGACTGCTCATTAACTGCATTTGCCCGTGCGCTTGGTCATCGACCAAATAAGGAGATGAGCTGGCAATCGGGGGTCCTCCATCAACGTCGTTCCGAGCTGGATTTACTGCTCTCTGGGTCGATGAACTTCCCGCGCAAGCTCCCGATTCGTGAACTCGGGATTTCTCAACGTGAGAGTCTAGGAGTTATTTTTGACCGATTTCATCTCGGAGCTTCCATCCGTTGTGGATCAGGGAAGAGGAATCTCAGGAATTCGATGAGGGCTTGTCATTTCTCTGGAGCAAATCACGGTCGGACCGAGTTCGGGATAATCAGAAGTTCGCTCTCAGGAAGCAGAAGTTCTCACCATCTGCGGAGTAGAGGAGGAGGAGGAGGAGGCGGCGGCGGCAGCGTTCGATTTAAGCCGCGTTTTGCTGGACTCTGAGGCCGCCGGAACTTGGAGGTCTTGACGCACAGATTCGATCAAGAATCCGACTCAAATGGAAGTACGGCTTCAAGATTCCCCGTGTATGAGCTTTTGCAAACTGTGAACTCGGCGAAACAAGTTCCGCAGGTGGGGTCCGTGGCTGTAGGAACACGATCTGCCGCTCGAGCCGGCGTGTCGCAAGAAGGAATGAACGGAAACCTCAGCTGCCACTTGGAACACTAAAAATACTCGTGTGGGCGGAGGATCCTCTCACCTAAAAACGTCTGACGCATCTCCAAGAGAAGACCGCCGCTTACGAAAAGAGTGGCCTCGGTCCAGCGCCATCCCTCGAAACGTCGGGACAGGAATCTCGCGTCTGGGTGTCAAACGACCGAGCCGCGGTTGACACAGGGGGCGCTCTTCGGTGCTCGCGTTGCGCGTGGAGGACGACGCACGGCGGCGGAATATGCGACGCGGACTGTGGTCAGTTGCTGAAGGAGGCGAGAGCCGTAAATCAAGTCATTATTACCAAGGCTGCCCAAAACGAGAATTCATTGTGGGAACGCTTTAGGTCACGCGCGAGGCGATTAACGTTGATGTATTGACGGCGTTCGCTCCCTGCGACCGCTGAGAATACATTGTTCTGGAGGAGGCGACTGCGGGAAAAGTTGCACACATCCCATGGACCGAGGCGTGAGGGAGAAATTTTTGCCGCGATGGTTGGGGAACATTTTTGCTGCTCTCTCCTCCGTCCTTCGGAGACCTGAAGTTGATGGATGCACCACCTGAGTGTGCTTAAACTGGTGGAAGATGCAAATGAATCGTTCAACTTTCAGGGGAAGAGCGAATGGAGCTCAAACCAAGAATGGCGGGCGGTCAGCCACAGTTGTCGCGTTGCACGTGAGGACGGTCAAAGCGACATTGACGTTAGGGCAAGAATCTCGCCCGATCGACCGACTGATGGGCTATTTTTTCGTTCCCTCGATACCGCGTTCGCTATATTTCGAAGGACTACAACCAGTGGCTGCCACCAAGTCGCGAGGACGAGTCTCAGGTGTACAAACCTGGAAACATCCGGATTGGATTCCGAGATGCGGACGAGGTGTTCGTCTCCTTTCTGAGCTCGCCTTGAAGATCTCGTGCAATCAAGTCATGCAAACGCGCTAACCGTAGCCTGAATACACCGAAAGAGTTGACGTTCAGGGCGGAGCGGCCAGGTGTTCCATGTTGACACCACGCCCTGTGGGGAGCCGGCGACCGCGGCTGAATATCTGATCAGGCAGATTTAAAGTTGTACGCAGCACTGAACTTGCACGGGGCCGTTGCGGCTGTGTTTGTGTGCACGCATACCGTGCGTCAGCTCACTTGAATGGATGCCCGCATGCACGTGCGAAAGGGAACTTGTTTCCATAGTCACTCGACGTGGAGTTCCGCGAACAGGGCCTGATCCTAATCGGGAGCGATGCGGAATGGTGTCGAGCTTCCAGGTTGAGCGTGTCGGATCAGTTCCAGAGTGCGAGAATGCTCAGACTGGCGGACGGAGATGGCTTGAAGGGAATCGGCAGACTGTTTTTGCTCCATGCGTTCACGACGGTGCTAGCCTCCCGAGAGGGAGTCCCCGACGGGTCCTCTGTCCCCTGTCGGGTGGAGAGTCACGATGTCGCTGAATGATTTTCGGTCGGCGAAATCGCAAGAAGTGCGACTATCGGCTCCGTTGCAAAGGCGCAAGCGGCGGCGCGGAGTTGGTCCGGGAAAACGCCCGCGGCTTCTGGTGGTCTTCGCTTCGCTCGGCGGTCGTGAGGGTAGAGAACGGGGAGCGGCGGGTAGAATACGAGCCCCGTCAACTTCCGGGGAAGTATGATGAGTCTAGATTAGGTTGCGCCTACTCCCTTCAAGATGGGACACAGCGAGAAGAGACGGCTTATTGATAGCACAAAACGTCGTGTCGCCGATACGCCAAAATTTCTTACGGTATGCTATCGGGAAACTTTCAAAACCAGAAACCCGTTCGGAAGCATACTTTAAGCCGCCGTCCGACCCCAGCTTATCTGGAGCGCCGCCGCTGAAACGGCGGCGCGCGCTCCGCTCCGGGACTGAACCTTGAACGAGGCAAAATCAGCTCCGGTCGGAGATTTTCTGACTGTGGTGATGATGTAGTTGGAACGGTCAGCGGACTGCGATTTCCATAACGGATGTGACAGCAACTACCGACGACTCCAGAACGAAGCAGGATCGGTAACGCTTCGCTCCTCGTTCCGCACACCGCATAGCGAGAAGCGTTTTCAGGGTCCACTCCACTTCGAGACACCTTCTGGTGCCTGAGCGAAGGATCCCACGAGATCCGCTCGAGAACTTCCGGCTGTGGGAAAGGATGTCGAGAATAATGCATTCACGGGAACATTCGTCGGGAACGGGACTCGTCGTCTGATGCGCCGTTGCCGCTCTCTGGATTCTCCGGGAGCTGTTGGATGAGGTATTGCGGGAGTCCGGAAAGGAGGTCCCGGGCGGCCACCGGCGGGGCCTCAGGAAACGAGCCTACGCAGGACATGCAGAGTTCGGGGAGTCCGTATCACATCCCGGCGAGCATAATCGACCTGCGCGGATGCGAGTGGGGTCAGTCCCGTGGGAGACTTGGGCCTCATCGATCAGAGCACACTCTGGAATCTCACTGGGAAGGACACCGCAGGGGTGGAGCGGTGCCGATTCTCAAGATTTGAATGTATCTGCAGCGTCCGTGGCTGTCAGCTTGACAAGGTTCGTTTCTGTCCCGCCTCTCGTTTTTGGGGCTCAGAAGCGGAAACCCGAGGGCTGAGGAGCTTTGTCGGCGCCGTACGGCCCAACGACCAGAGTCGTCCGGCGTCGTGACCCAGCGGGGGGATGGTGGGGGTTGGGGGTGTTTTGCTGTGCTCTCCTTCTCGGTTTTCCCTCCTCCTGTTGTTCTCCTGTTTCCTATGAATGCTGCGTGCGAGATACAACGAGAATTCTAAGCAACACTGGGCAAGGCAGTTACGCTGCGTTGAACTAGCACGCCACTACTCTGCGAGTACCACTGAATGGACTAGCTTGATACGGACCGTCCCTGGTTTTCCTTCGTCGCTCAAGTATTGCATTCGAGAATAAGGGCGCCACCGCATCGGGAGATACGGTGGCAGCACAATTTTATTTCGGACTTTCTGCCGAGTTGCGCTGAAACGCGATGGCTTCGCTCCAGACAATTTTCTGAGGCTGACACTCGCACCTCGAAACGTTTATGTCGAGCTCGGCTCGTCGATTTCGCAAGCGTCGTGACTTTTAATGAGTCCCTGACCAAGTGAGTCAAGCAGCCAGCAAGTTAGCTGACCGTTCGTTCGGTCTTCTACCGACCCACTTATTCAAGTGATAATGAGGTCGCGGCGATGAAGTCGACTCCGACGTCCGAAGAGTGCGATCGGAAGTCTAGGCTCGCGTCGGGCTCCTCAGCGGTTTGAGGTCGGCTCGCTGTGTATTGATCTCCATCCGCCGGCTCCGTGAGAAACGTCCCCGGGAGCACACCTCCATCCCGTCGGCTACGGCAGTTCTGTCTTCTGAGGAACACTGAGCTGAAAGCGTCAAGGTCATGAGGTCGCTTTGTGGGTCATCATTTCATCCATTCAGGAACCGTCAGGTGTTATTGACGACTTCTGAAACGATTCGAAAACGGTCCTACAGACGGAAGTCCTTGGTGTGACCTCTGCCCGTGTAACTCTCCGCCTTCTTCTCTCTTCTGTCTCGGGTCACTCTTCGAGAAATCGCCTTCGTTTTCATGGTCGACCGAAACTTTCCACCCTTCACCTGCCCACTACGCTCCGTAGGGTCGACGGAACCGTCGCTTCGAATGGGGGATCAGGGAACGGTGAGCCGGAAACGATTGGGCACGGAACCGGGTCCGGAGGCGAGTGGAGATCACCTTTAAATAATCAGGGAAACAGCTCGGGGAGAACGCGTTCGACATCGTTCGGTCCGTGAAGCGCGTTCGGCTGCGGGCGGTCGAAGGAGACGGAAGGAAGAATCAGACACCAAAAGTCGCGCCGAATACGGAGATGGGTTCGAGCTGTGATTTGTGTCGCAATCTTCCTAGGCCGCTGCTGCCGGCGCAACCAGCGCCCGCTCCGATTCAGAAAAGAGCAACGGCGGGCTTCCCTGCCTCCGTTGCTCGTCTGACTCCCAGAGTGACTGTCGGTCTGTCAATCCTTCCGCCTCCACTACTGAAACTGAGCAATCCAAGGTTCGCCATCGCATGTTAGGAGCGGCTTTGCCGGCAGTCGTTCAATATCAACGCCAGTCCTTTTGTTGGGTCCGCGCGGCGGCAGCGACGGAGCAGGCCGAACAGTCCTGAGCCGCGCAGGAGTCAAGTTTCTATTCGGCCCGCTCGCTCTTTTCTATCCTCCGAAGGGGCTTCTTCGTTGTTGGGCTTTTGTTGGGCCGTCCTTAAGAACGGAGCGCGCCGGAGAAGAGCGACGGAATAAGTCCGCCGAGCAGCTGGTCAGCCTTATTAAAAGATCGTCCCGCTGGCGAACTTCACCAGCATCGCTAAAAATAACAATTCCTGTCATTCCGGCGGGGCGATCACGGATCCTTCCAGGATTCATGGAAGTTCAAGGTTTTCGGCCCGTTGTCCCGCCGCTCGGCGATGTCATCGCCAAGCGGGCCCCACCGAGTGGCTCCGTTGAACGCGCTCGAAGATATCAACTTGCGAACTCGGAGTGTTTTTGATGTTCAGCTGATTTCCTCAGCCCGGTCTGATCGCCCATTTTGCTGTCCGCCGACATGTCTCACCGAATTCGGTCGCACAGAAAATCGATTCCCGTCGCCGTTGACCTTGGCTCGAATGACGAACATCGAGTACTGGCTACAGCGATGCCATTCTAGAAATGCCGTTCCATGCTCAATTATACGAATCAAACGATCGATTCAGCGGCAAGCTTGCGCTTCCGACGGAGGGATTCTTCTCTGATCGAACTCTGATACTTTCCTCATGCGGCACCAGGCTACTGGTTATCTCTCAACCCCTCCATAGCCATCAGAAGCATCTCTCGCCCTGCGCAGCTTCCGCGAGTGAAAAAATCTATGCAGCTCGATCGCTCCAACGCATGGAATAGACTGTTCCTCCGGGCAAGGATGTTAGAATCCACAAATGGATGAACTATTTGAGTCAACAGAGAATCGATACGCGACCGGTCCCCTGAAACAAAATTATGAACGTCGCGCATCGCTGACCGACTGAAGTCACCGATTGGTCCAATAAGCAGAAAACCAACCGACGACCCGAGTGACCTAGAGCTCTGAGCAAGTCACTTCATGAATACGTGATGATGGTGGCCGACTTTAATTCGAAACTTTTCGGGTTGGTTGATTGATCTATCATCTGTGAGGACATCATTTGGGAAAATTGGAGTAGGTGGCGTGTGTCTTGCCTGATAAATAATTGAATTCACTCGATACGCTCCGTCCCAGATGATCTCTCTTCAGGCAGTAGAAGCTCGCTGCGACGCCACAACAATGGGTTCGGCCCAAGTCGGGCCGCACGTAGCGCTCGGCGGTCCAAGTCGCGGCGGTGGTTTCCAGGGCCCCGCTCCCGTTCGGGGCAAATGTCTGAGAACTCCTTCCGACTCCCGTGATGAACGGATTTCGTGATTACACCGATTCCGAGTTTGTCGAGGTTGACCTGAACATCGAATGACACTGATCTGCCTGTGCCGTTGCTGACAGTGGTCGTAGCCTTGGAACTGATTCTTGGGGGCAAGTGATGGAGGGAGCGGGAGCAGCGCATCCGAGCCCCTGGAAGCGGCCGACGGACAGGACGGCGGAGATGGGGAGAGATCCCTCATAGTTGAAATATAGTCTCGGGGGAGCTCGGTGTCAAATGGCAAAGTGATGGCTCACAGGAAACAAGCGCGGCGCCCTGCAGGTAGCTTTCCTGATGGGAGAATCGCGCTCCACTGAGAACTTCGAACTGCTTCCCACCGAGCTGTGCACTCGGTTGATATTGGCAGAGTGCGCAGGAAAGTTTTCTGCTGTCTTCCGACTGCAGGAGCAACTGCCCGCGGAAAGCGATCGAGGAGGCGACCACGGGCCGTGAAGCCGTTCAGCCGATTCGGGTGGAAAGTGCATTATACCTAGTTGTTCCCTGAGGACTGCAGCAAATGGAGAGATTGGGAACTGGTTGGCGCCCAGGCTTCCTGGTCTGAATAGATACGGACGAAGCAGAGTTAATGGCTGATTCATGGAGTCTCGACGACGACCTCGAACAAGTTGCGTCGGCTTCGATTCCGACTGGGCTCAGGGCACACAAGACTCAGACGCCGGTCGGGATATACGAGGAGCGGTATCACCGATCTCCTCAAGGAATTCGAACCCACGCGTGGGCTTGTTCAGCCCGACGAGTAAACTGGTAATTTTGTTGTCGACCTCGCTCGCAGTTGAACTGTTCGTCACGGTAGCAGCCGGTTGTTGGTTACCCTCGCTCGGACGAACCCGTGGATAAACCTGCTCCACGGCACCTTCTGCGGCGAATAATCTGTCGACTGGCCACATCCGACGCGTCCTTTAGTGCGGCGAACTCAACATTGGTAAACGGAACAGCGATGTACGTCATCGTAAGGAACGAAAATTCCTTCTGCTTGGAAGCGTTCACAAACATGTGTCTATTGACCCTGGTGCCGAGCAGCCTCCTATTCGCCTGTCGGTATGCCTGTCAGCTCATAGATCTGAACTTGGATTCCTCTGTCTGCCTCGCGCTCCCCGATCCGACCGTTCAGGCGGAGATCTGAGCGAGTTCGCTGTGATTGATGCGCTGCGCCGGTAACGGTCATCTTTGGACCCGCGTTCGACCGATGATTCCGGCGGGAAATTCCATCTGTCGGAGACGAACACCGATGCTGCTCCTCTCCGGCAGCTGGAGGCGCTCATTGCTCTTGAATGAAGCAACGGGGAGCCTCTGGAGAGCGGAATTCAGTGAGCACATCAATCCGCGCTTGCAGTCCAAACACCGCAATCTCCACCGTGTGGAACAGAGTGGGAAGCGGAGTCGTTTGAACTCAAAAGTAACCGAAAATCGGAACATGCTTCTGAGAGGGGCTACGTTTCGCGGAAGAAATGAGGAATGATGGAAGTATTCTTTTACAGGTGAGCACACCCGATGGGGATCCGGACCGAAAAGCCCTCAGCGGAATTTCCGCCTCTCCGGAGGAAAATGGGAGAACGGATGTCGACAACTGGACGACCTTTTGTTCGACGACGTCGTGATTATATTTCCAATAAGTTCCATTCGTGTATCGTTCGGACCGTTGGTTGGGTCTGGCGGAACGCTGGCTCCGATCGACTTGTTGCGAACAGCAGCGATGGCGACAATCGAGTCGGCGAGCATGCGAAACAAATTCAGAACGGCCGAGAGGCGGTTAGGAAGACCTCGAACGCTTTTTTGTTCCTCTAAGAACGTCGCACGGTCTCGAACTCGGAGATGAATACGAACACGATCATGAAATCGACGAGATCCGCGGTGACAGATGTGTCCTACAGCTTCTCGCGACCTGTTGCCTGTTCCTTCCCCGTCTCTCGAGCTCGGAAGCACGAGCGTAGGATCTGGAGAGCTCGGAAGCACTCTCTTGAACGACACGAACCGGAGCGTGCCGAAACAAGATCGACGCTAGAACCTGTTACGGATCAGGCACGGATTTTCTCAATTTCCCGTTTCGCAATGATACCGTCCGTCGGAAGCCCGTCGAGATCATGACCATGAGAGTTTCATCTGTAATGACTTGGAGACGTCTGGATTGAAAGCTATTGGCACAGTCGGTGACAGCGCTGGGAAACGGCTGCGATCGACCTCGTGCCCGCCTCGGTGAACTTCGCCCCCGGTTTCCCCAAAGCCCGAGTGGGAGCCTGGCGCTCAGCTGTGAGTGACATCACCGCCACCACCATTACAGCTCAGCAGGAGGAATATCCCTCTGTGTCATTTTTGAACCTCATGACCGACTCTCGGACTACGGCGTCCGGAAAGAGGCGTGTACAGAACACGGCGTACGGACGGTTCCGCAGGAGTGAGACCCGGGCTGCAGGAAGCAATCGTTGTAACGGAACCGATGATGAGATATTATCGTTGTCCGCAACGAGAGCAACAAGCTGGGTGCGGGAGTGCGGTGCTGAAACACGAAATTCGCCCTTTTGCTTCTCCCGAGCCTCCCCGAGCGCCCCTCTTGACTTGGAACGAAGTTGTTATCCGCAAAGCTCTTCAGCTGCGCGGCGCCCCAGCGTTGCCAGCTTACGGAGCACGTATGCGGAAACCCTCGGCTTGAGCCAGTCGTCTCTGAGGGCGCAGCGTGGCGTATCCTGGTCACGCACCCGCCCATGGTTCGGGCTCGCTCCAGTTCGGGCCCTCCGTCGTGAGTGGCAGGGGCGCCACCGTGCGAGGCCAGAGGGAACGGTCGGGGAGGGGCTTGATGGTGGTGAAGGGCAGGGAACCCGCGGAAGCCGTTCGAATCCCTGCGGGACAAAACGGTGGACCTCCAGGAGGAGCTCCGAGTTCAAGTCCCTCAGGCCGCTGCTGATGCCGCCGCTCTTGGGAGCATACAAGCTGCTTAACACCCGGCGGGAAAGATAGGCCGGGATCGGGCTTCGGGTCGGCTGGTTTCGTTTTTGAAAACGGTCATAGCTCGGTGCAATTGTGGGGGGGAAGCTCCGTTTCCAGCTGCGCCATGCGGGTGTGCGATCTGTGTTCCCAACAGCAATCTAGCGTTTCCTGTGTTGTCATCGTGTGTGTTAGTTGGCACATACGCTTTCTGTAGAGTCGCTTTTGCGGCGATATCGTAGCTGCTCGGACTTCCTGGTCAGCAACGAGAAAGCAAGCACCACAGCAGAGCTCGCTGGCGAAATGGCGAAAAGGGAGCCCGGACCGTTATCAGGGAGCACACTGACTCGAGCTCGCTTTCCTGTTTGCCTGCCCCGCTGCTCGCCTGGGTGAGCGCCCGACGGCGGTTGCCGCAGCAGCAGGTTAGAGAAGTTTCCCTCCTTCGGGAATCGGAGTGAAGTGACCAAAATGCGAAGAATTCATGAGCTGCCCGACTCCGGCTGTATCTCCCACCAGTCTGGCCACTCAGCCTCTCGAAGCACAAAAGCAGGATCGTCCGAGCTGACGAAGTCCAACGAGGTCGAGAATCGCTGTAAGTGGACACCGCCCGCCGCTTTGAAGATCTGAAGGACTCGATTGCTTCTCTTCGCCGTCTTCTTTTCGTTCCTCTCCGTTCCCATTTCGATGGAGTCGAAGGGGTTCTCCGATTGCGCCGCCTTGTTGTTTTTCCGAGAGTTATTCCTTCAGATCTGGAAGGATTACACGAGAGAGTACGACGATCGCAATCGGGACCTTGTCGCTTCGGACCAGCCATCCGGCGGTCGGTGAGCGCGCCGCACGGAGACCGGGATCCTGTCGCTTCCGTTGACGATGGCCCTGGACATCCGAGGATTCGGATTTATTGGAAAACTGTCGCTGCGCCTTGATCGGAGACCGCATCGACCGAGATCGAGGCTCGAGAGATCACCGAGTCCCTTCAGTGTTCTTCTGTGCTCGAGTCTCGCCACGGATGCCGAACTAGCAACTTGGTTGGTGTGGCCGCGAGCGTTCCCGACTGGAGGCTATGCTTTCAGAGGACGAAGGCACGAGGGAGACTGAGACGCCGAGACGCTCCAGTGTGATGAAGGCGCTCCGCCGTCCGAGCCAGTACGTCAGAGAAGCAGACGAAGAACGCGCAGACCATGTTATTGCAGCTGTTGCTTTGATGGGGCCCAACGTTGCACTCACTCACTCATGCACCGAGCTGTGTTTGTTCAGTGGACACTTATTTGGCTGTCCTGTGGGCCCCGTGTTTCGCACTAACCCCCCCCCCCCCCTCGTCCCTCCTGTCTCACCGGAGTCTGCTCGCCCTGCTCTGTCCGACGGACACACCGAGCGAGCGGCTGACTAGCGAACTACCCGAACTGAATGAAGGGCCTGGTGCCCTCTCTGCCGACCATCGACGATTTTGCATGAGCGCATCCGAGCGCAAATACATTGAATCAAACTAATGCGCAGCTCGATGACGACACGCCCGACGTTCCGCTGCTTCTAACTCATGAGCCCAACTCCGCCGCGGCGAAGTGAACTCTGCTGCCATGGAGTCAGTTGACCCTCAACTTGGTCGGACGGAAGGCTTACGTTGCAAGCTCGTAGGAGCTCGTTGGCAGAATCGCTGGCGGCTCTCAAAGCGTTGTCATTAAAAGTAGATAGGATGCTCACCGCCCACCCATCTACCCACCCACCGACCGACCGGCCCGCCGGCCGCCCGTGGGATAATCTCTTCTTCGGAAAGGGTTTCGGCCGTGCGGGGAACGTCGTATTCCTCGCTTCCCATTCCTCCTGGAGAAGAGCGAGGCAGGAGGAGGACTTGCTTGAGCTGCATCCCTGCGCGGTGGGTTATGGAGCGAGCAAGCGAGGAGCTAACCGGACGGACGACTGACTTGCCGCAGAGCCAGCAGAGTGTTTCAATGACGACGGTGACCGACGCAAACGAAGCAAACCTTTCTTGGCACGGGCTCAGGTGTGTTGTTGTGTATTGTATGACATTGCTTCTACTATCAGTACAAACACCACCTACACCGCCACTTCGACTACATACGTAGGAGAACAACAATGACGACTACAAGTCTTGCAAGATGGCATTACATGTGGTATCGAGGGAAAAGGAAAACCGTCGCTTTCCTCCTAACTCGCTGGGAAAATACTTCGCTACTCGATTTGGAGGTTGCCGGCACGTTGCTTTGGACGAGAAGCGACCCCGCACTCGCTGACGTGGCGTTTAATGGTGTGTGTCGTCGACGTTTGTAGATGGTGACCACTGTAAGTGACGATTGGTATTTCCTGGGCCTCCAGCGTCTGCTGGATGATGTTTCGATAGCCAGCGAATCAGCTAGATCACTGGCTGTCTCCCCTGATCGTGCGATTCACCTCGCCGATCGCTTCAACATTCAAAAGCTGCGCGTTATTCCAGGCTCACGACGCGGCGTCAGTTCTCTTCGCTACCGCGTCGACGCCTCGAAAGCTGGCCAAAGCGACGGATAAGTCGAGCACCAGGAGCCTAGTCGCTCCAGGTGCTGAATGTAGACCCACGATCCCGCAAAGCGGCGACCCGTTTCGCTGCACGGCGCGACACTGAGGGTGCAGGCTCCCGAAGAGTCGAGGCGGGTAAGCAGCCTCCTCCCGCCCACTGCGCACGTGCAACAAACGACACGGAAGTGACAATCGCTGTCAGTTCCGTAGGAGGGAGCCGAAGGGACGGGGGCGAGTAACCCGAGGGCGAGTGGAGTGCGGAGGAACCTGCCGGAGGATAGGCGAGACGAATCCTTAGTGGTCAGGTGTTGTTTCCGAGGGCGCGCGCCCGTAACAGAATGAACAGCCCCAGAGGCGCTTCGGCAGCGTACAGAAGGAGCCGTCGAACATATTCCTCGACGCCGAGATCCATTCATTAAATGATGAACGCATCTTCCCGGGTCGGCTCTTTTTTCCTTCTGTGCGTTGGAGGTATCGGACGGAAATACTCAGCGAGCTTTCGAAAATAATTCTTCACTGCAGAACGTTCGACGAACGTTTTCGATTCAGTTCCTCTGCGGAAAAAACAAACGGAGCTCACGTTACCTATCCGTCTTTCGGAACCGAGCTCCTTTGTTGGCGTTCTCTTGGGTCGGCCGCTGCTGCCGAACAACGTTTCTGCTTTTGTTTCAGCGGAGAATCTCTGGAATTTCTCAGAGTCAGGACCGAGAGGGAAGTCGGGATACTGGCTAAGATCCTGTTGCATAAAGTCCAGCCAATCTTCCGGCAGACGAGGTCGCAGCGACGTAGGAGCAAGCTCTGCATGGACGGATTCCGTTCTGGCGTGTTCTTGTGAGCTCGGCTTCAAGAGTCCAAGCTGTTTTCCAACCGACCGAGACTCTGCAACTCGTAGACAATTGACAGCTCCTTGACCCCACGCTGGCGAAGCGTGAGCGCGGCGAAGTTGGTGAACGGTTGTGTATTCTTGTTCGGATCTCGATGCGACGTTTCAGTATCATATTCCAACTCGTCTCGACACGGAACCGAAAAATCCGAAACAACATCATTCCTTAGGCCTGGGATGGGCATCATCTTAGAATCGTTCCGGACCGGCTCTCGAATACGTTGTTTCGCGTTAGAGTGTCTGGGATTCCATTCCTGTGTGCGAGCTGGTGTTGGCACTGAGGCTTTCTGACAGATGAGCAGCTGGTTGGGAAGCAACGCTCTCGTTGAGTGAGGCGCAGGCGAGTGCCATATGTTGCTGATGAAATAGCTGTTGCAGGTGCGAGGTCTGTGGATGTGGAGCAGGAGGACGTATGGAGAAGTGGCACATTGCCACAAGAGCAGTTCTTAATCAGCACGAGCAAACTTTTACCCAGCGAAAGTGGGCTGCTGGTAGCTGAGGCATCGTCTACTTTCGTCAAGCCCCGCTCTCGTGTTCCTGGCCCAACCCTCCTTCCGGAACAAATTGCTGCTCGGCAAATATCCAGCCCAGCAAACAGTGAACACGGGAAATATTATCTGTTCGAAAAACAAATAGACGCGACGCGGAGCTGACCTCGATGCAAGATGGCCTATATGTACCTCATTTTTCATTTCGCTCATCTCGTGAGCCAGGCGCTAGCACGAGGTATCCGTCCGTAACAGGTGAGGACCGCAGGTGGAATCGAGAGCTCCGAGGATGCTATTCTCCTCGACTTCCTCTCCCACTTGCCAGGCGACGACCAGCGATGGGAACGAGTATCCCCGGCGTCTTCCAACAGGAAGAATATGTGAGTTAGCGGAGGGGAGTTTCGACAACGGTTGCGCTTTTCTCAATTTCCGCCAGACACTCGAGTGCCTCCAAGAGGATCGGCGGAGGGAGAAGGGAAAGGAGCAGATCTCGGGAGGCGGGAGGAAAGCGGGCGGGCGTAACGGATATGTGCTCCCGGTCCGGGTGGGTTTGGCAGCACATTTCAGTATACGGAGGGTGGCAGCGGGCGCTCCGAGGGGGTCAATCTCCTTGATGAACGACGGCCAGAGGAATAGCAGAGATTTCCGGTGGTCCAGTCGCACTACAAAGGGCGAGATTACCAACTCGCATTCGAACGGCCACTGCGAAAACGGAGCACGAAGCGAGCTCATCGATCCTGAGTATCTGGAATATTCGAATGACTACCACAACAACGCTGTCCGGATGAGCGTCGAATCCGAACGGGCCCGTTTCGGAGGCCTGAAGCGACCACATATCATTCATTCGACAGCAAACCCAACGTGAGTGCGATGAAGCAGCCACGGACGAGCGCAGGAGCGCGCAACTGGTGCTCCTTGGAAATAAAAGTTAACATCGTCTCCTTCCCCGACTCCCGAACGAATGGAAGAATCTGCAGGCAGCGGGCACGTAGAAAAAAAAAACTCGACGGTTTTTATCCAGTTAACGACAACCGCTCGACCGAGAGGACGGGAAAAACCGGTGGAAACGGCGCCGGCAACGGCAACAGTGGTGGCATCATTGGAGGACGACGCAGCGGTCGTGACAAATATTTGGAGAGTGCCGCCATTGTTTGCCAAACTTGAATCGAAAAGTAAACACAAACTGCGGAGTAACGGGAGATACGCGGCGGAAGTTGCGGCAAGTTCCCATAGACGGCGGAACCGACGGCGAGGCATTTAAAGGGCGGAAGACCTTCACATTGATGCGGGAACGGGTCGTACACAATTCCTTCTTGTTTTCTGTTTCCTCGCTGCCGTCCATCTACGAAACAGACTGTGCATCTGGCCCATCAGTCTTGTTGAGTGCTTGTCTTGCAGAACGTTCTTGCAGCTCCTTCCACGAGTTTTGAGCAGGAGGACGCAGCGGGGCCGCCGTCCATTGCAGGCCACGATGCAGGCCGATCCGGGGCGGGGAGAAAGAATAAAGCTGGAAAGACGCACGCGAGCAATCGGCGAGGGGCTTTCGAAGGCCTTGCCCGAATTTCTTTCCGCTCTGCTAGTGGGTAACAAATTCCTCACACTTAGTGCATTTTCTCAAAACGGCTCGGATGTCATCGTGACAGCAACAGCGCCAATGACGCGACGTTTCAAATTTACCCCCGAGCTCCAGAAGCGAGCGGGCCTTCGCTGCATCCTGAGACTGGGCCGCTGGCGTCATATTAAGCAAAGCCAGCTCGGTCACTTCCTCCTCTACAAGTTATTATGGAGGGAGCTCTGCTTGTCGTTTCCACGATACGCCGATCAAGAGTCTCGAAAACTCTCGTGGCTCGGCCCCATCTTCGAGAAGTCTTCCTCTACGAGTTGTGTTCTCCGTCAGCCCGCCGCTGAGAGGTCCGACGCTCCTCTTCGCGTCAGCTCGCTACGAGAAACAACCGACGGAGAGTGAGGCGGAGAACGGAAGCCAGCGTTTATCCGTGGGCTCTAAGCCTCATCTTTGCGGATGGAAGCCTTGTGAAAGGTTGTTCCTCTCTGGTATTCTGAATACGCTGCTTGAGCTTAGCGAAACGTAAACCGCTTCCGTCGCAGACGTCGATTCCACGAGCTCCGCTGTGCGTGCAGCACAACCGCCCTGTCGGAGGGTTGGGTTTGGAGCGCATTGCTCTTTAGCGTTGGCGTGCGCTCCGGACTTTCGTTTCATCGGCCCCCGTTGGCTCGACGAAGCGGAAGACGGAGAGCCAGTCCTTCTTCAAGGTCTGAACACGTGGAAGAACATTTTGCGTTTTTATGCGCTCGTGGAAAACTGTAGCAAACGCATGGTCCTGGCTCCGGGTGAGCTGGGCTTCGACCCACGTAGACTGAGCGCTGAGCGAGGGAGACGAGGGGCGCTGTATCGAAGGATCGAGTCGGCACGACCGCGCTGCGTTTCGTTCGTGTCTACTCGGTCTGGACAATTTCGCTTCTATGGAGTCAGACTACCCGCGGTTCTCCCCGCCCTGGAAGCTCCGGGTTCTCGAATCCACTTCACGAATGCTTGCTTCGGCGGATCGCCCTCAATGGGAAGCCAGACCGGTATAAAGTCAGAACCATGCCTGACTCCGAAGCAAAACAAGCACGTCGTAAACCTTCTCCACCAGACGGTATCGTCTCCGGGAAACGCGGTCCAATGAAGTCGAGGCCGCTGTTAACTTGATGTGTTCGTGTTTCAGGTGAGACAACGATCCCATCGATCGAAGCTTGCTCAGGAGCTGTCACTGACCGAGTGTTCCCACAAAGCTCCGCGCAGCTCGTTGAATTTCAAGAAGGAGAATTAAGGGCTTGACTGACAACAATCGGTCTCTAAAGACCTGAGAGGAATGAAGGAGACACCAGCGTTCTCTTTCTGGTCCTTTCCGTGCTGCTCAAGGGTTTTTCCTGTCATGGTTGTTAGTGGCTCCTACTGAGGCTTATAGAGTGGAGCCTCAGGGTGCGCAGTCTTCGAACCAACCAACAAGCCGAGCCATCGATTGGTGGGAACGGAGGAGCCGTCCGTAGGCCACTGTTGCAGCGGTGCTCACGGAATCGAAATACGCATGACGGCAACGAGAACGGCGAGTCCGAAGGGAAAACGGCAGTAGAAGAAGGGAAGCACTCGAGAGTCCATTGTTTGCTATCGTCGGGAATGCCGTCGCCGCAGAGAGTCAAAACGGAAAACGTTTCTTGGAAGTGTCCCTTTACAAGGACTGCCGAAGGAACTTTTCTTGTACTCGAGCCCCTTATGTTCTTCCCTCCGAACTGCTGCCTCCGGTGTTGTCAACGCCGATGGCCCGCGCTGTACTCGTTTTCGCGATGGGTTTCTCCTTCCGTTCAGACAGATGGATGACAGATGGAGGAGACGTAGATGAACACGCTTCGCATCGATGCATGGAACAGTCCATGCAAAGCCCTCTTCGTCCCCGTCGAGCCAACAGTCCAGTCGAAAGTCAGCTTGAGACTCTGTTTGTCAAGCCAGCGAGTTTCTATCTCGAATCCTCTCCCCTGGGAGGCGTTCTCAGGCGGACGCCTGATCTATGAACCGATTTCGAGCGACGGTATCGACCCAGCGTTCTGTGCAAGAGGATATTTCGATACCACGCCGTCACGGCGAGCGCGAGGCGCTCATCAGCCCGAATCACCAGGAAAGCTCGAATGCATACCAGCCGACGCGGAACTCCAGCGATCGACGGGTGAACCGTCTCCTGGGTGACAGAAGTATTCACTCCAAATTCGGAGTCTCAGTTATTGTTTATGTCCCATAGCAGACGACGCTGTTTGAAAAACGACTCCGTAGACGACAGCAACTAGGGACGGCAGAAGAAGACGTGGAGAATGGAAAGCCATAAAGACACGAGCGGTTCGACCCTGAATCGTTCCGCGCCCCCTTTGCATCTGTGCAGCGCCAGCCGGCTTGTGCGGCGAATGGTGGAATAGCTGAATTCCGTGACTGAGTTGAGCGATTCGGATGCGGCTCTCCGGGTCCGTGCACTGCACCAAATGGAACGTTTGATGGAAAACTCTGCTACCATCAGAGCACTATCCGAATGAGTCATGTTTCATTGCTCAAACCGAATGCGCCCGTTGGGCCAAAAATATGCTTGGTGCTCGAACCTCGTCTAAGCGTTCTCGTAGAGCTTCCCGTTCGGATTTCCGGACAGGCCAGGTTTCGGTGGTTTGCGATCAACGGAGGACGGCGACTTTTGATTGGGAAAGTCGAATCGGTGCCTCCCGGTGTTCCTTCAAAGTCGCCATTTCTGTGTAGTTCTTGGTGTCACTATCGAAGCTGCCAATCTCGATGTTCCCTCGAAGGAATCTGCGGAGGTTGCTGGAAAATCCTCGTCCCATGCGGTGGTGGTATCGCACAGCCTGTTGGGCGATTATCAGTCTTGACGAGCGTAGACTTCTGTTCTCGCGCTCTTTCATCCGCTCTCAAAAAGCTTCTGCACGACTCTCTCAGACACAGGGAGTTACAGAATCGCGTCGAGCGATGATAACGAACAGATAATGACTTCCCAGCAATTCTTGGTGACGATGGACGGTCTTGTGGTGAGCAGCTGGTGTCAACGCAAGCTGCGCACCAACAACTCGACGAAATCTGATTCGCCGGCTCGGCCTATTGAGCGCTCCTCCCCGCGAGCAGCAGAGCCGTAATGTTCGTGAGTCCATCCGCTCCTGGGCGTGCGTTCTCTCCTCCGGAATGATCTCCAACTTCTGCTTGGTTCGAGTATCCACCCGTACTTGAGCATGTGTTGCTCAGCGATCCCTTCTCTTCGGCGTCTCGGATAGAAGCTTTGGTTTGCGCCGGGGCAATCAGGGCCAGGAGGAGGAAACTGAGGTGATGTTCTTTCAGGGCCGCCTGATCAATCGTCTTTTGTTTGAAGCCCCCCACGCAGCGCCTCCGCTCCTCGTTTCGCTTGGGATCTTTCCCGTTGCTGCTGCTGCTGTTGTTGCCGCTCGACTCAGAGGTGCGCCTGCGAAGACAAACTCCTCGCTCGCCTTTTCGCGCTACCACGATCCGCGCAAGAGAAGCAGCGGAGATATTAGTTTCCAGTTAATGGTTCAAGTGGCCTTGACGTCGCCTCCGGCTCAGTGGAGGAGTAAATTCGCGTGTGAGGACACGGTATACATCTTTGCTATTCGTCATGGTGAAGAGTCCCTGATTCGGCCACGCCGTCGGCAGACGCAAATCGTCTTTAGCATAATGGATGCACCACGAAGACGACAGAGCGAATCGGAGAGCTTTGAGGAGGATTGCGCACAAGCCCAGTTCCTGAGTTTTGGGACGTCCTTATTCGAAGGATTGCACTGGGGATCGTCGAGGAACATACCAAGCAAAAGCGTTGGGGACCGGATATCGACCAGTGTTTGACTTCCTATTTTACATGGCTTGAGAGCTTCTTACGATGACTGCGGCGAAGGCCAGCTGTAGCTGATGCAATTAACGCTAATTTCGAGATATGGTTGATGGATCGCTCATCGGTTCCTGATAGGTTTTTGTCGCGGTCGAGAGGCCCGAGCAAGCATTGGAACGATGTCTGGTGTCCGCTTCCTGGATTTAGTTTCTATACGTTCTGTGGCTTCCGGGAAAGTCACCGCCGTGATTTAGATCTCGAAGCGTTTAGCTTCCCTATTCCTCGAAAAAAGTTCCGGGAGATCCTCTCAGCCGCGTGCCTGAGCGAACAATTTTCATATCATGCAAATAAAGCGTTCATCCAAATTGAGCTCAGCCTGGGCTTTGAGCTCGGATTCCAAGAAAAGATTGCTCTCGTCCTGTCTTCGTCTATTCTCAACGGGAGCCAGGGATTGGGCAGAGTTGGTCAGGATCCAAACTGACTCCCAAGCGACCTCAGGTTGTTACGAGCTCGTTTCGATTGCGTTTCTTCAAGATTTGGAGCCTCGAGGCCAGAGACGGCCACTATCCGTAGTCTGCCGCCGGATTCTCGGCCCTGCGCTAATAGTTTCGCTCAGGCTGACTGAGCCAAATGATATGCAGAATATGCCGCCGAAAATGCTCCTCTTTGCTCGACTCAAGAGATTCTCTCGGCTCGCGGTTAAGTTTATTCAGATACACCTTCTCAGTCCGCGCGAAAAGATTGTCGGTTCCATAATCGCGGTCTTGAAAAGCCTTCCGGCGACTTTCTTTCAACCAGCCGCGATGAGCTTGGCGATAAATGAGACATGGATGCCAGTGAGACGCTCTCGTTCCTCCTCAGCAGGGAACCTCTATTCCTGGCACCTGATAGCGTTATGAAACCTCCACGCAACCCGCTCCCATCAGACTGTGTTTCGATTTGAAGCAAGGTTGCGAGTTACGACTCGATTTATCGACTTCATCCGGAAGGAGACACAGTTGTGCCCACGAATGGCGAGAATACAGTTGTGGAGCAGTCGACTTCAAAGGATCAGAGATCCAAGTGCTGGCCGAGGAGAGCCACGACCGCTTACCGAGTAGAGCATTCGAGGCCAATGACGATGTTCTAGAGATGAGTTCCGGTCTGCGCGGGTGTGCCAAGCTGTAGCAGAGAGTTCTTTACGAGCAAACATTATCATTACGCGTAAGAGGGCACAAGTACTAACCGGACTGACTAGACGAGCCAGCGAAGGAGCGGCCGAGTGAGTGGTATAAAAGCGTAGAGTACCAGTTTCCTCAGGTCGGAAGAAGTTCCTTCTTCCTTCTGTTCTGTGAGACGCTCCACATACATGCTCCACATAGACAGGCGGATACACAAACCCACATTCTTTACGAGCCCTCCGAGGTGAACAGCCATCCCACCACCGAGCAAAACATGCGCTGTCTTGCAACGGAGAAATCCAGCTTTCTCTCTGGAGTTGGTGCATGCAAGTGTTATAGCGCTCCCAGCAGCGTCATGATGTCATCGATCCTTGATGATGTTTCATAACCGTGATTGCCCTGAGGATTGCTAATTCTTCCGCAGCAGGCGGGAATGATAAGGGGAGACCTGTCCCTGACAAACATGCGAGTCTGTTTCCTTCTCACCGGGTCTTACGTAAATTGTCTCTTACAAAAAACGAACGTTCCTCTTTCCCCGTGCATGCGGGGTGCTCGGCAGGCTCCCTGAGGACAACAGAATTTGGAAGAGCTCACTGACTCCGAGATCATGCGAAAACTTTCCGACGCGGTCGCTTTCTCTTGAGCCTTTCCTCCTGCGACGTTTCCGTGGGACTGGAAGTTGGGAGACTCATCGAGGCTGTTTGCCATGAGCGGATGTTGTACGCTCTCATGTTCCGAGTGCAGATGTTGCGCATCGTAGCCCGAATTCCCAAACTGTGGCTTGGCCGTATGAATCATCCTGTGAGCTAATGTCTCCGCAGTTTTTGATGACTTACGGAGCAGCCAATAATCGAGCTGTCGCAGCTCGTAGATTGTCGCATCACTCGGGGTATGTATACATAGTGCATTCCCTCTCGAGCTCAGCTCGTTCTCCATCCTCCCACACGAGAGGATAGAAATCCCCGAGAACATCTAGTTCACTGTTGATGGACATCATTGAATGACATGAGTCATCGATAAACGCTCCAAGGCCTATGGGAACAGCGAGAAGACCATTAAGAATGCATCCGAGGAATCGCGGGTCAAGATCAGTCGTCGCTCCCAGGGCGCATAACGGTCACTTCGTGTATTTAGCCCGCCATGAACTGCGATAGCAGCGGCTCAGTGCTCCACTTTGACCATTCGCCGGAGAGGCCAAACAGGCAGCTGCAAGGCTTCGACTCGTGGAAGAACGTCAGAGAATCCGACTCTCCATTGCTATTTCGCAGCACGTGAATCCGCTCAGCTAGAATGTACGTTGGATGAAGGGTTCTCTGGCGAATTCTCAACTTGGAAGCTGAGAGCGAGGCGCGGTCATCCCAGGAGTCCCGGGTGCGACTCTGCCACGATGATTCGGGATGATGGCAGAATGTTCGTTGAAAATTTTGTAGAGTTGTGATACCTTGGAGTATTTCCTCCGAATGAAGAGACAAAAGTCAACTCCCTCCTCTCTGAAGACGATGGTTGAGAATCGTCCATGCTAAAAGTCTCGAATCTTCGGCGGCATATGAATCAAATGTTCGGAAATGGGTCGGCCACCTGCTGCATGTTTTGTTCCGTCCATAGCGGGAACTCGGGCACTTTCATGACCGTAAGAGGCTGAACCGCATGGTAGCTCGCGCGGCGGGACGCACGAAGAACATTAGCACTCAGTGCGAGAACGGCGTCGGCTACTTGAAAACTTCGGATACTCGAGAAGGTGTTATATACTCGAGAAGGCGTCTGTGCGTGCGGTGGTCGACCGGTGGCGAGAACGAGCGGGTCTGAATTCCGCGAAGGGGCGACTCTCGGTGGGGTTTTTCGGCATTCGCAGTTTCGGCTCCGGTTTGAGCCTTTCGGCCGCATGCAACGAAACTATGTGGCTCCGAGCTGTCGTCCCGAGTCGACGCTCACAATTCGGATGTTGGGACGCTTCACTGGTTCTGTCATATTCCTTCAGACCCGATAAACTTTTGGCAGAATTTCGGAAAGGTTTTTCTTTGTCAAAGTCGACGCCACGCCGGGTCGGCACCCGATTTGCTCCGAATCATCCCGACAATCTAACGGTGGTGAGAGGGGCACGAAAGAGTGATGCGCCGCGAATTCATGTGATGGTTTTCATGCATAACCACCCCCGTGAGCGACGCGCTCCATGGATGAGGGTGAATCCGAGGTTTCGTGATTCGAAACTTCTACATGATCGAGAGTCTTGGACATCGATTCTGGTGCGTCGTTCTTCGAGGGTTTCGATACCTGCGGCATGTCCTCTCTTCTCCTCTGGGCTTCCGCTCAGAACCGAGGGTGTCGGGAGGGTAACCAGAGAGGCGCGTTCGCTTGTCCGTCACCGCCGTTTCCTCCTCAGCCTGTATCTGATATCCCACTGTGCGTTCGACGGGCTCTGATGGCTGCTTTCTCTCCCTCTCCTTTCAATTGTAATCCTCAAATCCTCTGGTCCGGTGCTGTCGGTTGCTGGCGTCCATCGCGTGAGGAAGGAAGGACAGATGGAAACGGAGAAGTATGTTCCACACAACAAGAGTTCTGTGGGCAAATACGCCGCGAGCGACCGAAAAACAAGCGCTGACTGGCGCTCGCGACAATGGGTCCTCGGATGGTACTGGGCTCACAAAGATCTCAACCATTCTCTCCAAGAACTCCGAGTCGCTTCGCGTCATCAGCAGAGGTGGTCTTTCAAAATGCGGGAGCTGGAAAGCGAGTTCGATTTTGTCGGTACGAGTCAATGCTGCCGGGGGGTTCGATATCGCTGGCCCAGAAGCTCGTGCTCGGGTGTGTTCCGGCAGGACGACGCGGAATCACTCCTCGGTGGATTTCGCAGGGCGAGATCGACGGAACGACGTGAACTCGACGTCGTGCATGAAACGTGTGTACGTGGGAGAGTGAACGAGTGCCGCCTTCCGACCGGATTTCGCAGCGTCACCGGAGCGTATGGTTTTTCCGCCGTGGCTCAATGCCGCCGCGGAGAAACTATTTTCGCTTACAGATGGCTATAGGGACCAAATGAGATTGGCACCGAGGCACTGTTCACTCCAGGCACGTCCGCCCCTCGACAGGCCTTGGCATTGGCAAAAACGTGGCGAAGTTTTTGCTCGGACCCGTGAGCGAGGTCGTATGCAGGCTCTTATTCATGCTTTTGGCTAAGTGCGAGCTCTTGTTGGAATCCTGGCGCGTTGCTGTTTATTCATATGCTTGCCTCGAGTTGGCATAGCATATACTACTTGCTCGTCGGGAAAGAGAGAGTCACCATTTTTTTGAACGCCTGGAAACACCATGGTCAAGACAGCAACTTCCGAGGAGGAGGATGATGAGGGGGCGAAGGGGGGGGGGGGTGCTCACGGACCATCTTAGCGATTGACCGACCGGCCGAAGGAAGGACGAGAAGTAGATGTTGAGGCATCGCCTGTGAGGAACAATATGACGTCTCCAGGAGAACAGTGACTAGCGTCGTATCCGATTTAAATGCGTTCGCCTCCAACCCGAGGGCACAAAGACACGAAGACGCTATATATCATAATGATCGCCGCCGCTGCATATTCAGGACGTTGTTCGCTCACGACTCCACCCAACGTTCCTTCGTGAGCGACTTTGGCGCCTTTCGGCACGTATAGCCTGCCTGCATGTCTGTCTGCACTCAGTCCTCTGTCTTCCATCATTAGGTTTGTTGTCGTCGTCGTTGTTTTCGGTGTTGGTGGCGGAGTCCATACCGCGGTAGAAGTATTCCTTCTCTGGTGGCCTTGTCTGCTGGCTCTGGCTGGGAGCAAGAGAACCTTCCACATGAGCCACCGAAGTCATGATCATCAAAAAAGTTTGCCGAATTCTCCAAGCGGCTTATCATCCCGAGGGATTTGTAGCTGTAGCAGAATTTCGTCTGAAACATCTCTGCTGCTCCGTTTTACGCTGCTGCACGTCGAGCTAACCGGTTCCAGTGTTCGGAAGCCTTGTGCCGTCGTCCACAATTGGAATCCGCACGACGCCGTGGGTAACATGGCCGAGAGATATGTTGGAGGCTTGCGGTTCTTGTACAGTCGCCCGTGCTGTGGTTGTTCGGAGCACGGGACCTTGTGGTTAGGAGCCTTCCCCACTATCTTATCTCGAATACACCTGTGACTCGGGACAGAGTTTCGCCAGTTCTCTTTCCTGTCGTCGCTAAGCCGAGCTCGCTCGCGGAGTGTGAACTTTCGAAGGGGAGCATCCCAGGGTTCCCGATCGTGACAACGCAGGTTTAGGCGGACAAATGAGAGCGCCGGGCTGAACGCATGCATTCTACGTGTCTCTTTCCGGGGCATTAACCGCGTCCATAATCCTCCAACTGTCGTCTCACTTTTGATTGGAAAAGCCGACGCCAGCACGACAGTGACATCGCGGACCGTCGCCAAAAAACGCCCGTTTCTCTCTCGAACGAGGGAAAACGAGCGGGAGGGCAAACATCTGGAACATTTGAAGGACCGGCACTTTAACGAAGCCCAAAAGGTACATTAGAGGGCGAATCCGTATATATCAGGGTTCTCAGGACCCTCCGCCGCTCCGATTCGCTTGCTTCGTGGGGAGCATCAATAATTGATTCGATCGCCGCGGCAGAGAACTCCCCACCCGGGAGGATTTGCGTGCAGTGCTGTTTTATGTGTTGGGTAATGCTCCGAAACACTGGCTTATGGGGGCGACCGTGGGCTGGAATCACAAGGTTGACAGTTAGGACGACTATTGCGTCTTGGCTAGGATTTGCCGCTCGCCGAGAAATATTTCTCTGGCCGAACACGTCCAAAGTAGGAACCTTTACAGGAAACGCAACCGAGAACTACGGGGTTTGACTCGTGAGCGACGGGTTCGAAACCCCTGGGCTGCTCTGCAGGCGGGTCACCATCACGATTCAACTCCTCTGTTGGTATTATCAACGTAGTCGCCCGCTCGTGTTCCGCTTGTGTTCGAACGGGGGGTCATGAGCGGTCTGCTGGTTAGTGGCTCGGCTCCCCTGGTCCCTGATTGGCCCTCGAAGAGCTTCGCTTGTAATGGAAACGAATGACCCCAATGTCTCCGACTGAGTCAGTAGTCAAGTGGCTTACAATCGAGGAGCACAGCCGTTCCGCCGGGATTAGTCACCGACCGTGCTGCCGGCGCGCGAAGAACGTTGGCGAGTTCAAGTTTCGCCGAAGCTTGCGAACTTCGTTCGAGAGTTTCAGGCGTTGCGCACATGAGCGGTGTCCTCTCTGAGCGTTGCATTCCGAGGCTGCACCTCATACCAAGCATGACGCCTCAGCCAGAATCGAATCCTACATCAGGGCATCGCAAGCTTCATCTATCTTCGCTACATAGCGTGTAAGCTTGATAGGAACCATTATGCCTCTCTCCTGTGAGCAAAGCGATGCGGAGAGGGGCGTATCGTTGGGTTGTTTGCTGGCAGAGAGCTACATGTAGACAGCGAGAATGAGGAAAAGGGCGAGTTCGCCGGCCAGACATAATTGTGCGTCTGCTGGTGACACGAATCGAGAGATGTATTGCCTCGCTCCTTCCTCCGAACCTGCGACTTGTGCGCGCGCGAGATTGAAGAGCACGGAACCTTCGCTGCGTTGAAAGTCAGAATGACGTGCTGAAGTTCGAATCAGAAGTCTGCGGGAAGTCAAGACTCTCGATCCGACGACTTCACCGCCGTCGTTGCCGTCGACGACGTCGTCGGATGGAGCAGCGGAAGGGAACAAATGATTTTTGCAAATGGGCCGCCGCCGCCAAGGCTTCTTGTTCGGAAGGATCTATCCCCCGATAGAGTGGGTTCACCATCCCACACCCTCCGGACTGTGGAAACGGGGGAAGATGGTGGAGGGTGGCAGAACACGGGCGGCTCGCGGGGCGAGGGAGAGAAAAAATTGAGATTCCACGAAACAGCGACCGAGTTTGCTCATGAATCTTGATTAGTGGCGAGCGAGGAGGATATATGTATCTGATATGATGGCTGGACTGCGGACGTAATTAGCATACGGAATGGCTGGTTCAGCTCGCGACAGATACGGCAGTTCCGAAGCGTTCTGAGATCGCACTGCAAGTGATCTTCGGTTCGCGTCCCTTCGGCCTGCGCGGATGTTCCTTCCGTCGGGCTGTTCGACCGGTCGGGTGTTCGGAGGCGCGTACGCGAGCATTCGTCAATGCGAGACGCAGGGGCAACGGTCCATGGCCACCCAACGACTGAGCGGACCAACGCAAGAACGAATAATTCCATTCATCCGTCAGAGAACTCCGAGAAAAGAGAATAACTTGCCACGTTCAGAGGGGAATATATCGATAAGAACCGTCCGTCCGAGCGCAGCTACGGATCCATCATTCAAAGACGTGACCAGTGCCGTTCCCTCGCCCGCCCCCTTTTTGTCAGGCCTTTCCGAACGAGGCCACCGAATGAGAGTCAAGCGGGGGACCGCGTTGAAAAGAAATCGGCTGTTGGAGCAAGAAACGAGTTGGGATTGACCTGATATTTGGAGTAATTTCCGGGACCTGGACTCTTTCGCCAGGTCCTGCGTACCTTTTCTCCGCGGTGGAGCATCACGAGCCGGGAGCTCAGTGGGTTAATCGTCGTGTCAGTGCTTTGGACGAAAAATGGGAAACTAACGCTCAACAGTCCACGGCGTCCGATCAACGAAGAAGCTTCGTCTGATTGGGTGGAATCGAGCCGGAACGAGTTCTGGAGCCAATCTGCGGCTGGAGACCGTGGAGCTCGAAGAACAATAAAGCTCGAAAACGACGTGTTTTCGTGAGCTCGATGACCCGAATATGACGAATTGGTCTTCCGTGTTGTAGACGTCCACTACGGAGCATTGTGCACTCGATTACGTTCCACCGTTAACACCGCGAGATCGATCTTACGACGGCGAGAAGCCGGAAAAACGGTGGGCTAACAAGAGAGCAAACGACGACGTCGCCGTTTCTACAAAACACAGTCGACAGTCTTCAATATTTGCACTGTCCGTCGTTCCTGTGTCCTTCCCGCCGGAAGGCCGCGATGCCGACAGCTTTCGAATGTGGTCAGTTTGTGCGTTGCAGATAGTGAGCGAGAGGATTGCTGTAGCTTCCAGTACTCCTCAGGGGGACGCGGAGACCATTAATGTTTTTTCACGGGCCGCTTTTTTTTGCTGCCCGCCAAATATGCCTCGTCCACGCTGGTCTGACCAGCGTTTTTGTGGCTTGCAAGGAGAACAGAGAGTGTTGACAGACTGCGGAACAGCATCGTCGTCATCATCGTTCTGGCCAGACGTGCTACTTTTAGTGTGTGCTTCCATGACCATTTTGGAAACAAAGGATGTCCTCCTCTTTCGGCTCGCTACCAGGAACGTTCGCTCTGAATGAAACTAGGTGTCGAGCTGGCCATGACGAATCATGAATTACTAAACTCATCGCTCATCGGAGGAAGACCGGTCCCCATCAGACACGTTTTATGGTTGATATGATAGTAGCCTCCAGGTCTCCTTGCAGCCCGAACCCACGAGGGGCTAACTCGGTCGTGGGTTTTTCCTCAGAAGCGACAACCGCAGGTCCTGCCGGCGACAGACTCTGTCACGAGGGGGACGGAGGGATGGGATTAAAATCCAAAATCTAATTAGAAACACGTTCCAGCACCACCAACGATCGCAAATTGCTCGTTGTGACGGCTCAGAGCCTCTCGTCAGCTGTGACTTCGCAGACTAGTCATGTTTCGTTGGGGTTCAGTCCGGGGGAATTGGGGAAAAGTCATGGCACTCAAAGCACAGGCTTCTCTCTGACGCTCTTGTCCGTAGTATGTTATTCGTAATCGGTAGCGCTCAAGCCTCCAACGGAACGTGAGCCAGTGCCCCTATCGATACCAGAATGGATCGCGAAGGCTTGCTGCGTGCGCCTTTGTGTGCTCATAGACTCTTCCCCAGCGTGGGGAATACGTCGACCGATGTCGTTCGTTACCGCGAGAACAAATATAATGATTCTCTCAAGACACGGTGAGGAGAGGAGGAACGATCCGAGCCCTTCCGACTCGACTCGAACAGAGTTTCCGAGAGAGGGGGATCGAGTCCCCAAAACTCCTGCCCCCGCGATTCGAAGAGACCTCGGGTGTCACTCGCAGAAGTTACCAGCGCCGAAAACGCTCTTCCGAGTCCAGCCCGTTTCCCAGAGTTGACTGAAGTTCAAAGTATCCGAAATTCCATGAATTCGATAAGGTCTGCAGACTGGCGAGCGCTACGGTTATAACCAGACGTGTGATTGGTATTTTCCGAACAACGGTTCGTTATGATGAGACGCCATTTGTTTTTGCGCAGTCTCCTAGCGTTGACGGGACACAAGAGCATCTGGTGAAAAGCCTCTTATCGAACGAGAAGCTAACATAAACTCATGTTCGTTCCAGGTGAGCAAAGAGGAGCAGTGAGGAATAGTGAGGAGGGGAGACGAACATCTCCATAAGAAACACTCCTTAGGGACGCCAAGAACCGCCTTAGGCTCCCGGCATAACGAACGAGCGGCTACCGGCCGATCGCAAGGTTCGCATGCTGAGCAAAACCAGCCAAAATAAAGTATTGCAATCAGATGAATTCTTCCGCCGCATGTATTTCATTAGTGGCAGCCAAAGAAGCGGACCGGGAGCAACTAGGACGTCTCTTCGCCCGCCCGCCCGTTCGCTGGCTGGCTCGCTCAGCCACCATCTTCAGTGCTCGAAGACGTTCGCAAATAATCAACCTAACAGCAGCCAATCTGGCTTTCTCGAGCCAATCCGAGCAACTTCAGAAACGATATTGTTTCCGAGCGACTGATGATACCTGTACTCAGAGCAGAGCGATATCGCACCCGTAGGGGCCATGTCAGGGTGGCGACGTCTTCATCAAGATCTCAGAATTCTGCGGCAAGAGGTGTCGTTGAACCGCTCCAAGAGGTCGTTGGGAGGCCATCTATGTTTAGTTCCTCTAAATCCGTGCTAGGCGCCTGCGTTGATGCCACAGCATATTCGAGAGAATGCTGGCCGTCGAGGACAAACAGGAACAGAGCAAGACAACGAAGACCGCTCTCGGTGGTTTTTTCTAGCTCGAGTATCATGTTTTAGAGAAGAATCGAGCTTCCGAAGCCTCGTACATTGCGGGGAAATAGTCTCGAGATAGGAGTGGCCTCAGAATTTCGGAAGAGCCTCACATCTGAGGCTTCCTGGGGCTCGTTATAAGCTCGACAACGACGACTGCACGGCCAGGGTAACAGGAGGTAGAGGGAGAGCAGACGGATGAACGCATGGACTGACAGACCAACGTCCTTGCGAGTTCGTTCCGAGAATGTTGAATGCGGGTGAGGATGAGGTTCAGAGGGCGGAAAAAACGTCGGGGCGGGCGAAGCGTGTCATCTGCCATGCTGCTGCTTTCTTTTGAAAACTTGTGGAAGGCTAATTTGGAACGCCACACGGCGCTTCTGACGAAATTGAGACGGGGGAAGGGGGAAACGAAAGGAGGAAGCTACGAATGTTTTCTCCTCCTCTTTGAAAGTCCGTATGCGACTCGGAGGAATCTGAAACTTGGGAATTCTCTCGAGAGGATTCCGAGCGACGGAAAAACGAAAGTCTTTTGTGAAAACAGACCAAAATAACTAACCAGCGCTCCAGCGAAAGTTGTGCCAGTTCTTACCGAAGCTGTATATCCAGCTTCCCGGTTTCCCAAAGCCTGACAAGTACCGAGAGAGAACCTCGGCTCTCCGTGCGCCATAAATCGATGTATCACTGGATAGAGGGTAGGATTTCAGCTGGTGTCGCTGGTGTCGTTATCGGTAGTGCGGTATCGGTGTGAATTGTAGATTCTAAATAATCCGCAATCCTAGACACCTCGTCGATTCCAGAGGTCCTCGATCGTCTGTTCGCCGTCGATCGCTCACCCAGACGTAAGGGGGAACGATCCGGAAAACTATGTCTCCCAGTTCCTCTGTTTCCCGGAGAGCCTCTTGCTAACAGGATATCGATCGAATGAGTTTTTGAGAGCTCGGCTGGGTTCATGGAGCAATGAACGAGAAAAGTTGCTCTCTGCTTCGCGGGGACTGTCCGGAAATACTCGAATCCTGTCGGCCGCGGTTGAAACAAAGGAGCAGCGTCACTTCGAGAGGGGAAGGAAATGAAAAAGGAGAATGGAAAAAGCTACCGATAAAGGCCACAACTCGAATAAATGGTTGGAACTCCGTATGATGAAACGCGGCGCCACAATCGTGAAGAGCCCTCGAGAGGAGCGAAATTTTACGCACTGTGAGCCGGTCGAGCTGCTGATTGCCGAGTTTCAATGGGAGTTAGGGAGACTTCGAGAGGAGTGCAGGGAGGGGTAATGGGGCAGATGAAGCTTGTGGCGGCTCCAGCATCGACTCCACACCGCTGCTTCATTCAATCGGAGCCCAGGACTTCTGCCGACTCGGTGGGAGCCATGAGCCGCCAAAGATTTCAGGCCACAAAACTCAAAGGGTGTCTCTTTCAAATCGCAAATAAAGATTCCAGAACCAGGCACCCGTTGTAGATAGCCGTGGATGTGGTACGTTTGTGTTCTTCGCTCATCAGAATGCAAGACGAACCTTCCCCCTCCCCTCCCCCTGAGCCGACGGGGCTTCACTCGAAGCCCATGCTTCGAGAAATTCAGATGGTAGTTGAGAGAGCACGTTCCGGGGCGTTCCTCGCAAATTCTTGGACCGAAACTTTGACGACATGTTTCGCTCGTTCCCTCCGTTGAAACTTTCGGTCCAGTGTCAACACCCGCGGTGTCACCCTTGCGAGTTTGAACACTAGTCCCATCAGAACAGTAGTGTTTACATATTCACATAGTGAAGCAAGCAACCCAACCAGATAGTGAGGCCGGCCTCTGTTTTAGAGCGTTCTCGTGGGCGCGTTAGAATTTTAATCATTATGAGGAGCTATGCATATCCTCCGCGTGAGTACGTGCAGCGCTACTTGCGGGTTACGGCAATAGAACACATGCGTGCAACTAGGGTTGGCCGGAGCACCTGTCCAGAATCCGGCCGGCGGGTGAACGAGTCCAAGAGATTCATGAGCTCGCTTGCTGGAAGGTCCGGGAGCGCAAAGTGCTCGGGGTTCCCTTAGTCAGGTGTTCGAACTCCCTCAGGGGAAAATACCGGGTGACACCGATACCCACGACAACCGCTCAGCTGTTTTTCACAGCGGATTGAAGCCGACAGCCACCAATCAGTATTGGATGAATGAAACGAGTGTGCCCCCCGAAAGCTGACGCTCGAAACTGAAACCATACATCTCCAGAACTTTCTGCTGGGAGCGTTCACGCGTCTCCGGGGAGATGTCGTTGAGCGGAAGCCCCCTTCCGATCGCTCTCGTTATGAACTTCAAATATGCAGTGGATCCACCGATTAAATATTCCGAAATCGGAAGGCGCGACCGCTCGAGGAAGGGAACCGGCTCTTCGCGTTGATTCCAGTTTACAGTGAGTACACGATTCCTTCGCAGCTGCGTAACGCGGCAGCTAATAGACTATGCTGCAGACGTGAGCCCCGGGCGTTTGTTATCTTCTGCGACTCGTTCCAATCTAATTTGTTTTCCTAAGTCGGCACCTGCAGAAGCAGAACCAAAAGCAGCTGATGATGGCGCTGTTGCCTCGCCGCGAGAAGGCCAAATCTGAACGCGAATATGCGTGAACGCAGATTCCCGCTGCGGGATCTGGCGAAGCTGTGACTTGACTTCGACTCCGGAACAGAAGAGCAAACCTCGTCCCGAGATTCGACAGCACCCCACAACCTCAGCTCATCCCTAATGAAGCATCCAAGAACATAAAGGGCCGGAACTCGTGCAAAGTGACGGAGCTTCGGATCAGTCAGAGTGTGATGTCGTTGTCGGACATACCTAAAAACGCGGAGAAGCACATCAAGCGGATCGCATCCGTTTGTTGAGACACTTCCGCTCGAGGAGAAGTCAACATCCGCTGAAGAGGTGGGGTGTGGGTCTAGTCTCGAGTCCGGCGGCAGACTATGACTCGTCGTCGTTGTTCTCTTACCACTGCAAGCTTTGTATAAAGTGGGATGTGGAGCACGAAACGGGGTCTGAACCGCGAACCCAGGATGGGAAACGGGGGATGAGCGGCAGTGTGAGTAATAATCTCTTTGCCCTGATGCGCGCGCCGAAGTCTTCCCTTGTGAATCAACTGAAGCGCGACTCGGGTCAACTTTGTGCAAGTCTCTCGTATAGGGGCGATATATGTTTGGTCATATCTGCGTTGTTGTAGAGAATCAGGACATTTCGTCGCCTGAGGTTTGAGGAGCTGAACCAGATGCTAGAGCGAAGCATCGCCCTGGGACTCGGCAGACGACCCAAAATTCCAATCGAAGTTCGAGGAAGTGTTCGTATCTTTCCCGCGATGCATCTAATCTTACGTTTTGCGGTTCGGAAAACCGGTCTCAACATCCAAAACGCCGCCGTCGTCGCTGTTTTCTTCGGCAGAGACTTGGCGGAATGGGCAGGGGGCCCGAGAAGAGCAGCCTCAAACCTACGGGGAGATAGTTCCGTGCCAGGCTGTTGATCCCCGCATCCCCGTCCCGGTACCGTATAAGCCCCAGAAGGACGCCGGACGGGAATCGCGAGCGATGGCTGCGTATGCGTGCAGATGAACTACACCTAAGCTCCAGTGTCGAGCTGATTTCGATGATTGCTGACCGCCGACGCCTAACTACTTAGCTGCCTGCGAGCCGCAGCTGTACTCTCAGGAGCAGTGTTTTCTGCTGCCGCGCACAGGAGTTTAACGATTGAGGAGGCGAAAGGCAGCGTTTCGACCATCAGCTCACTGCCCTCTCTACATCGCTGGACGTCACCCACATCTGTGAACTCAGCACTTGCGAGGGGGTGGAGCGCCGCAACAGAAAGGCATGTTGACGATTGAAATTGCACCTCTACGTCATCGTTGTCGAGGCCCACTCCGTCGACCCTAACGCTGTTGACTGATGGAACCGGAGGAGAAAGATTTCGCCGGTGCTCCCGACATCGGCATGAGAGCCACTGCGACGAGGATGGGACAGGGACAAAAAGTCACTTTTATTCGACAGCCAAACGAGAGCTGCCGTCAGATGTTTCGGAGCCTCGGTCTCGCCAGAGCCATATTTGTCTCTTCTCTGAAAACAGATTTCTTGGAATTCCCTCCCTAATAGGCTGTCTGCACGTCATTCCTCCTCGTCGAATCGTCTGGCCGCTCGCCCCTCCATTCAGGCTCGTTCCCTCTAATTCAACCGGGAATCCATCAATGCGGAATCCGAGATTCCGGAATACGTCGGTGTTCCCGCCGAGAGGATTCCTTTGCTCGTTTCAGAGCTCCTCGAGATCTCAATGAGAGTAATCTCGATACGGTCCTCCCTCTAAGCAGGTTTCACCCATGTCCTTTGATAGGCTTCAAATGCAGAACGAACGAGCGATCGGACGTGCACGCCTGGCCCTTCCGCAGAGATGTCAATCCTTGTCGAGAGATTCTCCAATCCGGTTCAGGAAGGGAGAGAACGTTGATCGCGTGGTCATATCAGACCCACGGTCTGGCGGGCGTCGTCCGTTCCCGAACACTCGTGCGAGTCGATCTCAAGGCTTCGCACCCCCTCTTTATAAAGTCGCTGGGTACCTAACGCATGCCAGGAATGAATCGCATATGACCAAGTGTTCCTTCTGAATTCAGGACGGCGGAGTGTTGAAGTCGTTGGTGCGCGTCGCTCCCCGCGTAACTACGATCCACTTCTGCGCGGACTTCGCTGGCGTCGGCTACATGGCGGAGGAACACGACTCCAACGCTTCATGAGCAGCTCGGAGTTATATCCGAATTAATAACTTTCCAGCCGAAGCGGCTTCCAGCAAGCTAGGTCTATATGAAAGCGAATACTATCCGGCCTGGAAGCTAATTACGACCGGAGTTGCACCGACCGCAAGCCTGCTCCGCGGTAGAAACTGTTCCAAACCTCTGACTCAATCCTCTGTATTCATAATCATCATTACTTTGTAGTACGGCTGCTGCAGCGCAGTTCGAATAGAAGTGATGCTGATTACGGAGTCGCCCGGAGCTCAACGATTTTGAGCTTCTTATTCGTATACGAAAGGTACGGTCGAATTCGTTCGACGCGGGCGAGCTCGATGAGGGTTATCTGAGAAATCGAAATAAGGCAAGAAGAAACTGAGCCACCGGAATGTTTCATATCTAGGGAAATCCGCGCAGGAATCATGGATGTAAGCTCCGCCTACAGGACCGATTCGTAGGCTTCAACTGATTCACGCTGAACCGAGAGATTTCGTGAAACCGATATCGACACGATCCACGAGCTACTGGACCGATGCAGAAGGGATTAAGCTGAAACTTTGGATTGGAACTCGCCAAAATCCTAAGCGGAACTGCGCTTGCAATATATGTATCTGGGTTTGGTAATGGCTACGTGAACATTGAGAGCTACAATAGCTGTTCGGAAGCCCGGGATCCTTTTTCCAATTGTTTTTTCTCGCTGCCGATCTCGGTAAATCTCTTTCGGTGATGCTGAAAGGACTCACAGCAGGCCCCTAAGCCCGAGCAGATGAATTATGCTGGGAACGCGACGCTCATCTCCAGGGAGTCCGCTTCTACCGCTGGAGGTGGAACTACTTCTTCGACTACTGTCACTGGTGCAACAGCCACCACCACCGTGGCCGAATATCTTACAGCGCCGTCGCGAACGGACGGGCCTGACGCCGCCGTCCTAGAAGATCCCTGTGCTCGTTTTCCTGATTCACGAGATGAGTGCGCGGTCCTGTTCCTCGCCGAATCGACCAAGAGCCAATCGCCAATGCCTCATAACACGCTGCACTACCTCCAAGTCGACTGTATTCATCTCCGGCTGTGTGTTCTCAGTAATTATTCAAGTCCAGGCTCGATCTAGTCGTGCTCGCTGAATCTCCGGAGACCTGTTCGGGCCGCGCGGCGTTGGAATTCACGGATCCACTCGCCAGAACTTCGCATTTCGCACCTCGGAGCTCGTTCCTCACTTTTGATCGCATTCTCAGGAAAGGTGCAGCAATCGAAACAGGTCGGGTCCGGGAATCGGCTCCCGGTGAACTCGCCAACGACCCACAAGAACCCTCACAAGCGCTCTCCACCCACAGAATTTCCTTCCAGTCAAACGCATTCCGCTGAGCGGTCCCGTTTGGGGCGACGACCGAGTTGTAATATAAATTGCACCGATGGTCATGGCATCCATGGTCTCTTTATCAATCTCCTCCCGCGCTCCGTGCGATGCTGGGTCCTTAGGCGCTCGATGTGGCCGTTATGTTGACAAGCTCTTAACTCTCAGCAATTGAAGTCGTCGTCGTTGTTGTTGCTCGGGTATCGGGTTCAGAATCGGCGTAACATCAAGAAGCTCCCGAGTCTGGGAGTCTTACTCCCTCACGGAGGGGAATGTCTGATTATGGCACAAGTTTCTGACAAGATTCGAGGCGCGTGATCAACCTCGGCGTTGATCCATTTTGACAACTCTGTCACAAGATACGTGACGACGTGGATTTAGAACCCGAGAGATCGTTGAACAGGGATGTGAACCGAGGAGAGCGGCGATCGTGGTGGTCGGAAGACGGACAGCAGGAGGAAAATGAGACGGAGGAGAGTTGAGACGGGGTCGAGGGGCCTTGCAGAGCAAAAGTGGACAATGAGTCCGAGGACACAAAGGCCGCTTTGGTCGGAGGGGTCGAAGCACTCCGTCAACGTAATGACCCCGGTGCCTTATTTCGTCCGGAACTCACAATTAAGGACTTTTTAAGACGGATGGACAATTCGCATCAACCTTAGTCCATCGTTCACTTGCACTGCACCGCGAAAAGGGGGGCGATGGTTAGAAAAAACATTCATATGCTGAGCACTAGGAACTTTTGCAGTCGCTGGAGCCGTCGTTCTTCTGAACGGGCTCCCAACTTGTTTAAAGAGCGTAGTTTCAAAGTATCCCAGGAGCGAACGCAAATCCTCAAAAAGTTCTGAGGCTACTCAGCTCAGCGCTCCCCGAAACGCATGTGGGCTATCGGCTCGGCTCCCTCTCGAAGTTTCGATTGCGCGTCGTTCTCGAAAAATTCAGGTCGAATTTCCAACTCATGAAGATGCAACAGCAAACTTTATCGGGCAACGAGGCTCGCCTCGTTGATTAACACGCGCGCTCTTGCGCACGGCACACTCAATGCGAGCCTGCGTAAACAATGCAGATGATGAGATGGAACTACCCGCCTGAAACGGCGTATCCGAAGACGATACGAGAGCTGGGGGCATCGCGATATCCCCTCTGCTCTAAGACCACTACCAAACACACACACGGTAGGGACGCTCACATTTGCTTCGATACCTTGTGTTTTGAGGTTTCCGGAGGCCGAGTTTTGGTTGAGCTTGACGCTTGTTCTCCGGGAGTATCCGTCTTTCGGAGCGGCAGAGGCAATACCTGTTTTGAGAGTAATCTTTTCCATTATCGCCGAAGGCCAAAGCCGCGAGAATGCCCGCTTGCCTGTTTCGCTGCGCGCCTGCTCGCGTCCCCGATCAATACGAGGGAGGGGCCCGGAGCTCGTCGGAGGAATTCCTCGAGGAGCGATAAATTGCGCTGGTTCTTCCAGAACGGGCATCGGGGAACCCGGATCGAACCGCAACTGCGATGGCAAATTCCGGAAGATGAACCATCGGAATCGCTCCCGCTCCGAGCCGCACTTCGAGTGAGATCGCTGCTGTTGTTGTTCACTGTAGTTGTGACGATTGCGGGATCGGTGAGCCCACAAACCGCTCCGGCGGAATCGAAGCCGACGAGGCGAAAGAAATTGATTCGTTCGTCGGGATCGACGAGCGCTCAATGAGTGCTTCCTGTTCTTTGTCAACCTTAGAGGGGAAATCTCTATTCTGAACGCGACAGACAGGAGAAAATAACTCCGCTATTGAGCATGCGAGTTCGAAGATGTGGTCCGTTGCGCCAGAATCGACTCACTTCATGTTGCACTACTGTCGAGACGCCTCCTCCCAGCTATTCGTTCGTGACTCGCTCAGAGTGCTTCACCGACAGCTGAAGCGACACGGACTCCTTCGGAACGGAGCCATGCGCGGAGGTCGACGCGAAAGGGTTCAATTGGGGAGCATTTGGGCAACCAACACTCGCATTGCCAAATTCAATCAGATTGCTGAATCCAGCGGAACTAGGAGCCGATTTTCCTGGATTGATTCGGTCGTAATCGTTCACTTCCGGAGCGAAGTTCAAACTCCCAATCTTCGGACGCGATTTCCGAAGCCAACTTTCTGATGGAGAGGAAAGCGGAATTTTGTACCTGATTCCCTCCCATCTCGATCATCTGCGAATCTTTCATCAGTGCTCCATATTTTCTCGAACAAATCCGCTTCTCGCTCAGTCCACGAAAGTTTCGCTCCATCATAAAGTTTCAGAGCGACAATGGTTTCCTCCTCAGCTAATAAAAAGTCAAATTAGTTCTGCGTCGCTTCGAAAACCTGCTCGAGGAGAGAAGAAAGGGAAGGACGCAGAGGAGGGAAAAATGAGCGAGAAAACGAAAATCCTGAAACCACCCCGGCTGGGAGCGTTTCGCGCTTTTTACCGGCTTACGTTCCGGTGGCTGTTCGCTCGAGCTCCGGAACACCGAGTCTTGAGTTGACTTGAATACTTCCAGACCTCGGCCGTTATTTCCGGAGTTCGTCCGTCAGTCTTCTCGCGGTCTCGAGCGCCCATCCGCGTGGTTGCATGTCTGTTCCGCAATGTCTGGGTGCTCCATCGGAATTCTCCGTACGATATTAAATTCGCCAGCTTGCTAGCAATGGAGGAGCAGACAGCGATCCCAGTTTCATTTTCTCCGGGATGAATCTTCTCTTACCTCGGACAAGAGTTGCGTACAGGGCCCACTGTACGATGACTTTGTTGTACGAAATTTTCGTTTCCACGTGGTCCGTCTCACGGAGCAATTCATGCATGGAAACCATGGCGAATTCACCATCCTTGTCATCGGTTTTTCTCCGAGCAGCATGTTTCTGTACAAAACAGAGCTTGGTAAATCGTCGTGAAGCCCGCTCAACGTTTTTTTTTTTTTTTATCTTGCAGCAAATTGTTGGATCAGAGAATGCAGCAAACGTCGGACGCGACCTTGATCTGTACTTCCTCGATGATGAAGACTCCAGAGAGCCGCTCAATGTAAGTGTCCCTCGTTTTTATGTTAGATTTTTTCTCAAGTTCCGTATTCGCCGTTTGCCGCACGTGCGTACGCGGCTGTTTGTTATGCGGCGACGCGGTCCTCCGCTGGGGGGTCTATGCTTGTCGTGTCTCCCCGTTCCGCCTCGTCTCCGCCCGCCCCCGTTTTCCTGAGCGCGCGCCGGGAGAACCGATGGAGGGCTTGAACAGCAACCGACCTACGCCGTGGACCGTGACTGACGTCAGGGCCGGCGATAAGGAATACGTTCGAGAAAGAAGTGAGCTCCAATATATAGTTGGCCAGGAGGGTGCAAGAGGTTATTACGCTCCGATTGTATCGGATCGCATTAGAAGACTGCGACCGGCCGAAGGGATGGTAAAGGGGGTCAGCAAGCAACGATCGCTTATTATTGCTTCTCTTCCCTCTGGATTGGGAACAAACAGCCGCACGCAGGCCTGAGCCGGCAAGGCCACGGAGGAGGCGGCTGCGGACGTACGAAGCATCCGACCCCCGTTCCATGGCGGGAATTAGGACTGAGTCGAGTCCGGGAGGGGCGGCTGTCTGCAGGAGAGCAGCAGCGTAGTCTCTCCGCGAAAAAAAGATTCCCACCAGTCTGGCCGCCAACGCCGCTAGAATCGTCTTGTTTGAACCAAACTCAAACAGAAGAAACTCTAACCCGCGCTCTCCCGTTCCAGACCCACCACGTGAGCAAACGCGAGGCTGTCCCGAGCAGAAAAGCTCCGAAGAAGAAGAAAGGCCCCAGTCCTGCCGAATCTCTCATGGGCTCCGGCGACAGCGAGGACTCGGACGATACAGAAGACTCTACCAAGGTTTTCACTCCACCGAGCGACGATGAAGATGGCGAAGATATTGATGGATCGGGAGACATTTTCTCCGTCAAACCAAAAACCACCAAGAAACCTCGTGTGAGCACACCGCCCCCGATCCGAGGTGAGAGCAGCAGACCGTCCGCCAGCACGCCATCGTCGAGCACGACGTCGTCTACGACTTCGACGGTCATGCCCACCACAACGTCCACGACGACTGAGGAGCCCGCGACGAGCACAGCCGTACCGACAACCATGCGGACGCCATCAACTAAGAGACCCTCGTTCACCACAACTTCGGTGCCAGAAGACGACGAGGATTCAGGGGATGACGGCGACTACGAGGGATCCGGAGCGGGAGAATCGCCCATTGTAAAGGGTCACGTGAATGCGCCCAGGAAGCCCGACAGCGCGAATCGACCAGCTACGAAAAAACCCAAGAACGGCGACGCGTCCATCCTCAGTCCCGCGGATTACGACGGCATCGACGACGATGAAGAAACCGATGGCGATGACGACGATGAGGACGCCGACGGTGAGTTCCGAATTATTCCTCCCTACTTCCGTAAGTTAGAGCCGAATAGAGGAATGACACAGGGCGGGGAGGAGCGAGAACCGTAGCGGCTTTGATAGAGACACCAAAGCCGTTCCGTCTTGCGATTGGATTGGTCACGGATCCCGGGGAAGCCTGTTTGCGGACCTGTGCTGTGGATCCTCGCGGAGCTTGTGGGGCCGACCGAGGTGTTTGGTCGAGAAAACATTCAGCTGGGGAGCTACCTAAGATGTGGACGTGGAACACGTCGAGCGGTCGTTGTTGCCTCCAAACAAGTGAATCAAAACGAGAGGCTCGTTGTTTATACAACTTGGAGTGTGCCTGTTCGAGCGAGGACGCGCATCCATGAATAGCGAATTAGTTCTCCATAGGAAAGGGTTAGGCAGTGTATGGAAAGACTTCTCGAAGGGATGCAGTAAAAGGGAGACTTTTTTTCTTGCCGGAAGGCTCCTTCTTCGCAGATCCTTTACTTCGTCTGTCTGTCGGTCGTTCTTTCTTTCGGCTCTATTCACCAGTTAATTCGATACTTCCGCTATTTGCTTCTCCGCTGTTCGCGGTGGGCTCTCAAGAGTTTGGAGACATCGCTCCGTTGAGTGAATTTCGCTGCGGCGTGTCCTATTCTTGGTTGCGACAGATAGCGAATCCGTGCTCCGAGATGACTACCGCAGTGTGTTTGCGGCTTGTCGATGTTTCGGTTTGTTTTTTGCCCTGTCACGTGTTCCGTCTCTCCTTGGTGATCGCGCGCCAACTCCTTTACCCAGACAAGGAAGTGGGATATACTCATGTCAGACCTGCACTTCGAGATGGGTGATCGTTGATCGTTACGCAGGGTCTTTCACCTCGCAAGACTGAAGCTGAGCTGAGAGAACCAAAGGGAGGGAGATTCTAAGTTTTCCCTGTTTTTTCTTCAGATGACATCTCTCTGTCGACTCCGAGAAACCTCCTGCCAACGTCCACAACGGAGCCTCCTTCGACAACATCCACAACAACTCAGTCTACCACGACCATCGCGAGCTCCACAACGACAGAAGCCAGTACCAGTCCTCCGGCTACTGAAGGTCCGAAGTCCACGACGACCGCCTTTGCTCCCAGTGGCGAAGAGGAAAGCGAAGGAGGTATCGACGACGAGGACGATCCCGACGATGAGGATGGAGATGATGCCGACGTCGCTTCGACGAAGAACCAAAACAAGCACAACAAGAACGAGAACAGCGACACCGACAACAACAAAAACGGAGTCGACAACACAAATGACAACTACAGTAATAACAATAATCATGCCAATACCGATGTCAACAGCAAACAGCCACCTAAGAACGAAGATAACAGCGAAGAAAACGACATCGGTCACGATAAGGATGAGGACAATCTCATTCCCGTGAGTGGAGAAAGTTTTCCGCATACTCGGCGTATCAGAACAGACCGTAACGGGAGCTTCTGTGATCGGTCACGATAAATTCGATGATGCAACTGAAATATGGCCCGCATCAACGGGAATATTCTAATGACGACATTTTCTACTTCAATAACAGGGTACGAGTCGTGAAGTACATCTATCGCGGCACAAGGCCACGCAGCGACCCTCTACCCTGTTAGGACAACCGGGTATCCTGGTTGCGATAATGGGTGGAGCCGTTGTCGGCCTATTGCTCGCCATCCTCTGTGTGATGTTTGTTGTGTACCGAATGCGCAAGAAGGACGAGGGCTCGTTTCCTCTCGGAAAGCGTAAGTCTCATCAATTCCGGCCCAATAACTTGACTCGTCTGGTTCTAGATGTGGAAGTGAATTGTCCGGCATTTCCAACTTTTGAACCCGGAACTTACCGATCTATGGGGAGCGGTTCCAAGAGGCGTCCCTCCCGAGACGTCGGAACGGAGCATCGCGGCTAAGCTGACGCTCATTGCAGGCGCCCCTGACGATCACTTCAGTACTCACCGAAGGCACTACATGAGGCCCTCAGCCAATAAGGAATTCTACGCCTGATTGCGCTGTGGATGAAGCACCCTCAGCATTTCCCATTAGGACGAACGCACCGCACTGCATTCATCACTGTTCGTTACGTAACTTCATTCGATTTCCTTCTCTCTCTCCAACAATTCGTTTCGCCACTATTTCCGTAATGGGAAGATCCGCCTTGAGTCTCAGCTGACCTCAAAGAGGATGATTGAGGTCACCTCGAAGACTCGCGCGCTGAATCGGTCGAATCCGAAGATCGAGACGATTATGATTAAGTTGATGATAATGAACTACTGCGCGAACTGGCCGCCGAGCGTTTTCAGTGGTGTTGATAGCTTTAGGTGGTGGACAACATCTCGGAATGGCCACACGAGCGAATGTTCGATTATTACGTCCCGAAAGTGAATGCCTTCACCTGGGTTCCCTCGGTCGTTAAATTCCAATTTCGTTACAAAGTAGGCGCCTGAATCTCCCAGCGCAGTGTTCGGATCCGCTAAAGCGTACTCGGATCGGAACGAGGGAAGGGATTCCGTCTCGGAAAGACTCTTCCAGCCATGGAGAGAAGAAGGCTGCCGGTGGTGAATGGGGAGAAGATGTTCATGATTCGACTTGGCCTTGCCTTACTGTATCGGCTCCGGATGACATCCCCCATTTCCGCGATAGAATCGTTGGTAGGGAAAGAAGCCGATATTCCAGATCTTAGTTACTCCCATTGCGAACTAAAGAGAAGATGTAGTTTGCCTGTGTCATGACTCGATGTATTGTAGGTTCCCGCCACACATGAACGCAAGTCTCATGTCTTTGTCAGTTAAGCACTTCGTCCACTTGCGCTCGAAATGCTGCGAGTGGTGTACTTGACGCTAACCTTGCGCATCTGTCGAACACCCTTGTGGAACACCGGTGCTGTTGTGAATTCTCGGTGGTCGCATGCAGGTGCAGGTTCCTACTGAACATCAGAGAAATGTCACGGCAGAGCAAGCTATGTATTTTGTGGAAATCTATGGACGTTTAAGAAGAAAGAACGGTACATACACATAGATGAAGACAGAGAGGTCCCGACCTCGGTTCGATCAATCTGAACACTCTTCTCGAAAGAGAACCGTTGTGTTATATGTTTTTTCGCGGTCGTGGGAGTCGTGAAGATACAGTGAAGCATCGTGGGTCAGGGTTCGTTGATGAGCTCCGACCTCGTGTAGCATATCAAAATTCTATCAACAGATACATATGATCATATTGATGACGGTGGAAAAGAGTCGCTGCCTGATATGTATTGAGGTTCAATATTGAGAGCCCGGAGATTCCACCGGGCTGCGCGTCTCCTGCCGGGACGCAAGAATACTCGCCTGAGTTGCTTGGTACATGCACTACCTAGAACTCTCAACCAGTGACCATGCATGTCCCTTTGGAATACTGTACCATATATGCAATACGGTAAAGTCGGCGTACGTATAGATTTGTCCACGAGGCTTAAATTCGTGAAAGCAGGACATACAAGTGGAAGCAACCAAATCTCAACATCCACTAATCATGGGAAGATGGTGATGAACAGTGGACTTCGAATTCGAGGAACCTGTCGCCCAAAAGTCCTCTTCGGAAACTGCTACTGAACCTATTATGGACAACTCTCCTTCTTACTTTTATGTATTATCATGATTATTATTATTATGATCCTTATTATCGACATTATAATCCGTGCAAAAAAGTGTATATACATTATTCTGATGTGGAGCGAGGAGGTGAAAGCAGCCAGAGGAAGACACATGGGAGCTGTCTGGAATTCTAGGAGACTCCTTAGAGGGTGTCCTACCATCGGTTGCGATTGACTTGACTGTTTTTCAGAGCTGTCAAAATTATTTTGTCAATTCGATGATCTGATGATCAGAGCAACAGACAGTCCAACAGATTTCTAGTTCACTCTCGAGTCAATTTTCATTAGCGGTAAAAATTATCCTGGGGAAGAGAAGTTACCAAATGCGCGTCAATGGGTTCAAAAACTCCGACAGAACTCTCGTCAGTCCATCCAGCAGCGGAATGAGAAAAATCTGCGTTTGTGTGTTTTGTGCTCTCACGCTGACAGGCAGACACAGCGGGTTTCATCGATGAGAACTTGATCCGCGTAAACATTAGAAATTCGATGCGATTCCAAGCGGAAGTCTTCAAAACCCTGATCTCGTTCGTCGATCGAAGATTAAGAGGAACTCGCTGAGAAAGAAATGATAGAGACGAATCTATATGGGGAAAGAGGAGTAGTTATTCAATTCATCTATGGATACTCGCTATCGACGTTATTTTTATAATGTTCTGTGCCATTATTATACATTGAAATCTTTCCTCTAATCATTATTATCCTTTAACAAGATCAGAATCACCACAGCATAGAAAGAACACCACCACTGAGGGTCGATTAACCCGAAATTTCCTTCGTTTCGTTCACGATGTCGCTTCGTTGAAAATCAAAAGTCTCCTCCATCACGAACAGCGAGCGTGAGTGGAGAATGTGACTGAGGCAGAACGATGAATGGCGGTAACAGCCTGGGGTTGGATCAGGAAGGCTGATCGAGAAATCGGTTTGCAAACTCGGAATACTAGGGAAACCGACGGGTATTCCTCGGTCACGCGTAACTGTTAGTCACCAACGGAATATCGGTGATCTCAATGGGATCTGAGGTGAATAAAGTTCGACTCTGTGCAGGGGTCGACGTGTCGACGGATATCACACCTTGGCCCCTACAGAATGTCGCTGATATAGAAGGAGTGGGTGACTAATTTGTCATGAGTGTGAAGCGGGAAACAAACAACAAAACAAATAAATGAACGAATGGGATAATAAACCACATGTTTTCTCGTAATAAGAATCGTTCCCTTAATTCGTCTTCGGACGCCAACCAACTTCCCGCGGCTCCGGCTGAGAAGCTCAAGTTATGGCATGACGAGAAAATTCGACGTTTACCCTCCGCTCCCTTCCTCTGGAGCGCTACGGCCCAGTTCCAGAAGTGAAATGTCGAAATAACCCGAGCAAGTATGAGGAAAGCCAATCCCTGAACTTCCTCGTGAGTCGTAATATAATTCTTCGTCAAGCACTGAGAGTCCAATCGCTCATACATATCTGATTGGCTTGGATGTTGGAGAGATCCTCAATTTTGTTGTAGCAGGTATTGCGTTCCAGAAACTTTCATCCTCCACAACCCTCCTCGTGATCTTGTACGGAGAAAAGATTGATCCGTGCAGCAAATCCATCGTCAGGGTGATGATTTCTCTAATATCCGTCTCATAGGATCGTTCCTTGAGTGTCCCAATTTATCTCTGTTGAGGATATTGAATGGTATGGCATGGTCTTCATTGACCAACATATGGTACAGGGTGCTCATGGTACATGTATCACCAATATTCCTTTCAAATCAGGAGGTTTGCAGCAGATCATTGGTCTCCTTTTTCCAGTTTCCTAGGATTTGTTTCGATCATAAGACGATTGAGGGGTCTCTCATTCCCTCCTGGAGACCCAGTCTGCCAAGGGGAGGTAACGACCTCAAGGTGGGATCCGGGGTACTTTCCTACGGACTTTTTAGGAAATCTTCCATCAAAGTTCCTCTGCCACCTCCTTGATTCTTTAACAGCAGTTTTCATCTTGAATTTCTCAGGAATCGGTAATGGAGCCACAAACACCACAGATGAATCAAATTCAAGAAAGCGTCGCCTCTTCTGTTCCCGCAGAGTCGGGATTTCATGCCGAGCAGTGGTGATGCCCCGGTTCTTTCGAACTCTCGGCAGGCGTTTTGCCGCATGCAAACGAAGCTTTTGAACGTTCAAACCCTATGTCACGAACGAGGTTGTCAAACCTTGCCATCCTTTCCAGAAGGCGCTCTATCTGATCCGCCGATGCAGTGCTCCTTCCGGCGACGCAGGAGATAGGCCTTCGAGGCCACATCGAGGCGAAATGAGGAAGTCCTACGCAATCATGGCGGACGAGATGGCTGAGCCGATGCGGCCGGTGCTTTCTTGGGGTTCTTACGTGTAGACAAATTTAAAGTTGAGGCTATCTCGGATGGAATGCTGAGGCTACCAAAGCGCACCGTGATCGACTTTGACAAAAGGCGTTGCGAAATCCTACGACGGTGCCACCGTTGTCCCAGAGGGAGCGTTAGATGCTCAGTATCCGGACCTCGTTGGCGGCTTTCCCCCCACGTGATTTCTGCCCCGTGATTTCTGACGTCGCTTATACGTCGGAGGGGAAATCGTCGGGCTTTTCGCAGTCCGACGACCTCGATCAATGCCGTAGCGTCGTCGAAATGAGCTTCTTCGAAGCTTCTGAACGTTGCAGGGCAGAACTGAACCAAAACTCAACTTGAGGTGGTCAGTGTTCAGAAACCAAGAGAGGTTTGAGACAGCGGTCAGAGCCACACAGTCAAAGATTATAGTTTGAATGCTGATAAGAAAAGCGTTCTGCTGCTCTGCCCGAGGGACGGCTACCAACAGCATTATCTAGATGGTACACAAGAGCCGAATCCTCCGTGCTCAAACGATATATCTCTCAGACAGAGGCAAATAATCATATTCAGCGCAAATGTTCAATGAAGCTGCCCCCGTTGCCGATGCGACCATTCCGGATCGAAACAAGGCAGCGCTTTCGAGGTGGATATGATGAGTATGAGAAGAAGCGAACGATCGGTCGAGGGAAGCGCGCGCAACTATTCTTCTGTACCGGAAAGGATGATTTCCAAGGGATGCCGTCCCACGGAGGTCGACGAGATCGACATCAGACATCTGGTCAATTTTAAGCTTTTCAATCCAACTGGAGTTGAAGTTCAAGAGACAATGTCCAAGGACCCGGTCCCAAGCGAAGTGTTGGAGAGCCCTCTTCACGGCTGTGGGGGAGCCGACTTCAAGAGATTACACACTTCCCTTGTTCGTACGACAGGCAAGATTCCTCTTCCTCGTACATTATCGGGTGTTTGTGCCCTCGTCCCTTTGGCCCACCGTCTTGAAGGAACACCATCGACTCTCGTCAAATCGTGCGCGCATTGCCATCAGCGTGCCGTGCTCCTGACTCAAGTCCTTCTTGCTCCGTAGCCATATCCGGGAAAGCCGTCGGTCCGTCTCCACTTGGATTGCGCGGGCCCACGAAAAGGCCGCTCGTACCGCGTCATAGTGGACGCCTTCACAAAAAACGTAGACACTACGTGCATGTATCCGACATAAAGCGGTTCGCTCGTCGACTATTCAAGAATGTGTTTTAGCCTGCTCGGTCCCCCGAAGCCGACGAAGGCGGTCAGTTCACAGCTGCCATCGTTCGCGGGGGTCCTCCTGGTGGGAGCATGACGGAGAGGTGCGATTTGCCTGCGCGCATCCGCAGTCAAACTCACCGTATAGCTTCTGCGGTCCGGCGGTCCGCTCGACGATATCATGAAAAAGACGTGGGACGCAATCCTCATCTACCGATGACTTTCCGGTCACAACAGTCGGTGTCTCAGGACCGACCGCTTCCGGCTTGAGTTGGTTCGCATGACGAATCCACTCCGCACCTTCAACTCCGACTCGATACCCAACTTTGCTGATGCGGTACAGGAGAAAACCGGCTGTCCACTCCGATCGCCCGGCGTTGCGGAAGACCTTAACGAAACCGGAGCTCCCTCCATTGTAGTTCCTTTCCCCGACTCCGGCCGAGCATCGGAGTGAAACTTGTCCTTCTCTCGTGAGACCCCTGTGTCCGTCCTAGGAGCGGCCGTCCTAGGAAATCCTCCGTGGGACTATTCATGCGACCCCGGCGTACTCCGGATGGCAAGCAATCCGGCAGCGAGCGCCTCGGCATTCCTCCTCCCCTCTGAGCGAAATGTCTTCGAAAGTTGTTTGAAAATATCGACGAATTTCTCTGCTTGGACCATTCGACTGTGGATGGAAAGGAAGCGAGTTTACGAGTCTGACTCCCGCATTCTCACAGGAATTCATGAGCCGCGCCGACTTGAACTGCGATCCGTTATCGGTATGCTCCGGAAATCGTGTGAGAATATGACTATGTTGCCTTCTGGAACTCGATGTTATTCCGAGATGACTTGGAAGGAGACTCTTCGATTCTCCCTTGGAGACTCGCTTTTTCGGATTCCGAAGAATAGCTCGACATCATCCGCGCATACTAGGGAATCAACACCAATAACGGAAGGGATGGTTCCCGGTCTTGGCTGTAGATTGAGAAGGTTGAAGGTTCAATATGGCCGCTGTGGAACGCGGAGCACGACCAAGGATTTTCCCAAGAGCGAGAACTCGTCGCAAACGACTGGTCGGGCTGAAGTTTCGGTTGGTTAGTTCGGCTTCGCGCCATTCAGCGATGCGGGCGCATTCGCGGAGGGCTTCCGCAGCTTGGTATCTATCCTGTGGGGGGCGAGCAGGAACCTTGGTATGCACAACGTGCGAAGGATCCGTGGATCTTCGATACAGCCCGAAAGAGGGAGACCTCAAGGTGTTGGGAGGCGCCGATTCGACAAGGGTGACTTGCTCTGAGTTGTGATGGAAGGGCGTCATCAATCAGGTTCTCTCGACGCAGGTATTGTATGAACCCCCAAGACAATATTTCGCCACATCGTCAGAGAGCTGATCGAATGAGTCAGGATGATAGGAGGCTTCTCGAATCGGAGGACACGGTAGCATCGCTTGGTTAATAGACGGAAAAGCATCAGCCTAAGAGTTCGCCTCAAACTCCAGTTCATGGAGCGGGACTACAGTGAACCATCCTGGAGAAAAACCAAATCCACCCTCGGGGATGCCGGGTGCTCTGACAGCGTGTCAATCGATTGAGCTCGGACAGCGCAGGAACGATGGAGAGCTCGGTGACGACATTCCCTCGATGAACCAGAGGGATGGACGTAGCTTAGCTAGAGGAGGCAAAGTGTCTCTGATGCGGTTCGGTTTCTCTTCTTCATATCCCCCGAGGAGCCGTACTTTCTTTGGTTCGTCGAGTAGTCTGTGGTCGGCGGATAGGTGAGGAATTTTCCTCTTCCTCTGTTTGGTACTCTACACTCACAGCAGCGCGAGTGAATTCGTTGCGCTCAGATCGACCCGCGCTTGAATCGACCCCGCTCAAAATAAACTGCCCCTGAATCTACCTCGCTCAAATCGAGTGGCACCGTCTGACGGGCACGTGGGAGAGAACCGATCGTAACGTTGAAGAAGGGGATCGGCTTACCGCAACGTCATTAACTGGCCATCGTCACCGGTGGAGAAGTCTGGCCGATGAAGCTCACACGATCGACGGTCACAGAGACGGCTGTGCGCTGCTGCATCAATGAAGTCGCAAGTTGCGGGGATGGTTTTGCCATTCGTTGGAGCCGGAACTGTAGCCATGGCGTGTTATCACAGCGAAATCATGTGGTACGGCGGCAGAGATGGCAAACCTCTGCGTCGCAGATGATGAGAAGACAAACGCATTGTTGTCCAGAGCACATTCCCCGAAACGTCGAGGGCACGTCGGACTTCGAGAGGGAAATTCCAGAGGAGCCAGGGAAGACTCTCACATCGATATTACGGAGGCCGAAACCAGCGACCATCGGGTTTCCTTGGTCGGATGAATTCCACGGGTTGCATGGCTGACCCTCGAGGAATTCGTTCGTAAGCAAAATGAGGGAGGAGTGAGCAGAATTTCCCCCCCATCATGCCTAGATAGCGGTTGCCCGTTCGGTGCGAAGAGCGGGAAACGAGAACAGAGTGACCCTCCGAAACAAGCGATCGAGCTGATTGGCAGATTGTGTGGCCTGCTACGCAGCTACTGTTACGGAATCTACGCCTGGCTGACCAGAAAGACACCAGGGGCTGTGGTATTGCTGCCTGGAGAATCCGCGGCTCTGACGAAGCGTTCTGCAGAAATCGAGACCTCTCGATGGACCGTGTATCCGACACGGGAGTTGCGATGTGACTGACTTGGCGCTGCCGGTCGCCACCGGCCAGGCAGACGCTCGAAGCCTGAGAACACCATGCGCCAGAACCCCGGGCTCTCCCAACACTCTTCAGAGCCGAACCGTGGCTCGAGTAAAAAGCTCGATTGTTCTACCGCCGTGGCTCGGCCCTGGGGAGGTCATCACCCTACGATTATCTGGCAACTCTTCCGAAGAGCAATGAGTATCACTCGTCAGAGTCGCCCAACGTCCAGGGACTCAGGAAGGAAAAGGATGGAGCGATTGATACTGATTTCATTCTCGAGTTTTATTTTAGTCATAAGCGGAGGATGAGGCTCGAGAAGACGATGAGAACTTGATGAAGAATCATCGTTTTCTTATACAAGCAAGGCTTCAAGGACAAAACAGTGTCCATATTTTTTCAGCTCCTTTGGGAACGGGTTTTGCTTTCCGGAAGCCGAAGAAATGAAGATACGAGCAGTATCCTTGCACTTGAGGAGCGAACCCGTAATCGTTTCATCATTTCTCGAATGAGTCGTCTGAGGGCAACCTGCTCTCGACCTCTGCAATGATGAGTTCACCGCTGGAATGAGATGAATATCGTGAGTTTCGAAGTACATCAAACATCGACGGCAGAGGCCAATCTCTCAAAGCACCGCGATCGGGCTCCGATGGATCAGCGGGCTTGAAACTCCTGGTACTCACTTCGCCACAAGAATGCGATTTGCTTCAAGAACGAACCTGTCCCATGTCCGTTCCCATCAGCGAAAGGCACATGACGGCCACATCAACGCTCTCGGCTTGCAGTGGGAACATCCCGTATGTTGCATTCTTGGACGTGTTCGTTGGTAGCAACAAGATCGAAAGAATGCACCTTGGAGAGGAGTTGATACTGTTAACTTTTCCGGAAGGAGAACGATGTCTCCTCGACATGAAGCGAGGCGCTGATGAGATCTCTGAGGCTTTCAGGGTCAGGGCTGGCATCCCCAATCTCTTACTCGTGGAGTCGATGATTCACTAACCGTGTAGCCGAGCGGCTTGAGAGTGACGGCCAATTTAGCCTCTCCACAGCCGAGGTCGGCGATTTTGGTGGTTGGAGGGAACGACTCCTGGATGACAGAAATTATCTTGTCGAGCGGGTTCAACAGCCATTTTGCCACCTAGAAGAGTCGCGGAGAAATTCTTAGGATGTCATGGAATGGCTATGTTTACAGCCCAATCTTTTCTATTGGGAATCGGAAGAGTTCATTAGCAGTGAATGTCGTCGAAAACCATGAAGGCAAACCTGATTGACGATAATCCCTCGTGGTAGACATCGAAATTTTTCCGGTCCTCGCAGAATAGTTCCGCCGCCTTCTCACTTTGAGTTGTGTACAACATCTCATTGATGATGCGGAATTGCGCAACGCGCATTTTTTTGCAAGGCCTTGTTCACATGTACGGGGGGGACCGAACGGGGATAGATTCCCACGACGTCGATTTCTTCATCTTCGTCTTCTTCCTCCTCTTTTGATTGGGAGTCTGGGTCTTCTCCATCGGAGCTTTCACGGCGGAGCCCAGTGTGGATTCCAATGAATCGCCTGTATTGCTCCTGTTTCTATGCCGGTCAATCTCCTCCTTGACACGACGTCGGTTGGTCTTCCGCTTCACAAAACGTCGTCCTCTCGGCGAGCTGTCGCCGTCCTCCATCGCGGTTTTCGAAGACGGTGACCTCCCTTTGGACGGTCGTTCTGGAGTATCCATGATTTCGTCATACGAGACCGGAGAATCCATTTTGTTGAAGCACTCAGTGTTCTCACCGAAACAGTATTTCGCACAGCTTATTGCCGCGCTCGAATATGGTGGCAATCGTGAGAAACGGCGTTCTCAGCTAGATTCTGTCGTGGATGGTCGGAAGGGCTAATCACCAGCGTTTTTCGTAAAGCTTTCGCGATATTTTTCATCGAGTCGGACTCTTCCTTGGACTTTAACCTTCGCGTTCCTCCGATTCCGTTTCCTTTCGCGCCTCTTTCCTTTTCCGGTTGACATGCTGCCTGAAATTCCCCATTTTCACTTCAGCGCGTGATCCTCGTCAGTTGAGCACAATTCCTGAGAAAGCTTGGGCACGCTCTCGCCAGCCAGCTGCTGGTCCGAGATTGCGTAGCGAGCAGGCGCCAATGTTTTCCATTCTCATTTCCGATCCTTAAAACGCGGACAGGCTCCGAAAATCGATTCAAGCGTTCACTGGTTTCGCGCGAAATCCCAGGCCAGCAGACCATTCATTTTCGAGAGGGTTGACTCGCCGAGAGGGTGACAAGTTTCCGATGGCAATTATGAGACCTCAAATGGGGTGTGTAACATCCCAGAATTGTGCTTCAACGGTGGCTAAACCCGCGCATTCGGAAGATCATCGTCATCACCGTAACCGACGCGCCGACGCGACGACATCATCATCGATCGGTAGACTCGTGGTGATGATGACGACGATGATCCCTGCTGGGAAGACGCTAAACATGCGATGCCCGATAGTTTTTTCACCTTTGTCGGGGGGAGGGTGCGAGATTACGGACCCTGAAGAGGCTGTATACTGTAATTTCTGTAGCTCTCGACATTTCGAAAAATAGTTGTCATATAACCCTTTGACGGCAGGTCTACCGGTTTTGTGGAAAAAAAAATCGAAAAACGGACGACGATACAGCACCGCTCCTCACATCGATTTTCATCGGGCGACACACAGGGTGGCCCCCCCCCCCCCAACTAGAGATTCTTCTTATCTGCTTTTGGAAACCATTTTCGGCCGAACCGTAGACAATCCCAGAAATAAGGAGTACCAGGAAGCTGGGACACAGCGCTTCATTCCCTCTATTTTACTCGCAACTCGGTCGAAATCGGCGAAGACGCCCTGTGATCCCAGGTTGCTGAGGAATCTCGAGTCGACGCTTCCACACTGACCATCCGTCGGAAAACTCACATTTTGAACCCGAATAAACACGACACAGCTTGGATGCATCTCTCCAATTTGTTCCCCGTTCTAGATAAACCTGGGTTACAAAAAAGTGGAACTGCATTACCGCGACCGCACGACTGAGGAAGCGGATAGAAGTTGTCGATTCCCATCCCATGCTTTTTTCATGAACGCGTCCCATGGTTTGTTGTGACAGTAGAAGTCGCTGGAAAGTCAGCTCCTCGTAGCTCGATTGTTCATCTATTCGTTAGTGATTGATACGCAGCTGATCACGAGCCCCATCGGGGGTCCTCTCCACAGGAGCGCTTATTTACGGAAGGGTATCAAGAACTTGATGTACATCGCACATCGCGGAAGCAATGATTCCCGCTTAGCGGCGTGCTATTCTAATCAGCCAGGAGAGTCCCGATGAAAGCGGTGCGTCGACGAGTTCATGCCAAGAGGAGTCAAAGCATGCTCAAGTCAGAAAAAAGATTCTCATCCAGCGAAAGTTTCCATGAATATCTCGTTCCTTTCTGTCCTAGCAATGGTTCAATTTGTCTAATTTCTCCCAACCCCAGGAATTGTTTCACGGCCGAAAATGTGACATTTGCTCTCCGGAGTCTGGTCATGCTTGAGTGGATGATCTTGAGCGCTAGCAGAATTATTCGTACAGTCCCCACCTCTGATTGGGAGAGATAGAAAATTCCCTTCTCTGGATGGAAAAAGCAGCCTGGAGTGTTCCTTATATTAGGAAGCGGTCAATTTCGAGAGTACTATTCTTTCGGGCGATTGATCTGATCTTCCTCAATCAGAGTCCAGTGACCACTTTCCGTGATTCCGATTTCATGCTCCACATCACTCGGAGTACGAGCTTGGAAGATCTCCCCTCCTTCCTATTCGCCCCTCGTAAGATCATCCGCGTCAATTCCGGAAACCACCGAAGCCCGAGGGCCGAGTTGGAGGATTCTCCCACTCCTGACCCTGCTCTCTTCCATTCAACGTCCCTGAAGCCGCCAAGTGTTTACCATGTGCATAACAGTTTTGGAGGTGGAGCGGTTTCGCTCCTATTTCTTCGGCTATGAGCTTTCGCAGCTTCAGCATTGCGGAAGCTGAATCTCCGGTCAAGCCATGAATGTCTCGGAAAATCTAGATCGTGGGCCTCCAGTATGTCGAGTTGTCGAAGCTCGAGGGAAAAGAGCGGGTGCGACAAGGCCCGGGTCGAAATGGGAAGCACCCCATTGCCTGTGGTTGGCTGTCATTCTCACTGCGTCACGCATTGAATCTCGTTTTTCGTGCGAAGCGAGATGCTTCTTAACGGCTGTGACGCTGCCGTTGCCTTGTGTTTCTTGCTGAATATGAATGGATCCGCTGTTTCCTTCCAAACTAGGCAGAGACAGCGCACATTTACACGGCAACTCGACATGATTTCGGAAGTGGTTCAAAGCAAGCAACAGTTGCTTGGCATAAACCGATCAAAACGGTGAAAGCTTCAGTATCATCGCAAGTGCAAGTGCCCGGCACCGACCAGGTTCGAACGTTGCGGCCTCACATCACCGCTAACCCCGTGGTCCTCGTTCCATCGCAACCAGCGATGACAAACTTGCCCCAATCGAGCCGGTCAGCCATTTTATTGATCCACGCCGGTGGATACATCGCAGACGTGTGCGACACCCACGTGGCCAGCTCCTTTGAAGACACGGAGGGTACGAGATCGTCTCGAAGAAGATCGAGGAGCATTCCCAATCGCGGGTCAACGCATATCAAGTCGTTTTAAACTCATCAGCGAGAAACAGTCCGATCGCAGCCTTGACGAATTCATGTTGGATTTGAAGGGCAGGCTTGCGAATTCGGTTCCTGTGAGTCATGTGCAGAATAACTCATATCAACCGCATTCATGAATGGAAGTTTCCGACAGAAAGGTACGGCCTCATCTCTATCAACGATTCGGAAGATCCCGATCCGTATGACAGTCAGAATCGCGAAGGAGCCCGGAATGCACACATGGTTGTTTCTCACACCCCAGAAGCAGATGCCGGGCATCATCCGCGAAACGTTTGAGTGCCAGCAAGAAGGCCACTTCTCCAACGTTCGCAAAAAGTTTAACCAGATTCAGGAACTTCAGGCCTCAGTGAACGATGAGACAGACGCTCAGTTATTCTGCGACGCATGTCTCTGTCTTTCTTGAACCCACCAGCGCTGATGCAAACGAAGAAGAGGATCGTGTCTCACTCAAATTATTCTATCGAAGTCCACGGAATCTGCAAACTTCGACATGAAACGTCGCCCTGACACATGCTCAGGGTCTTAGTTATCGAGACGTCGGCATCGCCAATCCTCGGGTTACCGGTTTGGACCGAGGTACGGGTGATCAAGAGATGCCAGGAGATCAAGATGCAGATGAACAACAGCACGCCCGTTTCTTCGAAAGTAATCATACAGGATTTCCGGAATGTTTTTGACAACATAAAACTCGTATGCTTCGACGCAGCTCAAGAGATCCACCTTCCTGAACATCCCTCGACTGAGGAGTTCCCCCCAGGCGGATCTCCATGCGGCATAACAGGCAATAACTAGACATGTATTTGCATATTACGGCTCACGGAAGCATTTCCGCATTACGGCGTTATGGAAATGTTCTTTCGTAATTCCATATTACGGGAGATCATCCCGCCCAGATGTCCTTGATGCAGCGATACTGTTTGTGTTCCCCATGACAACCCGTGGGTACCGGATAACGGATGCCCGAATATCTAAGCGGAGTTATTTGAATTGATTCCTGCATGAAGCATCATCTATGTATCATCATATCTATAATCCGTATTACGGGTTTCATTTTCCGAAACACCGTTTATACAGCGAAATTCCGTAATCCGTTATACGGGAATACATGTCTAGGCATAACGAATGATGCAGGAACAGGTCGACGAAATAATAGCGCGGGGCGCAATCGAGCGCACCACGAAAACGATCAAGTATGTCGTTCCGGTCGTAACAGTACTCAAAGCCGACGGTTTGATAAGACTATGCAACAGTCCCAGATTCATAATACACACATCAACGCATGAAGTTCCCCCTCCCAAAGGCCGAACAATGTTCGCGAAGCTTTACGGAGCGCGGTTTTTCACCGTTGTTGATGCCGAGACCGCCTTCTGCCAGCTCCCCATGGACGAGCAGTCAAGCGACCCAGGCACAATAGTGTCATGAAGCTGGAGGAAGCCACACTCGGTCGGGGGTACTCCAAAGACGACCGCATCTGGAATGGTAGCTAGATTCTGTTTTGGTCGCCAGAGGAGCAGCCAGCGGAGACCACATGTACGTCACATGCAAGCGCTTCTGTGCCCAAGACGTGTAGGGAGCGAGAGAAGGGAGAGACCCCACTAGAGGAGTAATGAAACGGCCAGAAAGGGAAGTCGAGAGTACAAGGAAGACACTTGCTCTCCGACCGCCATTCTTTCGCCGTCCTAACTTCCCGGCCGATCCAGCGTTCCACTCCCGCTCCCAGCTACGTCATATGGGTGAAAACACCTTCTTACTCCGGGAGCTGTAGTCCGTTCATCCCTCAGACCCTAGGACCTCATTCAGGACGAGCTTTGACCGACAGCCGAAACCTCATTACAGTATCGAGGTCCGAAGCTCCTGTGACTGTTAGGGCGTGGATCTGCACCCGGTTTCCCCCACTCAGTCCTCGGGGAATCCAAGAAGGTCCTGGACCTGACGGAGTCCCCATGGAGGCTGTCAAGGTTCTTCGCTCCCACCAATCGCGCGGTTTCCACGGAAATGATGAACAAGATATTCAGGGCAGGTATCTGGCCTCAGAGCTGGAAGGAGGCCGGCGGAAGGAGTCCGCAAACACGGGGCACGGCCCCTCGGCAGTCCGAACCGCAGACTGGCAATCGAACTCGAGGGCAGAGAAACTCTGTTACCGAATCAGTTCGGTTTCCGGACAGGACGAACCACCTCAGTGGCCGTGAGGAAAGTCCTCGAGGCGGCGAACAGGCAAAGAGAAGTGGACACCCGGCGCCGTCCACATTGCCTACTCATCCTTTGGATGTGAGGAACGCTTCACACACCATCAGTTGGGACGCAGTCAATGGCGCTTCCTAACGCTGCGGAGATATCCCCATACCCTGAGACGAGTTCTGAGTTCGTACCTACGGGACCGCAGCAACATCTTCGAAGGACAGGACGTCGCAAGTCCTACGCGGGCGAGCCGCAGACCTCAATCTTGGGGTGGAACATAGCTAGAGCTGGGAGTTTGGCGCGGCATTCACGGTCAGGCCACGGCCATGAACTCTGTGCGCACGTGCGTGAGCTCCGCAATTTCTCCGCAGAATGCACAGATTCTTGAATATCTCCCAGCAGTCAGATCGACTCACGAGGTAAAACCTCGCATTCGGGAAGCTTCCTGAGCTCTTCGCTGCCAGCTATCACAGTAACTCAACATCTCACGGTATCAGTCATTCGACGTGAGTGTAGAAAATGTAATATCAGCGGAGAATTTCGAATTACTCTTTTTGCATTCAATCTCCGATATCGTCGTGCCGGTTCCGCAACCCCCGATAGCGGAATACTTCAGAGCCTGGCTCCCCTTCTCTCGTCCTGTAGGTCGAAAGTCGGAAGCCACAACGCCTCGCAGGACTCACGGAGGCCGTGAATTCCCCCGCGCCAAACTCCCAGCCCTAAACATAGAGTACGACGGCGTTCTCAGAACTCGGCTACCTCCGAACTCCGCCACCTTGGCCTACGCCGACGATCTGGCCCTGCTGATCCGAGCCAGATACCAACCTCTTGCAGAGGTATGCGAATGAGAGTCTCGCTTCCATCTCATTTTGAATGTCGGATATGGCCCTGCGCATGGCGCCACAATAGTCGTTGACCATCTTTCTCAACTGACGCAAGCCCCCGCCCGCCTTTCTTCATCGATATCAGACTCGACGGAAAACAAATTGCGGTGACCAGCACGGCCTCGCCGCTGCGTCCCGAACATCGAGGAGTGGATCAGCAGGAGGCACGGCTCTCTTACATACCACGTGTCCTCGTCGCATATCTGGCCCGGATCGAAACGCTTCCGTCATCGGCTATCTCCCCTGGCTCAGGGGCGGAAGACACAGCGCGACACGCACTCGAGGATGAACCGGGAACAGATTTTCATCAGCCTGGAGTATCGCCGGATTCCGACTCCTGGTTCGCAGCCGGTGGACGGGCCGACGCGTCGACACGACGCTGGTGAGCTTCATGCTCAAGGGACGTGAGGAGTGGCGAGCAGCGCGGTGGCTTTGGATTGGGTCACTTCAGCTTTGGCCGCCCGCCCTCGAGAAGCGTAGTCGAATAGATCCATCTTCGTAGACAATCAGGTCCAAAGACGGAGACCCTGTCTGTGGCCCGACTGAGGGTCCGCCCCACCAGAATATGCATCTAACAGAAGTGTGCCCACGGTCACGAAAATATTGACTTCTTCGAGGAGCACTCTCTTGAGCGAATCCCCGATCAGAACCCGCGACCAGGACCTCCCGTCTTCGCCCAGATTCTGGAATTCATGGGACTGGGTGGGTTTCATTTGCGTTTGACGGAAATGTAACACGCCGTGCAGGTGATCTACTCCGGTGGTTCTCAAGCCTCCTGCCTTCCGTAGGGAGGAAGATGATGCGCACCACACCATACTTGCGTGTTCCGCACTTGGGCACACAGAGAACAGGCTTACAGGGCGGCTCCGTGCCGGACCTCGTAGAGCGGATGATGACCTCCGAAAACGAATGGAACAGGATCAGCCGGAAGGTCGCCTGCATCCTTAAAAAGGAAGCCCTTCTTCGACTCATGTCGACGCCTCAGTGGCAACTGCCTCCCCCAGCTCCCCGATACAGTTGGGCCCCAGCACGGTGGAGAGCATGTAGAAAAAAAAAAGAAGCTGAAATCTTGAAGGGCGGAAATCGGTGAAGTTAGGCCTCCGCCGGCCCGGAAGCAATGTCAACGAATGGTGCCGTGGCAACAGTTATCCGGGGCAGTCCCCAGTCGGGGGCGGAAGGCGGAGATAGGTGGTGTTCTTTAGAGGAATCAGCTCAGTACCAGAGCAAATGGACGCGGGCTGGTCTCAGTCTGAAAAAGTCCTCGGGAGTCACACCTACTCCCAAGAAGAAAGCCTCCGGTTCTTATCACACCCCAGCGGGGCTCGACCCCCTGAGGCGACCTCGTTGGAGTCTCATTGCCTAGGTGTCTCAAAAATCCCCGCGAATCTTTGAGCTCGCTGTGATACGTTCTCTGTAAACCGGCCCGTAAGCTTGCACGGCCGGGATGGTCCTCTGCTACTGTCGCCCTCGAGCCAGATTGTGCGGTCCGCGGGGTGAGCCAAGTTGCCCACCCCTGACTTGGATTAACGAATATAGGCTGTTCATTCTTGAAGAAAGAAGGATCTCCTGACTACCTCAGACTCAAGTATGGTGAGATCAGTACCGGAAGCACCTCCATGTCCCCGGAAGTATGATAAGCTTCATCTCGAGAACCATCTCCTCAGAGGCCTCGAAAGGTATGGTCAGATCGACGCCGGAATCATCATCACCTGTCCTGGATTCTCAGACGTACAGACAATACTTGCCAGCCTGCTACGCTAACCGATCCCGTCTCCTTACCCGTGTTCTTCCTCAAGGGCCGCCACACAACAATGTGCCGGGGAGGTTTCACGTCGATCCGATCAATCTCGGAGGGAGGTTCATTGAGTACAACCAAGCGAACAGATCCTGGGGTTGTTGATAAATCCTCTCTATATATGAATCGGCTTCGTGTCGTGTGACGTTTTTCAGTTCCTCCGCACTTCTTCTGGAATACATGGGGGTGAATCCGGGACCATCTGGCAATACTTTTCTGAGTCTGGAGGGGGTGATTCCGAGGCCAATCTGACCATTACTTCCCGAGCCTGGAGGGGTGACCCCGGGACCAATCTGACCAGTACTTTCCAAGTCTGGAGGGGTGATTCTGGGACCAACTCGACCATTACAAGACTGGAGGGGTGATTACAGGACCATCTGACCATCACTTTCCAAGTACTGGAGGGGTGATTCCGAGAACCATCTGACCATTACAAGACTGGAGCGGTGATTCCGAGACCAATCTGACCATTACTTTCCCAAGTCTGGAGGGGTTGATTCTGGGACCAATCTACCTTACTCTCCCAAGTCTGTAAGGGGTGATTCGAGACCAATCTGACCATTACTTTCCCAAGTCTGGAGGGGTGATTCTGGGACGAGTCTGACCTTACTCTCCCAAGTCTGGAGGGGTGATTCTGGGACCAATCTGACCTTACTCTCCAAGTCTGAAGGGGTGATTCCGAGACCAATCTGACCCTTCTTTCCAAGTCTGGAGGGGTGATTCTGGACCAATCTGACCTTACCTCTCCAAGTCTGAAGGGGTTGATTCCGAGACCAATCTGACCATTACTTCCCCAAGTCTGGAGGGGTGATTCCGGTTTCCAATCTACCATTACTTTCCAAGTCTGTAGGGGTGATTCTGGGACCAATCTGACCTTACTCTCCCAAGTCTGAAGGGTGATTCCGAGACCAATCTGACCATTACTTCCCAAGTCTGGAGGGGTGATTCTGGGACCAATCTGACCTTACTCTCCCAAGTCTGAAGGGTGATTCCGAGACCAATCTGACCATTACTTTCCAAGTCTGGAGGGATTCTGGGACCAATCTGACCATTACTTTCCAAGTCTAGAGGGGTGATTCTGGGACCAATCTGACTTACTCTCCCAAGTCTGAAGGGTGATTCCGAGACCAATCTGACCATTACTTTCCAAGTCTAGAGGGGTGATTCTGGGACCAATCTGACCTTACTCTCCCAAGTCTGAAGGGGTGATTCCGAGACCAATCTGACCATTACTTTCCAAGTCTGGAGGGTGATTCTGGGACCAATCTGACCATTACTTTCCAAGTCTAGAGGGGTGATTCGGACCAATCTGACTTACTCTCCCAAGTCTGAAGGGGTGATTCCGAGACCAATCTGACCATTACTTTCCAAGTCTAGAGGGGTGATTCTGGGACCAATCTGACCTTACTCTCCCAAGTCTGAAGGGGTGATTCCGAGACCAATCTGACCATTACTTTCCAAGTCTAGAGGGGTGATTCTGGCACCAATCTGACTTACTCTCCCAAGTCTGAAGGGGTGATTCCGAGACCAATCTGACCATTACTTTCCAAGTCTGGAGGGGTGATTCTGGGACCAATCTTGACCTTACTCTCCCAAGTCTGGAGGGGTGATTCCGAGACCAATCTGACCATTACTTTCCAAGTCTAGAGGGGTGATTCTGGCACCAATCTGACCTTACTCTCCAAGTCTGGAGGGGGTGATTCCGGGACCAATCTGACCATTACTTTCCAAGTCTGGAGGGGTGATTCTGGGACCAAATCTGACCTTACTCTCCCAAGTCTGGAGGGGTGATTCCGAGACCAATCTGACCATTACTTTCCAAGTCTGGAGGGGTGATTCTGGGACCAATCTGACCTTACTCTCCCAAGTCTGAAGGGGTGATTCCGAGGACCAATCTGACCATTACTTTCCAAGTCTGGAGGGGTGATTCTGGGACCAATCTGACCTTACTCTCCCAAGTCTGGAAGGGGTGATTCCGAGACCAATCTGACCATTACTTTCCAAGTCTAGAGGGGTGATTCTGGCACCAATCTGACCTTACTCTCCCAAGTCTGAAGGGGTGATTCCGAGACCAATCTGACCATTACTTTCCAAGTCTGGAGGGGTGATTCTGGGACCAATCTGACCTTACTCTCCCAAGTCTGGAAGGGGTGATTCCGAGACCAATCTGACCATTACTTTCCAAGTCTGGAGGGGTGATTCTGGGACCAATCTGACCTACTCTCCCAAGTCTGAAGGGGTGATTCCGAGACCAATCTGACCATTACTTTCCAAGTCTGGAGGGGTGATTCTGGGACCATCTGGACCTTGCTCTCCCAAGTCTGGAGGGGTGATTCCGAGGACCAATCTGACCATTACTTTCCAAGTCTGAGGGTGATTCCGAGACCAATCTGACCTTACTCTCCCAAGTCTGAAGGGGTGATTCCGAGACCAATCTGACCATTACTTTCCAAGTCTGGAGGGGTGATTCTGGACCAATCGACCTTACTCTCCCAAGTCTGGAGGGGTGGATTCCGAGACCAATCTGACCATTACTTCCAAGTCGTGAGGGGGTGATTCTGGGACAAATCTGACCTTACTCTCCCAAGTCTGAAGGGGTGATCCGAGACCAATCTGACCATTACTTTCCAAGTCTAGAGGGGGTGATTCTGGGACCAATCTGACCTTACTCTCCCAAGTCTGAAGGGGTGATTCCGAGGACCAATCTGACCCATTACTTTCCAAGTCTAGAGGGGTGATTCTGGCCCAATCTGAGCCTTACTCTCCCAAGTCTGAAGGGGTGATTCCGAGACCAATCTGACCATTACTTCCAAGTCTGAGGGGTGATTCTGGGACCAATCTGACCTTACTCTCCCAAGTCTGGAGGGGTGATTCCGAGACCATCTGACCATTACTTTCCAAGTCTAGAGGGGTGATTCTGGGCACCAATCTGACCTTACTCTCCCAAGTCTGGAGGGGTGATTCCGGGACCAATCTGACCATTACTTTCCAAGTCTGGAGGGGTGATTCTGGGACCAATCTGACCTTACTCTCCCAAGTCTGGAGGGGTGATTCCGAGGACCAATCTGACCATTACTTTCCAAGTCTGGAGGGGTGATTCTGGGACCAATCTGACCTTACTCTCCCAAGTCTTGAAGGGGTGATTCCGGACCAATCTGACCATTACTTTCAAGTCTGGAGGGGTGATTCTGGGACCAATCTGACCATACTTTCCAAGTCTAGAGGGGTGATTCTGAGACCAATCTGACCATTACTCTCCCAAGTCTGAAGGGGTGATTCTGGGACCAATCTGACCATTACTTTCCAAGTCTAGAGGGGTGATTCTGGCACCAATCTGACCTTACTCTCCCAAGTCTGAAGGGGTGATTCCGAGACCAATCTGACCATTACTTTCCAAGTCTAGGAGGGGTGATTCTGGGACCAATCTGACCTTACTCTCCCAAGTCTGAAGGGGTGATTCCGAGACCAATCTGACCATTACTTTCCAAGTCTGGAGGGGTGATTCTGGGACCAATCTGACCTTACTCTCCCAAGTCTGAGGGGTGATTCCGAGACCAATCTGACCATTACTTTCCAAGTCTGGAGGGGTGATTCTGGGACCAATCTGACCTTACTCTCCCAAGTTCTGAAGGGGTGATTCCGAGACCAATCTGACCATTACTTTCCAAGTCTGGAGGGGTGATTCTGGGACCAATCTGACCTTACTCTCCCAAGTCTGAAGGGGTGATTCCGAGACCAATCTGACCATTACTTTCCAAGTCTGGAGGGGTGATTCTTGGACCAATCTGACCTTACTCTCCAAGTCTGGAGGGGGTGATTTCGAGACCAATCTGACCATTACTTCCAAGTCTGGAGGGGTGATTCTGGGACCAATCTACCTTACTCTCCCAGTCTGAAGGGGTGATTCCGAGGTCTGGAGGGGTGATTCCGGGACCAATCTGACCATTACTTTCCCAAGTCTGGAGGGGTGATTCCGAGACCAATCTGACCATTTTTCCAAGTCTGGAGGGGTGATTCCGGGACCAATCTGACCATTACTTTCCCCAAGTCTGGAGGGGATTCCGGACCAATCTGACCAATCTGACCCGAGACCAATCTGACCATTACTTTAGTCTGGAGGGGTGATTCCGGACCAATCTGACCATTACTTTCCAAGTCTGGAGGGGTGATTCCGGGACCAATCTGACCATTACTTTCCAAGTCTGGAGGGGTGATTCCGAGACCAATCTGACCATTACTTTCCAAGTCTGGAGGGGTGATTCCGGACCAATCTGACCATTACTTTCCAAGTCTGGAGGGGTGATTCCGGAGACCAATCTGACCATTACTTTCCAAGTCTGGAGGGGTGATTCCGGGACCAATCTGACCATTACTTTCCAAAGTCTGGAGGGGTGATTCCGAGACCAATCTGACCATTACTTTTTCCAAGTGGAGGGGTGATTCCGGGACCAATCTGACCATTCTTTCCAAGGGGACCAATCTGACCATTACTTTCCAAGTCTCTGGAGGGGTGATTCCGAGACCAATCTGACCATTACTTTTTCAAGTCTCTGGAGGGGTGATTCCGAGACCAATCTGACCATACTTTTTCCAAGTCTGGAGGGGTGATTCCGAGACCAATCTGCCATTACTTTTCAAGTCTGGAGGGGTGATTCCGGACCAATCTGACCATTACTTTCCCAAGTCTGGAGGGGTGATTCCGAGACCAATCTGACCATTACTTTTCAAGTCTGGAGGGGTGATTCCGGGACCAATCTGACCATTACTTTCCAAGTCTGGAGGGGTGATTCCGAGACCAATCTGACCATTACTTTCCAAGTCTGGAGGGGTGATTCCGGGACCAATCTGACCATACTTTCCAAGTCTGGAGGGGTGATTCCGAGACCAATCTGACCATTACTTTTCCAAGTCTGGAGGGGGGATTCCGGACCAATCTGACCATTACTTTCCCAAGTCTGGAGGGGTGATTCCGAGACCAATCTGACCATTACTTTCCAAGTCTGGAGGGGTGATTCCGGGACCAATCTGACCATTACTTTTCCAAGTCTGGAGGGGTGATTCCGAGACCAATCTGACCATTACTTTTCCAAGTCTGGAGGGGTGATTCCGGGACCAATCTGACCATTACTTTCCAAGTCTGGAGGGGGGTGATTCCGGGACCAATCTGACCATTACTTTCCAAGTCTGGAGGGGTGATTCCGGACCAATCTGACCATACTTTTTCCAAGTCTGGAGGGGTGATTCCGAGACCAATCTGACCATGACTTTCCAAGTCTGGAGGGGTTTCCGGACCCATCTGACCATTACTTTCCAACTCTGGAGGGGGATTTCCGGGACCAATCTGACCATTACTTTCCAAGTCTGGAGGGGTGATTCCGGGACCAATCTGACCATACTTTCCAAGTCTGGAGGGGTGATTCCGAGACCAATCCGGGACCAATCTGACCATTACTTTCCAAAGTCTGGAGGGGTGATTCCGGGACCAATCTGACATTACTTTCCAAGTCTGGAGGGGTGATTCCGGGACCAATCTGACCATTTCCAAGTCTTTGATTCCGGGACCAATCCATGGAGGGGGGATTTCCGGGACCAATCTGACCATTACTTTTTTTCCAAGTCTGGAGGGGTGATTCCGGGACCAATCTGACCATTACTTTTTTCCAAGTCTGGAGGGGTGATTCCGAGACCCATCTGACCATTACTTTCCAAGTCTGGAGGGGTGATTCCGGACCAATCTGACCATTACTTTTTCAAGTCTGGAGGGGTGATTCCGAGACCAATCTGACCATTACTTTCCAAGTCTGGAGGGGTGATTCCGGACCAATCTGACCATTACTTTCCAAGTCTGGAGGGGTGATTCCGACCAATCTGACCATTCTTTCCAAGTCTGGAGGGGGTGATTCCGGACCCAATCTGACCATTACTTTCCAAGTCTGGAGGGGTGATTCCGGGACCAATCTGACCATTACTTTCCAAGTCTGGAGGGGTGATTCCGGGACCATCTGACCATTACTTTCCAAGTCTGGAGGGGTGATTCCGGGACCAATCTGACCATTACTTTCCAAGTCTGGAGGGGTGATTCCGAGAATCTGACCATTACTTTTCCAAGTCTGGAGGGGTGATTCCGAGACCAATCTGACCATTTTTTTCCAAGTCTCTGGAGGGGGATGATTCCGGGACCAATCTGACCATTACTTCTTTCCAAGTCTGGAGGGGTGATTCCGAGACCAATCTGACCATTACTTTCCAAGTCTGGAGGGGTGATGATTCCGGGACCAATCTGACCATTACTTTTTCCAAGTCTGGAGGGGGGTGATTCCGAGACCAATCTGACCATTACTTTTCCAAGTCTGGAGGGGTGATTCCGGGACCAATCTGACCATTACTTTTCCAAGTCTGGAGGGGTGATTCCGAGACCAACCAATCTGACCATTACTTTCCAAGTCTGGAGGGGTGATTCCGGGACCAATCTGACCATTACTTTCCCAAGTCTGGAGGGGTGATTCCGAGACCAATCTGACCATTACTTTCCAAGTCTGGAGGGGTGATTCCGGGACCAATCTGACCATTACTTTCCAAGTCTGGAGGGGTGATTCCGAGACCAATCTGACCATTACTTTCCCAAGTCTGGAGGGGTGATTCCGAGACCAATCTGACCATACTTTCCAAGTCTGGAGGGGTGATTCCGAGAATCCAATCTGACCACCACCAATCTTTCCAAAGTCTGGGGTGATTCCGAGACCAATCTGACCATTACTTTTCCAAGTCTGGAGGGGTGATTCCGGACCAATCTGACCATTACTTTCCATCTGGAGGGGTGATTCCGGGACCAATCTGACCATCACTTTTCCAAGTCTGGAGGGGTGATTCCGAGACCAATCTGACCATTACTTTTTCAAGTCTGGAGGGGATTCCGGACCAATCTGACCATTACTTTCCCAAGTCTGGAGGGGTGATTCCGAGACCAATCTGACCATTACTTTCCAAGTCTGGAGGGGTGATTCCGGACCAATCTGACCATTACTTTCCAAGTCTGGAGGGGTGATTCCGAGACCAATCTGACCATTACTTCCCAAGTCTGGAGGGGGGGGTGATTCCGGACCAATCTGACCATTACTTTTTCCAAGTCTGGAGGGGGGATTCCGGACCAATCTGACCATACTTTTCCAAGTCTGGAGGGGTGATTCCGGGACCAATCTGACCATTACTTTCCAAGTCTGGAGGGGTGATTCCGAGACCAATCTGACCATTACTTTTCCAAGTCTGGAGGGTGATTCCGGGACCAATCTGACCATTACTTTTCCAAGTCTGGAGGGGTGATTCCGAGACCAATCTGACCATTACTTTTCAAGTCTGGAGGGGGATTCCGGGACCAATCTGACCATCTGACTTTCCCAAGTCTGGAGGGGTGATTCCGAGACCAATCTGACCATTACTTTCCAAGTCTGGAGGGGTGATTCCGGGACCAATCTGACCATTACTTTCCAAGTCTGGAGGGGTGATTCCGAGACCAATCTGACCATTACTTTTTTCAAGTCTGGAGGGGGATTCCGGGACCAATCTGACCATTACTTTTCCAAGTCTGGAGGGGTGATTCCGGGACCAATCTGACCATTACTTTCCAAGTCTGGAGGGGTGATTCCGGACCAATCTGACCATACTTTCCCAAGTCTGGAGGGGTGATTCCGGGACCAATCTGACCATTACTTTCCAAGTCTGGGGGGGGTGATTCCCATTACTTTTCCAAGTCTGGATCTGACCATTACTTTCTCATTTTCTTTTCTGGAGGGGTGATTCCGGACCACCATCTGACATTACTTTTCCAAGTCTGGAGGGGTGATTCCGAGACCAATCTGACCATCTTTTCCAGACCAATCTGATTCCGGACCATTACTTTTTCAAGTCTGGAGGGGTGATTCCGGGACCAATCTGACCATTACTTTCCAAGTCTGGAGGGGTGATTCCGAGACCAATCTGACCATTACTTTTCCAAGTCTGGAGGGGTGATTCCGAGGGACCAATCTGACCATTACTTTCCAAGTCTGGAGGGGTGATTCCGAGACCAATCTGACCATTACTTTTCCAAGTCTGGAGGGGTGATTCCGAGACCGAGGACCAATCTGACCATTACTTTCCAAGTCTGGAGGGGTGATTCCGGAGACCAATCTGACCATTACTTTTCCAAGTCTGGAGGGGTGATTCCGGGACCAATCTGACCATACTTTCCAAGTCTGGAGGGGTGATTCCGAGACCAATCTGACCATTACTTTTCCAAGTCTGGAGGGGTGATTCCGAGACCAATCTGACCATTACTGATTCCAAGGACTGGAGGGGTGAGAGACCAATCTGACCATTACTTTTCAAAGTCTGGAGGGGTGATTCCGAGACCAATCTGACCATTACTTTTCAAGTCTGGAGGGGTGATTCCGAGACCAATCTGACCATTACTTTCCAAGTCTGGAGGGGTGATTCCGGACCAATCTGACCATTACTTTCCCAAGTCTGGAGGGGTGATTCCGAGACCAATCTGACCATTACTTTTTCAAGTCTGGAGGGGTGATTCCGGGACCAATCTGACCATACTTTCCAAGTCTGGAGGGGTGATTCCGAGACCAATCTGACCATTACTTTTTCAAGTCTGGAGGGGTGATTCCGGGACCAATCTGACCATTTTTTCCAAGTCTGGAGGGGTGATTCCGAGACCAAATCTGACCATTACTTTCCAAGTCTGGAGGGGATTCCGGGACCATCTGACCCATTACTTTCCAAGTCTGGAGGGGTGATTCCGGACCAATCTGACCATTACTTTTCCCAAGTCTGGAGGGTGATTCCGAGAGACTGGAGGGGTGATTCCGAGACCTGACCATACCATTACTTTCCAGTCTGGAGGGGTGATTCCGGGACCAATCTGACCATTACTTTCAAGTCTGGAGGGGGGATGATTCCGAGACCAATCTGACCATTACTTTCCAAGTCTGGAGGGGTGATTCCGGACCAATCTGACCATTACTTTCCAACTCTGGAGGGGTGATTCCGGGACCAATCTGACCATTACTTTCCAAGTCTGGAGGGGTGATTCCGGGACCAATCTGACCATTACTTTCCAAGTCTGGAGGGGTGATTCCGAGACCAATCTGACCATTACTTTCCAAGTCTGGAGGGGTGATTCCGGGACCAATCTGACCATTACTTTCCAAGTCTGGAGGGTGATTCCGGGACCAATCTGATTCCTGAGACCAATCTGGAGGGGTGATTTTCTGACCATTACTTTTCCAAGTCTGGAGGGGTGATTCCGAGACCAATCTGACCATTACTTTCCAAGTCTGGAGGGGTGATTCCGGACCAATCTGACCATTACTTTCCAAGTCTGGAGGGGTGATTCCGAGACCAATCTGACCATTACTTTTCCAAGTCTGGAGGGGTGATTCCGGGACCAATCTGACCATTACTTTCCAAGTCTGGAGGGGGGTGATTCCGAGACCAATCTGACCATTACTTTCCAAGTCTGGAGGGGGATTCCGATCTGACGAGACCAATCTGACCATTACTTTTTTCCAAGTCTGGAGGGGTGATTCCGAGACCAACTTTTCCAAGTCTGGAGGGGTGATTCCGAGAGACCAATCTGACCATTACTTTCCAAGTCTGGAGGGGTGATTCCGGACCAATCTGACCATTACTTTCCAAGTCTGGAGGGGTGATTCCGGGACCAATCTGACCATTACTTTCCAAGTCTGGGGGGTGATTCCGAGACCAATCTGACCATTACTTTTTCCAAGTCTGGAGGGGTGATTCCGAGACCAATCTGACCATTACTTTCCCAAGTCTGGAGGGGTGATTCCGAGACCAATCTGACCATTACTTTCCAAGTCTGGAGGGGTGATTCCGAGACCAATGACCACCATACTTTCCCAAGTCTGGAGGGGGGTGATTCCGAGACCAATCTGACCATTACTTTTCAAAGTGGAGGGGGTGATTCCGGGACCAATCTGACCATTACTTTTTCAAGTCTGGAGGGGTGATTCCGAGACCAATCTGACCATTACTTTTTCAAGTCTGGAGGGGTGATTCCGGACCAATCTGACCATACTACCCAAGTCTGGAGGGGGGATTCCGAGACCAATCTGACCATTACTTTCCAAAGTCTGGAGGGGTGATTCCGGGACCAATCTGACCATTACTTTTCCAAGTCTGGGGGTGATTCCGGACCAATCTGACCATTACTTTTCAAGTCTGGAGGGGTGATTCCGAGACCAATCTGACCATTACTTTCCAACTCTGGAGGGGTGATTCCGGGACCAATCTGACCACTTTCCCAAGTCTGGAGGGGTGATTCCGAGACCACCAATCTGACCATTACTTTCCAAGTCTGGAGGGGTGATTCCGGGACCAATGACCATGACTTTTTCCAAAGTCTGGAGGGGTGATTCCGAGACCAATCTGACCATTACTTTCCAAGTCTGGAGGTGATGATTCCGGGACCCAATCTGACCATTACTTCCAAGTCTGGAGGGGTGATTCCGGACCAATCTGACCATTACTTTTCCAAGTCTGGAGGGGTGATTCCGGACCAATCTGACTTCCCAAGTCTGGAGGGGTGATTCCGAGACCAATCTGACCATTACTTTCCAAAGTCTGGAGGGGTGATTCCGAGACCAATCTGACCATTACTTTCCAAGTCTGGAGGGGTGATTCCGGGACCAATCTGACCATTACTTTCCAAGTCTGGAGGGGTGATTCCGAGACCAATCTGACCATTACTTTTTGGAAGGTGATCTGGAGGGGTGATTCCGGACCAATCTGGGGTGATTCCATTACTCTCCAACTCTGGAGGGGGATTCCGGAGACCAATCTGACCATTACTTTCCAAGTCTGGAGGGGTGATTCCGGACCAATCTGACCATTACTTTCCCAACTCTGGAGGGGTGATTCCGGACCAATCTGACCCATTACTTTTCCAAAAGTTGGAGGGGTGATTCCGAGACCAATCTGACCATTACTTTCCAAGTCTGGAGGGGTGATTCCGGACCAATCTGACCATTACTTTCCAAGTCTGGAGGGGTGATTCCGGGACCAATCTGACCATTACTTTTTCCAAGTCTGGGGGGTGATTCCGAGACCAATCTGACCATTACTTTTCAAGTCTGGAGGGGATTCCGAGACCTGATCTGACCATTTTTCCAAGTCTGGAGGGGTGATTCCGACCAATCTGACCATTACTTTCCAAGTCTGGAGGGATTCCGAGACCAATCTGACCATTACTTTCCAAGTCTGGAGGGGTGATTCCGGGACCAATCTGACCATTACTTTCCAAGTCTGGGGGGTGATTCCGAGACCAATCTGACCATTACTTTCCAAGTCTGGAGGGGTGATTCCGGGACCAATCTGACCATTACTTTTCCAAAGTCTGGAGGGGTGATTCCGAGACCAATCTGACCATTACTTTTCCAAGTCTGGAGGGGATTCCGAGACCAATCTGACCATTACTTTCCAAGTCTGGAGGGGTGATTCCGGGACCAATCTGCATACTTTTTCCAAGTCTGGAGGGGTGATTCCGAGACCAATCTGACCATTACTTTCCAAGTCTGGAGGGGGGATTTCCGGACCAATCTGACCATTACTTTCCAAGTCTGGAGGGGGGTGATTCCGAGACCAATCTGACCATTACTTTCCAAGTCTGGAGGGGTGATTCCGGACCAATCTGACCATACTTTCAAGTCTGGAGGGGTGATTCCGGACCAATTGACCATTACTTTCCACCAATGATTCCGGGATCTGACCATTACTTTCCAAGTCTGGAGGGGTGGGGTGATTCCGGGACCAATCTGACCATTTTTTCCAAGTCTGGAGGGGTGATTCCGAGACCAATCTGACCATTACTTTCCAAGTCTGGAGGGGTGATTCCCGAGACCAATCTGACCATACTACTTTCCAAGTCTGGAGGGGGATGATTCCGAGACCAATCTGACCATTACTTTCCAAGTCTGGAGGGGTGATTCCGGGACCAATCTGACCATTACTTTCCAAGTCTGGAGGGGGTGATTCCGAGACCAATCTGACCATTACTTTCCAAGTCTGGAGGGGGGATTCCGGAGACCAATCTGACCATACTTTCCAAGTCTGGAGGGGTGATTCCGAGACCAATCTGACCATTACTTTTTCAAGTCTGGAGGGGTGATTCCGGGACCAATCTGACCATTACTTTCCAAGTCTGGAGGGGTGATTCCGAGACCAATCTGACCATACTTTTCCAAGTCTGGAGGGGTGATTCCGAGACCAATCTGACCATTACTTTCCAAGTCTGGAGGGGTGATTCCGGGACCAATCTGACCATTACTTTTCCAAGTCTGGAGGGGTGATTCCCAATCTGGAGGGAGGGGTGATTCCGAGACCAATCTGACCATTACTTTCCCAAGTCTGGAGGGGTGATTCCGAGACCAATCTGACCATTACTTTCCAAGTCTGGAGGGGTGATTCCCGGACCAATCTGACCATTACTTTTTTTCCAAGTCTGGAGGGGTGATTCCGAGACCAATCTGACCATTACTTTTCCAAGTCTGGAGGGGTGATTCCGGACCAATCTGACCATTACTTTCCAAGTCTGGAGGGGTGATTCCGACCATTACTTTTTCCAGACCCGACCAATGACCATCTGACTTTTCCCAAGTCTGGAGGGGTGATTCCGGGACCAATCTGACCATTACTTTTCAAGTCTGGAGGGGTGATTCCGAGACCAATCTGACCATTACTTTTCCAAGTCTGGAGGGGTGGGGGGTCCGGACCAATCTGACCATTACTTTCCAAGTCTGGAGGAGGGGTGATTCCGAGACCAATCTGACCATTACTTTCCAAGTCTGGAGGGGTGATTCCGGGACCAATCTGACCATTACTTTCCCAAGTCTGGAGGGGTGATTCCGAGACCAATCTGACCATTACTTTCCAAGTCTGGAGGGGGATGATTCCCGGGACCAATCTGACCATACTTTCCAAGTCTGGAGGGGTGATTCCGAGACCAATCTGACCATTACTTTCCAAGTCTGGAGGGGTGATTCCGGGACCAATCTGACCATTACTTTCCAAGTCTGGAGGGGGGTGATTCCGAGACCAATCTGACCATTACTTTCCAAGTCTGGAGGGGTGATTCCGAGACCAATCTGACCATTACTTTCCAAGTCTGGGGGTGATTCCGAGACCAATCTGACCATTACTTTTTCAAGTCTGGAGGGGTGATTCCGGACCAATTTGACCTGGAGGGGTGATTACCAATCTGACCATTACTTTCAAGTCTGGAGGGGTGATTCCGAGACCAATCTGACCATTACTTTCCAAGTCTGGAGGGGTGATTCCGAGACCAATCTGACCATTACTTTCCAAGTCTGGAGGGGGGGTGATTCCGGACCAATCTGACCATTACTTTCCAAGTCTGGAGGGGTGATTCCGAGACCAATCTGACCATTACTTTCCAAGTCTCTGGGGGGATTCCGGGACCAATCTGACCATTACTTTCCAAGTCTGGAGGGGTGATTCCGAGACCAATGACCATTACTTTTTCCAAGTCTGGAGGGGTGATTCCGAGACCAATCTGAATTACTTTCCAAGTCTGGAGGGGTGATTTCGGGACCAATCTGACCATTACTTTCCAAGTCTGGAGGGGTGATTCCGAGACCAATCTGACCATTACTTTCCAAGTCTGGAGGGGTGATTCCGAGACCAATCTGGAGGGGTGATTCCACCAATCTGACCATTTTCCAAGTCTGGAGGGGGATTCCGAGACCAATCTGACCTTACTTTTTCCAAGTCTGGAGGGGTGATTCCGGACCAATCTGACCATTACTTTCCAAGTCTGGAGGGGTGATTCCGAGACCAATCTGACCATTACTTTCCAAGTCTGGAGGGGTGATTCCGGGACCAATCTGACCATTACTCTCCCAAGTCTGGAGGGGATTCCGAGACCAATCTGACCCATTGACTTTCCAAGTCTGGAGGGGTGATTCCGAGACCAATCTGACCATTACTTTCCAAGTCTGGAGGGGATTCCGGGACAATCTGACCTGACCATTACTTTCCAACTCTGGAGGGGTGATTCCGAGACCAATCTGACCATTACTTTCCAACTCTGGAGGGGTGATTCCGAGACCAATCTGACCATACTTTTCCAAGTCTGGAGGGGTGATTCCGAGACCAATCTGACCATTACTTTCCCAAGTCTGGAGGGGTGATTCCGGGACCAATCTGACCATTACTTTCCCAAGTCTGGAGGGGTGATTCCGGACCAATCTGACCATTACTTTCCAAGTCTGGAGGGGTGATTCCGAGACCAATCTGACCATTACTTTCCAAGTCTGGAGGGGTGATTCCGGACCAATCTGACCATTACTTTCCAACTCTGGAGGGGTGATTCCGGACCAATCTGACCATACTTTCCAAGTCTGGAGGGGTGATTCCGAGACCAATCTGGCCATTTTTCCAAGACTGGAGGGGTGATTCCGGACCAATGATTCCAAGTCTGAGGGGTGATTCCGAGACCAATCTGACCATTACTTTCCAAGTCTGGAGGGGTGATTCCGAGACCAATCTGACCATTACTTTTTCCAACTCTGGAGGGGTGATTCCGGGACCAATCTGACCATTACTTTCCAAGTCTGGGAGGGGTGATTCCGAGACCAATCTGACCATTACTTTCCAAAACTCTGGAGGGGTGATTCCGGGACCAATCTGACCATACTTTCCAACTCTGGAGGGGTGATTCCGGACCAATCTGACCATGGCCATACTTTTCCCTCTGGAGGGGTGATTCCCGAGACCATCATGGCCATTACTTTCCAACTCTGGAGGGGGATGATTCCGAGACCAATCTGGCCATTACTTTCCAACTCTGGAGGGGTGATTCCGAGACCATCTGGCCATTACTTTCCAACTCTGGAGGGGTGATTCCGGAGACCAATCTGGCCATTACTTTCCAACTCTGGAGGGGTGATTCCGAGACCAATCTGGCCATTACTTTCCAACTCTGGAGGGGTGATTCCGGACCAATCTGGCCATTACTTTCCAAACTCTGGAGGGGGATTCCGATCCGAACCAATCTGACCATTACTTTCCAACTCTGGAGGGGTGATTCGGACCAATCTGACCATTACTTTCCAACTCTGGAGGGGTGATTCACTCCAATTTGAAGGCCATTACTTTCCCCAGGAGGGGTGATTCCGAGACCAATCTGGCCATTTTTTCCAACTCTGGAGGGGTGATTCCGACCAATCTGACCATTACTTTCCAACTACTGGAGGGGGGATTCCGAGACCAATCTGGCCATTACTTTCCAACTCTGGAGGGGTGATTCCGGACCAATCTGGCCATTACTTTCCCAACTCTGGAGGGGTGATTCCGAGACCAATCTGGCCATTACTTTCCCAACTCTGGAGGGGTGATTCCGGGACCAATCTGGCCATTACTTTCCAACTCTGGAGGGGTGATTCCGAGACCAATCTGGCCATTACTTTCCAACTCTGGAGGGGTGATTCCGACCAATCTGGCCATTACTTTCCAACTCTGGAGGGGTGATTCCGAGACCAATCTGACCATTACTTTTCCAACTCTGGAGGGGTGATTCCGGGACCAATCTGACCATTACTTTCCAACTCTGGAGGGGTGATTCCGGACCAATCTGGCCATTACTTTCCAACTCTGGAGGGGATTCTTCCAATCCAATACTTTCCCACTCAGTGAATCTGGAGGGGGGTGATTCCGGACCAATCTGGCCATTACTTTCCAAACTCTGGAGGGGGATTCCGAGACCAATCTGGCCATTACTTTTCCAACTCTGGAGGGGTGATTCCGGACCAATCTGACCATTACTTTCCAACTCTGGAGGGGTGATTCCGGGACCAATCTGCCATTACTTTTCCAAACTCTGGAGGGGTGATTCCGAGACCAATCTGATTTACTTTCCCAAGTCTGGAACTGATGGAGACCAATCTGGCCATTACTTTCCAAGTCTGGAGGGGTGATTCCGGGACCAATTGACCCAACTTTCCAACTCTGGAGGGGTGATTCCGAGACCAATCTGACCATTACTTTCCACTCTGGAGGGGTGATTCCGAGACCAATCTGGCCATTACTTTCCAAACTGGAGGGGTGATTCCGAGACCAATCTGGCCATTACTTTCCAACTCTGGAGGGGTGATTCCGAGACCAATCTGACATTACTTTCCAACTCTGGAGGGGTGATTCCGGAGATTGGCCATTACTCCAAGGAGGGGTGATTCCGAGACCAGATACTTTTCCAACTCTGAGGGGTGATTCCGAGACCAATCGGCCATTGTACCATGACTCAATCTGGCCAATTGACTTTTCCAACTCTGGAGGGGTGATTCCGAGACCAATCTGACCATTACTTTCCAACTCTGGAGGGGTGATGATTCCGAGGACCAATCTGACCATTACTTTCCAACTCTGGAGGGGTGATTTCCGGGACCAATCTGGCCATTACTTTCCAACTCTGGAGGGGTGATTTCCGAGACCAATCTGACCATTACTTTCCAACTCTGGGGGGATGATTCCGAGACCAATCTGACCATTACTTTCCCAACTCTGGAGGGGTGATTCCGACCCAATCTGGATCCCATACTTTCCAACTCTGGAGGGGTGATTCCGGGACCAATCTGACCATTACTTTCCAACTCTGGAGGGGTGATTCCGAGACCAATCTGGCCATTACTTTCCAACTCTGGAGGGGATTCCGAGACCAATCTGACCCATTACTTTCCAACTCTGGAGGGGGATTCGAGAATCTCTGGCATTACTTCTACAATCCCAACTCTGGGGGTGACCGGAAATCTGACCATTACTTTCCAACTCTGGAGGGGTGATTCGCAGACCAATCTGATGAGCAATTTATTCACACTCTTGATGGGGATGATGATCCGAGACCAATCTGGCCATTACTTTCCAACTCTGGAGGGGTGATTCCGAGACCAATCTGGCCATTACTTTCCCCTCTGGAGGGGTGATTCCGGACCAATCTGGCCATTACTTTCCAACTCTGGAGGGGGTGATTCCGAGACCCAATCTGGCCATTACTTTCCAACTCTGGAGGGGTGATGATTCGAGACCAATCTGGCCATTACTCCAACGTCTGGAGGGGGGGTGATTCCGAGACCAATCTGGCCATTACTTTCCACTCTGAAGGTCAAGGAGACATGATTCTTTCCAAGACTGAATCTGGGGTGATGATCCGAGCCAATCTTTCCAACTCTGGAGGGATTCCGAGACCAATCTGGCCATTACTTTCCAACTCTGGAACTGGAGGGGTGATTCCATGTTCAATCTGGCCATTACTTTTCCAACTCTGGAGGGGGTGATTCCGGACCAATCTGGCCATTACTTTCCAAGCCTCTGGAGGGGTGATTCCGAGACCAATCTGGCCATTACTTTCCAACTCTGGAGGGGTGATTCCGGACCAATCTGGACCATTTAGGGCGAATTATAGGTTCCAGGGGTGATTCCGGGAATCTGGGCATACTTTCCAAGAATGAGGGGTGATTCCGAGTCGACCAATCTGACCATTACTTCCAAAGCTCTGGAGGGGTGATTCCGAGACCAATCTGACCATTACTTTCCCTCTGGAGGGGTGATTCCGAGACCAATCTGACCATTACTTTCCAACTCTGGAGGGGTGATTCCGAGACCAATCTGGCCATTACTTTCCAAGTCTGGAGGGGTGATTCCGAGACCAATCTGACCATTACTTTCCAACTCTGGAGGGATGATTCCGAGACCAATCTGACCATTATTACTTCCAAAAAATTAGGGTGATTCCGAGATCAATCTGATGGGATTACTTTCACTCGAGTCTGGAGGGGACTTCGGACCAATCTGGCCATTACTTTCCAAGCTGGAGGGGTGATTCCGAGACCAATCTGGCCATTACTTTTCCAACTCTGGAGGGGTGATTCCGAGGACCAATCTGGCCATTACTTCCAATTTCTGGAGGGTGATTCCGAGACCAATCTGACCATTACTTCCAACTTGGAGAACGCACTCTGTTGCGACAAGCCTGGAGTGACCATGAGAGTTGGCCATTATTTTTCAACTCTGGAGGGGTGATTCCGAGACCAATCTGACCATTACTTTCCAACTCTGGAGGGGGGGGTGATTCCGGGACCAATCTGGCCACCATCTTTTCCAATCTGGAGGGGTGATTCCGAGGACCAATCTGATCATTACTTTCCTCTGGAGGGGTGATTCCCGAGACCAATCTGACCATTACTTCCCAACTCTGGAGGGGTGATTCCGGGACCAATCTGGCCATTACTTCCAACTCTGGAGGGGGGATTCCGGACCAATCTGACCATTTTCCAACTCTGGAGGGGTGATTCCGAGACCAATCTGAGTGTCACTTTTTTCAATCTGGAGGATTTCATCCATGTGGCCGATTATCCTTTCCAACTCTGGAGGGGATTCCGAGACCAATCTGGCCATTACTTTCCAACTCTGGAGGGGTGATTCTCGAGACCAATCTGGCCATTACTTTCCAACTCTGGAGGGGTGATTCCGGGACCAATCTGACCCACTTTCCAACTCTGGAGGGATCTTACTTTGATTCTGAGAGCGTGAGATGGTCATTACTTCCAACTCTGGAGGGGTGATTCCGGACCAATCTGGCCATTACTTTCTTCCCACCCTGGAGGGGTGATTCGAGACCAATCTGGCCATTTTTCCAACTGGAGGGTGATTCCGGGAGACCATCTGACCATTACTTTCCAACTCTGGAGGGGTGATTCCGGACCAATCTGACCATTACTTTCCAACTCTGGAGGGGTGATTCCGAGACCAATCTGGCCATTACTTTCCAACTCTGGAGGGGTGATTCCGAGACCAATCTGGCCATTACTTTCCAACAAAGAGGGGTGATTCCGAGACCAATCTGGCCATTTTTTCTTTTTCAATCGCATAATCTCTGGAGGGGTGATTCCGAGACCAATCTGGCCATTATCCAACTCTGGAGGGGTGATTCCGGACCAATCTGGCCATTACTTTCCAACTGGAGGGGTGATTCGGACCATCTGACAATCTTCTCACACATGACTTTTGATCCAAATCTGAGCCATTTTTCCAAGACCGAGGGGTGATCCGAGATCTGGCCACCATTACTTTCCAACTCTGGAGGGGGGATTCCAGACCAATCTGGGGCCATTACTTCCAACAGGAGAACTGGATGGTTGATTCCGAGACCAATCTGACCATTACTTTCCAACTCTGGAGGGGGTGATTCCGGGACCAATCTGACCATTACTTTCCAACTCTGGAGGGGAACTCTCCGAGACCAATCTGATGCATACTTTTTTCCAACTCTGGAGGGGATTCCGAGGACCAATCTGGCCATTACTTCCCAAACTCTGGGGGGATTCCGAGGACCAATCTGAAGAAATTCCTGACTTTCCAACTCTGGAGGGGTGATTCCGGACCAATCTGGCCCATTTTTCCAACTCTGGAGGGGTGATTCCGAGACCAATCTGGCCATTACTTTTCAAACTCTGGAGGGGGTGATTCCGAGACCAATCTGAGCATTACTTCTTCCAAACTCTGGAGGGGTGGTGATTCCGAGGACCAATCTGACCATTACTTTCCAATGAAATGGAGGGGTGATTCAGAGACCAATCTGGCCATTACTTTGCCAACTCTGGAGGGTGATTCCGAGACCAATCTGCCAGCTTTACTTTCACAGCTGGAGGGTGATTCCGAGACCAATCTGACCATATACTTTCCAAAAATCTCTGGAGGGGTGTTCCGTTTGGACCAATCTGTTTGTATGTCCAATCAATAGGCTCCTCTGGAGGGGTGATTCCGGATCGACAATCTGAACATTACTTTCCATAATGTGGGGGATTCCGAGACCAATCTGGACCATAGGCCACCCCAACCCTGGAGGGGTGATTCCGAGACCAATCTGGCCATTACTTTCCCCCTCTGGAGGGGTGATTTGACCCCCAATCTGGCCATTGTCCATCCGCATCCAAATCTGGACGATAAGGTGCACCGCCCCGTTATGACGCCAATCTGACCATTACTTTCCAAGTCTGGAGGGGTGATTCCGAGACCAATCTGGCATTACTTTCCAACTCTGGAGGGGTGATTCCGGACCAATCTGGCCATTACTTCCATTAGGGGTGATTCCGAGACCAATCTGAATTACTTTCCAACTCTGGAGGGGTGATTCCGAGACCAATCTGGCCATTACTTTCCAACTCTGGAGGGGTGATTCCGAGACCAATCTGGCCATTTTCCACTCTGGAGGGGTGATTCCGAGACCAATCTGGCATTTTAGTTTCTCCACTCTGGAGGGGTGATTCGAGACCAATCTGGACATTACTTTCCAACTCTGGAGGGGTGATTCCGAGACCAATCTGACCATTTTTCAACTCTGGAGGGGTGATTCCGGTGACCAATCTGGCCATTACTTTCCAACTCTGGAGGGGTGATTCCGGTACCAATCTGGCCATTACTTTCCAACTCTGGAGGGGTGATTCCGAGACCAATCTGGCCATTACTTTCCAACTCTGGAGGGGTGATTCCGGACCAATCTGGCCATTACTTTCCAACTCTGGAGGGGTGATTCCGGACCAATCTGGCCATTACTTTTTCCAACTCTGGAGGGGTGATTCCGAAACCAATCTGGCCATTACTTTCCAACTCTGGAGGGTTGATTCCGAGACCAATCTGGCCATTACTTTCCAAGTCTGGAGGGGTGATTCCGAGACCAATCTGGCCATTACTTTCCAACTCTGGAGGGGTGATTCCGAGACCAATCTGGCCATTACTTTCCAACTCTGGAGGGGTGATTCCGAGACCAATCTGGCCATTACTTTCCAACTCTGGAGGGGTGATTCGTACCAATCTGGCCATTACTTTCCAACTCTGGAGGGGTGATTCCGAACCAATCTGGCCATTACTTTCCAACTCTGGAGGGGTGATTCCGAGACCAATCTGGCCATTACTTTCCAACTCTGGAGGGGTGATTCCGAGACCAATCTGGCCATTACTTTCCAACTCTGGAGGGGTGATTCCGAGACCAATCTGGCCATTACTTTCCAACTCTGGAGGGGTGATTCCGAGACCAATCTGGCCATTACTTTCCAACTCTGGAGGGGTGATTCCGAGACCAATCTGGCCATTACTTTTTTTCAACTCTGGAGGGGTGATTCCGAGACCAATCTGGCCATTACTTTCCCACTCTGGAGGGGTGATTCCGAGACCAATCTGGCCATTACTTTCCAACTCTGGAGGGGTGATTCCGGACCAATCTGGCATTACTTTCCAACTCTGGAGGGGTGATTCCGAGACCAATCTGGCCATTACTTTCCAACTCTGGAGGGGTGATTCCGAGACCAATCTGGCCATTACTTCCCAACTCTGGAGGGGTGATTCCGAGACCAATCTGGCCATTACTTTCCAACTCTGGAGGGGTGATTCCGGAACCATCTGGCCATTACTTTCCAACTCTGGAGGGGTGATTCCGGACCAATCTGGCCATTACTTTCAAACTCTGGAGGGGTGATTCCGAGACCAATCTGGCCATTACTTTCCAACTCTGGAGGGGTGATTCCGAGACCAATCTGGCCATTACTTTCCAACTCTGGAGGGGTGATTCCGGTGACCAATCTGGCCATTACTTTTCCAACTCTGGAGGGGGGGTGATTCCGAGACCAATCTGGCCATTACTTTCCAACTCTGGAGGGGTGATTCCGGGGGACCAATCTGGCCATTAGTTTCCAACTCTCTGGAGGGGTGATTCCGAGACCAATCTGGCCATTACTTTCCAACTCTGGAGGGGTGATTCCGAGACCAATCTGGCCATTACTTTTCCAACTCTGGAGGGGTGATTCCGGTGCCAATCTGGCCATTAGTTTCCAACTCTGGAGGGGTGTTCCGGGGACCAATCTGGCCATTAGTTTCCAACTCTGGAGGGGTGATTCCGGGAGGGGTGATTCCAAATCTGGCCATTACTTTCCAACTCTGGAGGGGGGATTCCGAGACCAATCTGGCCATTACTTTCCAACTCTGGAGGGGTGATTCCGAGACCAATCTGGCCATTAGTTTTCAACTCTGGAGGGGTGATTCCGGACCAATCTGGCCATTAGTTTCCAACTCTGGAGGGGTGATTCCGGGGCCAATCTGGCCATTAGTTTCCAACTCTGGAGGGGTGATTCCGAGACCAATCTGGCCATTACTTTCCAACTCTGGAGGGGTGATTCCGAGACCAATCTGGCCATTACTTTTTCCAACTCTGGAGGGGGGTGATTCCGAGACCAATCTGGCCATTACTTTCCAACTCTGGAGGGGTGATTCCGAGACCAATCTGGCCATTACTTTCCAACTCTGGAGGGGTGATTCCGAGACCAATCTGGCCATTACTTTCCAACTCTGGGGGGGTGATTCCGGACCAATCTGGCCATTACTTTCCAACTCTGGAGGGGTGATTCCGAGACCAATCTGGCCATTACTTTCCAACTCTGGAGGGGGGATTCCGAGACCAATCTGGCCATTACTTTCCAACTCTGGAGGGGTGATTCCGGAGGGGTGACCCAATCTGGCCATTACTTTCCAACTCTGGAGGGGTGATTCCGAGACCAATCTGGCCATTACTTTCCAACTCTGGAGGGGTGATTCCGGTGACCAATCTGGCCATTACTTTCCAACTCTGGAGGGGTGATTCCGAGACCAATCTGGCCATTACTTTCCAACTCTGGAGGGGGATTCCGAGACCAATCTGGCCATTACTTTCCAACTCTGGAGGGGTGATTCCGAGACCAATCTGGCCATTAGTTTCCAACTCTGGAGGGGTGATTCCGAGACCAATCTGGCCATTACTTTCCAACTCTGGAGGGGTGATGATTCCGAGACCAATCTGGCCATTACTTTCCAACTCTGGAGGGGGGATTCCGAGACCAATCTGGATTACTTTCCAACTCTGGAGGGGTGATTCCGAGACCAATCTGGCCATTAGTTTCAACTCTGGAGGGGTGATTCCGGTGACCAATCTGGCCATTAGTTTCCAACTCTGGAGGGGTGATTCCGGTGCCAATCTGGCCATTAGTTTCCAACTCTGGAGGGGTGATTCCGGACCAATCTGCCATTAGTTTCCAACTCTGGAGGGGTGATTCGGGACCAATCTGGCCATTACTTTCCAACTCTGGAGGGGTGATTCCGAGACCAATCTGGCCATTACTTTCCAACTCTGGAGGGGTGATTCCGAGACCAATCTGGCCATTACTTTCCAACTCTGGAGGGGTGATTCCGGTACCAATCTGGCCATTACTTTCCAACTCTGGAGGGGGGATTCTGAGACCAATCTGGCCATTACTTTCCACTCTGGAGGGGTGATTCCGAGACCAATCTGGCCATTAGTTTTCAACTCTGGAGGGGTGATTACGAGACCGATCTGGCCATTACTCTCCTACTGATTCCAGGACCAATCTGACAATACTTTTCTGAGTCCGGAGGGGTGCTTCCTAGACGAATCTGAGCGTACTTTCCAAAACCTGGAGGGGTGATTCCGTCCGTCTCAATCTGACCATTACTTTCCGAGTTTGGAGCAGTGAAACCGGGACCAGTCTGAACATATACTTCTCCAAGTCTGTCAGCAGTAGACTCCCGAAGCAAGGGACGGGTCGGCCAGTCCGCCGTCCGCTCATTCCGTCGTACGGCGATACCTTATTTTAGCTGTTGATCTTAAATTCGTCGAGGATCCTCGGGAGCATATTGGACTATCTATCGGGCCGCCCTTATTCTTCTTTGGCGTCGGAAGCCTGGCCGTATATCAGGGTCTGTCCATTTTTGCGAATCTGCTCCGGATAATACGAGTTCGGCTCCCCTTTCGGAGAAGACTGGTTGACCACACATGAGCAGGCTGTGCAACAGGCTGATTGATTATGTGGTTGTGCTTTTCAATTGGTGCTTACTTGAACCATTCGACTTCAAGGATTCGGGGCTTGAGGAGGGTGGACTCTTGGAACGAGCTTCGTAGGAGGTTGATCAAAGCTCGGTATCGCTCGTAGGCTCTGGAGTTTCGTCTCGGTTCATTATAGACTCTCACCTAACAATAAAATGCAACTTAATACGAGCCAAGAGCAAAAGCTCGCTTTGTGAAGCTCCGATACAATGTTTTCCACAAGTTCTAATGAGCTCCGGACGTCACGATTCACAAGTTTGTAAAATAAGGTCGGGAGCTCCATCCGCCATTTTGCTTCTGGCTATTATGCCGAGCCCAGTGGGCGAATTTCAGTTTTTCTCCCGAAATGTATCTCAGTCAGTCGACTGAAACTTGGCGGCAGCCAATAGTCTCCATCGTTCTTCGTTTCCATACAAGAAAAGATTTTTTCGAAAATAGGCCTGTTTTTCTTCCTCTTGTGATCTTGAGGGGTGTCAATCCCGGGAACTGACCTTTTGAGCCCGAAGACATTCAGAGCCCGAGTTCATTTGAGCCCAAGGACACTCAGAGCCGAGGAGCATTTAGAGCCCAAAGAAAATTTGAGCCCAGCGACGTTCTGAGCCCGGCGACGTTTTGACGTTCCTACAGGATTCTAGCGGAGTCCAGTTCTCCAAATTTGGAAATTGGAAAAGTTCCTCATCGGAATCAGGCAATGAAAATGTTCTCCATGGATTGCATTCCTCCATTGGTTCCCTCTTGGGAATGGTGTCTGTTGTCTGCGAACTTGAAACCTGAGAATGGGAGTTCGAGGACACCCAGAAACACGCTCCATTTGATTTGACGCTTATATGGTATTCATTACCAATTGGGAACCCTCGTTCACAAGAAACAAATATGTTATCAACGAAGGAACATTGCATTGTGTAATCAGAAACGTTATTATCTCTGAAAAGCCTGGGACCTCTCAGTATGAAAGCAGGGCTCAGAATTTGTTCGGGCTCTGTTTGTTCCTGGGCGCTTAAGTTTTTTCGGGCTCTGAATGTTCTCGAGCTCTAATGTACTCGGGCTCTGAATGTACCCGGGCTCAAAATGGGCCACATCGTCAATCCTGCCCCCAACTAAGAAGAACTGACGAGCCGGAACATCGAAAAAGCGCCATGAAAGAGCGGTCGTTTCTGGTGTTCTCGCCGGAAACTCGCCACCGCGGCAGGAGTCGAATTTCGTCGGCGAAAGATGCGATTGGAAAATGTCCAATCGGGTGGACGGGAGTAAAAGACCAAATTCAGCATGCGACGTGTGACCAGGAACCTGTTTCTCGGGAAGTTATGGAACCCTCTCCGGTCAAGCTTCAGGGGTTTCTCGGAAACTGCCCATGTACTCCCAGACGTTATCCCGTACCGAATAGAACTTCACGCTGATTCGACAGCGAAGAAGGACGAAGGAGGTGGAAGAACAAAGAAACGTGATCTGTGAAAGCGAGATGATTCACCACTAGAATGAGAGGAAACGCATCGGTGAGATGCGATAAATCCGAATCCAAAGGAGCACCACGTTCGGATGCAAGCTCAGCCTCGGGAGTCGCAAACGCTGAATCGTCTGTCGAGCGAGGTCGAGTGTGTAGGATACCATGAGAGGAGGACACGTGAGGATGGAGTCCTCCCGACAACATTCATGGATATAAGCGCATGCTAAGCCATTGAGACGGAGTCAAGGAACCCCGATTTTCTCATGGAATATTCTCAACTAACAGATGATGTTCAGGGGCAGCTACCAGCTCTGTTCTACCTGATCCGAGCCTGCTCTTGATCAAGACGGGAGGAAACGCAATGCTCGAGATGGTCACTGGCGACTCGAATGAATTCCACAACATGCCGAAATGACGAAGCTCGATGCAGCGCGTCGAACTGAGACGAGAGAGCCTGGCTTCAGGCAGCTCTCGCTAGCTCATATGATCCCTCGTCCTTTGAGTGCGTTTGAACGATGGTGAACTCCCTCCTGCCCTAGACTGTCATCTCTAAGCAAGAGCGACACAGATGATTTACGCCTGGGAGCTTCCCTGTACGTGTTCGAGAACAATGACGACTTCGCATCAGAGAAGACAATGGCCGTCAATTTACACGGCTTTCAATGAAATGTTTGAGCTTGGCGACCAGGATCAACTGACTCTGGGTGTCTTGAATTTATGGATGGAATAATTCCCTGTACTTTCCCCGGAAGTCACCAAGAGGATGACGAAACAAATGCACAGCTCTCTTGACACACCTTGTTCTTGTAACGTAGTGACGATGTTGAGGGCCCGGCCTACCTCAAAATTAGCAGACGGAGTTCACGAGTGCTACGTGCCTCTCTTGGATGTTGCAGTGGTGACTGTGGGAACCGTTACCCCTCGAGAATTCCTGTATCTCCGGAGTTTGCGGTGGTGGAAAGATTAATTCCCATGAATGTGAAGCCGGTGGAGTCTTTGATAACGAGACCATATAGCCTCAGCCCGTCGTTACACGCCTACCTTCCTTATTTCATTTGTGTTCGAGTGCCCCTATTTTGGCGCTGTTGATTGTCAGCTCCAGTTAGTTGGAGTGCCTCGCCAGGGTTCGTCGGAGACGACGCTTTCTGCCGCGGAGCACTGACTCGACGAAACGAATGAATACTTTCAGGAAAATACGGCAATCAGTAATGAAAAGAAGCGAGGGAAATACGGTTGCTGTCCGGCCGCCGTCGATTCTGGAAGGTAGCCTGAAGTAGCGGGTCGCTCCACTGAATTCGATCGAGAAAAAGGAATCTGGGACAACGGTCGTGGCATCCTTAACTTCGAACTCCACTTTCATTCCCATGCCGCTGCGCTGGGGAATATTATCCATCGAGTCCATGACGTTATGGCCTCCTAGCAATCGCGAGATCCAGAGGACTCGGGCGGGACCTCCAGTAGGGCCAGACTCCTAGACAGCACGGAGTAACACAGGACGACGATAATGAAGAGACATGAGAAGAGAGGATTCTATGCAAGCGATAGCTTATTAACTTTGGGAATCAGAGGAAGCTTGGGGAGCTTCGATTCTGCACGTTTTAGATCGATTCGCTGCTCTGTTAGCTTTGATCTCTTCTGTGATGTCAGAGTTTCAAGCATGCAGCTGAGGGCCGACATCTCGGAGACGCCAGCGGGGAATGGGAAGAACCGAGTTCCTTTTTCCACCGCGATGCTTCGCTAGTGGTTGAACAGGTATTTATTTCGATTGCTTCGTTCACAAACATTGCTGCCTTGCATGAAATGTTGAGCGGTTCTTCTGCATAGTATCTAAGTATAAGCATGAGAGAATCGTGAAAAGTATTTTACGAGGTTAGGATGAAGAGAGAGGGGGATCGTCAAATGGCTCTCCGGGGGAACGATTTTCCCCTAGACAAGGGGATAAGAAGCCTGAGTCGCGACCCCGCACTCGTTCTCGCTGTTTCTTGCCATCAAAACGTAGCCCTCCTTACCCCAGAGTTTGCCCCAAGAGTTCTTGACAATGTAGTAGTCTTGACCATCATCGGTGGTTCCGTACCCTACGGCTAGAACACCATGGTCGAGCTCGTGGCTGTCGCAATCGGGCGGATTGTAGACTCCATCATGGTAGAACTGGAAACTTTCGTGGGAGGCATCGATGGCAACCGAAACCGGTCCGATCGTGGCCAGGGCCTTGGCGAGGGCTTTCTCGTTTCCAGACGGAATGTCCACGAATCCAGAGTCCTGTCCCGCGCTTTCCGACTTCTTGTAGCGGCATTCTCCTTGCTTACCTTCGTACGGGTAGGACTCTTCGGTGTCGATTCCGTGATTCTCCTTGATGTAAGTGAAAGCGTTGTCCATGAGACCACCGCCGCATCCATTGTTTCCGTACAAGGTCGAGCAATCGATCAAGTTTTGCTCAGAGAGCGAAACGAGTTCGCCAGTCTTCCTGAACAGCTGTCCTTCGAGGGCTCCAGTGGTTGAGAAAGACCAGCATGATCCACAATGTCCTTGGTTTTTGACCGGGGTTACAGCGCCCTTCTTCCTCCAGTCAATGGACTTGGGGAGCGAGACGGATTCGGGTTCGATCCAACTCGAGCCGAAGTTGGTTCTGTTCGAACGAAGGAGACCGTTCATGGTCGAAACGAACTCATGGTGGAGCTGAAAGGTACAAAGGTGGTAAACAAACCGTAAATCATCAAACAGCAATCAGAGAGACTGACTCAGCATCTGTCACTCGATTCGGTGACAGTCGATTCGACGAAGACAACTTGGAGACGAGCCATCCCTCTTTTTGTCCGGATGGGCTGTTCCTCAGCAACAGCGAAATTTTCTGCCACCTAATTCCAGAACACGTGATTTTTACAGGAAGATGTGGCGTGGCGTAGGAGAACCTCGTTGACGAGGTTCAGAACGAGTTTCAGAACGACCATCATCGGTGGTATTATTCGAATGATCATTACCATAAACAAGCACGGGGAGCATAGTCTCACGGCATGGCAGCCAGGTTTGATTGCTTATGCAATGAATGTGCGCCCACATGCCGAGCCGGTCGCCCTAGAGATAGGCGCTTGGGCGGCAAGCAAGCAGACACGCGGTCGGCCAGCAAACGAGGTATACCAGGTAGACAGACCTGGTGGGACACCGGTGCCATCTAGTGTTGTCAGTCACTCGGTAAGGTTGCCAGCTGCAACGGCGTCAGCAGTGCGACGCGAAGATACAAACTCACTAAAACAAACCTCGTGAGAAAGTGAGTTGCTTCTCGCCGGTAGGCTGATCGCGAACTCAGTGCTTCGCTTGAAGACCGCAGACCTCAGGCAGAGCGCAGGCCGTCGTCGCAGTGCTACAGCCGCGCCTACTCCCTCCGTGGCGTATGGAGGAGCGGTTGCCGCTGGAAAACCTGTCGATTCCCGCTGTCACGCAAGGTGAAGGTTGGATGCGAGGCCGCGCGTGAGGCCGCATGCCGGCGGCTTCGGTGGAACGGCTCATCCACCACTCGCAACCCATGGTGCACTCTCAGTTAAGCCTTCCCTCAGCTTGGACGATCGAGTGGAGTGACGACCTCGAGAGAGTGTTTCGGAAAGTGCGACCGCAAGACAGTGAATCGGAAGACCATTGGAGACGGGCAGTGCAAGACATCCAGGGCTACCGCGCCATACCGATGTCAAGCAGGCGGCGAACGAGCAGCGCCTAGTCGAGCAGTTTGTCAGCAATTCAGGAAAACAACCTGACTGCAGGGAAGTCCGAGGCAGACACCTAGTCGGAAGGGCGGTCACGAGCCGCTGCTGCTGGAGCGGCAAATGAACCATCGGGACCAAAGACGGAAAGACAGTCGGACTGACTGACGAACTCACCGACTGCCAAGCAGGCAACAAGACAGAAAGACAGACCACGTATAAAATATTTACAAGCGCGATGGCTGAGGAGACTGCTGCCGGCTGACAGCGTTGGTTCGCTCCGTTCGTCAGTCCGTGCGTCCGTCCGTCCGCCCGCCCGCCCGCTCGTCGGTCGGTCCCGTTCAGTCTCTCTTTGCCGTAGTTAGGACCGACGTCGCTAGTGCCGCCCGCCCGCGAGCGAGCCGCAGCCGTCGCGCTGTAGTTGCCTACTCACTCGGTCGCGGATTCGATAAAGGCAGAGGTGCAAGGTGCAACGCCATGACCAAGATGGTGATCGTGAATAGTAGTCGGAAGGCGCGAATCCAGTCGCAGTGACGGCGGTGAATAGTAATTTGATCGAGTGGCAGTGCACGTCATTAGCCGCCGCTGGACTGCACGGCCCGCTCGATCGAGAGCTCATGTCGAATGATTCCTCGGAGAGCTTGATCTTCAACGCAACAGACAATCGTCGATTGTGAGGGCAAATGAGCCCGACTGCCAACAGCCATGTCAGGATACTTCAGCAGGAAAGCCCGGAGTCGCCGCTCAGAAAGCGACACAGCCGAATCCAGAAGCGAACTCACATTGCCGATCGGAGAGAGAACCCCATCGCGGCTGAGCCCGATGGCGGCATTGAAGTTCGAGAAGCTCAGGATCTCCCCAGACGTGTTCCATTTCGGTCACAACAAAAAGAAGGCCGAGAAAGAGGAAACTTCGTCGCGTTGCAGTGATAGAGAGTGTCTTTCCGATAGTGAGACGGTTCGTTCGGATGTTTTCGATCGGCTCACGAATGGAAGCTACGGTCAAGTTCGGCGGAAAAAGCGGAAGCCCGAAATGTGAGTATCGAGGTAGGCGTTCGCGGCCCAGCGCGAAGATTCGTCGGAGCGGGAATGTTCTCATTAGAGCGCAGTTCAAGTGTGGCGTGACTTCCTCCGTCGTTAACTTTTTTGTAGAAGTAGAGCTCCAACGACGCTAGAAGTGACACCACATCGATAGACCGAGTGACAGGAAGGAGTTGACAGATGTTCCACATGCATTATTTCTCTCCTTCCGCACGTTCTGATTCCGAATATTCCGCTCTCGACTCCGCGGACGGACATCTACGCGCAGATTCGATCCGTCAGGGTTGAGCGAGTCCGAGCACACGTCGCCTTGCATCTCAATGAAACGGAAGAGACCGCGCGGAAAGCAAGTGCCCATGGAAACCCTTGAAACCATCTTCCAGATGATCTACGTCACAAGTGGTCACACGGCTAACTTGAGCTGTGCCTTTGGAGGGCGCAAGCAACGATCCGCTCGCGGTGGCATCTTTCGAAGCTCGCGCATTCCAAAACGCAGTCGGTTCCACCCGCGCTTAGATGGTGCGCATACGGAAATCCTCGATGCTCCAAGCGCGGGGGAGTCGAAACTAATTTGAGAATATCCAGGAGAGAAGTCGAGATGATGCCGACAGGATAGCGAAATACTTCACTGTCGGTTTCATGCCGAACCGACCCTCGTTTCGAATGGAGGTGCGTTTCAATAAAAAAAGAGTCACGTCACAATGCAAACGTCCGTGGCCCTGACGCTCCAGCCGCTGTCAGGCACACCCGGAGCTCAGCATGCTCGTAGCAAACACATCAAGCGAACAATGAGCGATATCGTGTCCAATATGGGATCGAATTCCGCCTTAAGGTCGAACCGCGAAAGCCCCGTCACGGATCAAATCTGAGTGGCTCTAATCTGCCATATCGGGGAAGTCGTGTTTTTGCCGGGCTGATTTGTAGCGGCTTTGCACGTCCCAGTCGACGCTTCACATTCGTCGTCGCCTTAGTTTGCTTAAGGAGTCGCTGACTCGGCGAAAAGAAGCCAGACGTATCCAGCCACGGAGTCCGCTTTGGGCTGCTGTGTGGGTGCGTATTGGAATGATGTCTCCAGTTTCACGAGCGAGGTGCTGCGCCAACAGAAATGATCCACAAATTAAGGCTTTTCGATACCGTTAAACGAGCGAGATCAATGGAACAAGCGACTCGTGTTCCATGTTGACAGGATGCGGCCAGCGGAAGTCGAGCCAACATGCATTCACGTCCGTGAAATGAAATGAATAAATTGTAAATCGATTTATTGATCGAAGTCCCGGTTCTGTGAAGCGATAGTTTATCTAATCGGTTGAGGTCGGCAAACAAGTAGCACGTTGCCCAGCTGTCGGGAGCTCTACGCAGAGCTCGATTCGAGTCGCCATGATCACCATACTCGTATGTCGGGTATAGGATCTCTCGAAACCAGAAGGCATGCGACGACGATTGACTGATTCTGACCTGACCCAAACTGTTCAAGCGGTGGCGCAGAGTTCACTCACCATATCTCCGAATTGATTCATCTTGAGTTGGTATGAGACTTCTCCCTTGGCATGCTTGATGTTATGACGCGCGATGAGATGCGAGTTTTGGAGGAAGATCTTCTTTCGAAAAGCCTCGACCCGTCGAGCCCTCGTACTTCTTGTTGTGGTGCACCTTTGTGGGATATCATGATGGTGAGTTTAGTCTCGCCTCGCCGAATTTCGGAGCACACCCGTGAACAGTGAATTTTTGAAGAATTCTCACTTTGAAATGTTGCCACTCCGCATCGAAGAGCTGTTCCAGAGTCAGGCCGGCACTCGCGCGGCTCCGACGAGAACTGCCAGCACTAAAAACTTCATCTGTGAACAGAAATCAAAGATGAAAAAACCTCCATACCGATGAGACTCGATGACCCATCGGCATTCAGTCGAGGGAAGGAAGCGAACACCGTGATTCCGTTATCCGCTGACTGCGATGTCGAAATCGGAGAGTAGATACTGAGGAAGACTTGAGCAAGAAACCTACGACGAGAACAATCGTCGGGCGCCCTTGGAGGTAATCTCAAACACGGAAACTCACTTGGATTCCGAACGCTGGAGAATTAGAGATACCCGCGCCGGTTCAAGTCGTCACTCCGTGTTTCAAATCAAACGCAACTGATTCGCAGCAGAGCTTCATGAAAACACGTTCCAGAGGAAAACGTGGGTCATGTGGAAATCGTCAATCGCGATAGCGCTCTCGTTTTCTCTTTTGTGAGAAACACGCATATGACGCGTCGGGCTCGATCGCGGAGCTGATTGGGTCAGCTTTAGATAGGTCACAAGCGGTATCCCCTTCACGGAGCTCTCGCTCAAGATGCGCGCGAGGCCAACGGACGACAAACAGCGACGCGGTCCCTCGGGGAAACATTTACACTGGTTCCTGATGATGATGTGAAGAAGAAAGCCAGGGGAGCGAAGAATTCACCATCTGGTTCGGACCAAACGCTTCAGCTGGGGAGGATCGCAAATAGAGCTCCCGAAAACTCGCAGCTGATCTCTCGGGCGAACACCTGTTGATGCCGAGACGAACACAAAGAGGGGGCCCTCCGAAACGCCCTTCAAGCCCAACGAGTGATTCTCCAATCACTCGGTCCGGCGGGTGGGATCGATGCTCGCAGATGATTCTTTTAAAGATCCAAGTCCAAAAGAAGATCCATTCAGCGAATCTGTCAACTAAGGTACATCGCGTCCCAAATCTCGGAGCGTGAGGGCTACCGCTACTGATTCTGCTCCCCCTGGATCCTTATTCGGTTCCAAAGTTCCCACCGTTTCGAAGATTTCCAAAACTCGACACGGAGAGAATCCTCTGGTGTTGAAGTCGAAGTGAATGACGCTCGAAGACTGCTGAGAACGTTGAGCAGCGGTAGCGCACTAGATAGCAGAGTAACAACTCTGGGTTCCGAACTTACCTTGTCAACTACACAAAGAGCGAAAAATAGCTCGGTACTCAACGATGAAGCTCTCTTATACAACGTTTCGCCGGGTTGAGCAGTGGGCGAGCGAGAGACAGACACAGACGAATTCGACGCCAGACAGCGACGATGATATACACTCGACCTACGTGTGACTATCTGCTACTGATCAAAGAAACACTACACCTAGTGCGTAAAGGTAGCTTGCTTGCTTGCCTTCCCGCCGCCATGTAGTCGCTCTCCGTGCTTTTGTGGATTGCTCGAGTCATCGGCTGCTTTCGGAACGCTCGATAGAATATTGAAATGTTTGTATAACAGCTCCACAGAGTCGCCCTTTCAAGAATACGCTCAACATGCTTGTTCGCAGCCATCGAGCGGCCTTCTCTCGGACACGATCACGAACCGAGCCACATCGTCGGTGAGCAGCGGAGCGCAGAAGAATCGTTTGAGGGGTTGAACTTCGTCGGATCATTCTTCGTACAAATTCTGAGCTCGGAAGCCTCAGCCGTTTTCTTGCTTCGCGAAAAAGCGGACACGCCGGGTAGCGTTCGCGTCAGAGAGGATCCAATTTCTCGAGCGTTACGAATCGGAGCGCTGTATCTCGCACTCTCAAGATTGTCGCCCGGACTGCCCAAGAATCGAACAGGTTGTTAAGAGCAATGTTTGAACTACGGGCGTCTTGAGGTCACTTCACACGGAGGGGAAGTGGATCACGTAGCTCGATTCTAGACGATTCGCCACTCACCTCAATCAGTTGGACGTTCGCTGTGTAGGGAGGATGCGCCTCGATCGGCGTCTACGAACGACTGACTTGACGCTGTGCTGCTGGATCTCAATGAGAAACCGACATTTGGAGAGGAGAATGGGGTGCGGGCTTTAACGAGGGTGCTGCGCACCGATGGAGATTCCGTTCTCTTGATCGGTTGGTCTCTGAACGAGGGCGGCTCGATCCTGAACCCTCTTCAAGTCTCTGAATCTCGCTGCGAATCACGTTCCGTGAATCATATCTCGAACCATTGATAGCTCAGGTGACGGCACCACCAGCGTAGTCGGATGGCTTCGTCGCGATGAGAATACGGGCTCCGCAGTCCTGTGGTCTGCTGCGCGAGAGATTCAAAACCGCTGGAGAATCATGCTGGGAACGATAATGCTGGTGCCGATTTTATCCTTGCTTTGCAAAACAATCCTCGCAAACAAGGGACCGGACGCGCGAGGGGTCATTGTCGAGTGGCCCTGGAACACTCAGTCTTCTGAGTATTTTTCTCATCCATTTGGTAAGCTGCGTACGATCCACTACCCGCTAGTGATGAAACAAGGAAGCGACTCCGCAGTCAGCACCAGCGTCAACAAATGAAAGGCGCACTCGAAAGAGTTTTGATAAGACGAGACAGAGGAACCAAAGAAACAATCCATAAACGAAACATGTGATTCAGGAAACTTGCGTGACATCGCACCGTATCGACCAATGGGCGAATCGTTTGTCGGATCGACTCTGTCCTGAATGATTGAGACCTCCCCATCTGCATGGTTGTCATCTTCATCGACGCCGGTCTGCAATTGACGTGTATGAATTCGTTATGGAAGCGTAGCGAATCGGTGCAGATTGAGGAGGAGATTCCCGGAGATGGATCTGTCCCGAGGAGTCTGCCGGAAAGGGGCCTGCCCGGGATAATGTCGATTTTGGTCAACTTTGAATGCTCATATCTCGAGAACCAGTGGAGCTACAGCGCCGATAAAAAAAAAGACGTTGTGGAGCTCTTTTCAAGGACTATCGGACGCCGTACGCAGCGGGTCCCGGAAACCACTTTTCTAGTCGAGGAAAATGAAAAACTTGGCTGGTTAGACGGCTGACCACTTTCTCAGATATCGCTCAGAGTACTCCTATCCATCGTCTACTCGCAGGGCAAGTTTCATCTCGATGCGAGTTTGCGGGGCCGAGATATCAACAGTTGAACTCGGGTCCGATAGCCCTTGAAAAGAGCTTCACAACGTTTTTTTTTATCGGCGCTGTAGCTCCACTGGCTTCCGAGATATGAGCATTTTAAGTTTCGAAAATCGTTTTTTTTTGGTGGGGGGCGCTTATCCCCGCAGGCCCTTTCGATCATTCATTCCATGCCGCGAAACTGACTCATTTTGTTCTTGGATCACTCATATCCCAGACTGCCTCGGTTTTGGAGGTGCTCTGATGTATGACCACTCTACAATCTCTCACGGAAGATCTCTTCAGGACTCTTCAGGCTTTGTTCATGATCGACAGCCGAATTGGAGAAATCGTCACGGAAAGTTTTCACCCGCTGGTCAGAGCACGGCTTTCATTTCATAAGTTGCTCGCGTGAGCTGATTCGGAATCGCAGTTCGTACTCTCCGAGCACTCCGTCCTCGTAAAGTTTAGAAATCGCTCTCCTCTCAGCTGAATCAGAGAATAATGTGCATCGGAGATGGAGAAATCAGAACATCGGAGTATCGTTGATATGGCTTTCTTCCAGTCGCCTCAAGAACAGTAGTTCCCAATCGACTGCGAGCTAGTATTCGAGCTTGGAGAGACACAGACTTTTCGCTGTTCGTGAAAACGAAGCGTCCGGCACCAAGCAACAACCCGTGATGAAACGGGGGATCGCTTCGAGAGGAGAAGAGGATCCTCCCGCTGGAGACCTTGATAACATAAGAGTGCGGAATGACATGGTTGTCTATGATTCGTTCCTCGACGGCAGCACGCTCCTGACCAGCTCATTGAGCTCAAACGATTTAATTTCCCCTCCTCCACCGCTGGCCCGAGCGGAATAATCCGGTTGAAATGTGATGACGAGGGATTGTTTGGAATCTATCAAATGCCGTAGTATGGACAGCTTACGGTTCTAGGCTTAGGTTCATCGAGCCACAGAGAACAGACTTTTTCGTGAACTACACAACAGAAGATCCAACGAGTTCAACGTGAGTTCTCTCAATGCAGCATTCGTGATAGCGGCCAAACCGGAAACTTCGCCTCCTAGACCTGCCGAACGGCATGTCCCAACGCTTGAGTCATGCAGCTCGGTACTCGCACTAGCACGAAAGGCCACCATACTAGGGCACTTCCCGGGGAGACCGCGATTGAATATCAACGAGACCCATCGTCGATGCTATGTCGCTCTTTCCCACACCCCTCTTGGGTATGTTTTCAATCGTGAGACCGACTTGAGGATCTGCTGAGGCACATCCGTGCGGGCCACATCTGAGGTCCGCGGCAGGCACATTTGGACCGCTTGTCGGTACCTGAGACTTATTATCGTATATGGGTACGACCAGTTTCTACTTGTGAGGCTTGCCGTTCCACTGTTCTGGCAGGACTTTTCCTGCCAACCACGCATCTCCTGGGAAGCTGAGAGTTCCGCTGTGAGTAGCTGGAAGTCGATTCTATTTGCGGGAAAACAGATAAAAATCTTAGAATGGGAGCTCTCGACGACGCTCAGAACTTCCGCTCGAGGCGGCCCAAACGCCATAACAGAAATCCATATACCTGATGAACACTGAGCCATTCACCGATTGGCGAAAATCCGCCAAACCGTTTTCGTTCCACCTCTAGGAAGCCAAGGTGCTCGCCGGCTGCTTCGCTAGTTTCTTCCGACTCTGATTCGAAGTGAACGTCATTTCTGAAACTCTCCCAATCCATACGGATATGCATCACGGGGTTGGGTGACAGGCTCCCGTTACTGTAGAAAGGGACCTTGAGGCGATAATACTTTCGAATTGGTGCTTACGTGAGCTTTCGCATCGAGTAAGGCGAGAAGCCTCACCCTCATTCATATGGGAGGAGAGAGTTGAAATATGGAGGAGGCGGTTTGGTGATCCTGTGACGTGAAACGGATCTCTCTGTTTGCGGGGCTGGCGGAACCCAAGGTCTTCGCGACAGGGAAAGTTGCGTAGGAGTCTTCCGGCTCCGGGAACCTGAACCAGATCTGCCGTGGCCGTGGATCATCGACTGTCAGGTCAGAGGGACGAGAAGAAACATGGCTAACGAGCAGCACGAGGTTCTCAAGACGATTGTGATGAGCATCTACGCTAGGAAGGCCAGCGTTTCTCAAACGCAGCTTAATGACTCGAGAGTCGCAGCAGCTGCCGAACAAGTGAGATGCGAGTCGGTTGCCTAGGCCGCACGCAGAACATAAAGAATATACTTGGGGGCGCGCAATATCTCTATGACATCCGACTGCGTGTTTCCTCCGGGGATCCCTAACCAAGAGTTAGCCGCCGGGCTCGCAGGAGCCAGCTCACCCAAAGATTTAAACAAGATCGTGGGCCGGTAAGAATGTGTGTAGAAATGCTTCAGGAAGACTTTGTCAGTTCGACTTTTCGCGCTCTCAATGCGATCGAACCTCCTAGGCAGCATTGACATGATTGAAAGGGGAATCACCCATTTCAAAAAGCATCCCTTGTCCTCCCTACAGCTCCTCGCTGTCCTTCCCTGGTCGTTCCCGTCTAAAATAAGCCTGTTGCTCCGTCTCCTGGCGGCGTATTGTTCGTCGTAAGGTGCGACACTCCACTAAGCCTAACATCTCTGAGCTCTGATAATTCCCGAACGGCGGGGTCAAGGTCAAGGAGTGTATCGATGGCTAACCTGCGTCGTGAAACGAAGCGCCCGGGTGACATTATTGCCTCATCGAGTCGGAACCTCTCAAACACAAACACTCTTTCTGAAGTTCTTCGAGGTCATCTCCCAGCACGCGAGTCCATCCCGGGTTTCGCCCGGTCTCTGCATACGGGACCGTTACGTGTTTGCCCTTGTCTCGTGGCCTCCGCGGAGTTGAAATAACCTGACCTCTAGTACCAAGCGAGTCTCGCTCTGCAAGGCTGCCAGGACGTTGGTCAGTCGAGGACCGCGTTGATCTTGAGAGGACCCTGGTACCCTACACGTCCTCAATGAGGTACTTTTGTCTCCAAATCTGGGGCTCACTCGGGATCGTTTCATGCAAGGAGCGGATTTTCCATCGCGGTGGGATTCTCTCCTCAGGGGTAATTCGTCGTGAGGGGCGGTGGAAGACTATTGGCGCTGTGGTGCTTGGAAGAGAATGAGCGGAGGTGTGATGACGAGAATCCGGTGTTTTCCCTCAGCGTCTCCCCTGCTCCTAGTGAAATTCGTGAAGCGGCTCGATGAGGAGTTATTGGAGATCCCCTGGTCGCTGCCCTACATTACAGCTTCGAATCACACTGAAGTGTCAGGGGCCGAGAAGCTGTTAGATGAAGATTCCTCACAGGTACAGGGGCTCGGGGTGAACGAAATGTCCTTTTCCCCGTTCGGATTCGGAGCCGTCTTCTCGGAAAAGCTGTGACCGAATCTGATTTGAATCATCGGACGAACGTGTCCGTACGCTGGTGATAGAAACCAATTGTGGAATGCAATTTTTCCTCAAGCTCAAGTCGGTCCAGCAGAAGTCTGGCACTACGTGTTCGCTTGCCGTAGTTTTTTCCCGACGGAATCGAGAGACTCCTGATCAGGGGCATGCAGCTGTTAAAGACCGCGCAACGACCAGAGCGATTGAGGAAGCTTCCTCCTTTCGTGTGATTAGAGGCGGAACCATTTTCTACGTGTTTTTCACTGAAAATCGGGATGTGCTTTGAGCTGCATACACGGCGCCTGGAAACCGAGACAACGAGGAGTGAATCTAATTTCGGACTTCTTTACGGGAAGTACACTCTCCTGTTGGAGCTGCTCTCTAGGGAGGACAGTTCATTCTGCCACAATCTGGAACAGACACCTGTTTTGCTAATTCGAATCTGCTACGCTGTGCGACGACCTCTAGGCCGAATGGAAATCCGATGCGTCGAAGTTTGACCTCACCGTCGAACGTATGTATTTGTGATCGCCATCGAGGGGCGGAATGCGCTGAGGAAACTGAGACCGCTTTCAAAGGCTCATTCAACATCTTGCTCGTCGACATAATGGCGCACCGCCTTTGTTTCTGGCGCTATTGCTTTCTCGTGCTCAATATATATAGCGGAAGCAGCCTTGAGCGTTCTACCTTTGGCAAATATGCGATGCAAGCGGTCGCTCTGAACCCCTCGAGAGTTCCTATCTTCGATTTGGAATCCGCTCGTACCGCTGTAATATAGCGGGCTCCGTCAAGAGCTGAAGCCCTGAAGCAGAAGCTACCTGATTTCCTCAAAGCTTTGCGAATGCCTGGAGACAAAGCTCTGTTCCCAGTCCTGCTGCCTCAACCTGTGGACCGGTAGCCGAGTTCAGCATAGAGAGCAGTTGCTTGATGATACAGCTTTGGTCACGCTCCGTTTCTCTGAGCGTTGTGCAGTTTCACTTCCGAATTTGACACGTTTTTTTTCCCAACCACATTGTCAGGAATGACAGTGTAGAATTTGACACGTTGCATCTGGGATTCCGCGTCGTATCTAGCAAAACGGTGGCTCGCGGTCCCCAATCCTACTCAACTTCGTGATGAGCAGCGTGAAGAATACATCTCGGAAAACAGGCCGATTTCCCTCTCCCTCTCTTCCCTGACGAGCGATGGACTTTATTCTCATTCGCCTTGCACTCATCTCGGAGCAGCTCCACAGTCCGGGTATTGTCGAGGTGCGGCCTTCAGCAGGTTGGATCAATCGTACATAGCGTTTGAGTATTGTCCGTGATTGAGCAACTTTAGATTCGCCCCGATACGGCAGCGGTCATCGTGGACTGCGGAATGGAGTCCGACCACGCGTTCCGGGAACGGACTATTTTTCTCTCATTCCAAGCTCAATCAGTACGCCTGCCTTGCCGTCGACGCGGCACCTGAGCACCGTGTGGAAGCCGGGAGGGAAATCCGCGCCGAGTCGTGACTCCGGCGCGACCCCGAACGGCAACCGCGGACGTCTTCCACGAAGTTAGAGCGTTATCCCGATACATCCATGAGGATCACACTCCGACCCTCTGTTGGAGGAATCTCACCATTTTCCTTTCAAACATTTTGGCGTCGTCCCGCCACCCGAGGTCAACAAGGTGTGTTGACTCAAGGCAAGGCGCAATTCTGGTCTCGGTTTTTCATCCTCCTCCAGGATAGACGAAGCAGCCGAGAGCCGTGGATGGCGAGCATTAGTTTCACTTCAGCTGCTGAGAACCTTCACCGTTGAGTGACAATGAATTCGTACAAGACATTGCTAACTAAACTGCTCAACAGGAGAAACAGACGAACTCCTCAAGCCACGAGGAAGCTCCGATCGCTGGGCTCCGATTTCGATCTGTTCCGACCAATCTAATCATCCTGGCTGATGGTCTGGAACCTAGAGGATGTGTCACGCGGCAAAAAGATTCGCATCATGAGTTTCCTGCGAGAAGGAAACAACCAGAAGGAGGTCACACAGGGAATCCCAACCCAAAGTCAACTCCAATTCAACTAAACTGATCAAGATCACAGATTAGGCTCGGAAGCTCGGCTAGCGAACAGTTCCGCAGCTCTCTTGAGCAGTGCTTGGCTTTGCAGCTATAACACCCGGACCAATTCTGACTGCGAATTATTTGCGGAGTGAATCGGATTCTGTAAAAACAAGTTTCGGAATTCCCCTGGATCGTTCGGTGTGGGATTTTGCCGCGTTCAGTGTGCTGTAGAACACGGCGCTCGATTCATGTCCATTTAAATTCGAGTCGACTGGTTTCAGCGAATCTGTCTAAAACGTCGTTGAACGTTCGATTGTCAGCATGACTCATGAAGGGCGACTATACGCGTTTGCGGAAATGACCCGCTTCCGTTTTCAAGCACGCCAACTGCGTGTGAATTTTTCTTCGTCAGAAATCAGGAGTCACTCGCTATTCCATTCAACTTCCCAGAACATGCCTGTTCCGTCGACTGCTGATTGTGAGTCCGAACTCCTTGAATACTATCTTCCGTTCAGACTTCGGGCGTTGCGTCGCTGAACCCGACGATTGACCCGTTCGGCACTCGATTCTCGGTGCGATTGAGCTGCTTCCCGGCGTAGCGATCGAATGGCCAAAACTACGGAGGAGAACTTGTGCGTCATTGAGGGACGCAGTTTCGCCCTTGATTCTCCGGGAGCGCCAGGGCTTCTGTCAAAGCGAATTCGAATGTTGGCGCGCTCCGCTTGTGGCACTGAATCGGTCACTCTTGGCAGTGCTTCGAACCAACCAGCTGGAGGCACTGAACGAGCAAGCAGCTGTGTGTGGTTGCTTAGTGGTGTCCTCGTCCGTAGAAGTTCGGCTGTGGTGGTTGCCTGCCCGCTCTGCTGGTTACTTGCCTGACTGGCTGGAGGGTCAGTCGTCGTCGTCGGTGTGTCTGTCTGTATGTTGTTATCATCATCGAAGCTGCTGCCATTCGGTTGTTGTCGAGATTGTTTTCTTTTCGGTTTTAGGCAGTCTCTTCTGACTGCAGTTGTGACGTGCGAGTGATACGGCAGCCGCAACGACGTCTGGCGCGAGCACAGGCCTCGGACTCGACGGCCCGGAGCGACTGATGTGTCGTCTAAACTCTGTTTAGTGGTTAGTGGTGCTGCTGTTCGGTGTGACATTTACATCTTCTCCTTTCACTGCCACCTCTCAGGTGGTGAATGTTGTGTTCCTGCTGGTCGCGGTGTATTCCTGCGATGGCTGCACTCGTTCGGGGAGCCGATGGTCTGAACGTAACGTAGAACTCCTCCTTGTCCGAGTCGACCACTCTTGCAGTCGTATGCAATCTCCGTTCGAAACTTGGTCCAAGAGCCCGTCATGGCATCCGAGCCGCGGTTCCAGCTGAGGTAATGCAAAGAGCCGAAGTTCTGAGATACCAAATGTGACAGCTTGCGTGGACTACGCGTTTGTGGCAGCGAGCCTGTTCACTCGTCCGTCCGCTGATCGCGGAATCACTTTTATTCAGCTGCGTGCTGGCGACCGATTTTTTGAACGGCCGGCTCATCGATTGTTAGGACTTCGTTGTGAGAGCTCAGAAAACTCTCAGCCATTTTGAAACCTCTCCGTGCGATCGGATTGCGGTGCTGGTGCCCTGCTGGCGAGCATAATTGACAGCTCATTCCACTCAGTGAAGCTCTTAGTCATGTTGCAGTGTTGACGTTCGCGAACGCCGGAATCCGGCAAGCAGATGATTTGTCGTAGTTATTTCCGATGAGCACGCGTGGCTGAGAAGTTTCGTCTTGCCACCGTCACCACAGGTGGCCGATGAGTTTGTTTTTCAGAACACAGGCTGGACCGGGTGTCTGTGCACCCGCTCGTGCATAATCACGTTTGCTGTCATGCTCCCCCTGTCACGAAATTCCGGAGCTTGTTCGATATACGCACGTCAGAATGCCTTCGATGATGTCACTGGTGCTGTCAGACGACCGCGACGGAAAAGCGACTGGGTGTCGTCTGTCCCCGATTCAAACGCCGGATTTCATCAAATCAGAAATTTCTGCTCATTCGGCAATCGTAGGGATGTAGCGAAGGTTGTACCCGAGACACTCGGCCAAGAGACAACTCAGTGTGGACGAAGTCATTACTCCCCGACAAATCGCAGCTTTACGCTCTCCAGCTCCGAGCTCGATGTTTGTGTCAGCGATGGGGACTTTGGCCAACCTGTCCTCGAACAGGCTTCCTCTCCTCCGTTCGAGAATCCTGTGTCGACCACGCCGTATGCGGAACCTTATCACTGCCGAACTTGGAACGGCGTGACATGAGAAGCAGGAGCAACATGCGCCGCTTGGTCTACAATGTCTCCCACCAAAGTCTCGAAGTGGGCACTCCTGTCGGCTGCGCACGGACCCTCTCGGAACACTTGCGGTTGACGTCCGACGGAGGAGTCAGCTCGCGGAGAGTGTTACCGCCCGCTGCAAGATTCCCTCGCGTCACTTAGGGCGCAGCGGCAGACTGAACGCAACTCTACTCTCAACGTAGTTTCTCTGGCTGTGTCCTTTGTGTCTCCGTACCTGTTGCCTTTGCTTCACCATTCAGCCGAGCGGCCAAGCTGTCGGCAAGGCTGGCGGACAGTCATCATCCGCCCGGCCGACCGGCCGTCAGTCAGTCGGTCAATCAGTATAGCTCGCTGTTCTCGAGCTCGTTGCGAGCTGGAATAGCTGAGCTCAGTGACGAATGGAACAGACGTTATGGAAGAACAGCAGCAGCAGCAGCGGCCGTTATTACAACAGCCGCCGACGCCTCAGCTGAGGAAACCCAGTCTCGTGGAAAAGATCTCACCATGGAAAAGCGCGAGCAAAGACAAGTTAGTTCCTGCTTTCACCGAGGACTGGGGGATTCTGTTGGTCGCTGACCATTCCGACCGACATTCACGTGACAGGCACTGCGGTGATCGGAGCGAAACGCGTTGAACGTCTCGAGGGGGAATTATTTCCTCTGTCTCGGTGGCGGCTGCTTGTGACCTCTGTTTCCTTCAGCTGTCGTACAGCGTGTGCGGAAAATCCCGCGGAGGTCGTGCTTCAATCTGCCTCGTGTGGCGCCCTCGTATCACAGCCTTTTTAGCAATGAAAGCGATGATAACTGGCGGTTCAGTCCTCGTGGATCCACACGGGTGCCCGTTGACAACGTGTTCCGGCTCCGATGACGGGCGGAACCTGTTCATGTCCCCTGGGCTTAAAAGTCCGCATTTTCCTCATAGCGGCTCGAGATAGCCGGGGATGGTTTTGCGAGTGAATTTTCTAGAAATCGTTCCCCGGCTTTCTCGTGGGTCCCGAGTAGAATCCTTACCGGTCTCCAATTAGAGCCACATCAGCCGTGTCGTGAAATGGACTCTTAATCTTATGCGACGGAACACTTTTAGACAGATGAATCTGCGTGACTGCGCCATACGCCCCCTGACGTTTGCTTCGCCAACGGGCAGTCGTACTGAAAGGTCTAATGCCAACCAAAATATCTGGGTGGAGTTGAACGCCTTGCCGCTCAAACAGGCCATGTTCTTTCGAAGGCTGCCTTCGTCTGCGCTTTACGTGAGCTGGTCACACGGATATTTGGGAGGAATCCTCGGTCCTTTTGATGCAGCGGGGCTGAGATGAGGCGGCGAAGCCCCTCGGTCGAGTGCATCATTCGGTGATCCTCATTTTCCGCTACAGCTGATAAATCTATTGGACAAGCTTCTCACTGAGTACCCTTCGTAGCAGGTGACACAGGGGCCGGAGGGACGATAGCAGCCACGCAGATCTCTCATCCATCTCACAAGAGCCTCTGGTTCCTAGCTACACAAACGACAGAGACCGCGCAACAGTCGCAATAAAAACAACGGAAAATCTCGTGGTTTCAACGCGCAGAATGTTCCGAAAATAGTTCGCCGTCTGTGTGTGCTCCTCCGAATTTCAAAAACCGAAAATCTGGGCCGAATGTTGTAAATTAGAGCGGATGAGACTTGAGGAAGTCGTGGCAACGCTTCCAACTTCTCGCTTATTGACTCGAATACGAATTTCAGGTTTCCGGCAGGATCTGGGGGAAGCCCTGGAGGAACTGGTGAGCGATCCGGTGGCAAAATGAGTGCGTTAGGGGGCGGGGCAGCAGCCCCCAGCTCGTTGTCAGCCATGCAAGCCGAGGAAGCCGAGCTGCTGCAAGACACGAAGTACAAGAACTACATAAGCCAGATAGAAAAAGCACTCAAGTGTTTTGACACGACAGCAGAATGGCAGGACTTGATATCGTCGCTCAGCAAGCTGAACCGGGTAAGTTTGGCTTTCGAGTGAAATCCCAATGCTCTTCAACTAATTTCGCGTGATTTTGTCTCATATCGGATGATCTTCTCTGCAGCTACTGCAGTCAAACATGAAATACCCCGTGATACCGAAACGCATCATCATCGGGAAACGGCTCGCCCAGTGTATGCATCCTGTACTACCATTCGGCGTCCATATAAAAGCCCTCGAAACATACGATATCATCTTCAGGTGCATCGGGAAAGAGAGATTGGCGCACGATTTGTTCATTTATTCGTCCGGTCTATTTCCCTTGCTGGGACACGCAGCGATGAACGTGAAACCCCTCCTACTGAAAGTCTACGAAGATCATTTCATACCCCTGGCAGAGAAACTCCGACCAGGGCTCAACGGCTTCTTGGTCGGTGTTTTGCCAGGTATGGAGGAAGGCGGAGACTCTTTCGATCGAGTGAACCAACTTCTCCTCAACGTTGCGAAGGGTATGAAGTCGAACACTCACGGAAAACTCGAACCGGAAGCGATACCTATTGTCCGTCATTTGACCGTCGAATGAAACTTCGATCAGTTGGTGCTCGTTCCTTTCCAGGAGTGGGCATGACATACTTCTACGGCTGCCTCTGGAAATGTGTCCTCTGTAATCCGGCTATCCGGCTGCCTGCGATCATCTTCGTCACCTCCAAATTCGACAAGAAACGGCAAATGGAAGAACAGATGGAATTTCTGGGAACTGATTGCGACTGCATGGTCGAAGCCGTGTGTTCGTCCCTGCAGGACACGTCCATCCTTGTACAACGACACACGCTCGACTTCATCTTGGCGGGTTTCCCGCTGAATCAATGCGTCCTAGATCAGAAAGACCGGATTCGCTTGTGCACGTCTTCGCTCGTCGTGCTCCTCCGACGCGACGTCGGTTTGAATCGCCGACTATATCAATGGATTTTCGGAGCTGAGGCCGCCTTGACGGACACGAGTGATTCGGCAAACGCCACCATGGAATATTTCAAACAGCATTCAGCGCCAATCGTCCTCGAAGCACTTCGAAATCTTTTCAGCGTAAGTGCGAACAATTCGTTTCCAACATCATCAACGAGCTGCATGCCTCGTAAAATGGGACTTCTCAATGACTTCTACCGTTATATAATATCCAGAGCTAGGAAGTTCAGGCATTCATCGTTTCATACCTCTTATCTGTACATTTAGGGAGTTGGGTAGACGAGTATCTGATGGCCGAGTTCATCGGTTTCCATGGCAATAATACATGATTCATCAATCCATCCACTCATTCACGTATAGATTGAGGGATGATGATGGATGAATAATACCTGAACTCCGTGGCTATAATTTTATATCATTTCCTTGAACGAATGGCTCATGGGCTGTGAGTTCATTCCAATGTCTCGGCTTCTGACTCGAATGGTGACAAATCCTCGTCGTCATCCCACAGTACTCTCCGGCAGCGTCAACCTTGGGTTTCCCAACGTCTTTCTCGGTCATTTCGCCCTACCGAGTTCTCACGGCCCTCATGGATAGGAACGAAATCAGCGTTTTCATTTTGGATGACATCCTCATCGATGTTTTCCGCTCCCTGTATCTCGAATGTCATACCGCCAGGAAGCTGAGTCGCGATGACCCGAGAAAGTCGAAAGCACACAGGAGGACATCGAAACATACGCCCGAACAAGAAATCGTGAAAGCGGCCAACCTTTTCTTCTGCAATTTAGAGCAGAAGTATCTCTGGGGGTGAGCTATTCCTTCCTAGTCACTCAGCCATCGTTCCAGGACCTGTAATGAGGATCCGACACTCATAGTCTGGATAAGAGTCAGAGAAAAAGCGTCCGACACTGGCGTGCATAAAACGATGTCTTCTCTGCAGATATCTTGCGAAGGAGTTCAAAATGTCATGTGATCAATGCCAGCTGCCGGAGACAAAGAGCGTGGTCGCTCCAGTTGGCTCCGGAAGACCCGTTCTGTTGGAAGTGTGTCATCTACTGGAATTTCTTCTCGAAGTTGCTACTCTGGACAGTTACAAAGAAGCTCCGTGCGAATATTTGCCTACCCTCTTGTATGAAATCAGTCAGGCTCTCGTTCACGCTTGCGAGAGGCTATCCATGCCACAGCTTTTGGCATCGCTCAAATTGTGCTCGAAAATCCTTCTGAAGGTATGGTGCAACTCGGTGTCGAATCACACTCTTCACAGCACTTTGATGTTCATGAGTAGATGCCGGCGTATACGGAGACAGCTGAGCAGTCCACCGCTTCTCTACAGGTGCAACCGCCCGAGTTGGTGGTTGAGGAGGCCGGCAGTTTGGAGTCACCGCCGCAAACGCCCACACCAACGCCTCAGAACCCTCCACCCAGTGGTCATAAGCCCAGCCATTCGCGGAATGCGTCGAACTGCTCCATCGAGACCGTGAGATCTGCCAAGAGCGTGACGCAAGAAGAAATCGAGAAGTCCACTACCTTGCCCTCCATGATCGGAAACTGTATCGAGACTTTTCAGCAACTGTTCCTGAAGTTCGTCGAGCTCAAAGTCCTCAACAATCCGCAAGAAGCCGCAAAGTACGTTAAATCGATCAAGTCGCCAATATTGCTGCCTGAAGTCTGCCAGTGTTCGTAGTAAAATTGCACGATTTCCGACTCGTCACCTATCTATCTGATCAATTCACTTATCGTCTAGCGCGTCCATCCAGGCCATTGCATGCGTTCTATCCCACTAACCAGGTGTTCATGTAACTTCGCAGGTTGAGGTAGAGTAGCTTGTAGTTGCTCACGTTCGGAGGGAATTTTCCCATTCTTAATTTCCTTTCCCCGAATCAGAATGTGTGTCCGGGGTGCTGAGTGCGATTTCCCGCAAATCTGCCTCCAAACTGTTCATTTTCTGGCTCGAGTTTGTAATTTTCGTGGTTGATGTGTGATCATGTCGGATTCTTGAATCCCTGGGTAGATCATTAGGTCGTTTGTGCTTTGTCGGCCTGAACACGATTCCTACGATTTAGTTGTGACGATTTCCTCCTCCACTCCGCTTCATGATGTTGTGTTTTTGGGCGCATTTGCAGTCTTTTCCATGGAGCTCTGTGTCAACGTCAACCAGATTCACGGGATCGAGAGATGGATTTGTCACGACTGCTCGAGAAGTGCCTGCAGCAGGATGAGGTTCGTACCCCACTGTCTGCTAGCTGAGGGTCCCCGACTCGAGCGATTATCCTGTCTCTTTAATACTAATAAATACCATTCGTTTCCCCTATATTTCAAGATATTTTATACTCAAATGTTCTCATATTCATATTGTTGTATTCAGGTTTGATGATATTTGTGTGGCTGTTGTGCTCCACAGGTGTACCAGATCTCAATGGGAGTTTCAAGCTCATCGTCAGAGTTTCCTGGAATTGTCCTTCTTCTGAAAAGCAACTGGGGTGAAGAAACTTTCAACACGTTGTGCTCCCTAACAGTAGAACTCAGCAGCTTCCCTGTTAGCCTGTGTTCGAACTCCAAACAAGTTCTCGACAGCAAAGGCTCGATTTGTAAGTTTGACGCTGTCAGTTTCATTGATGTCAAGAGCTGCAGATTTGATTCCCTGAGCGAGTCTTCGAGCATTATTCGCCTGATATCTATTCCCAGGTGATGGCTTCCCTAAATGGTTATCGCATATGCTGATGCTGTCGTGCTTTGCTGAAGATAAAGATTGTCTCTTATGGACTCTTTCGATGACCCTGGACCTAATTTACCTGAGTCGAACGACTGTGATCTCACTAATGAGTGAATTCCGCGGCAAAGGTGTTCAGTCAATGGTCATCATGCCGATGATTCATCCATTGGAGTTGAGGTGAGCGGATTGTTTTTCGAGCCCGATGTGATGCTGTCCATGTTAGACAGCCCGATCCGATCGCCCTCATTCTATCTGAAAATCCTTCTCCGACAGATTCATCATGGAAGAAACTCGCTTCATGCAAGTGGCCACCAACCGACTATGGGAACTTCTCAGAGAAGACGATGCTCGATACCATTTGCGGGTAGCTGAACTGTTGCAAAAACTGCACAACCTCGCGCCAAACGACGGAATGTGTGAGAATGTTCTTTGTCATGGCTTGTCTTCAGATAACGCCGAAACTCAGATCGAAGCCCAGAAGAAATTCGCCGTTCTCTGGCATTTGCTGCGGGACATACGGCAGCGGCCACAAGCTACAATGAGGTGGTTCGACCGATGTTTGTTCCAAATGCTGGATTGCCTGACGAAGGACTCAGGACCCCATCGTGCCATCTCCCAGTTCTGGTTGGAACACTCGCTTTCGCGCGGGGATTTGAGCCGAATCTTGGAGCCCACCCTCATCGTCCTCTTGCACCCTGATACTTCGCGAGTAGGAATCAGTCACGTTTCGATGCGCAAACACCGCCTGACAGTAGACCACCGTAGTCAAGACATCGTGAGGGAGGACGACTTCGAACGCAAAATCAACGCTATCTCTCACGTCGGCGGGAGCCTGCGATTCCACATGAATGGGGACAAGTCATCGAAACGACCGGTGGGCTCGCCGGACAAGCAGCTGGCTTACACTTCACTCGATTCTCGCAGCCAGTCGTCGAAGGCTTCGAATAAATACGTGACGGCAATGACTCCCATGCAAGACATTGAGTTCCCAGCGAATTTGGAACATCAGCAACCCATGTCGGTGTTCGTAAATCCGATGGGCTCTACTTCGTCTTTAGTGAACGACTTCCTTGAACCCGATTCCCTGAACTCGTCGTCGTCCGTCGTTCCCGATCTGTCGTGCGTCACCCGGATCGACGTCGCAGCGATGCGAAAGGCCTCGTACGACGAAGTGCAGAGCATGTCGAACGTTTCCACTGCTCGCTTGGACGACTCCCAATCGGAAACGTCGCGGATCACCGAGACGGTCTCGTTGCCTGGGAACATCTCCACGACCGGCACAGCTGAAGTTGTGAACTCAATTGTGGAGGATCTGCTCGATGAAGCTGTCAAGAGCGCTGACACTATTAGCCTTGGGAGTGAAACTCCAAATCTGCGGAGAATTTTTTCGGGTAACTCCGAAGCAGTGACGCCGACGTCCGATCACGCTGTGGCGTTCGATTCTCTAAAGGTGAGGGGGGTCCGCCCACGGGGGATTTACAATCTGGCAAAGCATCAGTCATGAAGCTCTTGAACACCAATCCCTTGAGATATCATGTCATATTCAGAAGAGGATTGTAGGCGGAAATAATCTATGCGCTCCGGTACAGCGCGTCATTCCTCTGGTTTGAACCTTGTGTCTCACGCGACCCATCCCCTCCCAGACCGCGGACTCAGCTGTTCATCCTCTGCACCAGCACATCCTCTTGTATTCGCAAGTTTACGACTCGGAGAAAGTCTTGTACGCGCTGCAATCAATCAAAAACATCCTTGATTCTTCCCGGAAAGAAGCGCTCTGGCAAATGGCTAACACGAGCATTTACCATGGAGGGTTCATGAAAAGAGATCCTGCAGTCGATCTGCTTTTGGCGAGACACAGGAAAGCAATTGATGGCGACACATTCTTGGTGAGTTCCGAAGATTCACTTCATCTGGCTGTACCGACGGGGTCCTCCACCTGCTTCTTTTGGGCTCCCAGTTTGTTCAATTCGCCCGTCGAATCGCGCCTGACCTGTTATGTTCCATTGCAGGGTGAAATAGCTCACGAACAGCTGAACTACTTCCGCTCTTTCAAATACCTAGACGTTCTCGTGTACCTGTGTCTCCAATTTCTCCGTTCGTACTACCCACATGTGCCTCAAGGTCCAATGACAGCCAAGGACGTTTTGGGTAACTGTAACGTCCGACTCCTGACTTGTGACGTTCTAGAAGGGGTGTTTTCGATGCTGGAAGAAAGACTTCACACCCGGAAGGAGTTCCCAGGACTCGTCCTCGATCTTCTCAACCGGTAGGCGAGAGTCTTGGTTTTGAGAACAGACGACAAACTTCCTGGAGCTCGAGCGCATTCAGCCTTTTGCCGAGAAACAGTACATCGGACTTCAACCACCAGTATCATGATATTCTCCGGAAAGGCTCTCTTCAGGTTCCAATCCGAAGACTCTCGCGTTCCAGGTGCAAGGTACAAAAAATTCTGCTGCACTGTCTGGCCTCGTGCGTTTATCAACAAAGAACAGAAGACAAAACCGCCGATTCCTTCACCTTCAAAGTTATAGACTACAACGACAAGAAAACTGCAGAGTTTCAGGTTTGTTGATATTCGTCCGTGAAATCCTCCAGCTGTAAGTGAGAGGATGATACGGAGACAGACCTCGGTTAGGAGTAGGAATGACACGGGTTCTGCGACCATTTATTAATCTCCGGATTTTTCAATTGTATCATCATTGAATCATTATCAGTCGCTTACGACTGAAGCATCCCAACCCCACGAGACAAATTTCGTTCTAACCTGTGTGGATCGATCGACTTCTACGAGTGCCGTTCGAGTTCTCGTCATGTTCGAGCCCTGAGACCGACGAGGCCCGTGATTTTGAACCTCGAATAAATCCTTGGGCACTCGCTCGGGTTCAAGTCGCCGTAACAATCCTATTCCTGGAGAGTTTGCCTAAATAAGCGGAGCGATGGGAACTCTCGGGTATAATAACGGTTTCTGCACCACGAAAATTTCCACAGTTAGCGGTATGTTCCTTCAAAGTTCTCTCACCCAAGAAGTTGAGAGACTCGATACTGCACCTGCTTCGCCTCGCACTCCTCCCAGAGAATTCGTCGATTTTTCTGGGGGCCAGAGCTCCCCACCTGAATATTTCACCGGGGATTTCCGCGGTTCGCGTTACGGCTGCTCAGTTGTTGTCTATCCACAGGATACATTCCAAGTGCACCTACTCAAATTGATGGGGTCCCTCATCCAGTTGGAGGATAGCGTTATGAAGCCAAACGCAAACGCTGACGTTGTCGATAACAAAGCCGGATCCTTCGGCAAGATAAAGTTTCGACCTCAGATGAGCACAGTGAAATATGTTCCCAGTGAGTTTCATTCTGGTCTCCCTCGCCAATACAACAGTGTGCCAGTTGGCGTCGTATACATCCTGAGCCACCATTTATCGCATCCCTGTTTCGCAGATGTTCCGATTCCGTCGCAGCAGATGTTCACGACAACAGCGCTGGTGGCTCTAAAACAGCATCAGAAACTGCATCTGCAGACGCATTGGATGGATTTGACAATGACGTCTCTTCCTTATTCCGTTAAAAACATGTCCCAAACAGTTTCGAGGTTCATCATACAGATCGTTCTGGAACTTTGCGCGAATCTCGATGTGATGATCAATGCGGTTCACAGCCAGAAACCAGGCTTGGTAAGTTCCCTCACCCTTCGCACCATCAGTGTCCCGAGCCCAGGTAGATCCTGCGTCCAGGCTGTAATCGAATGAACGCTTCACAGAATTGCCCGCCGGATTATCTCGTTACCACTATCGGAAATCTGCGCACTCTTCTGCACTACTGTCTGCTTGATGAAGCTCCCCAGAGCCAGAGTGTGAAGCAAGGACCTACGAATCCCAATCCTGCGGGCGCGCCATTCCTATCCAGTTTGTTTCATGCATTCTCGTCTGACAATCAAGTGAAGGACGGCAACCTCAAAGAAGTGGCCAACCCCGTGATGACGACGATTCGCAGAGCCTTGATGTTGGATCTACCTCGCTACTTGAAGGCTCTCCTGACCGTTTGGCAAGCTGTGACCCAAGCTGAGAAAGCAGAGAAGCCCAACCACCTCCTGGCAGTGATGGGAGCTCCCAAGCTGGTGAAGCAACAAGTCATCCAGTGTCTACAGGCGATCTCGGAGAACTACGGAGAAGCTTTCCTCGCCGCCGTGGGCAGCGCTTGGGCCGAAAAAGCAAAGAAAGGACTCAAGCACCACGTTGTTCCGGTGTCGTCCTCGGAGCAGCTTCTGCTCGTGGACCTAGTCTATCAGCTGTCGCAGCAAAGAGACCCGGCCACAGGTGCACAGGATGCCAATCGGAACCAAGTGCAATTCAACCTGACCAGGATCGTGCATTTCGTTAAGAAAATCCTCAAGGATCCACCTGGCATGGTCGACAAAAAGAAGTGTTCCAGCATCGAGGTTTCCATTCTTCAATTCCTCCTCGCCTACCTACAACAGTATCCCAATCCTGAAGCGCTGCCGAGTGCCTGTCATTCACTGATGGGACTTTGGAGAGAAGGGCTGCAGCTCACCAGCATGCCCCTCGTCCAGTTCCATCTCTTGGCGTGAGTTTCCACTCTCGGCATTCATTCACATCAAAATGAGCAGTTCCATGAGCGCTCAGACCTCCTCTCTCAGAGCTCCGAAAGCTCCCGCCCTCCATCTCGGCTTACCTTTTCAGAATATTGCACGAATTCGTCCAGAAAGCTCCGCTGATTGAGGAGCGGAAAGATCAGAAGGACCTCCAAGATATTGCGCAAAAGCTCATCGAAACGATATCGTCCGTGGCTTCCGCCTCCCTGGAACAAACAACGTGGCTGCGACGCACGCTAGCAGTCAAATCCGGTGTACAGCAGGACATCTCTGAGCAAGACGACATGGATTTGATCGACGCCGTGAAAGCCAAGATCCCGACGATGGAAAACAACGCAAATTTGAGCGCGTACAGTGTGCAAGCCTTATTCGTACTGGCTGAGGTAGGTTGATGGAGCTGTCTTCCTTTTCCGGCAAGAGCTTCCACGAGGATTCTTCGTCATACAGAATTATTGAGCAACATCCACAATGAATGTTTATCCTTTTTCCGCAGTGGATGGCCTCAGTGTTGGACATCGTGTATGTCTCGGAAGACAAGGAAAAGGTGGTTCCGCTCCTGTCGACCATCATGGTTTACGTCTCACCATTCCTGCGAAACCATTCGAAAAACAACGTTCCGTCTTTCCGAGCGTGTTCACAACTGCTGGCTTCGTTCTCGGGCTACCAATATACCCGGAAAGCGTGGCGAAAAGACGCGTTCGATCTGCTTTGCGAGCCGCAGTTCTTCCAAATGGACCATACTTGCCTCAATCATTGGCGAAGCATCATCGACCATCTGATGACCCATGACAAGACCACGTACAGGGATTTCATGGGTGAGGCTCGATCTCCGAGAGTGGAATGTTCACGAACTCACATTCCAATCGGATAGGCGGCAGCTCCACTGCTGCTCCATATTTATTCACATTGAACCCTATCTTACAGCGAGAGTCACGTCAGTTCCTCAGTCGGGTAGTTTGAATATCTTCGTGAGCAACGAGAAAGAGTATGAACAGAGAGCGCAACTTCTCAAACGGCTCGCCTACGTTATCTTCTGCTCCGAGCCTGATCAGTACCAGAAATATATGCCCGAGATATCAGGTTCGAGAATTTGCATTGTTCAAAACATGGTCTTTCTGGGATCATTTCCCTCTTTCCATGACCGTTCGGGGTCTCGGAGAACCTTGCGGTGACCGCGGGTTCTGTCCAGATTTCTTCTTCTTTCTGCCGTGCTTAGGACGTCTCTTCTTCTCCATTTCACAGAACGTCTTGCTGAGAATTTGAAACTGTCGCAAGTTCCGATTATTCAGTCGCAAGTATTCCTGTGCTTCCGTGTGATACTGCTGCGAGTCTCGCCGCTGAATGTCACGTCCATGTGGCCAGGTATCATCACGGAGCTCGTGCACGCTTGCTTGATGATGGAGCAAGAGCTACTCGACGCAGAAGGACAGAAAGTTGCTAAAACAGTTGCATCCTCGCATCTTCAATCCCTGGACTACAATGTGAACTCGTCGACAAATCCCGCTTATCTGACGTTGTACCTCTCAGCCTGCAAACTTCTCGACATAGCCATCGCCCTGCCTTCCGATATGCTCCCACAGTTCCAAGTGTATCGATGGGCTTTCATCGGTGATGGTGCGCCCTCAGTGGATGGGAACGATGGTAAGGGCCGGGAGAAGCTCAGATCGGGCGGTATCAGTGCGAGTTTTATTTGCTGCGGTTCCCACTCTAGAATGCCATATAAGCACCTCTCCTCAACGATCCAACCCGAATACCACTAATTCGGAATGCTCCCCAGGTGAAGAGTTTGTGCCGCACATGAAGAGACTAGCGATCTTGTTGAATCAGCGATACCCCGGGAACCGCACAAGACTCCCGTACGTGCCTGGAAGACCCATAATGGACGCGACGTCCATTGAGAGCTTGGTTGACTTGCAGCCTTTCTTCAACACGCTCATCGAAAGCAACAAATCCAAAGCGATGCCAGGTTTGTACATTAGCCTTTTCTTGATTTCATAAGTTTCGCTCCGGATTCGTGGTGTCGTAGGTTTCGTCTTGTAACTTGGTTTCTCTCTCTTCAGGCGAAAGTCATCCACCTTTAGTGCAACAACCTTCTCTCTCCCGACGACTGTCGCACGGAATTCAAAGTAGGAGTATGAGAGAGGCTCCCAAAGATCATGTCGAAAACAAAACCGCACTCGATTATATTGAAAACATTATCGAGAGTGATTTCCTTGAGCAGCGTACAAGTTAGGCAGTTTCGAACCGAACTGGAGCTTAATGAGCTAGTTGCAGGTGTAGACGCTCGTGATCGCTTTGTACAGATACGAAATCCAGAAATTTGTAGAAGAAGCAGTATGAGTCGATGACGAGAGTGACGAGGCGAGCGATGAGTACGCAGACATGATATCATAGAAACGCAATTAATTGAAAGTTCAACTTCGATTTACTTGAGAAGTTGACAAAGAGTGTAAATACATGAGTGAACTTTGAGCCAATGCAGCAACTCGTGATTCCTGATTGTATCGTTCAGTTAGTTGATCGAATCGAATAGAAACAGTGACCAAGCACACAGACAATGTATCGCGCGTTCGACCGCCGATAATTTTTTGCTACGCGGGTCGCACAGGGAGATAGGAAGTCGAATATGAAATTTATGAACTACTGGCATCCAAAGACAGTTTGAGAACTTTGCCGATGAGGTCTGAAACGTTTGCTGATGATGAATAAAGCCAATGCATCGGTCAGTAGTCCACGGTACTATCCTGACATAGGCAAGTCGTTCGGAAGAATCGCGTGGAGCCGTTCGAAGGCGAGCAAAGCTCCCTTGCTAGCGGAGTTCGCTAAGATCTCGCGGGGCCGCTTCAAGTCGGCACGCCGCCAAAATTGAGTGTCCATGGCAGAGGTTGGTACATGGGATAGCTCCTTGCGATGTTTTTTGGCGGGCTCAAAAAACGTTCGGAATCAGTCTTTCCATCCAGTGCGTGATTTTTGCGTGGGTGTTATGCATACCCTTGGGAAAATCTCTCCCAAGGGAGCCATGGGAGGGGGGTCTCGAGCGAGACCGCTCGGCTCTTCCTTCGGTCATGCCTACATTACATTTTCCGAAGGATTCTCCCTTGGAGGAAGGTCGTTTGTGATAAGAAACATATTTTCAAGCAGGGGAGCTGCGCGAACTCATGAACTAATTTATAACTTCGCAGTTTTCTTTCCCTATTTATTCCACTGACTGAGGGGGTCGATTATAGATCTGAATATATCTATGTATACGCTTTCCAGAAGAACAGGTAGTAAAAGTCCTCCATCCAGTCTTCCATATGATAAATATGAATGTATATATAATATTGCTCTTATACAGTCACCAGGCTAAGAAGATTGACTTTTACTTAGGTCTAACGGTCCATTGATTATAACGGAGGGTCGAGGGGATCTCGGAGAAATACTAAGTTCTACAAGGGCCATGGCCCCCTCCAGACGAGTTCTAGCGATATCCCTCAAGTATCTTTTCGCCGGGGGTGGAGTAAACGATGACTTTGGAGTGGTAGGTTGACGTCGAGCCAAAGGGGACGTTGGCGTCAGGAACGGCGAGGAGTCGTTCGATCTGGGCAGCGACGGCGAAAGCACTGACGACGAGGGCGATACCGGGAGAGCTCGCGGCTTGTTAGCTTGGGGCGACAACAGAAGCGACGGGTTGATCAGTGTTAGAACTCTGGGAGATCCAACGTGAGGTGACCGCGGTGTAGAAGGCTGTAGGGGTCGGAACTGCGCGTCGTCGATAAAGTACTTCGGTTCATCGAAAGTTATCTGTTTCTGAGACGGCTCCAGCGGCATTATTGAAGCCGAGGCCATCGTTTCCGGGGACGGGGGTGCCATTTGATCGAATTCGTTTCGCAACACTCGTTTCGGTCTCCGTTTCTGGGCTCGATATCTCTCCAACCACTCCACGACTTCTCGAGATTTGTTCTCAGTGTTTTCACAAATTTCCATTCCACTTTCATCCCGCACTAACGGGGCGAACTGGTGCGAGTTACAGTGGCGATTGGCGTGCGTGAAGCGGTTCCGGCAATCTTCAGCTGAACATTTGAAAGGCTTCTCGCCTGTGTGCAGCCTCTGGTGGGTTTTTAGTTGCCCACTCTGCGCGAATTTCTTCGCACAATCAGGATAGTCGCACTGATACGGCTTCTCACCGGTATGTGTCCTCAGGTGAGCCTGCAGGCTCTTCCCGCGAGGGAAGACTCGGTTACAGACGTCACATTTTATCTGACAAGGTGACGTGGAGCCTTCGCGTATCAGAGAAGTTATCGCGTCGAGCCGTGGTCTTCCTCGAGAAAATTTCGATGAAGGTGACGGGGACGGTGTGAAGGTCGGGGAAACTTCATTAAGAGCAGAGAGAGCAGGCCTGGAAGGGATAGTAATTTTGTGAAAAATGTCTGAATCTGGGCGTAGGCATTGACGGCACCCCGCTGACTTTCATTCGAACGTTTCCATAATCTTGGTCCAGGCTCGGAATTTCAAAACATGAGGGGGCAGGTAGCACAAGGCGTTCAGTCAACTTTTTCCGGCAGCCATGAATTGAAACACTCGGTCGACATGACGCCGGAGCCCCCTCAAAGGAAAGCCTTGGAGATCTCCAACCTTCGGCAGGGGATAGTGAGGAGAACCAGTTTTCGGGTAGAGACCACTTTCGGGGAGCTCACTGTGAGATCAAGGAGGACACGCAATCACAAATCTACATGGTTTCCTGGAGTTTCAAACACTGTTTTCCGTTCCTCTCCGACCGGTTTCTCAGCCTTTGTCAACAAGTGCGGAGGCGCGCACTCAGACACCTCCGTAACAAGTGCCGGAACTTTTTCACTGTCGCGATCCGTCTCGATGAGCTCAGTTCCGCGTCATGAGTAGAATTTGGCTCACCTCTTTGGTGTGAGTATAACCTGTGGACTCCCACTCGGATCCTCGTTCATGTTTAATGATACCTGGAGCGCCTTCCACTGACTTTCGGGTTGAACTGTTGATGAGGTTGGGACCTGATCGACAAAATCAGTTGCTCGGTGAGAAACTCTGGCGCCACACCGCTGTTAAAGGTACTCGGCGTCGCTGGTAGGAGCCCGCTCGCGCCTTTCGGCCAATCCCAGATGTCGCCTGTATACACACCAGTAAGAGGAGGCTCACCAAAAAGTTGGCGCCAATTCTGCTCGTCGCTCTGACAGGGAGAGTGGGAGAGAGAAAGGGGGAGATTGCCAACGGAAACTTCACTTGGTTCTCTGCTCAGAAACTCCTACATAACGTCTGATCTGAACGGCAGTTTCGCTCATTGAGAGTTCGTGGATATCGTCATCTGAGAGAATGGGCGACAAACTCGCTTCTACATATGTTCCAACATTGGTAATTCCCGTTGAATTTTCAAATTATGTTTTCAGGTGATAATTCGTGAGCCTGCAGGGAAGAGGACGGAGAACTTTACCCGAAGAGAGATTAGGTCGATCTCGATGAGAGCGGAGTCGAGAACTTGATCAAGATAATTTGGAGAAAAACGGTCAAAGATGTTGATGATCTGATTCCTCGGAGCGTCATCCTACGGCTAGTTTCTCCACGCACCGACCCTCAGGGGCTCACACCACTACTTCTCTTATGGACACTCCCGCACCGTGGCACCGAAAACGTAGGAGCCGTCGAGCCAGGCGGTAGTTGCTAGCGAGCTTCGTGAAGACTCTTCACGCGAAGATTTCTGTGGGCCGGTTTTCCAGCTCAGTGCCGCTCAGTTTTGTCGCTAATGGCCGTGAGGTACTATGTCGGCTGTCCAGCGATGCTGACTGTCGAGTTTCCCGGCTCGGGAACGGGCTTTGCTCCCGGAGTGGGTAGCGTTGGATTCCGTGCCGAAGGAACGGTATTGCGGGAATGGCAACTCGAGGACCCCAGGAGAACGGAATGAATATCCTCTATCACTCATTGCGCTGGACAAGTGATGAGGATAATGATTTCTGCTGGAGTTGGGGAGCCGCCTCCGGCGATGGTAGGCGGCCGTAGTGGCTCAAAAAAGGCACAATGATCGCATTATTTAGAGCGACCGTGCGGGGTGCCTATCATTTGAACCTTGCTCATCAGATGGATGAATTTCCAAAAGGACATCCTCGGGCAATATATACAAAGCAGCCAGCCAGGGATACTACTGCTGCTTTCTGCCGGGAAATCTCTAGCGTAGCTCGTTCAGCAGCTTCCAAAGCCCCATTTGGGACTCCACGCGTCGCCTCGTAATGAAAAGTTGGGGGTACCATGCAACCTTGTTCTGGCTCTTCGATGACCGGATTTCTCGGAATGTTGAATGCCCTTCGATTGCTTATCGCTTGCGACTTGAACATTTGAACTTGCGCGCCGTTCGAAGCATTACCGACGGATTCCCCACCAAAGCAGAGCGCTCAAAACGAAAACAGACGGACGTCTCTGGATTACGATTTTGGAACGCGGTTGAGCCGAAATGATTTTCTTCGGGCTGTACGAGTGAAGAAGTCGGTTTCTTTCCCCAGCGGGGGAGCAAGTCATTCGTGCCGTCCTCCGGCATGGCAGAGAATATACATCGCCTCGACGCGCCTTCGGAAGAAGTTGGCGGACTCATCATTCGAAAGAAGGCGGTCGAGGATCACCTGTTCAAGAAACCCGAGCCCCCTAAAGGTCGGTAGGAACTGTCCAAATCGCGGATCTATCGAGTTCCTCACAGAGTTCCCATTTCATCTTTTGATATTTCAGGGTCGGTTCTTGGTCTGGATGCACTTGCCGCTGCTCGTAAAAGGCTCAAGACGGAAGAAGATGCTGTCAGGAAAGAGAGAGAAAGACGTTATCGAGATCGTCTTGACGAAACTCCGACTCATACGGGAGGAGTCAGTGATTCCTTCAAGCCTCGGAAAAGAGACCATCATCGGGGGATAGAGGCCCGCAAGGGCGACAAGGAGCGCAAACGGTGAGCAAGATCCTCTGATGAGTCTCCTACGCCGAGCAAGAATTTTCGAAAACAGTGCAACATTCCCGATTGATTTCCCGATTCTGTTGAAGACATTCGGACAGTTCAGATGACCGAGATCGCTCGGAGCGCGGCCATCGCTCTCGGAACTCAGAGAGCTCCAGACGACCTCACAGGCATGATGGCGACTTTTCGAGAAACTCCCCCCGACATGAGAGACCTTGGGATGGCTCGCGAAGGAGCTCACGCCCGAATTGGTCTCAAAGGAGCGATAAGAGTAACTTCAGTGCGAGGTCGGACAGGAGCCACCGGAAAGACATCAGAACTCCACGCAGTGTACGCGCTTACGATACTCCGTCGAATTCACACTGGGAAGAAGACGGCGACAACTTGAGGAAAGAAGGTAACTCTGCCGGGCCGTAACCCAACACGTTGTTCAGCGAATCTCGCGTTGCTATCTATGGATGGGTCAACGCTTGGGTGCTTGTTCGTTCCCGTGGCTATGAACACGAGGGCGGTGTTCAGATTCTCATCGATTTCTGTTCCTCTCCGAAGGCTGGGATGACGAAGATTGGAACGCCGAGCAGGTCAGGCTCGATCGCGAGTGGTACATGATGGACGAGGGTCAAAGCGAAGCGGATAACCCTTTCAACGACGTCGCGCAAGAATATATCGACAAACGCGAGCAACAACTTGAGGCCCGAAGGGTGAGATTGATGTCTGAAGGCATGATTCCATCTACTGGTCATGATTCATCGAAGTCGTCGCTAGGTGGACTCTTTCGTAAATCTTCAACCCGTTTTACAATATTACAGCAAAAGAAGCTATCAGCCAAGCAGCGACAGCACAATGCTGACAACGAAAAGTGGGAGACAAATCGAATGCTCACCTCGGGCGTTGTTCAGAAGATGGAGCTCGACGACGACTTCGACGAGGTAGCTGAAGCCAAAGTTCACGTGTTGGTGCACAACATTGTCCCTCCCTTCCTCGATGGTCGGATAGTCTTCACCAAGCAACCGGAACCAGTCAACCCTGTCAAAGATCCCACTTGTGACATGGCAATCGTGGCGAGGAAGGGTAAATCCAGCCTATGACCAACTCAGAATGCCGCAATTTCTCTCAATATTCGCTAATTATTGTTGGCTCATCTGAATATCCTCTCTTTCCACAGGAAGTGCTGTTGTTCGTTTCTTTCGGGAGCAGAAAGAGCGCCGTAAAGCCCAAAAGAAGGAGTGGGAGCTGGCGGGAACCAAACTTGGGAATATACTCGGTGTCAAGAAAGAGGAAGAAAAAGACGACCATAAGGACTACAAAGTAGAGAGTCGTTACGCCGACCACATGGCGGATGAGGAAACCGTGAAATCCAGTGAGTTCGCCAAGAAGAAGACCATAACTCAACAGAGGCAGTATCTCCCCGTGTTTGCAGCCCGAGAAGAGCTCCTCAAGGTGAGAGTTTCAATGAATCCGCGCTGGAATCGACGGTAGATGAGCCACGGAACGGCTGCGGAATATCCTTCCCTCTAAGCGCTCGATTCTCCCGGAAGGAGTCATGGTATAATATCTTCGTCCCCCAATAATCACCTCCCGCTCCATCCCGACAACAGGTGATACGCGACAACCAGGTCGTCATCATCGTGGGAGAAACTGGGTCCGGAAAAACTACGCAGCTCACCCAGTACTTGCATGAAGACGGTTATACGAAGTTCGGAAAGATTGGTTGCACCCAGCCGAGGAGAGTGGCTGCAATGTCCGTGGCTAAAAGAGTCTCAGAAGAAGTCGGCTGTAAGCTGGGTGAAGAAGTCGGTTACGCCATTCGATTCGAAGACTGCACTTCGCCGAAGACCGTCATCAAATACATGACTGACGGTATTCTGCTCCGAGAGAAGTTGCGGGAGCACGACCTAGACAACTACTCCGCCATCATCATGGACGAGGCGCACGAGAGGTCTCTAAATACGGAAGTTCTGTTCGGACTCCTGCGAGACGTCATCGCTGACCGACATGATTTGAAGCTTATAGTCACCTCGGCTACCATGGACGCCTCGAAATTCGCCGAGTTTTTCGGCAATGCACCCGTTTTCACGGTGCCCGGTCGGACTTTTCCCGTGGACTTGTTCTTCGCTAAAAACATGATCGAAGATTACGTGGACGGAGCAGTCAAACAGGCGATACAGATTCACCTCCAACCAAACTCGGGAGACATTCTGGTATTCATGCCGGGTCAGGAAGACATCGAGGTCACTTGTGAGCTGATTCAAGAACGACTCAGCCAAGTGGAAAACTCACCTCCGTTAGCGATTCTCCCAATATACTCCCAGTTGCCCAGCGATCTTCAGGCGAAAATCTTCCAGAAAGCACCCGATGGAATTCGGAAGTGCATCGTGGCGACAAATATCGCCGAAACGTCTCTAACTGTGGATGGTATCTCGTTCGTTGTTGACAGTGGCTATTGCAAGCTCAAAGTATACAATCCCAGAATCGGTATGGACGCTCTGCAAATCTACCCGGTTAGTCAAGCTAACGCAAATCAAAGATCGGGTCGAGCAGGGCGAACTGGCGCTGGAGTTTGTTTCAGACTCTATACAGAGAGTCAATACAAGAATGAACTCCTCGTGACCACCGTTCCGGAGATCCAACGCACGAATCTCGCCAACGTTGTGCTCTTGCTCAAATCGCTGCGAGTCGAAAATTTGCTCGAGTTCCATTTCATGGATCCACCGCCTCAAGACAACATCTTGAACTCAATGTATCAGCTGTGGATCCTCGGTGCCCTTGACAACATTGGTCAGTTGACATTGCTCGGCAGGAAAATGGTGGAGTTCCCGTTGGATCCCCCGCTGTCGAAAATGGTCATTGTTTCAGAAGAAATGGGCTGTTCCGAGGAGATTCTGACCATCGTCTCGATGTTGTCTGTCCCCTCAATTTTCTACCGACCGAAAGGCAGAGAAGAAGAAAGTGATTCCGTTCGAGAAAAACTCCAGGTGCCTGAATCCGATCATCTGACGTTCTTGAACGTTTATCAAAAGTGGAAAATGGCGCGGTACTCATCCTCGTGGTGCGGCGAACATTTTGTGCACGTCAAATCAATGCGGAAAGTACGTGAAGTCAGAGAGCAGCTCAGAGACATCTTCGTGCAACAGAAAATGGGGCTCATCTCATGCGGAATGGACTGGGATATCGTCCGGAAATGCATCTGTTCGTCGTTCTTCCATCAGGCAGCTCGATTAAAAGGTAGGTCAGAAAGTCGGGAGTCTCGCTTGGCTGAAAGTCGAGCTCACAAGAGCGACGTTCGTTCCGCATCGAAGTGTCCATCTGTCGAGATTCGGTCTCTTCTGAAAGATTCAGCGATTTGACTTCTGTGTGATAGTAGCTTGTTTCCTGCAGGTATTGGGGAATACATAAACTGTCGAACGGGCATGCCTTGTCATCTTCATCCAACATCAGCGCTGTACGGCATGGGGTACACACCGGATTACGTTGTTTACCATGAGTTGGTCATGACTTCGAAAGAGTACATGCAATGCGTCACCGCTGTCGACGGCCACTGGCTCGCCGAACTTGGACCGATGTTCTACAGCGTGAAAACCACCGGGAAGTCCAGGTTGGAGAAGCATCGCGCGGAGAGAGATCATGCAAGCCGAATGGAGGAGGAAATGGAGATCGCTCAACAGCAGCTCGAGCAGAAGAAAAAAGATTTGGAACTCCAGCAGAGTATGAGATCATCCCGTAGCGTCATCGCGACGCCTGGGGCGACACCTCGCATCAAGGGTACCCCACGTCGCATGGGACTCTAGATATGAATTGTATTGTAAATATTCTTCATCAGCAACAATGCTTCTACTTGTACATTGTGTAGTAGATGATAATAAAGTTCATCTCTGCAAGTTTTCGACGTGAGAACTGACAGCGCCCTTGTTCACCCGTGTTTCCGGGTGTTATCGCGGAGCTATGACGGTTCCGATAGTATCAACACCCAGTTTTGCCTTGCTCTTTCTTCCTGGAACGAAACTCCCACTAGGGTCCCACGCTGGTTCCCAGGAGCTTCCCCCCGTGTATTTATTGTAATTGTGTGAAGACGCTATGGAACTCGGTTGAGTTGATGCTCAAACTCCTCACCCATCGGAGGTCAGGATGAGACAAGACTACCTTTGACACGGACCGGGCTTGCTGTGTTAGGTTCGAAGGTATCGGAGGGGAGCGCGATACGAGAGGGGAGAGCATTCGGATTTAAACTGATTCATATGATCAGACGTAACTTCGATATCGCCACGTGCACGTCCTTTGTCTGCGATCGCTACGGTTCGCTCGTCACTTCGGAGCAACGGCTGTCGGGACATAACTTAGCTCTCCAGATTGAAGTCTATTTCCGCAACCGCTAACTGCGTCTCGAATCCTATGTGCTGATTAGCGACTACGTATACTTTGAGGAAGCCGAGCTCTGAACATCAATGCTCAAAATTGCTCGTACTTATGTACAAATCCACTCCAAGCCCCATCCTTGACTTTGGCCGCCGGTGGTTCATCCAGTGCATGGCACGGCGAGTCTCCATTACATGCGGGGTGAGCTGGGGCCCCTGATTCCGTACTCGAGAAAGTTATGCGGCCTGGAGAGCCTGATCGCTGAATCAGTGCTACCCAGCAGTGTATATCCCAGCTCGTTCCGCAATCGGGACCCCTCCCCCCCCCCTTCCATCCCGAAACCCTCCAAAGTGTTCCGAAACAGACGAAATACATATGGAATAGTGCGAGACATTGGTGTTGTAGAACAACTCGGTGTCAAGCATAATTCAGAACTTGTGCCCCCTCCGGGAGTCCCTCGAAGACGAGAAAAGTGTGAGTGGATGGACGCCGGAAGACCGGATCTCGAACAGTAGAGGGGAGAAGCGAGTCTTCTGTTCAATGATGCTTGGAGATGCCAGCAATCCGATATTCCAATCTGAGACCCCGAGGTGCTTAGCGTGAGCTCTGGCTTGAGATGAGAAGAGCTGCACTCTCAGGTGTTAAGCACGGAGCATGCGGGCGTCCATCAGTAAACTCGAAAAGGAACATCTTCCGGTCGCTCTTCCTCGCACATTTTCGCAGCCTGCGATCGAACCCAGGCTCGCGTGTTCAATGATTGACTTTGGATATGACGATCTTCTCAGGAAGATATGAATGTAATCAATCGGATTCGAACGATTGAAGATATGGAAACTTCGATGAGAAGTTGTAATTTACGCAGTCGGCAGCAACATTTATCGGCTTTCTGCCACCTCGAGAAATAGTTAGTGATCTCTGTGCGGCTTTGATTTTGAATCGACTCCGTGGAAACCTCGTCAATGCCACAGAGCCATATGATCGTCGCCATAGAGCCAAGTGACGAGAAAGTTTACATGTAGACACGTGGGGTGTATGAACGTAGCCGGAGAAGGATTGAACCAGGATTTTCCGCCGGGTCCGCTGATTCTGCCTTCTCCTCTATTAGGGGTGGAGGGTCGAATCGGAGCATACCGTGGTCCTCTGGCGGAGTTCTCCACGTTCAAAAAAATGCCCCATCGCGTACAGTTTGATGCATCGCTTCCACAGGCAGACTTCGACATCTCGGAGCCACGGCTGAACCACATTTTTGCTAGTGATCACACGCATGGAAGTTAGGAGACTCATCCAATCGAGTTCATTTATTAAAGAGAGGACAGATGATCCAGATGAGCTTGTTATCATTCATAATTTGGACTCAAATCATACTTGAAGGCGTAACCTCAGGCAATGCGGACCAGATCATTCATTGTGCATCGGTTATCAAGTTTAGTACTCAAAGCTCTGGTTTTCGATCGACGTGCCGGGCGCGTTCTGAGCTCGCGGCTTGATAGCAGGCTGGAGATGATGAGTTGAAATTCTCATCCGTTTCATCGACCACTGCCGCTGAGTCCACTGAGAAAAGATCCGGGTCTGCCATAGCCTTGTGCCGCTGATTGAGATGACACATTCCAGAGCGAAACATGATGAATGCCTCACTGGAGAATGAAGCGGCGCCGGTCCCAATCAAGCAAGAGCTGAGAATCCGGAATTTGGAGGCGAGGGAAGTCGAATATGACGACTCCGAATTCTTGAGCACGGAGAACTCCGTAACAGCGAGCGAACGACAGTGAAAATCAACCCGAATTGCACCAGGTGGTCGAAAAATATAGGAGAGCTGGAAAAAGTGAAGAGAGTGCGTGGGAAGGGGCTTGGAGGGGCTCCGTAACATCAGCCCAATCAGCCGCGAGAAATTCATATAAAACGAGGCACAGCGTAATCAAGAATCCAGGGACAAATAGCCAGAGAGACAGATAAGAAAGGCAACAAAATTGAAGAGTGTGTTGAGAGGATTGAAAAATGAGAAGAGAAGTGACCCTAGCAGGTGCAGGGAAATAGAGGGAAGCATCGGAGTGATGGAAAATCCGCGTGGAAGCCCTCGAGGAGCTCCTGGGAGCAGAGGAAGCAGGTGTGACAGGCAGAACGGCAGGAAAGAGCTTACGACAGCATATCTTCGAATTCTAGATCAGTTCAGGAAATTATCGGTTGAGATGGCCTGGAAATGTCCCCGGGCACAGCGGCTGAGTTTGACGGCGTTTACGGCGGTCCGGGGAAAAAACTAGCAGGAGTTGGGTATGCATACCTATCCCCGAGAATTCCTAAGAATAATGAGAGGTTAGGTGAACATCGGATTCGAACAAATCATAGTTGGTTCGGATGTGAAGGAAACGCTGAGACATGGCATCATGGAGTGGAACCTGAGTATCGAGGTTCCGAAAAGAATCGGTCTGCAATAGGATAGAAGAGAAAAGATCACACGGATACTTGAGAAGCGGCTTGAGTAGGGCCCAGAGGGAAGTTTCACTCTGCCTGCGCTCGGGTGTCCGATGCTCAGACGACGGCATGGGTGATGAATAAATCCATCTAATCTGATTCATATGTCGATAGGTACCCAACGCTCAGAATGATATTCGGGAGGCGACATGGGCGGATACTCCTTGGCTACATGAGATCCGGGTTTTTGAGCCCTCGCAAGGAGGATTCGGTGAGAAGACGGAAAGCGAGATGCGTCCCCAATAGTTTGAAGATGAATGCATCATGTTCAGTTAACAGGAATCTCATAAAAACCTGCCATGAGCTAGGCCAGAAGAAGAGGAAAAGATACACATGTCGAACCAGTTGAGAGGGTGGTGAGTTTATTTGTGAATGTATTTGAATGCATTTAGTTGAAGGGTTCTAAAGATAGCTTAACAATAGGTACACTTAGAGACTTTGAGCAAACCAGGCTCAGATGGTAATACCGTTCCCCATCGCTATTCGTGGAACTTGACCGCGTTCTGGAACGGCCCGAAATTCTGAAACGGGTGTCCTCTTGGATGAGAGCATGGGTCAGGTATCGATGTCGCTCGTGGGACTCCATTAACGCATCCGCATGCATCAGCGCGAAGTAGATATCGTACGAACCTGACGATTTCTGAAGCCATGCGACTGCATGCTTTCGCTATAGCCGTGATTGTTCCGTCGGAAACCTCCTCTACTGCGATAGCCATTCCGTTGATCGGACGAAAATCTCCGATATTCGTAAAGCTGCTGCACGGTGTCCAAGCCGAAAGTTTCGACATTTGGATTCTTCATCCGCTGTAACGACTGAGGCCTGCGTGGAGCCATCCCTGAGGCGACGCTCAGATTATCGAAGAACGACTTTTGCATATCGTAGGAGCTCCCTGCAGGTTCTTCGTCCTGCGACGCCTTTTTTTCAGGAGTCGTACCGGGAGACCGCTTGTCAGGATCAACATCCTCGACAGACTCATTCAGTTTTAGCTGTGTGAACTCCTCGATTCCTTTCTCGAAATCAAATTCTTCCATGGAGTTACCATGAGCCCCTGGATTTCTTCGAGGGAAACTTCCGTCGCTCTGAGATCCGACTCCGATCCAGTCGTTTCGGAATTGCCTGTTCGAGCTCCCGTTCCCGTAAGATCTCGGTCCGTGAGCGTAGGACCTGTTCCGAACGTTCGAATCCCGCGAGCGGCCTCTGAAGTAATCGAGCGAACCCCGCTGGAAGGGGCAGTAACGTCGTCAGAGGTACAGTTGAGGTTCTGTCATCATCGATCACGCGCCTACGGCGAACGAATCATACCTCGTAGCTTTCCTCGCGGCAATTCTCTCCCATGTTGACTATAGCAGGATCACGGAGATCATGGAAGTCTGTGAATCAGAACGATCAGAATACGACTCGCAATATTTTCTTGCGCCTTATCGAAGCCGCTAAACGTTGGCTCCGACGTTGGCGTCATCAGGATTGGAAAACCTTGACATGACTCACCAACGATACTCAAGTCCTGTACGTCACCGGCGTTGAACTCAACGCACTCGTAGATGCTCTGCACTCCGGGGAAGAAGTCATCTGCCGCACGGTTCTCGGTTCCGAACGCTCTGACTGAACAGACGATAGATTAGGTGCGGCATCCCTCATCCGGAAATGGCGAGTTATTCACCGCAACCTCGACAGCCACTCGGCGCAGCCGGGAGTCAGCTTTTCCGAGAGAACTCAGCCTCATGCACATTGGCACAAGATAATTGTCTGATGCATCTGCTGAGGCTCTGAGTCATTGAATAACGGTTCTGACGCGATACTGTGAGGAGGAACACGTGGTTGCTCACCGTTGCTCAGAGTGAAGGTTTGCTTCTCAACATTCATTGAAAGATAATTGCCCTCGTACCGACACAGAGAGCGCGTTATCACCGCAACCTTATCTCCCCGCTTGATCGGCATCGTGGTATCGTTCCGAAGTCGTCAGATCGGTGACTTGAAACACTGGAAAATTTTCTAGGAATAGACTCCGATTGCCTGTTCACCGATAACTGAATGGCTAAGTGACGTGACAAGTTGGAATCAACATGCGTTGCACGTCGGTGTGCCTCTCGTCAGTTGGTTTGCGTCGTGAGCGTCAACACATTTGTCAGCAGAACATTCTCATCTCTGCAGGAATCATCGTGGATGGGGAACGCTTCACATACGGGAAAGTCGACTCGAGGGAACGTTCGATCTTGCTCCCGTGCACTTCTGCGTTTGATCGGTTTCTCGGATGACAACGATGTGCACAGGACAATTCCGGCGTCTCACGTTTTGTGGTTGTCCTGAGCGAAGGCTTGAGTCAGCGTCATCGCGTCACGAGTTCACGTTCTCCGATTGTCCATCTATTCAATCTTCAGGGCTCTTGAGTCGATTTCGGGAGAAGTCCGTCAGCAGTCTGTAATAGTCTGTAGTAATGACACACTTCATGTCCTCTGATGCAAGAAACATTTAGATGCCGGAGAAGGCATCGGGTTTATTTCGAGAGCATGTCGGTCTTGGTGGAAAGGCGGCCATTGTATCAAATTAATCCGCGCGAAGCGAGCAGGCGGAAGGACGTTACGTGCCTTCCCTACCGACAATGAGCTTAGCTGATGACGAGATGACATTTGCTCAAATGCTCCATGGCAAACGACTGAAGACTGGGGGTGTGGCGTCCGGCTGCATTGGCCAGCGTCGTTTGTTGGACTTGGGACCAGGGCCTGAGTAGGCGGTCCTCCGAGCCTCCGACAAGATTCAAAAGGCCTCCCGGAAATCCTACAGCTATACAAGCTGTACATCCGATGTAACTGCCACCGACATGAAGCTCGTGCTCTCATTGATCCTCTTTTCTGTGAGTATACGATTTTCAATTGCTGATTGGAATGAATGATCCGCATACTACAGTTTCGAGAGCGTTCGGGAATCACCCATAATCTTGCAGGTCCTGTGGGGGAGTCATCATTGCTCCCCGAGACGGATATTCATGTTGAGTTTCCCTAGAACGGGCGTTCGAAGCCACTTGACCCATCTAACCATGCCCGATCGTGTCGCCGAAAGGTAGGAAGGACTGGGCGCGATGCTCGAGCGTGCTTCCCATCGTTTCCCTAACTCTTTCCTCAATATAGCTGTGTTTCTACCCGGATCTCCAGGGAAACTCCCACTTCTGTTACGAAGCGCAACATCGCTGCTTTGGCGCGTGACAACCAATTGCCGATAACGAAACGTTACGACGAAGAGGTGATTTTCGAGGATGACGGAGAGATCCTCCTGCAAAAACGCGACTACGGAGAAGAACTGGGCACGGATGCCGCCTACGATGACCCCAGAGACAAGAGCGATCGCAAAGTTTGTGAGTGGCTCGCAAGCAGTTCTCTTGGTCATGCGAATTCACACTGAAACGGAGAGAGAGAAACAGACGAGTTCCGTTCCAGACAAGCGGGATGAAGAGGCTATGACGCGGAATTATGATCGTAACCACGAAATTTTCCCCATCCTCAAGTCGATCAAGTACGGGTAAGGCGTCTCAGTGAATCAGCCGAATGAGTGCAGTTCACCCCGCATCAAAACCTCTACTCCTTCTCGAATGAATTTGCAGGCAGGGTTGAGTATGCGAAGCATCGCGAGCGGTTGTAGTTCAGGCTCAGTGAACCAATCTCCTTTTGTGCTTGCGTGGAGGCGAAGAGCCCGGCTGTTTCGAATGCTGGGAATCTCACTGAATAGGAAGGAGTGCCCTCTCGATTCTTTGGTGGCTCTTCACAAATTGTACCGATGGGCTGCTCGAGGGCAAACCTGGTCGAATTCTGCCATACGTGCTGTTAGATGAGCATTCTGATATCACCGAATATTCGTCCGACTCATTGTAACTTGAATAAATCGAAGAAAAATTAGGTTGCGTGAGTCACTTCTCAATGCATGAGATCAAGGTATCCGGGCGAACCGGGATTAACGATTTTCTGGGGTAACCTCACGCGCTATGTCCGGAACAGCAAACACTAGGACTGAGAATTTCGATTCGACAAGTGAGCAAAATCTGCGTGGGGCACTCTCAGGCGCATGCGGCACCATGCGATCCCCTCGATAACCCCATTTACGTCGCGACCGTAGAAGAGATATGATTCGCTTGTGCATGACAATTCCTCCCTCTGAGCCCGAAAACTCGCAATGGAATCGAGTCTCGGGCTCATCGCACGAAACCTTAGGATGCTCCGAGCTTGTATTCTGAAGCTGGCTTCGCTGTGAGAGGCGAATGGAATTCTCAGCAATTTTTCAAGACAGCCCGTCGACCGGGCGAGTCGCATGCATCTCCACACCTCGAATAGTCGCCGCACAAGGCGAGCGACGCACAAATCGAGGGGGAATTCGGGCTTGAAGTTGAACGGTGTGCGCCGACTGCGTGACTTGTTAGCGGGCTGATTGATTAGGTTCTAGGATTCTAAAAAATCCGTATCAATTCCTTGTGCTTAGTGCACATCCCCTCATTCCAGTTATTAAGCGAAGCCCAAAGTTCTGATTAAGGCTTCAAGGAGTGGGACGTCACATAACTTGTTACAGTAACTGGTTTGGGCCACTCATTTCGCAGGACTTTAGGTGCAGAACCCACACTAGAGCCGTTCATCCCTTCAACAAGGTCCCACTCATAGGTCAGACGCCGAGGGTGATATATATTCAGAGTGAGCACCCCGTGGTAATAGTATAATTCATCTTTAATATGAGAGCATCGAAACACTCCCGTATTCCGGTGTAGTGTGTCGAATGTACAGAAATAAATACACGTCGTAAAAATGTATTTTCCTTGGCCCGATAACGACTGATTCAGCCGATGAAGTTCATCACGACTAGATGAAGAACCACATGCGCGAAGATGAAGTCTCCGAACGCTCGTTGGGTGGACAATCCGAAGAACTCTGCTTTATTAGCCGGGTTGGATTGAAGGCGGAGACACACTGGAACGAAAAGGTCACGTCAGGTGTGCAAACCTCCCACGGGTCACCGAGTTGGCTTGTACGAAGCGGATACCGCCGCCGTGGAGCACCATCTCTCGCAAGATCCGTAACTATCATTTCTGCAGATCGCACAGGATCGTTTCTCAGCTGATATCGATCCTAGGATTTTGCTCCACTCACCAGCAAGTACGAAAGAAGCAACGCAACTTATGAATCCTGCCAGGAAGCTGTTGAAAGGGAACGTTCCGACCAAGCAGCAGTACACGAATTGCACGATTCCGGTCAGCAAAACATAGAACAAGTAGGCATCGATTAATTTCAGCCTACTGCTCGTCGATTGTTGGTATTCAGAGTAGAAGCGTTGGAGCACGGCAACGAGATTGGTGTTTTTCGTCAACGCCATCTGGATCGACTGGAACGACTAGCTACGAGAAACTGAGATCAGGAACACCGAAGTAAACACCCGGCTCGAAATCTCAACTGACGTGGCTTCGCTGGTCCGGGCTCCGACAATTAGAGCTAAATGGACGGATGCTCCCGCCAAATCTCGGAGACGCTTCAGCAACGCACGCATCACCACAACAACACGAGCAGGCGTTCATTCCTAACCGGAATCGTTTTTCTTGCGCTGAGTAGCTCGAAATTCACGATGATCATCCCTGTACGCTGCTTCACGTGTGGGAAGATTATTGGCAACAAGTGGGAGGCGTACTTGGGTCTTCTGCAGTCCGAATACACAGAAGGAGACGCCATGGATGCCTTGGGCCTGAAAAGGTGAGATGACTTCTGCTCAAGTTCCTTTACTCAGCTCTGAGCTCACCGTCTCGAGCAGGAGTGTTTTAGAGTAGCAAGAGTGGTTTCTACGATTGGTTTCTATGGGAGCCGCTCAATAACTCCTCGAAATCATTGTTTGCTGATCGCAGGTACTGTTGTCGTCGAATGTTGCTCGGACATGTCGACATGATTGAGAAACTCCTTAACTACGCCCCTCTGGAGAAGTGATGCTCGTGGCTGGAAATTTTGTTGACGCTGTAAACTGACACTGTAAATAAAGTCTTCGATCAGAACTGATGAGTGCTACTATATGCATCCTTCATGACCGCCGGCGTGAGCCGCTTACGTCACTTCTCGTTCAGTTTCCATCGGACGGTATCCGTGGAGCTCTTTCCCGAACGACCGCTGCTTGAGAGCCAATATCAGTAATCGGAATGGGAGGGGGGTGCATCATATGGTGCATTCTCATCTACATATCCCGACTCCATCATCCATCGAGAGCATTTTCTCTGTTCTTTGCTACGGCGTCACTCACCAGAAACGACGATGGTCCAGGAGCGCTCCGAGATGAACTCGTCAGACATATTTCAAGCATTCGTAGAGCTCCAGCTCTGGAGATCGACGACAACGGTGTCTCATCATAACCTTCGTCAGAGGTTACCGCGTTAGGTGGATTTCGTCTCCTACCGGTCGTTCTCCTCACCCTTTCTACCTCGATGAAGAAGCGACGCGATGCGACCGTTTCAGGCGGGGATGACGATGACGAGAAACCGGACTCTTTGCCACAGGAATCTAGTCCTGTCACGGAAGAAATCAACGAAGCTGCAGGATTCGTAGGAGCATTGCAACGGTTGAAGTTATCCATCCAGTACAACGAAAATCGCTTGCACGCAATGATGACTTCCCTGGAAAAGAAAGGGCTCAATGCGAATGACAAGCTTACCTTGGCACTCCTGAGAGGTAAACGAGCCTAAAGAATCTATCGAGTTCACTTTAGGAACCAAATAGGGAGGATCAAGCATTGAACTGCTCTTCCAGGGGAACTGGAAGTTAAGAAGGGTATCGACGATGTGGATGCCAGATCGAGGAGCCCGAAGTCTATCGGTAGCATATTGCAACAATTGAAAGACTTGTACAGAGAAACAATTTATTGGTTCGGGGTTCTTCATCTTGCATTCCTGGCTCTCTTGTGTTTGCTCTTCCTGGGTTAATCTGATCGCACAAACTTTGGATGAGCTACATGTACTAGATTGAGACTGATAAATTTCAAAACACTTCCTGGCTTGGCGGGGGATTGAATCGGGCATCCAATAGAAACTGTTATCCGTGGAATCATTCGTGAGTTCAAACTTGACCTGGAGCAGGTTTCGACTGAAAATTCACGCTATGAGTCACGCGTTCGAAGACAAAACAGGCCGGTGATAATTTCGAAATCTTTCATTTCTCACTTGATCGGCAAATTACGGTCTAGGACATTTTGGCTTTTGACATTATGGCTTCGGTCGTCTTGGCACGGACACTTCGGCCCCAAAGACAGCTTTGCTTCAGACATTTTGGCCCCAAAGACAGCTTGGCTTCAGACATTTTGACCTCGGAGACATCCTGGCCTCGGAGACGTCTTAGCTCAGGATATTTTCGCTCCGAAGAATTTTGCTTCGGACGCTTTGACTCTATCTCGAAGACAAGTTATATTCGATACCTCGAGGGTTTGACCAATGCTTGCGTGACTCATCCGTTGTTCCGATGACCTTTACTGATGTTGGGGTAGGCCCTCGCAAATCGCGTCTGTGTTGAGAATCCACACCGGTAGCGTTTCAACCCGGAAGTAGGGGTACGGAATGATTTCCGCGCCACGGAGAGCGGGAATTATCTGACACTGATATCTTCAAGTACCTTTAGCTGAAAGTTCTGAGGTCCATAGATTCTAATCCAGACTAACCGAAGCCACAATGTCCTGAGCCAAGATGTCTCCGAAACCAAAGCGTCCTACGCCAAGATATCTCCGAGGCTAAAATGTCCAGAGCCAAGATGTCTCCGAGGCCAGAATGCCCAGAGCCAACATGTCTCCAAGGCCAAAGTGTCCGTGCCAAAACGTCCGAAGCCAAAATGTCAAAAGCCAAGATGACCGGCTCCGGCAAATAGGATGAGCCAGGTTTTTGGATGAGGGCCTTCGCCAAGTAGATGAGCTCATGGTGAAAGTGATGGTACGATTTGCTTAACTCTAATAAGTCGCGATCACACTCTCGGATGACAATAACAAACTACCAAATTTGTCACGATGCTCGCATACAATAAATCGGCGAGCTCCACCAGCATAGAATGTGACCGATCAGATCACCCGACATGCACGGTATGGTTCTACGTTTTCTGACCAAGCGGCTGGGACTCTCCATGTTCTTTCCCTCTTGGGGAACCATGAGGTTGTCATTACAGAGTGGAAGCTATCAATTGGTGAATCATCGAACTCTCGTCAGCATTCTCTGTGGGCCGTTGGAGGACTTGACAGCCAAAAGTGCTGATCGCGTTTGAAGCTCTCTCGCCATCTCTCCCTATTGTTGTGTTCTGTGAGAGAGGGATGAACTGGCAAGAATTCGTAAACATCCGTGCGTGTGACTCCTGCCGTAGGATTATAATCATTGTCGAGCCGGCAGTGCTGTGTTCTCATTTTGATCGCTAAATTTCGAAAAATCCGAACTCAGCCATGGTCCGGTGTGGGGGAGTCGGCGAAGTGAAGGAGGTTGATGATGAGTGCCGTGAGGTCTTGAATCAGGTTGGTAGGAGCGCTGAGAGTCAGCTGTGTTCTGTCAGTGTGCTGCACATACGATCAAATCGGGTATCATGTTGAACTGCAGGTCCGCGTGGAATGTGAGGAGAAAGCAGGCAAGAAATTCACTCATTTCGAGCCCGTGAACTTCAAAACGCAACTCGTCAATGGGATCAATTTCTTCATCAAGGTGAGGCGTTTTCCGCAATACGTCCGCGGATCCTATGACTCTGTTTAAGTCACGGAACGGTACCGATTATCGATACTGGAGCTGAGCTGTTGTCGAGCTGCATCGACGAATACGGCATCGCGAATAGACGCAAAGGAGATCGACGACGCAACGTGGGGTGTTATCCAGAATTTCATCTGGAAACACCGCACATCACAGCGATCTCTCGAGTGGGATGATTTTCGCTAAAATCCTTCGAGTTGTTAACTCGCTCGACGCGAACAATGTTTCAGTGTTACCGTTCGTCAAGGACATGCTGTCCTAGCTCTCTGTCTCAATAAGACATCCAGAGGTGGGTCATGCCTTGTCAATCCATCACTGAGAGCCAGAACACTCGAACAATAACGACTTTGACGGATGGTAGTTCCCAACCGGATATCATCCACCGGGACTCCCGCTGCTACTCCAACAACTGGGATTGACACGCCACTGCCCTCAATGTAGATGTGCAAAATCAAAGTCTTCATAGGAACGGCCCTAGAGATCTATATTGAGCTCATGATCCCTGCAATTTTGTGTTTTTCGTATCCGTTCCAGACGAAAGTCGCGGATGACGAGTATATCCACGTGCGCGCTCACAAAGCCTTCCAGGGCGAAGTTACGCTTTGGGGAATCCAGGAAGGAAAGACTCTGGAGGAGGAACTTCAACATTTCCAATAATTATCTTGGTCTCCATTTGCGGCGCCCGACTGATGTTGTCGAGATGAATAAAGAAGTGTTTACTGCTGTGGATCGGGTCCTCTGCTCGCTTTATTCTCGACGCTTCGTTCCACGGAGTTTGCGACGTTACCAGTGGCTCATCGTTGACCGCGTCATTGCTAGAAGATGGTGGTTTCTGATCGCTTCCAGTGTCGCATGAGTCATCGCGGTTTCCGCTCTATAGAAGTTCCTGAAATAAAAACTTTGCCGTACTTGCAGCAGAAACCGCCAGAGACAAAATCCCTCGAGTAAAAACTGATAGAAGTATCGCTGTTGCTGGCGATATTCATGCATCCCCACGGGTGTGTTACCAAATATCTGGCCGGATAGTTTGTCGTCGTGTCGAAGTCGCTTCCATATTCACTCCTTCCTATTCACAGTACGCTTCATTGGCAGCCCGAGTGGCTGAGGGTTCTTAGGTCAATTCCATTGCCCAGAACTGCCCATTTCACTGATATCGATTTCAATCCCGGCTCGGAGTGATGATGATGTTGAAATATCCCATTTTGTTCCGAGGCTCTTGCTCTAGCTGGGTGAGCTCCAAAACCCAAGAATCTCTTCTCTGATTCACTTTTGAGTCATCGGGTCACAGTGAGAATATCTGGAGCAGGACTAGGATGGATGTTGCAGGACAGCCATGACGCAGACTGTCTGCTGGCTCCACTCATGCCACGGAGAGTTTCTCGTATGCGGCTGTTTACTCGGCTCCATAATGCAGATTCCTTGATGCATCCGCCTCCTCTGTTCCGAACGATTTGATCAATCCATCGCACTGGATTCTATCAAGCGTCTCATCTTTTGTGAGAGGTGTTGTCATTCCTCTCAGCTCGGAAGTCTTTGTTGGGACACCGTCTACACAGCGCATGTTCTACAATGAATATATGCTCTCTCAGTGGCCTGATTTTTCGAACGCCAGTGGATGAGCATAGAGGAGGAGGGGAGCACTGATGGTATCCATTGCATGCCTGAATGTTTGGGTATCCAACCCAGGCGAGCCCTCCGAATCGGCCCCATATAGAGTCGGCCCTTTTTCCGCCTCATCGCCAAGCTTCTACGCTGAGATTGCATCGCCAAGATGGTGGCCGCCCGAGCTCTGCGGCACTGTCCGACAGGGGGACTGCAAGAGGGTGCGATTCGAAATAGCGATATCCCGCCAGTTCAGCGGGAATTTAGAGAGGGTGAACGCGAGCGCGATCGGAAGCATCATGGGCTCTTTAACACCGACGGCCCAGAACTTGATCTGGTGGTGAAGAGCGGATCACGAATTGTATCGATCAAACGGAACTGTCCGCTGGGGAAACTGAGTTTCATTCAGTCTCTCGTGGAAAGCAAGGCGACTGCGGATCTCTTTCGTCGTTTCTACAATCTTAAAAACGTTCCACGTCTAGGGGCGACCTCGGTCACAAATTCTGCCGCGTGATAGCGATTGGTTTTCATCATCCAACTGCTGACTGCTTCAATGTCTACTTAATTTCTACGGAATTAGAGAATGGACTTCTTCATTGTTGGTCTTCACGTCAAAGACAAATGATTTCGACTGACTCGTGTTTCAGTTACGCGTAACCTGAGTCACCCGAGATCGCATGGCATGCCGACGCTGCCTTCAGTGAATCCCTTCCCCAGCACCCTCGGGATCAAGCCTTCAGACGTTTTCCCCGGGTTCCCTTGGTTGCTGCCAGATTTGATCATCATGGTCGGAGACACTTCGGGTTTCTTTCTCCGACGATGAGACGGCGGTCCGATCACGTCGGGTCCTTCGCGACGCCTTCCACTGGATGCTTATCACTGCCGATGTCGCAGCAAACCTCGCATCTGGTCTTGAGCGACGTTCGCACGGTAACCTCTGAGGTTCTTCTCGCTCAACGGTCGAGAGACTTCACTTTCACAATCGATTCTGAAGCAAAAGGCAACCACAACGACGGCCAGAACACCGATACGGTGCGACCATCCGCAATCGCCATCACAACCACACCGACATTCTGAGTACATTCTACAGTAGACACACCATTGAGCTGATTCCGAGCTCGATCTCACCATATTTCTGGGGGTCTCCTCAATGACCTCCGTAGACTCCAGAGATATGTTTATATCGACCCCGGAACCACCGATTCGGTTGTTCATGTTCATACCAGATCCCACGCCAGTTAAGGCGCAAGAGCAAACAATCCCTTCACCAGGCACTGGGTTTCAAGCTGTACGGAACCAATGTTTACTTTATTTTGTGGGGGTTCCGGTAAATGCCTGGTGCACATGATTTGCTGTGACTATGCAGCTAGTGTGATATTTGCTGTGACCATGCAGCTAGTGTGAGATTTGCTGTGACCATACAGCTAGTGTGAGTTTTGCTAACTCACTAAACACCGTATTCTCCCCGTCCCTCTTCGGGTCGGGAACCCGCCGAGCAATAACTTCGAAGTCCGAAGAGGGGGGGGGGGGAGCGCCTGGCTCATTCAGTCACTGCGAGTTGCTCTGGATTCCAGAGGTCCTTTATCTGCGTGGTTTGGATGATCCGAACCTTGGGCAGCCTACTCGGCAGGCTCTTCGTCATCCCCGAAGAGCGACGCGCCAAGACCTGAGAAAACACACGGGGACGATTGGTCACTAGAACCCACCCCTCCCTCCGTCCCATCTTGGCTGGTCTAAAGGACCATTTGTGATACCAAAGCCCTCCGCCTGGAATCCTCCAACCGTTTTTTGCACGCATTGAATCGCAGGGAAGTTGTTGAACTCGCTTTCCCGTCCCTGACCTTGTGGGTTTGAAACTGACCGTGGCCGGTCAGAACCTGCGTGCCTTCATAGGATACCTCGCCGCCGGGGCGGTTGAACCACTCACCGAGGTCCGGAATCAAGTGTCTTGTCCATGCTCCCGTGAGCGCTTCCTCAGGTCTCAACGAGGTCCACTCCTTTTTCCATACGCGCATCGTTGCCTCTCGGGCGTGCGCAAGGTCGAAGTCCTGAGCCATGTAGTGCGAGCGCCGTTTCACCCGCCAAGCGGTCCCAAGGCAGCGACCGAGCAAGCACCAGGAGTGCCCGGCACACCCTGATAGCCAGTGTCCGCTGGGCCAACCGCAGCTTCATCCGGGTATGCCTAGGCCTTCCAGCGGATCCGCGAGACCACCGCACATTCAATCGTGAAATTCCATGAGGGAATGGTCGTAGGGCAAACACGGATTACCTGTCTTTTGTTGTGGTTATCGCCCGTGCTTCCGTAGCCCGATGGTGTCAGCCGTACAGGGTATTTTTGGGCCGATTTTGTGTCGTTTGTTTGTTTGTATCTCGCCACAGTGGCTCAGAGGCAGCTGTCAGATTTTTGAGTCCATACAGCCGACCCCCGTTCAGGCCGAACGGGACTTCGCCATCTTGCGAATGATCCTCGGAGAAAACCGCGTGAGCCTCGAACCAGAAAGTTTGAACGATACGTTCATGCTCCGAAGAGCGTTTGAATCGGCAAGAAGGAAGCCATCGAAATTCACCGATGATCCGAGCAAGAATTCGTAGATGAGAAATTCGTAATGATAGGATACAGCCCTCTCAATAGTTCCCTAACTCGCTTTGTGATGTACATAGTCCATTGTATGCTTGTTCTTTCACAGTAAATTAAACAATGCGTTCATTTTGCGAGTTGCCACATGAATGCAAGAGCTCATACAGTATGTACTTGGCTTTTCTTCTCTCACTGCTCCTCCATATCAAGTTATGAAAAGAAGACGCACTGAACCACGCCTCGAGGACAGCGTGTTGCGGAGTCTATTTGGTAGCAAAGCGACTTCTCGGAGCATGGGAACGCATTGGAAGAGGATCCGTTGAGAATGCTCGCGACTGAATTGAAAAGTTGATTCGTAAATACACGCCTCACATCCAATAAACCACGAACCAGGTGAATAGAATCCAACGATCTCGACGTAAACGAGGAAAAGTTCAAAGTCGAGCCAGAAAAACTTCAAAAAATATCTTGAAAGATGTTCAACGCAGGGCAGGGATGCAATTTTTCGTTCGATTGAAAGTTATATTATATTTGATGATAATGGTTGTGTGCACTGCGGGATTTTAGCCGACACTGACTAGATTATGAGCCTCAGGTAAAGAGCCGCTGACCGCCGCACTGTTGCCTTTCTGGACCTCAATGGACACACGCTAAAACAGAAACTCCAAGGCCCGTCTGTCTCCCGTAACAACTTCAATTCGCCTTCCGAGTTCTTTGGGGAACGTTTGCGTTGAGCCTCCCACGACACCGAGGGTCTCTAACGCCATAGGCTGGACAATGAAACGGGATTCCAGCTCTCTGTATTTCGACATCTTACTCGCCTCCGCCATATTGGCGACGACCCCAGGCCCACGAGCGGCGCCGGTGCGGTACAACGGCGCTAGAGTATCCCAGACCGTGGCGTCCCACACAAGAGACCTCCCTGCCTTCCATGACGACAGTGTGAGGCCGTCGGGTCGGAGCGCCGAGTTACCTGAGAGCCCCGTCGGTTCCAGGTTGCTGGCGACCCCTGCGGAACCTGTGCCGACGATGTCGGCCGCTACTGCGGGATCAGCTGAGACCGTGATCTCTAAACGCGGAAACCTGCGAATCACATCTGGCGCACTGGTGAGGAGCGCGGATTGCAGCTCCCAGTCGGAATCCGGCAGCGATGCGGAGTGTGTTGTTGTCCAGCATCGTGCCTAATGACGGGGATGGAATGGCATAAAGCAATTTTCCACTGATCGCATGGAAAGCGGCATGTAATCTTGCCCTCTCACGATCATCCGCGGCGTCTCTGAGCAGCTCCGCCTGCCTTGTTCAGGTGACCACTGCCACCAACAGGGCCTGAGAGATCTTTTCTGGAATATCGTTCCACTGGCGCCGAAATCTCACTGACAGGGAGTCGATACGGGCACAGATGTGGGCAGAGACCTCTGGTGGAGTGAAGCTCGAGGCCAGGTCCCTAACCCGAACCAAGGAGCCGAGGTGAGCGCAGGTGCTCAAATCCGAGATTGAGTGGACGCCGAGGCCACCAGCACCGATGCGCAGTGACGCCTGCTCCCAGAGGTCTCCGGCGGCGAGATCTAAGTTGAGGACCGAGGTAAGACAATGACGAAACTTTTCGTCGAACTGGCGCGAGGCGTCTGTAATCCCGTCGGTGTCGGAACAGCGAAGAATGTGTAGGAGCCGGGGAGAGGAGAGGCTACAGCGGGTGAGAAACAGGGCAGGGTGGGCGTCAAGCGTAGGGAGTCTCGAGCACCAACGATCGACAAGAGATAGCTCCTTTCTCAGGACCCCCTCGACGGCAGAAGCGGACAGGGGTGCTCCCAGCAGCTCGAGGTCACCGTTTTCGACAAGGCGGGCACTGGGGAGCAGATCTCGGACCCCAGCGAAGTGTGTCAGACGCAGGGGCAGGTTGTCAGAAAGAGTCGACACCTCGCACTTGCCAACATTGAGCTCCAATCCGGAGACAACGGCGAAATCCCGCACTCTCCGAATGTCTGATATAACTGCTGGCATTGGACCCGCAAGCGTGCCATCGTCCAAGTACAAATGCTTGAACTCCGATTCAAGAGTAGAGAGGAGTCTATGTAAGGGGGGCCCCACGGGTCCCCTTGTTGGACCCCATTTGTCGACAGAATCACGCGATCTTCCCAGAAGAGCTTGCTAGGCAGCCTATAAGCCTGGTGAATCACAGGCTGGAGTGCCGGGAAATTTGTGTGAATGGAAGTCAGGATGAGATCCCTGCGTAACGTGTTGAGCGCGTTGGCGAAATCCAGTTTGACTAGAACCTTGTCGGAGCTCTTGTTGACCTCTAGATAGCTCGTTGCCGCGTGAACCGCCGCCTCGCAAGCTCCCTCGACGCCGAACCCCAACTGAGTCGGCGCGACGAGATGGCAAATGGACTCTCCATGCTTCCGGACCGCGATCTTAGCCGCCAAACGACGTAGTGTATTTCCAACCACGATGGGCCGGATGTCTCCGTCTTCCTTCCGCAGCGCTATGAGATTGACACCATAGAAGGTCTCGAGGGCGAAATCGGGGAGCTTGCCACTGATGACTAGAGACCAGAACTTCGTTAGGGCAGCGACGAGGGGACAGGAATTGCTGTCCTTCTCGATGAGGTCTCTCAGGTGGCGCGGTCGAAGAGCATCTGGGCCACCGCTTGAACTGATAGGGAAACTGCGTACGGCAGTCGTGACCTCGGCCTCTGAGAGACGGATTTCATCGACGAAAGCGGGCGGATAAAGCGCAGGGGGTACCATCTGTGGATGCTTGGACTCTAGGTGATGGAATGGCTCGGTAGTCGGCGGGGCTGTGACATGGGTGGAGAGCGAAGTGCGAGCGGCCGCAGAGACGTCGCCCTGTGATAACTTTTATTGCACCAATCGAGCCGTTGGGTCAGCGTGAGCCGCGCGGGGTCGGACAAGCGCAAGCGATTGTGACGGGAGATTCTTATCTCTGTGGAAAGGGTTGAGATTCTCACGGATGAGGGATGTGAGGGACCGGCCACGAACTCTTTCGACGGGGATCGTGAGGACTGCCTGAAACAGAACAAGTAAGACCAGGCCGGGGGGCTGTTGGTTGAGCACACCTCGGTTAGGAGTCCCGTGAATTCAGCCGCAACGGTAGCCCGCACACCGCGGGGAATAATAGAGATGAGCTTTGAGCGTATACGATGCGAAGTGATACGTTGACCAATGGAAGCGAGGGACTCGGGGACTTGCGTCGGAGTGGCCGGTACGACGCACCGCTCAAATCCGATTGCGTGAGAGGACGGGTCATTGTTTACGTTGCAAAGATTCGGCCGAACGCGCTAAGGAGACGTTATGGACAAGCGCTTCGAAATCGAAGGCAGGCGCCTCCGCAGCCGTAACCGGGGGCATGAGGCGTACGGTGGCCAGGATCCGCTACTTGGGCATAATCTTGGCGAGAATGCTGGTAACCATATCATCAATCAGACGGGCGCAGTGCTCGCTGACGGAGGCAATGACTCGCGCACAGATAGTATCCATGAGAGCATCCATGTCAATCGCGGGTGCTCGGACAGGAGCCGATCTGCGGGTAGCAACAGCGGGAGCGGCTGGTGGGGATCCCGTCAGAGGAACAGCTGCAGCCGGGGGGAGAGCCTGTGTAAGCTGGGGGACTCGAATACCGTTTCTGACCGCGCCAGCACAAGAGCGGCCAAGACGAAAGTCTTCGTGGGCATTGATCCCAGGAGCAGCAGTGACCACTGGAACTTCGACAGCACCGGCTGTGGAAGAGGGTAACGCACTCCGACGCCACTTCTCGACGATCTTCAGTCTAACAGGGCAAGCCCCGTATTCAGAGGAGTGCGGACCGGAGCAATTCATGCAACGTTCAGGCTTGGCGCAGCCTTTCGACAGGTGTCCTTGCTCGGAGCAGCGGCGGCAGACAGAAACATCGGGTGAAACCGAACAGTTCTTCGAGACGTGTCCGAAAGCGTTACAGCGGTAGTATTTGAGCGGCTCGCAGTGGACAACGAAGGCGTGTAGATTTAGACCGATGCACACTTGGTCGGGGATAGGCAGCCCCTCAGCGAAAGTCAGCTGAGGGGCTGCTGATCAGCATCACGCGGTCCGTCGGAACGAGATTCCCAAGCCGAGCATCGCGAGCCTTGATGCGCACCGCATCTGTAACGCCGACTCTCCTGAGAGACTCGAGCAACACCGGCTCCGAGAAGGAACGGTGGACACCGAACACCATGCCCTTTGTGAGCACTCGGGGTTTGGATTCTCTCGGGGTCACAGCAAAACCAGCGAGACTCTGGAGGCTGGAGAGCGCAACCGCGTCGTCATCGTTGTCAACCTCTACGACAATTTCGCTGTTCGAAGTCATACGCGTCTCAGTGAGCTTCCCCGTCATGAGCCGGGCAGCCGCCATCGAGGTCGTAGTGATGTCCTTAATGTCGCCTGAGAAAATGATCGCGCGCTTCCTCTGGAGAAAACGCAGCTCCCGACTCTTCTGGAATTCGAATTCCCCNGGGAAATATACACTACCGGCTGAGATATGGTCAAAAGTAGCGCGACAATGATTGTCCACAGGATCGAACACGTTGTCTTCGGGAATCCCTCTAGAATTTTAGCAGTCTCTCGTGACTCTCCGACAGTTCGTGAACTCTCCCTGGGAACCAGTCTACTCGGAATCCACTAGCGGAGGTAGGATCAGAGCGCTGAATATTTGCGAATGGTCTGTTTGGAGTCGGGAAGTTTCTAGCCATCGCTTCGCTTTCTTTTTCGTGATTTCAAAAAAATGAGATCGATGGAGAGTATTGAGACGGTCATACACTCTCCTCATCCGATCGAATATGATTTCCCTGTTCAGCAAAGTGTCATAAAGCTCACACATTCTTTCTCCGGAGTCCCTCTAGATGAGGTCGGGGAAACGCCGAATTCCTTTCATTTCGAGCCGCTGCAGCGTCGATATCAACAAGGACGCAGGTAGCGTGGAACCACAACCCTAGTCGGGATCTTTCGAGGATTCAGTTGAACGCTCGGAATTTCAAAGCACCCGAGTCCCGTCAGGAGATTGAGAGCGACAATCACCGCCGGCCCGGAGTCACTGTCTTCCCCCCGCTCTCTCTACGGCCGATTGCCGGTTGTTGGGGAGGAGCGAGATCATTTCAGATGGTACGATGACATGCAGTAATGGAGGAATCGGTGCGATCGGATTCGTAACAGGTGCCGAATTACCTTCATTTATTTTTGGCCACAAGGTATTTCGTTGACTTTCGACACGGATTTCGCAATTTACAGCTCAGAGCTACCTATGAGAGAAGAGGAAGCGAGTACATTATTTTGGGAATGCATGGGCATCAGAGGAAGTATACAGTTGTTACAGGTGACGTATAGCTTCAGGACGGGGGAACGAGTCCCAGCTCCGGACCCCGAAAGCATCTAAGCGGGTCTGGAACCGAAGTCATGTCCGTGGCTTCGATTCCTGCCGCCCTGAGACATCTCAAAAAGTGAGTTCAACGTGAACTTTTCGATCACTTCTTGGACATGGACGGCCGCATACTTTTACCTCTGGGGAGGAGAAGCAGGGCCGCGACAAGGCATCCCGAAAGCACCGCTATAATGAAGTTTATGTAAACAAATGCTATCGGCCTGTCGTCAATGAACGGACCGAGCAGGATTGGTGGCATCATGCCTGCTATGCAGACGCACATCATGATGAACGCAGAGTAGGTTTGATTTATGTGTACGTATCGGAGTACGTGGGTGAGCGCCGAGGGAAACATTGGCGAAACTCCAAAACCGACCAACGCGCTGCAAATCCAAGCCACTTCCGTTGCTGAGTCAACGAAGAGGCATAACACGCCCGTCGAGGCAATCACGATAATGTGGCAAGAGATCAGCATACTCCGAGGGCTCATCTTGAACGAAACGATTGTTGCAAGGACTCGACTCAGTGTGAAGAAAACCCAAAACACGGCCGAAACGTAGACACTGTTGGACTTGCTGAAATCCAGGTACTGAACAACGAACAGTGCCAACATCGATATATATGTTTGCTCTTGTCCCACGATGGTGAAGACGTAGCAGCAGAAAGCAGTCACCATAACCAGCTGCCATCGGCGAGAGCAACTCGAGTCGTTGGCGTCGGTATCGCTGACACAAATGTTCGATCCGTTCATCAGCAGGGACCCGATTGACAGCAATCCCACAACGGCGAAAACTCCGCCGACGATCAAGTACGGGATGAATACTTGTGTATCCGCGTAGGACGGTAGGATCTCCGAGCTGGACGAGTTGGCCATGGTCACATTCGCCCTGGAACACGAATCGATTTTCGCAAATCACAATCATCGAAGATACGAGCTCCATTCGAGGATCAGAGCCTCAGCGGATACTTACGCGTCGTGGACCGTGTTCAGGAAAGGTGCAGCTATGAATGGCGCTACCACTCCTCCCAATCCGAAGCAGAAGTTGAGGAATTGGAAAATTGGTCCACTTCTCTCTTTCCAGATAGCGAAGATCCAGAAATTGAGCGATGTTTCAACCAGACCCAAAGCTCCGCCCACGAAGAAGGTGAAAATGTGGCAAACCGTAAGATTTCCCCACAGGGGCGTCCCTCCAACCCCGACAGCCATCGTGAGCAATGAGGCGATGACTACGTGTTGCATGTTGAAGTACTTGAAAATTGTTCCGCCTGGGACAAGATGTCAAAGGGTTAGAGTCGACCGTCACTTCAACATCCATCGACCGTCGACTCGATTCTAGTCGAAAACCCACCTAGAAGGCAGAAAACGATCGACCCGACTCCTCTGGTTGTTATGATGTAGGAGACATCTTTCGGAGACGTGAGGTAAATGTCGCCGAGATCGATGAGCGTGGCTCCAGTCAAGCCGAAAATGCATCCCTAGAGAGGAAGATAATTTCGGAAATTTTCGTTCGTTTGAGCGCTCTTCCATTCGCTCCTTCCTCAAAGAATACCTCATCGGGGAGAGGAACGAGCTAATCTCTCCCGAGCTCTAGGTACCAAGCCATGTTTGACACTCACCAAGCCGAAAACTATGAGATTCAGATTGACAGTTTGGAAAATTGCCACGAGAGCGGGACTTGCGCGGAGCTTGAACATCTTGTGAGGTGAGCTTCACTTCACAGGATTGTCGACTCCAGGTACGATCACGACTAGGGCGAAAACGCTTCTGATTCGAGCTCCTACGGCTCTCCTAAATATACATGACTGTGAGGTCTCCTCTCACCCGCTGTAAACCGTGACTCGTGGAGGCACGGCGCATGCCATCAAAGCGACGTGTGCAACGTAGCAGTGGGGAGTTTCGTGAGCCGGCGCCCCCGCGCGGCTCCTGAGGTGGGGTTTCGCTATTCGCGGCCGAAAATTCGATTTTCGGATCTTATCCCAGAAAAGGGCTGGACCGAAGTTCACACGATTCAAGAAAAGGTTTCCGGCGGCCCCATCAGAGGAGACGAGCTGTAAAAGCGACGCTGAACCAGAAGCAACCGGTTCATATCTCACTCGACGGGTCGATTCCTCATCCTTGAGCGAACTCCGCCTCGTCCCCCTCTTCCCGACGGGGGACGCCAAGTATCCGATGGTCTGGAGGTTGAGCGCGGAACATCCCTCAGATTCGATCTAATGATCATTCTCCTCCCTCCGTGAGTGATACGAACCGATGACGCCTTTCGATCACGTCAGTGCTTCCTGTCCCGAGTAACCGTATCGATAAGCGAGCTCCGACTCGTCCTCCCTCTTCCCGATGGGGGAGGTGGGGGAGCAGACGGAAACGGCGTCGGTGCCGGAGATGACAATGAATTCTCGGAACTTTACAACTCCAAGGCAGGGCACCCTAATTGATTAGAGGAATTTGACCCCAAGTGCCGTAAAACTATCTTTGGCTGAGGCATACATGGCCAAGGTTGACACATTTAATTCGTTGCTCTCAGTGTTTGAGCCACGTCTGCTCGTACGGATGGATAACCGAAAGACGCTCTGTTAACAATGTTATTCGCAGAGTCTGGAAGAAGTTTCTTCAAGGCGGTCAAAGGGTCACAACCTTCTCGGAAGATTATTCGCATGATGATTCGTGCGGTTAGGGCGTGGCTATGAGCAAGTCAGCCGACCGCGGAGCCAGTGCAACGGGAAAACTTCAAACGGAATCCAAAGCTCAGGTCATCCATGGCTTCCCGAATTCGGCCATGACTTTGCTCATAATGAATGGAACCTGAGGGCGGATTTCCGTTGAGAAGCACAGGTTCGCCGAACGACGGAGCTATCGGCTCCCTGGCCTTCAAGGAAGGAACCCTGTGGCATCATACAAGCTGATTTCTGTCACTTCTGTCGCGACACTTGGCCGTCGCCCTGATCCCGTCGCGCCGCTCCCGTCGTTCGAGAGAGAGGGAGAGCCTGCTTTAGAGTACGTCCTAAAACTAGTCTGATGTTATCAGCATAGATCCCACAAGAACGACGCATTCATGGCCGTGGTAAAACGAATGATTCTGAGGATTGGCGCAATCCTGAACCGGTTGCAAAGGATCAACCAGCATGATGTCTCCTTTGCGGTAAAGTGCAGACCAAAATTCAACATGAGGAGGCCGCGGTGATTTTCCGCACAGATGTCGCGTTTCGCGAGAGTCCTGGAGTTGTCCTCAGTTGACATGTCTCCCCCAACCTCCTGCACCGCTTCCGAAAGATCCAGAGACCAACAGCCATTTCTCCGACTCGTTAATCAGCCGGTTGCCGTCGACCGTGGGTTTCACCGGCCAACTCAAAGTCCGAAAATGTCCCCTAAGGTTTCCGAGCCACTACAGGGGGGCTTTTTTGAGTCGGGAATTTTCGAGCTCGATCTTGTTTTGGCCATAACTTTCTCAGCTCTCGGAGAATTTCCGAAAATCGGAAGAGAGTTGATCAATAGAGGATATCGAGGCGGTCATTTTGATGTGAGATTCAAATGGATATGATGAAAATCGAGGTCGGAAAATGGTTTTTAATATGACCAATTTGCTTGCAATTTCTTGAGGAGATGAGATAACTTCGATCGGTTTTCGGGCGAATGACCGGCTACTTTTCGTGCGTCCAATGCGAACCCCACGAGTACGATCGGATGAATATTGACGTTTTCACGATGACTTTTAGGGAGACCTCGAAAACGAAAGCTCATCTCCAAAACCATTTTCTGACCGCAATTTTCATCATATCCATTTGAATCTCATATCAAAATGACCGCCCCGATGTCTTCCATCGATCACCCCTAGACTTTCGAAATTATTCTCAGAGCTGAGAGAACTATGGCCAAAACGAGATCGGGCTCGAAAATTCGCGACCTGAAAGAGCCACGCTGTATACAGAGTCTGCACGAGATCTCCTTCGAGAAAGTTTGGCAGAGTATTCGAGAGAGTTCGGAGTTATGTCCGTAAAACATCCGAACCTCTCTCGCGATCATCTGAAGACAAAGCTGCACTCGTGCAGAACTCCCCTTCACAGCATATGAAAGAGACAAATCTCTCTGTGGAGCTGTGCGAAATGGTCGATCAATTCGTATAGTATCTGGCGAAATGCTGGGGGTTCTTAAGCGAGCATGTGGGGAGCGCTTTTATTTTTTGAGAACATATTCTTTCGTTCGTTCCCTCCTGAGCTTTCTGCTCGCGATCTCACCCACCAAAAGATCCGTTACCGAAGACTATTCAATATTGTCGGGGGCGCGTTCTGAGATACGATTCTGTTGCAAACTGCTTCCCTGCGATATCTTGACAAGGAGGTTCAGAGAACATCGCTCACAGCTTGAAGCGACGGGCGCGAAGGTACTCAGCGCGTTTACCAGCCTCTGACCCAATCCCACAGCAATCAGCGAATCAGGCCGCATCGCGGTGGGGGTTGGGGGGGGGGGGGCGTCCATGCACGGACACTAAATCCTCTTCCGTTTCTTAACTTCTGCCATCAATACGGTCGCGCACTCCTCGAAGATATCTGGCTCGACCCTGAGGCTGACCTTAATGATTATGGAATGATCACACCCAGTGAAGGACGTTGAAGTCGTTCGCCACCGAGAGAAGCGACTCGGGATTCAAGTCGGAAGCTGGACTGAATACAGCCACTGCTTATTCCAGTGCTGCGTAGCCAGAAACCCGATGAGGAGACTGAAAGGAGGCTCAAGGCAGCACTGGGGTCATTCATTCGGCGAGTGTTGAATTTTGTCGCATGCAAGAGCTTATCACATTTTCAGAGCACGCGCTGAGAAGATACATTTCAGGCTTTTCGCTACTAGGGCCCGCTTTCCAGGGGGTAGGATTGTGGTAGTTGAGTGTGAAGGCTGAGATCGCGCGGCGAAAGACTTCTTTCAAACATAAAATCACCACTACGGAACCACGTAGGCAGAACATTTATTCTTACGGGGAACACCCTGTTGAGATAACTAGAGCATTATACACATCTTGGCACATTGGTCACCAAACCATAATCAGATCTAGGAAATTGAGCTGAATTCGAGAGTTTACAAGATATTCTCATTGATTTCAACAGGATCGTAGTCCTTGTCGTCCACCGACTTCGACGGTTTCAAATATCTACTGAGCATCACGAATGCTGCTGCGTTAAGGCTGATCAGACCGGTGGAAAAGAGGTTCGCGTACATGAAAGACATGGGGTACTTTTGGATGAATGGACCAATCGTGATGGGAGGTAGCATACTCCCGACGCAGACAGATATGAAGATAAATGACATGTAATTGTGGCTGATGAAAATGTACCGCAAGGCCCAGCCACATGCGTTCCCGAAAAACGGACTCAGGGTGAAAGCAAAGACGGCTGTCATCGACCACAGGATGAACTCGGCGGTGGGAAACAGCGTCAGCGTTACCGCGGCGAAAACGAGAACGACGTGATTTGAGATTATCAGCTTGATTGGCTCAACTTTGATGGAGAGTACTGTTGCCACCACACGGCTCACTGTGAAACTCCCCCAGAACACCGCGGCAAGATAAGCAGCTGAGGTCTTCGAAAAGCCGAGGTTGTCGACAGCGTATATGGTGCACATAGAAGCGAAGGTCTGCTCAAGGGCAACACCGAGCACCATATAGGTGCACAATAGTAACACGATGACATATTCGACCCGCTTCGAGACTTTTTGTCTGTTCGACGACGGGTCGTCTTCGTTGGCGAAGTTCTCACGATGCGCGAGGAAGGCCAACAACATCAAAAATGCGGCGAACACAAAGGCGGCTCCGAAGAATCCGTAGGGCAGTCGAACTTCCGAGGGTATGAACTCATCGATTGCGGTTCCCGTCGCGTTCGGGGAGTCCAGCAGCGGTCTGCAACGGGTCTCACATTGAATTCGGTTTGAAACGTTTTTCCGTGATACACGGGCTTCTGGTGAATTTTTCAACGGCCACTCACTCGACATTCGACAATACCCTCCGACTCAGGTACGGCTCGGCGATGACAGGAGCTAGGACACATCCTGTGCCGAAGACGAAGTGGTAGAACTGGAGAACTGACGGCCCTCGCTCTTTCCAGAGAACGATTAGCCAGACATTGGCACCTGGCGATTGAATATTAATAGGCAGGCGAACGTGCGACGACCACTGGCGCTGCGACCCCAGATAGTATGACAGGGAATCTTGGTCGAACCGAGCAACCGAGACAAGTTCGGAGGATCGGCCATTACCTATTTCGATGATACCGATGCAGGCTCCGAGAATGAAGCACGCAACATGAGTCCACAAGAGGGATGGACAAACAGGAACCACTGCGAGTGCGATGCCTCCGATGAAAGTACTCGCGAGCACCAGAATCTGACCGTTTACCCGACTGAAGATGTAACCGCCTGAAAGTAACTCCGGATGGGTTTCTGAATTCATCGGGTCTGGTACGCTCTGAACGTGTGAATCCTCGTCGCTATTTACCGCCAAGACACGCGAAGATCGATCCAGCCGATCTGCTCGAGATGATGTAGACCACCGAATCAACGTCCACTCGGTAAATTTCCGAAAGGTCGATGAATGAGACACCAAAAACTGCGATGCACAAACCCTAGAGTAGGAATCGAAAATTATCCATTCGGCTCAGGCAAAATTTTCCTCTGGAGCGAGCTCAGAATCGGTTGCCAGGAAACGCACTCCAATGAAAACCACCCGGCGCTCCGTACTCACGATTGCAAATACACCGAAATTCAAGTTGAAAGTTTGAAACCAACGAATAGCTCCGGGACTGAGATAAGTTTTTGGGATCATTCCTCTGCGGGATATCGACGTCGTTGGGATTGCCTGGTACGGATGCTGTGTTCTGCTCAGCCAGGGAGATGACTTCTGGCCCAGTGAGGGTCAACTCGTGTTCGTTGACCACTGAAATACCGATCGCGACCCTTCTACGTGAGGGTTGGCGTCAGCGGCTCTCCTTTCTCATCGATCTTTATCGCTCGAAATTTCTTCAGCCCAGACTCGTAAACTAATCTCCGACATATTCATAAGCTATCGGCCCAGCTCGAGCAATAAAACTACTCCTCGCCCAAACGAGTCTGTCGAATCTGATAAGATGCCGAGTTCGCTTTTTCCGTCATCGATGGAGGTCGTCCACTCATGCTCAGATCGGCTGCCTCCTGGCGTTTGCAAGGAGAAGATTCGAACCGGACTTACATCTGTGACCTCTGTTTCCGTGGAAGATTCGGTTGAGGATTGCAGTTCGATCTCCAGACCGCCCGAGAGCATGCGCAGCGACGGATGCACTGAAGCCCTTTTGAGCTCGTCCGTTAGAAACGCACTGCTGCCGGATCAGTATGAGCTCACACTCCTCTTGTCACCTTTTCACACGGCTGTATTGGTTCTGTTACTGTTTGATAGTTTATAGCCGCAATCGTCTTATGGCAGAGGGCTCTGTAGAGGTTCGCTGTCGTCTCGCCAGCTGGGTGACCGAGACATCACGTGGACTCTTCGAAAAATCCCTCTGAATTGACAGATCAACGGATGCTCTGACGCCCGGAGCCGGAGCGTATTCCGGCCCCGCCAGGACGTTGGAAAAACTCCTTCTTGTCCCCCCAAACGACACCTGTAAGTCATCTGTTCCAACTGGAACGGTGGTCAAAGCGTCCGGGAGGAATAACTTACTATGCATAGGAGCGCGAGCGGGATAAAGAATGGACACTTTCGACTCATGAACACGCGATGGAATTATTGACCACACGCGCCGCGCCGAAGCTCGTGTCATTGACTGCGATCGAGACGGTGTTACCACATGGGGTTCATGAAAAGAGGAGCCGAATAGCAGTGGGAGCAAAGAAAGTTTATTCTGATGTTGACTGACTGATTATCTATGAGTAAGTAGAATGATTGGGGAGTGGGAGTTCGCATCCTACTGGATCTACGACTGAATGCTGGTGGATTCGATACTGTGTATAACTCATTTCTCGGCAGGTACGGCATCCATGACTGACCTTGCTGCTGTCAACGTTACGTCTAGCCTAGTTTGGCGATGCGGAGTTCCCCTCAGCTTCTTCCGTTCCAGCCGGCTCTAGTGATCAGCTGTGGAGGTTCCTGCTGAATGAGCGAGGGAACTCGTTCATTAGATGCCGTGTTAAAAATAGTTCATGAAAAGTTCCGCGGTGATGCGTGCTGCACGGTTTGGAATTTGAAAGTCGCCGGTCAGTGCAAGGGTGCCGAGTGCTCCAGATCGCCTTCTGCTCGCTCCGGGGTCCCCTCCGAACGCTGTTCTTATGACGGGATTATCATCGTCGAATGGATACATGAATCTGGTCTGCCACTTTCCTATCTATGCTTCGCTGATAAGCTGAGTTGTTCAGGGAGTTGTCTCCATCGATATCTATTCGAGGGGGCATGGAGAGAAGACGCATCGTCGTGCTTTCCAACAGGTTGTGTTGCTTCGCAGTGAGAGCTGCGCTGCTCAGCTGTGGTGAATGATTGAATGACAGTGCAACGATCGACTCGGCTCGAGGTCAGAGTCGTTATGTTTTCGTTTCCTCACCCGTCCTCGGTTTCAACTGTGTGTCACTTCTTCACACTGATCGAGCGGGAGAGAGTTCTCCTAGACCTGGATGACCCACCGATCCTGCATCGATGCCGCGTCGAACGAGAAGCCGGCCGACATAGCGAACGGCCGACTAGTCGGTCGTGCGTTGAGGTTAGTGCTCCAGAAACTTATCGCTGCTGGACTTCTGCACCGAGAATCGACGACATTCGTTGCATTCTGCTGATGCCATTCCCGTTCTGAATTCACACACAGCAACCAATTCCGAAACTGAGGTAGAAAGCCAAGCGAAAAACTCGTTTAGTTATGCCATAAATAGACGACCGATGACGAGGGCGTGGAGTGGATCGCTCTCGACGGAAACCGAACGCTGATTACCGGAACACGCTGCAGCCTGCAATGGTGCAATCTCGAAGCGCGGATATCCATCCAAGGTGGGCTAAAATCACAGGGAGAATAATGATGGGGAACGCTGTTTGTCTGGACCGGACGGCTGCTATTCTGCCAGATCGTTTCCCTGAAAGAGAGCGAGTTCGGCGGTTTTTTTTTTGATGGATTCCGACTCTAGCTTAACGAGGAACCAGAGTGAAACCAGGTATCGCGCCTGATAATCAACTTACCTCGAGTATGAACCGAAAAAACGGGGCACTTCATCTTCTTGCATTTTTTTTTATTGTTTCTACTGCTTCCGATAAATCCTTCATCTTCTCGCGCTGCGGCTGCTGCTGCTCGACACCCTGGCTTTCAAGTACCCCGAAAAAACAGGTAATCAGTCGTTCCGTTCCAGGCCTTTGAGACCGCTCGGAGCTCCGTATTCGTAAGCTCCGTAGCTGTTGTGAGCGCCGTCGGCGGGAGCAAGTTCCAGGACCTCGAAAACGAATTCATTTGTGAGAAAACTGATCAGTGTAAAGGTAGCACGAAGTTGGCTGCGATGAGCCTTCCTCGCTGCGTCTTGTGCGCGTCTTGTGATACTATATTCGTCGATTGCCTATGCCCCAGAGCGGTCGCCGACGCAAATAAAAACCCAGAAGCTTGCAACGCGCTCAGAGCCCTGGAGCCGGTCTCGAAGTTTCAGTTCGGGTTTAACGTCCGGGGCGAGCTTCGTCGCTCACTCGCAAAGTCACCAATGATTGCGTTAAGAAAGGAAAAACGCGTCACGCGTGGGAGCTCATTCACGGGGAAACGGCCAGATCGACTCGTCGAGAGCCATACTGGTTTTGTTCAGTTGTCCCGAGCCGCTCCGTCGAGTTGTTTGTCGCTTTAGAGAACATTGGCTGCGGCGGTGTTGCGTCGAAGTACTCACAGCTTTGATGAGCTCTCTGATCTGCTCGCGGCGGATGGGGTCAGCCCTTGTTGGCATGTACCGGGCTTCCGCCGACTCCAAAGTGAAACTCAAGAAGACGAGACCCACGAGCACGAGGCCGCAGAAGAATCGAAGCGTTGCCATGGACATTTTTCCCTTCTGAAATTGGAATAGACATCCGTTTGAGATGTCGTAGGAGTTTGATTGACAGCGACTCGCTCCCGGGGGGTTACTCGAATGTCCGAGGAGCTGGACGGAAGTAATTGACAATCGGACTCTGCAGTATCATGCTGTTCGGAACAATCGTCGAGGCCGGGATAAACAAGCTCGCTATTCATTGTAAAATGTGCTGATTCCGCGGCTAGTAGTCCGACTCGAGCCTGGACAATAGCTCCTTCTCGTTGGACGACGGCCAACGCCCCATAAGCATGTGAGCGGACAAAGCAACACAGCAACTCACTTGAACTACTGCCTGGGGGAGAGCAGAAATATAAAATGAAAGCTTCGTTGACGGTCGCGGTCATGAATGTCGTACATTTGGCGGACCGCTCTGTGATTGAGCAATTCCGGACTTTTCAATTTGAGGCTTCACTCGCCGTTACGAAATGAATAAATGATCTCAAGATGGCGCGCGAAGCGACGAAAACCGACCGTCGTCGCAGCCACGGAGTCGGCTGACGTCAAGATTTTGGCGAGGAGCCAATCCGGGTCCAGTTTCCACTCGATAAAGGGCATAACAGAATAAGTTCCAACAAAGTATTGCCGCAGATGTTGACAAGGAATCAAGCGTATGTGTGCTGTCAAGTTCGGAGAAGGATCGCGGCGGCGGATAGTTCGTCAAATGCCCCGACGCACGGCACTCCCTCCCTCCGAAACGGAATCGACACCGGCTCCCGCGGATTCAGACGGCCGGCGTCGGGAACAAGAAATCCGGCTCCACTCTGCGGCAGTTGATGGTGGAGTCGCTCGAATTTCAAAAGTGCGCCAGTGCTTCCGAATAGTTCTCAGTCAGTTGCACAAACAGAGGAGATAAGTGCAACGGTAACAGGCGCGACAGCGCGTTTGCGGCTCTTCCCTCGGCGATGTCGTCGCCGCCTAGGGCTCGCGTTCCCAGGAGCCGGTGGCGGCGCGTGAGGTTCGCTTCTTCCCACGAAGCCTGTTGCCGGAATCGTATCCATGCCCGCGTGGAAGAAAACGCTGTTCGGCTGCAATCGGAGTCTGAGAGTTTGTGGGTGCGTTACGTTTGCTTGCCCGCCGGCGCGCCTGCCAAATCAAGTCTTTGGGAAACTTTTCGGCTGTGTTTGGTCAGAGCGGAGCCAATTTTTGAGTACTCCGCAAACAGCAAAGCGCTCAAAGAGCAAGCTACAGCGTCCGGTCGAGCGAGCAGCCGTCCGTTCGACCGGCACACCGCGCCACGTTCGCGGGAATGAAGTCTTCTCTGTGACCGACGAAGGCCAGTCTCGCTCCCCGCCGAAGACCCATGCGGAACCCCCGTGCAAGCCGGAGGATCCGGAACAGATGATGCGCATACGAAGAGCCGCTGGAATCGGGGTCTCGTTGTGGATTCTGCGTGTGAATTCGCTGTTACGCTGGCCGCACGTTGTCTTGCGTGCGTCTTTCCGTCGCTGATTCTTTTTCAGAATCGTTCTTCGGAAGGCTATGACGAGGGCGGGCCGCAATTCATGCTCTGTCCATTCTCCCAGATCCCAGTATGATACATGATTCGGCCACAGTGCTCTCGTTATTCACCGAACTCGTTATCCGAGAGCCGAAGGTTTGTCTTCGGAGAGAAATCCCGGAGTGATGTTTCGGGAATATCGGAAGGGAGAAAGAGAGATATCAAATATGAAGGCATTTCCGCATCTGAAAGAACGGACCGAAGCAATATCTGTGCTTGGGCCTCTGACCTCCAAAATTTTGGGACTTGGTCTCTTCTAGGCGATTTGACTCGAAGCTTTAAGCTGTGCGACTTCGAGCCGACCTCAAACTTCGGAGAGAGGATTGCATCAAGCAGTCTGGCGTTGAACTTGAGTTTTTGCAGCAAAAGGAAACAACAGGTAACGCGATTGCTCAGCCAGTCGGAAGGATCGAATGTGTTTTTCCTCCTTTGGTTCCAATATCACAGACGCTCCTCAGAGTTTTTGTCGGCTCTTGCGTTGGCGGCTGTCGGGACGCACCACTGTCTAGTGCTGCGATCCTTTGTTTAGCGACCGCTTTATCCGAACAGATGGAAGAGGACAGAGCCAGAAGAGAGGGGACTTCCCTCAGCGTGGTAAAACTTGGCTGTCCAATTAAACGAACTCGTTCATCAGTCTCTCCGATATAAGCTATTTTCTTTTTGGCAATTATGCGATTTCATCGGGCCCACTCGGTCATTAGCCGCACGTTTCCGCTCGCAACGGTGTAAATACGATTCCGGCAACAACGGGCAAAATACATCGTCGAAGAAGTCTCGATAAGAACAGTCCTATCCTCTGTACGCAAGGGTTTGCCGCAACGGCTGAGCTGGCTCGTTCACAATTTGTAATTGCATTGTCTCTGCTCGAGTGCTCGATCCTCCCTCGTTCGTTCCTCTCGAGCAGTGTCATCGAAAGAGGCGTATCTGGAGACGAGTATATTTGTTCAACTAAACGACCCGTGGCCCAGAGAGGCTTGCGAGCGAACATCGGCGCCGGCGTTGGAAACCCGGGAACGGTGTTGCGTGCGAGTAACGGGCCACGTAGATACCCTCTTCCGTTGGATGAGCGCCTTCGCCGGCTGGGCGGCTTTCCTTTTCCCGTGTCGTTAGTTTGAAACATTCCGAATCTCGCAAGAAGTTCTCGGGGGAATTACTCTTCTGCGTCGACCATTTGAACCATTTAAAGGGTGCTCCAACGGCGCTTTATGTCGCACGGTGACTTTCAGCTGTTGCATTATTCAGTAGGCAACATGTATGAGAGCTCCAAGCGTTGTCACGAACAAGTTTGGTTACTACGTTTCGCGCCTCCGCTCGAATGCGGGGCGCACGCGGGAATAAAGAGGCTCTCCGCGCGTCGAAGCAGCACGCTCGATAGGGAAGCTCCGAGCGCCTCGGGCGACTCAACTGACTTCATCTGGGGTCTCGAGCAATTAACGACCGGTTAAGGGATTATGTTAAGAGGTCCGAAATGGGCTGCATGACTCTGAAGTTCCGACGCGCGCCTGCTCGCTCGCCGTTCCCAGACTCAGCCCTGACCCGGTTTTGCCAAGTCTCAGCTCCTCAGGAACCGTCCTCCGCATTCACTTCGGCCGGGAGTCACTCGTTCTCTTGCTCTCCAAGCGAGAACGGCTTAGAGACGGCGCCGACGTGCGAGTTGTTCGAAGGCGGAAAGCATTCGGCCCCGGGCGTTTCAAGAACGCGTCTCTCGAAGAGCAACAAGCTGTGGACCTTTACGCCAATCTCGGCTCGAATCCAGTTGAATACTCTGATTGGTCCGAGCAGCGCGGAGAATCCGACGCAGCATCGGTTGAGGCTTCGAACACTGTTCCGCGGCTCCTTGCCTGAGCTCGGCAGTCGAAGTGGCATCGAGGAAACCGACCCCACCGGCTCTCGCTTCGCACTTTCGACCAAGTTTCCTGAGTGTGCGAAGGCTCCCGATTAGCGGCTGCCGACACAGCAGCTGATAGTGAGATGTTGGAAGGGATTGCGATTTGTTTTTGCGTCGCGAAAGAACGATGGAGCGGAAGGAAATCCACCACGTGTAAAACACAACCAGCTTCCCTCCCAAGCGCTATCCAATTCTAAAACCTGTCCTGGAAGCCTATTCCTAGAATCCAAGCTGCTGGCAACGCCGGGGATTCGAAGCTGGAGCCGCCCCGGCAGCGATGTTGTCATCTCGACCCGAAACTGGGACTCGTCGGGGCATCCTCGACGCAACCGACGTAGACAGGAACTGGTTTCCCATTCTAGCCCTGAGGAACAGGCTTGTCAGAGCCCAGATGGCCGGAGTAAAAAATGCAGCGAAATTTCTCGAGACAGAGAGAGAAGGAAGTTGTCCCACGAGCAGCATACTTAACGAGAACAAGTCGCTCCGGCTTTCAGGACTTGATGCCGCTGATTTCATCTTCCGACACCGTCGCTCGTCCGTGCCGAGATCTCTGAACGCGCTCCCCCGCGCCACGAAGGAAAGGATTTGGAGAACAAAGCGCCGGAAACTTCGAGGAACAACCTTCAGAGATCGGGTTCGAACCAAGGAATGGAAAAGGACTCGGGCAGGCGTCTTGAGAACTATCAACGGAGATCCGTTCGACTAGTTTATTTATGAGGTCCTTCATGGTGGGTGCACGATGATTCGATATTCATGACCTGGACCAAATTATCCGTCTCGAACTCGAAACCACTCCGGAGGGTGGACGTCGTGCGTGCCCATCATGTCCTCAATGCAGGATTTGCGTCGAGCCGATTTCCTCGGACGTGCGGATGCCTTGCGGCTTCCCCAGACGACCGGACGGCCAGCCAGCTTTCTTCCGAGGGTCCAAAACTACATCGATACAGGACGAAATGCAAATGTATCGTTTCCTCCTCGTCCCGGAGCGTGTCCATGCCACAACCAATTCCAAGTTTTCAGGGAAAGGGAAAATATGACGCTGAGTGATCCAATAGTTGCTTGAGGATTTCCATTCGGTCGTTCGAGGCTGACTGGCCCGCCACGTGTTCAATGTTAGTCGTACATTTCGAGAAGCAACCTGGAAATGCTTTCAGGACGGAAGAGGCACCAGGGTCCCAGTTTTGGACGAAAGTCTCCGGGTGTTTCGTGGAGAGAAGCGTTCACTTTCCGACAGATGGATCCCCGCATCTCCTGCGCTCTCGTTGAGACGGCTCAAAGTTGTCGTCCATTTGTCGCATGCGATTCGACGTCATCCAAGATATTCGGTTTTCCGAAAGATTTTTGCCGCGGCATGTTTCTGATCGAACAGGAATGCCAGTCATGGAGAACCTGGACAAACTGCTGAGAGTGACAATCGGTATTCTTCCATACCTAACCGCACCTCCGACCTTGTGCGAAGGCCAGAGAAACTACGGCTCGGGAGAAAAGTTTCTGGACGAGCGCTATCTAGAGCGTGCGCGATGATGGGCGAGCAGGCCCGAACAGGCGCGCGCTGCTTCAACAAACATGAGACGAGACAACGTCACACTTAATATGTTCGACTGCGAGCAGTGGACGCATCGTGGTCAAATTGGATTACCCAGAGCGGAAGTCGGCTCCGAAAGCTCTCCGGAATGCGGGCCCACCTGCAAACATTGTGCAGAAACACGTGTCACTTTTTATTTGGAAGCGATGGACCGACCGATGAAACTTGCCTAGCCGCAGTCCAGACCAAGACACTGAAACTGACGACAGCGTTTGGATGCCGGCCCATACCAATGTCTGGGCGCGGAAGGAACCCGAGCCGCTTGGAGCGCCTATTTAGGCGAGTGAATGTGCCAATTTACGGCTCTCTTTCCTGCGGGTGCCGTAGCGGACACGGCGGAAGAAGTTGCGTCTAACGACCGTGCCTGCTCAATTTTTTCCACTCCAAGCCTTATACTTCAATTAGAGGTCGAGGGCCTGGTTTCGTCTCCGGAATATCGCCCCACGTTTCCCACGGAGCGTGAGCTCTGCATGTGTTCCATCGCGCATGTTTTCGCTCTTTGGGCGTCAGGATGAGGTGGTGCGCCGAGTTTGTCGACGTGCTCGGCGTACCCTGTTCAAGAAGAGCAGATGCAACGGAAGTCATTAGCTCAACAGCGATGCGCTTGGGCCAGCGCCCAGATTACGCAGAAAACGGCCATGACGGACGCTCCCCTCGCATTTCCCGTGTTTTGTGAAATTGGAACAATCGGAAAACTGCGGGTCGCCAGGTTTTTGTGAGTTCTGGCGAGTGCGAAGAAGAGGCAGCGATCGCGGACCCGATCGGCCAAATGAGAGGGCTTAACGAGGCGACGATCGGAGTTCGCAAGGATCGATTCCATCCGCTCCGACCAAAGTTCAGGTCGAACTTATGCTCACGTGCCGAGACGCTGCGCCTCCGGGATCGCTCGAGCCTGTGTCCTTCTCGGAATCTGTTCATCCAGTCAGGCAGGCCTGAGGATATCAAGTCGATGCGGTGTCGAGCAGGTGATAATAATGCACCAGTGCTAGCAGTCAGGAAACTCGAGAGAGGGGTCGGAACCGAGGTTCGTACAGCAGCTACAGAAGTTTCCACGGTTCTGACTACGTTGCCATAACGGCTATGGAGCTAACTTGATTACCTGTCTCATGTAAACATCATCAATGAACTCCGAGGAAAACCCTCAAGCTCAAGGATAGCACAAGGATCGATACACAGGGTGGTCAATGTAAGTTGGGAATTCCCTTGCCCTTCCATCTTTCGGTCATGGCTCTTTGAAAAATCGAGCTCATTCAGTTTTCAAGTTGGGAAACTTGAAGACTCAATTTTTGAGCGAAAAGATAAGCGCTCGAATCGGTCTGGTAACTCCATGATCGGGTAGTTCGGACCGATGTAACAAATTTGCGCCATCGGAATATTCTTGTGTTCGGTTCCCCTGAGGAGATACGGGGCGATTGAGCCGAGGACGACATTCTATCACCAGGTCAGTGATTTTTGTGGTGCTGATGCAACCGGCTATTCCCTCAACGAATGTGGGGAGCCCTTACCCGCATCCAATCGAATCAAAACGAATTTTTTTGGATGTTTTTTTGAAAAATAAAATAAGAATTTTTTGAGGCTTCCTAGAGAAGTCAATGCTTCAGCGATTAACGCAAGAGACGACGAAACATGCGTCATCATTTCAGATATTCCACGGCCATTCGTCTTTGAGTTATGACCAAAAGAAGGAAGGGTAAGAAGATTTCCGACTTCGATCGACCACCCGGTACTCCTTCAGCTTTACTCGGGGTCTCGCTGTAATGAATTTGCTCTCACAAGTTTGGAATCACTGAGAACTTGATTTGCTCGGCTCGAAGGTTGGTTCCATCAAACGATGATTGCATTCAGAAATCTCCGACCAGCCGGAATCTCCCGTCGGGAGGAGTCGATATGTTTTGAGAATTTCGAGCTCCTTTCTGCGATCCAGCGAGCGGTCGGATAGCGTTCCGAGACATCAGCGACCAGTTGAGACCGAACAGAGATCTTGATCTTCGGTACAGCGATGCGGAACAATGATCGATTCTTTCCCCAGGGGCCTGGGGCTCGAGTGGAGTCTCATTCTTCCGTTCATATTTGACTCCCCAACGCGAAATTAAGACATCGAAACGAACACGTGAGCGGAACGAGCATTGGCTCCCATTCGACGACGGGTTTTTTTTTCAGATGACCAGAGGGCCCGATATACTCCTCAATGATCGGAATTTTCGCGGGAGCGGGATTATCGGAGCCCAGCAAGATAGCAGCAAGCGTTTCCCTCCAACTATCAGTGGACAGCGACGAGATGCAAGAGGAGGGTAAAGCATCAGCGTTGGAAGAGGAACGCCGCGCTTCTTTTGATCCATTATTCCCCCTCTGTTGAGAATCGCAATCAAATATGAAGCAAGTCGGCTCGCCAACGTCTCAAAACAAAGGAGCAGAGAGTTCGTCCTCAGTCGACCTAGAGCCTCGATTCTCATGGTGCTCCCACATCAAGTTACAGCGGAGCGAAACTGCATTACGGAATCTATCTCGAAGAATCAATTATCTTCCTGTGTACATCGGCGAGTTCAGCCATCCTTGAATTGTCTGCAACGTCTGGGATTCCTTGAGGTACCAAATGAGAGGCAGGTTCTCTTTTGTCCGGGAAGAGACAATCGCGTACGCACCGGAACTGTAGTCTACGGTTGCCCTCATTCGCCCGAAGACATAATATCTGCTTGAGAGCCTCATCTGAATGTGAGCGTGGTTCGTTTGCCCATTGGCGGCACAACACAAACAGTTCCAGCTCGCATCAGCCTCTGAATTCCGCAGATAATACCACGCTTATGGTTAAAACAGTCACCGGAGAACTCCCCCGTGACCAAAGTTTCCTTTCGCCCCTTTCCGAATCCTTTCAAGAGAGCTTAATGCCTCAACGTGCCAGGAATCGGTTGGAGTCACTTGAACAATCCCATTCCCCGATTGCTCCGAGTTAGTTCGTATCCGGACGCGTCCACTCAGAATTCCGCCTCCCTGACCGTCGTGGACATCAAATTGCGATCAGGTGGGTCGAACTGAACCAGTTGGTTGGCGTCTCGACACGCGTGGAAAACCTAACGATGGAGGCCTGAGTGCTCTTCCGATCATTCCGGGCGGCACGAATGGCAGGAATGTTCCGAGTGAGCAGAATGTCGTGAGACGCGGACTTCAAATGGAGTCGCTGGTGAGGATTAGGAGTTCATCGCAGTCGACGCACCGCCATTCTTCCTGCATTTATATCATCCCGGCCATTGTTGGGAGCGCTCCAACGGGGAGCGAGCCCAAAGCAAGAACTATTCCCAAGAAAGGGACAAAACACAGATGTTCGCTCATATGGCAAGACGTATGATGTTTCCCGTCGCGCAAAGTCTTCAGACTCGGGATGCGACTAACAACAGCGAGCAACAATTCGGTTCCCGAGGAGCGAGGAAGAAACTCGACCGCCCGGGCGAAACTGTTCCGCCTCCGATTGCGTTGGCATTTATAGAGTTGAGTTGATGCGCTCTGCCTTGACTTGTCTATGCTCAACGGACCGACCGACCGCCGCCACCTCCATAACACTGAGTTCACAGAGCTCGCTTTCCGGAAGAACCTCACGAGGTTAGCGAAAACTCTCGCCTCAGCACCTCGAGTATCGTTTCCGTTACCAGTGAGAGCGTCCGCAGTGTTCCCCTCGCCAAACTGTCACGCTCGTAGGGAGCCTCGGTTCGGCGCTATTCTCCACGCTGGTTCAGAGCAAATGCACATCCAACTGGGATGCAGTGGGGTGTATTCATCATCTCTGACCCTGTGTGGGCCAGTTCCGACGACAAATGTCGAACGCACACAGCGTGCTCTGTCAACTGATTCCGAAAAAGAAAATAACTCGATCAGGAAAGACGGGGTCAAACGTTTTGCTCTGCACAGTTGAATCAACTAGATCTGGAACTAATCTGCTTCCCAGGGACTGAGTGAAATCCGTGGCGGAGGCCCGTCGTTGGAGTCGAAAGAGAGAAAGCACGATTTCTGCTCCCTCAGACCGTACATCGTTGTGGAGGATCATAGATTTAGAGCACAAATCCGACGCCTCGGGCGGTTTCTGGTCCAACGCCGCCAAGCAAAAACCAGACCGCTCGGCTCCTGACACTCCCACAGGGAGTCGCCACTGACACTGAGGGAATCGTTGGTTGCACGTGCAGCTCGATCGGTGAATTTGACACCCTTCCTCGAACCGAGATCGATTCTTCTGTTTCGAACGGTTCACCGAGGTTTCACGATACACTGTTAACTCGAAATCTGTGAGGACTCTGGAAACGCGACCGTCCCAAGGCTCCCTTCTTTGAGGATCGAAAAAGAAAAAAGCAGTCTAGAAGCTAAACCTCACGGTGTGCTCCGACATCAGTGGCAGGACATCTCTCGGAGTTCTCGAGGGTACCCAACGAGAGCGTATTTCCTTTCGATTCGGAGCCAGCTTGACCAGCGAACGCTCAACGGTTCTGGGAGTCGAAAAGCTCATATAAAAATTCCAACACAACAACAATTCGAAGCGAGCCATCTGCTATTCGGAGTAGCGCAAGGGCCATTTGGCAAACTCGTCTAAGCTCATCAACACGCTCCAGATCGTTTCAATATCACCCTGGAGAGCAATCGTTCGCGAGCCCTTCAAGCGCTCACTTCGAAATCATCACAGCGAAGTGAGTTCTGCTGTGGTTGCTGCGACCACTCCAACTTCCTAATTCCCAGGTTCGGTAACCGCGACTCTTCCCTTTTTGGAGTCTTTTGGGGTCTGCCCCCGATGGCGACGTCGGACTTCGTGCATCGACCGCCCGATCAGGCTCGAGACGGAGGGCCGACAAACGGGGGGAATTATTATTCGTAAAATGGTGGCGCCAGAGCGTTGTAGGCAACGAAGATCGAAGGAGCGGCTGCTAGCTTTTCTCTCCGCTCGCTGTGTCCGGAACCTGGACGAGTTGCATTGGCGCTTCAGATGCCATACCAAGAGAGAGAGACGGACCGTTCCAATTTTCGAAGTTTCACATTCCCAGATACAGAAGAGGGTCGGTCGAAATCACAGTTGGCGTCCGCGGCGGGAGCTCCATGGTTGGATTTTCTTCGTACTTTAATTTCGCCTCTCCCGCTGTACTCCTCTCAGGAAGAATTTCGAAGCGGTGGAATTCTGCATCCGGCAACCGAAGGGTACCCGGGTCTCCTGAGATACTGCCTCATCGAGACAAATTCATCCTTGCCCCGGTTTCATCGGCATGAGATTTGTCGGAGGCACGAGGATCGATCTCGCCTAATCATATTAAGTGCTTTTTGGGCCACCATCTCATTTATATGACACGTTGTAACCACTTAGGCTGCACGCGAGGGGGCTTTCAATTATACTCAGGAAAACGTCAGAGTAGCTCTTCACGGTAACTTTACGCAAAGAGCAGTTGTGAGCTCGTTATAGTCAGCGATGTGTATACCATTCTCATAACTGTAGCTCAGGTTTCTGGCCACTACCGAAACTCATGGTGGAGGTACCCGGTACGCTCAAGCGAGTTCGGTGATTCGCGGATAGCACGACGAACCTCCGGATGTCTTGCAGCGTTTGTATCTGAGTCTTATCGTACAACAAGCACCTTGATAGGTATCAAACTCGATCATGACAGTGTTCGACCGATTGTGACGCTAGAATCATCGAACTCGTCGTGGATCGTCGAAGCCAACGAAGTCCTTGTTTTACGATAGCGTCGTGCTCATTATTGCTTTGTTTATGAGGTCTACCCCAAGCATGCGACACAGTGGTGGACTGTTTCCAACGGTTCGGGCCGAGATCCGTGAGATTCAGAGCTTGCTAAAAAAATGAGGAAAGAAGCAATAACTTGAAGTGGCAGTGGCACCTTTGCGGCTTTCCGCTCAATACGTGAAGACGGAAGCATGGTGCGTCGATCGAGCTAGGACAAGAAGCGCCTCTGTTTCCTAGTGTTGGGTCCCTTTTGACAACAATGTGCGAGGAGTAACTTTTGGTCTCAGGAACTGTGGCTGATGCCGTATTCCACGGGTGGGGGCTTGTTGGGGGAGCCAGGGACCTACCCCAGATATTTTTGTGCGGCCGAGAATATCCAATGTTGGAGATCATCATCATCGGCTGTTTGTTCTCCTCTAAAAAACTGCAGAAAAAATTGTCTTGCCTATCCCTCATTCCCGGAAAATCCTCGTTACGTCCCTCACTGCGATCGGTAGAGCTCCGCCGATCTCGATGACAACGCTCAGCAGCAATGAATGATCAAAGGAGTGGTTTTCGAGACCCGCAGAAAAACTCCAATCCGACAACAGCACCACCGAATTGACATCTACTAAAGACGAGGAAACTTCCTCGCACGTTCATTGCTGTCAGCACACAAGTATCACTCACTTCTCGTCGAATTCCCATTTGGATACGTCTGCTCTGAACCTAAACGGAAAAACGTGCGCGCGTTGTTGAAACGCTCCGTCTGAGAAATCGAATCACTCACGTTGAGAGGTTGTCCCGAGTCCTTCAGAGGTTTGGGTTAGCGTGAGGTGGTTGTTGTAGTTCTGCGGTTCCTTCCGGTGCCTGACGACGACGTTGCGGCTGGAGTCGCGGGAAGCAGAAATCGAATGGTTCTGCGAGCCTCCCGCGGTCCATCTTCAGGACGGTCGAGGCTCCGCCTTGTGTGACGTCAGCTGGCGGTAGCCAATAGAAGCTCGCAATTTCGGGGGTGTGAACGGCAACTCATGAACGCGGCTGACATCGTCCGCGTTCACGCGGATGCAACCATCCTGCCGCGAAGGGGGAACGCGTAGCAATTGGTGAATGCATCGAACGTCGGAACCTCATCGCGCGCAACAAGCGACACCGACCACCGACGCAGAGTGTCAGCCGCGCGGGCTTTGCGTCTGATTTCAGGCCACTCTGAATAAGGCAGGACAAATGATGCCGTTCAACCGAACCCGCGCAAAGCCAGTTTCCAGTCATTGCGATAGCCAGCGAGGGCCATTCATCTATAGAAAGAGCTGCGGTCAGTGACTGCTGAAGAGATGTAAGCTCGCTGATTCCCACCTGAGTTCACTAACTGAATGTTTTGATTCCACTACCTCCATGAATTTAAAAAGAATACCTCCTCCGACATCGGATCCAACGCAGCTTGAATGTTGGATCCGTTCGATTCGTTGAGTTCATCATCTTGATCCTGACGACACGAGATTGGATTCTTCCCTCAAATCGTAGATAAGTTCACGTTGGACGCTGGATGTCACTGGGAGGATGTCAAACAACCTCGGTTTCTCTCCTCTAAATCGCCAGAGGTCGACGTCTCTGAACTCCAACCTTTCCAGGGGAGATGTGCGTCTACTTACTGCACCCCGATTGACAGTGGTAACATGCTACCATCGGTTTAGAATTTCGAAACTACCGGATTCGTAGTTTGCGGCCAGTGACCATGAATCTAGCTGTCTATGTTGACAGAAGAAGGCTCGCATGCAGATTTAAGAACGACCAATCCGTCTTGGGAGGCTGGGCTTTTCCGAAAAAAAAATATCTCTGAACAGGTGACAGTCGAGGGATTCATGGATTCAAATGTTTGAATGCTCTAATAGAGGTCAGCTCACTTGTGGGAGAGTTTCCCTCGCCAAAAAACGCTACTCCGATGGGCGATGCTGCAGTACGGACAGCCTGTGCGAGCCACGATCCGCCATCCGAAGTTCGATCTTCGATCCACTCACAAAAGTGAGCGAGAAGAGCAACAGAATCCGCCAATAGGATCTCCCTGCTCGAATCGTTCACGATGCCCGGCAGGCTCGGACAGCGTGCGGTAGAAATGACAATCAAGGTCGATCCAACTCAAAGAGCGTACTACGTGACAAAACATGTTTCGTTCTCCTTTGCGTCAAAACGCACCAAGTCTCCGGACTAATGGAGTCCTCCAATGCCTGACGTCATGAGTCCGATGGAGGACGACGGAATCCGTGTCGGTGATTCTTGAACGCAGCTCGGCGAATCATGGCAGATCTCGCGAACTCCGAAGCACGTGGCCGCCTGAGTAAAGTGAGACGATTCGCACTCCGAGTGCTAGAACTCAAGGAGGTTTTGTGGTGTCACGCTCGAAAATAGTCAGTAGAATCGACGTGGGCGTCATTGGCTCAAGTGTTCGACGGCATATGGGTGTTCCCTCTCGACTGAATATCTAGGTTGACGATAAAAACCTATCGAAACTCTTCGTTAGAGGAAGCGATCTGCGCATACACTCAAAACAGGGAAGTGGCCCTAACGAACTTCGGAAAATCTCATCAATTGCATCGACTTCTGCTGTCGGGTATCGACTCAGCGAAAGACGGACCTCGGAATCGAAAAGTAGCCAAAATTTTTCTTCAGAAAATCATGGACGATTCCCCCTCGCGGAGTGCTCTCCCCCCCCTCCCGGACGAGTGGCCACATACGATGAGGGATCGCAGTCCGAGTATTGAAGCATTCGATGGCGGTTGGTCTGCGGGATTCCGAGCTTCCACCTCTTAGCGGGGAAATGCTCTTGGTCTTGTTCTCCTAAATTTGCTCTGGTTTCGAGCGGGTCCGTACGAGACAGAGTAGCTCTCGATCCCGTCTCCTGAAAATCCTGCCGGCGAGCCGGTACGAAACACACTGGGTGCGGAGCTCCGGAATCATTTGAATTGAGTGGCAGGGCTGTTCTCTGCGTCGGTAGAACACATTTGGATCATTGTTCCCGGGAAACTGTGCGAGAGCTGCTAATCCGGTCAGGAGCAAATCCCTTGATCCAGTCGCTGAAAGATGGAGCAACGAGGAGACAGAAATTCGACCATCTCATAAAGCGCTCGGGAGCACTAAACAGAAACGCAAAATCAGCTCCTCTGGGCGAGCGAACCGACGGAAGCGGGAGCGAGCTATCGGCGAGGAAGTTGAGCGCAAACCCTAATCCAAGGGAGCCGTATCGTTGTCGTATTGAAAGCGTCGTCGTTTATGGCCTCTGACGCTCTGGGAGCATTGGTTGGGTCATATATTTACGTTGTTTGTTCTCCTTGTCATGGTGCATATTGGCTGCAGTGCCGGAATGAGTTTTATGGATGCACCGACCTAAAACAGCTCGGGCTGTTCATGATTGTTTAGTCAGATCGGCGGGTTCGAAACACGCTCATGCATCTGCATGATAACATTGCACACTACGCCCACCCCGACTCAATCATCGGGGAAACACAGCACCAGACCTTGAATTGACTCTACTCGGAATCTCGATGGAGGCGTTCCACTTTGATATCCTTTTCCCAAGTCTCCCTAATTCTGCTCGGAACCTCGAAGTGAATGCTTCTGACGGATTGCGCTGATAGCCATACTTCGACAAAGAGGTGAATCCGCCTGGCGTGCATCATGGTCTCACTTCGCTTCATCCGAACGAAACGATGTCGCAATCCGAAAGCTGTTCCTTCCAACTGAATTGCTGAGGTGGCACTGAACGTACTCAACATAAACAAAAGTCTCATCGGATTTCTGGGGTCTTCACGTCATCAGCATGGGAGGTCCTCGATCACGTAAGAGAGGAACAACAGAACGGAGGCGTGATACCCACAATGTGGGGGCACGTTGGTCGGCCCGAATCGAACGACNCCGGCAGACGAGTCATACGTTCCTATCAAACGGACGATCAGTTCCTATGGCGTCAATGATTTGACGATGATGAGATGGAGGCGCCCCTGACCAAGGACAACACTCAAACCCAGGATGAGCGCGCAGGGGCGCTTTGCGTGCCTAGAAGAATGACCCATTCCCGTAAATGGACACGCTGATGGAAAGCGCTCGTGCGAAATGTTCTATATCAGAGGGCGAATCGGGAAAAAGGTTCTTTCATCGTTTCGCCGTGCTCTGGCGTAATACTGAGCCGTTGTCATCATTTCATCCGAGAACGTCTCTCAGTCGTTCCGAATGATTCTCACAAAGGTACAGATCGACGAGACGATACAGAAATCCCATCCCGCCAAACCAGTCCCGAACACTCCGCTGTTGGGAGAGGAGGTTTCCGGCTTCATGCTTTTCGGGCTCGATTTTTCGGCTTCATGCCTTTCGGGTTCGAATTTTCAGCTTGTCGGACCCTAACCGCCTCGGAGAGAAACTTTTCCGCGGTCAAAATAGTCGCACCGATGTGTGGATTTCGGAAGAGGAACCACCGCGGGCATCAAAGGAAACTGGACATTCGAACTCAGTCACGGATGCTTTCCTCGATGAAACTCTCATCTATAGTCCGCGCTCCTCAAATGGTCGCATCAACTCCTGCGACGGAGATGCTCAGTCGAATCCGATTCCATCTTGGAGGGATCGGACCAGGTCATCGAGATCCGCGGCATCTGACCCAACCCACTGCAACGTTTCCGGCAACTGAAGCAAGTGCACCAGGCCCTTTTCCGTGGCTACCACTATTTGCTCATGCGATACGAAAGTCACGTCGGTCAAGCGACTTTCCAGGTTCATTTGTGACAGCGGAACGTATGCTTTTCGTATGTCGTAGATGTTCACGAGACCCGCACACGTAGCTGTTATTATGTGCAGTTGCCTCATTGGAGACCAGAGAGCTTTCACCAGCTGCTGTGAGTGAACGATGGATATCACCGGGGCTTGCTGCAGTTGCGAATAAATACGAGCTCGCATATCCACGGACGATGTTAGAAAAACGTTTCGCGAGTGAGGACTGAAGTACGTAGAAGTGACGTGACCTTGATGTCGTTTGTAGCTCATCGTCACACACTTTTTCCCTGCGCCGAAAGCAGCCCGCGGAGCCGTAAGCGATCCAACCATGACGTAACCCCCTTCCGTGCCTGCGAAGGAACGAGTCTCTGAGTATTTCCGAGTCATCGGATGTGCTTCGAATCGGGAGGAAATCGAATTGGAATCAAGTAGGGGAGGGGGGAGAGGAATCCGACTAACCTATCGAGAACTGCGTGTCATCGAAGTATGAAAAACTCGTGCAAGTAACGCCCACGGCAGCTTCCACTTGCGATGTGAGTTTAACATCCGCATCCCAAGTTGTTACCACGAACTCTTCGGAAACGTTGAGACTCTTCGAAGGAAATTCATGCTCTTATTCTCTGTCACTCGAAAGCAATTTTCTCGGTTCCCGAGTTTCGGTATAATCTCGATCAAATTTCCAACTCTGTGAATGCGGCGCATGCAATGGAAAATACATCTGAGCTCGAGCGTCATCGTGAGTTCTCACAGATCCTCATCGAGCGTATACGCCACCTTGTCTCGTATTTTCCAAAGTTTCAGCGCGCCATCGATGCCAGCTGAAAGAAGGCGTTTCCCTTCGTAGATCGGCCTCCATTGCAAAGAGGTCACGCGCCCCGAGTGACGGCTCGCCACCTGAAATTAGGTGCTCGAATCATAGGTGTCCATGATCTAGGAGTGTGAGGTGAGCTCCAAATGACGGCTCTGCTGCGAGGAATCGCAGTTTGGTCAATTGTTCCTCCTCTGCTACCAACGGAGCTCGGCATCTCGACAGTTTGTGATTCAAACGGAACGCCGGGGAGGAAGAAAGAGAGCGAGCGGGTCCGGTATCACTTCATTTCTCCTCGTCAGATCGAAGTTGCGACATTTCCCGACCTTGTCGGGCCACCGATCCTCATCGTTTTTACTCGTTTTCTCCCCGACTGGAGTCTTTCCTGCGCGCAACTCTTACAGCTCGGTAAGTGTCGGAGTCGAGCAGTAACTCGAGGCGATCATGAAAAGTTCTCAGTACTAAATGTCTTCGCCTCTCACACGTGCAGTATGTGAGAGGTTCCTTGATCCCTCTTTCGCTCGTTGAGCATCGAGCTGGGGCGTCTCGGAAGTTTCCTGAAGCTCTCGTCAAACAACTGGGTTTTGAAAGTGATGCTTGGAGAAAGACATGTATACACCATCAGGATAACAGTAGGGTAAGGGGTTCTTTGTTAGCGCTCTCCGTCGTTCCCCGGCTGGATGACTGCGGAAACGAGTTCTTTACCCTGGCGTTACCCAAAGTGAGCCGGAACGTTAATCACAAACCTGTATCTGCTCGTCAGACTCCCAGCATAGGACTTCCCCGGTGAACATTCCGCATGTCAGTATAGGTTTCCGATCGTTGTAACTGACGCACGACACACACGAGTCCATATCGAAAACCTTCGCTCGTGACGACGAGTCTTTACGTTGAAACATGGCCAGCTTCGTCGGGTGATCACACCAATCATCGTGTTGAAGTGCACCGAAGCCGACCGCCAACTCGTTGCCATCTGTGGCGATGCATAGCGCAGCGAAGTTCGCCGATGCTTCGTTCTGCCTGAACTGACCCAATTGCACGATTGAGAGCTGCTTCGACTCCTGCTGCAGGTGCGTGAACGCCGTGCTTCTCGCATTTCGTTCGAGCTCTCGGATCATCAGCGGAGTAACTCGATTGAGGAACGCGTATAGCGAAGGCTTATCGTAGTGGCGCGGCTCCTCCGATTGCAAGTCCTTGTCGGTCAGGGTTTGCACCTCGACGCTTACACGTTTAACCGCCTGGATCTTGGCCTCCTTCGTCTCGACTGCACTCGTCTGACATGACACAGAAACGGTCTTCGCCTCTAACGAACTTCTCCATGTAGAGCAGTAATCAGCTGAGCCGATATTAACTACCGAAAACATTCGCTGTTTTATCCTCAACAGCCTATGGCTACGTTACCATGGTAGCAGCCGGAGGGACACACGGGATATAAAGGAGTTTTAGAGTGAGGGCGGCTACGAGCCGAACTAGCGTCCGATGCACTTCGATTTGATGAACGACCCCGCACTGATGAGGTTTTATAGCCCTGTCGTCCAGCAATGAACACACATACCTGCGGTATCAGTACCGCCACATACTACGACTCCAGCATCCTGCCGATCATGAGTTTCGATCATTCTCCTGGGATCATATCGCTGAGTAATTCGTCAAAATCACGATTTCTCATTCCTTCCTGCATTGGGATCCGTCGAGAATCGTGACTGATGGAGAGCTGTTCCTGCTCGGGGACAAATTCCGTGGCTGTTCCACTGAATGATATTTGGCATGTCCTCTCCCCGGAACTTGACATCCTCTTGGCCTGCACCTGTAATCGGACATTCCAAGTATCGATGATGATAATGTTGATCTACTCGGGGGGAAGCGTGTCCCTACACTCTCTGTGCGTTCCGCACGAGTCGCTGTAGCCATTGAATGGGGAAAGTCGAAACCATCTGGGTTAGATGAGTTGAACAGATGACGCTCCAGTAGATCGAAAAAAGTGTGATCGGCTCAAGTCTGATTTGTCAGCCACCGCGGGAATGCCCGAATTCTGAGCAAGACGGGAGTATAATCAGGTGGTTCCAAAAGTGGGTACCGCGGAATTTCGTATTCCGAAACGCATATCTCGATGTTACAGTGGTGGTTCTTAGTCTGATGCAGCCCCTTTGGTTTAACTCTAAGCTTCATACAAGGAGCGATGGCTCGATTCTCGGCGTCTCAACGGCCGCCAACCCGCTGTCGGAAACTCATTCGCTTCATAACACTCCGACGTTGTCATAGATCGCGTTTCGTACCCTCGAGCCCTGTGTGAGCACCCGCGTACCCTCGCTGGGAGCCTTCGCTGACTGTGGGGAGACCAAAGTCAATACGCCCTTGAATTATACGAGAGGAAGGTGGAGATAACTGCGGCTTCCAATGCTGCAGAACCACCAAGTTGAAGATAGCCGTGGACCCCTATGCAGCGCATGAGACACCTTCGACAGCGCAATTGACGTTCGTAGGAAATCCCGCGGGGACGCTATGAACCACGGCGATAATCTATTCTGTTATCTCCTTCCCGAATCACCTTCCTAAACCAACTGAGTAAGGAAAACACGGAGACGATATAACTTTGAAAGGACTACCAGCAACTTTATTCACCATAATATTTAGAAAATTATTCAAGTCGATTCACGTGCCTACCGGGAAGTGACCTGGTTAGAAAAGTCACTTCTAAAATATTTGCCAAGCTTAATCTTATTGGTTGTAGTGATCTTAGGTTTCTCGAGATGACAAGAGGAACCCGCTTCCTTTCGCTTCCCGTTTTTCTCGCTTGAACGGTCTAATAACTTTCACCGGAGGGCAACAACTCTTCGTTTGTTTTCCCTCATTCCTCTGGAGATAAATAGTGGAAGTGATTGAATCAGGAAAAGTCGGTAGAGACATCTAGCTAGACGCTTCCCCATCCGCTCTGTCTCATCCTGGAAGGCTCAGTACTTTTTCATATGTTCTGGAAGCGTTTCTCAGGATTATCACTCCGGGGGCGCTGGTCTCAAGACTCCAGGCAAGGGGTCGCGCTGTACTGTGCTTCACAGCCGTATAGGAATTGGTCGCGGTCGCAAGATTTGCGCTCTGTGAAATTCCCGTTCCTCGAAATTCTGAAAACCAAATCATTTCCCCCTCAATTATGTGCTGTCGGAGCAGCATTACAGCGCGAGTTCGCGGATCAGCCGGAGCCGAGGCATCATATTTGACAACATCGCTAGGATCTGATCAATACTCTGAACTGGAGTTCGCTAGTAGCTCGAGGAACCGATGTAGAGATCGGTTGCCAGAACGACTCAATTCATTTCAATTCTAAGGAAGGTGTTTCATCATCGCGCTTGCCGGAAAGCACTCAATGACGAGCGCGATCCCGACGGAACAAGATTGGTGCGATGACGTGCCTAGACATTTCCTCGTGTATCTCAGAACGCTTCATCAGACGCGAAAAGCAATCGACGGGCTTACTCTTAGCTTGCGGCTCCAGTCAGGATCGGCCGCTCGTTAGTTGTCAATCGATAATATGATCGTTACCAATAATAATGTCATAATACTCATAATCGTTCTCATAGTGTGGATTGCGGGCCGTATTGGACTTCAATACGGAAAATCCAAACATTGCAACGTGAAGAACCAACTTCGTTAAAAGTTCACTTTTGTCAGTCGAACAGACAGACAGGCAGGCAGGTAGGCATTGAAACCCCGTATCAGTTCAGTGGGTACGTTAACTTGGCAAAGGCCCTTCTCTTTCTATTAGTTTACTATTAGTTTCATCTCTCTCACTCTCTCTCTCTCTCTGAAAGATGCGTCTGAGCGAACGATTGGAGGAACGAACAATCTTCGATCCTTAATATTTCTCTTAAACTCTGCAGCACTTGTAATATGCCGACTCGAAGCAAAATAAACGGAGTTTCACTTTCTCCGACAGTTCGAGTTGATGTACTCTTTGTATCGAGGAATTCTCATGGAGAAGAATTCCATGATTTGCTTAATCGACCGGCGCAGCCGGAGCGACAGTTTTCACTGATTGACGCTCCAGAAGTTTAGAGGGATTCCGAGGCTCCCTCTGAGAAACGCTTTTGGTCCGAGGGAACAAAACCCCAAGGATATTGATTTCCAGATTTTCCGGCGGTTTTTAGAAGTAGAAACCGCGGGCCAGGGAGGGGATTTTCGAAGAACGCAGTGAGCCGAGAAGCCTTCCACGCCTTGGTCGGATTATTTCCGACGATAAAGTGAACGAATGAACTTTCGAATCCCTCCATAAGCCGGAGTTTCTCGAAGTTCAGTAATCAAAGTGGCCCAAGAGAGGAGTTGATTCGGGGAAGAGTTCAACGAATCGGGCAACTTTGAATACCTCTGGAAAGCGACACATCGGAGTGAATGAGAGAAGTTCCGGGATAACCTCCAGAAATCGTCGATACGAACTCTCGTACTTTCAGGGAGAAAAACTGCTTCAAACTTCGAGGCGGGGTTCTAAAATTACTATACGGAAGAGTCTATAGTCGTAGTTTCTATGCATATAAGGAATTCGTTTTAATTGTCATTATTTGTGGGTTTTTCTTCGTTCTCTGTCCATCCAGCCGCGGCCCCTCCCCGTCTGCCGTTTCCCTGTCTCGATTCCCTAGGACTAGAATCCGATGTGGGCTTCAGTCATGATCATTCTTCGCAACTAACTCGCAATCGTTCCGTGTTGATAATTAGACAGAACAACAGACAGACGATCATCTGGGTAGATATTCAGTTTCTGACTCCGCTGCCTCCACTGCTGGATTCGCGATTGCCTGCACTCTCGGCATCCTCGTCGCAGGCTGCGACTTGCGTTTTACTTTCCAAGCTCCGACTCAATTCCTGATTCCGACTTGCGGGGCCGTGAGGATCGGCGTCTTCTCCCGCTGATTCTAGGTTCTTGACTTCATACCCAAGTCTTCAACTGTTTCCTATGCTTCAATAAACGAATTACGTAATTTCCTCAAGTTCAGCTATCGAAGCGTTGCTCGGGCGGCTGCCGGGTTACGCCGCTAGGACTCCCATGGTTCAAGGCGGCTCTTAGCAACTAGGTGAGCGGTAGCTGTTGCGTCCTACCCGAAATGTTTCCCTCTCATCGCCAGAGGGAGCGAAGTTCTGCATTTTGGGATTCGTGGCGCGATGTCCGCGAAAATCGGGGTGCGACTCTGATCCATTGCGGGATCGTTCGTCATTCTATGCTCTTGTTGATCTTAAATATGTTTCGAATGAAAATATGGAAAAGGTGTCGGTCAACAAAACCTACGCTCTACCTCGTCGCGCGTAGGTTCTCGGCCACGTTGCCGGAGAAATTGATAGATGGATAGACAGACAGATAGCTAGATGAGAGGACAGACAGGCAGACCGACCGACCGATTGCAGGTACGTTGTCCGTCCTGACCAGGTCTTCCTATGGAGCGTTGCTCCGAACTTTGCTAGATGTGAGAGGAGGAGTTGAGGCGCCCATTGCGTCACGATCGAATCTAGTCAACATTTACAAAGGATGTTCTCTTCTAAGTCAGGGATCTATGGCGCAGTTGAATGCAGTCGTCAAGCCCCGAATCGCTCTACGGATAATATTTGCGCCAATAGAGGTTGAGGGCGACTTCGTTCGAGCGACAGGTTCTCGTTCGCTAGAGAGGTAACTGCATCTGGAAGTTGATCTCTCATCTAATAGAAGGGGCGTTCCGCCAATGTACTGCATGCCGATGGAGCTCTGCTTGCAGCTGCTCTGTGTTCGCGGAAGAAACACAAGAACTTTGAGAAAAATGTGGAAAAGAACAGTTTCGTTCGCGAGCTGATTATTCGGCACAACAGCTGATTGTTAGATGGATCGGCTGAAGTTTAGGAACAAACGACCCACACATTTATGGCATTAGGCAGCGGAATAGATTTTCGGAAGAGTGTAAAGAGTAGAAGTGAGAGAGAAAATTCGAAAATTGTCCGTGCGGACGGAATTGTCTCAACCATTTCTTTCGCCGAGTGTGTAATTCTTTCGCTCGAATCGATTCCATTTCCGCCAAGCTGTGCTTCGAGGAGACCGAAAGATCGAACTGGTTCTCGGTTGAAATGATATCGGCATCGAACTTGACGCACGAGCTGCTCGTTGTCATTGTCAGATTTTTGTTGAGCTTGTTGTTGTTTGTGGAGTTTTCGTGGTTGTGGTTGTCTGGTGTGGATGGCGGCTGTTGTGTTGAGAGAACTCAGTGGTCAGAAAGAAAGTCAGTGTCGGAGATATAATATAGCTCGTAGTACTGTGTGTCTTCAATGGATGTCATCGCTTAGCTAAAGTAGTTAGTCCAGGGGGGACGGACGACCTGTTTGCTGGGAGACTTGGTTCTTTTCGCAGCGGTCGTAGAAACGGCGGCTGTCGAGGCTACGGTAACTTTGTTGGCGAGATCCGAGTTACACGATGTCGATTTCGGTATTCCGGCTGGAGCGTCGGAGTTGTCCTTGCTCGTCGCCGTCTTGTTACTTTTGCCTTGAACCTTCGATTTCTTGACAGCGTCAAGGTCGGCGCTGGGAGACTTCTTCATTTTTGTTTTGGTGGGCACCGATGATACCACCTCCGAGTTGGTCTGCCAAAAACAGTAAAGCCTGCGTGAATATCTCTCCTCTTCTGCTTTCTGATACACCTTCGAATGCGCTCATCGAGCAACGACTCCGAGTCCTGACCTGCTGCATAAAACGTCTGTAAGCGGACGGAGCCGCGCTTTTCGCGCGTTTGGATGGAACGGTCTTCTTCTTCGTGGCGCCCATTTCGGGTGCTTCCTTGGATCGCTTCTTTTTTGTGGGAGACTGAGGGCGGTTTATGGGAGTGTTAACTTCGCTCTTGCTCTCCCCACTCGTGCGCGAAGGATCCAACTTGAGAACGAGTTCCCGGCGAATTGCTGGAAGGTGAGAACGAATTTACTCCCGGCTCCGTTCGAGTCCCAGTCGGAGACGGCTTTGGGAAACCTGGCTCTATGGGGCAAGAGTTGCCACAAACTCACAACTGGCTTTAGTTTCCTTGAGGTGCGAGTCGACCCTAGGCTTGACACTGCTGAATGGCGAAGCTGATTTCTTAACAGTGGCTTTCTCTGAAGTGTTCATGTCTCTGGAGGCTTTCTCCACGTCGTGATCCTTCTTGTCTTTCTTCTCGACGGATGCCGATGCTGCACGTTTTTTGGTGATCTTCTTCGGCGAGCCAGGCTTAGATGAGCTCTGAAAAGCAACGAATCATTTCTAAGTCGTTCCCGAGGATTGAGGAGCTCGGCCGTCCCAGACTTCGATCGCCTCACCTTGACTGTTTTGGAGTCATCGGCTTTCTTTGTGGGACTCTTCTTTGGTGAAGCTGGTCTTTTGTTATCCATCGACTTCTTCGCTGCCACTGTTGAGACCTTGGCATCGTCCGACTTCGGAGCTTTCTTCACCTGGACATTTGAGATATGTTATCCTCGTCTCCCTCGTTCCCCTCATTTTTCTTGATTCTCGAAATGAACATGCCAGTTTCCGAGCCAGGACTCGTGCGGTTCCCGCGCGGATGGCTTTTTGTCTCGACAGATAGTATTCAGGGTGTATTCACGTGTTCTCGGAAAATCGGTGAAATAGATAAGCAGAACACGAGGAGTGATGTGAAGCGTTTGAGCTCCGTCGATTAGAAAGAGCAATGAGTGTGCAAAGGGATGAACCCTCCGATTGGATAGCAGCGAACAGTGCCCGAGATAGAACGAACCCCGAATTCAGGGAAGAAACGTTTGCAAAATCGAAAGTGGCCTGATGTTCACCCTCTCATCGCCGATGTCCGGACACGACGATTTCCACTGCAGCTCTTGACTCGACCGTGGGAATCACGAACGAGTGCACCCAAAGGGAATGGTAAGTGGTTTACCTTCTTTTCAGGTGATCGCGGCTTCCTCTTCGTTTTCGGACTCTTGGCAGTGTCCATTTCTCTCTTGTCGCTCTTCTCTTCGGACTTGTCGTGTTCTGCATCTTTCTTCTCAGAGTCATCTTCAGCCCTCCCGGTCGCCGAAGTTTCAGCCGCGCTGTCTGCTGTGATTACTTCCTCCGTGACTTGCTCGGCGTCTTCTGTCGCAGCAACCGTTGAGGTGTCCTCTTCTGCGGGAGCTTCGCTATCGGCCGCGACCGCTTCGGACTCCTCTCCGGCGGTTGACTCAATCTCACCTTCTGGCTCGTCGGCGGCGGCGGCGGCAGTCTCCGCTCCCTCTGTCTCGGCTTCTTCTGAGGCAACTTCTCCAGCTTCCGTCGCGGGTTCCTTGACGACCTCCCCTTCATCCTCCTTACCAGCTCCAGCGCCGTCCTCCGCGGCAGCATCCTCAGCGATTTCCTCGGTTGAATCCGGCGCAGCTTCGGGCTCAGGTTGAACAGCTTCTGCCTCAGGGGATTCACTCCCTCTTTCAGTTGCGGATTCCGCTCGTTCTCCTTCAAGCTCGGCTGCAGCGGATTCCGACGGTTCTCCAGCTGACTCGGCGGCGACTTCCGCCGCATCTGCGACTACTTCGACGGCTACCTGTGTGGGCTCTTCATTGGCCTCAGCCGTGGATTCCTCGTTCGCTCCTCCCGATTCCACAGTACTTTCCTCAGCTGTGTTATGTTCGTCAGCACCACTCGTTTCAGCTCCGGTAGCGGGTTCAGTGGGGGCAAGGTCGCCGATTTCGGTTTCTGCCGCAGCAGGGTCTCCTTGTGCTGTCTCGACCGCGTCATCCCCGCCGGCCTCGCCACGTCCAGCGTCCACCGCTTCCGGTTCAGCAGCCGAATTTTGAGTAACGCCTTGCTCTTGAGCTTCAGGAGCTTCATCGGAGGTTGCCGCTACAGCAGTTGCATCTGAAGGTTCCATCGCGCCTTCTACTGCTTCGGTTTCAGCAGATGATTCTTTTTCGTCTTCAGCAGATGTAGCTTGATATCCGTCGGCATCTCCGGCAGACTCTGCCTCTGGTTTCGCAGCTTCCTCCTCTCTCGAAGCTCCCTGGGAAGTTTCCTCTGGAGTCGCTCCTTCTTGCGCGGATCCGGATTCTTCCGCGAGCACAGCGGCCTCCTCTACGCTTGATGACTTGTTTGTCGCATCAACTTTTTGAGATTCTGCCTCCGGATCCGGCTTCACCTCGGCTATTCCGTCGGCTGAAACTTCTGCTTCGGCTTCGGGCTTCGAGGATTGTTGGGCTTCGACAGCTTCTGTTGATTCGGGCACTTGGGAATCCACGGCCTCAGATCTTGTTTCAGCTTCTGAGGACGCCCCTTCCTTCGCGTTTCCACCGAGTCCTACAGGAGGCTCGGTTTCCGTCGTTACGGTCTGGGTTTCATCTTCGTTCGCCACGGTTTCCTCTTCATTCTCAGACTTAGTTTCAGCAGCGTCATCCCCGCCATGATCGGCTTCGGGTTCAGGCCTGGTAGAATCCACATCCTTCTCCGAAATCGCGGTATCCTTCGTCTCCTTCGAAGATGCCACTTGGTCGTTGTCAGTGGCCAATTTCGCGGTAATCGTCCCGTTCTCCGGCTCTCCTTCGGCCTGAGGCGCCTCTTCCGGCTCAGATTGTTGGTTTCGAGCTCCATCGTGAGCAACGCTAACCTCGGAACCGTCTTCAGTCTCCGCTGCTGCTTCGGAATCTGTCTGTAACTCTGTCTGGTCACCGACGTCGGGAACGGCATCAGTCTTCTGCAATGAGTGCGAACGAAGCGTAATTCGAGCTCTAGGAGAGCCGAGTGCGCGTGGAGTGCTCTCGAAAGATAGAGAGAAACAAAGCCATACGAAGGGTGGGGAGAAAGCAGCGTGTCGCGTACTGACACGATCCGAACACGATTCCTGAAAAGTGCACTCACCTGATCGTCGTTGTGCGACGAAGCTACGGTTTGATTGGGTGAAGTTTGAAGAGGTCTGTTGAGAGAAGAGAGCTCCGCCGACCGTTTGAGCAGAGTGCCTTCCTCAGCCGCACCCGTGCCCGAACAGTTTGTGCCGTTCTCCGCCTGTTGGGCCAGAGGAGAGTAAGAATCACCGGTGAAATGAATATTCAACGAACGACGAGGAAAGCGCAGGGGGAAAAGAGAAACCACTCACGGAAGACGGAGCTGTTGCGGGATCGTCTTTTTCTCCAGCCGGTTCGGTTGCACCGGCCGTCAGACTTGGAGCATAGTTGGGAACAATGATGACTTCGTCAACGGATTTTCGTGGAGCCGCATCGGAGCCAGCGTTGTCCCTCCCTCCAGTACCATGGCTTGATTTCTCACAGACCTCCTCTTGCAAATCCTCCGGTCCTGTGTGAAGCTGCTGCTTCACCGACGCGACAAGATCGGCATCCTCAGCTTCACCTTTACTCTCCGTGCTTGCTTCGGGACCAGCATCGTTCTCAGCTTGGGGCGATGATGCAACACTATGGGATTCTTCGGCTTTTCGACCATCGAGCCTCGTCTCGACGCTGTCCGGAGCGCTCCCGGCTCCGGCTTCGCCATCGGAGACGGGGCTCTCCGGCTTTCCAGTCTCAGCGACATAAGCAAGAGAACCTCTGGCTTTCGCATCGGCGGTCTCGGTGGGAGGGGCCTGCGGAGACCCGCTGTCGTTTTTGAGCGACAATTTCCGAGAGGTTTCCAAAACATCCTTTCCGCCTTGTTGTCCTTGCGCATCGCCGATCTGAGAAGATCCCTTGTAGTCGCTTTCTTTCGGAGGATCTAGGGTTTTAGGCGTTTCTGGAGTAGAACTGGATGCCTCCGTGACAGATTCCTTCCTTTCGGCAACAGCAGCATCGTCGGCAGCTTTTGGTTTGTTTCCGTCATGTTCCGGATCCTGAGCCTGCTCGGATTCAGGCTCTGGACGCGAACTTCTCAGTCCCTCAGCGTTCCCTTTTCCAGTCTCTGGAGCGTCAGCGACCTTTGCAGCCGAGGCTGCAGAAGGAGCTGGTTCGTTCTTCTCTTTACCTGCTCCAGTTTGCTTGGTTGTATCGTCATCGGTTCCCACCGATGGTGTCGGTTTTTCCTTGTCTCCCTCGGTCTGTTCTCCTCTGTTTCCGTCTATTGTCTCACCAGCTACGGTTGTGTCGTCCGACTTCTCGTTGACATTGTCCACAATCTCAACCGTCCCCGCCTGAATATCTTCGATTTTCTCCGCAACGGCATCCTTGACATCAGCAGTCTTTTGTCCTTCACCGTCATCAGCTTCCCTTCTCGGCTCTGCTGCAGCCGCTGTGATATTGCTGTCGTCGGTTCTGCTCTGGCTAGATTCATCCGACACAGATTTCGTGACTTCCTCGCGGGCAGACTCCCTGTCGGCGGCGGCCGGAGCTTGTGGCTCAGGAGCCTTTCCGCCCATGACTTCGTTGGTTTCGCCAGCGCCTTCGTCTCCTCCTCCTGTCTGCGCTTTCTCCGCGCCTTCTGCAGCTTGCGAGGTTTCTTCTGTAGCTGCTGCACCTGCCTGATTCGTAGCAGCAGTAGCGGCAGCCTCCTGATAATCGACTTTATCTTGTTTTGTACTCTCCTCCTTCTCACTCACAGTGTCCCTCGTGTCTTGGAGCTTTTGATCAGCTGTTCGCACTGCAAGTGCGACAACAGCTGCGGCCTTCTCAGCCGTTTGCTTAACGGACGCCGCGGTGTCTTTTGCAAGCTCCTGATCCTCATCCGCTACTTTGCTAACTTTTTCATCAATCTGTTGCTTAACACTCTCCGCCGCATCCTTGCCTTCGTCAGCGGCCTTCCCAGCGGTCTGCTGTGCTCCAACGATCGCCTCGGCAACCGTGGCTTTGGCCGTTTCGACCACAGCCTTCACAGCGTCCTCGGCTTTCTCCGCGGATTCCTTAGCCGCTTCCTCAACGCTCTCGACTGTCTCGGCGGCGGCGGCCGATGCGCTTGCAACTGCATCGCTCGCGGCCCCGGTCACCGCGGCGGCAGCCGCTTCAGCAGCCTCCTTAACGTCGTGGAGTTTTTGTTGGGCACTATCTGCAAGCTCCGCTGACTTGGCTGCGACAGTTTCTTTGGTGTCAGAAACAGATTTCCTGACGGAGTCCGAGACCTGTTCTGCGGACTCCTTGACCGACGTGACCAAATCGTCGCCGGCCCCTTTCAGATCCTGGGTTGTTTTCAGGGCTTCGCATTCTACCTTGGCGACGCCTTGCTGGACTCTTTCGGATGCCGAAGCTGCCGCTCGGTCGAGTTTGTCGCCGACTTCCTGCGATTTCTTCTGAATTTCGTCGCCAACTTTCTCGATTTTGGTCGAGAGCGCCTGTCCTGCATTGGATATGGTGCTTCCAATCGACGAGAACATGCTGGACAGGGTACCTGGAACGCGGGAAACGGGTCGACTTAGCTGAAAAGTCGCTGAAACATGGCCTCCAAATGAAATTTAAATAACGGTCAAAGCGGTTGGTGGCGCATGCGCGTCGAAGCGGTCTCAGGCACTCAAGCTCTTACCGCTGGACTGGCGTTTCTCGGACATTGCTGCTGCGGCGCCTGGATCTCTGACGACGTCGTCGTTTGTGCCGGCCGTCGCTGCCGCCGATGACGTTCTCCTGGACGAGCTGCCGATCGACCCTGACTTCGACGGACGTCGCTGTTGATCCGTACCCTGCGCACCGGCGATAGACTCGTTTGTACTTTCGTCATCTAGCTTTTCGCTCCTATCACAGCTCACTCCGTTTTGTATTTCATCACAGTTGCTTGATTCGCCCTCCGTGCCGTCGGTGTTCGAATCCCGAGTCGGGTTTGGTACTGAAGCGTCGTCCGGGTTGGGTGTTATGTCTCGCAAATTCTCCAGAGCCTCCCCGAAATCGTATTGCGGCTCAGTGGCCGCAGCCGCCGCGCTGTTAGATGCCAGAATAGAAGCCGCCTGATCGGCAGCTGCATCGCAGGTTCGCTCCACGATCTGTTGAGCCGTCTCGGTGACGTCGTTCGATACCTCGGTCGGCGCCCTAAGGTCGGCATCGCCGCTGGTTTTCTCTCCCCCTAATGCTTCAGGTACAACGACACTTTCGGCCAACAAAGCAGTGTTCCTCAACAGAGCTGAAATGGCACCTTCAGACGCGGGATGGCCGTGCTGCACGTCGTCATCGTCGTTGCTGTTGGCTGCCGCAGCCGCGGCCGCCGCGGCCACGATGTCTTCGGCCATGGGCTCGGGCAGGGCTACGGATTCGGCTATTAGAGTCGAACTCGAGAGCAATTGAGCCAGAGCACTGGCAGTGCTGGTAGGAGATCCTTCCGGCTCTCCCGCAGTGGCCGTGCTCGGCTGGCCGTCGACGTTGTCAAGTGCCACGGTTTCGACGATGGCCGCAGAGCTGGACAGCAGCGTGGTGACCGCACCTCCATTGTCGTGGCCCCCTCCACCCGAACCACCTTCGCTCGCTCGGGACTCCCTTCTGGAACTGTCTCCGCCGGCGCTGCTGGCTTTCCTGAATGTGATCTCAGGCCCGATGTTCGGGTTCTCCTGATCCCGGGACTCTCGACGGGATCTCGAGACCGCCGCGTCGTCGCTCAAATCGGGAAGCGGAAGGTCACTTAGGGAGCTGATGCTTTCTTTTCGGTCGTTTTCCGAGGCTGCCGGCGCGGCCGTTTCCGACGCTCCTTGGGCCGCAGCGGCGACCACGGGTCTGGGAGCGTCGCTATTGTTGTTGTCGCTTGCATCGTTATGGTTATTGTTGTTGTTGCCGCTGTCGTTCGCGTTGCTGTTAGCGGGGTGGGCGGTGTGGGACGACGTCGTCACGGAAGACGAGTCGTGATCCGCGACGACGTTGTTCGGAACATCGGCGTCGAGAGACGGCTCTCTCGAAGAGCTTGGCTGCACTTCGAGGCTCTCGGACTTCTCGGACATGGTCAGCCTACTGCTCCCGTTCCGATTGCTGTTCTCATTGTCGATTTTTTCCAGATCACTAGCTGTCATAGATGGAGCGCGCGTGTGTTGTTTCTTGCTCTCGGTCGGTTGAGTTTCTTGTTTCGGGGTGAGTTCGTCCCCGCTCTCTCCGCCGTGCTTCATTTTCTGACTATCCAGACTGGTTGACTCTGTACAAGAGGCAGTGGACGGCGGAAGTGAATCCGACTCTTCCGAAGGAACTTTCTTCAGCTCTGGCGCCCTCGGCTCGACCGGCGAGACGTTCTCGTTCACGTCCAGAGGACCTTCCTGCACGTTGCGGTTGTCATCCGTCGTACTGGGGTCTCCAGTTCTGGCGTCGCCGCCGCCGTTGCCACCACCCACACCCCCACCTCCCCCTCCTGGCGACTCGGGGAGATGCGCGGTCGGGTGCGCCTCGACCGCCGCCTCGATCTGACGGAGTTCTTCGGCAAAGCTTATTCCTTCCCCAGCTGCCGGAGTTCGGTCGTTGTCCAAGGGTGGGGCGGCTGCCGCGGGAGAGGATTGTGAGGGGTTCGAGTCGGGCGAGTTGTCGACAGGAGAGTTGCCATTTTCAAGTTCAAGGTCAGCAGGAACAGGGACCCCCTGCGAGGCCATGGTTGGAGAGGAGGCTTCCTTTTTGGTGGGTGAGGTTTAGCAGGTCCTTAGGGTCGCCGTTAGCTGGCTGCTGGATGGCCGAGAAGGCTGGTGAAGGAACCGCCTGTGCGATCAGGCAGGCAAGTGCAGTGCGGGGAGTACGCCCTGTGAATGAATGAACGCATCCATATTAAGTCCGGGCCACTCAGCTCTACGATTAATAGGAGGTGTTTGAGCCCGATCACGAGGACGAGGGGCTGGATGGGCTGGAGGACTTCCCCGGAAACCGGGTGCACGAGTGAGTGAGGACGTGGGTGCTGGGTCGATGGTCGAGTACCCATGCTTTGCGTCACGGAGCAAACTGGATGCCGGGAAGAAAGGGTGCAAGCGAGGTCACTACCGCTACTCTTGCTGAGCTCTACGGCTGGCACTAAATCATTCTGACATCCGCTTTAAGACTCGCAGTTTCCGCCCCTGGCGGCTAATCGAGTTTCCGTTGGCTAACTCATATAAAAGGCCCCCGTTGAATACGGCGCCCAATACGGGGCTTGTCGAGTTTGATGGGCGTGGAAAACACGTGGGCGATGCGACGCCGGCGAGTGCTCGCTAACTCGGCAGTTCGTAACGCCTGGAGGGAGGGGGAGATAGAGAGAGTCTGACGCAAACCACTGGTTGTTGAACCGCGGCAGACATCCGCCATACGAACGCGTCATTTAACCCTTAATTCGTTCGTTTGGTGCGTTTGTGGGACGACAACGTTATCTGCAGAGCGGCAGCGGAAGCGTACTTGATCCACGAAGCCTGCCTCCGGAAGACTAATGAGGACTGAGGAGGCCCCCTTCAAGTACGGTAGAAGGAACACAACACACAGCTCCCATAGCCTCTAAACGAGCACCAGAAAGCGTCTCTTGAGCACGAGCTCCGTGCCTAGAGTCGCAATGGGCGAACACCTCGGGAGACCCCGATCAACGGGAACAATTAGGCCCGTACGAACACACAAAAATCTCTGATCTCGTCTGGTATTCGGTCGCAAGGCCGAGAGAATGTCGAGGCCGTTCTTGCCCGTGACCCGCCGAGCCTGACGACAGAAAAAACCCACTGGGCACTGTTTATCGAAGAAGGTCTCCCGAGGATGGAATGCGGATTACCGGGTGATAAAAGCCCTTCCGTCTTAACCTTTTGTTGTTTCAAGTCCTGTCGTCGGAGAAGGGTTCCGGAATCGGAGACGAAGATCTCGATCTTCGTTCCTTTCCACTCCGCAGATTTTGGAAACGGAATCAAAATGACCACAGGCGGCACGACGTAATGTATTCTGGGTTTCCTCCGGCGGTTTTTCCAACCTCTTCCGACTGATGCCACTTCACGCTTGAGGATATTTCACGTTCAGCGTCGTCCTCCCCCTCGTTCGCCGACCGGTCGGTCGGTCGCTCGACAAGCCTTGATCGTACCCTCCGCTTTTGCTAAATGGCTTCCACTCAGTATCGAGCACGGGCCCATTCGTTCTGTACTCTTTTCCTTGAGGCACACATTTCGAGCGAGCGAGCGAGCCGAGCAGCAAGCTGGCCATGCAGGCGAGTGAGGGAGCAAGCAAGCTAGTGGAGAAAAAAGCCTCCCGTTGCCACAACCGCACAGACTGACTGCCTTCCGCAGAGATTTGCAAAGTCTGCTGTACACGCTCTTTTCGATATTTTCGATGGGCGCGGGGTTTCCGGACCTTCTTCGCTCCTAGCACCACGAGATCACCTTTCTCGTACTGGTTGCTGCCGCTGGGGCCGCCGCCCCCAGTCCTCTTCACTTCTGCCGTCGACGAACACTCTTAGAGCTCCTCTCGTCTCCGTCGCTCGGGAACTGCCGACTGCGAAATCCGAGCCAGCGAACACAGAGCAACAAAAGTAAGCTCAGACAGCCGGCGTGATTGTTCGTCGGTTGGTTCTACACAATTAACGTCGCCGTGGGACGTTTGAATGTTCCCGTGCGGAGTATTCAAAATAGTTATTCATTGTCTTGGCGACTGCGACGACGACGCCGACAGCGACGGCGATGATGACATTGGACCACTAGAACACTCACTGAAGAACAACTGCGGCTCGTTCCGGTTTTTCCTCCTGCGCGTCCCTACAATCCGCCCCGCACGACGGACGGCCACCGCATCGCGAGTGGTTACGACACGTTTATGAGGCGGGTGAGAGAAGTCGTAATTCCCTCCAAGCTCGGAATATTCATGTTTCGTGCGGAACCAGGCGACGAATCGTTCCCTCGCGAACATTACGGAATCACAGCTGATGGACTTCTGGAATCGCTTTCTGCACTCTGTGGACCGCGGCACGCACGGTGCGATTCCTCGGGTTCCCTCCGGGTCAATATCATCCCGTACGTAAATCAGATTGCGTTGAGCATCTGGCGGACTCCGGATGATAATCGAACGAGCGGCATGTCCACATCGAGACTCGACGGAAGCGGGGGGATCGGCTTCTGGCAACCAAGGATTTTGAGGAAATCGCATCATCCTTCCCGCTGCCCGAGAGATTGATGCCTCCTTGAGCTAACATGCCTTGAGACTGGGTGTTAAGAAGATCTCCGAGGCCGCGCCGCCGTTCCGCCAAACCAAAGGCTCATCAACTTCCGGACCGAAATTGAAGCTTAACCGTTTTAGCAACGGTTCGGTGGACAACGCTCGAGCGGGACCCGGTTCAGTCTGGGCCGCACCCGCTGGCGGCCAAAATACAACTAGCAGAAGGTTTCGTACAAACGCAGGAAGCTTCATCTCGTAAAACGCATCAACGTCCCAAAGTTTGAAGCACCGAAAGGGACATCGTTGACAGCGGAGACGATTGCAACTACGGTGCTCGCGCCACCGTCCCCATTTCCCCTTCATGAACGACTTTGTAAGCCTACCAGCTACCGTCTCGGCTCTGGGCCAAGGTCTGCCACCACGAGTCGGCGCGCGACACTCCAACTCCGGAAACGATTCGATAGACACACCGCCGATACGGGAACGAGGTCGTCTAGTTTCTGGAAATCGGAAACACGCGTTTGTACGACGACCCGAGACGATTCTCTTCCAGACCACAAAATGAATCTGGGCGCATGGAGAACTTCCCTACTCTCGGACACGTGCCGCAGAGCGTCGAAGCTGATGTCAGAGTTCCTGAGTGCACTCCGCTGTTCGTTTGCGGTGCTGCATTCGCTCAGCCACACCGAGACAAACAGAGCGCGGTGGCCCCTGCTTCAACCGAAACCTCTCTCAGCGTGTGTCGCTCTAAATTGCAACTTCGCTCATTCGAAACCTCTCAGGTCCCGGGTTACCCGCCAGTCCCGTGTCCGGTCCCAGCAGCTGGGTCTCAAACCAGGGCGCGCGTAGATCGTTTTTTGGAGAAGATTCATACCAGGAAGGAGAAAGGCAAGCCAGAGGTTTCTGTCGAGCAGTAACAGAGCTTAGCTGCCGACACAAAGGAAGCGACGCCCGGACCAGGATTCAGGCGACTGGAAACAGGCCAAACAATATAAAATGAAAATCCTCCAGCTCAGACGAACGGGTCGACATTTTCTTTCGTCACGGAGCCCGCACAGGAAAGCTTCGTCCGACCCAAAGCCAGGACTTTACGTTCCCTATCGTCGTTTCGATAGTGTTTAGCATGCTGGACGTTTGTCCCGCAGATGAACAGAGAATTGTGAAACGGGGGAAGATCCGCAGCCCAGCTTCGGTCGTCTCAAGCAGTCGAGCAATGATCCCCTCCACCGGTATTGAGGGCGACAGACATGGGGAGCAAAAATTTCCGACGGGAGGATCTCATGTGTAATTTTGTCGATCATCTAAAAATAATGGCTTAGCGAGCGGGGAGGCTCGGTGGCGTTAAACTGTAGTTTGTTGAACTTGGCCGCCTGCGCTCATCTGTTCCATCTCCGGCGAATGGACGGGCGGGCGGGTCATCGGCGACAACAACCAGGACTCCCATCGAATCTTCTCTGCTTCCGTCCCTGTTTTCTGCTCAGCTGTGGTCGACACAACGCGGGGCGCCCGATCGTCGTCGGGAGATAGCGAGCTTGAACGACAATGGGAAGATAAACGGAGTGGGAGAGAGGCTCGATCGGACCAAAGCATATCTGGTGAGTCGTCTCGATGAAGTCAACAATAGAAGAGACTTCAATTGCCGCAAGCGGGGGAGCGGAAGGCGGTAATTGACTCGGGAACGACACCTTTTTCTCGCTCTCCGCTGTTTCCCGGAGCCAAGCGCAGCCGCAGCACCGTTGTTGGCGCCGACTCCAGCGATTCCTCCTCGACGACGCCCACCACTTCTGGCTGCGAACAGCGCAATATCGATAGGAGTTCGAATCGCAACGAGGCTGACGGACTGACCGACCAGTCAGTTGGTGTTCGCTCGCTTCACTTGGCTCCGGACGCTGCCTCCGGCTCGAATTCCTTCCGTGCCGGCCATCGGGGAACTTTGTAGAAAATAGTCAGATCGACTCCTCGGAGAGTTTTTCCGCCTCCGGCGTTCGCTCAGGAAACCGCGCGAACAGATAGGGACGGGAGAAGACGAAACCGCGGTGAGAAGAGAGGGCAAACGGGTGAGACGACGCGGGAAGCTCGCGGGGGGCGAGAGGAAACAGCGATTTCCAGTCTCCATGCAGTTGTCCGATCCAAGCGGATCAAGAAAGCGGGCGACGCTATCCCGGATCCGTCATGTATCCTGCTCAGTCCGCCGCGCCGTCACTTCGCGCAAACCGCAGCCGTCACTCAGGCTATCCCGAACCGCCCGGAACGCTTCGATGCGGAGAAGAACTTGGTCCCCGTGAGCGGCAGTGGGACTTGTAGCTAGAGTGCACCAGAGCATGATAACTAGCCCTCCATGGCGGGAACCAAATTGAATCGACTCGTTGGGTAGAAACTACTTCCTGCCCGTCAGTCAGTAATCGTTGTGGCGGCGGTACCGCGGTCGGAAGCGGCGGCACCGATGGTGTATCCTGGAATCGACCGCAGCGGTCGCAGGATGTCGGGTCTCATTCACGCCATCACACGAGTTCGGCTCTAAGAGCAAAGTTTGTGCTGCTGCTACGGCTGAAACCCGGAATCAGCGACGACGACGACTACAGCCGGATCCATCGACTGCACTGACGTTCGCTTGCCAATGATGTACCATACGCTGTTGCCTTTGGGGCTCTCTTTGCGACTTCGCTGCCGTCAAAGCCAGGAGGGATTCGCTTCTCCGTGGCAGAAGAGCGCAACTAACTAGCTGACGACGAACTCGACCGCATATCTTTTTGCCCCCCAGCGCGACTGCGCTGAGCCGCGACGTCGAACGCCATCGCTCAGGAAGATACTGCTCGTCCGAAAATCTGCTCGGTGCACTCGAAGCACTCGACGTGTGCTCTTTCGGTCGAGTTCACCGTGGAAATCTAGAACTTCGAAGGTTTTGCCTACGGGAAAGCTCGAGCCGTAAGCGTACGTACATAGAGCGGACGAGCCCTCTCGCGGAGATTCTCCATGATCTCAGGATTCCTCGATCGGGAGAAATGACAGCCTGTACTCGAAAACGCCACGTGGCGGGAGAGAACGAAATATGGCTTGACAGCGGAGACAACGTCGAGCCAAATCGCCCATTGACTGCTTCTTGGCAGAAAGACGAGAAACTCCTCCCTTAATCACTACTCAATTGGCCCCCGCCGACGCCTTTGTGCGTTTCCGTACTCTGCCATCCAGCGACTGACTGCGACGCAGACTGTCCGAAGGAGGACGCGGGCGGGCGGGCACAAGGGGGCGTTCAGAGCAATCTGCGGGATCAGTGAAAGGCTTTTTATGGATGGAGTGAGGAGAAAATGAAGCCAGCCAGACTCGCCCAGAATCATTCCACTCTCCTCATGGAGCTACAATGTTGCGAGATCGAGAGTTCAGCCCCGCCCTCTGTTCTGCCGGTCCTCCATGAGGTTCGTTGTCTGTTTCCATCACGTTTCAACTGAACTAGAAGCCGATAGCGGAGCGAGTTTGTTGTTCTCCGCTAGCTTCAGGGGTCTGAGCCTCGCCGGTGTTTCGAGTCGGTACTCGCTATCACATGGAGCTTCCATGGAGGAGTGCTTCCAGTGGGCGCGTCTCCCATTCCTACGCCTCTTCCCACGTGACGACCACGACATCACCGGCTCCCACGTCTTGGAATCAGCATTGTAGTCGCGGGTGGAGGTGAGCGCGTATTGCTTCACGCGGGGCCCCAGCTCAGCCGGGAAGATGGAGTGAAGTGACGCCTGGCGATTCCTCCCTCTTCGCATTGTTCTTGTTGGTTTTTATTTCGGTATGTTGCGTCTTTTGCTTCGAGGAGACGCCTACCGACCAACGTGGCTTGGTTGGATGCCTGCGTCGTCGTAAAAAGCAGCGTTCGCTCTTGGGGTTGCAGTGTGCAGCAACGTGGTACGTGGAGGGCAATTCGGATCCAACGACCAAGCCCAGAGCGGAGGGAAGGAGAGCAAGTCGACCTCTAAAGCGATATCCAACACCGTCCCATCCTTTAGTTCGATGGCTCCCAGTCGCGACGTACGTTCTTTGAGAACAAGAACGGCGTGAGTTCCTTTAATCTTGAGCTGCGCTTTCCCCCACGATCCCTTTCGGAGAGAGGCGTTTAATGAGCTCAATACTAATACCAGGATCAAACGAGCCGAGGAGCGGCTCCTTGAAGAATTAATGGAAGTGCGCACTTTCGGAAAGAAAAATCATCCGGGAATAAAGCAGACGAGATAGGACTAGAATCACTCGAGAAAGGAAGGAGCACTCAAAAGCGGGAGCGGTCCGAAAGATCGCAGCCTTCCTTCCAGATCTCATTCTATTGCGTATCCTGGCTATCGTTCTTGGAAAGAAAAAAATACTCTTCCTGACTTCTAGGATCCCTCAGTCTGGCCCGGAAACGTCCGAGGCTCTTCTCAGACGGGAGCGAGCCGAAGGGAGGAAGCTCACCTGCCAACTCGGCGCCAGATGCGATATCGCTTTCCTATAGACAGTATTTTCTGCTCGGGATGGTTTTTGCGTGTGGTTTTCACAGGATACAGCCGAACGTCTCGTCCGCGGCTGCTTTCGAGGACTTCCCAATTACGCGCCTCTCCCACTGCCTGGTTTCCCTGATCACCTCTTCGCCAGCTTGCTCTCCACGGAATAATTTCTCAGTTCCATAACCGGAGAGCTTCCACTGGACGGTCCGTAGTCGGTTGCATTCGATATCTTTGGCGATCCCGGAACAACTCTGAGTCGTCGATTGGGGAACGCACGCGCGCGGGCAGTCATTCATGTGCCAGACAGTAGTTTGAGGAGCTGATTTGTCCGAGGGCGTATAACGAAGATAATAAATCTCACGTCGAACCTAGTTATGGTGTAGCCGCAGAGCCGGTGGCGTGCTGGACATGACACAGATAGGTAGACGGAACGGTCAGCCAGAGGTGCCTAGACGGTACAGAATCAGTCAGGTAGACAGTTAATACAAGTTTCAGCGAGGCCCGCCAACTCAACGAGCAGCTGACCAGCCAAGCGAACGACCGACTGGACGACCGAGCTGGTCGACTGGGCGAGGGGATGGCGGGATACAAAGCGAGCAGAGCCATCCGAAGTCGCCGCCTCCGCCCTCTAACTCGCCATCATCTCCGAAAGAACAAGGGATAGCTGGTAATGGTCATTTTATACTCGGAATCAGTCGCGCGTTAAACGCCGAGAGACTCTCATCCCGGTAAATAATGTCTACCTTGATCAAGGTCGATCAGGGAGCGCCCGAACCGACAGCTTCGTCGACCGCTGTTACCTGGCCCGTTCCCTCGACGAGCGTCGAAGCTGTCCGAGTTGAGAGGACGGAAGGCAGACGTCATTACGTCTCTGTGCAACTGCAAATCGCGTGTATGGGATCGTTCTCCGGTCTCGCTCCGGAGCCTCTCTTCAAAACGCGGCTCTGGGCGTCTCGACGAGCTACATGCCAATCGGTAAAAGGGTTCAACTCTCGCAGATGTTGCGGTCGATGGCATCGGTCACAGCAGCCGCTTCAGACACCGTTCAAACTGAGGTGCTGTTTTATTGTCGAACTGGATCGAGCGTGTTCCGACGTCTAGACATTGTCTGCATGCGATGGCACGCACCGAACGAGATTATGCACGGGCCGCGCACGTCGACGGGCGACTCGGCGCACACAAGCGCAGCGGATGTGAGTTGGGGTTACTGCTAAGTTTCCTCTCAGAAAACCGACAAAACGCGGAGACGGGCGCATTTTTGCGCTCGATCCTTTAACGCGTCCTCATTGTTCGCGACGGGGCTCGCACCCTCGTCTCCGACATGATTAACAGTAGCGCCAGTACAGGTCCGCTCTCGGCGAAAATACATATTTGCCCTCTGCCAGCGGTCTAACAAGAATGCATGGCTCGACAAGCGCCTCAAAAGCCATCAGCGATGCACCGTCGCCAAGGTTCCGCGAGGCTGACATAGCTGCTAGCCTCGACGCAGACATCCCGACACTCGAGAGCTCGCTGACGAGGGAGATTATGAGGAACAATCGCCGGGCATAGCTAAATTCAGCCCGTGTCTAGGACGATACCAGAAAAGATCCTCCTCACTTCAAAGTTCCTTGGGTGAAGCTTCGACTGGCGACGGGTCCGTCTGGCGGGTACCACCCAGCGTATTATCCCTAATGCACCCACTGACCAACACCAGTCAACCGACCGATACACTGATTCGAGTAAACCACATACCCACCCTTCTCACCCATGGGCGGGAGCTGCCATATAAACGAGCATGATGATATTGTCGTCATCGACGGAGTGGTTCTGCGTAATTGCTTCGCAGAAGACTCGGCCGCGTCCACCCGGAGATTCTGAGTAGGCACGTGAGAGCTGACCACCGTGAAGGTTGAGATCACGGGGAGGGCTCTGAGATCTTGAAAACGTCCCACCCTGGATTCCCGTTGAGAGGGCTTGCGCTTCTCGACGGAAAGCTCGTCTTTCCGTCATCAACCGTCGCTGGATACGAACCCCGGTGGTCGTCAGAGGCGTCGTCACGACGGTGACGTGCGGCTGTTATGAACGTGCATATGCAAATGAACGCTTCTGGAGACGAGTCCACGGACATCTTTTCCTCTTCGCTCCCGATTGGAAAACTCCGGAGTGTATCGCAATAGAATCCGATCGGGCAGTGTTTTCCAACAGTTTCTCGGTCGTTCGTCTTCCGATTGGATCCAGAGCCGGACGCGGCAGCGTCTCCGTCGGGGACTTGAGAAGTCGTCCTGCGGATCGACTGACTGCTCCCGAGTTTTCATCTCTGCAACCCGAGCTCCACGAGTACGGATGCAGAATCGGCCGAGGCATCGTCGAGCGGGACCGGTGTCTTGTTCTCTGCTTCTGAGTTGTTTCAGCCGGCACGCACATAACGCCAAATGTACCAAACCGGGTCGTAGGGTTTCGTTCCCTCCTCTCCGTCGCCATCTCCGAAAGGCGAGGCGAAACTCCTGCAGCATCGTTCTCATAAGCGGTTCCGAAGCCGCTATTTGCTCTCTTATTCCTCCCTGGAAGAGGACACGCCCGGACCCGCGAAGTGGGCTCCGGCAAACACTTTCCTAGCAATCGGAAATTCTGGCGACTCTGCCGTTCAGAGCCTGGTGGTCGAGGGCGATGTCAAGGACGTTATGCGCCCACTCGAACCACATCGGAAATCCCGCAAGAACAGCGGCGAGCGGACACCAAACAAAGGGAGTGGTCGGCCGGTTGACATTCGCCGCAGTCTACAAGGGAATCGATTCGGGTTGGAGGGGAGCACAGGGCGATCAGCGTTCGAATGGGCTTTTTCTGTGATTATATAAAAATGTCGACTTGCGTCTCGATCGAAACAGTCAGCTCGCTCTCCGCTGCCAGACTCGTACGAAGGCCAATCTGCTCACTGGTCCAGAAACTGCGACAACGGGGGAGTCGAGTGCTCTCTCGTCTGAGTGCTGCCGTTGTTTCCCTCCCGCACCGACACGGGCTTGAAGCTCCCCTCCACGAAATTTCATCATTGCTTCCAGTGGCACGCTCGTGAGAACGCTCTAATTTCATATTGCTCACCTAAAAATAGCTCGGCGGGAAGTTTTATGCAACAATCCACTCCGTGGAACGACGGCGACGACTTCCAGAAAAAGCTTCGGAGGGCGAGAGAGAGAAGGTTTTGGCTAGCCGCCATTTGTATTCTCTCGGCGGCGGGACGGCCGAGTTTCCACGGTCGGAGGAGAGCGTTATTCTCATTTTCGTGCAACGCATCCGATCGGCCACTTCAATAAACTAATCGCCACCTCCAGATCACGTTCCAAAGTGAAGGTCGTCCTTCACTTCTTCTCACCTGGATCCGAACAACGCGGAGAAATCGAGCGTGCTGGATCGAGCCCATCTGTGTCTCTTGGTTCATCAACGCTGTTTACTCTGATTGTGCTCTCGTCTTGTTTATGCGACTCCCCATGGAAGCTCCGAACGCTCTCTTGCGTGATAGCAATTAGGGCTTTCATGACGGCGGAAGTCGGCATCCGGAACCGTCCCCGAAACATCGCCGATGGTCGCGGCCATCGCGAGGATTCACCAGTCGTACATGGATGCGAGGGCCCCGATTCGCAGATGAACTCAGAGAGGAACGGCCTCCTGTGCTTCGACGGGATCTGCTAACGGCATTGTGCTATCGGCCCGAGATGCCTTGAGCAGTGATACAACAATAGAGGAGAAACAATGCCGTAAACGCACTGTCGTGCATTTGTAGGACCAGGCTCCAGATGTGGACATCGTCCCAATCTTCTCCCATGAGGACCACGGCCGGGAGTCTCCCACCGAACTCAGCGTCGAGCGGTGCTCCTTAAACCGTGGAATTCGCGGCTCTCCTAGAAAATATGCGCTCTCTAGTTTCCCTTTGTGGTAGGACACAGAAGCGGACGAGGAGCCGGTTCTGTCGTTGGCAAGTCTGGAATTTTTCTCCGCTGTGGGGGAAACTTTTATACACGGAGCACGCCGCTTACTCATCCAGCTCCCGAGTTGAGCGTGGGCCGAACAAACCCCCGGATCTGGCACAGCTCGTTGAACAGTTTCTATGGTTAAACCTCTTAGATGCCGGATGATGGTCGAAGAAGGGCTCGTCGACGCTCTCGAGTCCCACTCGTAGGTTTGGCGAGACGAGGGCAAACCCTCGCCTCGCTAACAAGAGCTGACCCGGGGGCAAGACCACCGCGTCGACGACGACAACTCAGGAGGTAATGAAGAGAGGAGGGGGGATCGGAGGATGAGAAACGTCAAGAGAATCAGGAGGAGAAGGAACGTCTGTTCGAGGCACACCTCTCTGCCAAGGTCATTGATGCAGTCAGGGAATGTAGCTAGTGCTGCTGCCGCTCTCGAGGGCGTTAGTGATGTCAAGGATGTTTGAATCTAGGAGTATAATGGACAGCTCCACCTTCTGGGTACGGGTACCACCGCGACGACGACAACGACTGGTACTACTACCGCCGGCCTTACTACTAGCAGACCGGGTGGGTGGGTAGCGAGGCTGCCCGGCTGACTGGGCGGCTGGATTCTTGGTCCGTCGATCGGTCGGTCCGTCCGTCCGTTTCTGGCAGACCGACTGCCGCCGGACCAGGTAACGGAGTAGAGGGCCATGAAACCAGGGCTCTATCGCGTGACTCACGACAAGGGCCGTCGCCACGTGGCCGGCGGGCTAAGATGTCGTCGACCTCGGAGCTATGCTCGACTCCGAACCGTCTGTCGACATCGGGCCGGCGCTGCCGTCGCGAGGGGCGCAGTTCAATTGAAACATTACCAGGCCCCTGGGTCGTTAGGCCTGATTTTCGCAAACGTTCAACAGACGGTCTCGGCGACGGCATCGAAGAGGAGACTACTTCGCCGTTTGGGAAGACACGCAGCACAATGGTCCACCTCGCTCGACCGACATCCTGCTGGCGAAAAGCGGAAGAACAACTTTTCAGCGAGGTCGGCGGCAACCACAGCCCGGGTGTTTCCCCCCAAAGTGGCGGCTCCCTCCTTCCACGAGTCCGCCTCAGGCTCGCTCTCGATACCTCGTACTCATCGTATTATTGCTTCCATGGCTCTGACCACAGACGGTAGGGTCAGACGGAATCGCATTCGGATTGCCCGATCAGAACAATGAGGACCCGCCCCCCCGCATGCACGGAGGATAAACTCGCTCGTCCGTTGTGCATCGGGTGGTTTGCTGACTGTCTGAATGACTGCCTACCTGTGGGACCGTTTGTCCTCGGTGTTCGAAAACCCGATTCATTGATGCAGCGTCTGATCGGTGGGCAGCCCACGGCTCCCGGCCGAGCAGGGTCCACATCCGGCAGGAGATCGAGCACGACTGTCCCAAGAGCGGGAGTGACCAGAACGCGCTTGCGCACGTCATCGCTAGCGATCGGTTGGATGAATGGATTCGATCAGAAAAGAACGTTTTCCTCTCGAAGTGAGAGGTATACCCCAACGAGGCGCCGCGAGCGCGCGCGTCTCCCTTCGCGGCTTGTGCCTTCAACAGTTGAATTTATATATTTCGTCTCTTCCTGCGTTGTCTTCCGCGACTGCCCGACTCGTTTTCGGCTGCTTTCAGCTGCAGCCCCAGATATCCCCCGCAGTCGGCCGTTCCTGGTCTCGAGTTACTCTGGGCCTGACTCCGGTCTGCTTCCTCCACCTTGTCCCTCCGAGTTCTGGATTTGCTCCTCGAGGCTTTTTTTTCTTTCACTTCTTCCGCTCCTGGTTTCGCGATGTCAGCTCTGCTTCCGCCCTCCGGCGGTATTCGCGGATATTTGTCTTCTTCTCGTCGCGCGCTCGGTTTGCTCTCCGCCGTCTGCGGGACATTTAGTCCCCAACTGTTTGCGAATCATGTTGCCCAGATCTTGCGGTGAGCGGTTCGGGGGAGATTTCCAGAAAGTGGCTGGAGGTGCGAGGCATTCACTCCGACAAGGGAGCACGCGCGGACGCGAGCAGCAAACCACCAGCACACTGTCGACCAATGACGCAAAAGCATAACAGCGTTCCGTCGCACGAGACGACGTCACGTTTCGAATCCAAAATTCGAATCGATGACCACCCGAGCCGCGCGTGTGCGGTTGGAGCTTTCGAAGACATCCGCCACAGCGGCCGCTGGGGCAGCGGAGAACGCCGCTGTTCTTCCCCGTTATTCATCGCATGTTCTGCGCAGCCGGCTCGGGACTCCTCGCCCCGCTTCTGTTCCGGGTCCGCCCGCCCCGGCTCATCCGTCCTAGTTCGTTCATACGCATTCGTTCTCCGGTATTTCCTCGTTTGCATGCTCCTGCATTCGCTCGCATTCGTTGTTATTGATTGAATGGGAGGCGACGTCGACAACGATGAGGACAGAGCCGGCAGCCACCAGCAATAGCGACGGAAGCCTTCAACCAGCAGCTGCCGGGCCGGAGCTTCCCTTCTATACATGACTGACTGCAATATGGCAGGAGGGCGAGGGGCGGTCGGAGGAGCGAGCCGCAGAGATTTTCCCTCCGTTAGTCGGGAATCATCGATGGTGCTTTTCTCTAACGGTTTCTCGACGCTACCCCGAACCCGAGTCCTCCCGCAGGTTCTGGCAAGGCCAAGTCGTGGTGGTTATAGCAATCAACAATCGATCTCTACGCTCTGGAACAAAGTGAGAGAAAAGTCACCAAACAACGTCCTTTCCGTTGCCACTTCACCTCAGCGAAGGCCGTTCGGCCTCGTGTCTTCGCAGCGGCAGGCTGTTGCTTTCGAATTCTCGTCGAAGTTCTGGACTCCGGCCGGGTTCCCTCGCCTCCCTCCGCTCAAGTGTCGGGAGCTCTCGCGGAGGCATCGAGATCAACAAATGATCAGCGCACGCTCTCCCCTCCGACTCACTGGACGGAACGGGGAAGCGAGAGATATTCGGTTTATTTACCACACGTGAATAGTTCAGGACCCTGTAACGGATGTGTTAATGTTCCATTTCCTCCAAGTCACGGCAAGGACAGAGGAGAAGGGACACATTAATCTGGAGATTCTCAAGCTCGGATAGATGAGGGGAGTTCGCGAGATGGGCATGTGTAGTTCGTCGGTGGGAAACAGAAGAACTTCAGAGCAGGCGCCGCGTGCACCGAAGTGTACGTACCCCATCTGCAGGGTCCCCATCATTCTTCTCCGGGAGGACCCCGAACCGTGCCTTGTTGGTATCAGGTAGGTCGTTTGTTCGCTCATTTGGACGGCTTATCGCGCATTCGCAGCTGAACCAGCTGATGACGATGCACGGAGACCCCTGATTCATCCGTCTTCTTCTGCGTCAGACTCGGTTCCCGCTCTTCCAGACTACAGGTGCGCTCGCCATCAGTCGCCCTGCAACGCTGTTCGTGACCGATTTCTTTCGCGCTCCCTCTTTGATGTATCTTGTCAGTGGCTCCTCGTTCCGCTCACCGGAGTAGTTCTCCTTTCATCGGTGCAGCCACCCGCGCCAAACTGACTTTAACGAGCGCTCATCGACCTTTCGGCCCTGGATTCCGTCCCGGAGAGGTTTGTTCTGAGCGACGTCGACCGTGCATGTCTGCTGTGGACGAGAGCTCAGTAGGGGAGACGGAACGAGTGGAGAAAACGAAAGTTGAGCTCTCTTGTGGGAGCTGACTGAGCGTTTGAGGAGCGAGGTTGCACCACCGGGGCTGCCCAAGCTCGGGGCCGAGAGGGACACGGGCGACTGAAGCTGGCACGACAAGTGGAGGGGAGTCGGCAGGGTCGGTCATTCCCGTTTCTCGACTGCGGCTCGTTGTCCGTTCCTTCTGCCAAACGACTTTCCGAGGAGCGCGTGAGCTCACGTCAAGTCAAACGCTGCAATTTCCCCATCGGTCTCCTTGCCTCGTCTCCAATTGACGGGAAGCTGCCCGTGTCCCCCGACTGTCCCTTGTGTCATTGAGAAACCGTCCGAGACGTGTCCTGAGACGTCTGGGGGGAGGCAGCCGCGGAGAGAGCAGTTGGCAAGGGGGGGGGGAAGGAGCGAATGAAAACTATCAAGGGCAGAAGATCAACCAGGTTCAGCGTTTTCGAGGATAAAGTGGAATCCTCGCTGCTAGAGATACTAAGGACGAATAAATTTTCGTTTCAATAGAGAAGGTTCCTTGCCCCTGCGAGTGCTCGAGCATTGTGCAAAGTAGAGTCTTCGCTCCGTCGGAGAGCTTTCGTTCCAACTCGTGAGCCCAATCTTCCTTCGGAAGAGGAATTTCGGAAGTGTAGAACCAATGGAACCGAAGTTGACCCAGCCGCCACCTCTCCGTCTTCGTGGTCAAGGACAAGACACGCCGGCCCGCGAGAAACGGAGGAAAACGGTCGAGCCGATATCAGTCTACGTGTTTATAGTTCAGCACAGCGGTTGCTCCCGCGGCTCGCCAGATGTTGTGGCCTTGGCTTCCCGACCAGGAGCTGAAGAGATCCGTCTTCTTCCGCAACAGTGATAGGCCGCGGGACGCTCCGGGTGGACCCGATTCCCGGAACCCTCAATCGACGACTTCCACTGCGTTTCCCGCAACCCGATCCGAGCGCTCCGTCTTCCGGGTTCGACGACGCTCAGTTCAGGATCCCAAGCATCTAGCGGCATGGCTCGTGGGCAACATACGCCGAAATAACGGCATCCCATGGGAGATTGAGGTCAGCAAACCCTAAGCTTCCGTGTTTCCACTGAGAACAAGGTCCGGACTCGGCTTTCCGTTCCGTCGGACCTGGCTGCCGGAGTCGAGCAACGCCAGAACATTTGATGAATTCACTGGGGTCGATTGTCGCGGGACGCAATACACATCCGCGCGACCAGCGTGTCTGTGTGTTCGGCATGACGGACGCGAGCCGCGAATGTTTTTCAGACTGACAATGAATGCCACGAGGAAGGAGCTCCGACCCCGTTCAGTGATGCATGAGCGAGCGAACGAAGAATAAGGAGGGAAAATAAGGACTGAGGAACGGACCGTTATGGCGACCCGGCTCGGCCACCGAGAGGCCTTTGAGCAACGATGAACGAGAACAACGTTGAGACGACGATTCATCCGATCGTTGTCGAACAACGACTTTCCCAACAACAGGCGGTACAGTTTTCTCGCTCGGTCGCTCGGAGCCTCGGACAGTTGCCGGTTTGTTCGAGCTTCTTGTTACGCGCGGACGAGTCCCTCTCACAATGAGTGCGGGAAAATTCTCTGACATGACTCGCTCCCACCGTCGAGGAGGAACCTTTTGTCCGGCCGGAACCCTGAGGCCCGAGTTCGTCAGTGAGCCCCTCGCTTGCGACTCGGACTCGCGTTCCAGTTGTCCACGATCGGGAAGAGCCTTCAGTAGGCCGGGAGAGGGATCGACGAAGTTGCGAAGCTCCGACAAGGCGATCGACTCCTGGGTACCCGTCATCCGAGTACACTGTTCAAACATCGTGAGAATTCCGAACCGCATCGATTCATTGGTGGTCCTGACCCCAACCGCTATTCCTGTTCTACAGTGTGATCCTAACAGTGCTGTCTACCCCACCGTGAGCTCTTTTGTTCGGGACAGCCTCCAGAGTGCACGTTTTCGTCTCGGCCGGATCCCAGAGGAACTCGATGGCGGAACACACAAATGACACCGCGCTCGGTGAGCGCAACTCCTTCGAGCAGTCTTTGGGCTCTCCCGCTGATGGTCGGCCCGGATAAACGAATGAACACAGAATGGATCGAACAACAATTCGAACCCTAAAAATTCCTCCCGTCCAACATTCATCAAGTCTCGGGTCCTTACCAGGGTTCGAAGCGGGCCAGTCTCAAGTGAGCTCCACGGTAGTCCTCCGGCTCTGAGCTAAGATTTGGTATCCAGTTTTCGTCGCCTCAGATCCGATGACATCATCACGAAACCCGTGAAAGAATTCTATGGCATGAGCTGGATACCCGCTCGGAACACAGTCACCACGCGGGGGTAGCTTTCGGTGCGAACGCACACAGACCTCGTCCTGGAACGCTGTCGACAGCATGCCGTGGTAGGTGAGATTCGAAAACAATATTTTCCGTTTTCATTTCCGCTTGCGGCCCTCAGTTCACACGATTGTTTTCGGCCTGTCACAGGAGAGAATCGCAGATGGTTGGCGACGCTACTGTGGCTCCGGCGTCTCCTCTATTCTCGTTTCCTATCCCTCTTCCTGGTGACGTCAGAAACAGTTCTCCCTGCGGGGTGGCGGCCGAATCCCGTATATAGCGAGGCTCCCCGCCGCCCACACGAACAGGCTGCCGAGCGACCAGGAAGCAGCTCGGTCCTAATAGAAGAGTTTCCATCATGGGTGACGTTCTATAAAATACCTATACGGCTCCGTCTGGATGGCCAGACTGGATCTCGACCGCTCCGTTGGATTCCTCCTCCCCGGTCTCCCTAACCCGTCCGCAAGCCGAGCTGGCCAATGAACGAGTCAAGTGCTGAATATAGATAGATCACGAAACCACGCTAGGTGTTCCACCTGCCTTGCTCCGACCTCACCCAACTCAACTACGTTTAAAGGCAGCCACGACATTCTGGCTGACTTGCCAGATGGCCGACGGCGGGAGGGCGGGCAGGCAGGAAGGTCCATTTTTACCAACGCTGTCCGAAGTGAACGGGGCAGTTCCTTGCGGGCGCGTTGCCGCGGCCGTCGGCGCGGCCACCGCCGTAGTAATGATCCCGTCGATCAACCGGAAGAGGTTTGACACGGCCCTAATTGCCCCTACGTTCTCCAAGAACAGCGAACTCACAGCGCAACTCCGTTGGCAAACGCGCACACATACGCATTCACACACGGATGGACACAGAACGGACCGGAGCTCGTGTTGAGAGAATACGCGCGGCCGCGGCCCGGGAACGCATAGATGCCGTTCAGCTTGCCAAAAAGTTCCCTCCTGTCAATCTCTCCCGGCAGGGTGTCCAACCGATATTTTCCATCGCGAACTCTTCGAGGCACACATCGCGCCAGAAACTCAACCAACTGAAGCATGCAGTGCTGCAACTACATTAATACACGTTTGCGACTACTCTCCGTTCTCATTCCCATCATCCCGTTCGGCGATGGTCGACCATCAGACAGAGATATACGGCGCGGAGTTTCCTCGAATGAACCGGTCTCAGAGAACGGCTCCTGGAGAAGGTCCGCCCCGAACTCCTCTGGAAGAGCCGGGTCCCGCCAACGTGTGAGCTCGATTGAGCCGCGTTCGATAAAAAAGGGATTGCAACCGAAAGCCGAGTGCAGCTCGTTGTTAGGAAGAGTCAGATGATTAAAAGTGAAAGGACGGAGATCGGAAGGAAAACACCGTAATCAGCGACAAAGGCGTCACACAAAAAGGACGGAGGCCAAGATCCGGGGACTACAAGCAGACCGAAGGGGATGACACCACTGCAAGCGGCAGTGATGGCACCGTTGCTCACATCACATCGGTCGCTGGGCCGGGACGAGACGGCCACCGGGAGAAACTACTTCGACGGAGACGAATCTGGCGGCGGCGGCGGCGGAGACATCAGAAGCGGGAAATAGAGACGACAGACGGTGATCAGGGATGGATGAGGTTGACGGAGAATAAACACCATGACTGGAAAGAGTTCCCGCTTCGTCCTCCTCCGACTCAATGCTTTGACCGCGTTCGATCCCCGTCCGATCCTCTTTTATTCTCTCCCGGCTTCTCCGAAATCTCGTGTCGAGAGGAGCTCCGGAAAACCGGGACAGGGTAGAGCACGCGACGGCGCAGTCGACGAGATGGTTCAACAGGATGCCTGTCGGAAGTGAGCGGAACGGAAAGGAACAGTTCGTGGCACCAGCCCGAGGAATCCGAACGAAAGTTTCAATCTCGAAGCCGCCTGTCGCGCGGGAGCCTGAGCCGCGAGCGACGGAGCCCTCTCGAAAACTGCGGGAAGCTCGTTCGGAGTAACAGCGAATACGCACAACCGACGAATCGCAGAAGCGTCCGGCAACACCGGGTTCGATTCGTGCGGATATCGGATATCAATGAGGCACATTCTATAGAGCTGAAAGGGGATCAAAGAGACGAAACGGACTTCGCTGGCCCAGCGGATAGCCCGAATTATGTCCGTTGGGCGAGTCCGGCAAGCTCAGTTCATTTCCCCCTCATGCCTTGTTTGACGCCTCGGAGAGGGTCGCTGCGGAGGGATCCTCGCGCGATATTGTGTGCGAATGAACGCTTGTGAGTCGGGGACTGTTTTAGGACTTGGGAGTATCTCCTACATTAGACAGACATGCCTCTTCATTTGTTCCTCTTTCTGTCCCCCATCGGTCTCTGTTCCCCACGTTTTTCGTCCCGCGGCCCCCGCAAACAGAAGCAGTTGCTCCCGCCGAACAGATCGGGACTATTAAACGGTCGTTATCCACGGCGAAAGCCTCACCTATTGGGATAGAAGTTCTTCCTCTCCCCGAACTTCGGGGAACCGAGCCGATTTCCACGAAACGCCATCGAGGGACGGCAGCTCGCTTTCCGAGTCGATCGAAAATTAAAAAGAGCTCCCACGCTTCACCCTCGGACGGAGCGAACGGCGCCTTGAATCTCAATGGACGCATGGACAGATAGATGGATGGATCGAACAGCGAATGGGAAAATGGAAATAGCAGGAACGGGGATCAGGAATTCCTTCCATTGGCGTCTTCCCTCTTTCTCTCGCCCTCGGAATCTCCGGTTGAGAGTTTTCGACAATCAAGGTCACAAGTTCGAAAACTGGGATCAATTTCAAACCGACAATATCTCCATCGTTCCGGCGGGGGAAAAGTTCCGCGACTCGGCCGCCCGCCCCGCGCTGCAGGAAAACATCGCGCGTCACCGCGACATCGCACGCGACAATCAATCCAGATGAGCCGGGCAAGGGGAGAGCTCTCCGACTAGAAACCGTGGAGCTGTGATGCTTCGTTGACAAATAATTATATCGAGCGCGGAGATCACGCGTCATTTGACGCAGGCACTCGCGCGTTGCCGAGACGCGTATGCCGGAAGCGGAGAAAAAACTGCGAAAAACTTTTTCCCTACCTTCTCCGATCCGGCTCCTTCTCCTCGGCTGACTTGCGTGTCGTTTGCAACCTCTCGGAGGATCTTCACTGTGGGACTGCGATCCCACCATCCTTTCCGGGCTTCTGTTTCTCGTTTCTCGTCGAGCGAACGATGATGACATTTATCTCTATTCTGGGGATCTCGCGCTCGGGAGATGACCGTAAGGCTCTGTCTTTCAGCTTCTCGGATCCGACCCGCTCGCCGGGCAGACGTTTCCAGCTCACGAGGGGAGCCGAGCAGAAGGTGAGAGAGACGATCGAGAGATGTGGCCGGCGATTCCGGCGCGGGCTTTTTCCGGAGTTATCTCGCTCCGTTCTGTGCCGTTCTGGATGGAAACATCGTTCTTGGAGTTGCATTCTCTCTTGTCGTCGGGGGGCCTTTTCTAGAGTCGGATCTTCACTGTTTCTTCCGCACATCGCCGCGTGATGAAGAGCTGCTGCCGGCGGCGCCGTTGGTACACCATTAACCCATTTTTGTTTCCTCTCGAGAGCTGCTACCAGCCGCAACCAGGGTGAGAAGGAGCCACAGAAATAATGGAGGCCGATGGGGCCCTGAAGAGATCGGCCTAAAAAGTGTCCGGTTCCGCCGAGGTCTTCGATGCATTGGCGGTGGCCTCCGTTCGGAAGAAGGGGTTTTCCAGGGCAAAACAACGGGATCTGTGCCCAATCGAGGCGCGGGTTCAGTGACTTTGATCGACCGTTCGACTATCCGGCTCGCTTCAACCTCCCGCAGGCTCTGGTGGTTGTTGCAGTTTCGCAGACGCCGCGCCGTATACTTAGCAGCGTCGTTGCCTGATACGGATAATCGCGAGCGGGGACTGCAGTTCATTTCCTGGCGAGAACAACGGCCCTGGGCGAGCACTCTGCGGGGGGACTGGTTTCTCAGGTTTCGCCGACGTGTTCCGCGTCGCCGTCCTCATCGCCATGATTCCGGGCATCGAGGAGGAAGGACGCAGACTTCGCGCCTGTGCTGGAAAGGAGAATGCGGCCGGAGCGTGGCTCGCACGTCCGCTTGCGTTCGTCTGGTGTCTGGACTTCCTGCCGGTCGGTCCTCGGGCGGAGGACAACCAGACGGCTGGTCAGGAGAGCGAGTGACTGGACGAGAATCTCCCCATTTGGCATGCAAGGTTCCGCTGCTGGCCGACTCCAGAACCTGGAGCGGTTACTTCAATTACAATTCATCACAAGAGACGTGACGAGAGAACCTCTCTGCCTGGCTGGCTCCTTAGTTTCCCGGCGGACCTCGAGGGGGACGCGACGAGAGATTCTTGCGGCGTAACACCATTCAGGCAAAGCCTAATGACGTTTGTGGCTCCGACGTGATTGTTCCGCAAGATTCGGATCCCCGTTCCGTGTCGAGGAATTAGCGCTTGACCTCCCACGCCGCGACGTCCACAGTCCAGGCATTTCCGAGCCATAAACACCCAACTACCGTCGCCCACTACATCACTTTAGCCTGGATGGATCATTCGCCGGATTTTCGGGGTCGTCAGGAATGGGGGCCTCGCCCGCTCCGATTCCAGACCGAATTCTCCGCTGAAACTCGCTTTCTTCGTCCCGTTTCCACGTTGCTGTCACATTCCCCATCCTCTCAGCTTTGCACGCCAATACCAACAACCCTGGTGTCAGTCAATCAACACTCAACAGCCGAAACTTCCTCCGCGCGTCGCCGTTGGCTGCCTGGAGGAGCCGGCAAGGAATACGACGATGATCGAGCGACGGGGGTTGTTCTCCGTTTCTGGGGAGCACTTCGTACCGAGCGGTTCGGAAGAAGCAACATGAGAGCGATAGCTCCTCGCGGAAAGTGTGTCCCGATTCGAGCACAGGGCGTCCGCGGCCTGCGTCGAGCAGACTCGTCCCGTGCTCGTCTCGCAAACTCCAGCCGCCGGATGCTATTGACGTGGAGGTAATTAAAACACGAATCTCTCGGATCGAGTGAAGCGAGAGCGGCAAAAAACAGACTCGGGCTCACACTCAGATTGCGGCAGACTCTCATTGTGTAGGCTCCTGTTGGACTGGCCTTCGGGTCCTGTAGAACGGCGCGGAGCCGCTCGGCTGAGAACTTCAAAACATTGTTCTGGTCCGGATCGCTTGCCGCTCGGATTCAGTTTGTGCGGACAAGCAAGGAAAGAGATTCCAGCAACGACCGGATGCAGCTAATTTTCGATTCAGACCGGCGGCGGAAGGCTCAGACCCCTGCGGAGCCCCGAACCGCTGATTCTGTCGCCACGCGGAAGCGTAATTTGAGTCGAGGGATGCTGAAACAAGCATTCTGTCGTCTGTATGGAGCTAAATTGTTGCTGCTGCGGGACGGAAAGGCTTCTCGCTGTTGCTGCGGAGGAGCTTCTGGAGGAACTTCTCGGGAGAACCGCTCGCAGGACGGGGAGAGCGACCTGCGTTGGTCAGAGCGGTTCACACGGCTCGTTCCCCCGCAGCAGTGGTGAATTATTCAAAAAATTGCCTCCACGATGACATTCAACATCGCTGGCAAACACACGCAGACTCACGCGAGCGCGCAAAATACACGCTCGCTCATATAGAGCGCGGCGAAAGGAAACGTGACGGATCGGCCGTCAATGAAGTTTCCAAACAGAAAGCGGCGTCGCGACAAGGTTTCCGGTGAGAGTGGAGAGCAGCATCGGAATAGGGGGATGCAGTCGCGCCAACACGAATGACAGCCATCAGTCTTCCACTAAGTCTGTCGTAAGCCAATTAACACCGGAACTCCGAGACCTCTTTTCATCCACCACTGCCTGCTACCTCTCTGGTTTCCGAGTCCTTTTTATTATCCACGAACGGTTCAGCGTTGCTCGTGATTCTCCCTCCGTGTAACGAGTGCTCGCATGAATCAACAACATCACATGCGCTGGCTGAGTCCTTGGAGGTGACGCAAGAGCGTTCTCATCGGCTGTTCGTCTGATCGTGCTTCAGGGGGCTGAGCTCATTCCGAATGGCATCTACAGTTCCTGCAGCGCGGGTCTGAGCTCGCTATGAGCGGCTTTTCCCGAGGCCGGATTCCCTCCGACTCATCTCGACGATTCCTCCCGAGCAGGCCGCCAGAACCCAGATAAGCGATTCGAAGGAGGTCTTCACTGCAGAGCGAACGCCTTCTCACTCGAGGGTCGGTGTGTTGCGCCGCTGAGATGATGCTGGCCAGCAATTCGGCAGCCCCAACAAAATCATCCGCTTGCTGGTTGGTTGCCTGCCTGCCCGTCCATCTGTCTGTCTGTCCGTCCCTTCTGGCTCCGTTTCGAGAGTCGGCCTCCTCAAGTCGGCGGCCGTCTTCTGTTGCCTCGTTGCGTCGTTGAAGCCTCGCTGTGCCGCACTTGAGTTCGCAGTGTCATGTCCGCCAATGCTCTCCTTTCTCTCAAAGTCGGTGTCGCTTCATCCGTCTTGTTTATGGTCAAGTATGTTGGCCTTTATGGCAGCATCAGGAGCGGCGGCAGCGAAGACGACAGCAGCGGCGACGACAGAAGAATCAGATGAGCATGGAGAAGTCCCAGACAGCGGACAGCATCGTTGGATATTAACGACGAGCGAGAGAGCGACCGCGGTACCATCGACAACGTCGACACTAGTTCACTTCGTTGTCGTCGCTTGTTATGTGTACGTACGTACATAAGAACACATGATTCCATCGGACGCCTCTCCAACTGCCTTCGTTGTTTCTTGTCGCTTCGTTCAACTGAAAGCTCAATCGACTGCGGTCGGTTGCAGGTGGCCGAACGGTCGCGAATACGCCGCAACAGCAGTTGCCGAGAGACACCAGAAGTAAACTTTCGCATCCGTGTCTCGGTTTGACGGACTTGCTGGTCCACATGTCCGCGTCGCGTTACCGCGACATGTCTCTCAGCGTCGCGGAAACCGTCGTTTGCATCGATTGGCGCTACAGCTGTTTGATAATGACGATCGGCGGCAGATGCGTTCGTGGGGAGAAGAACGTACCGTCGCAGAGACAACGAGCGAGCGAGCCAATGGATGAGCTAGCCGCCGTCCGGACGCACCAGGCCCTCGAGACTCTCATCTCGACGGAGACATTCCCTTCGTAGATTGTTAAAGAGTGATACGAGGCTCGGCTGTTGTTTCGTTGAAGACGACGACGATGACGTCGTCTCCGCCTTAGCAGTTGAATGGCCATTGTGCCCGTAGTGCTTTTCGCAATCATCATGATCACACAGAATGACCGTTAGGACCCGGGGCTGTGTTTCCGCGGGTTCTGGCTCTGGTCATGCTCTGCAACGTTCGAATCGGAGATGCGATTCGGAGCCCGACGCGCTTTCGTTCACGACATATATGGTCGGGTGGATCACGCACGACCGCAGAGGGGTGAACGAGCGAGCCTGGGGACACGGATAGACACATCGAAAAACGACGCTAGATAGATCCACATGGTTTCCGCCCTCGTAACCCACCGGCTGGGTGGCAGTGTGTCTGTATGTACGTCCGTCTGTACATCTATCCCGCACGATAGTCGAAGCAGCATGCCGAATGTATGCGGCATACATTTCGTTCCTATCGGGAACGCCCAGCTGATTGGTCGGTCGTTCTTGCCACTCAACACGGCCCACTGGAACGACGAAAGTTCAACCTCTGCTTGAATTAATATCCGTTCACTCCAACGAAACGGCTCCAGCATCAAGATCAACGATGACGGCGGGGCAGCCTAGGGGGAGGGGATCTGAGACGCCAGTCCGGCCAGAAACCATTCCTTCCATGGTTCTGGCTTGCGAGGCTGCGGAGCGGATTCGGAAAGAGAGGAAGTCACGCCGAATGAGAGCCTCTCACTGAAAGAAATAAGAGCATCGACGGCAGAAAGACAGACTCGCCGAGCGACAGGCTGCGCCGGCGAGTGGGCTCATTCATCAAAGATGAACTTTTAATCCCTCTGTTCATGAACCATCTACAGGTTACCAGTGTCGTCAGTAGCTGCTGCAGTTATTAAAGTCGCGATAATGGCCTTAATAGGAGGGTGTCACCCTGACACAGTTTCTCCGAGTCAGAACTCACGCCGGCTGCTTTGCCGGTGCGCTCGTATCTACGTCATGACATTACGCAACATGCAGCCATACGTGGTCACGTAAGAGGATTTAGTTTGAGGAATGACCGTGGGACGGTGAGTTCAAGTTTTCCGTCCGGTCGACGGTCGCCAGTTCTGGCTGGAAAGGCAGCCTGGCAGGACAGACTCTGTCCCTTCCCCAACACATGGTCTCTCTACAAGTACATACTACGCCCTAGTCCATGCTCAGACTGCGGGGAGCTCGATAGCTCCTCAACTTACCCTGGCTGGCTCGCCCGACACCTCAACGGGTTAATCCGATCTTGTCCACGGCCACCGGTCAGAAAAAACTTCAAAATTTTGCTCGAAAACAGCCCGAAAACGGCCGACGGGCTCCAGTGCTCTGTGGGCGACTGATAGGCACGCCCCCTGGCAGGGAGCTCGATTCTGCGGGGACAGCTGGAGGGCGCCACCGTCGTCCGCTCCCCTCGCGCGCCCCGCGCCCCCAGACGCCCCCCCCCCCGGGAACCCACGTAGCGAGCGGCCTAGAATCACCAGGGCCCCTCGAAGGTCCTTCTAGCACCGGTCGGCCGGTCCCTCCGTCCCGCCGTCACTGTTGTTGCTGCAAGTTGTAAATTGATGACGAAGGTCGCTCGGCTTCCTTTTCCAGGGGAAACCTTCGGAACACTTCTGCACTGCGCTCGACCTCTCGCCACCGAATCCGTCAGCATAATCAAGATGGCTCAACATCTCGGTTTCCAGAACCTCGGCCAGCTACTCCTGTCCCTCCAATGGTGTGATCGAGTCTATTTCCGATGATATGTCCTTCAGGAGAACCATAATGGCGTATCATGGGAGACGGGCGCAGTCAACGATCTTGTGGAGCGGATTCCGGCAAAACGAGGGAGATGATCTTTCCAAGCGCCGTGAAGAAACGAAAGTGTGAGGAGGAAATTTTCTTCGAAGCGTACAGACATTCTACACCGAACAGAAGAATGAGCAAAGCAGCTTGGCCGAACGGCCAGCCCGCCAGTCGGGCTCATTGCTCCTCGGGAGCCACGGGGCTCTAGCTCCTCTCCTCGCCGTATTCCAACCCGCCCTCTGAAGAGCCTCCCCTGAGAAGTTTCCCCGTTCTAAGTATCGTAATTCCGTTTTCTCGTTCTCTATGGCATGGCTGGTGCGGGGGCGAGTACTCCGCCGCCGCGCGCACTCACCACTTGCCCGATCGGTGCGATTCCTCCTCGGCCTTCCTCACGCCCTGCGCTTTGTGTCTATTCTCCCGCTGCGCCCAGGACTACTTTGTTGAACGAACACTTTCTTTCCTATTTCAGAGGTACTCGCTCTTCACAGCAGTTGAGTCGAGTCGGTTTGCCGCAGCGTCGTTCGACTGAGCCTCGCGAACTAAAACGGGCCGGCCGGCCAGGTGGTCAGCCATGCAGTGAAGCCGAGCCGCGACGGTTCGCGGCCGCAGTTGAGGTGGAAAACTGGCCAACTCGAGAGTTAATGGGTCACCTGCTCGAGCGCCTGACCGATCCCTCAAACGAGTCGTCGCAGGCCGCTCAGGCGACTGGCAGATCGAAACGAGGATCTGGCGGAATTTTGCCCGTGCGCAGGCCTTATGGAGATTCCTCGGAGCTCGCTCCCAACAGAGAAACGTCCGAGTCAGACGCAATCTGTCTGAGGGATGCTCGATGTGGGCCGACGAGCCGATCCCTCGAAGACCGCCAGCAAGAACTCATCTAATTCCGCGCTGCCTCCCCAGAGACTTCCAACATCCGTTCGGCGAAGTTTCAACTGCGAGGCTTTCCGGCGCGACGGCAGCTCGACTGCACATACTCGGCGCGGGGATAGCGCCGGGTTTCTATTGATCACTCAAGGTTCGCGATGACACAGATCCGATTCGAGTGGCCTCGAAAATCCAATCCGGGCGGAGCAAGAATCGAGGCCTAACGCAAAAGCCGCCGATGAATGGGCGGCTCGCCAGACCGACGCACGGCCGAATGAAGGAACGATTTTCGAACAGCGCCCGGACGCAGCATGTACTCGTTCTGCTGAGTCATGATGCCGCTCGGGCCTTTTTTCCTTTCTCCGCTGCGCGAACGGCAACTCCGTCGACTAGGCGTTGGCTGGAGCATCGCGGGCATCGAAGCAGCATCGCCCATTTAGCCGTACGCGCTGTCGGATGAATATTCCCGAGAAGAAACATACATGCGGCCGTGCGTGTTTGCGTTTCTCAGCTGCGGCTCTGGCGGACTGAGCTGCGATCTCAGGGGTTCGCACTCCACGCGCGGTTGGTAGGGCCACCAGAGAAGACAACGTCGTCCCCACCACCGGGGACAAGGACGGCAAACTTTCTCTAATCCTGTTTGCTTTGTTTCATGTGCAGACGGAGCACACGCTCCCTCACAGACGCACACCCCCAGAGCGGGGGAGATGAGAGGATGACCGCTGTCGCATAAGGGACGGCTGAGGTTAGCCAACAAGGCAAGCGAGCGTGAATCTCCCCTGTCGGGCAGGAGTTGAAAATAATTCCGGCCGGCGGTCGTTGCGGGCGGCTGCAGTTTGCCAAACAAAGCCGCTTCCACAGCGACGACGACGTCGGGGAGAACACCCCACGTTTCGACGCCAGGAGGGAACGAGCTCGACCGCGGTGCGCCCAAACCGCTTGACTCGAAAGGCCATGAGTCATGCTGATCTTGCAAACGGGAGCGTGGTGTAGAAAATACATCCGAGCCTCCAGCAGCCTCCGGTCTGTTTCCAGCTCCCGAACAGAGGACTGATCGTTCGGTTATGGGGCACACAGCGATTGGATGGCGGGTTCGAGTCGGTCGCTGCCAGCGCTCCGTCGCTCTGATGGCCATCGATCGTGGACGTTATAATTTGTTGATGAAACATCCTCAGTGGGGGAGGCTTCTAACAGACCCCAGTATCGTGGTGAACTCGCTCTCGTAATCTAACAACTCGTTGATGGATCCCGTGCGTCAAGTGAACCGGCCCAGTGACGACCCGACCGAACGAAGCGATAGATCCAGGTCAGCGAGAGGGCCCTCCGCGTCCTCCCCCATCGGACTCTATGCACCCGGCTCGCTCACGATGGGACAGAGAGCCGGAGGATGTGTTCCCTCTCCACGGAATCCTTCTCAAGGCTATGGGAGCAATCAATCCAGCAACAGCTGTATCCGAAAAAAAATCCAGTGCTCTCTGCTAATCGAGTCTGCCGCTTCGACTCGGATGTTTCGCCTTTGTGCGCCGGATTTTCGCACCGATCCAGAATAAGACAGAACGCGCATTCAGGGTTTCCCCTCGAAGCCACCCCCGACTGACTTTCAGTGGCGGGAAACGTGACTCGACTGCCTCCCTCCGATCGGGGAGGGAGTGGGGGAGAGTTTTGATATTTTGACATTTCTCCGCAGAAGACAGTTGTTCGTTCTTGGCAACCACAATGAAAACTCGTTCAAGTCGGGTGTTCGGGAATCTCTTGGAGCGATACCTCGAGGCAGGGATCAGAACGACAGCCCTCCCGCAAGTCCGGTGCAGCGACAATACAGAACAAACTTTCGGAGAATTTTTCGCTTCGGCGCTCATGGTACGTACCGATGTATTGCAGTCGGAGGAACCCGCTCAGCCACCTAAGGAGCGAGCCTCCAGAGACTTGTAATCTGGCTTCCTCCTTTTCTCGAGGAGGCCTAATCGAAGTTTCGCCCGTCAAGCGTTTGTTCCAGCCGGAGAGGGCCCTCGGAACATTTCCCGGGCTCAGATTGCTCTTCAATCCGCTATTCTGACGTCACTCGTCACAGGATGGCACCCGATAGTGTTCCTGCTCGTCATGCTCGTCGAATGCTGTGGAACCAATTATGAACTGTCCTTCAACCTTCGCGAGAGCAATCGCCTTCGACGAGCCGGCGGCTACGAAACAGGGATGATGGAGTTTTGAAAAATCGAACGGTCATCGAGCCACTTCACGAAAGGGTCCGCGCCTCGCCTGCAGAGTTCTCCGTAGGAGTCACGCGCTAGAGGCCAGTAGCTCCGAGGTCAACACTTCGCTGATCCATCTGTCATTGTTTTCGCCGCGACACGCCCCGGTTCGCTGTCGAAAACTCTCTCTCGAACAACCTTCTCCCGAATTCAACTATCTCAACAAACGGGAACGACGTCTGTGTTCCCGTCGGGAATCTCTCACTGTCGACAACGTTTTCGGACGGGAAATCCTCACATGCGCCGAGGGGAGATGAGGCGGGATACAGAATGAGGAACACCTGTCTGGCTGGAGACATGGCGTCACGCGAACCCGCGGATTCGGAGCAAGTTCTATTTACAAGAGTTGGTGACGGCTCCGTCGAGAATCATCGATGTCCTTCACTCCCTCCCCTACCCAAGGCATACCTGCATTGAGGTACGTGTTGCCTTCAAAAGTTCCACCGAGTCGTCGACGTCATCTCGGGGATGTGTCTTCGCTCATGACATGTGTTCCCACTCGGAGAGGAGATGAAGCCTTTCTAGCGCGGCCCCGCTCTTGATATTGGAACAGTTTCCAATGGAAGCGAGACAATGTTGGCTTCGGTAGCATCTCGATCATGATGAACTGGACTTCCCGGACTGGAACCGCCATCGGATTTGCTTCCCTCCGTCTACAACATTCCCCAGAGCCTCCCTCCGTGGGGGGACTCGTCCCCATCTGATGATTCCCGTCTGGAGAGAGGAATTCAATACGGAACTCTCGACGGATTCCTTATCCTGACTCGTCTCGAGAGGGAACATCGGGAGCCGTGCCCTCCGAGACTCGAGCTCATCCCTGAAGGATTGAACGCTACGCAAGCCACCGAGCCCCAGGTTTTCTCTGGTATGCGGGCGCGCCGGGCCTACCAAAGCGAGAGATCGAGAATTGGCCGCGGGTGAGAACGCCTGCGATGTTCGACCAGGTCTCGTCCTTGCAAGAATGAAGGGTTCAGTTCAGAAACTTTTACCTTCATATTGCGGAGAACTTGGGCCAGCCAAAGATCCTATCGGTGGGAATAATTGCGGACGTTCCTCTTCTCGGAAAGAAAAAAACGAGCGAGGAACCACCGAACAGGAATTCGGGTTTTTATGAAGTGTTTCCGTTCCGATTGGAATGCGTGTGATTTCCAATCGGGAATGGATTTTTTTGGAGGGTCCATATCATCGTGAACGGCCACAGCTAAAACCACCCTTCCGCTGTCAATTTTCCGAAGTAGAGCTCATTTCGACGCAGAGCTGATAATCGATTAAGCTTACAAGAAGGAACTAGGATATCTGGAGATTCCCGTTCTAAATGCGTGATCCGGTGAGTCTGATTCTTAAGAAGACGCTCAGAATTTCGACTCGTTCCCAATCGAAACTTCATCAGTAAACGGGAGAAAATAAATTTTGTGGGCAAAGGGTCAACGCGGACCCCTATCGTAGAGCAATCGATCTTCGCTCACGTCGACTCCATCCCATCTTCCAGGTCCCCAATCTGATGGTTCCGACTGATGCTCGACGTGTTCTGAGAAGAACGGAGTCAACCGAGCGATTCCTGAGAAGAATTCAGTCCAAGGACGTCGAGCCAGATTGGATTTGGTTTTTTGTCTGCCGAGAGCCCTGAACAGCTGAAGCTCGTTCGCCACGTCGAGCTACTAACTGCCTGAAGCTTGCGTGAAATATTAAACCTATTAACCCGAGTGCGGCGTGCTGTGGTTTATTTATACATACACATATACCGCAGCAAGGAAAAGAGAAAGAGAGAGGGTTCGAACCGATTGCTTCCGGCCGAGAACAACTTCTCGCGGGGCTCGCAGAAACAATGCGCGGAGCAAAAATGAAGTCGAAACTAGAACTCCCAGAACCTCCCGCGGGCCAGCTCGACCCAGTTCGAGGCATCATCGTTGCGCAATCAAGTTGCGCAGCTCGCTAAGAGTTGCGAACGGTGCCAGCTCCGCACAGGAGAGCGATGCTCGGGACCATGTGCGCGACGTTGGAAAAATACAGCGTATACGTTAGCGGCGCCCTCCTGGATCATTTCGGCGGGTTTCGGGAGATTCGGGAGAGTTATAGCGTTTCCGAGAGGCTTGAACTCACTAGACGCGGTCGATGTGTTCATGGCCTGGAAGAACGATGTAAAACTTTCGAGCCCAAGTAGTTTCTCTAGGTGGCACTCCTCACGAGGAGCAAGCTCCTTCCCCCTCCTACCTGAGATGTTTCAGCGCTGCAATACCAGAGGAGATGTTACTCGCAGCCGAAAATCCTTCGCGCAACAGCCTCCCTCCGAGTGGCTGGATCGAAACTGTAATATGGATCGGATCTCAGTCCACAAAATTCTCAGGCGGGAGGATTGCGACCTGGTTCCGTGTTGACAGGAACGCAACGTCCCATCCCTGCAAACATTAACAAATACCAAGATAATGTCAGGGAAAACCCGATCGCGTTCGGAGATTTTCGCCACGTACACGCGCTGGACCTGTTCCGCCACTCTTTCCCCGTGTCGCAAGGCTGCCTATACCGTTTGAAGTACGTTGCAGAAACCGGAGCAGGAAACGCCCCCGATGCCACCAGCTAGATAACACGACTAATCTGTCAGGATGTTCCTATCGACAAGACACTTCCCCCGCATTCCCAGTGGATGGCGCGGATGTGATCGGCTTATCGGAGCAACCAAATCAGGTCGTCACAAAATTGTGAGCAGGCCTAATAGAATGTTCCTCACATGTCCGCCAGCGTCTCAAACTCCTGTGATGCTCCACGGAGACCGAATATGTTATTGAGCCGCGGCCCGAGCCGGGAACTGGTGCCGGAACGCCACAGCGGAATGTGAGGCGAATCCGTTCAGTAACGTTTGATCGATTCGTTGTCGGGAAAATTGCTTCGAATGCGTACTCTCTGCGCGTTCCAGGGAGACCCGGCGCCGCGGTCCGGGATTTCCGTGAGCGCGAGAATCTTCTCGAACTTTCGGAAGAATAAGCTTCAGACTTGCTAGCCTCGTTTCCGCGATCGCTTCAAGGGAGGATCCTCCTTCGAGCGAATGAGAATCATCCCCAGAAGATAGCATCGATCCGACTAACGACCTCTTCGTCTCGCAGTCCGCGTGTTCCGGGAGTTTTCGGAATTTGAAAGAGTTTAGGGAGGCTTCTCGGGAGTCGACATGTTGTATGTCAATGCTTCGGAACCAAGCGAGCTTCTGACCATAGTTTATGACCCTACTCGCGGCCACCCTTCTCGGTGTCCCGCTGAAGAACGTCGATTTGGGAGGTGGCTGCGGGAGCTGACAGCAACGGACCACTGCGCCAGACGCGCCCTTGATAGAGGGCGGCGCAGGACCTCTTTTGTTGCTCCGGGTCAATTGCGCTCCGGAAGGTTCCGTTGATTCTTTCTGAGGATACTAATGAATTATTCATGGCGACATACCAGCCGTCGTATCGGCTACTTTGTCCGAAGCTCACTGAAAAGGATTCCACCATAACCGACCGCTCGCTCAACTAGCGCCGAGTAGGCCAGTTCAAATCCTCTGGGAGTAGGATACCAATTGGATTTTTCCCGATGCCCTCTCCTTCGGTCGACGCCATCCGGTTGCTGGAATCAAAATCCCCTCAGACTTCCGGAGAGCCAACGCCGCCGATGATTTTGATGGATCTGTTTCTCTCTCTTCCTGCTCTCTGCGTTCCGCGGTGCTACGCCTCGTTGCGGGGAGTCAGAAAATACTCTCGAGTCTGCACAAGTCATCCTCGACCGTGATCGCTGTTATCGTCGGGCGGAATCGATTCTGTGGGCTCCGATCTCGAGCGTCTGAGCGAAGGAATGCCCGACACCCGATTCCGCAACCACGAATCTTTGATAAGAGAAACTAGCATTGTTCCTATCCTTATTAATCCCTCTCCATGCGTCTGCTCTATGGCGGTGATCCTATCTTTGTCGCGCGTCAACCTCAGTAATAAGAATCACCGGATTGAGAGAGCTCAATAAATCATGCCCGTTCATCGAGTTATGGATCACAAAATGATCGTGCGAGGAGCATCCATATGCCGGCGGTTGAAGAACGTCCAGGAGCTCCGAAGAAACAATCACCAAGGGGTCTTGAAAGTAATGCGAACGGCACACCCGATATCAATCGATCGGTCACTCGGCAGTGGGCTGAGCTTTCCAGGTTTTCCTTAACAGCAGCTGAGAGAGCTGTAACGTTGAAATGCAAGTCTGGTTCCGGGAGATTGCGTCCATATCCAATATTTCATACGTAGGAACGAATTCTTGTGCGAAGCGGGTCTAACCGCTTGGAGCGCTCCACAAGGGAGGCCCCGTAGTAAACTCATACTGGCAGCGACTAACCTGCTTTCCATGTTAATAGCCGGACACACGAGCATGCAGCCTCCGGGGCGCACAGATGCATGAAACGGAGTAAACGTGCAGATGTTTCACAAGCTTCGAGTGAAACTTCGGAGTATTCTGATCGAGCTCCCCCCATCACGAATCGATCTTCGGCGCTAGCGCCGAGCAACACTGTGCGGACTCGAGCCACCTGCGTCTGATTAAGCGCCCGAGTGCCTGAACGCCCGCCCACCTGCTGTGGGACTTGCAGGTGGTGTTTACTTCCGACAATAAGGTGGATGCGGTCTACAGCGCAACGCATCGAACATCGATTTCAGGCGGCAAGCAGTGGCTTGGAGGGTGGCATTCCGATGAAAATAACGACATGATGGGGAGTTGATTCCTGTCCTTGGTTTTCTGAATTCCTCAGATTCTGGACTCATTTCGTATCGTCGCGCACGAGCGCCGACGCCTGAGAGTGTCTCCTCGCAAATGGATCGCCCAGTCCGAATCTACTGCTCTCACAGCGGAGAGGTGTTTCGGGATAAGGCTGCCCTGTCAGTAAATGTGTGACTGTGCAAGGGTGTGCGCAAGATCCTGTTCAGAACGCAGATCAGAACAGCGATTTCCAGAGCTGGTCAGAGTTTCGTAGAGAGCGAAAGTCTCGCGGAGCACCGCTACCAGCAGTCCTATCCTCAACATCCATGGAAGGAAATGGTACAATAGCGGTAAGAGCAAGAGACACGGTAACGGTGTTTGTAGCTCCATTTTTTATCCTCCGAATCCAATTTCGGTTGGAAGAGGACGGGGCCCGCGAGCAAAGCCTATCAATCAGTCGGCTCTTCACTCACAATCGCACTAGAACAATCGATCTGCCAAACCGCGTACCATGGTAGCTCACAATATATGAAGCGCCCGCAAATATCACTCTACGGACAAGCTTCATCACGAGAGCCGGCGCGATCCCAGCTTTTGACTAGAACGGGGAGACAGCCGTTCGGACGCTGGAAGACTCGATAAACTTCCTGCTAGTGGCACAAAAAAAAACAGCGACCCGGAGCTTATCGTCCAAAATGTTCTCACCAGGAAAAACGTAATCATCAACGGTTTTCTCGTGCAGTCTGAGCCGACGGCGAATCTCAGAGTGCACCACAGCTCCGCGTTTATACACGAGTCGAAACGCATCGGGGGGCTCGCGGCGGGTGGGAGGCATTGCCAAGCGGTGACGACGCAGACTGAGCCTGGAGCGAGCGCTGGAGGCAAAAAGAGTTCGGAATTATTTCAAGGTGTTTTGCTCCGTCTAACGGCTGTTTCGTCGTCGAGTTCGTATACCGGAGAATGCGCAAGACCACCAAACAACAAAAGAGTAACTCTCATGAAACGGAAATTAAAAACTCACCCGCCGCCGCGCCTCAGATGTTCGTCTCCAAAACACCCGAACTTCGAGTTTCTCCACGTTGTTCTCCCTAGATACGACTCGGACGGGACTTTCGCCACCCGTGTGATGACTATGCTAGCCACAATAACTTGAGCGCGTTGATCAACAAACAGTTGCGGAGTTTTGCGGATGCGAAGTTTCCGAGCGGTCACTTTCTAAGAATAAGGTTCAATAATTTTTAATGCCAATGGAAGCGTCCATCCATCAGTTGCAACGGGTTCGAGCAATAGTGAGGGAGTGAACGGTGGTTTCGAATTTCATTTTTAGATACCTCAGACAATGAGCGACCGACTAAATTCGAACTGCCGTCCTCGCGATAGGACGACGTTCGCTAGACACGGCTCCGGGGAGTCGGGTATGTTTCCACAATAGGTATTGTAGGTCTCACGTGGCTCGTTTGAGAGCTTCACGGATGGAGGAGTAGTTTTCGGGAGGGATTCGGGCCTTTTTTGTCGTGTGGTTCGTGGTGGTTTTACCGACACTTTGTGCTGAGTTCTCTCAAACACCTAATTTCCATTATTTTTATTCGACTGCAATATATTCTCCTCTCACGTATCATGGTTGATTCGTCATCGAAAGTCGACTCGACGAGAAGCTCGAGCTCCTCGAGAAAAATTATGAGCTGGCCGCTCAGTCAGTTTCGTGAAACAGCGCGAGTTCTGCCCAATTCGAGTCTTCGGTGTTGTCTCCCCGTCTGCGAAATGTGGATCCCATCGAATGGTATCATTCGCAACCTCCAAAAGGTCCTCCCGTCTCAGCCGAACCAGGTCCCACTCATGTGACTGCTCTCTCCCTCGTACTGCCTTTCGGTCGTTCGGACGCGAACCAGCGGATCCCCGTTGCACACGCACCTTAGGAAACCGTCGTCGTCGTCGGGCCATCGTGTCCTCGTCCGTCCGCTCTCAGCTGTGGTCGCCGCTTTCCCGCGAGTACATCGTCGGAATATTTGATTCTCTCCTGAGGCCGACTCGTACCGATTCCACTGCGCCGCGCGTCGGCTCGTTCCTGCAAGGCACAACCGAGTCCGGATCCGCTGGGGGAAAGTCTACCGAGGTCCGCATAAGAACGGTGCGGATGTCGGCCCACTTCCGTGTCTCGTCCAACTTCGCGCGTTCGTCCACCTATGCCCGATAGTCGGCTGTGACCCTCGTCAATCGACCCCCGACGGCCGAACATCGGAGAGAACGACGTCTCATGCGCAAGAGATCCCTTCAAGCCCTGAAAAGTGAATCATCCAAGCTGTTGTGCTGCATGGAAGGCACTGAGTCGGGTCATCGTACCCTCGCCAACATGAGGCCCTCCCAGTTTCTCGAGAAGTCTCTCAGATAGAGTCGCTCGGAAGTGGCTGAAAGTTTCAATTAGTGCCGGTTGCGGGCGTGGCGACCGAGAAGCGGGATGGAGGCCCCTCGCTAGTTGGCTCACCCCGAAGGATGACATCCTGTATCCTCCAGATTAATAGGGCCCTGGTGGACTGAAGCATGCGGTTCGGGGAGCGGAGATTTCGGCATGTAGGTCCCTCTGGTTTCAGTTTTCTCGCATCTCACAGCGGGACGAGGCCGTCGGACACCAGCAACAAGCGCGGTGGCCCCGAAATGTCGAAGAAACAACTCTGAGTGAGTCCTCGAACCGTTGCAAACCGCTCCGGCCAGCCAAGCGTCCAACAGACAAACGGGGTGTCGGATTTTTTTCCTTGTAACGGAGCCCGAGGTGTCTGCAATTGATTGTTCTGAGGTTCTGGGGAGACTGACCAAGCGGCCGACCGGCAGACGAGCGAACGGAGTCTCGAGAAAAAGCGCTGGTCGTTCATCTTTGCGTTTGCGTCGGCTCAGAATGCATACAAGAAGCTCCCTGAAAGAACCGGAAGCCTCTCTCTCGCTTCCAGTTCACTATCGGGGAGCGGAGGAAATGTGGATGGAGAAGGGTACCGAGAGAAAACGGAGGGGTCCGGGTTCTATAATCAGCGCGCAGTGCGGCTGACTCGGCGTTCGCCGTGAGTTCGCTTATCCTGTCGCCCCCGTTCTCTCTCCGTAAAGTTCAAGCCATCTCGGAACTGACCCTCTCCTCAGCCGTGTTCTGCTGTCCGTCTTCATCGCAACACCCAAATTCTCCGCACGGTCCCACTCGGCTTTAACGCCCGCCCCGGAAGCCAGTAATCTTCTTTGTGCTTCAAGGCCTCCCGTCGGTGCTTAATTCCATTCGGGCTCCTGAGTCGAAAGCGCTCGAGGCCGCATTAGAGCTTGTGTTCGGGTTCTTGCAGTATTCCTACATGATCGCATTAAGATATGCTCCGAGATCTACATCCGACTCGCACCGAATCCGACGATAGTCACTCTACGAATGTCATGAATATACAACAGATCACTGGATCATCCGACGGACAGTTCTGACGTTCACCTCCCGGACCTAATCGAATGAAAACGATTCGAGCGAGGTCTGTGATGAATTCAAGTTAGCGATGATTTCATCCGAGAGAGGAATTCCAGAAGGATCGCGAGACTTCGGTTAAGGCTTTCGGCTCGATGGTCCGCTCGCTCTCATCGATGCGTTCCATCGTTTCTGAAACATTACGGCACCCGTCACGCATATTTTCTTCCTGCAGTCAATAAACAGGTCCAGCCATCGAACAATACAGCTGCTTGAGTAGTTTAGCCGAGCCCAGGACCTGGCGCGAGATAACGCTCGCCCCTCGCATCGGAAATGCAAACAGGAGCGGTGACCGCGCCTACCGGAGAGGAAAGCCTCAACCCCCCGCCCCGCTCTCCGAACGCCCAGTGGTAATGAAAAATTCATGGTCATCCTTGGCCCTGGAGTCTTCCGATGTAGCGTCACTCACGTCCATCGATCTCCACCCTCACCAGCGTTGTCAGCGCGGCTTGGGGTCTTTTCTTCGGAGGGGATGCGCGATCGCCAGTCGGAAACACTCCCGGCTCCGTTGAAATAGAGCCTAACTTGGAGCTGGAGGCCTCCAACTGGCCTACCATGCGGTGGAGTACCTGTTGGATTACACTTGAAGTGAGTATTGTGTTGAGTTCCGCGCCCGCAGGTGACGGGTGCGGAACGGGTGGGGACGCAAGGTCCATCCTTCTGAGGACGGCGCTTCTCCTGAGGACGGCGACTCGGTTTTATGGTCGTCCGCCAGGCTTTTTCCGATTTCTCATGATTTGAATGCTCGATTAGGAATTCCGTCGTGCCGGACAGATTCATACAGACGAACCCTCTGAAGACGGGAGAAGATCTCGATTCCTCAGATGAAATAATAGTTCTTTCGTTCCCTCGAGCCGGCGTATGTCTACCTTGAGAGCGAGCGCCGGAGGAAGGGTCACAAACTCTTCGGGCTGGCTAGTAGGTTTCGGAAGCAGCTCGTTATTGCACATGTCACGTTCGACTCCGACTTGACATTCGCTGTCCCTCGCCTTCGTTGTTTGGTTCAGTCTCCAATTTTAATAGGACTTATTTCCTGACTCAGTACCGCAAAAAAACTATTCCCGAACGAGGTCTGGGGGAAGTGGAATCGTAGTCAACCGCCTCTGTCGGCGAAACTACGCCGTCTTTGAGGCCGTGTATCAATCACACCGCTCGACAACAGTGTCAACCCCGCTCTAGCTTCGCTCTGACCGGCGTTGGGAGCTCCTTCTAAGTTTATCTTCGCTGTATCCTTATCGTTTGAGCCGCACTCCGCCCAGTCTGGATTGATTAAAGACATTGACGGAAACGGTGAAGCTACAATGGTATCACGCACCCAACCTTATCCGACAAATGGACACGTTGATGAACAGAATCGCTCCGCTCAGAGCAGCCACTCGCAATTCTATCGAACGATGGGCCCCCGGCGAGTTAAATCTGAATTCCCTGAGAGCTTCCTTCAACAGCGCGCAGTCGACCTCGGGAGATCGAGGGCTCGACCCCGGGGCACGTAGAAGATGCACCGATTGCATGTCTGAAACGATTGCACTCCGAGGCGCTGGAATTAACGCGTGTCAGATGCCAAAAAGCGAGCAGGTGGTCAAGTTTCCCGCCCTCGCTCTCTCAACTCGTCATAATTTAAGGATGATTGTATCTCGCTCCTCGGAAATGGAATGTACATCCTGCCCCCAATCTCACTGCACAAAACAGCAGGACATCGTCATCTAAAAACGATTTCGGAACTCTCATTCGTCGTCAGAATTTCTCTATGAAATTTGGGCTTCTTCCCTGGCAACTCACCGAATAGCACGAGGAATACGGTCGGCCGGAGGAGCGCTGTACTTCGAATTCCACTCACAACGACGAGAAGGGGAGGATCAGCGATCGCGAGCTCGTGGAATCCGGAGCAGAGTTGTGGATCTCTATTCGAAACCGTCCCGTGAACAGCGAGGTGCTTACTTTCGATCGTGCGCGATCGTTTTTTGCGGTGGAATCCCCACCACGCTCCGCGAAGGGAAACTTAGCGAGCGCAAGGAAGCGTAGAGTTGTTCGCAACGCGTTCAGAGTGCTCCTCTTGAAGCGACCGTTTCCCCACAACAACACACGCTGAGTTATGCACGGTTAGCATCGCCCGTCCAAGAGTCTGATTTTGGTCTCCAGACGGTGGGTTGCTCACGTTCCCGTCCATGTGTTCCGGGGTCCTTTGTGAAGCAAACTCAACGGGCTCTGAGTGTGAACGTTTGTGAAACTACGAACAGGCTGAAAGTCGGAAAATTGAGCGTCTTGAAAGAAAGCTCAAACAGTTCGGCGAGCGACTGAGTGGAGCACATCGGGCGGTCTGCTGGGAGACATCAAGAGGGCCAGTCAGGAATCAGACTCCGGATAATATAACGATCGCTGTAATCTGTCGTTCGAGAACTAAATACCTGTTTCAGAGGAGCTACGGTTCTGTGTCGGCCGGTGTACATGGCTTGACATATCGACCGCAAGGGACGACGATGAACAAGCTGGGTCTGCATCGCACCGAAGCGACTCCAACAGTGGCGATCACACGCTACCCGAGAGGAGGAACAAATCTTCTCTGCTCCTGCGTCCAGGTTTCGGATAACTGTGCGAGAACTTTATTGCCCGTCACCTCGATGCCCATTCTCGATGTCAGCACCAGGAAGACGAGTCTCCATGAGCTAACACTGCCCACCCTGCATCGCCGTCCCTGCCCCCACAATGGATGTTGCGCCTGCTCTGATATTTATACTGCTCGAAATCAATGTCATCATCATCGGTATCGTGAATACCGAATAGCAGAATAGCGGAAAGAGTTTTGGGTCGGATCCATCCTTGGCTCAGGCTCTTTCACTGAGGAGGAAGAGCTACAACCTGAGACATCCGACCCGGGAATCCTCCCGAAGAAAACGGAAGCCGTGGGAAAGTTAGTCAAAGAAAGCGCGTCAACCATTCTCACTCTGACCTCCCACTTGAGGGAACGTCGAGTAATCCTTTACTTGTCCCGGTTCGTGGAGCCGCTTTGAGGATTTTCGAAAATGGAGGCCGCCAAAGCTTTTCAACTGTTTGAGTGGTGCCTCTGATACGACTCCAAATATTCCAGCGAGCGGAAACGTCAGAGGAACCGACGGCTGTGAGTAGGAGATATAGGGGAAGATATATCGTCTGAGTCCGTTTCGATACACTATCTCGACTTACAGCTCTGACGTCTGGGAGAGAAGAGATTCGAGCCGTGAGTGTCGGGGGGCGGCTTGTCGGGACGGGACGAATATACAGACTATTTAGATGAAAGCGAGGGACGTAACGATGATGACGTTCAGACTGTTACACTAGTTGCACAAGAAAATAGAACGAAGGAGCAGGAGCGCGTCAGGTACTCGCGAGTCCACTTCGATTGCTCCCGCTGGCGGAACTTACGGGTCCGGCACTGGAACGAAAGGTAGCCTGGAAGTCAGGTTGACCAAACTTGCCTCATCGTCGGCTGAATACTCGACCGAGCTGCTCCGTCAGGTAAACCGTGCAGAGCTATCCTCGAGCTCGCTCTGCTAATCCACCTCGATTGAGGTAGAATTTCAGATTGAAGCTGAAACAGCGGGCGAGAGGATGCAATTCGTTTGCTGCGAGCTCTAGCTTCTCATGCGAGTTCGTGGTGTCAACTATTTCCCCACCTTTGCTCCAAGCGAAGCAGAGGTTTCGCTCTCATCTACAGAGGGTAGGTGTTCTACGAAAGACAGCGACCGAGAATGTATCTCGAGCGGAGAAGCGTGCGGATGCGTAGCCAGGTTTTACGGTGACGTCGAGCTTGCATATTGGCTTCCGGATCCCGTACCATATCGAAGAAACCCGACCACCTCCCGACCTGACACATCGCCGCGTTCATTTTATCTATGATTTTGAGCCTACGATATTCCATGCGGAGCACGTGGAAAAAAATCCTCGCCCTCCGATGGAGTTCGCACAATCCTGGGGAAGGGAGCGAGGGACACCACGAGAGCAGACCAACGGCTGAGGCGCAGTGGCGGCAAGAGCAGAAGCACCAAAGACCTTCTGATTGATGATGCTGGATCAGGGCTGCTCCTCTCGCGTCCTGAAACGGGACGTTTTAATCACTTGTCCTCGGTCGACGTGACCTTGCGAAGTTTTTTTTGGGAAAACAGGCGTCCTCTCAAAGTTCCGTGAAAACGAAAGTCGGGTAACGTTGAAAAATAGCTTCGAGAGTGCACTTCTATTATGGTCTGGGCGAGTTTCCCTGCACTTGGTATCCGCTTCCGGCTCGTGGGTTTCCAAGTCATTTACGAGAGTTCACAGCATTAATTCTGTTCCACGCGCTGAGCTCAGCGAGCGCCTTCTATCCCTCGGGAAGTGTCTCTTTTATGAGACGAGAAGCAGCACCTGAGATTTGAAAACTTCATCGACTGAGCTCAATGGCTTCCACCCTGCAAGCGCTCTCCTCCCGCACTGCCGGCCGAATTGGAAGATTCAGAATCACGGGGAGAGCTCAATGAGTCAGGAGCACACACGAATCTCGATGGAGCCGAGAAGGCTCGTAACATGATTCCTGTCGTCACAAAGGAAACCTCGACGCGATCAGATTCGAGCTCCCGGACCGACCACCGGGTTTCCTGCAAAGTTTTGCTGCTTTCAGTTGTGTTCATTACCCCGATCCCAATTGGAGAAGTGGTGCCCTGTTCTCACGTGCCCACTAGTTGAGGGAATCGTGAGGAAAATTCGGCCACCTCGGTTCGCTCGCGCAACTTTTTCTCCTTCAAAGCTAGGGACAGGTCAGCTGGAGAGCATCGTGACATTTTCAATCCGCTGTTATCTGACCGATTGACTGAGCGCTCAAACAGCTGTGTTTCGAGGATGTCAATATGTGATAACCCATCATTAGGGCTGCAAATTTGTCGCGGTAAAAAAACGCGAATATCGCGGGCGAGTCACGGTAACGGATCGGAAACTGAGTTACTCGCTCGAGAATCGCGAAGAACAATGAGGTCGTGTGAGTTCTGCAGGAAACTTGATCCAAACTCAGTACATGGTGCAACCATGCAGAAACACACTATTTTCTCCATTTCAACACAACCTGAGCACCTTGCAATGCCGGAGAGATCCTATCGCAGCCTGCGAATTTATCCACCTCAGACTATGAGAGCGGATTCGACTCCGAATATTATCATGTAAGATTTGCGTTGAGCTTGCTGTCCACACACTGCTGTTCTTTCATGCTAACTTCACAGTTCATTATCTGAATTTTCGAATGAAACGCGACTTGGCATTGTTGTAAGCACTGCCTGAAGCTCGAAGGGACCAATTCGGCTCTAGAGATCTGAAGAGAACTCCCCCTCCGCACCCTGCTCACGACTCTGGGTCGCGCACAATGAGTCTTCGGGAACAACTTGCGGATGCAGAATCTGTTCCGAGGCAGGAACGGGACATCGAGTATGCTCGGCGTTTCGAGAACCTCAAGTTGTTGAAGAGGCGTGGATCTGTGAGAAGACTCTTGCTGATTCAGGCACTGCTCCCTTCCTGCCCTGCGTAACTGATGGCAGATCGTTCTTTCAGGCCGATACTTCTTCCAATCAATTGATCTCCTCCGAGTTCATCGCCTTCTCTGTGGGTGTCACTTTCTCTGTAGGTAAGAAATCGACCGAGGGATCAAAGTTTCTCAAGGGGAGGTACCGAGATGTCCGATATCCAGAGGCAACGCGAGCGAAAATCCGCATCAGGCTGTACCTTGCTTTGAGCTGCAAAGGTGTTCGTTTTCGCTGAATACTAAGTCGACTCGCGAGCGATAGGCTTTGTATTCGCAATTTCCTGCTCGAGACAGTGACACTGTGGCTGCGTCAAGCACACGCTCACCTGTCAGCCATGAGGAGAGGAGCTAGCATTCGGATTGTCTCAGGAAGCCTCGACGCAGTTACTTCGAAGGAAAATACGGTTCGGGTACTATACTCTCAGGAGTGACGATCAGATCAGTATGTGTTGGACCACTTCTGGGATCCCGAGTTAATGTCTCGAAGATCGGAGTGCGGAACAGAAGAGAGCAATCGCAGGAAAGAGAAACGAGCAGAGCCCGAGGAGTTGATCCCAAGGGGGGAGGGGGGGGGGATCGATGGAGTAACGAACCGAAGCCGTTCCGGAACAAGAAGAAAGTCGAAGTGAGGCTCCTCAAAATACAAATCGTCATCCGGGCCTGTTCTCTCTCCGATTTCGTGCGCCTCTACCTGCCGAGCGTTCAGACAAGAATGAATTCCTTCCAAAGTGTTTCTTCCCCTGAAAACTTCATTGTCGCAGCTCGAGACATTTTCTCTTTATTGTTCTCCCTGCCAGCGGGAAAGCTATCCAGATAGTCGCGTCACCATGTCCTTTGCCCATCTCCGAGGGTCAAGTACCGGCGACCCACGTTTTTTCCGGCAGCTCATCCGGGAAGCCTTTTCTCGGGATGTGTCTATTGTGTGCTGTCTGTTGTCAGGATGCGTGAGCTTCTATTCGTGTTGTGCCTCTCCATGTTCGTGCGGTATTCCTCTCTGAGTTTTTTTCACAAGTGTGATCTCGCGACCGAGACAGATCCTCAATGGGGAGGCACGAGTTCGCCGACGTTGCTATGTCGTTTTCGGTGTGTGGAGTTTTCCTCACAGGAAAGTATCATCATTCCTTCCATTCGATGTTGATGAGTGAGTGGCGCGCTGAAATTTGACAGCGGCTCAATATTGAGGTTCCTCAAGTTTCGAACAGCGACCTATCGTCACGATGGCCAACATAAGTTCTGTCTTTCAAAAATTGCGAAATGTGCCCGCCGACTCCGAGTTCCTCCAATAACGTCTTCGAGTTCAGTGTACCCAGAATGGCAATGTTGTTATGCGGCGCCTGCTGGCCTTTTGATCCTTCGTGCTCACTTCTGAAAGCTTTGTTGTTTTCTTCCGGCTTCGCAAGTTCTCCACCTGGTAAGAATCGCGAAGCCGCGTCACTCTTTGGATGAAGCGCTTGCGGAGCATGATTGGTGAGGTCGGACTCGTTCCCATCATGGGCGCGGTGAATCTTTCAACCTCACTCTCAGCTCCACAGAGCTCGTTGAGTCCAACTCGGCAATGCTGCCTTATTCAGAGAATGATGCTGGTTCAAATCGAAAGTGTGGATGCTGATCGGCTGGCCAGTCGATGTCGAAGAGCCACGAAGAATTCGGAGAAACATCAGCGATGGCGGAGCTTAGCGGACAAACGGCGAAGCTCCAATGACTCCGAGCTGTTCCACGGTCGAGTTAAAAATGTTGACCAACCTAAGCAGAGCCAGACCGTGATAAATCTCAGGGCTGTTCCGAAGAGAGCTCCGTTGGGCTCGCGTCCTAGAATAGAAGTCGGAGAATATTCATACGATGTGCAAAAATGCTTCGCTAGTGAATCAGAGCTCCTGTGGAGGTCGTAAACTGGATTCATAAATTATTCTGGGTTAAGTTTTGGAAGAAGATTAGGAAGACGAGCTCTAATCCTGTATTGAAATCTGCATAACGTTATCAGTTGTACCCCACAGGGGACTGGTTTTCATATTTGAGTTTGTCGGGTTGTCATTATTTAAATGGCCAAGTGAACACGGGACGGAGTTGCTCGAATTCCTTCAAGTATATTCTTGTCTCCAAGGACTCAAACATGCTTTGGAGGGAATGAAAACCACTCACGAACTAGAAAGTTCGCAAGAGATCATTATGTCAGAGCGGCGATTGTCTTCGAGCACGAATTCCTCGGGGTTCGGACTCACTTCCGTCTCGAATGCGTCAGAGAGCTTAATGGATCGATTGATTGATACTTGCGCTGAGATGATCAGTGTGACGAGACGAGGTCGCCAACCTCCGATTTCACCCGCAATATTCAGCCAGCGCTATTTCAGGGATGCCGTTTTGAGACTCAGCGAACATCTCCGTGGGGGATGCAGGACGATATTTGGGGATGTTTTTCCTCAGGAGTCCGTCATGGAGATGTTTCTCAACGTGGAGTGAAAACCTCGAACGGCTATCTGTGGGTCTTGCTTTCAGAGACCTCAGACTATGCGTGGTAGAGTTGTAGAGAAGCGTCTCCTCGTCATCTGTTCGAGATCGTCTGAAAGACTGATTGAATATTTATGAACAAAACTCGAAAAGCTATCGCTGAGAGCTGTATGGCTGTTGGCTGCGGCTGGGAAACTGGGTATAGCGTATAACTTCTCGGCTCCCAGTTTGACAGTTGATCGGGAACAAACACTCTGATTTTCTGTTCAAGCTCGAACGCATAGGTCCACACGTTTCCTACGCAGCGGTTCTGAGGAAGTGCTGACATTGTTCCGCGGAAATGTGATTTAGTGATATTTGAGCCGAACCGTCGGAAATCATGGGACGATCGACTCCCACGGCATATTGGGTTTGCTCGCCGGAGCAGTGACATTTTGCGTGACAGCTCCCGTTGAACTGCTTATGTTCCAAGTACCTCTGAGGACTGAATCGGTAGGGCCGAAGTCGCGTATTACCAGCGGAACAACAGAAATTCCGGCTCGTTGATCTCCTCAGTTCTTCGAGTCGCACTTCGCACACAGTGAACTCATGTTTTGAGAAAACAGAACTGGGAAACGGTATTGCTCGAATCAGAGAGTCATTATTTATCTTCGAGTGCACATGATATACGACTTCAATTTCGCTCGAATCGTATTCCTCTCAAAAGACTCCCCTTCCGAGGAATGGTGAAGAGATATCGTTCCCGTCGAGATGTCCTCTTTCCCCACGGTACGTCAGGATTGAGCTGTAGTTATCTGACACTTCTGCTCGAATTTCGTCCGTCTCCACGAGTGAGCACCGCTCCCCCTGCTCTCATTTTTCAATGTCTATCTATGTGATCCTCGGGCTAGCGATAGAGCGCGTCTGCCACGAATGTCGCCCGGTATTCAATATACAATTCCGCTACGAATATCGCGTACTTCTCGCTGCAGAGAGCCGCCATCACCGCGACACGATACAAAACATGATTAGTCTTCGATGATTCATCTTGAGAACCGAAAAACTTTAAGGTTCTATCGGAAGAGGCCGACTAGAAGGTAGTCACGACGACGATGGAGTCAAAATCCTTCGCCTCTATCCACAGAGGGAGATGACTCGGCCAGGTCGGATCCGTTTCTCAGAGAACCAACCCTGTTGGAGGGAGATTTCTGAGAACCGAACCTGATTACCTAAAAGAGCAGACATCGACCCTGAACAACCAAGGCTGCTAAATCATATGTGGAAAAATCGCGGCCGATTCCGGTGATCATTCACCCATGCTCCATGTTTTCTTAGTGGGTTACTCCCGTGTCTTTTGCCATGGCAAGTTATCGCATTGCAATTACCGAGTTATTTCAAGGGGGCCATCGCGTTGCGGAATCGTTTGCTTGCTCCGTGCTTTCGAACAAGCAGTACCTGAGGCTCATACCTACCTCGAATTCTCGAGCTCGTTGATGAGGGCAGCGGTCCCAGGAGAGGAGGGAAACGGAGCTTGTAACAGAACTGGTAATGGAGCATTGATCAATCACGAGACTACGGCAGAAATATAGGGCTTCCCCTCGTCGAATCGCTCGTCAGCGTTCTGGAGCTCAAAACCCTTGATGAGATCCTGGGAAACGCACTCCGAGTCAGTCCATTTGAGCTCCGAAATTCTCAAAGATTGGCGGTGGATAATGAGGTCCCACGGCTGCTGGAATGCCACAAAGTTGCTATACGGGTCGTAAGTTCTATCTGGGCGTCATTTCTCTTTATCGATGAAGAGTGGTCGCGTAATTATCGGGATTAAATGAGCAAATTCGATGCTCTGAGAAAACGTCAGCCTCCCGTTTGGCTCAGCTGGGTTTTGCGCTTCTTGGGAGTTATGCTCTATATTCGCCGAAAATTCCGTAAAAATTGATGCAGATGTTCACCACCGGATGCGAGCGTGTTTTCGTGGACTGGGGATCACTCCTAGGCTGCAGCATGGACTTTCCAGCCAGCCTCGGCTCCTGTTCACCGAGGTCAATCCACCCAGGATTCGTGTGGAGCACATTCCTCGATTCAACTTCTGCCATGAACAGCGTCGCTACTTTCATCACATGAAGCGAGTGGCCTACAGTGTTCGGTCGATCTGAGAGGCCTGAACGTGTCCAACTCCTCAACTCGGTTCCCGGACGCTCACTGAAGGGGAAAGATGCGCAGCACGACAGCGAAAATTATACAAGGAACTTGTCTACCGTTTGGAGTAGGCCTCGATCGTAGCTTCCCAATCCGTCAACCGTTTCCTCCCGACAACGTCATATCAGATTTTCGGACTTTCCATATGTTTGCGCACAAACCCTGCCCTCGGTTGTACAAAAATTCAACATGGTTGTTATTCCTCGGACTCTCGCCGGGATCGACTGCTTCATGGTAGACTTCCAAGTGTCGTGTGCGAATGGGAGTGCGGGTGACGAGGGGCGAAACGTTCTTCAGCTTTCGCCACGTATCTAGATCTACATCTGTTTTTCCACAGTCCTTTGATCTCTTCTAGCCCAGAGACCGTGGTTTCGAATCCCGGAATTTCAAACAGGAAAACCCCTGGCGTAGGTTGGGGGCTGAGCCCAGCCTGGCCAACAGCTTCGTTGTTACCGCGCATTTTCTCCCCTGAAGAGCTGTGTCATCGGTTGGATAACTGCGTTTAGGATTTCGGAAGAAAATGAGGCTCGGTATCCGAGCCCGTGCCGGGCATTTCAAGGCCCACTGAGAGAGGGCTCCGTAGTGGAAGAATCCATCAATACTTTCCTTGAGCTCATAGTTCTATCATTCCTGCTGAAAAGGTTAACCGGCTTGATTGCTCTACTCAACATCAGGGCTGGTCTGGTATTGTTTGCCTCCGCATGAAGAACCCTCTGGTTATAGCACCATGTTCGCGTATCCACTGCAGTCGAAGCTCGATAACTTCAAACCTTCTTTGAAACTTCGCGAATCGTGTGGAGGAAAGTTCCAGAGCCAATGAAACTCGATTAGGAACCCCTCTCTGTTCCGGAAATTCGCTTGATCCCAGATGCTCCCAGAATCACGCGCTTGACCCTGGAATCTAACGCATCCTGCTCTCCGTTATTCCTCTTTCTGATGGGCAGCTCATCCATTCTTTCGATGCTCCGAGGCTCATCTTTCTTACAACGCTCCCGAGGATGAAGTATGATTCTTTCGAGAGTGTTCCAGACGGTTTCGGAGGAACTTCTCGGATCTGATGACAGAGGGTTCCGGATTGAGTCCTCCCAGCGGTATTAGATGGAGATTGCGGTCGAAACTTGCGAAGAGGTGAGTCAATGGTGACCTCTGAAGGAGTTTTCATGCCGCTCCGAGCTCACGTCTCTTGAAAGTTGGACGAATACTGCGTTGACGTTCCGGAGTCTAGATATACTGGGAGGCGTGGTACATGCATACATATATTAGACCTGTTTGAGCCACCGGAAGCTCCATGAGAGCGGAGGTAAGGCGAACTTTGTGAACTCACCGGGATCCTCGGCCTCGCTCGCCTCGCGGTTCCGGCAGCCCTGGCATGGTTCGAAATGAGGGATGAATCCTGTTCATCCCAAGTATTCGGAGCGACAGAATAGGAGAACAATATTCCTCTCAGAGTCCATCTCGCTCGTGTTCAATGCGGCACTAGGGTTTCCGGAGCTATCGATCGAGATCATTGTGATTCCTACGACAAGCATCGGGGGCTTGTTCCCGCTGTAGCGGGAGATCCCTCTCTAGACAGCCGTCGACACGGCTTTTTGATGAATCGCCGTGAAATGATTTTCAGTGAGTTTGGAAGGGTCGTTTTCGTCTCGAACCTCTAGAATTTAGGCTTGAGGAGATGAGCAACATCCCCCTGTTTTGCCACTTGGGCCTCTCCTCTCAGTGCTGATCCTCGAGGTTGCGGGTTCCGTCGGCCTCACTTTAATGTTCAAGCCGGAGCTCATTGATTTGATCCTCTCCTTTCAGATGCTAGCAGGCTGAGCGAGACACTACTCAGAGCAGATTTGACCCTTTTGTGAACGGATCTCTTGAGAAACTTGCTCAAGTCGATCTCATTCGTAACCGAGGGTAACACATGCATTGTATCCGCATCTTGTGGAGAGATACTTCACGAATCCCACGATGAAAACCTTCTAGTGATTCGGAGAGCCTTTCATTCCAAACGCTGATGAGCTCGCCGATACTGCGGATCATAAGGTTCAGCTACAAGGAAGCGGCCCTCGTTCTATTTCTTCATCAATCCCTGGAGGATAGATGCGGAATCTGATGAATAATGTATGAGCAAATGGGAACCAATCATAACATTTCTAAATGCCAACCCGTAGAGGGAATATGTCCAGGGAACTTCGCGACTGTCAGAATTGTTTTGCTCTGAACTTCTCCGTCGAACCTCTTGTTGCCTCGTTGCGTTCACTGTTATAGAATTAGCGTTGGTATCTGACGATGTGTTGCTGCCAAGCGATGTCGCGCCCGATGGCCCAAAGGCACAAGTGCAGGACCTGAGTCTGCCCACCCATGAAGCGCCAGCCATCGGACGGGAAAATCGAGAACATCATTCACGCGGCCCTGAGGATTGTGAACGACTGCTCCAACGATAGAACGGGGAATCGGCAGCTCGCACAATCGAACTCTGGTGTGGTCGTCAGCTCATTGAGTGAGCTGGACGGGAGCTCGGCTATCGCTCGCATTACTCCGTGTGAAAGCTGGGGATGATAACAACCAGAGCGCGATTAATTCCTCCCGTCCTCCATAACCATCACTGATATGGTCAGATTCACGATTTCAGCGTGAAACACAATGCGAAGATCTCGGAGAGTATGGGAGCGAATTTTTTCTGTGATGCCATGTCACTCTATGTTCGATCAAAAAAGCGAATCAAATTATATGGCTCGATCATGCTGATCAAGTTCAGAGCCCAAAACGCTGGGCAGCCTCGTGGATTCGGCCCGTGCCGTCTACCGTCTACGATAACGGAAGATCGTCCGAAAACCCCTGTAGCGTGCGGACACAGCCCGAGGAGCATCTCGATTCGCACTGCCCGAGAAGCGTAAATTTAACGATCTCGAACATCAACTCCGAGATTGAACCATCCCGTCACCAGGGAAAGCTGAAATTTTCATGAAATCTCTTGCTCGAATGTCTTCAGGGAGAAGGATAACCTGCATCACGCTTCGTACCTTTCCCCAACTCTCCTGAGCCGACAGGAATCAGAGCGGCTATTCGCTGGTGAACGGGAGCAAGTTCCAGTTCGTGAGATCGAAAAAAGGGAATCCATGGCGGCGTTAACACGCTGGGAATCGGGAACCAATTTTCATGAGCTGCACACAATGATGCGCTGAATCTATACTGCTGAACGAAATGAACAGCAGTACAATGAACATTCTGGGAAGATGGTGGCCTCCAGCAACAGAGATATGTTTGTTTCCTTGACGGGCTTTCTATCGGTCGTGAGATTAGCAAGCTAGCGCGGAAGGCGTATTGCCTTCGGATTTTTTCAATCATACTGAGCCAGGGAACAGCCGGCATTAGAGGAAGTCGAGTTCGATTGCTGGAGGACGAGGCGGTTGGAGAGATTCTGAGAATGTTGCCGAATGTGAAACAGAGGATGAGTGAGAGAGAAACTTCGCGCTCAGCAGGATGAGCCTGATGAAGTCTGAGTCAAGCCGAACGGGGGATGATTTTTACGGAGGAAATAGTTAGCGAAGAACGATAAAAGACGGAGCGGATCCATCGACTGTCAGAAATCCTGAGAATCCAGCGAAGTACCGTATTATAACCATTGGTAGAACCATTTGACCAGTCACCGAGGAACATTCCCGTAGACGATGACGATTGAGGTCGAGCTGGGAAGAGAGTATGTCACCGCATATTGCATGTAGCTTCCAATCCGTCCGAATTCATACGAGCTACCATACGATTTACCAGATACTATGGTCGCGAATGACCGCGTCAAGCAATGTCGATCTTGAGCGAGGGAACCTAACTGCTCAGGGGAGATATCCGGTTATTCTGCCTTGGTTCGAACTCACGAGCGGAGCTGCCCATTCCTCGAGAAACTTCGGAGTTTTTTGAACCATCCCATGCGGAATCAATGTCGTAGAATCGGTCGCCGCGGTCTGAGTGAGTCTTAGCAAGAAGGACGTAGGATTATCTATCTCGTCTTCAAAACTGATTTTCTCCATTCGTGCGATTCAGGTCAGGCAAGCAGTGAAAAATGCCTGCAGCTCGCGAATCATCAGCAGCAGATACTTGTTCCTCTAGCGATGGTCTCATCCTGGAGGTTCGAAACAGATGCAGCCAATCTATTCCACTTTCCCTGAATGTTGTCTTCACAAAGAGCTCAATCAACCATCAATCGCCCCCAGAGCAGCTTCGAGAGCTTCGGAGCGATGGAATTGTGTTGGAATCCAACCCATATTTTGGCATGGCTGTACGACGGCATCGCGGTGAGGGATCAGGTCCTTGCCAACGGCCGATGGGGATCGGGGCTGGGCACACTACGGCGACCCCTAGAGCGACAGTATCGCTACGAAACCGGTGCGTTTGAAACTCTAGAATACTCTCTTCCTTTGAATCGGATGGAGCAGTCATGTTTATCTGTTCAATGAGGGGAGAACCAGAAACAGACGACGCCTACACGGGTCATCACTATGCGCCGACAGATTCAGTGAGTCAATTTCAGTAAATAACGTCGGATAACTTCAAAACACATATCGCGTTCCTCAATCAGTAAGAGAGCTGGAGAACTTGATATTTTATTTACAAATTTACAAACATCTTCAACGAACGGCCTCACACGGTTGGTCGCGATGGCGGGGAGACTAAGATTACGCCGTCCCCTCTGATGAACAGCATCGGAATGGATCGTCTGGATGTTTTGTAGACTTCCTCGAAAGTTTCCTCGTCAATCTCGACTGATGTGACTGTCTCCTCGACCTGGAAAGCCGGATAGGATTTCTAGAGATTCGAGATAACAGAATGGCGTCGGAATCACAGCACACATGACTGGGAATCGAATTTCAAGAATGCTCACGTCGCCCAACACCATGTTGAGATGCTGATCGTAGGCGTGGAGTCGGCCTCTCAACTCACGCTCGTTTCTCATTTTCACGTATATGCGCTCATCCAGAGAGAGCCGAACCATATCGAGCGGCTCATTCATAACGCATGGTGCTTCAATGGAACGGAGAATCATACTCAGTAATTTCATACACGACACCACGTTGAGTCCAACTCTTTAATGAAGTGACCAAGGTGTAAATCTGATCCGCCGATAGAACTCACCGGACTGGTTCTCTGCATCGTCCGCCATGACCGCCGCGGTGTTGAGCGTCGGCGTCGCTCAGAGAATCGAAGTTCTGATTCCAACGTGTCGCACTCTATATCAAGACTGAGCGCTGGCTAGCGCGGCTACAAGCAATTGTTTTCCCCCACTCGACTACTTGTTTTGATTCCTTCTTTACCTCTCCGTTGATGATCTTTGTCTGCTGTACACAGATATCGCGGGAACAAAAGGGCTGTCTGCGCTACGGAGCCAAATACAATACTTCCAAAGGTTCGGGAACTATTTCGTGTGTTTCTGAGGTAATCTTTGAGAACTCCTGTTGAGAATATCCAACCATATCCCTGGGAAGTGATCGCGAAAATATCGGAAATGATTCGGGGGAGACTCGAAGACACTTCCAGAATTAGTCTCCCGAGATGACTCTCATAATATGATAAATGTAACCAAAATGATCGATTTGACTTACGAGCTCGGTATTCGGATATGCAGGTCATACGGAGAACGCATCTTACTAAAGAGGTTTCTTCCCTAGAGCGAATTCAGCGTAGAACCTAGATGGTAGGTCCGAGAAGATCACTTGGCGGTTGGGATTCTCAGTCCCAACTACAGGGTGTGTCCTCTAAGCTGCAACATTTTCGTGGCCTTCTTGTTTTGAGCTGTATTTCGGCCAAATTTTATCGGATATGGGAATTCTTTCTTCGATCGGAAGCTCTTGAACAGACGTATCTTTTCGCCTTTTTATTTTTGAACACCAGATCAGTGTTACGTTTTCCAGAGCTTGTCGAAGTTTTACTCAATTCAATCCATGGCCCCTACAAGAACCTACCAGGGAATCGCCGACTCCCAACCGATTTTGGAAAATAAAAAACGGAGAGATTCCTCTCGATCCCACGTGATCGAGAGCCTCATTCGAGAGCCTCATCCACGCCATCGATCTGCACGAGAACGTGCAGATCGATGGCGAACCGGAGAAACGGTATCCAATACGAGATACCCCTAAATTGAGCCCTCCAGACCCCCTGCCGACCTCTCCCGTGGAGAACCGCACGTAACTTTTCAGGGAAGGCGATTTCGGAAATTTCACTGATGGCAAAAGTTTCTTATCTCGAGCCAAACTACCCGAAAACGGAGTAACCGGGTCGATCCGATAACTTTTTTTTCACCTCAATAGTCACCGGGCGCTCATCTCATGTCCCTGACTGAGAACGCGCCGACAACGCACCCCCCGCAGCAGGTTGGAGAAAGTCATCGCGGCGAACGGCTCCTGGTTCGAACAAGAAAACTTTGATTCCATGCGCCTCTTCCGAGCTGTTACTCGTCAAAGCCGTCCTGACCCCTACCGAGTTGTCGGCGCGTTTTCAGTGAGGGGCATGAGATGAGCGCCCGGTGACTTAAGAGCTGAAAAAAAGTTATCAGATCGACCCGGTTGCTTCGTTTTCGGGTAGTTTGGCTCGAAATAAGAAACTTTCGCCATCAGTGAAATTCCCGAAATCGCCTTCCCTGAAAAGTTACGTGCGGTTCTCCACGGGAGAGGTCGGCAGGGGGTCTGGAGGGCTCAATTTAGGGGTATCTCGTATTGAATACCGTTTCACCGGTTGGCCACCGATCTGCGCGTTCTCGCGAGCGTTTTTTAGCTGGGATCGAGAGGAATCTTTCCGTTTCTTATTTTCCGAAATTGGTTGAGAATCGGCGATTCCCTGGTAGGTTCTTGTAGGGGCCATGGATTGAATTGAGGGAAACATCGACAAGCTCTGGGAAGCGTGACACTGATCTGGTCCTCGGAAATAAAAATGCGAAAAGATGCGCCACTTCAAGATCTTCCGATCAAAAGAATAAATTCCCAGATCGGATAAAATTTGGCCGAAATACAGCTCAAAACAAGAAGGCCACGAAAATGTTGCAGCTTAGAGGACACACCCTGTAGACCTCTCTACCCGTTCAACGGAGGGCGGCAATTCGTAGTCTTGGTACCACTGAGGGGAACTAATATGTCCCATGAGTGGTTAGGTCCACCGCATGGAGCTCTCAAATATTGCTAGGTTAGATTTACGACTATCTCAGATACGAGGAAACGCTCACTGTGACGAACGATTTTGATAATAACCCTAACCTCCATGTATGACTACCGCTAGATAAACTTGTTGCGTCTTCGGAAAACTCCTAGTACCGACTCGAGCTATAAATTCCAAGTGCGAAAATCGGACTCCGAGGTTTCCAGGAGTGTTCCAAGTTTGAAGCAAAACGGCGGGATGTTGACGAAAAAGTGTCAGGGCTAGAGGTCGCAAAAATCCACGAGTCCGAGTCCTCGAGTCCAGGTAAGGGCGCAAAATCTCGGTTACGGGTTCGAATCCCAAAGTCTCTGATTGTGGGCTAGTACCATGGTAGCCGGAAGCTGACTTAAGTAACCATTACTTTCCAACTCTGGAGGGGTGATTCCGAGACCATTCTGACCATTACTTTCCAACTCTGGAGGGGCGATTCCGAGACCAATCTGACCATCACTTTCCAACTCTGGAGTGGTGATTCCGAGACCAATCTGACAATTACTCTCCAACTCTGGAGGGGTGATTCCGAGGTCAATCTGACCATTACTTTCCAACTCTGGACGGGTGATTCCGGGACCAATCTGACCATTACTTTCCAACTCTGGAGGGGTGATTACGAGACCAATCTGACCATTACTTTCCAACTCTGGAGGGGTAACTCCGAGACCAATCTGGCCATACTTTTCTGAGCCTGTAGGCTGAGTCTGGGACCAATCTGATCATACTTTTCTGGGTATAAAAGAGTGATTCCGGTGTCCATCTGACCCCACTTTTCGAGGTCCATGGGCTTGATTTTTGAGTCGATCTGACTATCCTCCTCGAAGGTATGGATTTGATTCGGGGGTCGGTCTGACCATTCTTTCCGGGCTCTATGGGGGTGATTCCAGGATCGACCTGACCATAGTTTTGGGGGTCTATTGGAGTGACCAGCCGGCCGCGCTGTGCGCGGTTCTACGGCATTCTCTGGCATTCTCGGAATCACCTCTCCAGAGTTAGAAAGTAATGGTCAGATTGGCCCCGGAATCACCCCTCCAGAGTTGGAAAGTAATGGTCAGATTGGTCTCGGAATCAACCCTCCACACTTGAAAAAGTATGGTCAGATTGGTCTCGGAATCACACCTCAAGCAAATTCGCTCTGGGACTCTACCGTCTATCATGAGTGTTTCCACGTTGATGAATCTTCGTTCTCCGAAGATATCTGGTACACAACTCTTCTGGCAAAAATAGTTGTAGAGTTCTTCAGGAGATGTGTTTTGAGATCTCGTTGTATCCGTGAATTAAAAGACCTTCTTCGTAACAGAAGAGGAGAAGCTTCCTTGAAAAGCATACAATGTTTTCTCTTATGTGGAGATTTGACCTTGAAATTCTGGGAAGGATCTCGAGGAGTTGTAGCATCCTTCGTCTTCGGCAATGACTCGTTCCAATATTATCAGGCGTTAAGACGATGGTATCTGGGACAATGTGGGATCTGTTTGGCATCACGTCTGCGGGCACATTCCCATATAGCCGTGGTTATCTGCGGGTGCCACCGCGGTTTTCGGCCCTGATGTTGCGGTTAACCCCGATAACGGTTAGGGATTTGCGGCTATCGGTTAACCTCAACCGCGGTTAATTGGAATTGCATTCATCCGCTGCCACGTGGCCCAAGGGTAAGGTTCCCTCAACAGGACGTATAACGAGCCGACAGCCACCTGCCAATGCTCAAGACGTGGCCTACGCTGCGATCGCGACCTTACACTGGACGGCGCCCAGGTGGACGTGCCGGAACAATCTTGATCGACGATGCACAAGTCTGGAGGGGTGATTCCGGGTTTCCAGCCATGTGGTTTCGTTATTCGCTCCTCGAGTTTTTCCGCCAAAGGGTCACACACCCTGTATATGACATCTTCATTCGTCTTAAGAACTACTCAGCACTCCAGTGTGAATGAAAAACATTTGACAGGATGTTGGACATGCAGTTCGTTCGCGAGCCTTCTATCTCTGTTGTTGAGGCCTGGAACGCGGCCCGTTCCAGTTGAACCCAACGTTCCTTCCGACCAACGCAATGTCTCCTCAATTGCAACGCTCATCGTCGAGGCGCGTTTTCTCGGTGGCATAGGAGTCTGGGACCGGGAAATGACTCCCTCGCGACCGCAAGGATTCTAGTTTGACTGCTCGAGTATGATTCGTGCCGCGTGAAATGACCCACCAATGAGCATGTCCCTTATTCTACCAAGAACGCTGAGCGATTAACCATGCAGTTGATAGCTGACTGAGAAGAACTGTTTCATCACAAGGTGGAGAACAGCACCAATGGAATAACACCGGCGGTTTATTTTCCCTCACATATCCATATTGAACTCATCATTATCACAATGGGACTCCGTTGTTGTCTCTCTCCCGTTTTTCGGATTCCTACATGGCAGCTGCAGTAAATGGACTAGATACAGGATGACGGTTGCCGTGCCTCGCACGTATTGCACCAATGATCAGCAGCATCGCTCTTCTTGAGAACTTCGACCACCCGCTATCCTCTTCAACGGCTTCTGCACCTCCCCGCTTTCATACAGAAATTACAACGGAGAAACGTCCGAGACTCGTCGCCTGAAACATAATTTTTTCCATTCTTGAACCTCTCGTCAGCAGAATTGAGTCACTGGTTCGATTCGGCCCTGTGCGCGAATGGTTGAGACAGAACACTATTTCAACCTAGCGCCATCCGACCCTCGAACCGCGGCGACGTCATCACATACTTAGGGCACTTCTTCTGCTCGCTCCTCTTTCAACCGCAAAGCTTCCGGCGCTTCTCGGCTCAAGTGCAGTGCTTTGCACACCTTGTGATGAGATTCCCAGTGTCGGTGCTGACAGAAAGCACCACAGTACCGTGCGAGCCCGCATCCGCTACACGTATCGTTCGCTTTGCGGCCGCAGTTCCAACAGTTCTGTGGGGGAACGAGAGACAATCCAGCATTCCGCAGACTCATAATGTTATGGACATGAGCTGTTATCGAGGAACATCCGCATATTATTGGAACCGCGGGTGAATCCAGGGCGTACCAGCATCGAGTCGTTTGTGGAGGGCTCATGTTTGTTGAGCCTCGTTAGCACCTCTTGTTGCGCCTGCCGTTTGGCCTCGAGAATCATTGTCTCCAGTTTCGTCCTCTCTAGGGCGATCATCTGACTAGCTCGGGACTCGGCGGCCGTGACAGCCTTCTCCAACTCCAGCATCGCTTGTCGTCGTACCTCTTGAACGGCTTCTTCTGGAAAAAACAGGCTCACCGCATTCCTTCCTCCGAACAATCGCGTCGGAAATTCAGGCCAAGAGTGCTCTCCAGGAGATGATATATTTCAGGGCCTCATCGAGAAGGTCAGTCAGGAAAAAATCAGAGCGAAAGCCTCACCGGTTCTCCGACGAACGTCCAGTAGCCCTATGTCGAAATGCGGAATCGTTGAAGGTGTAACTCGTCGCTTGATTTCCAACTCGAGCGGCATGCGGAGATTCCATAGCGGATCCGGTCGTTTTTGAAGGAGTGAGAGAGTCTTTTTCGTTTTTTCCACCATGGCGAGTATACAATCGAGCATCTGGAAATAGAAATTAACGTTTTCAGAGAGATCGGATACCAGAGAGCCCTTTCATGCCGATGGCGGGTTGTTCGAGCCCTGGATTTGATTCTTGATCTAACTCTTGTCCAGGCGTTCAGCCTCGCTCTCCAAAGCTATCAGGAGGAACAGTGCCTGAAGGATGCGTTTCGTCTCACTTCCTCCATCGAGTAACATCAGATAGTTTCCCTTAAGATGCACTCCGTCGGACCCCACAAGATGCATGGCAGCGACCAGCTAGATTTCGCTAATATCCGGTCGAGCTCACCTGGTTGACGTTCTGCAGAGCTTCTTCAATCTGAGATCCATCGAAGAAGTCTAAATCTTCTTCTGATCGAGCGGGTCGCTTATTAGTCGGCTCCGCACTCGATGGGCGATGTCTGGAAGAGGTCATGGAACCACGATAACGCATTGTACGGATATCCGGCGCGGTGCAAAGAGATTGGGTACATGGAAAAGTTCAGGACGCTCGGGAAAATCTTTCGTTATAACGTTATTCAGCAAACGCAGATGCGGGATACTAACATGTCAGTGTACAGCCGTTTCCTTGGCGGCAGCTGCTCAAAAATCTCGAAGGGTTCTCCGTTGATCGCGGGGTCGACAAGGAATTCGCTATGGTTGGAGAGGAACTCGAGCGTGTTCAATTTGGCCGCCTTCGACTGGATTAGGAGTTGGTTTTGCATGATCGGCAGATTTGCCCGCAAGAACGGTATAACGAACGCTTTCAAGTGAAGTCCTGTCAATTCCGCAACCTTGATTCGGAAGTCTTCCAACGAAACTGTCGCACACTGGAACAGTGAACGGGGAAACTTAGTCGACTCAACTCTCAGCCTCCGCTGCAGGATCGATAGACACCAGCTGCCGCGACAGACCATCTGGAGCATGCAGACACAATCAGATTCAGCGTCATTGACGTTTTTGTCGTCATCGTCTTCCGCAGAAAAAGCCATGTTATACTTGTGTGTCGTACAGAGCAGAGGTTGTTCATGCCGTGGTCAGAATCTATTCCCCAACCTCCCGCTTGTCTCGCCTGCTGGAAAGGCGTCGAAGAGCTACGATCGTCCGAAGGCCCTCATTTGCGAGGTTTTTCAAAATTTACGACAAGAAGAACCCCTCCGTATAGTTGAAGGAGCCATTTTGAAAAACGAATTCCTGCCAAAGTACCCGAGATTCATGTTTCTTCCTGTCTTGCGATATCATGAGATGAAATTGTGGATACACATGAGGACTATCCGTTTCCTCAGTGATCATACATCCGGAAGAAACTTTCGGGGCCCCTGCTAAGTTATGCCTCAACTCGTAGGAGAAAAATGTTCTTCGAAAAGGTTTGAACTCACTTCCGGAGTCGCTAACGTACGCTCATACTAGAAGACATGGTTAATATTCTGACAGAACGTGAGGAATCATCTATGGGACTCCAGTGACTAGAGTCTCTTTGAGCTGCCCGATCTCGTGCTCGAAACCTAATCGAAGCTCACACTCTCCACCCGCTGGATGTTGAATCTGATTGCAAACAAGTTTGACTAACCACAGCGGAGCAAAGAAGTTTGGTCATCGCCTCGCCGCTCTGTTGAGAAACATCAGCGCAGAAGTTCCTTATGATGGTGAACACTCTCCGAATCTTCTGCACTCTTTGCTGGAGGCTTGTATCCGCCCCTGAAGGGGGTGAATCCGATGTGGAACTTGGCGATGTTCGGTTGTTCTCCATCCGCTGACTACTAGCTCGCTCAGGAGAAGGCGTTCGACCTGCGATTTGGAAATAACATGAATGTAGATACTCCGATCTCGCCGTCGAGTCCACCCGTATGGGACTCGGCGTATACGATGTCCCGAGCAGAAACTCCGTTCCTGTATCACAGCTGTCTCAGAAAGTGAGCACTGATTCAAGTTCAGAGGTCGCATGCAAATTTCGTGGTCTGAAAGTAAGCATCAGCTCTATTCTGTAAGAGTGTCATCAGAGAGAATGGAGAAATCAGATTTCAATTCAAAACACGCGTAGCTCCTAGAGACAGCCCACGCCGCATCTGGACGCCATCTGTTCTCTCGAAAACCCAGCGAGCTCCGACTTCCTTCGACGAGAGAACGTAGCAACGACGTTCGCAGCTAATGGATTCGAAAATACTATTATTCCGATCCGGGTGACACACTCGCTCGGAGGGTCCGCCCTGAGCGTTGAAACAAAATCGCGCATGCCGAGAAAGCTACAGAATCGCTGGCTGGTTTGCCACTGAGATCGCTCAGTTTCGATTCCTCAGTTCTTGAGTTATCCCATTGCCAATTTTCCCTACCGAGATAATCACAAACCAGCACACGCCGTCGAGAACGCAAATAATTGTTGGTCAGTCGCACAAGTGTGCTTCAATTCGGCTTTGGAATAGACAAGACGAGAAATTCAATTACCTCTGGAAGGTGATTTGCTGGTGGGTGTGACTTGGGGGGATCTGGGCACCTGACTCGCTCTCTGTTCACCCCCTTCACTAGCGGTGGCATCGGGCATGCTGGATCTGCGAAAGTTGAGAGAAGCCACGTTAACGAATCGCACGTTATGATGAGGTGAACAGAACCACGAACAGCTAAAAGTCCGAATCGCAGCTGCCGAACACAACGGTGATTGAACAACCGCGCATGATTTTCCGGGTAACACGTTTTTGAATGTGACCCGCTTGCAGCTGGTGTAGCTCAGCACGACGTGAGATTCACCTCCGAAAACGATCCCGGCAACTTGTTCGGAATCGTGCTGTCGAACCGCCAGAGGACCGGTAATCCAGAGGATGCTCGATCGACCTCCAGAGCTTAGGCGAAGGACCCCAAAAACAGAGTATTTTTCGACGCCCGTAGAGATTCGCAAAGACGCGTCGTTTGGACACTGAAGTCACCGAAAAGCGAACAAAATGTGACGCGGAGTTGATGCGATCCCTGAACCCTGTCCACGAGTGAGATTCGCTCCCCTGGTCGGGTCGCGACCAGGTAGCTCTCTGATCCGAAATCGAAATATGCGGGGCGTGCGCTTGAGCTGCCACTGAACAACAAACATGAGAGCCGCGGGTGATAAACCAGATATCTGACGCATTTCAACTTCTGAAGTGAATGGGCCAGCGGATTGTCGAAATCGAAACCGTAACACGAACCATGAACGCCCCCATAAGGGGCCAGACGAGGCGTGGGCGAGCTTCCTTTATATTTTTCCCTTCTGGGATCCAATGCCATCGCAGAGATGCCCGTGGGGGCTACCTGGCCCGGCTGTCTGCCAGTGCGAAACCGGCGCCAGCCGTATTTCCCCGCCAGCGGCAACGGAAACCACCGACGAGTCCACCCGAACAGAGACGAGCACTTGCGCGGGCAGAACTCCCTGCGTCTGGCGGGCCCTCGTAAAGTCCAGACTCCGTCAGTCGCCACGGACGGACGCCAGACACTCATCCGGTCGATTCAGGGCGAACTGGCCTATGTAGAGGAGGACACATGGCGGGGGCGTAAATCCCGATTCTCTGAGCGGACATCGATTCTGGAAACCAGTCCCAACATTTCGGTCAGGAGGGGGCATCTACAGGACTAGAAAGCTGGAGCGTACCGAAGGGGTCTCCCCGGCCATGGTGAACAATGTTGTTCTCTGGGTTGTTCCGCATACCGACCCCTGAGGCTGGCCTCAGCTGTTAATCCGTTGGAATCGTGGAACGCACAGCTGGCTCCTGACAGAGCTTCACGTGAAACTTGCAGATTACGTGAGGAGGTCGCAACAACAACACGTTTAGAGTTCCCACACACCCAAGCGACCGCTGACTACGCTCCGATTACATGTAGCCTAACATCATAACTGTCGCGGTCGTAACCGCTTGGGTATCGTGTGTCTGTCTCGAAAGCTCGAAACGTCCTTATTGGAGATCTGATAGAAATCGGCCCCACGTCGTGGTGCGCCGAAAGATTCTCGAAACTCTGTACCTTCGGTTCGGGCTTTCCCGCTAGGAATCTCTCTTTGTGGAATTTATGTTCGGTCTGTCGACCTACATTTCAATTTTCCCGAATGCTCCGCCAGCGAGTAGTATGCGGGAGGCACCCACATCAACGCATTTTCGGTTCGATACGATCGACTCCGACGCCTACTTCGCATGCTAAACAAACGCCGCCACTGAAGGACATCCTACGCAGCAATGACCTATATCCTCCGGTTCGAATCTAGCAACAGGAGCGTTCGCCAGCAGAGCCCAAGCTCTGTCGCGGGTGACGCCAATCGATTGGTGCTTCGCAAAAGATCAACTATGTGCTCTGAACATTCTGAAGGGAACTCTCGATTTCATCCGACTCGTTCACGTCTTACTCATCGTGAAGAGATCTGGACGACGATCGGATCGCAAGAGCCGATGTCGCGAGCGGACTCATTGAGACGCTCCAAAGACCACACTTTTCGGACGAGGTCAATAACAAAACTGCAAACTAAGGGTACTACAGAAAAATCTCGGAGGCAGGGAATGGATTCCGCTTCATATCCTCGGTAAATCGTTGATGCAGTCCAACGGGCAGGTGCTTGTGAAGACGCGGAGGCTTGCGCGAAAACGAAGAATCCTGTGAGGATGAAGGCTCGTTGGATCCAATCGAGCTTTCCAGAGAATGTTCCATCCGCGCCGTTCTGACATTTCGTTTACTCTCAAATACGGAAACCATCGTCCGAACCATCGCTGCTGACTGCTGTTCGCGTCCAGCGTTCTTGGAGTGTAAATGTGACCTCATCTATCATAGCCTCCCCCCCCCCAGAATTGAAACTTACTCAGCGGAGAAAAATTGGTCCCGTGGAATCTCGATCGTTGACAGCCTCCAGTTATTTCAGAGTACCTCGTCCCATCGAGACCTCTTGGCCTCCGATCAAGAGCCATCGGATAGTTCCCCCGTGAGGAAACTCTTCGTGCCAACGAACATTTACATTCGTGGAGAGCGAGCAGGCAAAAGGCCGACAATTAGTAGCGCCGCTGTAGCTATCGTGTGCCCATTTTCCACTCGGGTGAAAGTGCTTGTGTGAACGAGTGAGTGAGCAACCAGGAAGGCGGGCGAGCTGAGACGGCTGTTGGAGGGGGGTCGAGGGTGCGGGGGTGTTTTTTTAGGGGACCGCAGCGGGTGGGTACAGCTGTTGGCCCGGGGCAGGCAGGCAGACAGGCAGGCAAGCAAGCCAGCGGGCTGAGTACGGGGCAATCCAGATGTGATAGAGGGCCTAGCACGGGCCAGCTGCGCATCTGAACGGGGGTGGGGATCACTGGAGATCGGGGCGCCGCTGCTGCTGCTGCTTGCTTGGCTGACTGGCTCGCTGGTTGGCAGTGGTGGTGGTGGCGGCGGCTGCCGCGGCAGCAGGTGTTCTTGGCCTTCGAGGCCGCAGCTTGAAGATTTGCCCTCGTTCCTCTTCGTCTTCTCCTGCGTTTCGCCATCTGCAGACCACCACCGCTGCTGCCACCGACGGCGTCGCGAGGAGAAACTGTACGGCAACTGCGGAACCGTCAACGTCGTTTTGCCTTGCCTCACGGTCATCAAGTTCCTTCGCGCCTGCTCACATGGGATAAGGACAAAAGTCCATCGCCGAAAGCTCCTATCCGGGCTCGTTGGGCGGCAGCGAAAGCACGGAACAGGCCTTCAGGAATATCTTCGTGTCATTGATCGACATGGAGGGACTTTGATCGAATCGAAGGCTCCGTCCAAACACATCCACCAACCGAAGCTTCACGTTCGACTCCTTCTCCTGACTTTCCCACATCCACCAGCCGATGTTTGATTCATCCGGGTGTTGATCCGTCGTTCTGTCTGATCGCCACGTGAGCCGAAATCATGGCCCCACTCTGTCTTCTCTTTCAATGCGTGTTCGAAGTTACACCAGGCTCCGTTCAGAGCTTCGAAGGTGTACGCAAATGTGGCAAGACTCTCGGAATTGTACATTTGCGTGATGGCTCTCACGATCCGAGTCTGCTAGCTCGACTAGATGCGGACGATACCAAGGATAGATTCTGGGGAATTGCCCCGAGTTGAGGGAAGCGTGTTGTTTCTCCGTACACAGAAGTCTGCTTGACAACTCACGGTTGCCAGTGATAGAATACGATCGCGAATTCGTTTCCCCAAAACGATGAAAAAATCGAGAGGAGTTGACGGTCACTGCCACCTCTATCATGGCTGTGGGCTCACTGATGTCGAGCATGAATTTCCATTGCTTCAAACGGAGTTCCTCCTGCTTGAACTCAATCCGTATCAACGCTGATTCCGATGAATTCACACGGACTCATCTCAAACTCGAGAGGAATTCGGGAGAAGCACGAGACGCTCGCCAGGGAGGACGCTCGTTGAGCTCGCTGTGCTCATGCGATTTCCTCCGCCATCGAGATTCAGAGAGAAAGGTTCTCCAGCGAAAACGATAAGAGGCACACGATCTGAGGGTGGCGCTTTTCGGACTTCGGAGTAATTGCCCGGCAGGTTTCCGACCCGAAGAGGGACAGGGGAATACGGTGTTTAGTGAGTTTGCAAGTCTCGCAGTAGCTGCATGGTCATAGCAGTGCATATGCGTCAGGCATTCACCGGGAACCCCACAAAAAATAAAAAGTGCCGCTCAGGATGTGAACACGCGGAGGCTTGATCTAGCACCCGGAGCCGCATTGGCTCCCTGAGTTTCCGAGTCGAACTACCGCTAGGGCTCTGAAAGGGTTGCGCGAGTCGTGTTCCTTCCGCCTGTTTCCTCCACGCGTTGGAGCACGGAATCGCGTGGAACACGCGGAGGGAGAAAGTGTCAAAGCTCACAAACAGCAGCTCGGCAGCAACATCGTTGAGCTCGGACGAACTCGCACGATTTGTAATCTAGGACATTGGATCCATCGCGCCCGTTATGAGTATCGGAGCCTCACATCGCCTGCTCGTCAGCTGCAGGAATGATTGCCGTTGACGGGATCCGTGATCCTCGATCCGGGTGCTCTGCTTTCAACGACAATCCTGATCTGCCTAACCAGCGAGCCGGCAGCTCGAATGACACTTTCAGTTTTCTGTTGTGATAAATATTCAATCGTATCTCTCTGCGTTTTCCCTACGCCTGCTCATACTCGAAGAGAGGAAAGTCACAAAAGGCCGATGAGTGAGGACGAGCTTCGTGTGCAATTAAAAACGCTCCCCGGGAGTTCTTCTGCGGGATACGGAACCCTTGGCGGCAGACGTCCAACCGCCCGCTGGGCTCCATTGTTCCACCGACGTCTCTTCCTTATCCCATGTTGTGCTCCATGCAATGCAGACTCTGGCTGAATCGCCGAGTTGGTCTGGAGGATCATCGAGGCCACTGGGCGCAACGGACGATGTGTGCGTTTGCTGTGTTTCTGGCATCGGCCGACTCTCGTTTCGGTTTCTTCAGAGGCTCTGTTATGGTTGCTGGCAGAGCACCATCACACCGAACCAACCACACTCCGATCCATTCGCCAGAACAGATAAGCACGATATCTCCGGAAAGTGCAGCTCCGGATGATCCAAACAAGGGCGATACTCGTAGAAGTGCTGTTATAACGTCATTACGAGCTTTTTACGCTATTAATCACAGCGAACGTCAGAGATTACAACACCGGAACAACAACAGGGCACGAGTCGATGCCGTCGTTCCCGGCTCGATTTGGACATTTGGACTCCGGAGGAGGTTCCAAACACTTTCCGAGAAAATGAACTATCGGTGCTCGCGTGACCATGACATGATGTTCTGAAAACGGATCCGTTCGCCCCCTTCATTGAAGCCAACTCGAAACAGATGAAGCGGCGTGATTCTCGCATGTCGCGGTCCCCTCAGAGAAAAAAACGGAATCCTTCCATATGCCCGATTCGAGGGGCGTCCGATTATTACTGTAGATCACAAAACGAGTAAACGAATGAACGAACAGTGAGCTCGGAAGGTCGCAATGTTCCAGACATATCACCCGTGATTAAATCATGTGCGGGAATACTCTGTAGAATTCAGTATGACACAATCAGAGTCATCTAGCAGCTTCGAATTCAATCGCTGATAACTAGAAAACTAGAATAACTAGGATGGTAATATGTTTCCCGATGGAAATGCTGATGTCGTACCTCGAGTTGGCTTGGGCATGCAAGAGCCTCATTTCGTGCTTTGGAATGATTTTGCGCTCGCTCGTTTGTGTAGATATAGATGGCGTCTAAGAAATAAGACGAGGCGGACTTTAACAGAATCGGAGTCTGTCCGAAGCATGTGCCGTTTTGAAACATCTGTTCTACTACGAGCTGATGCTCGCCAGCCAGCCCACCAGCCTACCTGCGTGCCGCCCGTCGTCACAGGTAGTCGGAAGCGCCGGATTCGAATGGAAACCGTGGAATTCGGAACTCGATCGCGATTTGTACGACTCATTCTCTAGAGAACCTGAAGCGCTCGAATTCGACTGTTCACGACGACCACTGTGACAGCCTGTGCAAAACCAAGTAAATCACATCAACTCACACTGGATTACACGGCTCCAAACTATTTCCGTTTCTATTTTCTTTTCTATCTCTGTTGACATTTCTTCTATCTTTGTACTTGGGTTCGGAGAAATACCGTTATAGCGGAGCTGCCGTCGTCGATCGGGCTGCTCTCAACGGTCTGTGGGGGTCACGGGGTATACGGAGCTTTGGGAAGCAAGAGCACATCGCGAGCACATCGTCAGAAAAAAATATTGTCATCTGGCCCCGATGAACGAGAATGGAAACGGCCGTTGAGAGGCGGCTGCGTTGCTATGACTGAAGCAAGAGCCAGCCAGCCACATGGTTCACATCTTGGGCCGTGCGACGAAACCAGATGGTTTCCATGCGTCTGAAGGGGTTCTTTAGATGCCTGCTCGCCTGGCTGAATTGGATGCTTCTCTGGTTAGATGTTTCTTTAGCAGAGTCGCTTGCTGTCAGCTCGAACAACTGTCCAGAAAGAAACCAGCGCCGCCTACACTCGAACCGGTAACGCCTTTGTTGGGGTGTCAGGTGTTTTTCTCGCGGCCGAAGCTTTTCTCGTCCGTGAATGAGCAAGAGGCGGCTGATTGGACACATAATAAATCTACTGATTGATCATGACCAGACCGAGTTCAACCGATGAGTCGCGAAGACTGATTCGGGCCGGCATGCGCTCCGCCATCTCCGGAAACGTCGTCGAAAGCCTCTCTGAATGTTCTGCAGCCGCTGCCAACAGTTCGGCGCAGGAACACATCAATGTAGATTCAGACACCGACTTTTGCCGAACTCATGACAACTCCGAGACAGGGCGGCCGCGAGAACAGTTATTGTCAGCTGTCGCGATGTCCTCAACTCACTCGGAAGCTCCAGAACGATAACAACAGTTTCATGCATACCTTTTGCTAGTAAGGTCCACTTTGATTCTTCCTTCGGAGAGCCGGCTCGCGCGTTCCAGAGTTTACAATCGGCGAGACAGCCGCGAATTGTCCCTTCAGCTCCGTCGACTGCCGCCCTCGCGGACTCGGAGTTCTTGAGCTTCAATCTCGATGCGGTTCTCCGAGCGTCGGTATGATCTCGATGTTCCGTGTGGCTGTTGTTCCGGAGCTCACGACAGCAGAGTGCCGGATCGATCCTGATCCAACGCTGGAGGAATACCGGATGGTTTCAGCAGCAGCTGAGGCATAGCCACAAACACAGATACCACAAACACTGGCTGGTCGGCGGCAGACGGATGGATAGCTAGGTAGATCGGCAGACACGGACACCACACGTCGCTGATCGGAGAGCTGAGCCGTTCGCTCCGTTCACTCTCGGTCTCTCACAGCGTCTGCCTGTGACAGCCAAAGAATAGAAGAACAGCTGGTCGCGATGTGGGAAAGAGATTCCCTTCTCCCACTTCTTACCTCCCTCACTTGCCTCAGCTCGGTAGTTCGCCAGCTGGTTTGCCCCCCTGCCAGACCGCCCGCCTGCCTGCCTACCTACCTACCTACCCATTCGCCAGCTTGCGACTGGGTGTCGGCGGTTGGCTCACTCTTTTCGCTATTCTCCCCCTCCATTGCGGGTGACAGCGAACGAGCACATGTGGTCTCCCTCTTTATCTCACTTGTACGCTAGATCTCGCGCGCTTGTTTCCGAAACGTTCTCGCATGCGGTCTCCGAGGTCCAACTCCAACGGTCAAGGGAAAGATGAATTGCTCCAGCGTGCTTCGTCGACATTACGATGATCATTGACTCATTGTCCGAGGGAGAATGTTGTTCAGCCGGATGACGATGTTCTCAGAGCCCTTGCGACTCATTCCTTCTGAGGTCCTGAACAGGCCACAGCCGAACCCTGGAGTCGGTCCACTCGCGAAGCTCCTCCAGTCGCCTAGAATATTCTGAAGGGGAACTGGATGGGAACCGATTGGCTGATAATCGTTGCGGTGCGTGGATGACTCGATGAGGACTGCGGGACCAGCTCGATGCACATTCGAATCTCCGCGGAGAAACGACTCCTGAATTCCATTCCGTTGACCCTAGTCCAGGATTCGCTGAGCTTTTCTCGACCCTCGCGGCCGTCCGAAGCTCATTTCGCGGCTCAAAGCCGAAATGGAAGGCTGGGAAGTTGCATCCGAGTTCTAGACGCATCGGCGTCGAGCCGTGTCGGGACTGAGGCCGTCTGAAACCGGCGAAGGGGCGGCCCGGCGAGATCCACGTACGCCGTATGCGACCAGGTGTCGCTTAATCGCGCCCCCAGGAGACGGTTGACGGGAGCTGCAACGGGACGACAGCAAGACGTAAGCAAGTGAGGAAACTACACTGGAGCGGGGGCGAAGCGACGCAGCTGTACTCGAAGGTGGGGTCGGTGCCAGCTGCATGCGCGCTGGCCGAAACAGCGGCTAGACAGAGACGGCTACGCTGCCGCTACTACTGGTGGTGGTGCTACTGCTTCCGCTGCTACAGCAAGAAGAATATATTAGAAGGCCCTCTAAGGAGAAAAGGAAGAACGAGCCAGCTGCCGGCCGAATTCGCCCGCCACTTGTGCGCCCCGGAGACCCGCCGCCAGGTGCTGCTGGTTCTGCAACTCCAGCTGCCTATTTGGCAACGCGGTCCGACCAATGCGGTCCGGCCACCACCAACTTCTCTGGCCGAGCCGGGGCGAGACGGAGCGGACTCGACCCGGTCGCTCGGTCTTCCGGGCAAGACCGATTCACTTGCATGCGACAGGTCAAACGACAGCAGCTTGCGCCGCCTGTGTTCATAATTAATCACGACGACGTCGTACGATCCGTCTATTCCTCGACCCGTAATTGACTGGCTGGCTGACTGACTGCTAGCCTACTTGCCAGACCTTTCTGATCGCAGCGTCCGTTGATGACAAACCTCTCAGTGATCCGACAGCCGGCGGAAGACATTTGACGAGGTCCCTTCGAGTCGACTTGCGGTTGAACGGGATCCTGCGGAACTTGTTCATGGGGAGTGGCGCCTGTGGTGGGTTCCGAAGATCGGTTTCAGAATGCGCCGCGCTCCCTGAAGAGTTCGCCGAGTGGTTGGCGAGGTTCATATGAGACGTAAGGACTTGTATCGCCACGTCAATAAGCAAATCTCGAGCAAATCGTTGGTGGATGAGGGCTCGATTTCGAGAACTTCGAGGATGGCTTCATGGTCCCAATGTGATGATGATGACGATGATGATCATCGTCGCGAGCTTTTCATGACTCCATCAGCATGGTTTTCGAACTTGTGAAGAGTTTTCTAATAACACCGAATCTTTGTGGAACCATTCCGTCCATCAATGTAGAATTCAATCCACCCTTCCCAATGTTATCGGAGAGTTTTGGGGGCCCCCTTGCCCCCCCTGGGCACACCACTGATCATGGCCTTGGAGCCAATCGAGTCGGAAATCGCTTCGCCCTCAAAAGGACCGAGAGTATTTCCTTTGGCCCAAGTTGTCACGCTCCTCATTGGACAAAACCCTCACGTGCAGCAGCAGCAGCATGCAGACAATGTGAACGCACATTATGGAAGCCGACTCGGAAGCATTATTCGAAATTATTTCCGGGATCCCTAAGCTACTCAGCGTGTATTCCTCTGGTGACAAGATGGAGCGTCGCCACACGTCGATCGACAAGGAGGGAAGAGAAGAACAGAGCAGCGGAGCGCGTGATTGATCAGCTGTTAAGAGATTTGACAAAGTAAGCGAGGACGACGCGGCCGTCGTCGAGCAGAACAACGAAGGCCCGCTGAGTACTCTGCGATCCTCCTCGACATGGCCTGGCTGACTGCGGCGATTTGAGCAACATGTCTATGTAGAGCATGGTTTGCTCAGCGGACGCCTGGCCACACCGACCCTGGACCTGTTGTAGTTGGTGCAGCTGCACAATTACACCAACAGATTACACTCGTCTCGAGAAACGACGGAGCGGGCACTGTTCGCATCAAGGGTAGCGGCTGAAAAAGGGAAAAAGATATATTTCACGAATCGGCCGTTCCGTGTCCGTTTTTGTCAACAGGTTCGATTGAAATTTCCAACCATCGTGAACCTCGCCATTCGATATCACATCATCGATGTGGATTCTTTCCATGAGGATGCGCATGCATTGGATGCAGCACTCCCAAGATGGGCGGACGACAGGAATTCCCCCGTCAATTTTCGCGGATTCTCACAGCTAACAATGAAGAGACTCGTCCAGGGAGGACTAGAAACAAAGCTCTCCTACGTGAAGAGCTCGTAAGGGGAGAGGGTGAGGCAGGTTCCCTCTTCATGACTCGAGAGGTCATCTCCCCGAGGGGATCACCGTTGACAAATGCGGGGAGTAGGGGCGGTACTCATGTTTCAGATGATCAGTCATCAAGTCCTCTCTCTTCCCTGTGGAGTGTTGAGGAGGAGGTTCGTTCCTGACTCCTATAATTGGAGTGCGAGAATCGTAGAACGGCATCGATGCTATGCGTCTGGCGTTCTGAGTGAGCGAAGTTCTCGGGATGTTATAATCGTGTGAATACTCAACAACTTGTCATCCAACGTACACAAGATATCTGATTGCTATAATTCGGTTTGGCTGCCCGCGGGGGAGGAGCTCACAGCGTCTCATCATGTGTGCATCGATAGATTCAGGTGTTCGTCGGCTGAACGGCAGCGCTCGTTGTCTTTTTTAGAGCCGAATTATGTTATTCTTGATTTCATTCATGCAAGGGTCTATGGGGATGTCAGAATCCTGTTGAACGTGGGTCTCTTGCTGTCATCGGCTGAAATGCACGGGTTGAAGTTGGTGGAATTGATTTCCCAATAGAGAATCTCTGTGGAAATTTCTCGTCGTTACTCTCCGAAGCAGCGGCAGTGATATTGATGGGAAACCTGATTGAGCAAAGTCTCCGGTTTCTGGAAGCTAGCGCACTGGATTGGGGAATTGATAGAGCTCGGGGGTGCACGGCTTCCCGTCTGAGCCGCCATCGCTCAGCAATGTCCTTCTCTCGGAAAACTCTCGCTGAGCTCCCCCGCATCAGTCGGGAATGCACAGTCCAAGCAAGCACGGGGATCGAGCCGCATAACCACCCGTAACCCAAATCATTCATCAGAATCATTCCCAAACCCAAACTCGCCAATTGGAGGATTTAGAGCTGTAAAACATCGATCAGCCGTGCTAATGAACCGTTAGCGTAACGTAAAAAAAAAACAAAAAAAAAACACACCCGTAACCATCCAGAGCCGATGTCTTGATCCTCATATGTATCGGAGGAGACGCAATTCATGAGAAATCTCGCGAAGTGGTCGATGTATTTTGTAAGAGGGAGAGTTTCTAAACAATGGGCTCGTTGGATTCGGTTATTGGGAATCAGCGAAGTGGAACTACCTAAGCAATGGTCTTATCACTCATCAGTCCCCACAAATCTTGAGATGATCACGAGAAAGTCTCAATCGGCAAACATGATCTGTTCCAGCACTGAGTATTCAACCACCCACCGAGCTCTGCAATAGTAGTGTGCTGAGAGAAGATGAAGCCGCATGGACATATAGAATTGCTCCTCCTTTATTTGGAGAACCATGTCAGTTGTGTGCTTTCTCCCGTCCTTCGTGTATCACGTCATCGACAGGGCCGATTTTCGATTTTGCCGCCCCCCAGGGTAAGAGGAATCGTCGCCCCCGAACTGGAAGATACTGTCGCCCCTGGGCTGAAAGAAATCGCCTTCCCTAAACTGGGGGAAATTACTGCCTCTCACCTGGAAGAATTCGCCGCCTCTGAACTGGAAAGGATTGCGGCCCCTCAACTCGAAGAAAGTTCCGCCGCTTGAACTGGAAGAAGTCGCCGCCCCCAGATGTGAAATATATTGCCGCCATGTTCCAAATAAAATTGATTTGAGAATGGGAATTACAAATCACGATCTTCAGGGAGGTGAGCGGAATGCAACATATTGTCTCTAGCGTGCCATTCTAACGCCCTTCGACTGAGCTCATCATCGCAGAACATTTTGATCACATCTTCGTCCGGGGTTGCCTTGGCGATCTCTTCCATTCGATGGTGAGAACTACTAGATCGCGTTGGGAAACATATGAACCATGAAAATATTGAGAACCTTGAGTCTACATGACAGCAAATATGTAAGTCTAAGCATCGAAGCATCTCTGTATGCCATCGAGTACTGCACTGCTGAGTTTGCACTCGACATTTCTGAACTTGACATTTCCTCGTTCCCAGACATGCCCAAATATCTTCGATTCTCATGTGCACAATATCAGATCAATCGGCCACCCACGAATGAAACACCGGTTTCCGTACGAGAAACTCTCTTGCGGGAGAGGTGAAACCGTCTGTATTTGAGGAATTTGGAAGAGTGTTCTCGCAGGGGTTCTCTCCATCGGTTCAGAATGCCAGAGTGGAAATATCCGAACCGTTTGAGCTACAGAGTCGATCGACAAGTTCCTCTCCCCGATTCCACACTGCCCTGAATTTGGAGCTTCGTTTCGAAATAACCTCCTCCTGATTTAGTTTGGTTCCCAGAAGAACGAGATGAGACTCGGTAGTTCGGCGCCGGAAGACGAGTGAACGTGAGAGAGCTACATAAGACCGAAAATTCGGCCCATGACGCTTGTTCGACTCGTCCGGCGAGAACCTTTGATCAGTCTCCGCGCATTCGAGATGGTCATTATAGACCCCCCACGAAACAAGGCGGACATGTCGAGAAGCAAGCCAGGAGAGACAACCATGTAGCATTGGTCATTTACAGAGTTAGTGCTATCCGTGAACCATTACATGCAATCGAACTCGGAGTCGAGTTCCAACTTTTCCGGATCGCGGTCGAATCTGTACAACTTCTCCAAGCGTGATTGGCCGATTTTTCCTTCATCTCCCTCCGATCCACGCTTTGTCACTGACTGGATCCCAGTGGTTCGAGCAAGATCATCCGACCCTCGAGGGTGAACCAGTTGGACTGTTGTCTTGTGGGCTGGGAATCATTCTTTCATTTGTCCACATGGGAGGATAGGCGATTGTTCGATGCCCGAATACGTCGACTTTCGTCGCAGTCAGACGTTATTCCACGTTCTATCCATCAATCCCCCTATAAATCCACGGACTTGGGCATGCCTGTAGGTATCAGGGTCATGACTTCACGTGACTTCCCGAGGGCTCTGCGTGGATGAGATTTTGGTGCTGAAATCGGCAGATAATCTAACGGCTTGTGGAAATTAATGGGAGATACAATCAATAAAACTATTGAATTCCGCCAGCCATCGTATATCTCGCGTCAAACAATCAGGTTCCAATAAGTTTCTTGGTATCTATGAGCCTGAACCGACGGAATTTGCTCTGGCGCTCGAGGTGCGACCGGGCGCTCTTGAATCACAGCCATCCAATGGTTGTGAGTGGCGATGGGAAGAGATTCAAAGTCGTGCTGCGTTCGCTACAGCCCGCCTGGCTGCCTGGAAGCAGCGGTTTCAGGCTCTTTCATGGCAAGCTCCATTCCGGCAACATAGCGGAGTCATAATCCCTGCGTGTGGAGTGCGTGGTATGCTGCCCGCCCGGATGTCTGCCCGCCTGCTTGCCCCCGCACAGCCAGAGCACAATGGGCTGCGGCTGACACCGCGCGTCACAGCCAGGCTCCTTCACCGAGTTCTTGAGCAAACGATTGCAAGTGCGCTTTCAGTCCACGTGATATTCGCGGAGGGACGCCAAGAGAAAAGCCTGTGTCAAGCGAGGCGGCTCGCTACATCAGTTCGCCAGTCCGTCTGTCGGTCGGGCGGTCGGTCGGTCGCTCGCTCTCGAACTGGGTAGCACTTGATCGGATTCTGACGGCCACAGAACCGGCGTCCTGTCTTGAAGCACCCTCCACATACCGCCTACCAAGCTTTTGATTCGTTGGGCTCCAAGGGCCATAGGGAGCAGAGCTAATAGAGAAATCACACAGACGGCTGGCTGCTGCTGCCGCCGCTCTTGCTGCTGCGGCGGCCAGGGGTGGGTGCAAATCACTTAAAATCCAGATTGGATTCAAACCTAGAAACGACGAGTATTTGCTCTTCCGCTCCATTATTGCGAATCCATTTGGAGAGGATCAGAACAAAATTCCGCCGAGCACTTCTCGCGACCGAGCGAGCTCGAGAGTTAGAAGGCCGAGCCGTCCCCGTCGTCTTGTACTCTGAGAAGAACCCATTGCAAATACGTCGACGGCAAAGATTACCAACCAGCGGCCACGTCCGAGCAGCCGGACAAGAACGTGATTTGCTTGCACTCGGACTTATGGATGTTGTATGAAGATACTACGCAAAGAATAAGGAACAGTGGAGTGGGCAAGCGGAACGCTATTCCAACAGCACAACCGTTCATATCCTTGAGCAAACCAACTCTCCGCTGCTCCGACTGCCGCTAATCTGGCCTGAGATCTCCGGGACACGTCGCACTCAGGCCACACGGAAACTCCTGTGTTCCTTGCGTCGTCGGACCGAGTGCACTTCCCTCTCTATACTCGAGCAGCGGCCGACCAAGCGAACGAGCAAGCAAGCATCGAAAGGACTCGAGTTGAGCAACGCCTTTCGTTCGGAGAATGAAGGGTCTCTCGATGAAGGAGGCGCCCGCCTCTAAGCCGAAGCAAGATGCTTCTTACCTCACGTCGGGTGGAGCTCGAGCTTTCGATGACGACTTTGGTTGACTGTGGTCGATCACATCTAGGTCGGTCTGCCCATGGGTTCGTCCCCTGATGCGTGTGTTGGTTCCCTATTCCGTCATCGCCGAGGTTTGTCCTGATCGCCACAGAGTACATCCCGATCTCGACGACTCCGTTTTCGACTTTGACTCTGATCGTTCGTCTGCAAGCCGACCTAGCCATCGTCTGAGAGCTTTCGTTGGGGGGCGATACCTCCGCTACCGCTAACCGAGGTTTGTCGAGCGCTACATCCGCACCGACAAGCCGCCAGAACAACGCGCCCCCCTCCCCTGGTCGGAAGGTTCGAACTCCTTGCAAAGTTAAACACAGCAGTCTTAAACGTAGGCGTCGAATCGTGGCGAATTCCTTCTTCCAAGCTAATGCAGCCATAATCGACTTTGCACTTCGACGGCGAAACGTTTCCGTCGCTCTGTGTCGTCGGTGGACTGCTGAGGGGGATATCGACAGTTTTTGCTCCCTACTCCGGCCGAACGATCGGGAGGGGCTTGCTTCCGACGAGGTCGAGCGAAGAGGGGACTGGGCTGGCAAGCAGGCCGCTCGTTTGGTGCTGCCGGGAGGCTCATTGGCTGCCGTTAATACCAGGCAGTGCGGCCAACAGCTCCAGGTGTGGAGACCAGCTGCCTGTCCCCGAAGCGCACCCAGCCCGAACTGCAGATGGATGTACTATATGGCTGCCTTCGGTCGCTCTCGGACCCGCACGCACACACGCTTGCTTGCCTGCCAGCCTGCCCGTCGGCCAGCTCGCTTGCTCGATGAACGAACGGATGAACAAGCCAAAGCCCGATACGACGAAGATATGAAGTCTTGCCGGCAGCAGCCAAAGTGAGATATCAGCTGAGGCACGGAAATGAAAGGGAACAACCGACTAGGATCAGGAAGCCGCGCTGCCCCTCGGCTCCGCTTTTTCCGTCCCTCACTCGACTTCTAGAGTTTCCCAGAGCGGTATATGACGTTTTCGGCTCGATTCTTCCCTCCGGGAGCTCCACTTGCTCACCTAGATCTGCTGACTAGGTGACTGACTTTTGCTCAACACTGACTTGAGGGCAGTGTTGAGCAAAATCATAATCAGAATCAAAGAATCGCCAAATCATATTCACTTTTATGATTATAATCATGATCATGATCACAATCCCCTGTGATTTTACCGTGGTCATATTATTTTCTTCAAAAACGGGATTTCGGGGTTGTTTGAAACGTAGTCGAGGGTTTTCGGAGTCGTTGAGCAAGATGCAGGTGTTGGTTTCCCTCAATCTTCCCGACCTGACTCGAAACTCGTTGAGGAGGCCAGATTCATGATTGTGATCCCGCCGTCTCCATGGGCCTTCCTGGATATCCGAGATTTCGAGGGCGATTGACACGTAGTCGGGGATTTTCGTGACCGCTGATCAGGATGCAGGCGTCAGTTTCACTTGATTCATCTATCCTGATGAGGACCTACTGATATTCGATACGCGGAGTTGTGCTGATCGATTTTCACTCTGGATCCAGCTCTCGGTGGATTCATCCGAAGATACAGAATACACTGACGGCTCTCAGTAGCGCTGGCATGAGATCAGGACGTTTCCTGATCATCCTCTGATCAGAGCCATCAGATACGCGGGGAAGAGCGAATGCTCAATCGTTATCCTCAATCATCGGTATTGAGATTAATTGACGCACCGATTGAGCATTGCGTAGCAGTACTCGTCGTTGGAAGCTCGCATCGCTCAGTCGTTTCGACTGTGGCAAGTTTTTCATTGCGTGGGAAGATTATCGTTCAACCTTAGCGCAACGCCGTGTTGAATTCCCTGAAGAGGGCTGAGATGCGATAATGACGGAGACCCTGCCTCGTGAGGTCCTCTGTAGGGTCGGACGGCGTCATCCAGGGGGGGCGGAGAACCAAGCCCAGTGTCGTGATCACCAATCCCAGAAAACCACGACCACGTTTGAACCGCCACCAAAATCTCGGTTTCCAAGAAAGCCGGATGCCGACGCCGAGATCGCAATCATGGGTAAAGATGAGAATAATCGATCAAAACTAACACATGCATCGTGCTCAGCGACTCTGAAAACCCCCGACCCCGTTTCATCCATCCCGAAAATTCTTATTTAGGGAAAAACCTGTGATTACGGCATGATGATGATTAAAATCGTGATCATAATCAAAATCATAGAACCCGGGGGCCATATTCATAATAACAATCGTGATCATGATTTTGCTCAACACTGGTTGAATATTTTGTTAAACTCTCGAATACGTCTTCAGGCAAGTACAATGACGTCATCTCGTTATCTTACACTCGACTCTGCCTAGCGGGATATTTTTCGTCTCGAGCTGGGCTGCTCGTGCTCACGCATGACTCGAACGGAACATCGATCAGGGGTAATCGGACCTTTTCTCGTGCCCGAAAGAGTCTAGCACATGTAATGAGGGAAACTATTTTCCACACGCTGCCCTGCCATCAGGCGATCAACACTCCTCCAGCCCCGTCAGATTCACAATTCAGCCAAGTTGCTGAGGAATAGGGGGGTCACAAGGGCAAACTTTTTCTCAGGCTGATCCTCGATGGAAATCATAGAAGGCTGAATAGGAATCCGGGACGAGTAACTTTATTCTATCGATTCAATTCTACCTGAAACCAACCGCACACGGTATTTTCTCAACGGAATGCCGATTCTTCGCGATTCTCGTAGCTCGTTTGGGTTTTCTTTTCAGAGCTGTAGTCGTGAACCGTTCATCGACAATAAGTGAGATCAACCTGACCGGGTGCTGATTATAGGGGAGGAGGGGAGCTATCGTGGAAGCTTCGAGCGTCGGAGCCGGAAAACACATCGGTCAAGCTCATCGAAGCGATCCGGAAAATCAAGACGTTCCTGAATCGCTAGCGCGCTGACTCCCGTCCTTCAGCTGGCGGAAGCATTTCTGTAATCTCACGTACGTTCCACGATTCGCTCATCCCTCCACTTATTCACGCCTAAACCGAAAAATCGATCTATGAACTAGGTCCATTTGTGCAGTATTCTCTGCCAGTAGGAGCATTTCTCCTGGAGGTATTGGGTGGGTGCGAAAGTTCTGAGCGCGAGTTCTTGATAGCTCATGACTCCGCTTCCAGGAGGCGCGGAAGGATGATGGAAAACTCAAAATACGCGGAATTCGGCCAGCCTTCAGATGCTGCCACCGTATTGATTCAACGAGCGGCCTGCCAACACCGACGTTTCTACTGAAACAGTCGAAAATCGAAAAATCGCGATTTGTCGATTCCGGCGAACCAAGATTGTGACCCCTAGTTTTTGTTTCCGGAATCATGAAGTTCGTCGAAAGTTAAGCTGCTTCAAAGAAGAAATTGAGCCATTCGGCCGCTGCAAGCCGGAGATATCGACCTCGGAAATTTCAATTTTGAGCCCTCTCGACCACTATGTTGATTGAATGGTAAAAGTATGGGCATTTTAAAGAAATCCTCTCTCCCTCAAAATACTAGCCAGTTAAAATATTAGTTACCCGACCATTCCAGTAAAACCGTCAGTGTTGTCAGGCCGCTCGTTGCATCAATACGATATTCTGCGCTGTCAAAGTTCAGCGCTCAGAACTTTTTCACGCACCCAATATATCGAAATCTCATGCCAATGAGTGTCAGCATGCTGGACTTGAAATGACTCGCAACCAGAACATCCGGTAACCTTGCTGGATGCGAACTCCACACCACAGGGACATCTGATATTTCGCTAATGAAATGAACCAAACCATCGGATTTCTTGACGCTGATGCCCTTCCAATGTCCGAGATAAAACTCGAGGTATTCAGTGTGACCGATTTCGAGATTCCAGGCTGTGATGGAAATGAAGAAAGCACGAAGCACCACATCGCAGCAGATCAAGTGACACATTGTTACAAATCGGGCGTTCCGACCGCGGCCCGACTCCCTGGGAAGAGTTCGCGGTCCAGTCCGGTGATGGCTCTGAATGATCTCGAAACTATCGCATCTGAATAGGAACTGGGACCCAACTGACAAATCGTCGAGGTCAACTGATGATTGGCTGAGCGCTCATCTCCGTTCCCAGGAGCCGTGCTCGCTATGGTCCATCACGCTGGGTATATAGAAAAACTTCCCTTTCTCGTGAAGCTTATGATGGTGATGATGATTGTGATGCTGCTGCAGGAGCGTGTGATGATGGTGATGTACTCTGGAAAACGTTCAGAATCGCAATAAGATCGTGGCAATGAAGCCAAGGAGTTTCAGTGACCCCATTCATGTGCATGAACCGAAAAATGCATGTTTGAATCACCCATGACCAAAATCCGAGATGGTTCTGAATGAACCGACATTTTCCCTCATTGGAATCGTTGTGTGATCTGTTCTTTGAGTACATTGATGTATCCATGTGTCAAGAGAACCTTGCGCGATCGCTTTGAACAAGGCTTCGCAGAACCCCCATTTTACAAGAAACGATTGACATCGGAATTTGCGGGCCAGCATGTCTCCTTTTGTACTGAGAATTGCGGTGAATGAAGATCGGGGAATAACTATTCAATTTCTACTTCAGAACCGATCTGCAGCATTGTCATTTGCTCTTGAAAATGATTCGAATTTCTGGATCAGAGCGTAGCCTTCCCAGGGCTGCAATATTGGAATTCGGCACCGGTTGTCTCAATTAGTTCCGCACTTCCGCCGCGAAACGGCGAAGAAGACTTGAGCTCGCTGAACCCACGGACCAGCAGCAGCTCCCATCATTCTCTCTTCCGCGAGCGATGTAATATGAGCTTCGTTCGAGGTTTTCGGTTGGTGCTGGAAATACTCACGGTACTGGAACATGCACCGGAACGGGAACCGGAACTGGCTCTGGCACTGGGATGGGCAGTATATGGTCCAGCTCTTCGGAACTTTCGCACTCAGAGCCCGATTCGTAACTATCATGGCCTCCGAAATACTTCTTCTTCTTCTTCGCCCATTTTTTGGCCCATTTCTGTTTCTTCTTGTCGAATTTTTTCTTGTACTTGCCTTTCTCTGAGAAAATGAAAAGGTATGAGAAGGTGAATCGCTGTGAGAGTCATAGGCGCTACGGAGCAACATCTTCCACTTCGCTGTTTCGGCTGAAATGAGGGAGGCTGAGGGAAAGAAAAATTGACGAACCTTTATCTTTTCCTTTCTTCTTCTTCTTCTTTTTCTTCTTTTCTCCTGACGATTGTCCGATCCCGTGCCCATGTCCGCTCTCGTAACCGTGACTATACCCGACTATGCCGGCGAGCGGAGCGACCGCGAATCCGTACTTGACCAGCTTTTTGACTTTATCACCTCCGACTAGGTTGTGTGATGAGAGGATTGTCAGAAGCAGGTAGATCGAAAGCAAGAATGACGGCAATTTTGCTTTCATCTGGAAAAAAAGTGCTGTGCGAGGCTTCTGGATTGTTCTCGCAGGGACACACCGTCGAGGGCCCGTAGGAAATGATTTTGTTCAGGGTGTTGATGCACCGTTTGAGAGGAACGAGGAATCACTTATCGGCAGCCCCGGTTCAATCTTACATTTGGCTCATTCGCAGGATCACGCACATACAGAAAAGATGAAACTCCGTAACCGAAGCCAACGATTCGCCTCGGAAGGAGATCGAAATCTATTGTTTCCGACGTGTCGTTAAGCTCCGCCGACAACGCGTAGTCAACGCTTCTGTTGAGCCTTTGATTTTCCAACCTACTATTCATCGAACTGTCCGTGGTTCCATTAATGGAGGCGAAATTTTAGTGGGTATCGAAGAGAACATGTGGAAAACATCTGTTGAAAAACATTCGATGACGGTGGGAAATCGAAATATTAATCGCAGCCGAATCCTCACGTCATAATTGAGCACGCATTGTTCGGCTCAGCTCCCTCACGCGCATCAAAGCAGTGAGACTCGGATCGATGCCGTTCTCGCTGAATCGGATTCGCAAGAACTATCCTCCTCACCGACATCCCGTGCGAATGATTTTTCAACCATTGAAAGGTCGTGAAATTGAATCGCTTTCGGAGCCCAGAAGCTTTCCCCAGTGAGGTAGATTCAAGAGCTGAGTTCAGCTAGAGAAACAAAAACTGATGGACGCAGGTCACGCTACACGAAAATTCCATACGGGCAGAGCAGTTCGAATGCCCGCGATTGGGATGCGTGCGCTTCATCTAACGGAGCTGCCCGTGGTGGCCCTATGGAGCCGGCTTCCCAGCTTTTTCCGTGGTCCAAGTCCCCGTGGAGATGCAATGACCGGCGGCGAAGGTCAAGTCTACTACTCTGAATCGTGACGCAGAGCTGATTGTGACTGACGACGTAGCTTCCCTCCTCACAGACGCACGCAGGTGTTCACTATAATATCGACCGATGGTTCCCGACCGGTTGAGGTACGATCGAAAGAACTTGAGATTTCCTTGATCTCATGCGCTCCACGATCAGCCCATCTGGACGTTTATTGATAAGGCGTGAGACTGTTCGCGGCTAGTAGAGAGCTTCAATCCCAAGCGCCATGAACTGATTGCGATTTAAATGGAGTTACATGAGCTACTCCGCGAATGTTCGTAATCTTATGAACCGATAAGCCTCCCACGGTTGCATACACTCTCTTCGGAATCGTCTTCCCTGTATGTGAGCGAGCGACCAACAAACCGAGCGTATACTGACTCGCTCCGTTCCTGAGACACGTATTCATGGGCCAGTGAGATGAGCTGAAAGACGACGCCGAATTTCGCCGACATAGTGAGTCTGTAAGCGCTTGAGTGTGGCGCTGACAGGACCACTTCAAAAATATCAGCACGAGCAGCAAGCGAACATGCGAATCTGCATTGGACAGTCCCCTTCCACGACATTCTCTTTCCTCCCCCGGAGCAACCAGCATCTCCCCCCTCCTCCCTGAGCTCCTTCTCCCCGCTCGATCCTCGTGTCCCTCGTCATACCCGCATTCGCCCTCGTTGCCATGCTCAGGAACCACCGCAACGACACCACTGTGGACGGCGATGTGGGGACGACCGTTGACGACGGGAGAGCTAGCAAGAAGGAATTCCCTTGGCTTCGGAATTACAGTTTGAACACAAAGAGGAGAGAAGGAAGGAATCATTGGAAATCTATCGTTTGAACATTAGAGGAACTGCTGCCGCGGCCTCCAAGGCTATCGGGGAGGAAATGATCCTCCTCGACGAGGCATGAGAAGGGTTTCGAGAAACTAAGGAGGGGAAGATGCGCGACTTACTCCACCAGCGCCCACATTTTCCAACAATAGAACCAGCGGGTTCTACTTCATCGCAGACCGTCTCTGGTTGTGAGCCCCCGTTGCGATCGGGTAGCTTCTGTGCTGTGGTGTATTCGATCGAAGAGAAATATGCAAAGTGTAAACTTTTTCCGAGTCTCCGTTTCCAGATATGGAACCGTTTTGCGTTATGTGCATCGACCGGTCTCATCGTGATCAAGAATGTTTCAGCCAGCAGCTTAGTAAGTGATCGCGTGAAATGAGTGAGAACGGAATCGCGTACCTCCCTCACATTCATGTACATCCCGTATTCTTGTGGCTGGGTTTACGATTCGCGAGACGAAACTATGGGTCAGACAATGCGCTGTCACTAGCGCCGAATCGAGGCTCATTGTGTTCCATGGAAAGTCTTCGCCTTCGAAAAACATGCTATTGAAGCCCTACGAGTTCCTGCGAGTAAGTTTTTCGAGGATTATAACACCGCTCACATGAAGATATATAATCATTGATCATCGTGAGCGCTCATTAGTGTGCCAACGTGGCCCACAGCGACAGAACTACAGACTTCTTGATCAGCGAATCTTTCCACTCTCCTGATAGACCCTAGTCTCGTAACAGTTCCCGATCGTAATCGGTTCAGGCGTGGGAAATCGCCCGTCGACGTAATCGAGACCGCTTCCGCAGCGAGCCGTAATAAGTTCTTGATTACACAATCGGAAGTTCATCTTCGGTGATACGGTCCCATCATCAGAATGAAGTTTCGTGCTTCCCCAGGAAGTCGGATGAGGAACGATTCTATTTTCTCAATATTCTTCGGGGAGATTCAAGGGGAAGTGACAAGGCCGACAGTTTTTGAATTGCAGGTGTCCCGCGCAGGTGGAGCTCGGCTCTCCCCTCGCCATAGAAATTTGGGGAACCGAAGCAACTCTCCCCTCCTTAACTATATTGTTCCCGAAAAACCGCCCTAAAAAGTTTCTGGAGTCATGAGAGAAACCCGGGTACGCGCATAAAGTCCTCATTTACTTACATTGTGGTTCTGGTTCTGGGTGGGGTGGTCCACGAACTAAACAGCCCGTACCCTGCCTCGGGAATCACTTCCACGCACCGAACTACATATTGTTCCGTGTTGCAATGGAACCGGGTAGTCTCGAAACGTAGATTCCTACATTTGGGATGTGAATTCCTACACGGAATCACCTCTAGCTTTCTCCTTAGCCTCGCGCCCAACACCGGCGTGTAAGTAAATGCTGTGGAAAGGCGATAGCATAGTGGGGTCTAGAAAGAAGGGGAAGGGCGAGACCCAGCAGTCCGAGAACTCTTGCTCACTGCTCTGACGAATTTGGCTCACGATGGGCACGCGTTTCTGTCGTGAGTATCTCCTCCGATTGGGGGTCTTGAAACACCCGTGACGGAACGGCCATCAGTCTGAAGTTCTGATATCAAGTCATGGCCGAGAAGAAGAATTGCATGAGCGAGAGAGATTCTCCATCGTTTAGAGCAGTGACAGCGGCCAGACAAATGTAGAATCAAATGCATGTACATCGATTCGCTCAATTTTAATTGCCATGAATGGGAACCCGATACGGGAAGCTCGGCGATAATTCCTTGATGTCGTTACTCTGTGTTCCCGAATCAGCCCCAGGGTTGTGTTTGCCAGCTCCAGAGGTAGCTAGCCGCAGAACAGCTTTTTTCTTCGAGATTTTCATACAATGGTTGCATATTGGGAGCGAGCTAGGACGACACTATGGTCGGAACCACTGCCCGAACTTATCCTGATCGCCGGATGGAGGAAAAAGCCCAATAACTTAAGCATATTCAGTGGAAACCTTCCTCGTGTCGGAGGAATCATAACCAATGATCGAAACGGTCCTGATTCTCGAATTAGGTTCAGGTGCGCATGAGTCGAGCACGATTGCGGGAGCGGTAGAACGCTCTAAGCACGCTCCACGCCCCTCTGAAAATTTCATCATGCTTCCTCAGGGATTACTGCCCCGAATCGAGCAAATCAGCTGATGATAAATTCTCCATATCGTCGGCAAACAAATACCGTCGGTTGTGATTGCAGTCACTTTCTTGCATCTCATTTGATTTCTCATCGCATCTGCTCACACGGATGAAGTCGCACAGTGAGAGATGGCGCTCCGATCAAGTTCGTTCTTACAGGACTCTGCTTGCGTTTGCTGGCAATCCGGCAGGACTTTGACGATTCCTCCACGTACCGGGTGGCGTTTTTGAGTCGACAATTTCCAAGCCCAATTCTGTTTGGGCCGAAACTGAATTTCAATGTTTGAGTGGACATGTCGAAAACTGCGACCAGGAGGCTGTTTCGAAAATGACCAATTTCTTTTATTTCTGTGAGCTTCCCTGAAAATGATCGGCAAAGCGTCAAATTTCATCGGATCGGACCAGCCAGGTCTGCGTTTGTTGTGCAAAAGTCATAAGCCATGGAACCGATTGGAGTCACATCGACGCCTCGAAAAACGGCAAGCGATCGTATCCACCCCTTTTCAAGGCTGTGCCTTTTGACGGTTTCGTTTTCTTCGCCTTCCTCCAGCGCGTGAACCGCGTCCCCGGTGAAACCCGAAGCAATTCGACGTTTCTCTGGATACTTTCAGGGACACCTTAACAAAAAAAAAGGGTCACCTTGAGGCCTCTCAACGATCCGCAGATCTCGCGAATCCGCTCAAAGGCCTAGTCACGTCCGAAACCACCTCCTGACCGGAATTCTCGTCATATCCACTCCAGCGAAAGATTGCAATTCTGTCCCCGAAATCATTCATCAAGCACTCTTGAATTGCAGTGCACTTTTTAAAAAAAAAAGTTGCGCTCGAAAAAAATTATGCTCGGAATCTGTAGATTGAGACAAAGCCACTCCTCACCCGAATCGAGGTCGTGCTGCGCGACCGTCTAGAGAGCAGAAAAAACGAACACCTCTATTCAACTATTAGCCTGCGAGAAACCTGATTCGTTCTCAAACACAAAAATGTCAACCAACTAAGCATCTCGAACGTAGGTCATCTTCGTGAACTCATCGTTAAGCGGTGAATTCCGTAGATCCATGGAATCCCGGGGAAGCGGCGATTTCCAGGATGACAATGAGGGTGCTGGGACCGTCGAAACCGCTACGACGACCACGACGACAATGACTGCTTAGCTCGTGGCGCACCAGCAGGCCTCCGTCTGTATGTGCATGTGCTCGAGAGTCTCGCTCGCTCGCAAGCTAGCTGGCTGCGCGAAGATTAGGGCCAGGTGGTCAGGACAGCAGGCTAAGGACTTCGAGTGCAGTGGGCTCCGGAGCAGGTGAAAGGAATCAACCTGCCTGCCTTCATAGCTCGCTACATAGATACTGACGACAGCTAAAGAGACCCGCCAAGATTACCGATGACTGCCGCGTTGGCCGTCCGGCAATGCAGCGACCTGCTCAATTGAATAGAGAGCGAAGCCATAACGTTATCGCACGTCAAAGCAGTCGCCTCTCTGACGCCACATTCCATAGCTAGGCGATGCCAAGACCCCAGAAGCCCCGAGCCGGATCCACCGAGCCTTTTGCATGCTTGGTCGCCGCGTGCGATGAACACATTGTTGTTTCACAATGAGCCCTACCCTCACGAATAGGACTAGACTCCTCCTGAACCAAACTGATTGAACACGTTCCCTGGGTTGATCACTATCATCTATGTGTATTTTTTTAGCCGCGTCGAGTCGAATCAGGGTCTTCTCGATATTAGCCAGAATCATCGCGAAAATGCCAAAATCTGCACAAGAGGCGGAGCGGTGACTCTTGGGGCTTGGATAGCGCAGTTTTACGCAACGAGATGGGGTGCGAGTTCAGACTCCTCTCTTCAAGGGAACATATTGAAAATAATGGTTGGCAACGGAGATGGAGTCATTCAATTCGTGGAACGAATCGTAACTTGTGTTTGTGATAACGTATGAGTTGATGCCGAAATTGATTGATGATGCTCCGCTCTAGTGTAAGCAAAATGCTCCTGTGGCCGCGAGAAGGAATCTACACACGATGTCGTCTGAATCGCTCCGTCAAGTCAGTCGATCGTTGCTCTTGTTGCGCACAATCAACTTGGGACTGCGCATCCGGCTAAAGCAAAGTTGCCGTTGGATTACTGTTGTAACTTGGAGAGGAGCTACATTCTTGAACTGCTGCGCATGCATTATATTCGTGATTCAGAGTCACGAGAACTATCGAGCTCTTTGTGAGCAGTCCTTACCTCCAATCTCGGTTCTCTAGAACTCAAAGCTTCCCATACGACTTCGAATCGGAACCCGAACTCATTTTCGGGAGAGAAGCACCAAGACTTGAGCGCATGAGCGGAACATGCGCCCAGACATGCTCGAGAGTGTGCGAATTACGCGAGACATCCGTTCAGTTTTCCTTTTGCTAGTAAAGCATGGCAACGAGGAACCATTCTCTGAGCAAAGCTGCTAGCACCACGGAAAGCTTCAGTGGTTTTTCGGGTTGCAAATGAATCAGAAGTGATTTCGCGCTGGTGACCAGAGATCTGACATTTGGATCCTATGACAACAGTCCGAAGCTCTGGAATGCTCAGCGTTCTGAGGAATGAGCTTTCAGAGCTCCCCGCTGGCGTCACACCGTTTGCTCAAATCGACAGAGAGGATTGAGCGTGGCAATTTGAACAATGTTCAATCGAAACTGCAGCGGAGAGAGTCGAGCTCCCAATAATATATTCCAATCCAGAGATACTTTCCCAAATCCGACCGGGTATGTGCGTAAGAAAACAGATCGTTTCTCAATCACATGCCTCTCCGGCATAACTTGAGCCAGAAAGTTCGTACGAATCGAAGCTCTGAGCAGTCATCTAGATGTCATATAGAATGGTTGAGCATTCTAGAACAGAGCTCGGAAATGAATGGGAGGGAACCCGTATCTCGTCTTAGCTTGAGTGATAACCTACTGCGTGGATTGTGGGAGAGCGCTAGACCTCTTGGAAATTAGTAGGAGCTGGTTGAACGCTAGTTTCCTATCATCGAAGGCCACTCGTAATCGGCTGACATGATAGGTAATGAGGAAATACCAAACTGATCTCCGGTACAATATGTACCTCGCGGACTCTCACGTTATCTGCTTCCGTAGCTATCTCATGGAAGAGCGTGTGATCGGTAGCAGAGCAGCGAACGGGGAGTGGGAGAAGTCTCCTAACATCGAAATCAGCCTATAGAAATCTAACTACGGATGATGTCTTGGATGACAGGAAAGAAGAGGAGACCGGTGTTACCACACGCGGGCCCTAAGCCCAATGGTTTGCTCTCAGGAAATGTTGAGACGAGTTACTCTGGAGATGACCCATCGGAGAGCGTGGGCAAAGAATGTGACCAGTGAATGAAAAATTTATCACGTGGACATTCACTTGTCAGCGAGTGGGTGACCCTGCGATGCCAGGGAACTCAAACTTTCATGGATCATTCCACATATAGATCCACAGGATCTTTCACCCGTACAGCCTCCACTCCTTGAGCAAACTTCCCAGTCTACTCTCCTCAACAACCAACCAGCAGGTACAAACAGAACTCTTACTTCGGTCAGTTTGTTGTGAGGAGTTCTGACTTGTGCAATTGGCAAGAATCAAGTTTGATGTCGAACGCGCGTGAGGAGGATTGTCTGAATGATTCTCGAGAAAATCATCGTATCTCACCGTGTTTGCGCCGGCAAGGAGCAGCAAGCCTCTCTGGTAACCTCGGAAGTGATTCGGTTTCATTAGGACCCAATACGACTCTCTTGACGCAGCGAGCTCGTCAAATCGCAGCTTGCTTTATTTAGTACCTCGCTCCTCGTTCTACCTGCCAGATCAGGCCGCCTTGGGGCAAGCTTCCGGTGGTGAAGCGTTTTTTTCGCCTTCAGGGCAGCAGTATTCATGCGCGTTCGCGGTGGTCAACGCGAACGTCAGTCGACAACGTCGAACTCGGTTAGGAGATCCGAATATCCGAGATCAGCTCCTTCGGAGATGGGTTCGAAGCGAAATCGGCTTCAAAACGCTCCTTCGACCTTACCATATTATCCCGCGGTGTAGTCATGTCCCGTGATGTGTGGTCATGTCTTACTTCTTTTCACCCCTCGCTCTAGCGACTGTGCGAACTTCTTCGGGATTTGTTAACCGGAGGTGCCTGAGCCCCGAATACCAGAGCGCTTGGAAAGCTCCTCCGAAAGCCTCCGCGATCTCAGACCTTGTAGCTCTCTTGCCCGTTCTCGGCTTCCCCAACTCGGAAAACTGCAACCTCTATCGAACAGCACGAGGAGTCTAAACATGGTAATAATGTATTGATCGTATGAACGGCTTCCTTGATTTGCTCTGGAAACATATAGTCTTTTGATAGTCTTCAGAGAATCTTCTCAAGAAAAAACTGATCTAAGCGAGGTGGCGGAATAGTGCGCGAGAGATGGAACCCGCTGGTGAATCGTTTGGCGTCGCGAAACTTCGTAGAAGCGCACACGTAAGAGGTGGGCATCGGAAGGAGCACGCTCCTTGAACCATTGCACTATTTCTTGAAGGAGAGCTTCAGTTTCCCTTGTCGGTGTTGCTGATCAGTGTGGATGAGGTGCATTACGTTATTACTCATTCGGGGCATCAGGAACAGAGTCCGCGCTGAGAATCGCCACGGCTCGCTACTACACAGGTGACACCTGCAAGTAATTCATACGGGGTTTGAAATTGGCATCTGGCGAGTATACAGGCTCTACCCATGAGATTCATCAGTATGTCCGTATCGCTCGTCGAGAATGCGTTCATCAGTGACTGTCTCTCCGAGTGTATAGCAGACGATGTGACCTGCGCGTTACCCTCTCCCTGCTGTTCTGCTCAGTTACCAATACCAGAGCCACTGCTAACTGTGGGAAGGATGGAGAAAACACAAGGTTTAACAATAGTTCTTCTGGAAATGGTTCAGACGATCATCTGAGACCGTGGACATTTTTCTCAATGTACTCCACATTCTCATTGGAGCAAAATGTGTCTGGTGAGTCGTGAATATCCTTTTTACTTAGTGGAATTGATGGACTGTATCCCTGGGTTCGCGCAGATGTCCAGTGATTGATCCAGTGGTGCCCAGAGTAGTTCCATGGTGGAGGGGATTGGGGGAATCCTACTAGAACGGAGAGACTCTCCGAGCCTAGATCTACGGTACGTTTCGAATTTCGCGTACTATAGGGTTGAATGATGTTCTATTCCAGTGGCGCGCTTCCGTGGCTACAGCATACGGTGGTTTCATAGAAGATGGTTCTGAAATCCTCCTTCGACGGCCGTTCGGGAAACCCGTGTGAGCCGTACCGTACTCATACTCACGTACAAGTAGAGCGAATCTCAACAGCAATAATACAATCGAAGGTTCGCACGAAACGCCTTGATTTTTCGAATACCATAGCATTCTCCTATGGACCTCGAGTCCGGAATGAAAGAATATCCATAGTTAAGTCGCGGAAACTTTCAGATTCGAATGGCGGATTCACCAGTGTAAACGCTTCACATATCATAGAAGAAATGTTCCCCGAGCATGAGCGGCGGTTGACGCTATTCGTGACGGTCACTTTCGCGCTTTTTGGCTTCCTTATCAAGGGTTTCATGTATTATCAAACCCTGCTGGAGGCCGAGAAGGTGCTGAACTCTATGCCAATGATCGTAGTTGCGATAATCTCTGATAGGTGAGTGAATTCTCAATCAGACTATTCAAGTCGCATGTGGAGACCAAGAGAGATACACTCGAATGCGCAGTCCTGGAACGAAACCCGCGAGTCAGCTCTCATTCGATCGTTTTTGTCGTTTCAGAGAGCATTTCGAGAGACGGAGAGCTATCCGTGAAACCTGGCTTGTGGACAAAGGCAATGTCAAAGCTTTCTTTGTGCTTGGAGCAAAATCCTGCAACATTGACCCGCGTGACCGACTCGATGAATACTCTTGTGATTTTTTTCATCCCAATGTGACGACCGGTAACTTCCACCTCGGAGAGCACACCGAGTGTTCGGACGGCGCATCGCGCACCGCCATAGGTTTCAGCTTTCGATTACGATATACAGTGGTGCTCCGCAAGATGGGAGCCCTACGAGCTTTAAGTGGTGTGAAAGCACATCTTCTAGACGCTGTTTCAAAGCAAGTTATCGTGGAAGCTAACATAGACGAAGACGATGACATTCTGGATGGGTACCAATACCACACGATCGAACCCGTGCGACTTGAGAAGGGTTTCGAAGGGATTTTCATGCTCACAGGCAATATAAGCGCATACTGCGGCATCACGACGTTTCTACAACAGGATTTCATAGAATACAAACGGGTTTATTACGATCATAGAGACGAGCACAGTTATCCTTGGAGTCTTGAAACGTTGTCTGGGATATCAGCGGAGTTCGCCGTGGAATACGATACAGAGCTGTCCACTCTGAATGTCTTGAGGCGAAGGCGCCTCTGGTTGGATCGGCTCGATCATATCGATCGGAAAATAGTTGGCGAAATGAATAAATTCAAGGACATAGTCACAGTTAATGTTGTGGACACTTACCGCAACTTGCCCCACAAGATCAGTGAAATGTTCGCCCATTTCGGCAAGCAGCCTCTCACATTCTTGGTGAAAGTCGACGATGATGTCGTTCTTGATCTCTCACGGCTCAAGCACATCTTGAGCACTTCACTGGTGACGAACAAAGTCATTTGGGCCAAAACTCGCAGAGCATTTCCCATCTCGCTCTATGGAAAATGGGCAGAAAACGTTGGATTCCCGTCACAGGTGTATCCGGACTTCCCATGTGGGGCGACCTATGTACTCTCGAAGGACCTGATTCAATTCATCGCCAAAAACAAAGCGAGCTTGCACCACTTTCAAGGTGAAGACGTTTCCGTGGGAACTTGGCTCTTGGGAATCGCTCCCCAGTATTTGGGTGAAGGGCTGTTTTCCTGCAGCGTTCAGGACTGCAACGGTAATGTGCTCAACCGCGCCGAAGTTACATCTCCTGAGGAAATGCGTCGTGTTTGGGACATTTACATGAAGAATAAGACCTTGTGCGCTTGAATATGTGGGGGGTTCCGCAATGAAATTTGAGAATAGCCGCCGAAGAATACCTTACGATAAGAGACATTTTCGGACAATCTCTCATTCATGAGAAGGGTCCATCCATGTTATATGCTACGGTTGCGTGGTTTTTGACGCTGATAACAGTATGATTGCCAGAGGAAGGTCGCAAGTTGTCACACCACAAGTCCACAAGTCCGGAGTATCTGAATCCACATCTAGGATAGAGCGAGTGAGGCTCTTGAAATGCGACGAGAATCAAACCTAAGGGTCAGATATACAGAAAAGTTATAACCACTTGTGTAGCTAGTTTATCGGGATGGGATGTTCGGCGACTGCGTCTTCGAAGCGATAGCTCGAGTTTCTGCGGAACCTTAATAATCCCTTCCGGAAACAGCTGCGGTCAATGCATGGAGTTTCTGTCGAGCTCCTGTGTCTCAGCCTCAATAACAGACTCACTCAAGACTCCGGTCCCGTCTTATTGATGGAAGCATTTTGACGATCACGAGGACTATAGTCGAAAGGAAATTAGAGTTGAAGCATTCTATGGAACATACAACGAGGAGTGTCACGTCATCTTGACTCAAACCACCGTATCCCATTTGAGATCTAGTCATTTTTTCTCCAGAATACCAAGAGAATAAAACCTTCGCAACTTGGATTCGTTCAGATCGTCAACGAGTCTTTTCTCCTCTCTCCATCTCGATCGGGGTTCGCGCGGCGTCGCTCAGATTTCGCGCTGAGATGGTCGAGGTCTTCAGAGGAATGAAAGGCGAGATGAGCTAAAACGGAATCGTGTGCAACGTTCGATGAGGTCGACGAAATCCATGTTTGAGTCGAATGGGGTGGAATGATGATATAAGAAGCCCAACGCGACGGATTCGGCGACCCGAATTGTGAATTAGCAGGCAGCACCATCGAGGAACGCTTCCTTTAACTGGGGGACCGCTGCGGCAACATCGAGTGATAGTCAGGAACGTCGCGAAAGTTGAGCGTCGAATTCTCACACTCAAGTCTTGTTCCGCCTGTTTCCCCCCGGCGTGGGGGGGGGGGGGGGGGGGGGGGGGGGACTCCCAAAGTCCACGATTGAGTCGAAATAAGGTTGGAGATCCACGGAAGAGACGTATGACCAAGATGCCCCACCACAAAGCTGTCCAATGATGGAAGTTTTATCCATCATCTCCTCTCATCAAACAACGGAGCAATCTTCCAGAGCTCGTTACAGTGAAAAGTTCCACTCATGATACTCTCCCATCGACCTCCAATACTTCCAAGACTTTGCACTCCCGTTTTCCGTGAATGGAAATTCGAGGCTAGTTCTCACGCGCGAATGATAGAGAGACGAGCCTGATTTTCATGGAATGACGGAAGAAATATCCATGATACAACGAGCGAAGATACAAGACGCATTCAGACGCTTAGACGCTTTTATTTGTTTGTTCATTTACGAGGTACCTATTCAATACGTTACTCGATATTCCAAGCGACAAGGTAGAAGAGCAATGCATCGATTATGGGAGGTAGGAATGAAATAGAATTCGCGTTTCGTTCAATGCGATCACGAATCACTCGATCTATTCCTTTTAGCAAGCTTGGCACAAAACAGGAGATTAAAGATTTGTTCGCTTGGATCTCTGTGTGAACTTGACATCTTTTTGTTCACTCACAAAAAGACAAGTTCCGGAGTTTGGCGAATTGATTCTCACGTGGCACCAAGTCAAACGCATCGTCTCACTCGGCTACAAAACGGGTTCTCGTTGCCGGTAGAGAGTCGTCAATACTGTAGGATTTTCTGTCCGGGAAGAAGTGTACAACACGGAAAGTCTCGTTTTCTGAGCGGGAACTAACTTGTAGATGAAGTGGATGACAAGCAGAGAGAACGAAACGAGTTTTTTGAGATAGAGGAAACCGATTGACACGCAGATGTTTTGTGTATGTTGAGCAGGCCACGAAGGTACTCCGTGATAGTATTGCGACGCGCTCATCGTTTCTTGCTCTTCGAGAGCGTCATGGTGTTGTGCTGCTGAACCAATTGTCTCTTCCTTTGCAAATCCTTGATCTTCTCGTCGAGTATGTGCTTGTCCTCATCGAGCCTTTTCTGCTGCTTCAGGAACTTCAATGGGGAGGAACGAAGTCAGTGACGAGCCAACGCAAACAAAGGTCATGGCTCTAGATATTTGTACAAGCAACAATCAACATGCGAATCAAAGCTATTTTGGACGACTCACTTCCTCATCCAGGGCGTCGAACCTCCTACTCATTTCTTGATCCTTCGCTTTGAGCTCAGCCTCCTTGAGTTTTACCTGGGGAAGACATCAGCATTTAGTCGTGGAGGGAAGGCAAACGGTGCTGAACGAAACATTCACATCGCAGCGGCTCCTCAACATCGAATTTCCCGCCGAGTTCACAGAGCTGAACGAACACGGGGCCACGTGGTGCACAGTTTCGAACCAAAAACGATCTGAAGGCTCGCCACCACTCATCAAGCCACTCGAAACAATCAAACACGAACAGGAGCCAACTTAGAACGAAGGGATTCGGTGAAATTGAAATATTATTTTATTGATGAATGAGAGCCAAGAGCAAACAACAAGCCCATGTGCCGAACACCATGGCAAGCATGGAATGCTGTGTTAGCCTTCATACTGCGATCTTTGAATAAAAAAGCTGTGTGTTCACACCGATTACCCGGTTACCATCGAAACGTAGGGTTCGCTACGTTCTCACTAGATGGGGTACAAAAGTAGCTCTAATATATATTCATACAGAGTTTCCCCGCGTGTGCGAGCCTCATTCCACAATCGAGCGAATAATGCCTCGATGCATCTGACAACCGAGACAAAGAGAGGCGTCAGGCCTTCCGCTAGGTCTCACCAAGTCCAGATAAAACTTGAGAGGATTCAATTAGGACTATGAATCGATGAATATATTATAAATGAATCGATGAAGAATTTATTCTCCGCTATGCAATGACTCCATCAATGGAACGAGTTGCCAAATTTAGCAGCCATCATGCGCACGTGACCATCGGTTTCGCAAGAATAGGTTGAGCTGAGATACTCAGATCGCTTTTGAAACGGGAACAAGTCCTTCTCAATAACGGGTTCAGAGTCTTCCGAATCTTGATCCAATAGGGTGCGGCTGGTATCACTCGGAAGGTCTTCGCTTCCTCGGGTTTCACTTACTTTCTCCACGAACGCCTGCCGCATATCTTCCTCTGCCTTCTGGAGCGCAGCTCTGTGCTCGGCTCGTTTGCGTTCAAACGTGCTCGAGTCGCTGATTCCTTCATCGCTGAAACCCATGGCTACGAGTCTCATCCGCCTGTATAGCTCGTAATGCTTCACGTGGGTGGACTCGACTAAATCAGCGAGGTTGTAACGTAGCACCGCGTCACGAAGTTTGGTAAAATCACAATGGGTGTCGTTTTCGATCTGCAATGAGAAAATGGGATTCTATGACGTAAACCTCTGGCAACCGAGAAGCCCCTCGCGATGGCGAAGCTCTTTGCCCGGGAGAAGATAGGGGCGGCTCAATCAACACTCTGATCTAGAAAATTCCATCGGAAATCTGCCTTTCGACTCTCTGCTCACTTGAACAACGCCCCACGGGTACTGGCGGGCGCGGACGGTTTTGCTTCCTACTCTGATGAGATCCCGAGAACCAATGACAGCGAAAGGCATCAAAGAGTTGTACTGCCTGTTAGCGTCTTGAGGCGACATCGGATCGTCAACAGGGAATTGGTAGATTTGAACACCGCTGTTGGTCAGCTCACTCTGAACTCTCCTTTTGAAAGCGGCGAGGTCCTGCTTCGAAATGATATCGCTCTTGGCGATCACCGGGATCAGATTCACCTGTTTGTTGATGAAGCCAAAAGATCCTGAGCATAGATTCTCGCCGAAAAAGGAGCTCCGGAGTTATTGAATCCCGAGGTACACAGATGTCAAACGCAGCTCACCTTAGAATCAAGCTGTTTCATGCAAACAAGATCCAACGCTTTAAGGCCGTGACCAGTTGGTGTAATAAAGTAAAGGCAGACATGTATCCGTCCGTCTCTGAAGGTGCTCAACTTTCGGCTGATTTGCAGTTCTTCTTGAAGATATCCTTCAAACTTGGAGTCGATGTAGTCGATGATGGCTTGGCAGCTTTTCTGCTTGTTGATCTGGTCTCCATATCCCATCGTCTCTACGATTCCTACATTGAGCTTTACGTTATTTTCGATGAGTTCGAACGACTTTGACATAATTTTCACTTCTGGATGATCGTGGGTTGAAGGGGGGAGGTCGAACGCTGGAAGAATAAGCACGCTGTAATTTTCTTCGTTCCCATTCCTCCCACGGAATGTTTCTGTATTGTATATCTTGTTTCCCCTGAAGATCTGCTTCAAGGTTTAGGATTAGCAGGAAGTTCTTTCAGCACAGATCTTTCGGCGCCGAAATTCACACAGAACTCACAATAATTGAACAGGGAATCCATGAGGGTGCTCTTCCCGATACCAGTCTCCCCGATGCAAAGTATGTTGAACGCGAATCCGTGCTGGAAGTGGCGTCTCACACTCTGGTCTGGGAGGGTCCGAAACCCTACGTCATCCTAAAATCCGAGTGAGTAAAGTTGAAGTCGCGCTAATTTCAATCAGGCAATCAAATAAGTCCACTGGTTCTCGATGAAATTATCCGAAAGCCTGGGAGATGAGGGACTACTTTTTCAACTATTATAATACACAGAATCCACAGTCATTATTTTTCAAGATCTAGCATTTTCCGTAATGTACGGAACGTTGCTACATCGTGCAAAATTATCGGGATTATCATGTGTGCACACAAGCGAAAGTTGTGAAATTTTTCGAGTCAAAAAAGTAGTCCCAGTCCAGAAAAGTAGAGGAACAATGAATTCCAGCACCAATCAGAGAGGCATAGCCCGCTGCTTCCCTCATGAAGTTTCAACCATTAGTCAACAACAGCCATCGGTGGTCGCAATCTCAGTACGGGCTATTCGAGTTTGGAGCTCGTCAGATCTGAGGTCTGCGCTCGTCGGGCACGAAAGACGTTAGCAGCCTCAACTCAATCCGTGATTAATTACACATGAAGCTGATTCATCATAAGCCGTTCGCCATCGGATCGCTCCACTCGCGAATCGTCAGCTCACTGTTTGAGTAGAAGTTCACGAGCCAGCTACATTTTCCAGCGAAATTTCGCAAATATAATCTGACAGCTCCTTCGATCAGATTGTATCGATGCTTCGCCAGGAAGTCATACAGTGTGAATCTTGACCCGGATGCGACACCGAACCCGTCGGAAATATCTGGGTCATCCGGTAGAAACTTTCGCCTTCAGGCTACGGCTGGATTAGGAACGTTGTATTCGTATGGTTCAAGCAGAAGTATGACTCTGGTTTGAAATTCAACCCAACAAACTCCGACGTCCCGCATGCGTGTCGACGCCAGTGAAACCGAGAGAACGGCGGCGAGAGTTCTTCCATAGAATTTCGCAAGAGACGTCTGACATTCCGAATGTTCAATTGTGAAGCGTTATGCTGTGGCGCTGTCGATATCTCATGATTCAAGAACGATTCAACGGGTTCCAATCTATAAGCAGAGGCCCCGAAGAGAAGACCGGGCTGTCTGTCGGAGAACGTCACACACGCCTGCGGCGATGGATCCTCGCTGGTGGAGCATCTCAATGGATATACAAGCTCCCAAAATAAATAAATCATTGTGCATCTGGGCTGATGCGTTGTCATGTTCAAAGATTCCATTTGCCATCCCGCGACACCAGGGTAGACCAAAATCTTCAAGCGTCCCATTCAGAGATACGAAGCTTAGGACCTTGGAGTACGCAACCGTGACAGAGAGCTCTCGGCCGGAATTCACCCGGCACCCCACCTAGGAGATAGATGACTCATTCCCCTCCAGAGCCGAGCACTTCGTGCACTTGAAACTGGGGCGCAAGAGTTCTCGCAGACCACATCTGGACATCCCGCTCCGATTTCGGCGAAATTTCAGAAAAAGCTCGTTCCGGCGGGAGCACTCGTCTGACATCCCAACGTTCAGTTTGCCGCGCTGTTTTCCGCTGCAACGGTCTGTCTCTGGCAAGTCTCTAATTTTGAAAAATTGACTCACCTGGAGCTTGAGAACGCGAGGCCTGGGCTCCACATGGCCGTTGGCCCTTTGTTGTTCTCCGGCCGTCATCTTTGCGCGAATCGTTACCCTCTAACAGGGAGGCTACGGCGAGCTTACGAGAATGGAATCAACGAAGCACCTATACCGAACATAAGCACCACAACTCAGACACAATGGATGCGGTCCCGTCGTTTGAGCAAGAATCCGTGAGAGGGCGCTGCAGGAGCTGCGGGAATTTCGAACGATTGTCAAATAACGAAAGGAAACCGCTGCGCGCAGAGCGACCGAGTTTGCTGGGTTCTTCCTACAATTCTTCCTACCATTCGTCGGCTGTGTCAAGGTTCGAAAAACGGAACCAAATCCAATGGTGAACGGAGAACTCGCCAGGATGTCGACCGTGGGGATGGCGACCGACAGCATATTTTCCCGTGTTACAGATTCTCAGCTCTAAATTGGTGAGAATGATAGGAGGTTTCGAGGGCAGATAGCCTCTGGAGGATCTTCTCTATAACTCCCTGGAGAGGTTCTCGATGTTGTCGATCCTGATGAGATTCAACTTTCCGGGCTTCTATTCCTCCATGGCATGTCGTGGACTAGCCTGGAAGACAGCGACGAACCACCCTACCAATTCGAAGTGGTAAAAGGTGGCGCATGAGACGGCCCGAGTCATTTTGACTCAGAATATTTTGGTTTCGGACGCTCTGGCACGAATCTTCCGGAGACATCTAGGATCTGAACCTTATCGCCTCGGTGACATTTCGGCTTCGGACGTACGAACCCGACGCTCTTCTTGACTTCTGACATTTCGGGAGCCTTTCCGAGCGTATCGAAACGATTGTCGGGCTTCACGTCCAGTTTGACTCGGAACTTTTCTGCAAAGTCGATTGCTTACCGGATGTTAGGGCTCGACCTCGATGCCTTGTTGCCTCGGCACCCTGGAAACCGCGGGCTCCGTCCGACGTTCGTGGAGGGTATCCGTTTTGGGCTTGGCTCCTGGTTATTTTGGATGACGCTCATGAATGCGGCTTTCAGGGAAGAAGATTAGGCCTGCCTCGAAAAGCATCTGCGAGAGTTGATCGAACATTGCGGAGACGTATAGAAGGATAGATGAGATAACCACAGAAAAAAAGTCTCACCTCGTGAGCCAGAACAGCTGAGGTATCAGCGAGTTCTTGTCAATGATCTGGAGTGCTCAACCGGTTCCGTAATTTTAGATCGAGAGATTACGGCCGAGTCATGTCTCCAGTGGTTTCTCATTGTTTTCATTTGTTTGTACATATTGTATACATATTTCACTATGGGAGGATCCTCACGTATCCTAAACCGTGGTGATTGTCTTCATGATGGTGGCTCCATCAGCAAGTCGAATCGTGCGCATGCGTCTGCGCCCGACTCGAGACCAGGCCGTTCTTTCCCGTCTTCACCTGCATGAAACCGAGGAAAATACGAATATAAGCTATTTACACACGACGATGTACAGTATCATGCGCGGTTGAACGCCACTGTTCAGGGCTGGGAGGTCTGGGACCACGTGTCTAGATTCAAATGTAAGTTCATTAGCACGGGAGCCGCTTGAGGAGTATACGAGAAATCAGGGACTCATCCCACGGGAACTCGACCCACGGGCGAAATTCTCAATTTTCCGGTGGTCGTCCCAAACTGAAAAATATGTGGGGAATTCACGATCTTGGACTGCTCAATCGGAATCCAACGAAGCAATACCACAGTATAGCGACTGATGAACCATGTTCGATTCGGAACTTATTCCATGAAGTCTACAGGCTTTGTTCAGCGTGACATCATAATGTTTGGAGCACGGAAGATTCTGACAATGAGCTGGCTGCAAATAATACCGACGGCAACACTTATCGATGACAAGAAAAAACGATTCTCGGGAGAGCAGCTGGTTGCGCGAAAAAAAACCCGATCGTGACGTGATCCGGTCTCTCGGGAAAGCGAGCGAGAACTTGTCTGCATTCCACTTGTCCAAGCATGTGTTTCAGCGGATACCGTCCTTAATTGGGAAAAACTTCTCTCAGAGACGAATCCGCGAGCGATATAAGCATTATGTATCTGCGAGTGATCTGCGAGAGTCGCATCTACTATGATTTTTCTTACCATCATAGCAGCTATATTCGCGTCTCGAGCCGAGGCGCTCGATCTCAACCCGATCGGCACCATAGTGAATGCGATCGCGGAGAGAAGCTGCATGCCGGAACTACACGCTATAGGGAACCCTAGCTCGTAAGTGGATTCGGATTTCACCGAATGGATCGACCGCTTTCGGGAAAATATTCAATGTAATATAGAGACTGTATTGATACTTTCCACAGTGCTCGATGCTGCTGTTAAAGATCAGTTGGGAGATCTGAAAGAGGTGGAGGAGCGTTTCGAGAAAGCTCTGGAAGCGTGCCTCGCATCCGCTCGGGACAACTCATCTACATTCTCGACGAGGATTTATCCCTTCCATCTTTGGCCTGAGAATCTTCTAGAAGGCTTATTGGGAGGGATAGCCCTAGAATCCGATCATAGCAGCGAGCCGAGTTCTCGATCAAAGCGCGCTGCATCTTATAGTTACACTTACGTCGACTATCGTGATAAGAACTGGGTCTCTCCCGTTAAGGTAAGGCCGAAACGCTGCCATCCCTGATATATTCCTCACAAACGTCATGGACCTTGGTGCAAACGGCCAAGTCGACAAGGGAAACTCACCAGCTCATTCTCACAGAATCAAGGATCATGTGGAAGCTGCTATGCCTTTGCGGGCACTGCTCTCGTCGAGTCTCATTACCTCAAGAACGGCCTCGGCAGCCAGAACTTTCCGGAGCAGCAGATCGTCGACTGCTCGTATAAAAAGTATGGGAAAGATGACTCCTTCCAGAGTGGTTGCAATGGAGGGAATAAGATCTATGTCATCCAATACTTCAACGAGAGTAGGGTGGATCAAAGTCCCTCTTATCCTCACGTCGGGGAGGATAATCAAACCTGTCGAGCGCCATCAGGAACTCCAAGAAGGATCGACAGTGCATACGTCACATTGGATAGCGAGGACCATCTTGCCTATCTCATGAATCAAAACGGACCAGTCGTGGTTATGATAAATGCTGGCTCAGCGTGAGTAACCAAGCATGTTTAGAGTACGATGACCTCTCTCTAAACAGATTCTTCCGATGTGGAGGTTTTCGGGATCAAGCGTCAGTTGGTATCCGGGCATGTGCTGATGTTTTTCCACATTCAAGTTTCCAGGGCTATGGATCCGGAGTTTACAACAACGCGGCTTCTTGCAATGGCACAGTAAATCATTTCTTGAACGTGGTTGGACTCGTCAAGAAGGATAACATTGAGCAGTGGGTCATGAAGAACTCCTGGGGGTCACAGTGGGGAGAGTCGGGATATGTTCGTTTCCCTGAGGGCAAGAACATGTGCAACATGATCAAGACCGGGGCGATTGTGGTAAATTTGAACAAGGTCACAGAGTAGACTCGATACAGCTATTCAAGACTTCCGTGCTGCGACTATTCCTGCTATGACACACATGAATCCCGAGATCCGGAACGGAATCTTGTGAGAGTTATGATTCGAGCTTCTTTTTATTCGTGAATAAGGGTTGAGTTTTGAACTTGAAGATCGTTTCTCTTGGCTTGAGGACGGACCCGTTTTCAGCCCTGAAGAACGGGAACAGAGTCGCAAGGTAGGTCGTCTCGGGGATCAGGCCCTGCACCTCATACATGAGAGCTGGAGGCGTGGTCACGTATAGAGCTCCCTCTTCCTCGCCATCCGGCTCCAGTGTGAGATTATAACCGGACGTGTAGTTGAGGTGAATCGTGCTAGCCAGACCCCTTTCCAGCACAACCGACGTAGCGCTGGCCTTGTGGTCATACCAAGTGATTTCCGGCGGAGCTGCCGAGGACAATAATTCTTAGAAATCACGTCATCAGGACCAGTTCTCGTGGTTGAACTCTGCGTGCATTCACACACGTATTGATTCCAATTGTTGCAGAACTCGCTGGTAAGTGTGCTTTCTCTCACCGCATTCTCCCGATGGAAACGATATCTCTTCACTGGGCGCCAAGTATTCCGACCCGTTCGGTCGGGCGTAGCGAGCGTAGATGATGATTCCATAGTTTTGGAAGCAGTCCAAATCGACTTTCGTGGAGTTACTGGTGATGCCTCTCTTAACCGTGACGAGTCCGGATGGTAGCGTCGCTTCGAAACGGAAATCCATAGGTTTCTCACCGTCATGCTTCCACGTGCAAGTGGTTCTCCTTTTCGGCACGTGAGTCACCACTGCTATTTTCGGCTCCTCGCAGTGAACATCGTTTGGAGCAGCTGCAAGGGTAAAGGTCGATTGCCGCATTCCTACCACTTTTTTTGCCAAAGAATACTGCATCTCGCATGCGAGCTCGCTACCGAACCGCGCAACACGCACAATTGAGTGTACCCTCGGCGAAATAAGTGCCCATGAGAAGTACTAGAGCGAGATATTCCATGTTTGAACGCCACCGCAAGGGTTTGTGTTCTAGCTATCTTGTCGACAAAAAGCTGTCTGCCGCAAGAAAGGCGCGTCTCCAACAGGGATTAACTCGATTCGGAGAGGCGCCATTCCTCCGACGAAACAACGGCTGTCTCGCCGACTCAGGCTGATAAAAATTCATTACGCCGTGCATGCGAATTTCGAGATTGTGAACCAGAAGGTGCAGATATGAAGTGCGGTCCTGATTTGATGAGTCGCAGCACATTATTCACAACGCTACCATGAACAAGGTCACACTGACTTTTAATAGCACTGCGCATCTGCAACATTATCTGCAAAGGGAGAATCGAATGAAACAATCCAAACCCATCGCGCCCCTCGTGAAAATCTGGAATCTCCAAAGCTTCCAAGATCAATTTTAACGTGGTGAGCTCCAGTCGCTAAGAGTCATGACTTTGCTCGCTATATAATAATTCACATCGCTTCGATCAGGTCTCCGGACACTTAAGATTCTGTGTGGACTGATTATCGAATCATCCATGATACGGAACTTGGCATTGCTAGGAAGAAGAGGGGAGGGGGACCGTTCCGAGCGGCGTCTTTCTTGAAGAAGCGGCCTTCAAGAAACATCCAGGGCACCGTAAACGCATTCGGTGGGCATGCGTTCCTGATCGCCAGAGGACTTCTTGGTCGTTGAATTGATCGATCTCTTCCGGTGGTCTCCATGGCCTTTTCACTCGTGATTGAGTTCCTGAATTCAGCTGCACTCTTCCGGACTGATTAGCCTCTCTGAGCAGTCATCAGTGGATCAGGTTTTCTAGGCCGCTGTACTCTCGATTTCTGTGATCTGCGCAACACCTGCTCGCTGCGGTAAGATCCATGTGCTGAATGATGAAATTCGAGGTTGGTTGAGCGAGGGGTCAAAAACAATATCGCAGGTAGTTAAAAGAAAGATAAGGATCTTTCAGAGGTGATCCAAGGTTCTGCATCAGATCACCCGGTCTGGACCGAGTCCGTGTTCATCCACAGACAGCGAGAGGGTGGACGGGTCAGGATTCATGAGAGCTCGTTAGTGCTGCTGCGCTGAATTGGACCCGGGAACACTCATCGCCCCAGCGAAAAGCCGCTGGAGATCTTCAAAACAATGGAGTCAGTATAAATCCAACGTTTGAAAATCAAACGACTCGGAAGGTATCTGCAGAGGGCGCCAGGGGTCCAGGAGAGCGCTCGGTGTTTGCAGTATTGCCATGGTAGCCGCGGCCGTCGGAGAGGATCTGTGTATGCGAGGATTTGCCGGTGCAGGCTGTCTTTCTCGAAATTGTTCCTGATAAATTGAAAAACAAAGTAGACTCCCTTGCTCGAGCGGTATTGTAATGAGGTTCGGTTTCGGAAAAATGGACCGGGAAAACGCTAGGTGAGTTGTCAACTCGACCGCAACTCGAGTGCTGCTAATAAGTTCTCCATTGCCATACCTAGCCCTTTCAGACTGTTTGGACGTTGTTGCGCTCGAAATCGATCTCCATACTAGAGTCGGAAATTTACATCCAGCGTTCGTTTCGATGTTTTCATAAATCATGCGTCTGGAGGAGTCAAATCTGATTCGTGTGATCAATAAGTAGCAGAAATGGAACATCGGTGAACGGAGGTCTCTCCAAAAGGAACCAGGAAGTTCAGCTTGAGCGGAAGCTCCGGTGTTGCCTCTGGACGACAGCTCGCAAATCCGTGCTCTATCATGGAATTGAGCAATTGAAAAACGCGTACAGCGGACTCGCTGGATCGATAGAATTGGCCGCAAGGCCTCGAAATGACGGGCGCCATCCAATTTCAGTCTGAGGATAGAGTATCTGAGAGACACGAGGTAAACCTTCATCTGCTGGTGTACCTCTGCGACTATCTTATCCCCGAACATCATTCCATGCTCTCTCAGGTACTGAAGTGATTCACGGCTGTGTTTACAAGCTATTAGTACCGTCGCCGTTTGCCGAGGTGTCGCCGGCAACCACCGCTTTATCGATCCGGAATCGGGGACAGAGAATATGTCGCGAGCGGCGGAAACGAGTTGCTTTCTTGACGGATAGAGCAACCGAAACACTGGGGGTGTCAAGAATCGAGCTTTTGACGGAGCAACTCGCGGTCAATAGCTGAGAACAAGCAGCGTACATGAAACGCGGTGGAAATGACCGGACCATCATGAAAGACCTCACCCCGTCCATGCAGAGCAACACTAGGAGAGAAGGATCATGATCCTGACTTCCGAGTTTCGAGATGAAGCGGAGGCTTTCCAGAGAGAATTCGAACTGCCGAACTGAACCGTTTGTGTGAAACATTCGGAGTTTGCTCTCAATGTGTTTCCAAAGTCAAACAGCACCGACAGGGTGTTCACCACCCGTGTAGTTTCAATGGTCGTGAATACCGACGGGATACGTGAGCCTTCAAGTGTAGCCGCAAAGAGCACGAAAGTATAAAAATATCGGCAGCTTATTCCTTCTCCATATCAGCGGGCTATCAAAGTTGCGATCCGGGAAACATGCAGGAGAGATGGAGATCTGCGGCACGAAATCCGATCGTTCGCCAACGACCCATATAAAATACCAGGGTGGTCATTACAACCTCGCTCTTTCAAATAGCATCGACGCCAGTGGGTCAAGAATCGTGTGTCGATTACAGCCGCCCGGGCTGGATCAGTGAGCTGTGGAGTCGCTGATTATCGTTTGAGCGTGTGTAACCGATTTGTCCGCATGAGGAGACATTCGTCAAGTGGCCATATGGCAGTTCTCAAGAATGTCGCCGACAAGTTCGAGCAAGAGGAGATAGACAGATATCTCCTTGATGTCCACCACAGGTTAGCCGCCAAATACCCCCCAGAACAGGAAAGCATGCGATTGGTCCCGAATCATTATGAACTCCATTCTGCTGTATTCCGGAACGAAAAACTGGAACTGAGTGCAACCGCAATACTGGAGACGCAGGAGTCAGCAATATTCGTACCTGAACGAGGAAACTGAACTAAATTTACGCATCGAGTCAACTACGCAGACCGAAAATTTTCGCTGCATGGAGATGGTCGCTTCGGCTGTAATGGCCCAGCTGTTTGATACACGGATACGACTGAAGTGGTTCCACTCCATTAGTTCGAGCCGCACTCCTGTCCGGCTCCGCCGAGGAATCATGCGTTGCTTTTCATCATCGATATCTGGAGCTGGCCGAGAGGAATCTCCACCCTGTCTCATTTTGTCCAGTGGTGACGACCAATGATGATCTGTCATCATTCCAGATTCGGTCTAGCGAATTTCGAAGGGAAGCGGAGGTTCATACCCTCCATGGGTTGACCTTGGACCGGTGGCATGTCGATCGAGGGGCAGGACCGAATGGGGTCTCTCGTAGGAGTCCGGTGCGGAGAGCGGCTCGATCCATTCGAGGAACTTCACGCGAAATAATGATGACTTGTCCACTCCCCGACCGTTTTGCGAAAAGTGTCAGGATACATCTGAACAAAGTTCTAGACAGAATATACTCGTCTCCCTAAACACTACTTCGCCTTCAGATTATGATTCTTGCGCGCGAGACATGTCGACGACATAAAGTTGTGTCTTCGAGGTAGGGGAGCACTCTCCGAAATACGTTCTGATGCGGCCCGTATCGTGGACGCATCTCCCTCGGCTGTCGACTGCGATAGCATCGTGGCATCACTCCCGCATCACTCCCGACATGGTGGCTGAATTCTTATGGACTCTTTGAGGGAGGAAGGGTAACCTATTGTCGTGAAATCTGTTGCTAAACACAGCACTGATTTGCCTCTGTACCGCAATAATTCGACAAGCCAAACAAGCCTTACGTCCCACCGATGACGAGAACTAGCGATTACAATGACACTGACAATAAGCAGACTCACCTCGGCTGAGTCCAGGGATACGGAGTGAATTCGTCGCGGTCAGTTTTGTTCGTCGCGTGCCGTAGCTCTAATGAAGTTCCGTTCGGCGTTGGTTCGTGTTGTTCCTCATGAAGACCCCTACGTAAAGGAATCCAGCCATGCCGTGCCGTGCCGCTCAGTGCAACTTGCCGAAGCCCAAGCCCCGCCTACGAACGAGTCGATATCGGAAGTTCTATGGGACAGTATTGCCCTCACCGGGCTCAGCTCTTCACAAGCACTTCTCACCGCTGCTTTTGTGGAAGCTCACAGATAAAGGCTGTATCTACGCTCGCTCCCGCGAGCTTCAACCGCGACTGGGACGGAAGCATCGTCGCGGTTCTCTCGCAAAAAGGCTCTCTTTTCGAACTGTTAGCGCAGTGTAAGCCAGACGCAGCCCGACTCAGACCACGATGCATACGTCTAGCAACAGCGGAGAATCTCCTGCCTCGGGAGAAGCGTCAGCAGGAAAGCGGAGGATCAACGACGCCAAGTCGAGGAAACGTATCGAAGTCGAGAAAGAGAAGCCACGTCCCGAATGTCCTCGGCGCGGAAAGGGAACTTCCTCGCAGGATGGTGCCAAAAGTGCGATTTATCAAAGCGAGAAACCAGGTGAAGCCCAGAAGGAGGTTCCTTGCGACTTCGAAGGTAACACAGTAACCATCAAGGACAATACAGGACAGCTCACCAAGAGAACAGGGGGCAAGAAGGCCCTCAAAAGTGAGGACAGTGACGTTGGAGAGAAGAAGAAAGATTCGAAGAAGGCCGTTGCGGGAAGAGCTCTGAAGCCCGACCGAAACAAGCCTCGTGAGGTGCATTCCGACGAGGCTGAAGCGTCTAGAACATCCTACACTCATCGAGAGGATACTAGTCGGCAGCAGACATCTCATGGCACATATGAGGCGAAACATGGCTCGAAGCGGCTCCAAGCAAAAGAGAATCCAACAGGTGTGCTATCAGTTAACCCTGATGAAGCTGACGTGGAACCGGACTGCGAAGATTGCAGCGGCAAAGTCAATCGCTCGATAGACCAGCGAGCGGATCGTGGGGTCAGAAAAGATCGCTCACACGGCGACAAGATACCCCAAAGCTCAACAAAACCAGAATTCGATCTCAGACCAAGAGTGTCCCGACCGATAGAGTCATCTCAAGCTTCAAACAACACAGATCGGGGCCGAAATACTCCCAGTCTTTTCGAGAATAAGTCAGAGAAGTGCCCTGAAGGCGTAGATTCCGATCAATCCACGACGAGCAGAGTCGCGGGCTTGGAAGAGGATGCTCGTCAGTTCAGCAAACCCCGACAGGATCGTCGCCAGTGATGGGCATTGTGGAATTGCTGTAGGAAACCATCTCCAAGGAAATTCTTTGACCTAGTTCTGAGAATCCACTCCCTTGGCGTTCCACGACTGCCGGATATGAAGTATCCGACCTCACCTGATTGATTCCTTGATTTTCACAGGAAGTTCGAGCCGATTCGTCCGTTTGTATCAAGTATGCGTCAGCTGCCAGCGTCTGTTTTCCCGGAACGATGGTTTGGCTGAGAGTTTTACTAATATCACGGAATAAGATATCAAATAAAAACTTCATAATGCGAGCAAGACCATCATTGAATCTTTGTCTTATCGGACGCCGTGCAGTCGGTTGGGCACGGCTTGCGGTGGAATGGCTGTTTTGAACTCCAAGAAGCCCAGGAGGCGTCGTCCAACGGTTCTGTAGTACACGGAGATTTCGCGGATAACGGTTTTGGTCAGAACAGGAGCCTGGTCAATAGCACCTTCGGTCACCGCCTTGTTGGTCGAGCGTCTCCAACAACAGGAAACGCAATACGATGTCGAACCATTATGCGGATCGGCCTCATTGTTGTGGAGTCCTTGGAGTCGATTGATCTTCGTGAGCATTATTCTCCTCCTGTGAAGTCAGCTCCGAATACCTGAGCAGCAGATTGATTGCTGCGCCTTACGCCGATCGTCTCCGACAGACCCTCTCTCTCGGGCGGACCGCTTTTCGGACCCCGTGTCGCACGCGTTCTCAATCGTACAGTGCGCGTTTCGATGAATCGAGATCGAATCGCGGACTCTATATCTGAAGTTCTTTGATGCTCTTCGGGGTTCCGATATCGCTTCTCTGATCCCCTTCCGTCGAACGAGTCGTCCTGTGATCTGTGACACTTCACGCTGACTGTGCAGTGCAAATTTCCACCGGCATCAAATATCGGAGAGAATACAACCGGTAGGAGGCCTCGACTGCTCTGGAATCACTCTATCAGCATGGGTTGAGCTGAGAGAGTATCTGTCAGTTTCCTCGAAGGGTTTTCCGGACGAAGGTCCGTCGAGGCACTTCATCTGAGCTCGACTAATTGCAAAACTTGTGAGTAATTCACTTGATAATCGCACGTGCTCCGCAGCGGCAGAGGGCGTTGGATCAACGTTCGCAGAATCCATTTCGAGAACTGATGCGACTTACCAGGACTAAATTATCGTATTCGGTATGGAAAGCGTCAGTTCGTGCAGGCAGTTCTGTGTCACTCGCGAATTGTTTTACTCGGTCAGCCACGAAGCCTACGGAGAGTTCTGTTGCGCTGTTTTCGATTCCGCCGCGCTCGAAGCCAATTGAAATGTGCACGATCGCCCGCAATGACTTCTTTTAAGAGTCTGGACTCCGATTCGGTCCTCGCACGGTTCATTACGGAACCTGTTCGTCTCTTTTATGCATTTTTCATGTTTTCGTCGGAGCGTGTGCATTATTCAGTCTAGTTCAGCTCGTGCCGGCAACCGGTTCGGCGGCCATCTTATCAACAGAGCTCGAACCGCGACTTCGATTAATGCTAATTCCGCTCCAGCATGTTTCCAAATATGTTGGTCATCGTGTCCAACTCGGCGGAATATGTGTCTGGATGATTGGGGCGCCAAAAAACCCAAACGGTGACCGACCGACCGAGACGATGAAAACAGTTCAGGCGCCAGTCCCTTCAGAGTCACTGTAGCGGGCCTCGGATCTGGGGGACTGTTCCCTCCGGTCGCTCGATGTCAACTCCAATGGAATTTCACTGTATCTGAGTAGAGCGCAGGCATTGCCGGAACGCTTGAACTCGTTTCCAACGGATTTGCATCGAGAACTTCAATGATGTGAATCTATCACTCAAGGCGTATGTACGGGAAGACACCCAGCCGATGTTAGTAGAATCCAACCGGCAAAGGAGTTGAGCGTTCAGATTCTCGCGTTGAGGTAGGGTAATCGGGAACGGGGAAAAACAGCGAGATCTCGTTTCGACTGAGCTAGCAGGTGCGTCGGAATCGGTTGCGTTTGACGAAATTTCATCAAAGATCCGTGACGTTTTTCTGGGCTCACAGTCTTGTTTGACTCTTCAGGACCCAAGCTTCGACCTCTGCAATCTTGCCAAAGACTTCCTTGGCATCGCGTTCACTCGAGGCACCGACTGCAGGGCTTCGCATGTTGTTCCCACTCGATTTCTTTCTCGATGAGGTCTCCTAGTTGATCGGAAATTCCACCATATGTGGGGCAAAGCTCAGGAGTTTTGAGCCATAAATTGCGTGTTGATGAGATGCTCTCAAACACATACAGAGCAGTCATACTTCGCTGTTCTAAGGAGTCCCGCGTGTGAAATCGCTCGAATGGGATTTCCCATTGGGATGACACTCGTCTCAGCGAGAAGTGTTTTGCATCGCCTACACGCCTGCTCGACGGAAATTCGAATCGGGGATCACATCTGCAGAGGATCCGACGTCCGAGTCAGCAGTCTTTGTAACTGCCGGCGCGCCCAGAATCCGGCCATTCCGCTCATTGAGTGTCTCATACACGCGTTCATAACGTCTGTGCTTTCGTCGTTGCTCGATATCTGCAATTGGAAAAGTATGGGTCCGACGGTGATAACTTCATGAATGACCTTCCAAGAATGACAATCTAGATTTTCTCGACCGAAAATACGCACCGCGGTCAAGTTCGCCCGACCCATCTCTGATCGGAAGTTTTGACCGATGGAAACACTTCTCCTTGTTTTCGACCTTGACCAACAACCTGTTATCACTTACCATCCAGCTTGGCGGATTGAAATGAACGAATCAGAACTAAAATATTTGGCCCAGAAGGCTCAATGCACCGAATTTCTCCGAATAAAAGCACCTTTTCAATGAGCGCTCCGCCCATTTGGCATATAGCGCCTATAGACAAAAACCGCATATGAAGTCTTCTCCAAATGAAACGACTCTCCAATAGCCCCCGCCCCCCATCAGAGCCCTCCTTTTTGAGGGCCGTTGATGAAAACACGCCTCGCTCTAATAGGCGGCTGAAGAATACACGCTCTGCCGTTTATTGGGAAAAATGCAGATTCTGGTTGATGACCCGACCGATCCTCTTCAGACAGATCATGGACCAATGATGGGTGTACAATGTGTGCCCGAGGACATCCATAGAAACTGACCCATATGAGTCTTCTGCTGGACGTTTCTCGTCGAAAACATACACAAATCGAAGACTCGAAACTTTCAACGATCGATGCCCTGCTCTCTTGCTCCGGGGGATTACATACAGCCTCGAGTTCAGACCAGCCCACTGAATCGAAAGCTGTTTACATGCAGCTGGAAGCAAAACGAATGAAGTTATTCTCAAACGCGAGTCAAGACCTTGACTTTGCGTCGAACAAAGTCAAGGCCTCCGGTTCACTCGATATCCTGTTTCGTCCACAAACAGTCACGAAACATTGAACTCCGCACGAACTGTTACGTTTACCACCGGTTTGGTCGCTATCGGTTTCCTCTGCACTCGAATTCGCCCCCCCCCCCCTTGAGAAATCATTCGTGCATTTGCACAAATGATGCGGGGGACAACTCACTGCATCAGCATCTGAAATCGCGGAACTCTGAACAAGCGACATGGAATTGGCAGAAAACTGTTCCGACCAAACAGGAGAATTCCTCTGTGATGTCAAAAATTCCGAACTTTCGTTTTTCCAGACCATCCACGGCTTCGTCCCAGGATTCCTTGATGACGGCCGGGAGTCCGGAGACTTCGGTCTCCAACGGGGACTCGTCTGACAACATCAATGTCGTCGTTCGGGTCCGCCCGATCACTGACATCGAGAGTAAGAAGAAAGATACTCATGCGCTGCAGTACCCCGGCGAAGGACAGATCCTCGTAAGTTTTCTTTCAGTCGTTTCCTCCAAATAGATGACCTCACGCCTCACGTTTCAGCCTTACGAAGCATCAGCCTCTACTTTTCGATGGCATGTGGAGAACGTGATGGCCGCACATCTCCTATGAATCAGATGAAGTCCCACCAGGGAACATTCGAAGAATGACGCTGGGCGCGAATCGGACGGTGGGTCGTTACATCGATTCCTGAATCCACGATGCGTTGACCAAACGGAGACGGATGATAGGGTTCTCGAGATGTTGCCCTCTCTCACAGTGATCACAACGCTCGGGCTCGCGGGAGCGCGAATTGCAATATTTGCGGTCTTGCCCCGGCTCATGACATGGCCTCACCGGTCTGCATCGCCCTTTGAACGATACATGGGAATCATTCACGATACTGCTGTATCATTGCTGTATATCTCCTAGCCCTCTGCGCGGGACATGGTCCGTGTGCAAACTAAGGCATGCACGAGGTCGTGTGAGAAGTCATCACGTCGATCGAACCTGACTTAGATCACATTTTCCATCCAACGAGTTCCGATGTCATCAAGACAATAACAACCACTGAGTCTCATCCGAGCGAAGTCGAGCTCACAAGGCTAATCAGCACTCCGGATTTGTGACGAGTGAGGAGGAGCTGAGCACGGAGGCTCGATGCCGTCATCGGTCTCAAAGTTAATGCTGGCTGCTTCTCCGGATGTTTGGATTGTGCATCTTGGAGGGATAAGCATCACGGGTTCGATCGCTTGCAAATTATACCAATACGTGCCACAAATATGATTGATATAGGGTCCGAAGCTGACTCAACGGAGCGATTCGGGGGAATTTCGGAACGGGGGTGCACGAGTTACCAACGGAATGTGTGCATCGATTGTCACACGCCCAAGTAAGCGTGGGCTTTTCAGACCCCACAACACTCGAAGCTGTTGCCACTCCGAGGGTGAGCGCACACGAATCAAGGAGCTAAACACCTGCTCCTTTAGAGAGCTCTGAAGTTTTCATCAGATTCCCAATGGTGTGGATTCTGAGTACAATGGAATGAGTTCGGGAACCCGGGTATTTATTCAAACGATGGGTATCTATTCCGGTGCTTTCCTTTCGAAGATTTTTGGAAAAAACCGAACTTACGCTCCTTCCAGCCCCTGGAGATAGGGTGTTTCAACGTTCTCGAACGCCTTGTTCAGAGCCTGGATCCTTCGTCGACCGCTATCTTTGATCTTTAGATTTCGTTCTCGTCAAGCTCGTAGACCACTCTGCATAGCTGACAAACCCGTCTTGGTTTTCGTCGTATATCAAGAAAGCGTCGACCGAGCCAGATATAAAGTCGGTTGTGATACCCTCAACGTCCCCATGAAGATGAGCGGAGTGAGAAACCATTTGCATCAGCTCAAGGCCATCCAATAGGTTGTTGTCGTCGAAGTCGTGCATCTTCATGATGTAGAATGAGGCTTCAGCGTCAGATATTGAGCCAGAGTTCTGGACATCGATGAGATATTTGAGGTCCTCCTTTATGTGGTCGGTATCTCGGATGATATAGTCCGCGGTGTACTTCCTGCGGAAATCTTCAATACTCTTGCTTCGACCGCCATGAACAAACTCTGTACAAACCAGAAACAACAGCGACACCAGCAAAGCCACGCGCAAGTCGTCCAGCACGGAGAACATCGCGCTTGAATCAAGTCAGGGAAAGAATCTCCAAAGAACACGCTGCAGGAATCGCTCACGGAGCATCGTCAACTGATTGGACGGCTGTTGCCACCGTTCAGGCAGCCGCCGATTTCGCTTCGACAGGCCACGTTGGTAAAGACTGGGTCACTCTTTCAACAGAAAGACGGATCCCGGCGGCACCGTCACATATCGCTGTGGGAAGCGATCTCCATTGTGATGCCTGACGAGACGCCGCTCATCCAATCCTTGCTGACGCTGAGATTCGGGACTTCTGCTTGCCTCAGTCGTCCGACTGAACCCAAGGGCAGGCGGACATTTCTCCACGAGGGCGCAGCTCTTGTCAATGTCTTGTCAATCAGATATTCGGCAGAGTCAACTCCGTTGTGTTCTTTTTGAGGGAATTGTCATTGAATGCTTATCTCGATCAGACGGCGAAACTCGCATCCAGCGATGAGGCGCCGATATCGACTGTCTAACGATGAGAATATGACGTGAGGGTCTGATAAATTCTCAAATGTAACGTCCTCAGACGTCTTGAGATCACAGTTTCGGTTCACAAGTAAAAGTTTGTCCTCGACCCGAATTCCAGGTTGACGAAGACCAGACTACGCAGACAAAGCTTTTCACCTTTAGCGTCGTTTTCGAGCCCGAAGCAACTCAAGAGGATGTATTCGAATACTGTGGCGTCAAGCGGCTCTGTGATGCCGCCCTGGACGGGTGAGTACGAAGAGTATAACATTTCAAACACTTTCTCAGCGATAGTTGCTCGCAGGCTGCAGTCATTGGGAGTTGAATCAGTGGCGGCGCCAGCACCACCAGGAACGAAACATTTCTGAATTGTCAAGCTCTCATATTCTTTTGGCATGGAATGATATTCGCCGCTGCTTGAAATGAACAGAACTGCGAGATGATACTCCGGGCTTCAGTTCATGAATTGAATTCGAATTCATGGTTCGAATTTGAATTCATTATTCCTTGATGATGACAAGCAAGTTTATGTATCAGGTCGTCAGAAGAGCCCATGCGATTATGAGGGCAGAACTCGGGGAAGAAAAACGCAAGGACTTTCCTGACGACCTGACTTTACTACATCCTGCTCAGCTCATACATAGACAGCCTCCGATGCCACGCGCGGTCACAGATCGGGAGGATCTACCCTCTGCGTATAAAACGTGATCCTTATCACGGGACATGATATACCTTTGCGGTGCAACTCCATGTCGGATTCGAACGGCAAGTCTTGCTTGCGTGGTTGCTCCTGCTTTCCTCGGATTCGGTTGTTGACCAAGGACTCGTAAGCGTTCAGAGCGAGGCGCTCGATGTGCTATTCCTCTCTCAAATCTCGAATCTCTTAAGCAGCTCTATTTCTATTCCGTTGATTTCCAAAATAATGAGGATGGCTCCTCTTTCATGATTAGATATCCATCGTGTACCTGGATTGCTCCGGGTTCCTGTGGGCTCAAACGAAGACCATCACTGTCCGATTCGTATTAGCTAGCCAGCCTCCTCGTACACCGATATTCTTCGCGCCGATCAGCTGTCGTCACGCTGGGATTCTCCCAATATATCCTACAGTTCCGCCGTCATGGCTGAAGTTGCAGTATGCCAGTTGCGGTATTGCCTTTCATTGAGTTCTATATATTTCACGTCAGTCGTAGCTCTGATGAACGTGGCGTATTTCTCGCCTTTGGGTACGGTTTTCCGTCTCTCCTACATTTCCTCCGGCCTAGCGAGGTGGTTTCAGCACACTGACAGGATCACAGGTGTTCATGTTCGCGTTTTGAATGTGGGGTCTATTCTGACCTGTCGGACCGATAGCCAGCATTATGCGGTGAGTATATTAGCACTGCACTCTTCGCCGGGTTGGAGTCAGGGTCCATCTCTTCCCCGGAGCTCGAGAAAATTCCGATGTTCTTGTTTATGTCTCTTCTGTTTTCACTTGCTTCAAGGACACTCAGCCTGAAATGGAGCAGAGACCCTAGAGAACGATCTCTTCCCGAGTCTCCACGGTCCCGTTGCAATCTCCGTGTTCGCACCGTGGGATCTAGCCCCATTTCACATGAGCGTGTGCTCCAGCACCGATGAGTATAACAGTCTGGTCTACTGCAGTGGGTAACCCTGTTTTCCCAGTATCTACTGGCATGCATGCCGATGAGGACGCGCAACTCATCACCTTCATCCTACCGAATCGGATGTCGGGGTTCAGGAGGTTCCCGGCCCTTTTTCGTGCTAGGATCTTGGATGATCCTGAGAGCTGGGTTAGACCGGCTGCCCTTCTTCCCAGAAGGGTTCGTGAAGCCAAACCGGGTTCCCAGGCTGGAACGAGTCTCTTCCCGGATTCCGATCACGGTTCATTCCGTTCACATCATTTTCCTTGTCAACCAGTTGTCTCGCGAGATATTCCGCGCCATCTGTTAGTTTTTAGAGCCTGTCCCTGTGATCCTTGGCAGCAACTGTCCTTGGGATCGGTAGTTGTACGATCGAAGTGTCAAAGGCGGTCACGGCCTCTCTGCCATCCTCTTGAGAGAAGGTGGAGAAAACCGCGCGTGTACCTCTCTTCAGAACTCCTTGCTATTCACTTTTCGTGCTAGCCGGTACGTCTGTTCCGCGATATTCACCCCTGGCCCTGCCCAACGAGCAAAGAGCCACTGCTGGTTTCCGCTGCGTCAGATTCTTTCGAGCTCCGACATTCGCTCAGGGCGACCTCCGCATACTGCGCCGAATGCATCTTGTGCATATCGAGAGAGATCGGAGACTAGGGGACGTCGGCATCGAAGTCACTACTCGGCTTCGTGTATTCCAAGAGGAGCGATCGAATCTTAATCAAGTGGCAGTGTTCGCTTATAGGCATCGCTGACCGTAGATTCTGTCGTATGATCTGCAAACATGCATTGATCATGAATGGAATAATCGGTCTGCGCTCCGCGGGGACCAACGGTACCGCTGCAAGCGGCATTTGAAGGACACGCCAATAACTCATGAGAGTGACGACCATAACCAGAACGATCGGGAGTAGGGTATTCGTCCGCGGTCGCCGTACTGCTAGAATCCCCCAAGATCGAAACCTTAATAGCAGTCCTGGTATTTCGACCTGTTCGAGCAGTACTCTTCGCTTATTCAATAAGCGAGTGAATTATTTATCGCCGCGGCGGAGCCCTCTATGGGTTTCCGCGTGTTCTCCGAAAGTTCTTCAGTTTCAAGCCGATCGTTCCAAAAACTGTCAATGCTGCGTCAGCGGCACTCGTTACGCCTGATGATCTCGCTGCTGTGACTCCCGAACGTTTCACCAGGAACTCTAGCGTATATAGGAGAGGAATAGAATGAGGAAGGTCAATGGGAGGTTCCTCATCTGCCAGGTTCTGAGATGCGGGTCTTCCTCTCCTAATGGGAGGTAACGGACACGCGGGAGATGGAACTGAACTCGTCACTTCCTACTCCTCGTGTGCCCGGAAAATATTTTTGCTATCGGCTCTCGCATCCCCTGGCACCTTTTGGAATCTGGAGAGACCCATCAGGGGAGTCGCCCTTCCACAGATTCGCGTCCACCATTATGGCATACGGCCAAACGGGAGCCGGCAAAACGTATACGATGACAGGGTCTGAAGGATGTAAGAACGCAACTCCCGGACTCATTCAGTTGGCGTTTGCCTACCTCTTCAACGAGCTCAAACAGAAAAAGGTAGATTATCTGACTTTTGTGTTTCATAAAAACTCATCTAAGCACACAGATGCTTCATATTCAAGATGAATTTGCCGCGTATAAGGCACAGCTAATCTCAAGCCGTACTCAGGACGTTGACTACGTGGTTCGAGCGTCGTACCTCGAAATCTACAAGGAACACGTCCTCGATCTCTTGAACCCTTCGTCAAAGTCCTTACAACTTCGATGGAATAAACACAAGGGCCACTATGCCGAGAACCTGTTCGTCGTTGAATGCGAAGACGTGGGGGATCTTCAGGGTGTCTTCGAAGAAGGTAAGCCAATCGGAATGATCAAATTCGTATTTCAGCTCTACAACACCAGCATAGCAAAGAGATTCCATACAGATTTCTGCAATCACTGCACAGAATCTAGATTCAACCAGGGCGAGCGAACAAACGGGACAGGGGAGTGAGAAGTCCCTCCTGCCTCGGTGCCACCACGAGATGCTCTGTAAGGCCGCCGTTTCGAAACCACCGATCGATTCGTGTCACGCGTGGTATTAAAATGGTCTGCGCAGTGACATTTAGCGGAGCCTCGAACTCGTGAAGTCCGAAGCGGCTCGTATATCATCCGTATCGAGTTTTGTCCGGGATTGACCCCGGGTGAATTTCTACGCCGCGTCTCTACGAAACTTAACCGAGCCGCACATCCCGTCTGAAGGGTTGAGCGGCGATTTCTCGAGTGCGTCATGAAGCTTCGTTCACTGCCTTTTCACTCGGGAGTACAATGCGCTGGCGAAACCGAGCAAGCCTGACTCCGGCTGCCACTTCTGATACCTCTGGCGTCAGGGATTCAGAGCACGGATGCATTCATTGAGAAAAATCGATGAAGTGACTCGAGAAGAAACAACGAAATGAGTATAATTCTGAGCTCGCTAGGGATACCCTATCCGAGATGGCCGCTGAGCAACGAGCTCCTATACGCTCTCAACCTCCTATACCACATCGTTTTCGTCGTGCTGCACTCGTTCGACTTTATGGTGAAGGTGATCGTGTTTTCCAGAGGCATCTATCTGGCGACAGGCATCAAGATATTCCTGTTACTTCAGAACATTTTTGGCTTGGTGTTTCATTCAATGTGTTACCTCGAACCGATCCTGGATCGAGTGCTATTCGCGAATCCGGTCGATGTATGGCAAACGCGGAGATTGATACAACAGCTAGATGTGCTACTGCACCGACTTCTGATCGACATGACGATACTGGACCTGGTAGTAAAGGCCGTTCTGCTGTATCCCTATTCGTCCACCAGCATTCACGTGACGTTCTACGTCGCACTCATTGAGCTCTTTGTGAATTGTTATTGCGCTCAGATTCCGATCCAGGCTCGACTCCCCAATCTCAATCTACTCGTCGGAATGCAAGTCATCGGTGGCGGTGATGGAACCGATCTGCTTTGGTGATGGACGAAGTGCTGTGTTGTTTTACTTCGTTTGTTGAGGGGCGATGAATAAAAATTCCATTGTACTGTAGACGGCGAAGGTTCGGCTTTTTCGAGGTACATCGATCGGGATGGAGCGGTATTCGGAAAAACTCAGGGAAATGATCGTCGGGGTCGCACATCAGACCCAATGTATGATTCCTTATGGCATACCTTTCCGCTCCCTGTGGTGTCAAAAGTGAAATCGTTGCAGGACGGAAAAATCGACAAATACGTTCTCATGAAATGAATGAGCACTCGTCAAGATCGCACACCATTCTCACCGTTTACCTGAACTCAGAACAGAAAGACTTCGACGAGCCGAACTGCTACATAAGAAAACAGGTACCGCATCCTCCAAGCTGTGCCTTTCCGTTGCCATCCATTTGAGGTCGAAATCCTAATCGGCAGAGGGCTGCAATGAGGGTTAAGCAAGCTCCTAACGATCTGATCGATTCTCGGATCCAGGGCAAGCTCAGTTTTGTTGATCTCGCCGGATCCGAGAAAACTAAGAAAACCAAGAGTGTAGGCAACACTCTGAAGGAAGCCAACAATATCAACAAAAGCCTTCTCGTACTTGGTGAGTTCTCCGACACGGCTGAGGGGTGGATCAAAACACCACGCGATGGTAGACACATTGATTCGGTCACTTTGCAATGGGTATCCCCGATCCACTGATCGACGTCTGAATGATTCACCGACCTCACGTACGAACAGGAAACTGCATTTCTATGTTGGCGGACCCCAAGAAACGCAACGGCCACATTCCCTACCGGGACTCCACACTGACGAAACTTCTGAACGATTCGCTGGCCGGCAATGGGATGGCACTCATCGTGAGTTTCCTTGTGAATTCGGGCGTCGACATCCGAAATCATCCAATCACTCGGATTCTATCGGAGCTTCTTCGATTAATGTTGAGCCTTCACCATTTCAGATCGCTTGCGTTTCACCGGCGAAGTCTAACACACTGGAAACCATTCAAACATTGCGATATGCGTCAAGAGCCAAAAGAGTGAAAACGAAACCCATGGTTCGGATGGTGAGTGATCGGCTCATGGGAAACTTCCTCCTGAAGTCTCCGCGGAACATTTACGACGACCATCCTCTGAGTACTGGCTGTCGCGCATTCGCGGGGCCTGGATTCTGGAATCCCGTTTCACCTTGGAGCTCGCGTCCCGCTCCCGTATTTGTTTATGGGTGGTCTGAACGACTTTGTCTTTCTGATGGGCGCTGGTGTACCCATTTTGTCGCATCGGGTGCGCCACAACTATTTCCTCGGACATGGAGCAGACTTTGTTCATTTTCGTTCTTGGATTTTCGGGCATGTAACGAACGGAAACTGAGTGATTGGTTGATTAGACTAAAAGAGGATAGAGAACCTTTCGGTGGTGTCGAACAGGCTTCCAGTAACGGATTTCCCTTAACTTCGATGAAATTGAAACGCCACTGATTCAATCATTAACTACATCGTGGAACCCCGATGAGGATGTGGGCGCATTGGAGTGTTGGAGCATTGGAGTGTTTGCAAAAGGGTTCTCACAGAGTGCTAAAGGAGGGGAATTTTCTGTGGAGTTCCCAAGCGACATTGCTACCATCCGGATACAGATTTGAGATAGGTCGGGCAAGTGCCTAGATTCCCTATCCGGAAAACACTCAAACATGCTCGCTATCACGTTCCAAATCACGCCTGGAAATTCCGCCGAGACTAGAGTAGGACAGATGTTGCGTGCTCGGTTCACGCCCTCCAAATCAAGAGATGAGTCCGTATTCACAGCTTCTATGGGCGTCGACGGAAGGACTCAAGTCTGGCTGCTTTCTCGAGGGGCCGTCAGACGATCTGCTTCGTGAAGCAAGCTGGACCTTGACCAAAGTTCAGAGTGAAAACTGAGCACCGATCAGAGCATGAAAGTGCGTTTCGAGGATGAAGTTGAGCGTCTGCGCGAAGAGGCGAGCTTTCGGGATATTTGCGGAGCGGCAGACGCAGTGTTTCTGAGCATCCTCTTAGCTCAGAACCGGAAGCCTCTGCGATTAGACAGTTGAACATGAAGCGGATACAGCATCTACATGTCACGACATGATTTTTTTTTATTTCCTCGATGATTGTATTGGAAGATCATATCCATTGATCAAAGTGTCTATGATCCCCAGCATCCTCCTTGTGACCAAATTCTAAACACCCCACACATCTTACAGGATCCCCGCGAGCTCACAATCCTGTCGCTGCGACGTGAGGTGAAACTGCTGCGTATGGAAAATACGTATCTGCGACAACAAGTAAAGAATACAGCAGGGAGCGTGAAACTAGACAAAGTAATGCCGATAATCATACTTGAAATAATAGCGAGCATTTTCAGAACAGATGGATATCGACTCCGATTTCAATATGATCTACGTAGCGATTTCCGTTCCATTTAGAGTGATTAACCCCGAGTGTTTTGTCATCATCAGGTGACTTCAACTGGAGCGGCGCTGCCCAAGACTCCGGATTCCGGATTTGAGCTCGAAAACGGTGAAGAACCCGTGAAAGACAAGCAGATGGTTACGAAATATATGCACGAAAACGAAGAATTGAGGTAAAATCCTTTCTCCATTATTCATTCCCACGAGTTTCTCGAGACTCCGACAACAGCAGCCAATCGTGGAAGTCTAATCGAAAGCTCTCGAACCATGTGATTCCAGAGCGGAGAACGCAGAAATGCATCGCATCCGTGAAATCCTCATCAGAGATCATGAGATGGTTTGTCGTGAGAACGAACGTCTACAAAGGAAATTGAAAGATTTGGAAATGTAGGTGACGTCAGCTTCGGTATCACCTTGCCTCCTATTCATCAATTCAAGTTGAGCCATCGCCCATGAATTCCATCGTAGTGGAAGATGATTCTTTTGTAGTGCTGTCACGAACGGAGAGGGATTGAGTCCAGGAATGTTCGGTGCCCCAGCAACACCACCCCTCGGAACACCCGCATCAGCTGGAAGTGGAAGCTGGAGGAGTCTCCATGAGCTTGCGAAACAGGTATCCATCGAACAATGCAGTATGACCACATCGATTGTGTCAAACACAGGTTGATTATTCATTGGTGGACCGATTTTTTGCAGCCGCTCCCCAATAAGAACACAGACAAGGAGTTGAAAGACCTGAGGGACACTCTCGGATCCTCCGGAAGTGGAGGGTCCGGGAACCGAAGCCGCCGAGCCTCTCAAGAAAGGATCTCATTGAGCCCAACCTGCAAAAAAATTGGCGGTCGTTGAAAGTTCCCTGCAATATTTTATCGAAGCAATGACAAGTCTGCTCATCGAGTATTTTAGAAGGTTCCTCTCCAAGTATTACCTTGTACATAACACCGAGGAGTTTCAGCATGGAAAAGAGAGTTGTTCGATCGATGGAGAGCTCGCTCTCCCAGTAGGAGTCGATGCATTCGTAGGCTCTGGGCAGGTTTCCCTCTACCCAAGCGACACTGTTCAAAAACCGTGATCACGTAGCACTACTCACTTGCTTCACAATAAAAGGCTTCTGGAACTTTCAAGTTCTGAGTTTCTTCAGCAATACTGAGACCACACAGACTTGGACTTTTTTACTTGAGTTTAGTAAACAATCAGCGGCGATAGTCTGTCTCGATTCAGATCCAAACATCGGCTGAAGGAATCAAGAAATCATTGGCGAGAATGCGGTGGAGGGGATGGTTTGGGTTCCGGTTGAGGATACCAGACTCATCTCTGTCACTTTCGTTCCGTTGGGCGTCGGTTGTTTTCTTACAGGATCCTCGAATGCGGATTTTCGGAATGGACAGACAAACCGACCGCTGCTAGGAGTAGTGTCGCTCCCTTAAATTCACAGAACCGGTCACTCCGATTCTCAGAGTTCGAGCAGCGGCGCTCCCATCTTCGAGCTCCTCACTTCGGAGCATCGTTGGAATCCTAGGGATCCTGGAGCAGCTTGTTCATGATTCAAGACTACATGGAGGGAGAATGATCCCATGTAGGAGAGCGGCGTGTCTACTTGGCGGACCACGGCAAATACAGATGCAGCTGATACCAGCTAGTGATGGCACAGCGCGTTGATTCCTGTCGGTCAACACATGTAGCGAACGAGCCTGCACGCTGCAACCCGGTCATCAACGGCTGTGTACGACACAGCATGTTCAGGATGATCCTCTCTAGACAACGGATGGCTTGTGTGATACGAGAAGGATATCGACGACCGCGCGGTGAGCGTGGGATTGCAACGGTGGCCCTATCTGCCGGGACGGAGCGACTACTTGCTCCTGCCTCAATCTGACCGACCCGACTCCTTCCTGCACAGAGTCGTCAAATCCAATTGAGCTCAGGGCATGAGGCATCCCCGCTTCCCAAAGATTCGGGAGCGGACCTGGGCTTCCCACTGATGAGCTAGGTCGCCAAGTTTCTTCAGGCAGAGGGCTGAGCGTGGTGAGGCACAGCGCCTTGCCGCCAGGACGAGGTCTCCTCGATATCAGTTCCGGTCGCCGAGACGGACATTGGACACGGTAATTTTGCCTTCTCCGGAGTCAAGTGATGCATACGTTTTGAAAGCACCACCCTACACCCCGTCAAAACTCTCAATGTCCACGGTGACAAGCCGGGTATACTTGAATGATGCCATCAATATCCGATATCCTTGAGCCATAATCTCTCGAAAACTTTCTGAACACACCCGTGCTGTGCTCTAACGACAAAGCTCACCCGGCGGGATGAGAATGCCGTCTCCCCCTGGTTTCCGGGCACCCCTCTTGCTCACGTCACCGCTTCTTCAGCGAGAGAACTCGCTTTCGCGCGAGTAGCTGTACTCTGAGCGAAATCGGTAAACCGAAAAACTGAGTCGCATGCTCCGGACTAACCTGAGAAATCGTTCGATGCGATAGGTTCGGGGGCACGTTCATTCCATTAATCAGATACATCATACTTCCCATGTTCGGCAAGAAGTTGATGTGCGTTGAACTGAGTGATAGAGAGAGAATTCGTGGCACCTTACATGAAGTCTGCTCCTGATCTCTCCGCCTGGATATCCAATCTTTAGTTATCAAGGTCAGCACAGAATCCTGGATTTTTGACTGTCTCGCATTCCCCCAATTCCAGGTGCGGTACGGGAAAAGAACGCTCAACTCTTGCGTTTTGTACTTTTGAGAAACTTTCCGATTGGAAAAATATGAAAGTGGCATCAGCGCTCGTACTCGCTCTTTGTTGCAAGCATCGTAACTGCATGAGTCTAGCTCAAACAGTCACCGAACCGAAACTTCACGACTTCGCGGAGGGAAGGAAACGGCCCGGGGTCGGGATGTGGACTGGAGCTCCATTCTTCGCAGGCTTTCGGAAAAATATTGACTCAGTCAGACAAAAAAGGAGCTCTCAATGTCGACGGCACTATCTCCTTCTTCCCATCTTTCTTCCTCCACAGCTTACATTCAATCTTCCCTCTGAACTATTGCAGACTCCTTCCCGAAAAAGCGGAGTAAACGAGTTTTTCTCCGAAAGCTAGTACAGCCACGGAAACAAGACTTCAAGTACTCTTCGACTTTTATCAAGGAGCTCAAGGAGTCGCTTCCACCTTCGGGAACAGATAACCGCGGTTGGCTGTTAGGTTTTCCGGGGTAGCGTGCGTACATGCAAGGGCGTATCCAGTTTTTTCAGGGGAGAGGGCTGGTGACGGTGATGCTGTCAAACGTCTCCGGAATGAGCTAACTGTCCCCAATATTCTAACTCTCTCCATTCTTACATTACCGCCGCAAAAGAGCGAACGATGTGGTTTTTTTTCCTTTCTACCAAAGAGGGAAGCGTTTGCTCAATGCGGTACTTCATCGGCTCAGATGCCTTCATGATTCTCGAGACTTCAGAGAATCAAATCAAGTTTCCTCGATTCGGTGACGGGCAGGTCCAGGATCTCTTCGAGAGCAATGGGGCTTCCAAAGTGAAATGTCATAGCGGTGAGACCGCCGTGTCTTTCTACTTTCATTGTGATTGTCAAGTGGGTTTGAGATGGAGGACGGACCGAAGAGGAGGCGGTATTTATTGAATATCCTTGTCAATCACCTGCAAGCCCCTCGTAGCGACGCCCCCACCCATAGTATGACTCAAAAGCCGTCCGAAATCGTCAGCTCGAAAACAAGGATTTTTTATGTCATTTTTCATCTTGTTCACCTGACAGCAGAATGACACCAGAATCCTAGGGGTGGATTCGTGTTTGGCATAACACGGTGAACATCGTACAATACAACCTCGTTAATCCCAACGAATCGATGCAGAAAACGGTCGGAATACTCGAAAGTCTGAATGAATAAGGTTGAAATAATCGGGGTTGCACTGCCATTGAGCTTGAAATGATCAAGGTTGAAGTCCGAATCGTTGGAATAATCGAGATTGAGAGAATCGAGGTTGTCCTGTACACTGTCAAGGTTTCCACGCGGTATCTCACATCTGTTCTAGAGCTTAAGTTCGTGCTGTGAATCCAATCGAATGTCTTCTTCACCGAACATGATCTCCACTTTATGGAATAAGGTTTTCCAATATGTTGCGTGTCATGAAGCGAAATCCGGAATAATTCGTCGCGCTACCCCTCGTCGTGGCTTTATCGGTTTTGGGACGCGTATACATTTCAACATGGATCATATCGTCTCTTTACCGGAATAATTGTAAATATTTCAGTGCGACATGGCAGCGATAACTTTCACCCATATCCCATGCGGAATCATTCTGTTTCTTGAGAGTTCCGACCAGTCACGCAACCGCCTTTACAGTCGTTGCCCAATATTTTTACTGTTCTTCATGACAGCCACATGATCGCTGTGTGGCGTTCCTTGTGACGCCGTCGTGGAGCCCTCTAGGTGTCGTTGAGGCTCATGGAAGCACATCTCAAGCTCGTCTACAATTCCTCAATTCACGCAACTATCGAATCTAAGTTGATCAACTTCTCCCCTCGTGAACCTCACGGAATGAACTGGGAGGAATCAATGATCCAGACTGGTTCCCGGCAGGAGAAACCCAACCCGATGGTAAACTCGCACGTTCATCTTGGATGAGGGCATATCGTTACCATCTGAGAAGCGCTGATGTCACTTATTGGACATTTAGCATCGCACTTGCGTATCCTCGTGCGGCACTCCTCCGATTCTCTCGAATCTCTTTGTCGATCCCACTTCCCTGCTCACGTAAGAAATTCCAATGCGAACCGTTCCCGCCTATTCTGCCGATGCCTTGAATGAAAAAACTAGCTTCTCTGCTCCGGAGGCAAGTTCCTTGACTGTCAGTACCCGCAAGTCCTCTACTATTCCTTGCCGATATTGATACCGTTCTTAAGGTGAATCCTGCGCTTTCCAACCTCGAACAACTTCCGAGTGAGCTTCTGTTTGCCTCCCACTCTCTGTATCGATCGTGTAGACTCGCCATTCACGCCGCATATAGCAGTACGGTCCGATCGGTTCACAGCCTCATCGCTCGCGCTTCGCGCTACAGCGTTTTCTGCCGCTCATCATGTCCCTTCCGTTTTCGCGTCGGTCATCATACATCACAATTATTTCCGCCTCGCAGCCATTTTTGACAGCCTACACGTTGAACCACAGCTCCATCACATTGAGGTGTCCTCATTCGCTTGGTCGGACTTCGTTGTCTGGAGTCAGAACTCTCATCTCCCTCCCACTACAGTGTAGATTACTGATGATTATGATGATCGGAAACAACTGAGTCTCATTGAAGCTGACGGTAGTTCACGTTTTTTGAGCGCTCTATTCCTCGAAAACATATGTGAATATCTCCGAATCTCTAATCGGTTCGGGGAAGGGGGTCGACGGGAGTTTTCCTCCCAAAAAGTTCATACCTTGGGTGTCGAACCGCCGAGTCAGCGACAGATGCACGACCAAAGCAACCTTTTCTTCTATGAACCCTGAAGTGCCGCTTTAAGCGATCATCGACCATAGCGATTCCCACACATGACGATCATCAGGGTAAACCAACCCAACGTATGATGAGTCTCGCCTATCGCGAACGAGGGGTAACGCGTTGGGCTCGTTATGGACGGAGTTCGCCTCACGTTGGGTGCGTTATGGGCAGGTTTTGTTACACAATGTCAGAGCTTAGGCGTTTCCAGGGTTCGTCACATTTGTCCCTTTGAGGTACACAGAAACTGAATTATCCAGCTTGCCACGTTCCGCGGTTTACAGTCTGGGACCGGTGATCTCTGAGGTTTGACGAGATCAGGGCGTGTTAACATCTGATGCTGGTCATGCTGGGATTTTGGATAGTTTACAAGTTGTTCGCTGGTCATTTCCTCTGAGCTCGTGCATTGGGGGCGTGCTCTTTTGAGCCCGCCACTTCATCGCTTTCTGAATAGTAGTGGAAGACTTCATGTGGATCGTCCTTTGCGAAAAGATTAAGGATGATGATACATCCTAAAACAGCGATTCCCATGTGAGGCTTGCGATGAGCTCCCGATTAACATCAGACGAGTCATACAATGACTGAGCTCCCCTCGGACTCAGTTGCGAGCGTTCAGTTATATCATTGGCTAGTCCGTGACCAGAAGGCATCTGCTTCTCCCCAGGGATGCGAAGATATTTGAGGAGAGTCTACAGGAGGGCTGAGAATGAATCAGTTCAGGAGGAGAATCAGTATGGTTTCTGTTTTCGCGGCAATCCTGCGTCTCATCCTACTCGTAGTCGTTCTCAACCACGAGTGAGACCAGGATGTTCTTCCTCCCCAGACGCTGAATCCTGCGACCGATTTCAAAACTGTATGTAGAAAATTTGGGCTTCTCGAAGTCCCGAAGGCCTGCCCTAGCTGGTCCTCCCAGCCTTTTAATTTTTATAATTTTTTTCATTATTCAGTCACGCCCGTCCGACGAAACATCCTGGCGCTGGCAGCGTTGCACGTGTCCTTGAGGACACTTGCAATAGTGGGAATCGTTGCATATCTAGGCTGTATTTTCTAGAGTTTTGCTTCTCATGCTGTCCAGGGCCACAGACGTTCAATTTTTGTACAGTTGAGGCTCCATAACCTGCTGAAATGAGTTTCCAGTATTCAATCGAAGCTCTAGAAATCTTCTATAACAACCAGCCGGTCGGGCAATTCGAACTGCTCGTCTGCGATTCGGTTTTCGGGGTCGATGGCGAATGAAATTTTGTCGTTGTTCTCAAAACTTCAGATGGAATCCCATCAACTCGAGGCGGCTATCCCGGAGACAGCCCCCATCGATTGTATACGATCGAAGAAGTTACAATATCCGCTCGGTGAATCGACATGCAGATTTTTCAGACAAGCCCGGCGGGAGAAACTTCCGCTGCAAGCCCCGAAGAGCGACGAGTACGCTTTGCTGACAATGTAGGTACTTTCAATAGCTTCCTCGTTTATTCAAAAATCCTACTTATTTGTATGGGAATCAATATCTTACAGGTCGTTTTCTTTGAGTACCCAGGCTTCTAGTAAGGTTTCGACTAGATATGAAGCTTGGTGGAATTCACTCTTCCCTAAGAACTATTTGTGTGTCCTACTCTTTGTCAAAGAAACCTCCGTGGGCGAGGAGGGAGTAGTTGTATCACAGGATTGATTCAGGTCATGAGGTCGCCTCCGATTCAGAGGCACTTTTCGGGTTTTAGGCCGTTGCTATGCTTGCTTTTGATCTTCGACAATATACTCGAATAAAATGCGTTGTTCCGTCGAACATACGGAGATCGCCAGGCCAGATCTTGGCGACTGATTTTTTTGATGCCAGGAGCATGACAGAGGAATGCGTCATTCAGAATTCGGAAGTCATAGTCCATGAGACACAACTCGAACATCTGGGACATTTTGTCACGCTTGCCTTCCCATGTCAACTCTTCAGCGTACAGCGGTTCCTCGTTGGTACCTATGTAAATTGGTTCCCAAGAAGAGCGGTCTTTGCGTCGTTTCGAAGTCACGAACACACCTAGCGCCGTCGAATTCGTTTCGTTCTGATGTATCCATTTGTCACGTTTCGGAAAGTTCTGGCAGGTGTCGCACACATACCGGTGAAAAAATATGGCTTTTCGATCGGCATAAAGCTGCTGCAAGTCGGCCTTGGTTCGAGGAACCGGGTGACCCTTCTCAACCTCGAAAATGGGTAGCGTGTAGACGCCGTGGCTCGACGGAGCCGATTCCATGAGCTTTATGAATCTTGGAATTATGTTCGTCGACGGGTAGAGTTCGATGTCGGACGCAAGAACGTACTTTGTTTCTGCATGCAGACGAGCAACGTTCCGCAAAACGTTTATCGGATAAGTGAGGTTCGCGAGTTTCCTGTAGTTGGAACCGTCGTGAGGCGGCTCCTTGCAGTCGTATTCCAAAGAGGCGATAAACTTTTCCGGATCGTCGGGAATGTTTGGTGGCGTATGCTTGCCGTGGTAGACAATATGGAAGCTGACGTTGCTAGCGGTGCACGGATCGCAGCTAACCTGGTGCGCCAGCATACGATTCACCACCGCGAAATCACTTCCCGGAGCGTACACAGCCAGCGATATCGGTCCGCCCCAGCGGTTGCATAGCTCGGTTACGTGCGGGAAAAAAAACTCGTGAGTTGCCTGCGTCGTGTACGTGACACTTTTGTTGAAATCAGGCCGTGCTCCTTTGGCTCTGATATAGTTTGCGAGAACCACGTAGTCGCCTCGGAAGTCCTGTGTCAACGTGGCAGAGCTCTCGACTACCGTTTTCTGCTTGAGTGGTTGCAGTGCAAGTTCCGATACCTTCACCAGACCTTTCTCCGCCGCCGTTTGGAGTAGGCTGTTATTCAGGACAACGACACACGGCTCCGAGTGACTCCGAGGCACGCTGAAACACATGAAGTTGTAGAGCGCGAGTAGAATGTTGCAGACGGTGATGATCTTCCCGACAGAACTCAAGCCGCGCAGGGACGTCCCTCCCGCCAGCATTTTCACGCGATCTGGAGTGATTGGTCGCATGCTGCTCCCTGGAAAAAAGAAAAACGTCGCGAGTCCGCAAGAGAGAGCGAAAGCGAACGAATCGATATACTGAATACGAGGATTTGCCTGCAGCTTCGGAGGACTGACGAGATAGATGATTGGAAAATCACCGTCATCTTCCATGATGCATGACGCTCCGCAGCCTAGGCTGCCACAACAATGAGCACCAATATCTAGATCGGGATTGCCATGTCGAAATCGCAGAACCTCTCATATATTTGAGGTGTCACGGATATCGGCTGGTGAGCTTCGATGCGTTCTTGTCTCGCTCCCCGCCTCGCCGAAAATGAATTGCAAACCGATATGGTCCAATCAAGTGACTCGCCGAAGAGACGACGGGCGAGCACAGAAGGTTCGAGGCAAGGGAGGGCGATGTAGTTGTGTTTTTTTCTCGCGATGATCCAGCGCAGCTCATTCTCGCGAGCGCGATGCATAACCATTCAATGACTCAGTCCGTCAGTGAAGCTGAGCCGTATTGAATGGAATAACAGTCAACGCCGTTGGAAATGACATTTGGCCCGATTTCGAGTTTGTCTGGCCTAAAGGTATGATCGATTGTAGCCAAACGTGAAACGGATGTGGGACATTAGAACTAGTGCATCCATGGCTTCCAACCACAGTGTTGAACGGACACCGCCTGTGTAAAATTGAGTCACGGAAGATTTCGCCCATGCTTGTGAATGCCAAGCGCTCGCACACGGCTGCTCAGAGATGGCACACCTATATTTAACGCCCCAAGAGAGGTCCGGAAACAGAAAGATACGCGGTCCTGGAGAGGACGATGAAGCTTCTCAAAAGGTAACATTGTGAGTTCTCCAAGAGACCTCCCGAATGATTCTTTTGATTATGAATTGAACTCACTCAGACAAAGAACATCTTCGACGATTCGCGAGTCGCAAATCATCTGGACCCCATGCTGGGCCGAGAAAGAACTTTTGGGAACTCATCAAGGATGTCCCGACAAACCTAACAACGATCGGATCTTCGAACGGGCGACCAGCTTTTTTGTCAGAGTAATCCGGTTTGTGATTCGAGAATCATCGAAGGATCTCGAGACGGCTCTGAGGAGTAGATCCAACCGTTGTGGAGACGAGAAATGAATTGCCCGCTCTCTCAGCTCCATGTCCCGAGTCACTCGATCGGAAAACGAGTGCATGTCTACTGGTTTGATAGGCCGAAGTGCTCCGATGTCGAGGACTAATACAACCTTGACGGTGAGGAACGATTCGAGCAGACTGAGCAGAGCGCCTCATCGGCGGAGTGCTTGCGGTCCGACTGCTTACGTTCTCCGAGCTCCCGTTCAGTGTTCATCACTTATCAAACGTCCTCTCCGAGTAAAAGGAGATCCTTCCAATCACAGGTCATTGATACAACTGAGAGATGTCAGTGAGCGTCTCTTCGCTCCGCCGACACTTTTCCTCCTAGATCTCGTACCTCAGCTAGATCAATAAGATGCTCAAATAATTGGGATCGCCGACGATGTAATGAATTGCAATGGAGCGGAACATTCGAGCTTAAATCATCATGAACATTTCATCCGTAGCCGAGACCATCTTGTCAACAACGTGGGATCGGAGTCGCGATTGCGGAAACTGCCACGATCCATTAGAGCAAGGGAGGCAGATCTTGATGAGCGAACCGCGATATCACCGGAGTCCTGTCACCAGAATCAGAAGCCGAACATCCAATCAGAGCGTCAACAAAGAGCATTCTTCCATCGACGATCACGAGGATTTCCCAGAGCAATCTTCGATTGGTGCTGCTGGCAGCTCAACGGCGCGCTGTTCGACATCAACTCATTCATTGGACCGGAGAGACAGAGGAGCAACCCTTCGTGCAGAACAGCTCAGAGACGTAGCTACGTTGACCGAAAAGAGTCACCACTGCTTCACTATTTCGCACCTTTTCGCTGATGGACATTTGCGGATTCTAATGTCACGGAGGCCAACCAGCACAAGCGACTCACCAGCTGTGCGGTGGCTCTCAGGGGCGATGCAAGCGCGAGCCTCTCTCCGATTTACCCCAAGAGTGCGGAGCGAAAGCGAGGCTTCCGGATGTATCGTGCGCCAATTCGGCGCTTGTCGATGCTTCTATTAGTAGATTCAGACGGCTGATGAGCGTGCGGTAAGAACTCCACCAATTTCCAGGTGCCTCGTCGGTATCAACATCAAGATTCGTTTCAGCTAGGAGGATTCCACACTTGGGTGCGAGTAATATCCCGCACTTGGGCGCCTACTATGTGATATATACTGAGCAACTCAAACTCAGGGGGGTCGAACAGCGCCCAAGTATCGGGTCTTAAGCAGAGACGGAGTGGGCTTCGGCGAATGGACTCCTTCGTGCTCTCCTCAAGGGAAAAAATACTGGAATCCTGGATCGAGCGAGAGAGTAGATTATACGCACGGAAAGAACCGTGATTTTCATCCGCTTGATTTGCGAAACGGAAAAAAGCGTCGCAGCTTCGAGTTCTCGGAAAAAAAATTCAGACAGCAGCCCATGCCGGTGGTTTCACCCGAGATAAACGGGAGGAGAGGAGTTCGAATGGACAAGATGTCAACTCGGGTTGTCCGATATAACCGAATCGACGCTACGGAAAATCCTGTTATCAACAAGCACACAAATACCTCAGGCCGAAATCCGTCGGTCGCTTGCTACCGTGCCGGCGACAGGACGACGCAGAAATCGAGTTACCTTCGAAGCAGAGCTCCCGGGAGTTTGTCTTGTTGATCCAACAACAAACTCAAATGGTGGAGACTTTTACTCCAAGCGACACCGCCAGCGTGCTCGTGAACCATGACGCATGACGTAAGAGGCTAACGTCAACGGTCCTTAATATTGTTTCGCATTCGACCATCAGAAAATGTTCTTCACGAAGGTAAAATGAACGGAGGGGCCTCTCAAAGAATCCACGACAGTCGTTAGAACAGTTTCGGTTGATCGTACCCAAATATCGATACGATCGGATCTCGCAGTCGAACTTATCAGGACGATCGCTTCTTCATCGTGGAATATACTTCGTATTCGTGTAAGATTTCGCTCGGAGACCCAGGTTCTGAGTATCCTGGACCACGGATATATGGAGCTGAAGGGAACGAGATTTGTTCGTTTCATACGCTATCCTCTCCAGGAAAGAGGACCCTGCTCATTGTCTCGGACGAGAGTCGCCCGGGTGCCGTTATAACGAATAGAAGAGCACTCAGAGATAATGAACTAGGGTCGCGCTGCCTACGCGTTTCGCATGTCGACCTACAGATATCTTTTGTTACGTTCGATGCCGGGACTTTTTTCGATGGACGTTCCACAGCCGAATCTAGACTTCACCCGAGTTCACTTCGGCGATCTTGGCGTAAGAGATCAACTTATTGGGGACGTACCTCTATTTCATCGCTCCGATCGGGAATGATTAGGCGTCTTATAACGCTCCGCCTCACAAATCCTCGGGGTTGAACTTTTCCCGGCTGTCATTCCATGGATGACGTTTCCAATATTGCACCACACCAAGACTAGATGAATGGCTCCGGTTGTTAATGGATTCGAACACACCGCCTCGAATTCGATAACGGTGACATTGCGCTAAAGCCACGATGCCGCCTGCGTGTCGTTTGCCCCCAAGATTCGCTGTCCTCGCGCCAGGTAAGGATTTCGGCGAGCGGGCCGTCAGTGTGGGAGAGAGGGAGAGAGTACCTTCAAGCGCTCCACACGTCGAGACATTGCTACCATCGGTGATCAACTTATCGATCATTGGTCGAGAGTCGCGAAAGCTCATCATTTCGTAGATGATATTTGAGGGACTCAGGAGCGCGCTGAGCATCGGAACCATGCTCTGATGAAATGTTGGATTTATTTAGTCACGGTCCTCATAGGACTGGAAGTTGCAAAGGTCGGCTTCGAGTGCGTTTAACGAAACTATTCTCGTTCGGATATCCATCTGGCGTAATCTTCTCGGAAGTGAGGTTATGCGGTGTCAACGGAAACCGAAGATACTGAATGATCCGCATTCCCGCTCAATTCTAAATTCTTCTGGGTCAAGTGTATTTGCATTTTTCTTAAAAATAGCTCTCCCATCTCCCCCATTGTCACGGGAGAAAAAAGAACGCGGTGGGAAGAGACAAGAACGAGGAGAAGAATGAAAGCTGCTGAACAAAAATGACGGTCAACCTTCCGAACCTGATGAGTTCAAAACATCCCGAAAAAACTAGTAGGTTTTCGGAAAATCCCCATTGGCAAAGCTCTGCATTTACGGAGCTCAGCGGCTGAGAATTCACTGACAAGGGCGACGGATCGAGATATGTTGCTCATTGTTCAGGACAGCATCGTTTCATTTCGGGGATCATTTCGCTGGGCCGCACACGATTGCCCAACCCTGTGCGCGCGGTTTTGCCTATGCCGTGAGCTGCATGCATCCTTGCACCTATGACTCAAATAAGGAGGGGGTTGAAGCGGAAAGCTTTATTCGTTGTTATATTACCGTAGTGTTCATTCGACTGATCTGCTTATCGATTCACTCGACGGACTCCGAGCGATTCCTCCCGATGCCTGGTCGAAAGATGACGCTGTCAGACTTGAATGTCCCTAAAATTCTGGACGACCAAGCACGGAGAATAATTACGGCGGGGTCTCTTGCGAGCGTTCCGGAAAAAAATGATTTCTGTGGAAGCGTAGCTTTCGTCATCGCAAGGCCTCCGGGACGACGAAGGTGATGACCTCACGCCATGAAGTCATCCGAGAGTCAGCTGACAGTGAATCCCGAATTTCTTTATTCGTCTCCTCGCCAACAGAATCCATCAATGGCGTTCGTAACACATGAGCGCTTCCGTGCCGCTGGAATCGCGTCGGAACACGCCGAACCTCGTCGCCGCGGAAAACAGACAGTGAGCGGGAGGCTTCAGGATCACAACCACTTCCCCCATAATTCTTCTTTGGCAACAATGTTTCGCTGGGAAAACTAGTAATCGTACCACTCAGTCGTCTCGGAGTGAGAACCGCAGTTTCTTGAGAAAGGGTCGTTTCGTATACGGTCGGAGACTCAGACATGATTCAAGTGAAAAGTCACTGTCAGAACAAAATTTACTCTAATTGCGAGTTGAAAATTCGGTGTACCAAGCCTGATCGAGGTCAAGGAGCTTTACGAACGGTTCTCGATTGCCAAAATTCGAGATTTTCCCGTATGATCTTCAGTATGAAAGCTGCATCTCGATGTCGTTCCTCCGTAACAGCGTCTAGTTCAGCGACGGCATCGTCGAATGTTTTCTGGGCTATACGGATAGCTTCGGAAGGGTTTTTTAGGTGTTCGTGGTAGAACACTGAGTAGTTGAGGACGATGCCTGTGGTCGGAACATTTGTTACGAGTGCGATACTTTTCTTTCTCATCGTATTCTGATCGGAGCATCGAGAAATTACCCAAAAATACTGGATCAGTCGGACACAGATGGGTCGAGACGAGTTGGTGCGCTTCTTTGTAGGTGGCTGTGGCAATGTCGACACAGTGCTGATAATCTGTGCCCCTCTTCACTTCAGCCATGTACCTGAGGATTTCGGGAGAGGAACAAGAACTCTCATCTCACGGAGGACACACACGGATGCTCTATCGGGAACACGAAGCAGATTTTTCTTCAAACCCACATCGAGCGGAAAAAAGTACTCTATGATTCGACGACCTGGCGGCTGGAACTTCTGGTCCAAGTCGACGAAGGACAAAACTGATTCCGTGTTGTGAATTGTGCGAGAGAGCACGACTTACCGGTAGTAGTCCGCTTTGGTCTTGAGGAAGATTGCCCTCGATAACAAGTCATCCTCTGTCACCAGCAGAAACTCGTCCACCACAGCGAGTACCTCATTGCAGAGTGTTACGATCTCGCGCTGGATGACGCTCAGGTAAAATTCCAGAAGATCTTCACGATCCACGGCACTTCGCTGGCCCGACTGTAGCAGCGCCCTGAGTTTCTAAAGTCACACGGAATCTTAGTTGAGAGCAGGATTCCGACGGAGAAACAGCTCTCCCGAGTTAGCTCAGATGAGTTTGGCTCCGAATTGGGGCGAACCTTAACTGAAGCGCGTCGTTGGCTGATAGCGTTCTTGTAGCCCACGATGAACAGATCCCGCTCTTCCGGTAAAAAACCCCCGTCGTTTTTGACGCGAGCCCACAATTGTTTTGTCACCTTCATTGGAGATTGAGCAAGCAATTAAGGCAAGGCAATGTCGGCGGTGACAATGAGAATAAGTTTCACTTATCAATAACCGCGACAAGACCTTCGCGACGTCGTCGAAGCGTTCGGCCATTTCAGCGATCTTCGCGATGGTGAGAATCTGACTCCTGTGGTACTTCTCAAAATCCATGGGAGTAACCATCTCGGCGGGAAGGGTGCCTGGCTTGCCTCCTTATCAGATCTTCGTTATTGCTTGTTTCCTGAGAGGCGATGAGTTTCTTGATTGGGATGATCCGGGTTCGCTTCCTGTGGAAGCAGTACTTTCGACACCTGATATATTGAGAATGATGAGAGGATGTTAGGTGTATGCGTCCTGTGCAGCCATTTATGTACATTCTGCAGCGTTACCGCCTCATGCACGTACACAAGACGTTGGTCACACATCGCATAGCGCGCATACATGCGGCCGTTGGGCTCCGGGATTGCGTTAAAGCAGTACAATTTTTTTTCCACGAATCGGTTGATGTGATCGGGATAGATATAATTTGGGGCTTATATGGGTATGTGAACGGGAATCAGATTGCAGAGTCGATCCAATGGAGGTTGTACCGAAATCTGGTTGAGTAACAGCCCGATTCTTCGCGTCATGCCAGAGGCCGGCCGGCGTGATGCTAAGTCGTGAAACTAGCTAAAAAGGCCCATGCGCTGACGCACGGGCCGACAGTCAAACAGTCTCCACGACGGAAATGTAACGAGCAGCTCGCGCGGCAGCGCAAACCCATTGCGCTTGAATCGAGAGACGAATGAGAGGTCAACACTGAGTCAGACGACGAGTGACATGAGCTGAGGCGAGCTCGAATAATGGGGAGCGTCGGTTTGGTCGAAGCGGAATGGTGACTAGCGGCTATTCGAAATATTGAGATTCTCTTACGGAGCTCGAGTATACTTCCATACCAGTGAGAATCTCGGAATATTGACGAAACCTTTCTGAACTGAAAAAAAGTCCTGGCGAAAGTCACGAGAATTTGATTGATTCATCGATTACGGTGATAGGGTTCATTTCTATTCTCGTTCTCCATTTGGGAGTATTGTTCACCAAATTATATTTCTCCATGCCGTGGCTTTCAGCCCTTCGCGTGACTGACCGAATGTAGAATCGAGAAAGAGTCGCAAAACTCATGGTTCGAAATGTTCTAATCTATTGCAAACACTATTCGACGCTTTTGGCATGTTGGCAATTTCCTCCTTGCATCAGTTCTCCATGACGCCCAGACTCACAACCCGAGCAGAGTCGAAGTCTCCTTCTGAGAGGGCTGTTACCTCGATAAAGTCTCTGTCGGAGGCGAAGACGCCCCTCTTAACCGGCAAGTTTTGTGCCCTCCGACGTACGAGTGTCGAGCGGAAGTGAATACTCGGTCGTCAGATAAATCAGTCTTCAGTGAGGCTCTTTGAGGGAGTGGTTCTCATGGGTAGCGCCTAGGGATAAATTCGCGAGTGTGTGATGATCAGAGTCTTGATGCTCGGGCGAAACTCAGCAATCAGTATGAATCAATCCGCGGATATACGTGTGTACAAGGTGATAGATATATCAATAATTCCCAGTTGCCACGATAGGTGAGGAATTCCATCATCAACACATTCATCCCTCCACCAGTGCGGATGAATGGATACTATGGAATGAGAAGGCTTCTGATGGACGTGACGTAAAACTGCAAGGGATGGCGAGCTTTTTCAAGGCACTGAGTCAAGCATATCGTAGACTGAGACGTTCCAAGAGACGGTCGCGGTAAAGGATCTCAACCTCCCACACCCGATCTGGGTCGCACTAGGTCCTAAAACTTCATCGGTCGCCCTCTACCGGATATTCGTTCGACAAGTCAATCCACCTGCTGGTCAGTTCCATCACGATTGCGCGACGCTGAGATTCTGAGACAGGTTTCGGATTTCGGACCGTCGGTTATTCTCTGGAGAGAAGACCCCGCCCTAACCCTAATGGAATTATATGTGGATGGTTGAATTTTTTATTATCGTGTTCAGCTTTCGTCTGTTCCACAGTCTCTAGCATCATTCATGCATTCGTTCACTTCAATCACAACATTGTCCTATCATAGTCATAGTCCTCCTAATCAGTAGTTAGATTCTCTCTCAGTGACTCTACAGAACATTCCAAGAACTCGTCTCGCCCTCGAGCACACATTCCCTGAACCAGTACTGACAACACGTCGAGCTTGAGATGCGGACGTTCTTGAAAGTTCTCATTTCATTCGAAATGAACGAGATCTCAGTCTTGTCCATCTCGATAAAATTGGATCCTGATTGCTCGAAAAGCAGCGAGAACCTGTCCAACCACGTTTCGGAATAGGAATTTGCGAGCAAGTTAAATTATGGAGCGGGAATCGACCGTGCTGGCTCGGAATGATGACGAGCTCCACCACGAGCCAGGAATGTATTCAGATTTCTGATAGTAGCGCGGGCCGACAACCCTTATTGCCACAGCTTCTCCCGAAGAACAGTGGGCGACATAAAGCTTTGGGCTCCTCGGAAAATCACTGTCAGTTTGTCCTCAGCTGGTAGTCACCGTTTTGCGTGATATAACGAACCCATGGAAGAGCCTGATAACCGGATTTCTCGATGATTTTCAGATATCTGTCGGAAGAAAACAGCTGTCGTTATCGTGGAAAATGGTTGTATATCAGAAGCTCAGATCGAGTTTCATATCATTATCCATGACGGCAGAATGCATCGACTCGAGTTGCTCGGCAAACGTCTGAACATTTAGTTCGCGGCTCCTCTCGATTCCATCGTTCACGTAACCGCCGGACCGAGTTGATGATTCACCTGACTTGTATCCCTGATGTCGTGAAGTAGGGAATTTCGAATTTGACTTCGATGGGAGCCCTTGCTTCAAGTTCTTCACTTTCAACCGAGGGAAGATTGAAATGCGCTCGCATCAAGTACTCTTTGCCTCCCTGAAATGGGGATACAATTCGAATCTGACGAGAAGAGCTAAATAACATCCCGATCGAACAGGCGAAGCGGGCGGTGGAGATGGTGGCCGATCCGTTTGCGGACGATATGTCGAACGAGCTCTCCAAAAAAGAAAAGGAAATTGAGTCAACTTACGGGGAAAGATTTGATCGTCCAGATACACGCGCTCCTTTCGGGTGCGTATTTACAGCTTCCGATGGTAGTTTTGAATTTCGGGCTATCGGCGTCCATCGGGACCGGCACAATTATCTCGACGTTATTGGCTGTTGACCTTCGCTTGAATTGAGATCGCGCTTTGACCTGTGAACGAGGAATCATATTCAATGGGAAAAAGAGACTGGCGGGAGGGTAAAACTTCTAGAGAATTTCACCGCCATGGACAGAGCTTGGCCATCCATCACCTGAACGAGTCGATGGCACTAACCATGTACTCGACCCTGCTGTGAGCGTGCCGCTCTATGACGCTTTCGATCCATATGAGCGGCTTCACGTGGGTATTGAGTCTATAGCTCATGAGCTCGAATTCTCCGTCAGGAGGAATGAATGATATCGTCCGATCGTTCTCGAACCGGGACAGGCGGACACACTGATGAAATTTGACGTCTTCCAGCTCCACGCTCTTGTTTTTGCCTCCTGACGGACAAGCAAGCGACTCAAAGTTCTGGTAATTGTTTCATACGCCCGATTACGCATCAACACGTTTCGGCTCAATACGGTACATTTCACGTAAGAAAGATACGAAGGAGCGACACTCACGACCAGTGCTTTCGAATAGAACCTTGTCGTTGAGCCCCAATCTCAGCTCAGGCATGCCCGAAAGATAGACTCTCATTTTGATGCAGCCCACGATTTCAGATCTGTTGAGAGGAAAACAGTTTTATTTGGAAGCTCTGATGGAGAGCCTCCGCTCGGTTTGCCCCTCGTTTAGAACTCATCTGATGCCAGGTTGAAATGACATGACGATTTCCGCACCTTAGAACAGTTCCATTTGAGTTCGCGAGCAAATTTACGCTTTCTATAACATCTAGGAACACTTCATTCTTCCGATACTTCAAACCCTCAGAACGCCACGAAACTGCGTTCGTGACCGCCATCGGCAGCTTGGGAGCGATTTCCATCTTGTGGGATTCCTGCGGATGATCGAAAAACGCGGATTCACTCCGATGTTCCTACCGAGGACATTCCTGGGAGACATCACCACACTGGTCGACTTTGTAGAATTAGGAATATAGCAAGCATCAACAACACTTCTGGCAGTACCTGGGTGATGAACTCCTGCAGGATTTTGGAATCCGTGGTCTGTGGATAACCGAAGTCCATGAGCTCGTCGAGTAACTCATAAATGATGACGAAATTGTCCCGGATGGATTCCTCCTCCAGCTCTTTGAAGTATTCCGTGAAAACCTTCATTTGGGAAAGGAGGATTCTTCATCTCTCTTTACTGCGGTTGAGATTTTCCAACGACAGGTGAATATGTGAATTCACCTCAGCCGATATTCAAGTCAACAAGGAAAATACTCGGTATTTTCAATTACCTGCACCGTCTTGTGGAGGAATGAGAAAATGAGGGCGACATTCGAATTGTTTTTCGACAACGACACGAGGTAGAGGTTATTGTGCTTGATGTAAACGAATGTGACGTCTCCTGCAACGACAATAAGAATAAGTTTGGAAACTCTCAGGACCACGTCTTCTAAACGCTATCGCTCCATGCTCGAAGATCTCTGTAATAGGCTTATCGTGGTGAGCAGGATTTACCTTGCCGTATGATTGGGGTGGAGCATCCCTCTTCTTCGCGGTCCATCAACAGAGGGAGGAATTTCTCTATGGCATTGTTCTCGATGTCTCCCCGATAGTTACGACAGATCAAGGACTTCCCCTTCAAATCCAAGATGTAGACGGCAGAGGTCGCCATATACGCCTGTGAGAATCAATTGAGCTGCTGGAGTCGGGTTCGGACAATCTAGCTAGCCATGAGCAAGCCTTAGTTCTCGGTATCAGAGATATTCATTCGAAAAATTCATGATCGCTACGATCATCGCTGCATCGTTTGATTTATACGAGCCGGGGAGGAACGAATTTTCAGTGGAACTGACGAACGAGGAGGAATGATACCGAAACCTAATGCTCCAGGCGTCTCATGCAAAATATCGATGTTTTGGCCTACACTGGAGACCAAATCGAGCAGAACGAACAATAGTTATCATCGCATCGCCCAGGTCCAAAGTCATGCTGGATGGTTTTATGGTCCGTCCACGGAGAGGAAGTGGACGCGACGAGAACGTGAACCTTGACGATGGCTACGATCATACTGTGCTGCAGCTGACGTTTCGAACTGAACACAAGGATAATGATCCCATCTTCCGCGAAAATTCTCGTGACAGCCGTAGATTTTGATGGACCATCACTCAAAGTTTCGTTCGATGGCTTGTCAGACGCAAGGTCTCTGAATAGACTGACTCATTCCCGGTTTTACCATGATTTCGCGACGACTTCACGATTCCTCCACAAAAAATGATTAACAGGTCGTTCGATTGAAAACCACAAAGAGAGACCAATCGTCCAGCCACTAGACCACGTCCACCGTCAGCATCGTTTGGCGCTATTGGTTGAAGGACAGGCAAAACCTCGAAAACAAACTCGCCTGATTTCTGAAGCGGCAAGATTTCAGTCACAGACAACCGTGGCCGGGATCCACGCAGAGACTCCAAGAGTTGATTGAAGTCGCATACGGTGGCCTCAGTTGTCTCGATGGTCACAGTCGCCAGTGAACAGACGAGCAGTCGACTGCCAGAGACGAAGATTCGAACTCGAGGTTCGCCCACGGATGCAGCTGTTTCGACCACGCCGACGCTTCTGGTTGTCACTAGCGACCGCTATCAGTCCATCCAGAGGATCTTCTAGCAAGCTCTCTGCTTTCGTGGGGGATTCTCGACGAGAAGAACCCGAATTCAGGGATCTGAATACTGGAGTTCGAAATAACGCAACGTCTGTACAGCCTGGGCGATTTCGTCTGCTAGGCATGGCAACAAGACCCGGAAGATGGCCGCGCCCTGCGCGTTCTCTCCGGGTCGGTGGTGGTGGAGAAGCTCCCTTGAAGAGCATCGATTTCTGAAATCGCAATAAATTTCAACTCTCTGATGGTGACCCTGACTGATTGAACGCTCATGAGTTCGGTCAGCTGGATGCCGGTCTCAAGTCCTCAGAGTATGCCGAAAACGTGATCAGTGCGCGTTCCCTCTTTCCTCGTTAGCCGGCTTTCACAATGCTGCTCCGCACCGGGCTGGCAAGAGTAAACAATTGCACGGGTTCCATGAGCGAAATCAGACGCTTGATACTTGTGAGAGAATTCTGCCAAGCGGAAGAGTCCCAACGGCGACTGCCGAAAGCCTGGGAAGCACCTCTGGGTCACAAGAGCAATTTCAGCGTGTACAACAGTATAGCGAGACGGAAAACACCGCTTGTGCTCGAAAGGCAGAATGTTGTCAAATGGTATTCCTGTGGCCCCACGGTGTACGACCATTCTCATGTGGGCCATGCCTACTGCTACGTTAGGTCGGTTGCATGCTTTTGGATCGAGCAGTCTGACTCCGGAGATTTGTTGTTGCATGTAATTATATGAGGTGCTGTTTCAGGTTCGACATGATCCGCCGCATTCTAGAGAGCGAGAATAAGTCGGTGATCTACGCCATGAACATCACCGACATCGACGATAAGATCATCAGAAGGAGTCGCGAGTCGAAGAGAGACTTCAGTGACTTGGCCCGAGACTGCGAACTTTCATTCTTCAAAGATTTGGCCTCCCTGAACGTTTTGCCACCTTCGGTCGTACTCAGAGTGACGGATCACATGTCTGTGATTGTCGAGTTCATCCAGAAACTGCTTGAGTCAAACTCTGCGTACCGTATCTCAGACGGAATCTACTTTGATTCCATGAGCGATATCGGCTACCCGAGGTTTCGGGTTGACGAACCGTGGGCGGATTCTCCTAAACTATCGAAAGAGAAACGTAACGCGGCAGATAGCGCTTTGTGGAAGTTCGCAAAGGCGAACGAGCCGTCATGGAACGCGCCTTTCGGTGCTGGCAGGCCCGGCTGGCACGTCGAATGCTCTGCAATGGCTTCTAAGGTTTTTCCCTCCCAATGAAACTCGTAATTTCCACATGGGACACAGACCCGCATCATACTGAGCTGGATTCCATCTCTCCAGGTCTTCGGATCATCGGTGGACATTCATAGCGGAGGGAAGGATCTAGAGTGGCCGCACCACGAGAATGAAGAAGCTCACAGCTGTATGTTCCATTCTTGCTCCAATTGGGCGAAGTTCTACCTGCACTCTGGTCTCGTGACGTACAACAACGAGAAAATGTCGAAGAGTTCGGGGAACGTTCCGAGCATAAAAGACTTCTTGAAAACCGGCACATTAGATGAATTCCGCATGATGTGTTTAGGGTGGGTGTCTCCATCAATGAGTCTCACGGGCGTTAACGAACCACCGAACTGATCGTGGATCACAGTGCTGAATAACTCAGCCGAGGACAGTTCAGAGAAGAAAAACTAACTCTCTGCGTTCCACTGCAGATTGCCTTATCGGTCGGACATCCCATTCACAGAAAGTCTCCGATCGAAAGCACAGAGGACCCTCCTCAGGATAGGATCCGTTCTCGGCGACTGTGAGCACTATCTCCAAGGAAAGTTCCGGGCGGATATCAACGAGGAACAGCTCCTTCAAAGCTTGTTCCTGACGCAACTCAAGGTCCGAGACTCGTTCAGGGATGATTTCAACTATTCCGAGGCGACAGAGGCGGTTTTGAGTCTGACCAAGATGCTCGAAGCCGAGCTGGAAGAAACAGACGCGTACTCGGCGACAACGTTCGTGGCTGTCTCGTCTCTCAGGGATTATATTCGAAAATACTTCACCACCATGGGACTTCGCTTGGGGGAGGAGAATGTGCACGCGGGAAGCGGTGATAGTATCCGAGATGTTGTAGACTCGAGCGTGAAGTTCAGAAGCGATGTTCGGAATGCAGCACTGGCGCTCGAATCCGGGGAACGAGGAAACCTGCTGAAACTCTGCGATGCTTTCCGTGACGACCTAAAACACAAAGGACTCTCAGTGCATGATAAAGGCGATCGCAGTACTTGGATGACTGGAAGGAGATTGAGCTAGTCCAGAACAGGAACAGGGAAGATGTATTATATGTCGCTACGTTTGAGTAAAATGAGGTTATTTCTCCGACTGAATCGACCTTGCCAGTTTTTCTAGTTGCGTAAGGCACGATCAACATGTATTGAAGTCGAGGTTTCGGAGTCACCTGTCCGCGGATCGTGTCGCGGGAAATTCGAAGAGCCATCGAGAATGCACTGACGCAGAAATCTGCCGAAACTAGATTAACGCCAGGACATGTTCCGCGCACTTGACGCAGCCTGCATAACGAGATCATATCGACAGGATCGTCAAGAGAGTGTCGGGTTCTTGGCCTGCGCCGAGTTGTCGATGCGGAAAACTCGACTGCCGCCGCTCGATCGAAGCGAAGCCGGGAATCCGACACCTCTGGGCGAAGCTACGGACTGGATGTGGTATTGCTCGGGTGATGAGAGAAACTGTGTTTCCCCTCGGGAAATACTCCTGCGAGATCAGCAGTCAACTTGTGAATGTGGAGCTGCGAAACGTTGAACGCCCGCGTGGATTTCGGTCCAGAAAATTTTCCGCCAGCCTCCGGAGGAGAATGATGATCAAAGGCCAACTGCGTCGTTCCAAAATCCGTGTCCTCGTTTCGGGTTCATACGTTGGGTTACAGATTCGTCGGTGGTCTTTTGTGTCCCGCCCCCAGCTAATCAAGCTGCGAAGATTTACGGCCAGCATGAGGTAAAGTCAAACCGAGAGGCGCTCGTTGTAGTGCAAATGTCGCCACCGGTTTCGCGCAAGCACAGTGATGGCTCTTCTCACAGCACAATGCCGAGTCGCAACAAAAGAGGGAAGGAGTAAACTGGGATGCCTCCGGCTAATTGAATCCTTCAACGTTGGGCTGAGTTTCGCAGAAGGTGCCTCGTTTTTGCAGTCACCTCCCGGATCCGCCGACTGTTCTCTTATATGAAGTACGGCAACCATTGTGGAAAGTCTGCCTTCGCGGCTAGTGTTCGTGTTTAGGAACTCGAGGTACCGTTTCGCGAGCGACGGATCACTTTCATCTCCTTCTCCATTGGGCTGTCAAATGGCAACATTTATGGACCCCTCTGATTCTTTCTAGGGCTGCTTTTGCGGCTGGTGGCGAGGAAGGAACGAGCAAACGAAGGAGCCGACCAACCAACCAAGAGACGAGGCAACGAAGGAGCACCGAGGACGTGCAGCTCGAAGGCGGAGCTTGGCAGATTCAATTTATTCTCCTTGGATAACTTCCAGGACTCTCTGTGGTTGGCTCTTCGCTCGAGCCGAGAGGCTGTCTTCGACTCCTGTCAACTCGATTGCGAAAGCCCCTAAAGGCCTGGTTTGAGAATACAATGCAAGAAACCTGAAATAGAGATCCGTATCGTCTCCTCGGATTTTACCCTTCAATACCTCGATGGAGTTATCGAACGTTTTCTCTGTTCGTGAGCGCTGACCTCCGATTTTGGCGCAGTCGATGATGTTCGGACGAAAACGGCTTGAAATCGGAAATTCCAGAGGTCTCCTGTTGATTAATTCATCCATCTGGGACCACCAACAGTGAGATTCGTGGGCCTTGTTAATCGGATACGGCCAGGGCTGGAACGAGCAATCGACCACCCGGTGGTCCTCTCACCGGGAGTGACAACGGCTACCTTTTTCGGAAACGGTCCAACAAACGTTGGTATTGCGGACCTCAGCTCGAACAGTGGAAACAATAATAGAGCGTCGTCATGCTTTCTCGAGGAATTACTGCGATTGAACAACAGAGCAGAGATCGCTCGTCGACTGGCTGTCGTTTGATTCGGAGAAACTTCCGCGAGACGGGCTGATCGTCGAAGGGAGAACATCCACAGAGCTTTCCACGCGTCCGAGACTAAAGGGCACTCAAACATCAACAAGTGTTCAATGGGTTGGTAGATTTCGGGTGGCCCGTTGAATCTCTGTTCCCGAATTTACCTCATCTCCTGAGAACCCTTGGGAACGCATCACGAGTACACCGCGCTCGATCATGGTCACTAACCGCTTACATTCAAATTGGAAATAGCCACAACAAATAAGGTGACGTTGCTGAATCTAAATTTAGAGTGTTTAGGTACTTTACGACACATTTTCGAGTCTATGCGAGCCCGTGAGCGTTCTTCGTGAGTGTTTGCCCGCGTGGCCAGTGGGTCTGCATTGTGCTATTCTGGCCTCAGCTCTCTGAAGCTTGGGCCTTGGCGACGCGGCCTTAGAACTGGACAGAGAGCGGCCTGATTCTTGTAGGGATGGAAGCCGAGAAGCGCTCGTCCGAGAGTCATACTCCGCCTTGTCTCCTGCAAATTTGAGGTTCCCTCCCTGATGAAGTGCATGCTCCATGGATGTGAGTTCAATCATGATATTTCGCCGGAAAAGTTACCGATTCTGCAATATCCGTGCGCTTTGTGATCGGTGTGGTTGCCGAGAACATCCCTACATCTTTGGGGAGTGCCAATCTTCAATATTTCTCAGATCATAGCCGCTTCCGAGCCTAAAATCCAACCGGACTGAATCTCCCAAGCTCGTATCTGTGAAGTCGGCAAATCATTTGATGATTGCAGCACTTGACAGCGCAGCAGTGAGCGAATCGTTATCTGTTGCCATGTGCAACGAATTCCACTCGAGGTTGTCAGAATCGTAACGAATCAAATCGAATCGCTCAGAGCACACATCGAGTAATTTTCGAAGCTATCTGTTTTGCCTCGTTGCAGTCCGAAGCCCCTGAGACCGGAGCTCCGATCTCTGTAAACGCTCCTCAGAGGCCGCTGCGAATCGGCAGAGGTGACAAGTAAGTAGCCAAACTCTGCCTGAACTGGGCCTGATGCTACGTTACCCGAGCGCTCTCGCTTCCACCGACCAGAGGCACGAGTGGAGCGTTGCTCATTTCTTGTGCTGCTCATGACAATTCCGAGAAGTGGTGGAACGCTGAAACGACCGTTAAATGGGATTCTCCATGAACACGGAAATGTTGCGTTCATACATACATGGGAAATTTTCCAAGATATCCACACTAAATTGGCCAAACACCCTCGGAGACTCCGTGGCGAAGTGAATTCAGGCGGTTTGAGGGTCGCTGAGGTTTGGCGAGTCGCGATCCTTCTCTCATATATCCCAAATTCGTAGTTCTGTCAAGGAGAAAACCCGGAGAGGAATGTCATGAGTATTTCGGCAGAGAATATCAAACAAACACCGTCGATTGTTTCCGCATCTCTGACGTGGGTGGATGCGTATCGCAGGTATTACGAAGTCCTATACGTTGGTGGTGTAGCCCAGGAGCGACGGCTTGGTCGCAGAGCGAATCAGGATGAAGCTCGGAACAGTTTGATCTTGGACGACCGACAACAGCAACAGGAAGAGAAGCACCCGGTCCTTGACGCGCAGGTGGGCTTGAATTTCTTTGCCAGTCTCTTTTTCAAAGGCTCTCAGCTCTCCTGGGGGAAATTTGATTCAAGTGGCCAGCCGGGGAAACTGAAAGAGAGCTCTCTCAGAACCTGTTCCTATTATTATCCGAGCTATCACGAAACTCGAGTCAGTGCGTGCTTTCAGGATCCAACCGTATCGGAATTCAATCCACAACCTTCGGTCAGGCGGAGGCGATCTCGGCAAGGTCTGGCGGTTCAACCAACGCCACCTTTACGTCGCCATAGGCCTGGCTCGATCCGATCGAAAGAGAGCACACCTAGTCGGGAGTCTTCAGAAGCTTCGTACTCGGAGGAGCTGGTCAGAGACAACTCAACGCAATCGTCACTCTATGTTTTGCCCGAGCAAGATTCAGAGGTTTACTCCAATCATGAACTGCCAACGATCGCTTCCACGGAAAAGTGCACCGGTGCTGCAGTTTCAATATACGATAGGCCGCGACATCTCTATTCGAATCAGGAGGAGTACCTATTCAGATCCACTGTGAATTGCGGGGCTTCAATCAAAGACGATGACGTCGGCCTTGAGCAGCTACCCCGGAGAGAGAATCCACTGTCATCCTCCGCAATAGCGGGAGCACCACTCTATTCATCGGATGCCCATCACGCGAACGAACAACGACGAGAGGGTGAGTTCCGATCCAGGGTAGCGGAGTCGCAACGGCAACTTCAGGATGCTCTACAGAATCCACAGCAAGTGGAATCGCAGCGACAGCAACCACACGATACGCATGGACTCCAGCAGGGAGATCTGCAGGACCAACAACTACTGGAACCCCGGAAGCAGCAAGAGACCGAAGTGCTAGCACAGCAGCGAGCAGAATCACAGAGGCAACAGCTCGCAGAGTTGAAAAAGCAAGAGGCAGCCAAACTGAGGAAACAACGTGAAGCAGAATCGCAGAAGCGACAACAGGCGGAACTGCAGCAACAGCTCCAACAGGAATTTCTGAGGCAGCACCAACAAGAGCTCCAAAGGCAGCAGGAAGCAGAGCTGGCGAGACAACAGCAGGCAGAACTACAGAGTCAGCAGCTAGTAGAATCCCAGAAACAGGAACGAGCAGAACGAGGGAGACAAGAAGATCTATCAGAGTTTCGGGTGCCGCAGGAAATTGTATCATTGCGACAACAACAATCAGGGCTTCAGGAGCATTTCCAGGCGGAGCCGATAGGAGCGCAGGGACCAGACCAAAGCCATCTGCTCCGGAAACCATCTCAGAAGAACGATCCGCCGAGTGAGGAGCATCGAGAAAAAACTATCCTTATGACTCCAGAAGCTGACTCGACATTTCAGAAAGGAGGCGACGCATCCCCTCGGGAAGAACGGCTCGCAGCAGACGATACCCCCCGCGGAGGTAGAAAAGAGAGTCCTCGTTCGGTCCGGAGCTTCTTACCAGAACCGGAGAAAACCACCGATACGATCAGCGTCCATGCAGGTCAATTCCAAGAGGTATGTCAATACGGGAAGTCGACGTCTCAAGAGGACGACGGAGGAGCGAATCCCGAAATCCGTGCTGTTGTCGGGAACGCTGCGGTCGACGTCAAAAGTATATCGTACGTACAGCACAACGCCGCAGCTCCGACGAAGGCACCTGTGGCTCATAGAGAAATGCCGAACGAGCCAACACTTGGAACCACTTCTCCAGAGTCTTTAGTAGATTGGTACGAAAACGATGAGAGCTTCCTCGGCGGCGGCGACGACGACGAAGATGACCAATACGAAGGTTCCGTCAAGAGGAAGCCATCGAAAATCATTCGAAAGATCAAAGGACTCTTCGAGAATAAAAAATCGGACGAAAATCCGTCGAGTACAAGCACCGAGCGCAAAAGATCCGATCAGCTGGAACCACCCCGGAGTCCCCGGGAGCCGACGACACCCACGAAAAAGTCCAAGCTTGGTCAGTTTTTCAGCTTCAGCAAGAAGGATGAGAGGAAAAAGGCATCACCACCACCTCCTCTGATGTATGCACCCGCTGTTCAGGGACCTGAAGAGATCCCGGATGGCATGCTTGCCAAAGTGTTCAGGAGTAAATTGACTCAAGAGAAAGTACGGCAGCCGACTACTCCGAAAACTGCACCACCCTTCCCGAATTTCCGGGAATGGTCTCCGAGCACGGAAGACTTATCGAATCTCGGCTCAGAAAAAGAGTTCACGAAACCTTCCAAGTACTTCGTGCCGAAAATTCCGCCGTTCCAACGACAATCACAGACACCGCAAGATGTTGGAGGTGAGTCTTCGATGACTGATCCCGGGGTTGACCTCAAAGATGAGCTCCTCGCACCTGAAGCACCAGAGGCTCGGAACTCTCCATATAGCTTGTGTCGCAACCGAGGCAGTGTAAAAGGATCAACACCGAGACGCACTTCATTAGTCGAAGATGATGTGAACGAGCTGTATGAGCAGTTCTTTCGGGGAGGATATACCGGACTCCTCCCGAATCCTCAAAAACCACCCGAAGACACACCTGGTCATACCTTTGTCAGGAAACCATCCAAGAAGGCTGCTGCGATACCTCCTGAACTCCGAGCTCCCATATACCAGCCGCCGAAAGACGAAACACCGCTCGGTCCCAGACCGACCGTTGACGATTCCGACGCCCGGAAAACACAACCAACTCCTACCATGCAAGATCCACCTCTCCCCGAATCGCCAGGTCCTCAATACATCGAAGTCGAAGAAATCTTGATCGAGGAAGAGATTTTAGAGGAACCGAACACCTCACGGGAAACCCGGGATGGCATACGGGAGTTGCGACCACTCTTCAAGCAGGCTTGGATGCTGATTGATTTCATGACTCAAGATCTGATAGACGGAGTTCCCAAAGAGGTGAGCGCCATACATTCCCCGAGCGTCATATTTACCGAAAATCATTCAGGATCCGAGACGTGATTCATCACTGTGACGAGCTTTCTCTGATGGCGTTCTCCTCCAACAGGCTTGGGGGGAGCTCCGAATATTTTTCCTGATCATGATCGGAATGCTGGTCCTGCTCTACGCTCAGGGCATACTCCGGTTCACCGGCAACAATCCATTGTGCTTCTTGAAGACTATTTTCAAGGGTTTCCAGATCCTTCTCGGATCTGCTATACAGGCAGGAATGACGGTTCACGATGCCGTAGACGCCATGCTGACCGACGCGAGTTCGAAGCTCGTTGCAGACACGCTGAACGAAATCTAGGAGGATACGGATCGATCGAAGAACCGTCCCTCAGAACTTTGAGCGAATTTCAAGGGACCCAAGTCGTCGGAGAGAAACTGTGATCTATTTTTTCGCAAATATATCTTTCCAGATTTCACTGAACGGGTGTTATTCGCGCCTTGTATAGTCGTCTCGTGGGATCGAGCAGTTGGGTACATCTTTGGGTTGTTGTAGAAGGGCAAACAGAGCCAGATGACAACGCAGAGCTAATGCTTAGATATTGGTTCTACCGTTCACTCTTACTTCTTCATATGATATTGCGTGCGGGCCGCGTCAACCGACAAACAGCCGTGGGCTCGTTAAATCGCAAGAGCCCCGAGGCCTCACGAAACACCCGAACAGCCAGTCACCGGAGCTTGCAAGCTATGTGGTTTCAATATGGTAGCGATGAGGCGATGGCGGCGGCGGCGGCGGCTGCTGTGTGGTCTGACAGAGCAGCAAACAGTGCCGAAGGGAGTAATAGAGATTATTGGACGACCGACGACAGAACCGCTAACGGCCGGGATCGAAACCCTCGAACCCCTTCCCCTCCCGATCAAGAAAGCAACCAGAGCAACTTTCAGGTAGCTTGTTCGGATCGGAACCCGATTCCGTACAGCGAGGCGCTTCAATCTCTCCCTCTCTTCAAACTCCGGTGCTGCTGGTATCCATGGGGACGCCGCAAGAATAAGACTGCAGCGATAATCAAAACTGAGGCTTAGAATGACGGCACGATTCTGTTCGGCTTATGATCTTGAAGCATCAAGAGTATGAGTTGAATGACATAATGGAAACTCGGAGAAACAAATCATTGAACACTCCCCGCCCTCATCCGGACTATCAGAAATCACGCCCCCGCCTTCCGAAAACACCCTTGGTTCTCATCGATTTGGCTCTGCCTCAGTGAGCTCAACCTCGAGCCTAGCGTCGCAAGGCGGAAGCCCAGCAAGTTTGGATCGGATGGATATAGTAATCCGACGGGTCCCTCTAGCCAAACGGGCCCCGGTTGAAGCTCAAGCGAAACGCTCGACGACGCAATCCATCGGCCCACTTACCATCATGATGATTATTATTGCTACTAATATCGCGTGGCAAATCACTCCGCTGGTTGTTACTCCAGAACCATGTGTCGAAAATGCTGGTCCTCTCTCCTGCAGGGCTCGAGACTGCTCGGAGAGTGGAGCGAATCACTATGAGCGCAATCCTCAGATCCTCCGTCTCGGATCGAAACTCTCATGAGAGACCTGCGCGAGACTCCCCTGCTAATTCTATAGCTATAGTTAATTGATGGGTGCACAATTTTCGCGGGCCCGCGGCTTCCGGCATGCCTCGGCTGTGGCTCAAACTGAGGTTCGGGCTTGGACCAACTCGTCGCATCCTCTCTGTTTCAAGTGCCAATCATATCAGAGACATGCATTGTGTCCGTTCTCTGCTCTCATAGAAAGGAATTATGATGAGGTCTGCTGCAATGGCAGTGCATTGTGCTTGTGTATGTGTGTGAGTGTATATCCACTTGGGGATAAACGTCGGCTTAGCTTCGACGGTCTGTGTACAATATCAATCTAGCCACTGGCGAAAGCTGTACCAAATACTCACAACAGCTTTACACACAAGTAGACTATTGTGGCCGATCTCCTCCATTTCGATCTCATGCGACAGTTTCGTGCTCATTGAGACGCTATCTAATGATGGCGAGCCCGGGAGTCGATGGTGCACGCGGCGCTCGTCCGGCAGGGCATCCGAGCGAACTTCCGACGGGAACGCGGAACACGGCCCGCTCCCATACACTTCCTCCAAGTTCAATCCTCCCTGAGAGTTCCCGGGACGTCACACTGGTTCGAACAACTCGGGGAGAGCTCCGGCGTCGAATACGATCGCGAGCTCGAACCGTCATCGAGTCGAGCTTCTTCCCTCAAAGTTGTAGAGCCAGCGATGTACGACACTCACGAGAGCGGGAGACGCATTTTCAACGCTGCTGAGCAGAGACTGACCCCACAATCTTCAATGTGGATCTTTGTTTCTGGATTTGATTTGTTCTTTACTTCAAACCGAGTTGCGTCCGGGCGAATATAAGCTTGTTTCTGCTCAATGAGATTAGGCGCGGTTTGCCTGTGCCCACCGCAGATCTGTTCGCAACGCTGGCCGAGCGAACGAGCGATCGGCTACTTCGATGACCTCTTCAGATTCAACAGGAAATGCCGAGTACAGCAAACGGTCAATATTTGGGGCCTCGGATGGATGGAAACTCCGAAGTAAGTCCTCCTTTCTGTTTCGACGATGTCCATGTGGAGTGAGTTAACATCGATGGCGACGTCGGATCGCTCCCATTCGATTCCTGAGAGTTTCGTTGACTCTGGCTTTGATGCCTACATTTGGGAAACTCTGCCATTCATCGAGAGGGCGCTCACCGGGTCTACATCGCAACCGGGATCGTCGGCCTTCGCTGAGCGAGCTGTGTTGTCAAGTCATCGTGACCTCGTTTCTCGCACCTGAAGCACTGGAGCTCCACGTGCCGCACGCAGTTTCGAATACCAACATACGGGTGCGCGTATGAAGGGCCTACTTGTGAATCTAAATAAGTCCTAATGCGGTCACCGGTCTTGTTGCTGCTGTAACTGACGCTCCAGTGTCATGCCCTCCTCAACGTTAGAAGATAAGATCCGGCGCGAGATATTGCCACCACCGGTGGTCATGGCAGCGAAGCGAGGTGAGTTCTCGTTATTCCATCTCAGTCTGGTCTCGCAGTTGGCAGCATAACACGAGGTATGTGTTCTAAGGGGTCGTTGTCTGTCCATCTTCAGAGGGCTTGTTTGGTTCGAATCGATGCGTCGTCGTCCCTTCCGTAGCCGCCAAAAGTGAGCATTCGCGGTGCGATGATCCACTTTGGGATCGTGGCTGGCTGGCTGGCTGCGATTCCTACAGCGCGAATCGGAGTGCTCGTGTTCTAGCAACGGTGGAATCGGGGCGTTCGATCGTTCCCCTCGAAGTTGTGCAGGCACAAAGGGCAGATATGGCTGAGATTTCCCCCGGACCGTATGATAGGTCTTCATCTCCGAATGAGGGCCAATATATTCGCGTAGTTCGCCTTCAGCCTTCCGAATAAGTCAACACAATATTCGACGGAAGCCCCCGAGGCTCGAAGCGTAGAAAACGAGATAGCGGAGGAACATACACAGACACGCTCATTCACTCTCGCGCGAGGAGGAGACGGCTTTTCGACTAAGAGGACAGCCGAGCATGACTACGAACCGAGAGCAAAATTAGGAGAGAATTTTAATTTCCTCTTCTTGGAGCAATCTTATTATTGACCGAAACGAGACAATAGTTTGAGTTCAATTGACTCCCTCGTTCAAAAAGGGCATTGACAGTTCCTTTGAGCTTCGGTGAATGTGGGCTGATGGGAAGATCGGCTACATAAATACGTCATTATCGCACAGTTTTCGAACCAATCGGTTCTGTCGGTATGACTCCGCACGGGCCGACCGCCCTATGCTTCCAATAACCTGTGTACCGGCTATCCAAATGTCCCAATGATGGACATCATCTGAGGAGATAAGTATTTGTAGACGATATCTAATCTCGGCGTACTCCAAATCTCTGTATCTGCGTGGCGGTCGCTTGGTCGGCATCTCATCCAATCTGCTGATAGCAGCGTCTTCTCCAACGCCTCCGTGGAGGGAAAGCTTTCCTGGGTGCGGAGACAGCGACGTTGACGGGAAACGTGAGGTCTGGCGCTGAATCGGTCTTGTCGCCCTCTCCTTCGTCAACTTTGTTATTGTCCAAGCGGCTACCGCTGGAATGTTGGTGCTCGGAATGATCTCGCGCGCAGTGCTGCTGTAGAGAAGGTCAAGACAAGCAGAGCAAGAGGTAACGTTGAGTCCCGGATTTGTGGCGCAGCATTCTTTCGAAGCCACTGTGCGATGTCGGATCCCGTTTATTGGGCATTTGCTCTCGACTCCTCGTCATCCCCAAAGTCACCGGTTGATTCCCGGCCGCGCGAACCTCCGATACCGATCGCCGGGGAACTCTTGCCGTGATCCCAGGGATTCCGGGCCTCGGCCACACGACGAGCTAGCTCTAATCTGACAACTGCAGTCATCTAGCAGATATTTAAATTTGATCTCCAGCAATTTGAAACTGTAATCTGTAGGACAACCATCCCTTCCCACGCAAACTGTCCGTTGACGCCACGGGAGTGACCTCGAACCAATTTCGTCCGCTTCACCCCTGGCTTTCCCGATAACGGCTCCCGAATCCCCAGTCGATGCTCACCCGACTCTTGTTCAAAACAGCAAGGATGTCCGGCGAAATTGCAATCCTTTCCGTGTCGGACAAGACTGGCCTCCTCGACATGGCCAAGGCCCTGGCTCAGGCCGGCTACAAGCTGGCCGGCTCCGGAGGAACCGCCAAGGCTATCCGTGACTCTGGAATGGAGATTCGTGACATCTCTCAAATCACCGGGCACCCAGAGATGCTAGGCGGCAGGGTGAGCCAGCTCAATTTTTCACGAATATCCCGTTGAATTGGATCTTGAGAGTTGCATGGAGCATTGAGTTGCATGTTCGGACCTGACCCTTCCGCGCTTGCTTGCTCGCTCAGGTGAAAACTCTGCATCCGGCAGTTCATGGAGGAATATTGTCGAGGAAGACCGATTCGGACATCGCCGACATGCGTCAACAGAACTACGAATTCGTTTCGGTGGTCGTGTGCAATCTGTACCCGTTCGTTCAGGCGATCTCCAAGCCAGACGTCACGATCGCCAAGGCTGTCGAGGAGGTAGACATCGGAGGTGTCACCCTCATGCGCGCCGCCGCTAAAAATCACGAGAGGGTCACCATCGTCTGCGACCCATCGGACTACACCGCTGTGGCGAACGAAATTTCTCGTTCCCCGACGAGAACGACCTCGCTGGAGACGCGAAAGAGACTCGCTGTGAAAGCTTTCCTCCACACAGCCAAGTACGATGCCAGCATCTCGGATTACTTCCGCAAGGAGTACATGCAGAACGTCCAGCATCTCCCTCTCCGCTACGGAATGAACCCGCATCAGAAACCCGCCCAACTGTGCACATCGGCGAACGAGTTGCCTCTAATGGTCGTAAATGGATCTCCCGGATTCATCAACTTGTGCGATGCGCTCAACGCGTGGCAATTGGTTCGAGAACTCGAAAAGGCCCTCGGCCTTCCCGCGGCCACGTCCTTCAAGCACGTGAGTCCCGCTGGAGCCGCCGTGGCGGTGCCCCTGAGCGTAGACGACGCCCGGCTCTGCATGGTAGAAGACCTACACAGCGAACTCTCCCCGATCGCCTGCGCTTATGCGCGCGCGCGAGGCGCGGACAGGATGTCGTCTTTCGGAGACTTCATCGCGCTCTCGACTCCTTGTGATGCAATCACCGCGCGGATAATTTCGAGAGAGGTTTCCGACGGAATCATCGCTCCGGGCTACAGCCCCGAGGCCATGGAAATCCTACGCAAGAAAAAAGGCGGGGGATATTGCGTGCTGCAAATGAACCCCAACTACGAGCCCGGTGAGTCGGATCCCCCCTCCCCGCAGACACACTCTGGAGTGGGTTGCTGGTTCGAGGCTGTTTCCAGGAGGTTCATCGGTTGTTGGTTTTTCCAGATGACATGGAGATTCGCACGCTGTTCGGTCTCACCCTGGAGCAGAAACGCAACGATGCGGTCATCAACAAGCGACTGTTCGCGAACATAGTTTCCAAGAACAAGAACTTGCCCGAGTCCGCCATCCGTGATTTGATCGTGGCAACGATCGCCCTCAAATACGCGCAATCGAACTCTGTCTGCTACGCGAAGGACGGTCAGGTCGTCGGCATCGGAGCCGGTCAGCAGTCCCGCATCCATTGCACTCGACTTGCCGGCGACAAGGTCAACAACTGGTGGCTCCGTCAACATCCCACCGTCAAGAAGATGGTGTTCAAGAAAGGAGTGAAGCGTGCCGAGCAGTCGAATATCATCGACGTCTACGTCTCGGGAGTCTTCGGGGTGGATATGCCCGCAGATGTTTACCAAAACTCCCTCGAGAATCCCCCGAAGCAACTGACCGACATCGAGAAGCGTGATTGGATTTCGAAGCTGAACAAAGTCGCGATTTCATCCGACGCGTTCTTCCCGTTCCGGGACAATATCGACCGGTGAGTGCACGTCGGGTTCCGTCCGCGCATTTACGCCCAGACATTGACGGACACTCAGAGCACGAGCACGTCCATCTCGGATCTTTCCGGTGATGGATTCTCGATTGACAGTGAAATTTTGGAATTCTTTCACAGAGCGAAGCAATCCGGCGTGGAATACATCGCATCACCCGGCGGTTCGACGAATGACGAAGGCGTGATCCAGGCCTGCGACGAGCACGGCATTACCCTCGTACACACAAACCTGCGCTTGTTCCATCATTGAGCGGAATATGTCCAAGTTGTCGGTGAAATAAAACCATCAACAATCTGGATGGATGAGGTCAATCACCAAGACACCTCGGGGGTTGAGGCTGTGTGGCGTCCCGATCGACATCGACGGCCCCTGGATGAAATCCTCTGAGCTCGGATCTTGATCGTGTGACTCCGCATCAAACTCTCGAGAGCAGACTCACGCTGATACCTCGATCGAGCCCTCTGTAGGCTACAGTACAATCCGTCTTGAGTTCATTCCGGGGCGGTCGCAGACTGTTGCGGCGCGGCGCTCCTCTCATTGGAACCGGTCGCTTCATGATCTGTAGTCGAGGGTCCATCAAAATGGGACCACACACGCCTATTGTGTTTAAAGAGCTTTCAAACTCGTTGAGAGGAGTACATTATTTTCAGAAGAATTCAGCTCGGTGCCGGAGGCGATAAACGCTCGATTTGTACAAGACGCTCCATTCAGCGGGCTGATTTCAAGACTTTTGAGGCGAATTCGAACGCAGAGCGACTTCCAAGGCTGCACTCGAGCTTTCGTTTGTTTCGGGCGATCTCTTCCGCGGCCACTGCACGGATATGGGCCACTCTTCCCAGCTATTCCGTATCTTCCGAACTCGGTTCCTGTCTGCTCGAAAGATCCTTGAATCGATCGCGTCAACTGACTCTGAGAGGGTTCATGAAGGCGTCAAGGCACAAATTTGCGTGAGAAACATTTAACACCTGTTTACAAAGGCTCGAGGCATTCTTCGAACAGCAGAGTCCGCGGTGCTGCCTCTGAAAGAGCCGAGGCGCTCGTATTTAATTTTCCCAGAGTGAAAGAACTGGATTGAGCGTCGGCGCAGTTTCAAAAAGCGCGGATTAACACCCCGGGCGGCCGAGGGAAGCACAACACGTGACCACCGACCGCTTGAACCTGTCGGATCTCATCGCGAGTTAGAGATAATTCGCGATGGCGTGCGTCTCTCGGTCTCGCATTCTTTTCGTCATCTCGAGCAATGAAATGTCTCGGCCTCGTTCTGAACTGGCCGACAACTCTGAGCGCATCCAATATAAATACCTCCGATATGGCCTCGCTCCGCATTCGTACTGCTCCCTCGTAGAATAAGAATCGACTTCCATTCCTGCGATCGATAAAGCCATGTTCCTCCTGCAATCGCCGGAACTGTCTCTCTTTCTTCTAAACTACCGGTGAAAACTTCGGGAGAAAATTCCTGAGAAGACTTGAAGTTTGAACTGATCAAGATCAAAGCGGTGCGGACCCAGATCGAGGGTGGCATACCTGTGCGGGTGGTTCGGGTGATCTCAGATGATTTCAGCTGATCGCAGGTGATTTCGCTCAGACGATGCAGGTCAACAACAGTGCGAAAACGATTTGAGCGATCGCATTCCTCGTTCCGGTTGCATTCACTTCAACGGGTTTCAGGCTGAAGAATTGCACTCATTCGTACGTCGCGCCCGCGATGTCATGATGGTCATATCTCTGTTCTCTCCTCACGCTTGCCGCGTGACCCTCATGAGCGATGGACAATTATACAAATTACTTGTGGTGGATACTTGTTTCCGAGCACGGGTTTCGCTGTCGCCAAACGGGAAACGTTCCGTCTTCACGCTCAACGCCCAGTGGACCTGCGGTGATTCAGTCATCGCTTCCCGATCACACTGAATCCGATCGCATCGCCAGAAGTGTCAGTATCGCGATGATTGAATTAGGGGCTGTGTGAGGGAATAAAGTTGGCGGTGACGATGTGTCGGCAATCTGTCAATCGACATATCATTGAATCGCTACTGTTGTTTCAACGATCGCAGGACAAACACGACGACGTCATGACACTCGCGGCCGGAAAGAGCTGCGGAAATATTTTGACAAACAGCCCACAACTTGAAAAATAGTTTGTAGAGTACATGACTGCTCGGGGAAAGGAGAGTGGAGACCGCCTTGCCAACATCGCCCAGCAGCCAGAAATAGAAAGCCACGAGACATCTCATACCGATTCGCGCCATCCAGCGCGATTACATCCACTCAAAGGCAACGTCTTCGCTTTGTGAATACTGTCGCGCCTCAGAACCCTCCGAATTGTTTTGTTCCGGAATCGGTCGATATCCTCGGTGAGCCGCTCAGAGCTGCATACTTTGACTCACGAACGATACAGTCTCCAGCTGATTTAGTCGAATAACATCCGAGTCTGCGATAACTCACAATCAACGTTCCGGGGCGCTCTCCCTGATCTGGGCGTTCAGTTCGACTTCAAATAGACGAAATTCGTTCGTGTGCGCCTTGCAAGCCCGGTCAGAACTCGGAGATGCACCCGAAATTCCGTTATCACTGTTCGATTGAACACATGAAAGGAACATGGGGAGCGCTCATGGTCGGATGGGTGGCGGCTGACCGGACCACACGAAGTACTATATAGTGGAGGAGGATTCCGCTGTTTACATACTACTAGCCATATTTGAGCCATAAATCGTATCCAAATAGCGGTCCGATCTGCGAGAGAGCAGGGACGCGGGCGGACAGTCAGTCAGGCGAGCCGGCCAGCCTTGTCGACGTATTGATAGTTATCTATTATCTTCTATTGCTCCTAGCTCCGAATTTGTGTACGCAGGGCTGATGCATGAGTTGTATCGTAGCAAACAAACTTGTGGGTGGACCCGCTGGCGACTTTGACGACGACCACAACCGCAGCGACTGCGATGACGGTCTCACAGATGGGCTATGGTCATCATGGAAATAACCACAAAGTCGACTTACTCCTAGCACCCACCGGAGCAATCTTATGCTGAAGTCCATGCAGCGACAGCCTATGGTACTGCAGTACACTGGACTAGAAGTGGGTACAAAATCTGATGCGACCGTTGTCATCTGTCCAGCCGTACAATCTCTCGCATGGGTCTGCGAAGGATGCAAGGCGATGAAGCAAGATATATGTTTGTTTGGAGAGGCCTCGAATCAGCTCATGGCTCTAGAGAGTATGACCGAAGCCACGGTTTCAACGATCTTTGCTCCGACGATCTCACAAGTCAGCGAAACTGTGGCTGTCGAGTTCCCGGAGAGACCTCGTCTATCTACAAGATAATCAAAAACATCTGAGACCACTCCGGTTCAGAATGGGTCTGGGTGGGTTCCCGACAATCGAGATGAGTTTGAGTCCACATTTGCTCAAATTTCGTATGGTCAGGTCAGGACAGGCTAGGCCCTCCCAATCGTCCCACCAGCAGCATGCCGTACTTTCTAAGTCGATCAGATGATTTGTATCCTCAAAACTGAAACCATAGTCCGTGTGTTTTCGAAAGTATCCTACAATCTTTCCAAAAGGATTCTGAAACTAAACCCAGGGGCATTGGCCCACCGTGAAAGAAGAGGAGGAGGAACCGATCCGTCTCAGGCACCGGAATACGCATGGTTTTGAAATACGTTCTCAAAAGTTTCAGATCCCCTCATCTTCTCTCCCCGGAACCCCCGATTACACTGCTCCAATGGCTTCTCGGCGTACTCTTCCTTCTCAATTCATTCGATTGTACTCGTTCGCTACGAAGGTCAAAGTTGATCATCTGTGAATCATCAGCCCTCGGGAACTTTGGCTCGTTGCCGCAATGAAGGGCTCTTCTGTTTTTCCCTCCAAAATCCTTCCTTGGAGCACCAGATATCGCTTTAGGATATCAGTACAATGATAACAGGAGGACAGATTTTCCGACACTTAAGAAAAATCGATGGTGGAAAGTTCTCAAGTTGATTCAAGCTACGCAGTTTCCGCGACGAAACGACAACTTTTTCCACCCAAAAATCACTCCTGTTCAGATCCAGGATTCCCAAAGGAAGTCCCGGATTTTGAAAATACAGGTGGAATGAAAAAAAGTAGCACAATAGACGCCGTCACTGTATTGCCAGTTAGTTTGAATCAGCTGAAGAAATTTTCACCATCGGAAATTCCAGAACTCGGTGTTCCTTTGAGGCTGCGGGACGAAATGCATCGAGGGCGAAATTTCGTGACGAACCAGCTATTTCCAGGCTAATACGATACCTTGCCGTTTTTGGATCTCCGGAATGATTTCCGCTTTACTCTTTGGCGTGGTGTGTGGAGTCATGTCGATACCGACTCGATCAGGTGACTTTTGATGTGGCCCCGCCAAATGAAACGATACAAGAAATGAAGAGTGATTATTGAAGCGCTCCAGGAAGCACTCTCCTCTACGGATAGGCGCGGGCAAGAAATCGAAACACGCGTCATACTTCGATTCATCGATCGATAAATAGAGTTCGCAACTTTGCGAATAGATTATTCCGGCTCGAGCTTCCTAATGTATTTTTCCAATCCAGAGATCTGATATTCACGCACATATGCAGAGCTCCATCTCGTCTTGAGTCTTCAATGCTCGCTTAGCCACCTGCAACATACCACTCAGAACCTGGAGCGCGACGCCTGGATATTATTAATGAACTTCCTCTTTTTGTCATCTGTATCGAGGAGTATTCGCTGGAATTCTCTCAGGGTCCTTCTCACTTTAAAGACTGTAGCCGCCCATCGCTTCGGCTTTTGTTTCTTTTTTTTTTCTCTTTTTGAGATGTCAGAAAACAATCATCCACTCAGTGAGACTGGTTGGCTTCCTTTCGCTGCTACCTGCGGCAAAAGATTCAACGCTTCTTATAACCAGGGGGTGGAGATGAACTAATGTCGATCTCCCGTAGCCGTTATTGCTAGGATCGATGAACACATGGAGAGCTTGGATTGAGCAGGACGTGGAGGGAACCAATGCTCTTAGCTAAGTTTCGTAGCTCTTGAATTTTTCCCATGATGTCAGCTCGTTTTATTTCATTATCTCGGGGGAGGGACTCAGCATGAAGCTCCGTTGATCGCAATACTGAGCGATTACAGGTTTACGCGGGGACGAGGACGCCCACATCCATCAGGAAGAGCCTCTACCTGGCACAGAGGGAGCTCGGACGCGAGGAGTCAAGGCCCAGGATTCCTTTCGCTTGCGTCGTGTCGACCATACTCGACTCGTTGATGCATTATTTTCGAGTTCAAGACGCTGTTCTCGCGGAGTTCCATCGGGCAATGCATTCTCACGGGACTGCTTTCTGGTGATCCTTGAGGGTCGTCGCTGATCGTTGATGCTGCTTCCCGTGCGCAGCCTGAGCTCACTTTGCCACACACCTATTAACCGAAGGGCTCAAGTTTCAAACGCTGTCCCGCTCAAGTTTATTCGTGAAGGTTTCCCGACTTTTGGTGCCCTACAAGAATCCGATTTCTAACCCAGTACTCACGAATCGATAGTGCAATCCTGTCTTTCGTTGATTTACCTCCCACCCCCACCTTGACTCCGATATGGGTTCATCTTGAGGATGCGAACGAACTAAGTTTCCAGATAACCGTTGGGAACAGCTCAGTGTCCGCATTCTTTCGAACAATTATCACCCTTTCGGAACATGGCATGAGCATGGCTGCACCAGATATCACTCACTCGCTCGCTGGCTTTAAGCGTTTCTAGGAGCTGGCGAGAATTCCTTGAACTCTACTCAGGCTCAGACTGCGTGTCTCTTTCCTGCAGATGACCTCCGACTTGGAGCTGACTGACCGCTTGTACACTCGTTGCTGCTTTCGTTGATTTCCTAAATAGACTCTATTGTGTAAACGAACAAGAAAACTTCAAGCTTCCCGACGGGAGGCGTTACGAGCGAGATGACGAAAGTGACGATGACGACGACGCCATTCATTCCGATCCCTGTCGGACGATCGGCCCCCGTCACGCCTGGTCGGCTCTTACCACCCAAAACGAAAGATTGAAAACGCATTCATTCCTCTGTCTTTGTCTCATTTGGGGAACATCGAAATCCGCTGCCGACATCGCATCACTTACAGTAGCAGCTCAGTTTCCTCTGAACGTCGAGGCAATACTACCAACCTTTGGATCCGGGCCGAGGGGCCGGCCCGAGCAGATGAACCTGGCCAGGAGCGGGATCGAAAGTGCATCAATTATCCCGAGCTTGTAACACTCAACACCTGAGAAGGAATCTCATCTTGGGCGAATGAGTGTCAGGTGGCCCTGCGTTCCTTGAATCGGAGCTCGGATTGACCTCAACGCATCAGAGGCAGCAGCAACACCACCTCCAGAATCAGCGTCCGAAGCAGCGGCGACCCGGACGTTCTGTAAAAGAAAACACGGCTATTAGCTCCCATTATGGATGGAGGTCTTTCCGAGGAAATCAACGGCAGAGAGTCGTCGTCTCGAGCTCGCTTCCAGACTCGACCCGACTACGAAACGAGAAGCACTCTCTACCGTTGCTGCCGCTGCTAAAGAACCGTGGCGAATTCGAAGCGAACAAATCAGCAGCATCTCGCTTTCCAGGTTGGCTAGCGGACACGCCAACTAACTGGATGAGCCTCTCGGCAAGAAGAACAGGAACTAACACGCGCACTATCCTACTCGGCCGATTTCAGCAGTGCTCTCGCTGCGACTCATGGTCGCCGACTGCGAACTTTTCATTCCGTGGCGACTCTTCTCCGCTAGAACATGACGCATCGATGGAACGACGAAGATTCGCCATGATGCATGTACGCTTTCACACCTGCCACGCAGCGTCTGGCGATCCTGGTACAAAGTCCGGACCAATTGGCTCCGCGTCGATTGCACCCTGAATGCAGTAATGTCGAGGTACGATGCTCGAGCACGTTTGACTGGCGAGCTCAGAAATTGAGGTTCACCAAGGCACCTGCCTATTTACCATCAAACAAGCTCCTACCACCCGTCGCGGCGATCTCATTCGTCTATCAATTCATTGGCATCTAGGAGACTCCTTTGTTGACACCGGTATGGTCTGCTCCCCTCCGCTATTAGCGGTCACTTCTCTGCGCCATTTAGAAGGATCAGCCAATGCGAGTCCATGTGTAGTCAAGCTGCCGCCAACGCCACCGCCGCTCTTGAGCATACTATCATAAAGGTGTGCACCTTGTTAATCTCGACCTGGAAGGAGGAGCATGACAACAAAGAGCGGGTTCTGAGTTCAATTATCTGAGCGCATGCATGAAAGCCGGTGGTTGGGCAGGCAGACAGGCAAGCCTGCACGGAAACCCATTCCGCGCCCCCAGTTTCCCACAGGGTCTCCTCTCCTCCTACTTGGCTCGGATCTCCCTCTGCAATAAACACTTGTAGCGACTTTGGCGACTCTTCTGGTGACAGAAGAACCAGATTGTTTGTCATGTGGCAAAAGCGCCTTTCGTTCTCTGACATTCAGTGCATGAAGAAGCAACGGCGCTGTCGGTCGAAAGCACTCGGGAGGGAGAGCCGGAGGAGGACTCAAGAAAGACTCGAGGAAGAGAACGGATGGAACAACCAGCGCCGAGAAACAAAAAAGTGACAGAGAGACGGACGAATTGGCTCTCTCGTAGCCTCCTTTGTTCAACATCGACACCTCCGCATTCGCCCTTTGGGAAAAATCTCACAAATGTTTTACGCTCGCTCCACAATCCAAGAATATGCGGTTTTGTTGGGTGCTCTCGACATAAACAATCAACTACAGGCTGAATACATGTCATTTACTCCAGAGCAGTCCAAGGATTTCCTTCTTGCTCTAAAATTGCGAACCATCGCTGTATGAGGAGGGAAAGCTGCGAGAAATGATGCGGGGCTCGGGAATCCCACAAACGCATCAATCGGCCCACAGTCAGTGAACTTCTATGATCCGATCCAACCTGAGAAGCAAATAACGATCGGAGAACGAGGAGCTCGAAACGACGAGATTAGGGTTTAATTATTCTTCAATCTCTGCCGTTGTGTCTCGTCTGTTTCTGTGAGAGTGGAGAAGTGTGCCTCTCTAAATTTCCCGTACCACTCCTCCTTTTCTTTTTATTGAAGCGGTTCCTCGAATCAAACAAGGCTCAGACAATGAACGGGAAATCTTTTGTTTGAAGCTCCATGGATGTCTTAATTGCTACTAAATATTTTACTAAGGTCTTCATGATCGAAATCTCTGGACTCAATTCGATCTTAGGCGCGTTTCCTCCTCGATGTGATTTGCTCTCACAGGCAAGCGAACATTCATCAAAAACCATTCATCGGGATCAGGAATTGCGTCTCTGAACGATGACAGAGAATCAAATCATCGTGGGAGAGATAATTTCTTCCGAAATTCATGGAACGTTTCATTGTAACCACCTCTCCGAACAGCTGGAGCGTCAATATTTGTGCTGGTGAGTTGCTCCGAGTATACATAGAGAGATTAAACCTGGTCGAGGATACAGAAGCGGAGCGATTACGAACCGTTGTGTGAACTTATACAAAGCGCATTTGCAAATATTTCACGCTCACGTAGTTCGGCAACACGAGATTTCACTAGCTTCAAGCCACCACCTGGCAGTTCGCTGAAACATCAGAAACAAGCAGATCGTGGACAAATAGAGTAACAGGATTTTCGAGTTTCAAACCAAGCGAACGAAACGTGTTTTCGTTGAGGACGATCAAACACCGAATGATCCCGGATGTTTGATGAACTCCACGGAGCAGATGAGCTGGGCTCCGCCTCTGGACTTCACCGAAGTTGTGATTCCTCGCGATCACCACGAGATATCCATGCCGAGCTCCGTGATTCTGTGAAGCTTGCACGTTTTGCGCTTGTCGCAGCGACGGCTAAAACTCCCTCGAACAGCGAGATCGTGCATACTTTGATCTCGAAGAGCGCAATCAGGTCCTCGATGCGGTACTGAAAGATCCTGCATCTCTCGCTCAGTTGCCGAAAAACCGATGCCATTTTATTCGGCTTCTCTGCTGTTGTGATTGTTGCTGGTGTCGTAATTGTTGTGACTGCCCAGATCGCCTGTGTCAGGCTGCTATGTCAGCCGGCTAGTCCGGCTTGGAATTGAACGAAATTAGCATACCATGTGCGGACAGAGCCGAGCTGTTGTTCGCGCTCGTCTCATGTACAGACCGGAGTTAGTTCATAGTTAGGTGTGTCGAGTCTCGGTCGGGATGTGTTAGAGCCTCTGTGTCCATAATATGTGCCGCGAGTGAGTGTGCATGAGTGTATCTGAGCACCACGTACTCTATTCACAAACACACAATACGAGTCACTCAAGTGCGAAATGTGTCACAATAGCTAACATTATCGCGACCGACACACGAGAGTTCAGAGGCGTCATCTGGCATCGATGAGGCGAATTTCTAATGGGATGTGAAATCAGCATCCGCTCTCTTCTTTGTCTGGTTATTTGTATCGGGCCCAAAGCACATAAGTGTTCCAAGCTCCGATCGAGCCTAAACACCTCCACGGTATCGAGGAAGGAAAATCGGGTTCTGATGATATTTCTGTTCGAAATGTCGACCATTGGATGTCGACCTTCTGTTCCGTGCGTGGAGTGGGTTCCAGGGTTTGGACACTCGGAGCATCGCATGCATGTAGTCGGTATCTGCCGTACCGGGTGCTCTGAAATTGATCGGGAAATCAATCGCTTCCACTCAGATCTCCGCGCGGAGTTCAACTCCAGGCCGGCATCAGTTATCGTCCGCCGTACATCGGGACAAGTTTCTTTCGTCGAATACATGATACATCCCACCATGCCTTTTGATGATGATCCCCTTGAACGCTGTTGCTCCAAAAAAAGGTCGCAGTCACCGGTCGGCTCTTTTTCAAAGGCGGTGTGGTATTGTTCGTAGCGTTCGAGTGCGCGACCGATTTTGTTCATTCGATGTCTTTCGAGACCTTTTCGGCTCCATTCAACAAGATAGCCCACAGAACTGAGTCGGGTCGAGCTTTCTGGCTGTTTGACCGAACAGCAATGCAACCAATGAAGCAAGCCAGCTCCAGCCTACCCTCGGTCTCTAACAAGAGATTGAGGGACAACAATGAGAATATTTACATGAATCGCCTCCGCTGTTGCTGCCGGCGCGTCTGAAGTCTCTGTTGGGTGCACTTCAGCAACTTCATCAGCCAGAAGGATGAACTTCTTTCATCACTCACTCGCTCCGCGAGCTCCCTTCGAGGATCTCGAGACGAGATTCCCTAAATTGGTTCAAAAGATTCACCGCGCAACCTGTTCAAGAGTGTATCTGGAACCGTACGTGGTTCGAGTTTGCCCATGATTCGCTCGGGCTCGGATCCAGCGCACGAGGTTGCGAAACGACGCGATATCACCCCCGGCCGTGATTAACAGGATCGTGCAAGATTCGTGCTGATCACACAGAGTCTTCCGAAAGGCCGAAGAGATAACTCGGTCGATTGAATTCCACATCGCCGTGGTCGCGCGAGTTTCGGCAGTACTGGCATCTTCAAAGATCTACATGACAGCGCACTACTAAGCCTGTTAGACCCAGCTCTTCTGTAGTATTTAGACATGATGGTGGAATTCGATTGAACTCACCGCTCTGTGAAGTTCAGCTTTTGTCGGAAGCAATCTCTGTTGTTGCTTGGTCTGTGGATTCGAGCGGATCCTCGGATAAATACATCGAATCAATCCCACAGTCGGCTTCCCATTCACCCGAAAACGTGGATATGCACAACTGAAAGGCAGGCTCCGAAATCCAACGAAGCCTGGTTTATTCTCGGCCTGTTGCAGGATGGAAACTGCAATGATCAACGGGCGTTTAGGATTTCTCGAGACCCGCGCTTCTAGGCACACTCATAAATATTGCAGCTCCTTCACGGTAGCACCGCGACCGGGGACGATCCACCCCCGCCGGACCTGACTTGGGGGATCGAGTCGAGCGCTCAGGTCTGGTCAGCTCCGACGGCATCCGGTCGAAGAACTCGTGGAGCCGCAACGCTGAGGCGTTGGAAGCCAAACCAAGGTTGGGCCCATCGGACTTTGTGCGGCCGGGAGGAGGTGTGAAGCCACAGAAGCGTACATAGTTGAGCTCCTAAACAGAGAATCAAGAAGGAAGGTGTGAGTAAATCGCGACAATGAGCTCCATGGGCCGTAAAGTCTGGTGTTCGGAGTGCGGCTCTCAGTCTCAAGTGAGCAAAACCTCTTGAAGTGCCGACGTCGCGACAAAGTCCTCCTTGAACGGATTAAATCAAACTTTGCGCCGAAACTCGATCAAAATACCCAATCGAGTCGCCGTTGTTCGAGCTGGATCCGAGGACCGCATCGTTCGCCGCTCGCGAACCCACTCAGCAGTAGTGTTCGATTCAGATATGAGGACGTTTTATTCTCAGGTGGAAGCTGTGCCGCCGTTTTTCAAAGTTGCAGGAGGGAAGAACCGAGGGGAGGTTTGCCGACGAATCGTTCTGACCGAGTCTCGTCGGAACACAGTTTGGGTGTATCATCCATGTGCAAACGAGCTCAGAACAAGCTGTCAGTTAGATTCAAGATCAATGAAGGGAGCCCTGATTCTGCCTCACTGTCGACCTGGTCTCACGTGAGCACAATCAAATGAATTTCATGGTGATTGCATCTTGATTCGCAAGAGGAAATCGAGATCGAAGCTTCTCGGGTAGAAGTTGTGGGCTCAGATGTTCAGAGCCGCATTCACGCAGTCATAGGTAGTTCTCATCTCTTCTTCATCCAATTCGTAACTGTCCCCTCTGTTCAGGGTGGTTCAGCAACTCATGAACAGTGAACCTGACCCGAGTTTGAGTTCTAGAGACCCTGAGCAGTGAGGCAACGAGAGAAACTTTCGCAGCCGGAATGCATTTCCTTTCTTCAATGAACTCCCTCAATGAATGAGAGTGGTCGGCGAGTATGCGGAACGGAAGATGTCGAGAAACACGACGAGGATATAAAGAGCGCATGGCGACGACGATGACGATGTTGTCACTCAACTGGAGTCGAGTGAGATGCGCATTCGAAACGAGAGGTGGCAGGCAGGCGAGCTCGTTGGCAGAACTCGAGCCCACAACAGCAAACAGACGAATCGGATCTCGTCAGCCAGCCATTACGAGCAAGAAAGTTGTTCAATATTTCCAGCTGGCACAGGCGGAAACTGTCGCTTCTTTCAGTACGCGTTAGAGTTTTTCGTGTCCCGCAGAGTTCAACTCGTCCACTCGGACGGGGAGGAGGGAATGGGAGAAAAGATTGGTTCCATCTTTCCAACTTGTTCCGGAAGAACAGAGCGGAAGACATGCTCGCTCCGATGAACTCCGCGCGACGATTTCCCTACTGCGACCGTAAAGAAGCGCCTACCTTTTTCCAGCTTCCAACCTTCTCAACTAATCCATGCCTCCCTCATATCTTAATGTCACAGAGAGCGTTGAACACCGTTTGGAAGAATACGACGCCAGCCGCGAATTGACGACTCGCCGACGGCGTTTTCCGCTTTTCATATATCAGGCTCCGTGTCGATCACTGATCAGCGCGGAAAGCACCGAGATTTCGAGTGAAACGCAACGCCGCGCCGTTTCGAGCAGAAGCTCGAAACTTCGGCTTGCTTTCCGCGTGTGCCTTAGCTGCGAGGAAGGTTTCCGTGGCTCGGATTCCTCTCAGGCCGGAGCAGGAGACGACCACTCAGGCCTGCCCGAGGGCACGTGAGCTTTGCACCCTTAGCCAGAAACCGAAACAGATGATCGTCGATTCAATTCTGAAAATAGAAGCCAATGCAATGAGAGTAGACGGCAGTCATCCTCCCCGAAGTGTGTTTCTTTCAGAGCAAGATGGATTGCTGAAACTAGCAAGGAGAGTCCCTCATGCGGCTTCATACGGTTTCCAGAGGATTCAGAGAATGCTTTGACGACTCCTCGCTCGGTCGGAGCAACACCATATGAACGTAGGCGTCTCCCTCTCGTTTCGAAAGAGTTCGTTCTCCTCAAAAATCCGGTGCTCATAATGATCTTCGAGGAGGTGTAAGACTTGACGCGGGCGTCGCAGGTACCTGGTCCAATTCGTTAATGTGATCAATCGAAGTCAGTTTGACAGTCTCTCAATGTGCCACCCAGGGTGGACACACCTCTTCACGAAACAAGTAGAGGGCCGTGTTCTCTCTGCCGATCGATGTCGTCCTCTGGAGGGTTGGATGAGAACCGAGTGGAAAGATGGAAGAAAGCTCGGTGAGCAGCTCATTGGCGACGAGCTGGGTGGCTCGGATAAGGGGAACATGCCGAGTACAGGGGGACATCGCCATGCCAGCCCATCGAAGCCCTTGTTTTCTGTTCTGTACTCTCATTCTAACATGTCCAACGGAACGCCGGCCTTTTCTCGAGTTTCGTCGTCGTTGATAGCCAATACAGCCAGTATCCACAGTAGCAGTCAAGGGAGCAGTGGCAGCGAGCAGCGACGACCACCGCAAAGTATCTGCTTCTAACCGGTCGAGGAAGAGTCGGTCGAGCAACCTGACAGAAGCAAGAAGTAGCGGCTTCCATCCAGCTCTCCGATCCGCCTACAATCTTCTATTTTCTCACCACATGGCGATATTTGATGGCGTTTCTTTGAGATCTAGTGCCGCCTTCCGCGGGCGCCCGACCAACTGGATGGACGAACCGACCGACGGACCGGCCGGCCGGCCGACTGAATGCCAGCAGGAGAGTAAGCATCGTCGAACAAGCCGGCATAACCCAGCTAGTCAACGCGATCGACTACGGCGACCGCGACGGCAATCAACGATTGAGCGATCGTCAGACAGCAGAATGAACAAGCAACAACTCCGAACTACCGGCTAACATCACAGGGTTCGGAGGTGATAAAAAAAAATGAAGAACAAGCGGAGTATCAGCTGCGGGGCAGCCTCAAAACTCACAAGAAACGCAGTCACTTTATCACGCGCTCCCTTATTTACATGCCTGGTCAGCTACTGTGGAGGTAGGTAGGCAGGCAGGCAGACTTACTGACTCACTCAATCATCGGAGACAGAGTCGTAAAATACATGATGTCAACTCCGCGATTCTGTTCCGGAGATTGGCTCGCCCTCCAACAGTATGAGAATCCACAACGCTAAAACCCGATTTCAGAATCGAATTTTCTTTCTCCGCCGTTGAAGTCCCGCGGAAATTCTAGAAATCGAGAGCATGGGTCTAATCGCTCGGAATCTGACCCGCACCGCGTCATGATTGGTATTTCGTCCGCTCGTCGGGCTGGCGGTTTCGGTACTCGAACCCGCAGCGCAGCCAAGACTTATGGTGGCGGGGATGATACGCATTTCAGAGATCCGATTATTGGTTCGGCTGTTCGCAGCGTGCTCTGATCCGACCTGAATTCGGCTCAGAAGAAGCGGCGAGCAATTGTTAAGGCATCAGGTTATGATTGAGGTTTTCGCGTTCGAACGTAGCCGAGAACAAACTGCAATTAATTGAGCTCTGAGGATGTGATCCGATACAGTAGATACAGGTTCGAACATGCACGATGCGATGATGGGGCCGACTACAGTTATGAGCACGTGGAAGGCTTCAGAATTCGATACCGTGTTTTCACCCGCCTACTGCGTTCCGAGAAGCCGTTAGCGCACTTTTCATACGAGTGTTGATTCGAACGTTGGAATGCATTGTCGTAGCGTGATACCATCGAGGCACGAAGACTTCCGAGGTTGATGAAGAAACCACCCCGAGTCCTCTTTCGCCTTCGGCTCCGGACCAATTGTTGTCCCTCAATGACGCGCGGACGAGAAACTCTCCCACGGCAGCGTTGAGAGACCCTTGTCAACTGCAGCCGAACCCTTCCAGTTGGCTGTCGACACGTCAGAATTTTTTGCTTTTGCATGCCCAGACACAAAAATTGGCTGACTCGAGAGCTACAGACGCTTGCCAGCACGGACCGTTGTCATGCCTAATTCGGCTTACAGCCATCATGGAGGTGGCTGCGGGAAAGCAGCCTTGTCTAACAGTCCACCACGGCCTCTTGATCCATCCCTCTCATCCCTCGAAACAAAACGGTACGCTGCTCTCTGGAAAGCCATAATCCGATTCCTTTTAGTGTTCCGTAATAACAATAAAAACGACCAATAAATCCCTGGGCAACACGTGTTGTACTCGGTTGTACTGATCCCTCAAAGGAGCCGCGGGCCGTTCAAGGATGGGTCCTGGAGTGGAAAATGTCAGCCAATCCAGCTGAATACGGTGCAGCGTGTTGTTTCCGAAAAAAAAAATAAATAAGCCAGGGTTACTGGAGTGTCTGGAATGGGGATGGAGGAAGCAAAATCTGCACGGACATCAGTTTGATGGGAGTGATGAAAGCAATAATGCGAGGGAACCTGCTCCAGGGAGACTGCGACGCGCCATCACAGGCGGATCTGCAAAGTAGCTCTAGGAGACCCACTCTTGAAACTTCGTGAACTTGGCCAGTTGGCTTGAACTTGGCTTGAAAAACCAAGCTCAGCAAACCTGGAACGAGTTCGTTTCGAACCATTCCAAAGCACGCTGCTCTCTGGGCTCGAATGCCGACTAAATTTATGGTCCTAGATTTGCTCCATGAGCGGAAACTCTTCCTATTGAGTTCTTGAGAGCTAATTCTGGTTAGCTCTGGGTATTGTTTTGCGCAGTGTTCCGTTCAGATGCTGTTTTCTCAACGGCGGCTATTTTTTCCAGCTTTTTGCTCTGGCTTTCTTTTGCTCGAAGGAGCACTGCTGAGTAATTTTTCACCCGACACACCGCAGAGCTCTGTCAGGGCTCGAAGATTGGGAGAGAATTCCGTTCGACTGCCGCTATTTGAGTGCAGGGATGACATATGACATCTCTATGCGAGAAGACCGAAGCGTTTAAAATGTCTTCCTAATCGTTCGAATCGTTCGCTGACTATTTTTTCTCTCTGAAAGCTCATTCATAGGTCGAGCGTAGTTGGAAGTGCCGCGATGAAAACACTCCGAGGACGTCCCCGCGGAAAACATCGACGAAATCATTCATGGAGATGAGCGAATCGAGGGAGCTGCATGTTCAACGGACAGTTCCTCAGGTTGTTGTGATGTCCAAGGAGGAAGTCTGTCGAGAAGACCAAAGGAGCTTTGGGCTCCTTTGACCACGGATCTCCTCGAAGTCAGCTTACAGCTTCTGTTTTCGACTCGATTCGAATCACAAATTGGAGAAAGGGGCGAAATCATGAGGAATGTCATAACTCGGAGGCTTGGTATCGGCTTCCTCTTCAGACATCATTCCCGGTCTGAATGTGTAGATGATCACCTAGGGGAAAAGGTGGACCCGGCTCGGGGATGGAGTGAGCAGACTGCTCAAAGCGAACGGGTTATCGAATCGGAAGACATCGTTTGTCTCGGATCGAGCCCATTCTGTTAGGAAGGGCGACCCGGTTCTTGGAGGAGACTCGAGCACCATCGGTGCCGGACTCACCTGCTCCATGGAGAGTTTCTGACGTCGCAAACGACTTCTCCCGGACGCTTTTCAGTCGGAGCAAATTATTCTTCAGCTTGCATCGTTGAAGCAAGAGACACCTCGCAGAACGATTCACTGTTGAGACGCTAACAAGCGTGTCTCTCCAAAATGGCAGTGATCTTCTCCGGAGTTTCGCTCAATGTGGTTCTTCTTTCAAAGCAGGAGGCTAGAATCCGTCACGCTGAGATATTCACACAATGCGAGGCGTTGATTGAGACGTCGTTCGGCGTGCACGCTCATTGGCCATACCATGTCGTTGAGTGGAGCATGATTCCAGCATTCCTTCCTTCAACTTTCTGACAAATCGCCCCGAACTGGAACATTTGGTCCGAGCAGCCGGCGAACGGCTGCGATCCGCAGAGACTCGGGAACGGATCTCTCGCTGCAGCTGCAGCCGCTGGATCTAAGCCGATTGTTTGCTCAATCTCTGTCAATCTGAGCTTGCAAACCCGAAAACCGTGATTAACGAATTTCGATTCGAATTTCATGACCCAACAATAAACTCGACAGGAACGACCGAGTAGGCTCAGCGGCTCTTCTCTCTCCGGCCCTCAGAGCTTTGCGTGTGCAGCCTTTTGCACACCTCTATCTCGTTTCTAATTGTCTTAATTGCATTAACGGTACCGCGACGGCTAGTAGTAGAGAAAACTCGGGGTCCAATACTTATTGAAGTATAGCGGAGTGAGCTTGGCAGTGAGCGAGTGTGTGGTGGCAATCGTTATGCGCGAAGAAGGTTAAGAACAAGCCTCGGGCTGTTTGTAGGCCCGGCGACTTCGCGGAGGATCAAGTTTCGATCACCCTCGCCCTCCGAACTAACCAACCACCCCTCATCCGCCGAATTGTCAACGTTCGCATCACAGCTCCGTCTTCAATCGCAGTTTCTCAGGGGAACAGGAGCAGGCTCGCAGTCCCCCCCCCCCCCCCCCCCTCCTCAGATGATTCCAAGAGCCGAGTCGTCTCCAAGCCCGAACGAGAATATCTGATCGTTGGCGGAGCCGAATCCCGGACACTGTCGACTCGATTGGAGACTCTCGAAAGTTACCCCGCGCAATTCTCCAAGGGCACGGACTCGGATCGAGTTCAGAAGTGGCTTGCGATATTGTGCGCGCAGACGAGTTCTTCAATTCGCTAATCTGTGCAAAGCTCTCCAAACATTCAGCACACTTTGTAGAAGGACCCTCCCTGTGTGAGCATAAACAGCGGAGTCCGCGGGCGAGTGCGCCCGCTAGGTAGCCAACCAGCCCGACGAAGGGAGGCCATGGCGGCCAGAGCGGTAGCCGGTCGGGCATGCTGGCATCCTTGCTGCGGTTCCGTTCAATTGCAGCCTCTCATCGATAGTTGTGCTAATCGTTCACACAAAAATCTCCGGTTGCTCGACTTGCCATTGCTCAGCAGAGCAAAGCCGGAAAGCGAAGTTCGCTCATGCAGGCACGAAGCCGCGGAGCCTCCGCTTTGCTTCCCTCAATCGGTGCTGCCGCCGCCGCCGCCGCTGCTATCACTACCACCGCCGAGGGGAGGACGACGATAGCGGCAACTCCAACCACTACCGGCCGCTGCGATGATGCTCCAAGTTCAGGACGGCTGGCGGGGAAGAAGCCGAGCAGGCGGCCTGGCTGCCAGGCTGGCCAGCCACAGGACAAATATTTTGAGCTAACATTTCGGGGGCGTGGTTTCTCTCTCGTAGCTCGCCAGGCGCCGCCTTGTCTCTCCGGCGAGGCGAGAGGCGGAGTTTGAGTCCACGACCACCATCGCAATCTCCTGGCTCTCAACACACTCGATGTTCAGCTTCATTCAATCGTTGCCCGAGCTTCGAGTCGAGTGTTTCGCTGTGAATTTCTTCAACGATTCTAAGTGTTGTTGTTATTGTCGTCGTCATTGTGCCGTTGGACAAGAGTCGGAAACAGAGTTCAGCTGGAACTTTTCTCATCCGGTCTCGGCGCGTGCGAGTGTCAAACTTCAACCACCACTGATAACCCTCAATCATTGTATCGCGCGCAATCATCACAGCTACACCCGAGGAAGCTGTGCTCAACGACGGTGTGCCCGGAATCAGACGACAGCAACATGGAGAAGGCCCCCGAGATGACACCTCAGTTTCCTCTCGACGCAACGCAACTTTTGAGTTTCGCGCAGCATCTTAACCAGAGTCCGTTTTCGTCGGATGATCACAACAAGTTCGATCTGGACGACTCGTCCGACGAAGAACTCCCGATCCAAGTGACCGACGAGGAAGACGAAGAGATCTCCAATCAGAAAGATGCTGACGGCGGAGACAAGAAGAGGGACAAGTCCCACCTTGTCAAGCCCCCTTACTCTTATATTGCTCTAATCACCATGGCCATCTTGCAGTCGCCAGGTCGTAAGCTCACCTTGAGTGGAATTTGCGACTTCATCAAGAACCGATTCCCGTACTACCGAGAAAAGTACCCGATGTGGCAAAACTCGATCCGTCACAACCTTTCGCTGAACGACTGCTTCGTGAAAATACCTCGGGAGCCCGGAAACCCCGGCAAAGGGAACTACTGGACGCTCGACCCCGCGAGTGAGGACATGTTCGATAACGGCAGTTTTTTGCGCCGCCGCAAACGCTACAAACGCCAACAGCCCGATCATCAACAAATGATAATCCGAGAGCAGATTTTCCTCGACGCTCTGCGCCATCCCTTCGGTCCAGGTCAGATGACCGGAGTTCCGATGCAGATGCCATACCATTTGTTACCACCGATGATTCCACAAATACCTTTCCTGGCCCCGTTGCCAGCGATGAAATTGTCGCCTCCGTCCGCGCCAGTGTCTCCTTCCACAACGCCCTCTTCACCTCCCCTGAAGGCCGCAAACTTCAGCATCGACGCAATAATTGGCACCGGGCGGAAATCACCGTCGGCAAGTTTAGGGAATACGATGCCCTCGCTCCCACCTATTCCCATGTCCTTAAGCTGGATCCGATGAAAAGCAGGAATGTTGTCGCTACCAACCGCCGCCCCGGCCAACAATCTCACTAGAAGAGAGTGAATTGCTTCAGAGCTCGGTTGAACTTTATTGAGTGTTAACCAAAGTAGTGAATAATTAAAAGCGGAGCCGCCTCGGCCTCGCTTCAACGACGATCACCACCGCCTCCACTGCTTTAGTAGTACATCGACGGGCGATCATCATCGACTGCAAGGGCAGCGATGCCATCCGCCGAGAATCCAGATTCAAATCTCAATCCCAACCACAGGATCGAGGAGTCACAACTCCTGTCGGAGTGGAAGCGGCGATAGATCCGAGACAACGACGCGAAGGGCAAAAATGAACTCTGGAGACGGACTATGTGTATATTGTCCCTGGTAGTCCCCGTGTCTTATGTGATAGGTGCACTGAGGAAGAGCAGTTTCTGTCGGTTTGCTGTTGGCTTACGCTATGATCTCCAATACAGAAGTATAGTAGAAACCCAAATGTTAGTGACGTAATATCGAACAGCTAGACCGAACAGGGATGGGCAGGCAGGAGCAGCCGAGGCAACCGAACGAGTTCTGTTGAAACGAAGGCGGGAATCGTTTAGGAGGAAACACCTTGGACGGAGGCGAACATTTGTATAAAGAGTCCTCTCCTATGGGTGACGTGTAAATACTCTTAGGATTACGTGAATGCAGAGAATGAACCTGGCGAAACGGGAGAGCAGCTTTGCGATGGCGTTCAGATATCGTCGGAGTCGGTTGCAGGAATGCATGAGGGCTGTCAGGATCCTGTGGTGTGTAATTTATGTACAAACGTCAACCACATTCACGTGAGAGTCAATGTTGGGCAGACAAACCCTCATTATCGAATACCTCTATGATTAGTTGTAACATTGAATCTTCCCAAGCCTCGCGTGAACAAGTCGAGGCTGGGGAAAGCTAGCTCATCAGTTGTATTATTAACACTCATTGAGAATTCTCTGCTGTCTCCTACGTAACACCTAGAATAGGAACGAGAATAAAGTAAGAAATGAGCAATATGGGATGCAATATAACTTCGTCTGTTTTCTCTTAGAATTATCCGGACCTGAGTCGGAATTTTATGCAGCCTCGAGCAAATTCACCCTCGAAACCTTTCGCTTCCGAGGCATCAAGACTTCGTCTCCAATACTTCGACACATCATATGCTGAATGCGCGGCGACTAACGTCCGAAGTAATCTGCCGGTTTTTCACGCTTAGAAGTGACCATTTCGCTCTGCCCCCACTTTCTAACGTCCCGTTCCGGCAGCTTTGGACGCAGAACATCTTCCAAGAACTACCCTAAAGACTGGCGTATGACGAACTACTTTTTCTACCATAAAAATACCTAGGATTCACGGTCAGCGATTGAATTTTCAAGATATGGGACTGATCCGTGATGCACGGAATGTTGCTACATCGCGCAAAATTATCGAGACTCACATGCGTGCACACGAACGAAAGTTTCAGTCGAAGAAGTAGTCTTTTATACGTCAGACTTCGGGGTACATTGGAAATTCGATTGCAGGACTGGTTGGAAATTCCATCGGAGGACGCTCTATCCATGCTAGCGGTGACCTTTACCCGAGTTTGATGTTCTCTGCATTACCGCCAACCGAGTGGTCGTTGTGGAATTCAGAACAGGGTGCTTCTCGGTTGCTACTGAGAATGTCCTTTTGTCGGTCTGTGAGGCAGTCCGCCCTGTTCGTCCGAACAACCGACCGACCGTTTATTCGTCGTGCTCTCGCTGAGAAGCGTTTTTTTAATAATCTTAATTGCTGACGAAGTTTTAATTTTGGACGAACGCTACCGGGCGACCATGTAAAAAATCAAATTCTCTTTGTCTCTTCTCTCATTAGATGACAATCTAGATCAATTAAAAGCTCTCCGAGCCGCCCCATCGACGGCTTACACCAATCTCGGAAAAAAACTCAATCTCCAGAAGAATCTCTACTAACTGAGGGAAACGCGATGACAATCAACAGGGTGTCGACCAAGCGCCGTGTCTCGTAGCGACTCGATGTTGGAACTGCGGAGGCTCGCAAGGAATCTTCGCAAGATACGTCCATATGTAGCATTCATGAGACGTCGGAGGTATAAGCGCTGATCGCGACTTGGCTGAAACTCTTCTTTGGAGCTATGCTTCCCCTATCAACGTTCCGAGGATGGGTGTACGGATCGAAACTGACTCCGAACTCGAAACAGCTAGAAGCCCCGACGTTGAGTTCTGTAGAGATGACTCCTTCAACCTTCTCCGTCTCCTCGCTGTCTTGCTTCCCAGACATCATTGAAGCGACAGTTGAGTTGTTCTCTCGGGTCTGTCTTTAGAACGACACCGCGCCTGCCTCTAGGATGCATCTCCTCCATTCGAACAAATTGTTTGTTTAGATGAAGAGCAACAGGCGCCGCACCCGCAGAACTGTCTTCGTCTGTAGCATTCGTTTTTCCCGCCGAATGATCTCTACGAACGAGATCTTTGGACCTTGGCCAGGTTTACTCTGCTTTCGTATTCAGAGCAGGGTTTGAAGTCTTCGCAAATGATCTCGCACGCAGTATTTCTCCACGAACAGTAGCTGGACTCGCCCCGGCTCTTGGAACTGCAACAAGATCTCACGCAAGATCAATCTCAATTTCCTTGAGATTAGCTTTCAGCCCGAGTTGTTCGAACTTGTCTGGGAAGAGAAGGGGCATTTCCTCGCATATTTCTCGAACGGTTGTGGACTTTCCATTCCGAGGGAAGGAGCGCGAATATTCAAGACATGTCCTCTAAACTCATAAAACCGATCTTCTCCATTGTTCCTTGAACGAGCGATGGAATTTGCGCGGGGAGATGAGGAATAGCGAGGTTTCAGCGTTCCTTCCTGCATTCGGGAATCTTTTTGTGCGCGCCAAATTTTTTTGAGTCTGGCCGCTATGTGAGGAGTGGATTATCCTGTGATCAGCAGTCTCGAGGGATGGAAGCACAGTGGAGGAGAGAACTTCTGAATGGTATTTTCCGACTCATTCGGGACTGATCTAACCCGAAGCCAACGTACCCGCCTCGCACTACCTGAGAGGACGACAGCCTGGGTCGGCCCAGCTTAGAAGCCTAGCGGATTCCTTGCTTATTCGCCGGCTGGTTCGTCCGCCTTCGTTCCTTGCTCGAACAACTGAGCTCTCTGTGTAATTCGTTCATTAATGGCCGCCGTAGTCTGGTATTTGTGATGTTGGCGCTGCTCTGTTGTGTTCATTTTGGTTGCTGCATGATGATGCTTGCTTCCACCGGCCACTCGCTTCCCTGGTCTTACCCTCGCGTCCGTTGTCGTTCTGATCGTCGTCGTCATCGTCAGAAAGCCCGTTCTTTGTTTCTTCCCCTGCTATTCTCCATAAAGATAATGTTAATTCATCAAGTCGCTGGACCGAGTCGACTGTGGAACCGGGAAGAGAATAAGTCAGAATGCAGCTGCCGCTTGTCCCGATGGACCGGCGACTCACGGAGGAAGAAAAAGCTTGCTCCCGAACGTGGAGCTCCGTTTCGTCTCAAGGCACATGTTTGCAGCCTTCATCTGAGAATACGCAGCTTTGCTCTCGGTCTCTATAGAGGAGCGTGCTCCTCGGAACTCCCTGCGACGAGTTACGGGCTTTTGGAACGAAAGCCACTGAAGGTTATCTCGTGGCTCATAGTCAGTCGATGGGTCTTCTCTAAGCTTTCACTCCTTCCTCACGTCTCGCAATAAAATGTAGATCGGGACAATCCTAACGGCAGAAATGTACTAGACGAAATGCCATGCGTTACGAATCACCCGACCATCGATTCTTTCCTCCTTCACATATCTTTCCTCCGTCCATCCTGACCTCGTCGATTGAATCAGTAAATGGGGGACAGACCGAACGAGAATCCTGGAGGAGCTTCTCCGTTTCCCTGTCCCTACGGACATTTCTCGTAGTTCTTTCTTGTAACTCTGACTCGCTCGTAGGAGCTTTCGGCAGCAATGCTTCGTGGTCCCGTATTTACCGAGACCTATTGTGTCGTTAGCCAGGAAATCGTCAGTCAATCGGCATGGAAGCTGGGCGGTTAGAGGCAATATCGTTGGTGCTGGCAGTGGTTAGAAGCTAGAGCCGTGGACTCCCAAGCCAGCAGTCAGTCCATCAGCCAGTTAGTGAATGTAGCCCTCCTTCTCCGCCGCCGCCGCCGTCGTCAGTCAAACAAACAAACGAGGACAGAAGATGACAATCGGCATTCGTGTTTGTATGCAATACCATTCGGCAGGCAGAGTCGGCTCCTAATCGTAAACCAGTGTCACCGCTGCTCGGTCGTGTGAACTAGCGCCGTTTTTCTCCGGCTGCCACTTGACCGGCGGCGGCGGATTCGCGCCCTCCGGTATTATTACAATTATGATTATTCTGGTTACTTGTCTGCGACGGTCGCCTGTGCACCATTCGTCTTTCGGTTAACCGTCGGCTGAACGGTCGGGTTGCTTGAAAGTCAGTCAGTCACTCACTCACAGCTCACTAGCTCAAACAAAGCATAAAACGGGAAGATATTTCGGCTCCAAGCGGGTTTACAGCCGGTGTACCGTTATGATGGTGATGCTGGTCCCAAGCCATGTTTCGACAATCGTAATGGCTGATTCGTTCCATGAAGAAGCCATGTGATGTTCGGGAGAATTTTCCCATCGAGCCATATGTTCAGTTCCGATCAACTCGTTACTGTTTGACGATCGCCGTCTCCCGAAAGTCCGAGTTTATGACACCGGATTCGCTCCACTCTTCCGAAGCTCAGGCGGCGGCACTTGGGCTCCAATGATCGCCACGCTTATCTGGCGTCCTGTAGCAGCTAGTCAAGGAGACGCAAAACACACCTTTCAATGGAGCAATAATGTCATCCTCAAGATAACAGTACAAATCGGCTCAAGTCTCGTATCACTTCGACCTCTCCGAAAGCGCTCTCGGAGACTCAATGCGTGTTTCCTCCATCCTGAATGGTTTGGAAGTTCTCAGATACACCGATTCCAATCCAGCGTTCGATTTGTTCTGATGAGTTTTTCGCAGATGGTGGAGAGAATTTGGCGCAACTGTTTTTTTTTTCGGATTAAATGTCTGCTCCGAACGCCAATACGGTTCTTCTAGTTGAGAAGTTGTGCACTAACAGGCTGTGATCAGTGATCACTAGCCAAGCGGGGACCGTTTCGAAGACATATCGCACAGCACGCAAGTTTTACAGCGACATTATATGACGTGACCGGGACGGCGAGATAACTCGATGCGATGCTCGAAGTGAGCGTTCTTCTTCTCCTTTTCCTCTGTTGGCTCTCTGTGTTGTGTTCGCCATTTTAGTGCTTAATTGCCTCTGTTCCATAGTTGTGTTTAGCGAAACATCGCATTTGAACTCGAGTCGACGGGGGCGTCTATGACGGCGGTTTTCGCTTTGTTCGACGCCGTGAGTCCCATAGTGGGCTCGAGGCATAAATGACCTACGAGGCGCAACGTGCACAAGAACAGCAAAGCTCTTGAACAGAGATCGAAGGAGGCTCCCAATGCAGCTCGACGGAGGCGAATGGCCCGCACAGAGAAAGGAGTGAGTCCTCGCTCAAGCTTGCACTCCTGTGAGCAATGTCGGGTTTTTGTTTCAGAGCTCAAAAACATTTCGGAACTTTTTCGAGAGCGGCGGCGGCGGCGCCGTCATCATCTTTGTGAGTTCTTGGCGCATAATCGAGTTAGCTGAACGATACCTTTGCAAGCATCCCCGTCCCATCTCCCAGGTAGGGAGGCAAGCGAGCGAGCGATAGAAGAGAGAAAAATAAGCGGCGTCTAGATTGAATTGTTTAGCCAATGACGTTCTCAAAAGCTCCAAGCAATCCAAGGGGCCCGCAACGACGAATAGTGGATATCAGCACTTCAACTCGCTGCGGGGAGGGGGCCGGGAGGGGGGATAGAGCGGCGTGTGGACTGGCTTCAGGGAGCACTAAATTCGACCCGGACCACGAGAGAGGTGGGGTGCGCAGCGCGGCCTGGGGGAGAAGTATGTATGTACAAGTGGTGCTTTTCATTTCAATAATTTCGAACGACAGCCAAACACATCGGAACGCGCACTGGGTTATCGCGATCCTTCGAGTCCTCGAGGAGACGAGCGACGACAGGACAGAGACAGGTCATCCAAAAATTCTAAGCAAGGGAATAACTTTATTCTGAGCATGCAGGGCCGATTCGAAAACAAGCACAGCTCCCGAATGGAGCATTCTCTTTACATTGCAGGTCGTTTCTCGAACACACCTTCGATTATTTTAGATTTTCGCTCCCGACTTGATGGAGATTCTGAGCCAACATGTGGCAAGAAAAAAGAACGGGAAGCTCGATTAATCGAAAAGACCAACTCGGAACATTCAAGCACTTCTCTCAAACTTACCAACATTCTCCCCGGGCTTGCATTGTCTGTGGTTTGATGAAGGGGCTCGGGGCATCATAAGAGATGCAGTCATAATGAGGACCGGCTACAACCCTTGCCTTCCAACACGAGAGAGAGAAGAGCCCCGATTCAAGTGGATTATTAAGCATCCTAGAGCACCGGTGCCACATTCCTTCCCACATCCGGCAACCATAAGATGAACAGAAAGGAGAAGAGAGTAAGAAGAGCTTTGTATTAGATGACGATGGGGGCGAAACGAGACAAGTTGGCTGGGTTTGGTAATTTGACACTGAGTGGGTAATATGCCACACTAGTGTGACAAGTGATAGGGTTGCCGAGGACGACCGAGACCAGTTCGAGTGTCGGCTTGCACTCGTATTCGTAGGATATACAGCGATCCTACATGTGTTCATCGACGAAACCGCCTCCTCATGAACCCGTATGAGGAAGGATCCGGTTGAGTTCTCATTCGAGTTCGACTCGTTCCAAGCTCATCTCGCTCTTAAGGAGCGCTACTTCTCTCGGCCACCTCGGACGCCTGGGATTGAATCATCTCCGTACAGTCAAACACATCGAAACGGTTCACCTCACAGCCAGATTTTGTCCCCACGAGTGAGTGCAGCAGGTGCCGCATTTCCCAGCATCGATTGCTCGGAACGAAAATCTGCTGCTTCGTCGATTCTTATGTCAATGCAAGCGCACTGGGACGACTCACGCGGCAGGATAAAAGACAAGCGAAGGTAAAGTACCTGCTCGGTACGAAAAGCGATGTTCTCGTTCAGAACCTACGTCGATTCCCTCTGCACGGGAATAACTGTCCCTTCATGCTCCGCAGTGCGCTCGTCCATCTAAACTGCCGGGAGAAGCCAATCGCCGATATTCAAAAATGAAGTACAGCTCACTCAAGCTCCATTCTGGAAGCTGCCGAAAACTCGAGCAAAGCTCCAAGTGTGGGGACAATATTGCGACAAACATCATCTTTCGTCGAACATATAAGGCGCGTGCCCAACAAGCCACTTGAGCACACTTCCTCAATCTACACATACATATACAGAGATATAGACTCACACTGTGTTTAGCAACGATTTTCCCAAACCTCCTCATAGTTTGCGTTCACCGAGCGAACTGGCAAGCCTCTTGCACGGTCGTCCGCTGAGCTAAATGCGGCCCAAGCTCTGACACGTGTTCTATGGTACATGAATCCATCGTAGCGTCGGTGCCCGTGTCCGCCTTCAGTATCTCTCTCCAGGTTTGTTCTCTGTTGTGATCAAACATGGGTGAGCAACAAAATTCAATGATGGTTCCCCTAAAAAACACACATGATGCGATTCACGCACCATCCATTCCTAACAACATGGTTCTCGTGCTGTGCATAGATGGTGGAAATGTCCCCAGGAGCTGTCTCTGGGGTCGGGGCCGACCCGAGAGTAGGAATTACTCCCGCAGATCGAGGTTTTCCGACGGAACTTAGCTTCCCCAATCTATTGGAAACTTCCAGAACTGATCAGAGGTCTGAGCGCTCAGCAACGAACAATAAGCACGGTGTTCGTACTACATGAGGCGAGGTGTCGTTGGCTGGTGGGAAGAGAAGCATTCCGAGAAGTGGTTAGTCAATAGTTTCATTGACATCTTCAGAAGTTGTGGCTGTTGTCTGTGTAGTCATTGATGTTACAATCTTGGGCTTTAGAGTCGGACGGTCCAGGTGGGATGTTGTTCTCTATCGCTGCTGCTGCCGTCAGTCCAGTCTACCAACCACATGGTGTGCATGTGGGGACAAAACACGAGGATTTGGACTAGTCAAAACAAGCTCTTCCGCTGCGGTTCTTCTTTCATGTGGGCAACGATTGCTTCAGTATCTCTCAGACTATGCAGCTATTTCTGCGCAGCTTCTGGCTGGATCATCTTTGGCACCGGCGAGGAAACCTGCTCTCTGGGTTTCAGGATGCCAAATTGGAGAATTAAATGTTCCACTCAACTTTTTGTCCCTTTCCAGGATCTCTTCGAAGCCGGTCATGGTCGGCGAAAAGCGAAACTGCAAGAGGAATCCTCGATCGAGTACCGATTCGGAAGGAGACTCAGAAAGAACCGCCCTGGATTATTTCTACACCTCCGCTACATTCAGTCGCTGGGACCGATCGGAAGCGAAAACTGAAAGGTGTCGTTGTCTGTGTAAATATGTGGCTTCCTTCACGCGCCGCGACCCATGTGTCGTCTCCCAGTCCCCCCACGGGTAATTTCTCACCCTTGGCGTCGAGTCAGTTTTGTTTTGCTAAGCTACGTCGTCTACCTTAGCAGTATCGGGACCTTAAGATGAGGTTAGCTCGTAGATCGGACGCCGCTTGCGTTGCTGCCTGTTCACTCGACTGCGTGGCACAGCTAGCTGTCCGTCCATCTCTTTGGGCCATTTGTTAACAGAGCAAACTCTGCCACCAAGGCAGTGTTATTCCAAACGCCTCCGGTGGTGAAGACACCACGAGGCGGCCGAGTCTACGACCCCGTCGACCGACCGACCGAATATACAGACAGAATCAGGTATAAATCGGGTACAGGAGTCGTGTCGCCTAGCTGAGCTCGAGACTTGCACGTCAAGAATCAGGACCGTGGACGCGATGACTCGCCCGGACTTTAGTCGAGATACCGGCACCATTGCGCCGAGGATTTCCCAGCGCGCCCTCAGGGAAGTGGGGTAATCGGTGGACGCGTGCAGTGTTTCAAAACGGGCTCGGTGCACCGTGGGGGTCAGCGGCTGAGCCCTAGGAAGCTGACGATCGGCTGGTTAGGGGGTCAGGATGGGCGAATGCGGGAAAGTTGGGGAATAGAGAACTAGGTCTCGGAACGGCAGGAAGACATGACACTTGATAGAGCTAGGAATTCACTTGAGATCCTTGCGTGGCGGGGAATCATGCGAAGAGCAGTTCGGGTTCAATTTGAGACAACCGAGAGAGGAGTGTGATGTTTGTGTCAACTTTAATCAGACGCTGTTCTTCGGATCCACGACTTGCGGCTTTTTTCCCACCTTCCCTATTCGACCCCTCCTCTTCTTCGCCGCTCATCTGGTGCTGGTGTTGGTGGCCGCTTCGGCTGCAGCGACACCGACGACGGTGATCGTTGGAATGGAACATTCACCGGACTTCTCCCGCTCTAGAAATCAAAGGGCTCCGTTGTTCTACGGCGTTATTCGAACACTGAGCAACTTTGTGCTCAAACAGAGGGGCATAGTGTTATATTTGGCTTATCTCAATAGCAGGACTCAGTGGACTCGATAGTCGGCCGAGTAGATCGCTCGTTCCAGTCTGCACGAACTAATGGCTCATTATGACACGCCACAGTATCACTCTCAATATGATGTCGTGTATTCAATCCATCTCCGCAGCGCAGGGATTCTATTTTCGTCTTACCTGGAACGACCTCTCTCTGGTTTTATTTAACACAGCCTCACGAGAACTTTCTGTCAGTTACCGAACATCGGACTTCTGCTGGAGTGGCTTCCTCGTCTCAGACGGAGATGCGCTCGTCGGGAAGAATCTGGCGAAGCGAAGAAGTGTGAACAAACTCTTGCATCTCGTCGGCAGAATCAGTTTTGTTAGAGTCCTAACGAGACGTTGGGGAATTTCGGCTCAACAGCCTTTGAGCCAGTATCAGCTCCAGGGGTTCTGTGTGTTTACTCAATTCGCCTGTTTCGGAACTCTTTGTCGGATCTCCCATTCTGGGACGAAACCAAATGTTGTCTCGGATTTCATCCAGTCATCCATCCCGCTCCCCGAGAGAGCTCGTGACTCCAGAGATGCTCTCGCCTCACACTTCCACATGGTGGCACGCAACACCATCAACGATTCAAACTATTGGATGAACATTCTGATCGGCGTCAGTTTAGCCGGTTTAAGCTAAATTATGGCGATGAACACGGAGCAGGTCCTCAAATCATTCGTATCATCAAGTAGCACGGGAAGCTGTGTGTGAAAAGCAGATCTAAAAGTTTCCATGCCTGAGAGAAAATGGAGGAACTGTGAACTCGAGGCGTGGAATCTCGGGAGAGCTTCGGGAGTGATCGTTTCTTAGGCTCGCCCCACGAGAGACATGGAGCGCGAACGAACTCGGGCTCAACAAGCTTGGACGATTGCCGCAGTTGAACAGATTCCGCCAGTGGTTGTGGATCGAGCCTTCAGAATCAGGAACCTCAATCGGATTAATTGTTCGGGATTTCGCAAACTCAACTCCAAGAGAAACAGTGAGCTGTGCCGACAACTTGCCCGGCTATGGTTCTCTAGCAGAAGTTGACTAAATATAAACAAATCCGACGACGTTCTACGACCCGCACCGTGAGGTTCTTTGAGACTTGCATTCCAAAGTTCCTATCCTCACCTTCGAGCTCAAGAAGAGCGCGTCAGTTGGGTAGAATTCGGAAGAAATTAAACAAAACTGATTGCTACTGGCGGAGCTACAACCGTGTTTTCCATCGAACGGAAGTTCGGAGAGTCGGATGTGCCACTGCAATGTTTAGCTTGTGGCTTTGGTGATTAGAGGTTTGGGGAACAGTGTAAATATTTCTTTGTTGCGCGAAGCTTTTCTTCTGACCGGCACGACGAGCCACACCGCTTTGTTTTGTCTCGAACCACTTTCCCCCCTTCTCCTCGCTTCCTTCCGCCGCAACTTGAAGTTGAACTAGTTACAGAGGTCTCAGGGATGAGCAGGAAAGTTATCGTACCGAGAACGAAGTTATTGGATTCTAACGATACCATATAATCCCTTCAATGGAATGCGGCAAAGTATTTTGGGAATGTCAAGCGTTATTTATTCGGTCTAAATTGAAAATTAAGTAATTCTCCCAGTTTCAAGGTAACATCAGGTGTTTCCTCTGTTTCTAATGTTGAGAACTACTAGAACGAGTCCCTGAACTCATACAATATTGCACTCGACGGCCTTGTCGGAGCGGGCTCCATTGGATTCCGCGGTCACGATCTTTGCATGGCTTGCTTGCACAAAGTTGATGATGACATCGGCTAGCAACCACCTTTCTGAGCGCTTTGCGCGAACGCCCATAGTTACAGCATCACCCATCACGCAAACATCGACTCCGTGGGCTGCCTGCTCGACTCTGAGCCAGAACTTATTGCACCTACCGGCTTCCCTTTGAACGTTCCCGGTGAATCCTTGTGTTGAGACACAACTACCGAAGTCTACTCCGGTGTCATCGGAGTCAAGCGAGATTCATTCGTGAAGGGATCACGCCATGATATATTGGATCATTGATTGAGAACATGCGATGAGTATCATTTTGCTTGGCGAACTCCGCGTTGTGAGGAACACAAGCAGGCCTTATGGCGATCAAAGTTCACAAGTTTTGGTCAATTTACGGTCGACGAAACCAACAACAGTGGTATTACTCGAAAGAACTGTACATTTTTAGATACACTTCCCGCGGCCTCGAAGTTCAAGAACGTATCTGGGTTATCGAAACAGGGACCAGAAACTTGAGCGAGAGACGATGAGACCAAGTGACAGTTTTGTATACAGATGTGTTATGGTATTAGTTTGTACAATGGGACGAGAGTTTCAATGAAGTCAGTTTACACAGCCACTGAGCGAACATTCCTTAGGAGCGAAAGATCTGTGATCCAGTCAGAGAATCATTCCGTCCTGACTGATTTCGCCGGCTTCCTGTTTTCCTATGCAGCCACTAGTTAACAGATGTCTTCAGTGACGTTGACGATGATCTCTTCCTCTGTTAACTGCTCTTGAACATCACCGAGAGAATCCGCGATTATTTCCTGTGGGAGTATCAGGAAACGCTAGAGGCTGGATCGGATGATACGTATCTTAAAAGTTTCTCACGAACCAGATCATGGAAGACTCGCCTCTTCTTCAATCATCTCTTCTTGGCATTCTTCTTTCAGAAGAATCTGTTTCTGCTGTTCTTGCAAGAGTTTGAGCTGCTGCTGGAGAACTTTGTTTGCTTCCTCCAACGACTCGCAAACTTTCCTTATGTCTCGACTTTCTGCCGCGAGATACTCCACTCTGGAAAACCGTCGTATGTCAATCAACAGGAATAACCCACGAATCGTCTTCGACTCTTCACTGGAGCGCGCCTCGTCGGAAGGAAATCGACCTGCTGACCTTTTCTCCAAAGCATCGACGTACTCCTTCTTCTTTCGTCTGCTCTCCTGAGCGGATATCTTGTTCTTTATCTTCCTGCGAATCTTCTTCAACGAGCGCTCCTCAGCCTTGGTCAACGGCAGCTTCTGTGGGATCGGATAGCCCTCCGCTATCAGAGTGCGTTTCTCCTCCTCCGTCAGAGACAGTGCTCCTGATGAGCTGCCCGTGGCACTGCAATGTCGAAGCAACTTCAATCTAGTGTTCCAGCCGGCAACGAGTGATCAGAGGCAGATCCACTTGGCATAGCCCTTGAACTCACTTCACGTTTATTGTCGCGCAAACTTTTTTCTTGTAGACGAGACCGTGAGCAGAGTGTAAGGGGGAGGAACTTCCATCGCTCTCTGACTCGTTCGACGAAGATGTTGAGCTAGGGGGAGTCGGGGGAAGCTCAACCTTCACCTAGAAGGGCGCCGCGACGAATCATGAATGATTTTTCGAGAACGAGGCGTAAATTTCCGAGTTTGAGCGCCGGACGTTACGAATGTTTAAGTAACTACCTGAGTGACGCCAATAGGAAGCATATGAGTTCCATGCTTCAACAATGAAGCGAGCGGGGGGGCACTTAAGGCAGTGGCGAGAAGTCTGTTTTTCGAAGCTTTCGTTGACGGTTTGCAAACAACCGTTCCGGCAACTGCGGAGGCATATCGTTACTGAGATGCCGATTCGAGCACTTTCATATAAATCAGCACCCATGAGTGACTGCTCGGCGTGTGGCCTGTACAAACCGATGTTCGCGTTGACGATTCGAGTATGGGTGGGTGGTGAGATCGCTCGAGGCGCAGCCTCAGATTTGATGTAAACTCCCTGACCAGAGGCCGATGACAGAGATACGGCGGGGAAACATTCGTCGTCAAGATCTGGATCGGACAAAAGTATTCTGTTTTAGTGTCGACTGAGTGATGGTTCAAGGTCACGTCACGTTGCTCCGTGCCACGAAAAATCACCTTTTTCTTCCTTGATGGCTTGCATCGCGTTCGAGTATGAATGCTCATATTCTACGGAGTCCGATATCATCCGGTCCTGGAAGAGTATCGGATTTCCACCGGCGTCCTCGACATCGCCTAGGAGCCATTCTTCGCCAGTGTCCATTTCCTGCGCTCTAAAGAACACACAAAGTTTGAGAACCACCGCTTAACTCAGATTTGAGTCCAAACAGGACGGGGCGTGAATCGAGCGTTACCGAGAATTCTCAGTTATACAAAGAATAGTTCCCGAGGGGGGGTGGGGTGTCAAAATTTGAAGGCTTGGAAGCTTTCGAGTACTTTGCATCCCGGGGCCGCGTTCCCGGCGGGAGCGACGCGAGACGCGACGTAGAATTTCGCCTCGTTCCGGACCACGTGCCCCGGACTTCAGGTCGTTCACCGCTAACGGATTGTCTTCACAATTGGGAGGTTGGATAAGTGCCAACTTACAACGGCAGTCCGGAGCTCGTCGCGAGTTCTGCAAACACTTTTCACCCCCCTCGAAGCTAACTCACCGGGACGAAAGCTCCTTGACAGAAGTTGACAGTTCTGGCAGCCTCGTCGAGATATCTTCACGGCTCCTGGACCCGACCCATGGAGTCCGAACAGTCGAGAGTTCGCCGATCTCGAATTCTTGAGTCAACACTGGTTCACGGATCTCCGGAACGAGATGGACGAACTAAAGTTCGATGGCGTGGTGGGTCTGCACTTCGTTAAGTTGGCTTTGCCTCCACTGCGAAAAGTGACGCTGGGTTGGCATAGCTTCGGCCGCAGTTCACTGACTGCTGTGGAAGGAGGGAAAGGAGCGTTCGCTTCTGTAGTGTAGTGCTGTGCTGCTGTGTTCTGCCGACGCTACGGCTTTCACAAGCACACACACACACACACGCCGCACAACGTCAGTCAGAAAGTCAGAAAATGAAGGGGCAGCAGTGCATTTCGCCTTCGGAGGTGGTGGAGCAGAATTATTCCGAGCGCCTCCCCGATGGAATCTGACTGACGAGCATTGTTCTGACTACGAGGACGCGCCGATCAACTCCGATGCCCTGAGATACTCTGCGGAGCCCAGACAGGGAGTTCCCTCTCAATCGCTTCGTTGTTATAATAATCGCAAAGATTGCAGTCTGTAGCGGAGCTGAGATTTCCGAATCCCGGAACGCGAAGCCCGATACCCGAAATGCGCGAGTGAAGTGTATCATTCGCCGTGGGGATTCGTCATCAGAAAGTCGACTAGCATCGAAGCCGCCGCACTGTCCTTGGAGCCAGCAGCAGTGCTTCATCCCCCGGAGGGCTGTTCGACGTTTCTCGGAACGTTTCTGAATTTTTCGCCAGTGGGCAGGGGCGTCGCTAGTGACTCGATCTTCTCCGAGCGTAACGTCAACTTCGCTCCAACCGAGCCGGTGGACGACCGGATTGCCAGCCGTTTTGCCGAGGTGGTTGCCCCCTCTCGTTTGCTTGCTTCCGTGTGAAGACCTCGTTTATCTCTCTCTCTTTCGCTGCTTTCTCTACCTACCCCAATGACGGTTTTCTGTTCGGGCCCACTGATGACTCGGGATGGAACTTACATTGCTGATCATGAGGCAGAGCGTACCAGGAGTCGGTGGACTTCATGGAAATCTCCATCTGCTCCAATGTGATGCCGACGGAATGGGTTGCTAAGTTATGAATCGCGAATCTGATCGGTGCCGCTCCGTCGATGGAGTTCAGTTTTTTACTCCAATCACGAATGATCAGGTGGCCGCCATTCCATGGTTCCCTTTGGTCTCGGTCCGGGAATACGACCTTCCCGAAGCTCAGCATCTCTCCCGGGTTTTCCGTAAGAGCCACCGCTGCAGCCGATGAAATGAAGTCGTGATACTCGGCCCTCGATTTCACGCAAAGATTCCTCCCCACCAGGACATCGGGGCGTATCTAGTGCTCAAAGGGCAGATGTTAAATTTCTGTCGGGGATTTCGAGAATTCTCCATTTGCGGATACCCAATCATCGATTCAATTCCTCGACCGTGCTGATGTTAACTGTTGATTCGAGACTCTACCAAAACGAGTGTGTTGTCAAGCGAGGTTCTCGAGTTCCGAAAAGATCATTTTTTTTCGCAAATCTGTAGACACTGTGTTGATCAGAGAGATGTCCTCGTCGATTTCGATTCATGTAACCAGATTACAGAAAACAGGTTCTGTTAGTTCTCGCTAAGTCGTTGTGTATCTAAATGTTTCAGGGTGTTTCATGTCTGCGCCTTCAGTAGACATATACCATGTGTATGTGTGTGACTTGAATTCTAGCATGCTTCGTTGCTTCTCAATACGATGTACGATGGATACAGTGCTTCCAAGAGGGTAGTTCGTGAACTGGTTTCAGCAGCGACAGCTTCATTGAGTTTTCAGTTCCGGAATGATTCTTACTCTGAGCGGTACTCGAATCCGGAAAGTGAAAATACCGGAAAATGGGAACTACGGTTTCAGAAAGTCAGCCGTTCTTATGCGGGCTCCACAGCTTCAAGGATTCGGAATTTCTCTGTTCATTTGTCTCGCGGTAGCCTCGTATACAGAGAGTGCGAACGACGCACTAGCTCCCCAGCAGTGCCGCAGTTCAGTTAGTTGTGAATAATTTGATTTTCTAAATCCACTGAGTATTCGGCCTTCGAGGTTTTGAAGTTGCCGCCGGCAGATGGCTCAAAACAAGTCGGACTTGTTCACGGATTGAGGAACACAGGATTGCTTGTCTCGCAGTCTTTGTCATCGTAGACTTCGTCGTTGCTGTTGTCGTGCTCTGTCGTGGTTTTCAACAGCAATTCGTTGGCTTTGTCTGCCTAATCACTGCGTTGTTGAACTCTCACTGACTGAGTGACTGACGCTCGACCAACTAAATGTTCGGGTGTGTGTTATATCTCTTTTAAGGCCACTCGAAGGGGACCAACAACAATGCCGCTTCTTCGTCGCCGAGCTTGGCGGACGTCGGCAATGCAACATCTGACTGGCCGACCGAACGAGTGAGACACTCGCCTGCGAAAAACTGGATCAGGCAACGCTAACTCGAGAGCATTCGGCGGTGCTTCTTGTTCCGGATCGAGTTCGTCTGCCAATCGGTTCGCTTTGACCTCAGAGGAGTGGGCGTACATTGCGATCGGCCCCTCTCTTTTGTGACACATTGCTTGAACCAATATGTTGACGTCCTGTGCAACGCACTCGTCAGCTCTGATTCGGGACTCGAGGCAGTTGCAAATTGACGAAAATCGGCTTTGGCCGTCGAAGGGATCACTTTTGGAGAAGAATCCTCCCGAGGTGAGAAACCCGCGAGACGCAATGGATCTCCTCCCGATCCTGAAACGTCCGTCTCTGTTTTCGGCTGAACCTCTCAGCCAGCCCTCAGGAGTGTCCCGGATTCACCTTTCGGTATTGCTTCAGTAACACTCCCTATCGCCTCGCAAATCCCATTGCGGGCGGTGGGCTTGGGTCTTAAGATGGTTCAGATTTAATTCTGATATAAATTAAATCCTCTTTTTACCACATAAGAAATTGGTTGTCCCGGCCGGGGATCGAACCCGGGGATTGCTAGCTTAGCGTGGCACCCAAGGCGTTGGTTTATGCCACACGGCCAACGAGCCGGCTGAAACGTCCGTCTAATAGAGAAAGACATCACTCTCAAGTATCGAATCCGATGTTCCGAATTCTTGCTCGGCATAAAGCATCACTGGAGTCAGAGAGCGAAACGGAAACCCCCGCGGAACTCTTCTTGCTGCTCGCTCTGATGACCGGATCGCGAAATTCGCTTTAGCGAGTCGAGATGTTTGCTGAACGATGAAATATCGCTGTCGATGTCGCTGCTTGTTTGCGTGTTCGCTTGTATGAAGAGTGAGGTGGGTATCAGAAAATATTTCCCCTGCGCCCGCGTGTCGTCACTCCGAACACCGTCGGCGGCATTCCTGTGCGTCGCTCGCAGCAATCTCAGTTGGGTACATATATTGGAAACACAACCTGAAGAAAAAATTCCAGTCTAATCAGTCACTCTCTGCGTTCGGCTCTTCACCAACAGTTACCACTCTTCTCTCGTTGCAACATCAAAAGCAAATATCGCGACATATGATCTTCGATATTTTCACAGCTCCCGTTAGTTCCACAAAGCGTGCTCCGATCTCATCTCGGGAAAACAGGACGGGAACAGAAAATGTACCGTAGGTGTTCTCGGCCGCTCGAGAAAGGAACTACTGAAATGCCGCCTCCTCTGACACTGCGCGCGTGACGAAGTCTCCCTCCCTCTGGCAACGCTTGGACATCCGGTAGACATGACAGAGATTTTGTGGGGGAGACTAAATACGGTTTCCGGCGAATCGAGAAGCGCTGCGATTCGAAGAGCCGTGGCAGACGTGCGTATCGAGAGAGCGGAGCACAATCGAGATCTTGGTGATGGAATCGTAATAAAGTGCTGGGCTTCCTCAGAAATATATCTGCTGTCTCAGCGGCTCCTTGAGGCCCGATGCAGGATGAAAGAAGTGCATGGGGACGCTCAGAATGAGTATGAAGAGGGGCGAAGAAGCCGAAAACGACGACGGAGATGGGAAGGAGGAGCTGAGGAAGAGCCATATTTAATGGCCGATGATGAGGATATATATTTTAATAAAGAGAACAAGCAACGATGGAGCTCGCCTGCCCTTACTCTCCACAAGCAGTCAGCCAGCAAGGCTGACAAGCAAGCGGGCGGGCAGGCAGGCTCACAGAGAGACGGCTTCTCCCTTTTCTCACCCTTGCCGTCGCACGACTACCCCTATCAGAGTGGAATGCCGGGAATGCGCGGCTGACAAGATAAAGAGCTTCGTAGCTGCCGCTTGTCGGCGTTGTCTCCCCTCTCTCTCTATCGTTCGTCCCTCCTCTCACTCTATCGCTTCAACCTTCGCGAGAGTGACTAAGGGGAACGGGGAAACCAAGAGGAGGGAGAGTAAGAGTTCGGGAGGGGCACGAATTATTCCTATGAATGAATATTAAAACCTTTATTTGGTTAGTCGATCATCAACAACGCGCGAGGAGCTACGGAATTCCTTTGTCGAGCCGGGGAAAAGATGACGGAAACACTTCGGGGTAAAGGCGCGGAACACGAAGGGCAGCGCGGAACACGGAGAGCAGCGCGGAAGAGGGTTTCGCTTATTTTTGAAGGCAGTCAATCTTTGACAGCGCGGCGATTTACACGCAACTCTAAACGCAAGCTCTGCTTGACTTTTTATGGACGATCTTGGGATTCCCTCCTCGGCGATCAATTAGTGACTGCCAAACTTCAGAGGGGGAGCCTGGCGATGATTGAGGGAATTCCAAAACAATCTCGGTCAGCGAGAGAATCGCCGACCCAGGACTGTCCTTTCCCTGCATCCGCCCGGCCCTTATCCGGTTCTGGTGGACAACCCGCAACGAGTCGGTTGAATGGAGAAGCTCGCCGAGGAATATCTAAGATAGGAATCGTCCTGCGGAAATGCGATGTTGTCTGTCTCCTCCGTCCACGATGCCCAGAGACAGGATTGACGTACGAGTCAAATTCTTGATCTCTGAACCTAACGTCAGCCAAGCAGCGCTGAAACCGATGGAGCATAAGGAGAAAATTGTGAAAGGAAGAGGTTTGGACGCGAGGGACTTTCGGAGGAGTACTATATTTCCCCGGTAGACACGCGTCTCCCATGTAACGATGCTTTTGGTTACATGCGCGACAACAGCGGAAGCTGTTCCTCCCTTTGAATCGGAACCCTGCGTCACTGAATCGGTCGACAGAGGTGAGATGAATGAAACATGCGACTAACATGCTTTGCGCGAATCAATGTAAATTGAAATTTGAAGAACGAGGTTGTGGAGCTAGATTCGGTGCGTTAGGATCAGATGCTGATGGCGATAATTAAATCTTATACCCAATGACTTCGGTTAAGCCACAGATGGACGGTGATTGCTACATTGCTCCGGAGTCAGTACAGCATAACCAATTTTTGATGCAAACACATCACAGCCATCCGCTAATCAGGGAGGATTCGTTAACCGGGAGCTGGACCCCTGTTGGAATCTGGAAAGTTGACAACGCACACCTTCCTACACACTTCGGCTGCACCGCATCAGAGCCCTCACAAACGGAAGATCCAAAAAAGTGTGAGCCTCCATAATTATTCACCATCTATCGGTCATGCTCACACACATCGTTTTCTTCAGCCGAGTGTTCTCGTGAGGGGAAGAAGCGCTAAGGGGGACCCTGGAAAGTTCGTGAAATTTCGCTGTCTCCACCTCAGCGATCAGGAGTGATAGCTTATCTACGGCACACAGAGCGCGAAATGACAATGCCATAAGGAGACGGACCGCTCCCTCCACCTGCCATGCAGAATACCCAAGAGCGTACCCAGCGTTTCTCTGTGGTGGGGGGGGGGAGGAGTGTGCTGATGATGACCGTGATGGTTATCACGAGCTTTCCATTAAGCAATCAACATGGTTTTCGAACATGTGAGGATGTTCCCAATAAGACTGAGTTTCTGTGGGATACTTCCACCCATGGAAGTCGAATATACTACACCCTCTCCAATAAGATTGTTGGGTTTTCGTTGCGGCTTGGCCCCCACTGGTCACGCCACTGGAAGTAAAGGATCACGTCTGACAACAGTGGAAGCTAAAAATCTTCCACTTTTCTGTCTCGGCTATCCATCGAGAGTATCAACGCAGACAGATAGCCGGGAGTCGGAATGCGTGAGCGTTCTTGCCTCACTCATTGGCAATATATTGAATGAATTTCGAAAGACCACAAACTCCTCGACATTCATGATGAGAGCTCAATATCGAACCCTTCGATGAGTCTGTGTGGGCCCATTTGGCGGTCAGCCTCATTTTTCCCGCCCCAAACAGCAACCAAAATGGCGGCGCGAATGAAAACAACACAAACTTGCTTGTCACCGAGCGGTAACGTTCTACAATCTCCAATTTTGACATCTTGAACCTCTTCATCGAGAGTAAGTCATGTACCAGTCGGTTCCCCAGAGACCAGTTCCAAGGGATCCCATCAGTGCGGTGTGAAACCGATGAGATACTCAGAAGGAACGATAACGCCAAGAGAGAATACCTTTTGGAGCTCACTATAGTTATTCTCCGATGACAACGTGGTCTTTCGGAACTTTGATGGTTCCACGAGTAGAACTTTATGTGCCGAACATTCAAGTTCTTTTGGAGTCATCAGTGAAGAGGTCGCACATGCCTCAAACATATTGGCTGAATTACCGAAACATCGTTTTCACTCCACTCGATCTCCGATTCTGGTTGGAGAAATAACCGTGCATGCCCTACTGACAGCTCAAGAAAAGTTGCCTGTCTGTGATCTTCCGTCATGGAAGAAGTCCAACAGGGGGATTTGGTTAGAGATCATTTTTGTAAGCATTCCTAACGATTCGTTGACCGATCGTCAATCTCGATACTCCGTGGATGTAAGCCGTAGATCCGTTCGTATCAGGGACGGGAGGCTGTGCCGGATTGGCTTCTGAAGGTGTAACTTTCTCTTCCCAGGCATGACGACACTCAAGGTGAAAGTCAAGTGGGGCAAAGAGTCCTACGATGTGGAACTGGACCTCAAAGAAGATCCAGATGTGTTCAAGGCACAACTGTTCGCGATAACCGGTGTGACCCCCGACCGACAGAAGGTTTTCTAGAATTTCGATTCGAATTATTCAACATGCATAGGCGTGTCATAAGCTGATGTAACTCAAATAGTACACTTGTATTCCGAGGCGACGTAGGTTTTTCATTCCGGGACCCTCGACCGAGCGATAGATGTAGTCGATCGTAAGCTTCGAGCGCGGCGACGTCGGAGGCTCATCATTGATTTGTCAACATTGCAGGTGATGTGCAAAGGAGCGATTCTCAAAGACACTTGGGATAGCATGAAAGTCAAGGACGGTGCAACTATCCTTATGATGGGCTCAAAAGAAGAACTTCCCGAAGCTCCCACTGAGAAGACAGTCTTCCTTGAGGACATGGATTCGTCGCAACTTGCCACAGCCCTTAACTTACCCTGCGGTCTTTATAATTTAGGAAACACGTGCTACTTGAATGCTGTCGTACAATGCCTACGAACAGTGCCCGAACTCGTGAGATACTTGGCAACCTACGAGAAAAAGAGCAACGATCCTCAACTCAGACCCGAAGAGCAGATCACCTGCAGCTTGAGGGATCTCTTCTGGAACATGGAAGAACGATCCGTCATTAAACCTCTCTTCCTCGTGGATTTCTGGCGCCGGACATTCCCACGCTTCGCTGAAAAAGGAGAACACGGCATAACGATTCAGCAAGATGCCAACGAAGCCTGGACAGAGCTAGTCCGCGTCCTTGACGGTACACTTTGGCAGAAGCTCCCTGACGTCGGCGTCGATCCTTCGAGCGCAGTCGCTGAAACCTCCCGACGAAAGCATAAGGGTTTCATGAAAATGCTGTTCAGTGGGGAGCTGCAGGTCACTATGAAGTGCACCGAAAGCGAAGAAGAATGTGAGACTCAGTCAACCGAAGATTTCTTCCAACTTTCCTGTTTCATCAGCACAGAAGTGAGGTACCTCATCGCCGGTCTCAAGTTGCGTATGCAAGAAAATATCACCAAGATGAGTCCGGTGAGTCGTGGAGCTCTGCCATCGCAAGAGTATAGCAGGATTCCTTCTGTATACGAGGAGTGGTCAGTGTGGGTTTGTCATCAGATGGACTGGATCTCATTGACGACGATTTTTTCAGACTCTGGGTCGTGATGCCGTGTACCAAAAAACCAGTAAGCTATCACGGCTCCCCGGATACTTGACTGTGTCGATAGTGAGATTTTTCTACAAAGAGAAGGAGGCTGTGAACGCAAAGATTCTTAAGGACGTCAAATTCCCCATGATGCTCGATGTTTTCGAGCTCTGCAGCTCAGATCTCCAGAAGAGCTTGATTCCGCAACGTGACAAATTCAAAGCCTGGGATGACGAGCAGGTTCGTACAACTCCGGACGCGACATCCTAGTTTGATTGCTCTAGTTCTTAGATCATTGAGAACAAGAACATATTCCATCGCTCGGTCAACGACGACCCCGTCGCGTTCCTCCCTCGTGAGGCCTTTATGTCAGCTTTAATGGAATCGATGGTACCCCTGATCTCAAGTTTCTCATCAAGATCCGATAGTCATGTCCTGTCGCTCTCCTAAAATTCAGTTTGCACTCTTCAGGTGGAGAAGAAAGTGCAGGAAGAGAAGACGAAGGAGGGAACAGACACTGCACGACCCGACATTCCGTTCGCATTCCCCGAAGATCCCGGTAGGTTCTGGGCCGTATCATTCATTTTGCCCTCGTTATCCTACATGGATTGCCGCGTCGATCCTCTTCTCGCAACCCCGGGAACATTTCATGAATTATTCTCGATTTTCCAATGATTCCAGGATCCAACAACAGTGGACTTTACCAGTTGCGAGCGATTCTTACCCACAAAGGTCGTTCGAGTTGTTCGGGCCATTACGTAGGCTGGATCCGACGAGGAAAAGAATGGTTCAAATGCGACGACGAAACAGTGACACCGATACATGAAGATGATGTTCGTGTAACTTCTTATGCTAGTGATTCTTGAGAAATGCTCAACTGGGAAGTTTATCCGTAGAGAATCCCTGACTCACATTCTACTTTCGATTTTCCAGATTATGAAACTATCTGGTGGCGGCGACTGGCATGTGGCATATGTTTTGTTGTACGGTCCGAGACTCCTCGGGCAATCGTAAGTCGATCTCTCCGCAGCGACGATGGAGTCGACGCCAGGGACAGGAACGGATGATAGACATTCAGGAATAAAGGATTTTGAGCATCCTGGTCTGTGGAGCCAGCGTAGTTCTCTTTCAGAAGTTTTTTTGTAGCCAAATTGGCATCGTCTCCACTATATTTTCGTGAGTCAGACGTGTCGGGCGGGTACTCAATATCCAGAATGATGGAAGTTCTATCTTGCGACGACTTGGTGGAAGGGCAATGCGATCCTCTGAAGAAGCGATCTGGAGTATCGGTGCCGCCCCCAAGAGATGACATGGGAACGCATTGTTCTCACCGGCTGCGCTCACCGTTGACTGTTGAGCCTTCAACTCAATCTCAACGTCTCTCTCAAGGCCTCGATGAACTTCAGACGGAACCCGAAAACTACATTCTTGCGGGACTTCAGGCTTCCGTCAAGGCATTTTCCATCTATTCCCTTGAATTTGCATTGTCCGAGTTAACGGAGGGAGGCGCCTCGCGTGTGAGTTTCCAGCTTTGAAAATTCAGTTTTTGGTGGGACGGGGAAGTTTGAAGCCCCCTGTGATGAAGCTCAAAATCATGACACGGCAACCGAGGCACTTTGGAGCTCATTGCGATCCAGGGCAGGTGAGGGATGGAGATTGAGAACCACATAAGGGAACGCAAGAACGGGATCGATCGACGATGAACAATTGGCCTGTGGCCCCTTTATTCAGATTCATAAAGAAGGGATTGTGCCACATCGCCGATACGTTTCCCAGCTGTGAGAATAAAGTTACAAATCACTCGGAAAGTCCCTTGATGACGTTGAGTGCATCGAAGGAACTCACCAAGAATTTGCTATGTTCCGCATCATTACCTGGTGATCCGATCGCACTCCATCGATCGAAACGTTATCGATTCTCTTGTCGAGTCAATCGTGTCTGAGATCATCGCCCTTCATGGCTGCTGCGCTCAAATCCGATGCGGGACAGTGAATGAGTCGTTTCGATCTCCCACCACGACAACGGCGGTGGTTCTCTTCGGAAAGCTTTAGCATGGATTTTTCAATTCTCTACTGTTTCGTCGTCAACGCAGCCAATATCACTTTCCTCCAGATCGACCCCGATTCCGAGCTGATTCCTCGAGCAGATTGCAGTCCTCCGTTAACGACAAATTCCAATCCTTGCTCCGAAGATCTAGATGCAACGTCGTTACGAGTGGACGGCGAAGTGAGACCCCTCTTCATGAAACGGAGCGTCAAGACTCATCACCTGGAACATCTCGAAGCTCTGTGTTATCCTTCAGTGCACATTTGGTGCTGGATTCGATCGCCGTTCGTTCTCATACCGAAACATTGTGACGGTTTCATAATAGCCACCGAAGTCCAACTCGAGAGCGTTTTCGACGACCTATCTTCGTCCCGGTTGAAAGCTTTCACCGCACACGAGAATTTCCAGTCCTGCAATGCACAAGGCATCCTAGAACCGGGTAGAGTGCACGAGAGTGTTCGCGGGTTGGCACTGAAATATGTGGGTATGGATGTTCCCGTGTTCACTAAACCGCTGTCGCCGGCCACGAGCTCATCAACGGCAACCTCGAAACACACCCAGGGCATCGAACGCAGTGTAGTCGAGGTTCTCCGCGAGCGACACAATTTCACACTCGTTCCTTTGCGACCGAGCGTTCCCATGCATTTCAAATTCAAATCACCCGAGAACGAAAGGGATTGGTTAGAGCAGAGTAGTATCGGTCATGTTATTCGGAAGCGAGCTTTTTTAATATTCGGCGACTTCAGCCTTGTGCATCCACGGCAGCACTTTGTGGACTTCACTGCTCCGCATTTGAGCGAAGGCTTCACCCTGATGGTGAAAGCTTCGCTCCGGTCTCTGTCCGCGAGAGACATTCTTTTCGCTTGCGGTCCCCGCCTTTTCACACTCTACGCGTTTTCAGCCGCTGTCTTCTCAATCGCCGTCTACGTGCAGGCGCCCGCCAGCGAGAGGCGGATAGAACTGTTTTTCTACTTCGGCACGCTTCTGGTTCAGCAGAGCAACCCTCCCGTTTTTCGATTCCGGCGAATGACTCGCACTCTCGACAAGATCTGGCGTTTCAGTCTTTTTGCTCTGGGCTGCTGGCTTTCGGCTCGACTAGTTGAGTCTCTGGCTAGGGGTCACATTGATGGCCTCAAAAAGGGGAACCTGGCTGACCTTGCGAGATTCCTGACCTTGAACAGAGACGCGCGAGTGTTCCACGACCCCCGCGCTTTGTTCCTGGACGACGTTCAAACGAGAAGCGATGAGATCGTGCTGGAAAGGAGCGAACAGTGCTTCAAGTGCATTGCTCCGTTTCTAAACTCGCGAGTAGCGTTCATGCTCGCCGAGTTGAGTATCAACCAGGGTCTCTTCCGGATGTACATGAGGGACAAGTCCGTTTACATCTTGGAAGAGCCCATTTTCTTCTTCTACCTGGCTTTCGGTGTCCCCAAGAGGTGTTTCTTCCGCCGGGATCTCGACGTGGTGAGCGTGCTTATTTCTCATTTCCAAGATGCTTGCCTCTTCGGTGCCCCGCGGGCGCCATTGGCGAATATGAATGAACGAATGCATAAATTGTTCAACTGTCTCAGAGACAAATTCAGTTTTGTAATAAAACTCTTCTCAACCACAGGGTCTACGGATTCTCTTCGAAGCAGGGCACATCGAACGTTTTAGAAGAAGAGCTGATTTGGAGACGAGAACTTCCGTTCCCGCAAAGCTTCGTCGCGATTTTGCTTTGAGGAAGAGCTCAAACTTCCTCTATGATTTGTTGCCTTGGTTGCTACTGACACCGGCCATGGTCTTCGTCATCGAAGCCTTGGTCAGAAGACGGAGGAGCAGACATCAAGCTAGGATCTCTGAGGGATTTGTCGAAGATAGTGAGCTTCGGTGCCATGCGAGAAATCGTTTGCAGCTTCCTCATGGTTGAGGATGAGTCCATAGCTTCGTCCTGTTGCGACTGGCGACGGTTGGAATCCACTGGGCAATCCCTTTGGCTCGACGGCAGTCATCACAAACCAATCTGTAATCGTAGTTGCCTCATCGAGGGGGAGAAGAGCGCCAGTTGCCGTAGTAAATAAACTTTGGTTGTTCTCGAATACCTCTCACCACGTTCTCCTGCTGTTACCTCATTCTCAAGCGCCCATGATGTTAAACACATTTCCGGATAACCTTGCTTGCAATATCGGGCTCACCAATTGCGCTGTGCTATCTCGAAAAATCTGAACGAGCAGTGCAGATCGTGATGATCCTCCGGCTCGGGCGCATCCAGCATCCGCGTGTGTCATAGATTTCGACTCATACGCACAGGAAGCTGTTCAAGATAGGTTCCGATGACCTTCCAGCTTTCTGGCCTTCCAGGCTCAATACGCAGATGAGGCCACGATCCTACTGAAAGCCAGCTGCCCCCCCCCCCCTACGACGAATCCTGGAAAGTGAGTCCAGGGGTACTCTGCCGAATGGGGATTTTCAGATCATTTCAGACCTTGACATCCACAGAGGCGCCCAGGTCTGGTCCATCGTTTCCATTCCCTAGATTTCCGGGATGTTCCTCGGGTACGGAGTCCCACACAACGCAAGATTGTTGACGAAAGACTCCGTGCTCTTGAAGCTCCATCGAGATTTTGGAATGAGACTGAGCAAGCGTCGAAGCGAACATCAATGCTGATCCACGAAGTCGGAGCACTGGATGAATTCTATAAACCTTCTCCCCAATGTTCTAGAGAGGCTTGTGATAGAAAGTAGAGTGAGGCATAGAAATGTCTCCTTGATGGCTTCTACGGCGATCCGCAACGACATAAGATTGCTTGCCTGTATTTCTTCTCGCCGTTTTTGAGATCGGAAATTCCTCGTGCAGGCCTGCTGAAGAGAAATGTATCATTTTCCGAGATCGGATGCTTGTCCGAAGAAGTGGATCGGTTCTTTGAAGCACAACAAGGTTCCTTGCAACATTGAACACCTAAATGAAGCAACGCATCATAGTAGCCTGATAACTTATCTTTCTGTGAGCTGTATATCGCGTTCACCAATCACCCGCTAACCTGCGCTAGCGTCTGACCGCAGGATCCGCCACAGCATCGGTGACTTGCACTCTTGTCACGTTTGCGGCGGAACCCGAGGGTTCAGCATGTGCCACCAAAGTCATGACCTTGACATTCAGCTGAGCCAGCGAAGACTTTAATTATCGGTTTTGCAGGCGCCCCACTCGAGCGATAAATTTGTGCTTCACCAAAACTCAATCGCGGACATTGGATGGGATTGTTGATGAAGGTGCTAATGAAATTTCAGGAGCGGAAATTGAGTGAATTCGCGTATCGCGGAGTCGTCGGAGCGAACATCGACATTGTTGCGCTTCCACGGAGTCGAAGTACTGGATGCATTTCGGAACCTTTCTCTCCTAGTCTTCAAGTGCATGTGGTAGATCGCCGTCGTCATTTTTACCTGTTGTCCGTAGGTATGAGCGAGAGATTTTCACTGGGCAGAAATCTTCTCGCTGGTTTCCCGGTCCGGCTGCCTATGAGTGAATCTCCTCTTCCAGATTGCCTTTGTGGGCATTCAGTGTTGCCTTCCACCACGAGGAGTTGCGAGTGCGAGCTTCAAGCTCCTCACATTTGCGCGTAGTGCAAGGCGCAGGTGTCGGCACTCGGGAAGCCCGGGCTCAGCTGTTTTCGCACTACCGGCCGAGACCCCCATAGGGCTCCCAGGAGAGGCCAAGGAGTCCAGTTGGCATCATACCCAGTGGCGGATCCAGAAGTGACTCAAGGGGGGGCGGTCGTAGATTTTTGACCGAACTTATGACTTTTTCCCCTTGCTCTCGGTGGTCCTAACTGAAAAAGTTAGTTTCCGACTCAAAAAATGAGGGAGCGTAGACTGTTATCGAACTTTGGGAGGCTTCTTAGCCGTGACAGAATCGTTAAGAAGAGTCTCCAGTTGAAGGGGCCACTCTGTATGTCGCTCGAAAAAAATCTAGGGAGGGGCGATCGCCCGATGGCCCCCGCCTGGATCCGCCCCTGATCGTACCGGAGCGGTACAGCTTATCGTTACGATTCGCATACCGGTCAGCGTATCTATGGGATTATAGAGGGGGTATATTTTACTGAGTGCTCGAGGTTTTTTGTAGAGTTGGGACGATAGAGGGACCCAGTTAGCCTTCTCTTTGATCAGCAAGATCTTAGGTAATCTACAACTTTTCACGACCAGTCACAATCGGTTCCTTTCTCAACTTCTTGTACATTGCTTCGAGTTCGGCCGGCGCGAGGCTCTGGGGATCTTTTCTCCAAACACGAGTTGATGATTTTCACTGCTTCGTTCGCTCTTCGTTCCATCACCTCGCATCCGCCTCTCACACTCAGCATTAAATCATCTGCATACTGCTGTCCCATCACCAGATCTGTGTTTCCGTTCGACGCAAGAGCATACTTTCAGAAGTATCGAAGATAGGCGAAGAATGTCACAACTAAACATATTGTTCAAGGCGATGTGCTCTGAAATATCGCTTCGTTGCATTCACTTCCTGCCGCCGTTATTTTTGCCATCATGGTGCTCGATGAAAATCAGTTCGTTCAGCTCAGTATAAGAAAAATGGACATTTTTCTAATAGGCGTCAGGCGAGTTGACTTGACGAGCGCCAAAACGCCGTACCGGTTACTTAGCAGGTGGGAGAGAAGGACGGGTGAAGCGATGGCGGCAAGCAGAGCCTCGAACGAACCTAACCTCACCCAATCCCCCCCACTGCTTCGGACACACTTGCTGTCGGTCTGCTCGCATCGCTTCGCTCGCTCGCCAGGGCCCTAACCTAACCTTACCCAATCCCCCGCATTGTCGTCAGGCCACTTGCTGTCAGTGTGCTCGCGTCGCTTCGCTCGCTCGCCACGAACCTAACCTAACCTTACCTAATCCCCCGCATTGCCGTCAGGCCACTTGCTGTCAGTCACTTCTTTACCGACCTCGCCGTCTTATCTCAAGTCGAAATCGATGTTCCCGAAGTCCCAACCTAGGAATCTCCTTGTGCCGAACGCCTTTCAACCTGAGGGGTTCGCGAATCGCGATACACCACCGGGACCTTGATCCTTTCTCCCCAAAAAACCTCCGAGGAGCATGGAAATGGCGGGAATCGTTCAGAGTGATTTATTTCCCCGGTGTAGGACTGGGACTGGTCATTGAACCATCAGTATTCTCGATCCGGAAGCCCGGCCCGCCCGCTGACGGCTCGGTGTGTTCTTCATGAGTTTATAAATTCAATCCTCTTCAATGCGGAGCCAAATTATACTCCGGTTGAGAAGCGTTCGAGCTCATCCTCGTTGAATTATGCAGCATTCGATCTTCGGGCGAGAAATTGGGATGCAGGAAACTCATAAGCGAAGTATCACAGTCTTTTCCGCAGTCGCTGAATTATCCGTACTGCTCGCACAATTTTTCCGCCGACCTGATTGTCCGGCCTGAGGGAGGCATCAATGTCAATAACCTGTCAAGTCCCAGAAAAACGTCGATTCTAGATTTGACCTCGGAATGGCTATAGAACGAGTATGATCTGCCGCCTTTTCTCCTCTCCTGCAGTGTGTCCTCGGTATCGCTCTCTTCTCCAAGATCTCGATCTCCGTGGAGTTCCGTGGAGATTTTCGCAAGAATCCCCTCCATCGAAATAATTTTGTGTGAATACCAGTGGCACAAGCTGAATGGTTTCCTTCCGGATTCTTTGAAACCTACCGCGGTGTTTCCGAGTTGACAGCATCGTTGGTGCAAGCCGGTTCATCTCCGTCTTTCTTCGTGCACTCCTCCCTTCAAGTGCGGGATTCGGACCTCAAACCTTCCCAGGGGTGTCCCTGGTTTGTAGAGGATTGAAAGCAATTGAACGAAGAAATAGGATCACCGAGGTTGAGCTGCGCTGTGAGCTGTACAAGAGTGCTCTTAATCCTCAGCTCTTGACCCAGCACCAGAAGGAATTAGATTGGGAGAATCGAATGAACGAAGCAATCTCTCAGAGCTTCTTGTAGTGTATAAATTCACTTCGGGACTTCTTTGTGTATCTTGAGTCCAATGATGTGAATTTCCGTTTTGCTTATAAGGGGGAGGCAGATCTACTTGATGCCTCATACTGCCTCTTGTGCCAGTTCGAATCCAACCAATACCAACCAACGAATACTTCTTCGTACCGTTCTGCGAGATGTGCCCCTTGATGTATCAGAGCTTGGAAGTTCGAGGAAAACGCACAAACCCTCCCACCAACCTGATGGGACTGATAAATACGCTTCCTCTGCTTGGCTCCATTCCTGAAAATCCGATTCGGCCAAATTGCTGGTTTCGTCCATGGTAATATCGCCGCCGCAACTTTCGCACAAGAGGCCATAACATTCGTGAAGAATCAAGGCGAGACTCTGTGGCTCAACGATTCGTTCTCCTGATTTGACTAGCCCAACCCGGAACTCATGGGTACTTCTCATTCTGAGGTCGACCTCATGGAACCTGTCCAGAGAAGAGCGACTCTAGCTTAACGACCTAACGTCTCCCGAAGCTTCACCGCGATTCCGCGTTCAGACGTAGATCGAACTTCCTCAACGATATGCTACCGTGGCTACTGCTTCCGGCAGCACTGAGGTTCTTAATAGAAGTCGTAATGACTAGCCAAAAAAAGAACATTCAAATTCCTGATCCGCAATAGTCGGTCGCAGACGCAAGCTTCCAAAAGATTTATAATCGAAAATCATGACCCCATCCCGTTTCTACACGATTGTGCGTGATCCAGAGGTTATCAGCCCGTGGGCTATACAACGGATCCGCGCTATCCTGAGAATGCGTGCGATCGCCTGGACACCCGATCCAACGTAACATCGGTAGCACGCTTCAATCTACATGGCGATCGCGGGGAAGGATGGGAAGCTCCAGTGCATGAATTTCCGACACCTCGACCTTGACATCCAATTGAACAGGTGAACGGCGTGCTTCGTGCATCCGTCGTCTAGCGTCGAAAGGCGAACGATAGATTAATTTTAGCGAGCTACATTGTCACCTGTGATGGTGGGCTAGACCGGATGGCACTTGCACCGCATCGGTTACGCCCGCCAGATTCTGACCTCAGAAAAACTCGGCACGAATCGCACAGAACAAGTCTGAATTCAGGCGGGAGCGTCTCTCCGACTCATATAAGCCATAGGCCATATACACAATGATCAAATCCGTTGGCACGGATCAGCGCCACAGCTTCGTTTGTTCATCTTCAAAAGAGCGAGTCAGTACTGAAAGGGGATGTAGCTACGTAACCGATCAGTGAATGGGAACACGCAGAAGATCGAACGCTTCGCGCTGCTATCTTCAGATGCAGAAGCTTTTTCATCATCGTACAGTATTGCGTCGTATCCGAATTCCCCCATTTTAGCGTAGAGATAAATGTCGGGTTGCTGCTGCTGCTGCCGCCGCATCCGTTGGGCCTGTCTGCGGCCGTAGACTACCCTCCGTCCCGAGAGGCGTGTGTTCATTTCTTCTCTTCGCGCTTCTTTAAAAGCATCGCTCGTCGTCGTTGTCTCCACATTGAGCTACCATCTTCAAATCGAACAATGACTCAAGTGAGTGACTAGTGTAAGCTTTGAATCTTCTTGTTAGCTAACGTCACTCCTCCTGCCCCACTATCGATCTCGAGGAGAAGCTCGCAACCGCAGAAACACCGGCATCTTTGGCGATATACTCAGGAACGATATTCCGATGCATTTCAGAAACTTTTTGCGCTCTGCGTGCTTCTGGCTGCACTCTTCGTGGTCGGAGTTCTGTCGTCCGACGAGTGGGGCGGTTGGGATGACGCCAAGTGGGTTCCTCCTACAACTTACAGGATCGGGCACTACGAGAAACCGCTATTGAAGATCTCCCACAATGGATTGAAATACTCGTCGTCTCTATGTGAGTTATCTCGGAAATGGTTTTTGGAGAGAAGTCCTCCTTGTGATCGCCATCTGTGTCTCCGGCGCGGATTAAGATCGCCGCGTCTCCTTACAGCGCATTTGTTCAACAAGGGCCATAAACACAAGGGACACGCGAAACACATCGTGAAAATCCATCATCACCACCACCACGACGCTGGATGGCACGCACCCGATCCCTGGTGGTGAATCGTCGTGCGCCGGAGAGATCTACGATCTCTGCCTTGTACACATCCGATTAGGTAGCATTCCTCCAACCTGGTCGAGCTGGGTTCGTCCTGCACACATCATCCATCACCGAAACTCAGTAGCTGCGAATTTCATAAAATAAAATCATCTCCATGAACCTCGCAATTTAATTGAAACAAAGCCTCGATAACGGTGTGATACACAGCCTGGTATCGTTTGAAATAAGTTAGGAATTAATCGAGTCAGCAGCCCGTGTTCACATACAATCTTCATCGATTCGAATACTCTCTAACAGGTTTTGGAAGTGGATTCTTGCTAAGGTTCTCACGACTCCGTCATGAAGTAGGAAACAATGACACCCAATCACTCAGATCTGGCTGGTTCTACACAGTTTGGTAGTGTGTCGTGCTGTCACGTAGCGTCACTCGCGTGCGCATGCTGTTAACTCTGCGGGGGAGATTTGGATCAAGATCGTGGTTCAGTTCACACAATAGCCGCTCTTTCCCGGTCGTTTCTTTCCGGTGTGTTCCACTGAGCCTTCATTGATGTGGCCCTCGATAATCCTGATTATAGAGTCGGAATTTTCACCGGGACGCTAGATATTGATTGGAATCGAGCTCCGGTGATTCCTACGCAAATTCTCGGGTCCCCCGCGATTCATTCCAGGTACAAAGTACCTCAAAAACGGTCAGCTGCCTGCACTATCACTTCACGCGACCGCTCCTGGAGGGATTTAACGAAGAAAAGCCAGTGGAAACTCTTGCAGTTCGTGCGATGATTCGATCGACTAGAATTTACGGCCGAGCGCCTTGTTCCCAGGAGTACCATATTGAGAGATGGGTAATGGATGCAAGCTTGATTCGCGTTCTCTTCGTATGATCTGGCCATTCCTAATTCACGTTCCTCGAATCCAGATGATTCATCCCCGCTCCGATAGCAAGGTCATGGAACATTCATAGCACGAGCAGCCGGGAATGTTAGTAAGCGAAGGGTTGTTGCTCTATTGGAAACGACTCTCACTTGACAACGAGCACTATAACGATGATGATGGTAACGAGGATCACAATGAACGCCAGACAGTACCACTTCTTTCTACGAGCTGATTTCTGATTTTGTTCTGCTCGTTCAAGATCTTGCTGTCCTTTGCCGACAAAGTCTACCGCGGTGCTGACGTAGTCCTCGATTCGTGACACGACCTGAAACAGGTTGGACTCGACATCAAATTCTCTCAAAATGCCGTCGGAGAATCTCATTCCTAACAGGAGCTTCCGTAGAGATCGGAATCATCGGAGCAGAACGTAACGGACCTCTCCTTGCTCTTCTATCATTAATGCGATATCTTCGAAGAGTTCCTTCATTTGCCGAATCGATTCCTCCAAATTCATGATGTCTCTGTGGCGCGCTTTCACCTCATTGACCACCGAGCGGGCCTCTTCGATCGCCATCACAGAAGAGTCCGATACGAAAACATTCCCCTGGGATTTGAATCCTGTCTCAGAATTATAAAGTCGCTTGCGGCACCTTGCCTCGTTGCTCATGGTTGAACACCAAGACTAGTGGATTCCCAAGAATTAGACAAAGAAGTTTGTCACCTTCTCCAGCATATCTTCTAAGACTGCGTCGGAGACTGGTCGACCCGAAACTTCCATTTGTCTCCGAATTTGATTTTTGCATTTCTCTCGATACCTCAGCTGCTCTTCATTGAATTCGAATATTGCACCGGAAAAAGCTTCGCTCAGAGACTGGTATAGCGCGAACTTCATGCGACCTTTCGCAGATTTGTCCTCTGCGCTGGCAGACGCTGAAACGGATATTCGGTGACAAACCATGTATAATCTGAGATCTCAGAGAAAAATCACATATTTGATGGCGTTACTCTGCGATAACTGACTTTTCAGTCTCATGAGAACTCCTTTCACACAAGACGCTGTTTGATGAACGTCCTCGACGATGGCATCGATGCGAGTGGTCGTTTTTGATGGGATAGACGATAGCACTTCATTGTGGGCATTGAATAGTTGCTGAACGCACATCTGAATTGGGAAATGTGGCTGAGTTCTTGTTAAACGGCATCTGGGACCGAGGATTCAGCTGAGACGACGAGCTCTACCGACGAAACGATCGAATAATGGAAGATAGTCCGCGCATATTCACCTCTATCTTCTCAATATCCTCGTGAACTTGTTCCATGGACTCCTGTAGGTTACTCGGCTCACGCACCGAGTTCCTCGCTTCCGACTCAGGACCCATCATGACCCTCATTTCCTGCAACCTGTCGCGCACCATTCTCGCCTAATCTTTTAGCGAACTTAGCGCTTGGTGCTGGTTTTCGCTCAAGACTCCAACGGGGCTCCGGTTGTTTCCGATCCGGGTTCTCCCAATATCCCTGCCACCATGAGTTGCAGCACAGGACCCGGTCAGCGTTGTCATGCACTAACAAGGCGTTTGTCATCCACCACAATAATGATAGCCGGCGCTTTCACAAGGCCCCGTTCCGTGTGATCGGCTCACTCTAGTGGAGTCGCAGCGGTCATGGAGATAGCAGCGCCATCTGCGAGTATATGTCAGAATTAGTCATGGGCTTGGAAGGTAGTTCTTCGAAGGTGCTACAAAATTAGGCATTCTCGGGGATTGGACTCCTGTCGGACTGGAGCCCGCTGCAGAAACTCTTCGCAGCGTTGAATGCAGGGATGGCTGGGAAGGTGGAGCGGTCCAGGTGGAAGGGCTGAAAGGTGCAGTGCATTCCAACAGTTTTCTCTTCCCCGATTGCGCTGAAGAATTCTCGCGTGCGAGGCAGTGACATCGTCGTCGACTCGCCTGATTCGCTAATCTCACCGATAAAAATGTTCTGAAGGGGGGGGGGGGGGGGAGAGGGGGGCCATCGTATTCTCGGAAACCGACGTGTGCGAGATCGAAACGGCACGATTCCACATGTCCCCGGGCTCGGAGTTTGATTCGGGATGTTCGTCGACGGTTCGCTTGGATCAGCTGATTGCAAAGCCGCAGGGAGCCGAATGTTCCAAATAGCGGGGAAACTAATGCGGAATCACGAATCATATTGAGACAAATGGCACCACGATCCACGATATTCGGTTTTCTCGACATCCGGGATGCTCCACCAGAGCAGGGCTCCCAGTCATAGCCCAGTCAGTTGATTTGATTTAGAATAGATCTGCGAAGAGCCCATCATACGATCTTTGTCTTGGCATTGTATCCGGGCCACGAAGAATTTGGGAAGAGCATCGAATCGTTCAGAGTCACAGGGGAAGCCCAATGCTTTGGGAAAACCTGCCACCCGATCTTGGCCCGCCCCGCACATGGTCCGACAACCGTGGGTACAATCGGCCCAATACTCGAGAGTTTAAGGTTCTTGTTTTGATTCCCTCGTTCCATGTGCTCAAGTAATGAGCTGGTCCTCCCGATGCCGTTTTTCTGTCTGGGAAAGCATCAACCGCCGAGGGCAGCGCGGAATCGTATCTCGAAAGGAATGGTGCTCCGAGCCCGAACTTTGCAAACGGCTCGAACGAAGATTTCATGGTGCGCTTCAACAATCGGAGTACAGTTCGTGTAGCACCGCCGATGAGGTCGTCTTCCAAGTAGGGTCACATCGCTGCGCGGATGGCTCTATTTTGTCCGAGATCCGCATCACAATTCTCCTCCCGCCACTCGTTGCCCGACTCCTACGGCGAGCCACGGCATCCAGTTACTTTCCAAAGAAATATTCAGGGCTCGAACTTCCAGTAGCGGTCGCATGCCGTTCCAGAACGAGCTTCTGACTCATAGAAAAGCCCCATTTTCGGGGAGCTGATTCCGCTACGTCGATTCGCAACCAGATGAGGAATTTATTTATTCGGGCTACTGATATTCTCCGACTCGAGTATACACACGGACCCCCCCCCCCCCCCCCCAAAGAGGCGATTATCCGTGATTCCCCTGCTTACATCACACTTCGCGTGAGCAGGACTCCCGACCTTTCGCTGCGGAATGAGCTGGAGGAGATATGACCAAGTCACCCATATTTTTTTTCCTTGCGCTCGCACAGTTACCTCGAGACCCATCTCCGTCGATCCCTGCATTCCCATACCTATCCACAAGGAAGCGAGCACCTCCCAATTTGCGATAAGCACAGATTCTCTCTCAACACTCAGATCATCGAGCGCCACCTGCCAGTTTTTCCATCGATTCGAAGCCCATTGATCCCCCACAGTGAATTCCTTGAAGATCTACTCAGCACGCGGATTCTTCACGAGAGGGATGCATTCCGCACTCTCGGTCATCGTCTGATTCATAAGATCCTTGGAGAAATTTCGCAGTCCGGCAAAGAGTTCTTCGACCATATGAGGCAAAGTAGCACACCTTAACTCCTCGTCCTGTGACGACGCTGACGCTGGAAGCGGGCTCTCATGTTCCCACGGAATTTCCCATTCTCGATATCAGAACTCCGGAGCAATCAAGTTATCCTCCACAAGACGTTGAGACCTCGAGAGAAACAGCGACTTGAACCATTGAGAGATTGACGTCGATATCCAATCTCGATAATCAGGCTGACGCGGAAACCAATTTGCTACAAAACGTTCCGCAGTGAAGCGTCACAGACTGCTCCTCGTTGAAACACGCGAGAAATGTTCGAGCTGCTCTCATGTCAACTTCTCGTAATTCCTAGGATCCTAGAATCCAAAAAACAGCTTCAGGCATTGAATCCATGCTCAAGCATGTCTCAGCCATTCGTCATCGAGTTCTGGAAGCCGCAGAGTTGAGACGTCAAGATTGACGAACACGACTGATTTTGCAGACCCGTGGGAAGCTCTTTGTGTTTGTGCGTGGATGAATATTTGAAAACGAAAAGCACAGCCACAGAAGAACCGATGCCGACGTGCAGCGATGGCTGACGTCAGCTCCGAGTCGATTCGTGACTTCATCGCTACGTCCATAGACTCCAAGACCGATCTTCGCGGGACGAAAGACTCAGGTCCAGTTCGGATATTGGCGCGCCGGAAAGCCCGAACCCTGGCTCGGTGCTTCAAGATTGCTGTTGGCCCGTAGCCTACACCTTCCCAGCTGGCAACGTCGCGGCGATCTCACCGAAGAATCTGCATCGGCAGTTCGGCAGCCGCGGCTCCGCTGCCACCACCATCGCCACCACCACAAACCAACCCTCGCTCCAGCAACAAGCAGCACAACCACATCGGAGTACCGACAGCAGACAGAGGCGTTCTGTCGTCTGCAGTTGCACCACCGTCTTAGTAGATTGGATAATAACAGTGCAGCTTAACCGATTTTCTCTTCCGATTCGGAAGATTTTTCTCTCGTATCGGGGCTTTCGGATCTACGAAGCTCTGAGTTGGAGACGAAGCACACCTGTGGACCGAGCGGTTGATCGACGAATGCAAGCCGGCAGTAGGGCAATCTGTTTGTTTCGGATTTTTTTCGATCTCCAAACTTGGTCGTCGGTGCTTCCTGCCTGGTGACTTGAAGAGGGGCGAGGTCCGTGTGGATTGTGGGCTCACGGATTAAGTGACAGTTCTACTTGCAGTGGTGGTTTCTGCTGTTTATATTGCTGCTGCTGCTGCAGCTGATGGTAGTGGTGTGGCGGAGGTGGCGGCTATCTCGTCTACGTAGAGGGAGGCAGAGTTGACAACTAAGCCCGGCCGCTGCTGTGGAGCCTATGAATTAAGGATTGTTTTAATCTGCTCCTCCTCCATTTCCCTGGAATTCGCCGTTGTTCTACCGGGCTCAACTTTTCAACTCGGACGACAGCGACACCGCCGCAGTCACAGCCGCCTTCGAGATGACGAAAGATCTGATCCTCCGTTTCCAAACCGAGAGGCACCAAAATGAAGACTCCCCCGAAGCCCAAGAGGAAACAGAAATGGTCACCATCGAGATTGAAAATAACAACAGTGCAATGGAACCCTTCAGACTCAAAGTGCAACAGGTAAAGAACTACCGTGTTTTGTCGGAGCATGGTCTGGAGTTGACTTCAAACCGTGAGAACATCTCAGTGCCCGGATGGAGAATGGCGAAAGAGAAGTTCTGCAGCAGGGTTCAGAGGAAACAAGTGTTCCAAGGATAACAGGTTTTGCGGTAGGGATCCCTATGGTTTCTACCGATTTTCCCTGAGTTTCTGAAACTTTCTCCGTAGCATCGTTGAGGCCGAGATCCTCTGAGACGTTTGAGTCAGCCTCTCGCGATCCAATCTGTCTTCATTCATCCTACTGAGAAGAAAATGATTCCCAGTCGTCAATCTCCCGTTTGGAGTCACATTGGAATAGAACCTTGAGAATTCGTTCCACTGTGTCTAGCAAGGCCCGAGGCGATGCGAGTCGCCTTACTCAGCGATTCGGCCATGCTTAGATGCCCTCGTTCGGCGGGACGGGCGAATGTTCTTATTCTAGTTGATGCCTGAGACTTGTCTCTGTTATAGGTTCAAGATGGAATTGAGGAACTTCGAACGAATACTCAACAAGTCCGAGACATACACGCTAGAATCCTCTCTAGCGTTGACTCCCACGACAAGAATCAAGAACTCGATCAAAGTATGGCGGAGGTGAAGAGGATTGCTTCAAGAATCCGGTTCAACCTTAAAGAGATCCAAGCTGAAGCTGAGAAGGACAACAAAGAGAACCCCACCTCCGCGAAATCGAGAATGAAGCGTATTCAGCAGCAGACTCTGAGCAAGGTGACCGAAATTCGATGAGGCACCACGGGTTATCGATCAAGGATACCGATCCTTGAATTCTGGCGAATTCTTTTACTCATCCACCCTGCTCTCTGATGATGTTCCGTTTCTGATTCGCTCACGATGTATATTCCCTCAGCTCTTCGTAGACACAATGACATCGTATAATGAAGCTCAAATGGAGTACAGAGAAAAGTGCAAACACAGGATTAAGCGTCAGCTCAACATCACAGGCAAAACACCTTCGGACGATGAGCTTGAGGACTTGTTAGAATCCGGAAACTTTGATGTTTTTACTCAGGTGAGTCGAGGAATCGTGTCCACAGGGAACGTTTGAGCTATTGATCATCGATCACACCAAAATCGGAATGCTTCCAGGGAGTCATCATGGAGAGCGAAAAGAATAAACAAGCGCTCGCCGACGTCCAAGCTCGGCATCAGGATATCATGAAACTCGAGGAATCCGTCAGAGAGCTTCGCGATCTTTTCATCGAAATGGCTGTCTTGGTCGAGAGTCAAGGAACGATGATCGATCGAATTGAGTACAACGTCCAAAACGCCGCAGAATTCGTCGACAAGGTAGGGCGAACGCTGAACTCATCAATTAGCACGCACAGAACTTCAGCGGCGTTGAGATGTTTAGAAATTAGTTCACTGCCGTCGCTTGCCCGGCCAACGTTGGCGTGTCTTCTGAGTCTGTAAACATTTCAACAAGAGATGTTTCGTTTCCAGGCAAAAGTAGAGACCAAGACAGCTCTCGATTACAAGACGGCCGCCGGAAAGAAGAAGCTCTGGCTGTTGGGAATTTTGATCTTAGTCGTCTTGATAATAATCATCTGGGTTTCGTTAGGTTAGGGTTGTGTTGGTCAGGTACTCATCATTGATCCAAGCCAGACTCGCTCCTAATTCCGTTCCAGGATTCATCATGAGATCGAGAGCATTTCCTAGAGTCGCAGCTTCCCGATCGGAATCGAGTAAAATAATTGCCGATGAGAGTGATTTGTGCGGTAAAAATAACTGACCGACCGCCTGATTTGGTGAAGAGATCCAGTTAATCTGGAGCACACCAGAACCCGAGAGAGATTGGAAAGATTTTCATTGCATTTTGTGGAATTCGAGTGACCGCATAGCGGGAAAATATGTGTATTACAACGGATATTCTCATGCGCGCTTCAAAGTATCAACTACCTGTATACTCCGCTTCCCTAGCTTTTACTCAAATTGGCCGATTCATTCAATTGCAAGCTGAAGAAGAAAACGGAAGAGGCGCAATTTCTCGGATTGGTATGAACCGAGGATCTGCGAGAGGGGCGTGGTGATCGGGGCTCCTTGCAATCGCCACCATGTGCGAACCGAGTATCCAGACACAATCCAATCGCAGTTTGAGATAGCTGTTGCGGAAGAGCTAGCAGAGCGTTTCACCCGTATTGATCGGTATACCAAAGCCAACCGAAAGGCTCGCGAACCAGGAACCAATGTGTCCAGCTGCCCTTTAGAGGATATGAAAGTTAAATTAAAGTAATAAATGTGTTGTCAACGCCGGTTCTAACCTTGAATGATGACTAAATTAGCGACTCGAGCCCGAATATCAACTGTTGCGAGAGTTCTGACTCCCTGTCTTCGTAATCAGAATCATTGAGTGGGTCGCAAAATACGCTGTTTTATAGGCGCCAGTGGAGAGGATCGCCCGCCACAAACCACGATATTGGCTCCTTATGGTCCCGTTCTGGCTCTACTATTTTCTGCCTCCGAATAAAAATCGGGGTCGATCTGGTCGAACTAGCGTCAGAACTTCAGCCTCGGAACTGTCTACATTACGACGATAATTCGGCGCAGCTCCGTCGAGAGAGATCGGAGTGAGGGCCGGTTTCCGAAGATGCTCAATCTCCCTCAGTGAACCACGCGACTCAAAATGCGCCAGAGCGCATCGTGTAGCCCTATTCTCGAGCAAAATCCTGCTGATTCCACTTTTGTTTTCTGACCGATTCCATTATCATCTGATTCGAAGCCGAAAAATTCATTCTCTTCCATGTTACTGCTCCATGGGCATTACTAGCAGAGCTCCTCCTGAGGTTCAATGGTGATACTACAGATAAGCTCGAATGCTCCCCTAGCAAATGTGAAATCGAAGAGGTTGGCTCGACAACAGTTCAATGTCAGTGGAACTAACTGATTCTTCAAATCGAGGATGTGAATATTCCTCATGTCAGAGCCATGCTCGAGACCGCAAGACAGGACTTCCGACGAAGACTCGGTCAGCATGAGCCTAGCTCTCGCTCAGAGCGCAGGCACACGACGGTCGAGCGCGTGTCTAAATAATGAAAATATGTTCCGCATGTTCTTTCCTTCGTATGTATGTATGACCGGTATGCAAATCTTCTTGATTGAGTCCACCTCACCGAAGTGAGCGATATGGATTCCTCGGCGTCTCCTGAAGCTCACCCAGCCTGGTTCGGCCTCACATGACCAACGTCATCGACCCGAAAATAAAACGACATGCTTTTTGAATGTCCTTGACAGACCTCCAAGCGACTGGTAAGATCGACATGTTGTAAAGCCGATTTCTAGGACACACGGCGCCAACTCTCTTCCCCCTTCAACAGTTTTCGGTTTTATATAGCGATAAAGACGGATGGAAGGGAATGCCCATGTGCGCAATGGATTCCAACACCAGTGCTTCGAACGACTTGGAACATTCCCCATGCTGTCGAGGAGGGGAGACGTCTTCGGGGAAAGGAAGGCCACCCTGTCCGAACTCCCCGATTCGACCTTAATCTACCTTGTCAATGGGTGGTCGCATTCGAGGCGGTCGAACGCGACCGTGACGTACAGGATGACATTTACACGGCAGCATTCGAGCTCGCTACTCTTGAGAATGGGAAAAAAAAACTCCGGACCAACTCACGCTGAGCGGACTCGATAAATGATCAATTTCCGGGTATTTTTGGTCTCGTGAGAAATTAATCGCATGAGAATGATGGAGCGCAAGATCGGTATCATTAATTCAAAGGCAAGCCTATTAGAAAGATCGAATGCTTCTCTGCCTGAGATTGTCCGACGAACTCTTCGATTGCTGTCCTTCGCGAGTTCACAACCTCCTGCACTGAAGCTGACTCAGGTTGTATCCAGGCTTTTCTCCGCTGGATTTCCCGACATCGCAATTATTATCCTCCCAGCCACTAGATATCGATACGTAATGCCACAAGGACACATGTGACCTGCGATCATGACATCTGATCAGCTGCTTTCTCGAACCTTTTCCGCGAGACGATTTTCGATTTCCGCTAGCTTGGTAGAGCGTTTTTCCGTCGACCGCCGTCATCACAGATAACACCCAAACACGTCGGGAATGAATCATTCGGCTCAAGCGATATACTTACATTTTCAGCAGCTAAATCTGTGAATTCGGAGTTAAACACACACAGGGCCCATTCTTCGATTCGAATCCAGTCTGTTGAGCCCCGCACTCTCGCAGCGAATTTTATCGAACACCGTGAAGCGTAGGCAATCGTTGGCTTCCACAGTTGCGCATGAGATGTAGGCGAGATCATAAGAGCGAACAGCTGGAATTTGAGAGAGGATCCATTCAACCTGCAGTTGGAACCGTCGACGCTACCGACACCGTCGACCGCGAGAGACTTCCAGCTCAGCGCAAGCCTGACATTCTGGATAACGCGAAGTCCCAGCGCTTTTTGCTTCCAGGGAGAAACACTCGATTCGAATTATCAGGGATCGGATTCCGATTCATTCATTTACGTGGAACTGACCGGAGATCGAGGAAAATTGTATCTGTTGTAGTCCACGTGGCGCAGAAAGGCACGCGTTCGAATCCTGGATCCGTGTAACAATTTGTGAGGAACGGGACAGGCTCCACAGTTCGAGGAGTTCCCTCGTCGAGCTTACCTACTCATTCTTCGGCGCGATGGCGTGTTGAGGCACTGTTCCGTATTAGGAACAGGTTGGCAATACTGTGTGGCATTGATGGAAACGATGAGGACAACCCTCGATTTGTGCTCTGCCCAGAGCAGCCATTTCGTTGATCTACTCGAGCTTACCAACAGGGAGTTTATCGTATTTCTTCTACTCGAAGGGTATCGGAGGCTTCATTGATGGGCTTCTGCACCTGTCTTCGAGAGATATGTATCCCGGTAAGGTTCCAGGAGTCCAATAAGAAGATGGCCGGTATTCTACTTCGCGTGTCCGAAACGTACGCGGTAAAATGACAACGATCATCAAGCGGGATTGCGAGGCGACAGTTATCGATCTTTACTGCCGACAGTTATCGAAATTTACTGCCGATGTTTTTTCAATGAACGTTGGAATGAAAGCGGGTATGTTCTAGCTTGGGGATGTCAACAAGGGAGGAGCGTCTGATGGGGATTTCCCCCGCCGCTCCCCAAAAAGAGCCCCCCCCCCCCCCGCCGCTCCTCAGGTTTGTCTCGTGCTACGTGCTCATGTGCTACGTGCCAACGTGAAGAGGCGTGTGATTCTCAGTTGATTCTCAGATCGTTGGAACTTCGGAAAAATGAGGTATTTCCGAGGACCAATGGCAACCAGAACAAAAAAATAACGAGCCTATCTGTCCAAACGAGAATCGACTCGATCACAGCTACTCAGTTCAAGTTCCTGATGGAAACTTGCATTATCTACTGCTTGATGGAGCAACGAATAAGGAGGAATCCCGAGTCCTGGTCATGATGAGAAGCTAGGAGCAGCACCTCATCGAAGTTTTCGATATCGATCGAAGCCCATGCACTCTTCCCGCACGCCAGGTGCTCCTGTTCCTTCTGAGAGAGCTCACGAATCTCTCGTGAGAAGACGCGTCGTTCAGGCCCCGATACCTCTGGGCAGCCGCCACCCCACGATACGCTGGTATCGCCAAACCGGAGAAACCTACCACGCGACACCATGGGGGATTCCAGCTATCGTGTAGTCGGCATCATTCAAATTTTGACTCATCAGACGCTGGGAGGTCACTGCTTTCTCGCAGATGCCCCTGCGCTGTTGATGGCCCGAACGACCCTCGAGTCGAACTGCAAAGTGACCGCACAACAAGTTATCACTGTTGAGAAGAAAGATAGTAACGTAGCCGTGTTCACACGGAACTGCAGTGACATTTCCAATGAGTCTCTGTCGGCTTCAAAAGCGAGTTCTCTCCTCAGGGTCTGCAGGCTTAGAGCGTCTCCGGCTGTCATCGAAATAGGTCTTCCATAAAGGCAACGCTCGGTCTCATGGCATATACGCTCAATGAAAGTCCCGCTACGGCAGATAACGTACACTTCCAGGAGTTTCAAAGCAGCGTCGAGGAGGATTCCGCTCAGTGTTTCTGCCAAATCGTTCTCAGCGGACTCACAAATCGAAAGTCCGACCTGCATAGTCACGCCGCAGAAAATGCTCACAAATTTCACTATCACGAATCTCCTGAAGACTCCGTTCACCATTTTCAGCATGAAACGGATTCGCCGTTTCCGTCTCATGATTCGGTCCGAGGATAATAAGAAACGCTTCGATTTGACGACTTCACTTATTACGTCCAGCTCTGACCGAAGTCCTTGTAAGCATTGCAGGTAGAAAATGAAGGCGGACACCTGGACGAAAAACACGTAAATGCTGCACAAATACACGAAGGATGTGAACGAATTGAGAGACTCCACAGTCATCCAAAAATCAAAGATTGTTTTAACCGTCAACGGTATACTGAGGCCGACGCCGACAATGAAAGCTTGCACGCTGAAGAACGTTGTCGTTTTCTGTTTTCTTTGAACATGCACTCCGTCGAATTTCGCCATGTGGAAAATTATGATGTACGCTGACTCTAACTCAAGTATGTTCAGGGTCATGTAGTAGAGGAACTCGACGATCGTAAGGAACGTTCCATTGAACAGCATGTGATAGAGATGAACGAAGTTCTGGTAGACATCCAATCCGATAGAACTTACAAAAGCTGAACGCATTAACCAGTTAGTGAGCACGATAAGCAATTTGTGGCACCTCGATCGGGGAAGCTCTGGCGACGATCCGTAAATGGCGAATAAACATCTGTACGAGATGTAACAAGCACGCAATCCGAAAGGTTCGAGAATCTGTCTGAGGATTCTCAATTTGGCCACAACCACGGATTTCCTCTCGCATCGTTTGCCGTCTCCATGCGAACGAAGCGTTCCGAGCATCATACCTGACACTTCTTGAAATGGAGTCGAGAATCAGCTGTTCCCTCTGGCCTAGTCATCTTCGATAGCATGAGACGGCACGCAACAGAGATGCGCAACACTGCGGTAGTTTCGAAACGATTCTTTGTCGTACTCCCGACGAGAACAATAGAACATATCGATGCGCTGAGACGTTCGGCTGCGTTGAATCATTCTCCTCGCGAAGACTGTCGTCAGCAAAATGTCGTGCATGGATATAGAGGTTGGGTCGTTCTGGGAGCATCTTTGACAGCAACGGTCGCTTACGATTCGTTAACAACGATTCGCATTATCCCATTTCAGTCCGCCTACAGCACTCGATCTTAATCTTTTGATGAGTTACTCTTAGCCCTGAGAAGCTCCCAACCATGGACGACGAAGCAATCATTGACTGAGCTTATCAATTCTTGTGTTACAGTACCCCTGGATCCCCGAAGATCCGGAAACACCGCCTAACATGAATCATGGTGGCGGAGTATCGGTAGCTTGGAATCAGCGTTCAAAAACTTCCGGTGCACGCCAGCCCGGCTGCGGCATTTTCGTTTCCGAGAAGCCGAATCGAATGATGAGCGGGGCGAAAACATTAGTGATGATTGACTTCGGAGCCTCTTGAGGATCACACTGGTTCAGTATTTCTCGAGTACTTCTCGTGGTGTCCGACTTTTCGACTAGAATTTATCCTATGCCCGAATGATATCCACGGTGACCCTTCGGTAATGATGCCCCGCAGGACGGCCTCGAAGCTCTCGAGAGCTTGAGGAAAGAAGAGTGTCAGCCAGAACGGCTAGCATAGCCCGCCACAACGCATTCCGTGTACATAAAAGGCGAGCGTTTACTCGAGACCCGACCCGACAGGACACAGTTGGTGCTAATGGATCTGATAGTACTCACCGCATCCAGGACTCGTTGTCTAAAAACACTGCCGTTCACCAAAACTTGGGCGTCTCCGTCAATTTGAGAAACACAGCTATAGATTCTGCTGGCCAGAAATCATCGATTTTCTCCGGCGGGAGCCGACTTCTCCGCGCTCATGCGTGCATCGCCTCTACAAGGCAGAGAGAAAACAACCGAGAAACTCAAGGGGACCCTATCCAGCCCTGGGAGAGCCATGAGACATGCACATCCAAAATTTTCTGGCCCTCATTCAACGTCGAAACTCCGCTTACTCTGAGGTGACTTCGGTCACCTTTCGGTTTGCCTCATACTGTGAAATCATCTGACTTGGACTGACTTCGACCAACTCTATCCTCAAAGAATGAATTTTCAGTTTTCCAACAATAATTCTGGCGCCAGCAACGATTGTTCTGAGAGCTGGTGAATGGGTTTCGACATCCCTTGAAGGAGTCCCGGTAGGGCTCATGGACTATTTTTTACTGATGGAAGGAGTGAACCCCCTCTTTGTTGCCGCAACGAGCGGGGATCTGGACAGAGCTACGTACATGATCGAAGCGCGACTATTGAGAGCAAGGTGATCACGCCGCCTGTTTCCGGTTTCACAAAGGAACGATTGCGAAGAATTCGAGGATCTTTATAATGAGGTATTCATTTATTAATTGCATCTAGAGATAGACGAGAGAGCCCATTCCTGCTCATAACCTCCGATTACAAATGTTTTGTGTCCTTCATCTAAGCAAATTGCCATGCCGTATCTAAGAAAATTCATGTTGAGGAGGATTCTCAAGCACCTTTGAGCGCACCCTTCTGTCCAAAGTTCGTACCCGAAACAAATTCCCGATTGCGTCAATTTGATCGGAATCAACGCTCCTCTTTAGTAAAAACGAATGGTCATATCTTAATCCAGCTGCATCTTATGACACTCGTTTCGTCGTTGGAGTGTCCCTGGCTCTCCTCAGTTGCGGTATCGGTGATATCTATTTCCAACGTGAGCAGTTGATACGGAGGATACCTAGCGCGACTGTAGAGTAACAGCGATGATCCATCGGTTTGATGGAGAACGTCTTCTTTCGACGAAAACTTGTTTTAAGATTACTTTCGTGATTGCAAATTTGCACAGAAACAACTGGTGAACCTCCCCTCCGGTAGGGAATATATGACTTCGTGAAGAGCTCCGAATGTCTATTCGTTCATGTAAATAGTATTAATGCCTAGGCATCGCAATGCACTGTCCCAACATGCGTTTCGGAATTGTTCTTCGCGATCTCAAGCAAGTCCGACAAAGGAGCTGGCGTCACAAACAACTCTGCTAGGTTTTGCACAGTGCCGAAACCGTTAAAGCTGCTCCATTATCTTGAATTTCTGCATGAGGTCCATGTTTTGCACCCGAGGATCCTTCTTCTTCCGCTGTCGGAGCATTTCTCGCACATCAGACGCTTTCATGGAGAAAATTGGGGAAGCGGCACCTCCTTGGTAGACAAAGAAAGGATTATTGTAAGTTGATGATTGAGACCACTGGTTCGGGCAGTTCAATACGAGGCACCCTCTGTCACGCCGATGGCAGTGAGAGAGAGTAATTTGGATTCGGAATCCAACCAATGGCAATGAGAGAGAGTAATTTGGATTCGGAATCCGGAAAAATTGCCTTGGAAACTTATACGGCATTTGAACACTGACCACTTTCGTCGCTGTTCGTTGAATTGCTCATTTTCCCGTTCTCCTCACCGTGGACAGACATGTTAGCCACGTCTGCGCTCAATTCCTTTTCGTCTATCATGGGTGAATCTGCAGATCCACGTCCGTTGCGTGCTTCGGAGTATGCTGGCGGTTCCACATTCATGGCCGGGGACGGTGAGTTGATCTGATCGGAGTCACGTAACTTAGATTTCCAGAAGAAAGGATTACTTGATTTTCCTACAATCGCTGCGCGGGGCAGACTTGGCTGTATCTCCATATTTGATGGCAGAAGCCGGAACTTCGTCAAACGAACTTCTGAGCCTTCCCCGAAAGGTTACGGTCCGAAAGGACTCGATTGAAGCTTGAGAATATGCCGTGTGAAAATGCCACAAAGCACCTTGCAAGCAATTGTTCATCCGAGACGACAGCACTTGTTCTCCGAATCTCAATGATTGTTGATCCATGGACAAAGAGCGCTCTCGGAAGTCTCGAAGACTTGAATCACCACAAATGAGAAGAGATCGAGATGGGAATATCAAGCTCCGAGCAGATCGAATAATTACCCCGTTCACGTCGTATTCGTCAACCGTCGTGGAGGGAGTCGGAGGAGGAATTTCCTCGGATCGGTTGGAGGATGGTGTTGACGGCAGCATCTTCGGTGAAGACGACTTGGAGGAAGTATCGTTGTCCTGTGGAACGTAAACACTAGCAGTTGAGGTCCCTCAGAGAACGACGGGTGGAACTCTTCACTATCGCAGAACGCCTGAAGCAACTTAACCAGAATCCGGTTTGAGGGACCGGTTGTGTACTGCCTCCGAGAAGGACTGCACCGTAGCGACTGCTCATGGAATGTCGTCTCGGAGCTGGTGGAGCAATAGCGGCAAAGCCAGCCCCCAGGATTCGGATGAAAGTGATTCTTCAAACGACGCCCTTTCATTATTCTATTCCCTTTTCGCGATCTTGGACCAACCTGAACTTTGTTTGTCATTCATAGAAAATTCTCAACGGAGCGCTTCGCAATATCTCATTCATTTCGGGCTCATGAGGGCGCGCTCACAGCTGAGCCGTTCGAAACGTCTGCATCCCAAACTTCCTTTTCACCAGACTTTTCCTTGCTCGGAAAAGTCACAGCAATAAATGAAGGTAGCGGCTTGAAGCATTGAGCACGACACACTAGCCGAGGAAAATCTTCAGAAGAAACCGCTGAGGATTCCGGGTGAGTTTCCATTCCTTCGAAACACTTGAGGATAACGCTACCTTCAAATCCAGCCCACTCAAGTCACCGTCCTCAGAATCAGAAGCATCGGAGAGGAGAATATCCATGACCTCGAAGAGACGGGCTCGAAGTCCAACGGGAACGATCGGTGCAAACCCTCTCGGAAGGCGCTCTCAAAACCTGAGAATCAATCTTCCCTCCAGCAAGGGCCCTATGAGGGAATTACGCCGAGGACGCACGAACGGCAAAGGTGCATATCGCTGGGTGGCGCAAGAGTTTTAACACCTTTTTTCAACAGCTCGAAGGTGTTTGTGAGACATCCGGCGCTAATCTCGATCATAACCCTTCCCCAGACCAAGAACGATCGGAGCATACAAGTCGATGGGACACCGTCGGGGTCTCGGCCGTTCGAAAGCGTCCTGCCTCGCTATGCGTGGTCATGTTCGCAAAGCCAAGGTTACGATGGTGTATAGGTACGGAGAAGCCAGATGTGTGGCCCCGCATAGCTCTGTGATCTCAGAAGGTGCGTGTCACCACTGCATGCTGCCAGATCCTCCATACCGAACTGTACCTTCCACCCAGGCATCTTGAGACGCTTCCATTACGGGCGAAAACCACCGTCAGGAAAACACGTCGGAGCGGAAGATGCCCGCCAGCCCTCCGCCCACGGACATGCCACCCGTCATCTAGACAGCCGAGGTACTTTTTTTGCTCCCACAAAGCACTAGCCATCGGTGCAGTGGAGGAAACGACGAAAACGTGAATAGTCCTTCGCGTTTGTTGATCAATACGGAAGCAGTTTGCCCTTTTCACGACGCCCCAGAGTCAAAATATTATGCTTCACAGCACATTCCGCCGACTCCCGTGAGTCTTCTGCCTGTTTGTTCGACCCGTCAAAGAACCGAGAAGCAACGACTCCGACTGGACCGACGCCGTTATTTTGGAGCATTTGGGAATGCAAACCTCCACGGACTCAATTACAACTCATGAAGATGACAGCATGGTACAATTTTTCACCCTGTTTGTCCGCTCGAGTTCATTAGGGCTTGACTTCGTCAAAATGAAGAAGCGTCTGCGGGAATGAATAACGTGACGGGGTGTTCCACGCTGAGGGTCGCGCAAGTTCTAATTTGTTGTAATACTCATGCCGTCGCGTGACGGCCTACGTTTCTATGGAAACGACGAGTGCGGAGACAGCAAGAGACACCAAGATGCTGATTCCTCTTTGACAGACTGATGGACGAGGCGGCCCTCCGATGTGAGACTAAAACACTTGGAGTCATCTCGACCGCTCCTGAGTTCCGCTCAATATCAGTAATGGAACGCGGACGAGGGAGGTCAGGGTAACGGTTGTCCTCTATTACTCGATCAACGGGAGCCGAGAGTAGTTTTTTAGGACGCAGAGGATGAGTTGGGAGGAGTTCTGTTTGAACTGATAAACAGCTGGGATGCGTCGCCATTGCATGAGTTTCTCGGGATAAGCGTTTCCGAACGAATGCAACATAAAAGCTTGACCTTGTGAGCTAGACGGCTCATAAACATTCAAGGTTTGCCGACTTCTCCGAGTCTGGCGCACAAACTCTCTCAGCTCCAACAGTCCCAACAGAAGAATTCTCTTTTCCAACAAACGGAAGGCTCAGCTAGCTAACTTCAGCTGGTCAAACGTCGCGCTTATATACACAAGGACGAAACTCCGCTGTTTATTGGGGTCAGCGAGAAATCGTCGAACGCTGACAACCACCAAAATCCAATCACGAGTACGCAGCTCTGCCAAGTCTAGCGAGATCGAGATTCCGCCATTCCTCTCTCTAGCTTTCCCGAACATAGGGTCGGTGCCAGAAGTTCACACGCTCATCTAGAAAAAATGAGAAGGGATGCGTAAATACCATTTGATCGACGTCTCGGGCTGGGGTGCTGATAACTCGGACTTCCTTCATGGATCCCTTGGCAACAATGCCCTTGTCGCGATAGAGCTGATCAGTTTCTTTGCAAACGACGAGCAACTCTGTCTCTTGTGGATTGGACTTTATCCGATCGATTATCTCCCGATGGGTGATCTGGAATGGGAATTCAGAATTCTTATCGAACACGGCCCAGCGACCCTCTAAGAACACAGTTTCCTGTTCGAGCTGCGCGAATCCCTGAGTCATCCTATGATCGAGCCACCGAGCACTCGACAACGACTTCGGTATAAATATCTTTCAAGAACGATTGTTCTAGCTAAGTTGAGAGAAATTGTTTTGACTTTGTATCGAACACCGTCATCGGAAGCAACGACCAGACGACTCTCTTGATAGAAGTGAAGCGTGGTCCATGACGACGACGACAGTTCGCATCGATCGCGATAAGAATCGAACAATAAAGGGAACTGCTCGATGAAATCGAGTCGGAAATTTCAACGTACTTTATCGATGTTGACTCCATTGACTTCGACTAGCCGGTCGCCCGGTCTCAACCCTCCGAGTTTGGCGGGAGATCCTTCATCGACCTCACCGATGAAGTGCAAGTTGTTAGCCCTGTCAGCGTGTAGGTTGAATCCGTATCCTTCGTAATCAGCCCATTTGCGCAAATGGCACTTGCGAGGCACGAGATTTGGATTTTCCGACAGCGTGGCTGTATCGCTTGAGGGGGCGATCGGCGTCTCTGAGACGGCTGTGGTCGTCTCAGTTTTGCTCTCTTGCGGCGGCGGTGGTGTTGAAGGTAGGGTGGGCATTTTTTCAATGGAGTTGTTGTTCCTGGGGTTGACCGATGGAGTCTCCAGTCGTTGCACGTTCATCATGGAGGAACTGATCTGCTCGTCAGGGTGGGAAATTTCAGAATAGGTAATCCGATCGTTCGGTGATCGATTTCCAATCATCAATGATGATGTGTGTCGAAATTCGGTTCCGCTCACCTGGATCCCCTTGTCACGGTAATACTTATTCGTAGCTTCGTCGACGACGAGTAATGTGGTCTCGTTCGGGTAAGTCTTGATACGCTCAACGATCTCCCTGTGCGTCAATTTCTCTACGTTGTCGCCGTTTACCTGCGAATTCACAACAAGCTCGAGTTGTGAATTTCAGCCTTTCCACAACCTCGGCAGTTCTCGACCAGAGAAAATCTTGGCCATTGCGGCGTTCCTCTACGGAGGACTGAACAGATGAGAAAACCGGCGAGAGCAGAGTTGCCGGCACCAATTGCGATGATTTTTCCTCAATTCAACGCATTCGGAAGTCTCGACGTGGCACCCGGACGGAACAACCTGTGGCGAGGCAGCCGGCCGAACGTAAATCGGATAAATCACATTTTTTTATGTTTTCCCTAGAGCGTATAAGCTCGGCCCTTGTTCTCTACACCCTCTCGGGCGGGGCCTGTCTAGATTTACAATTCCTCCCATTGTAGGTTTTGACGACGCTAGCGAATTCCTTAGATAAATTCTATTAATGCTTAGCGAGATCGCTGGCAGTGGGTTGGGATTCGAAAATGTGCTCAATCGAGCGTCTACGACAAGGGAAATCACTGTTACGATTCCTTCTTTGTGGAAACGGCGTCGTGGACTCGATCGGCAGCCAGAGGATCGCGTGGATGCGTGATGTGTGGAGCCTCGAAACCGTAGTAAGTCTCTCAGAAAGACTTCTCGCTCCTTCACGGCCACGATAATGGGATTTCTGCCGGCGCATTTCGGAAACTGTGCTATCGAGTGTTGTTCAACCTCGAGCCGTTATTTGAGCTATCTTACCTCAATGATTTTGTCGTTTTGCCTTATTCCGGCTGTCTCAGCAGGGCTGTGCGGATCGATGATTCCGATGAATTGGGTTCCCTTGGTTTTGTCAGCGTGTAGGTTGAATCCGTAGCCGTCAAAATCCCGCCACTTGCGTAAATGACAAAGACGAGCAGTTGGCTCGGTCATGGGATCTCCATTGGAGAGCTGAGAAGTATGAAAGTCAATGAGTGACAGGGTTGATCTCAATGGAGCTCTATCGGCTTCGATTCACTTCCGCGACCTTGCCAACAGAGAGGAAGGAACCAAGGATTTGACATTGGTTGCGCGCTTCTCTGAGAACAGAATTTCAACCTTGAGCAGTGTTCCGTCTGCGGGGACAGGAAGCGAAAACTGTGATGGAATGAAACGGTTTGACTCAGGAGTTCCACGGATCGTTAATCAAGCTACAGGCTGAGATCGTTCCTCATAGTAGTGGATGTTCATAGAGAATCATAAGTTTGACAACGTCGAGACGCACTTCCAGCAAGAAATAAAAGTATCTCGATTCAAGTTCTCTAACCCCTGTTTGAGTGGTATTCTGTCGCGTTTCGATGTTGTTGTTCGCAGCAAGTTCAAAGCAGAGTTGTATCAGGCTTGGTCTTGAACGTCGAGGAAATACTGCGGCTTCCGAAAGCGAAGGCCACGACGAAGTGAATCGGATTCATCTCGAGCCACATCCGGCTGCGGATCTTCTGTCCAGTCAGCTAACTTGCTCGGCTAACTTCGGTGAGACACGGCGTTCCCATCGAGAGCACAAGAAATTCCAGCCAAGCTGGTAGACAGTTAGCTATTCTCCGTATTTCTCATCTATGCTGTGAAAGAAAGTCTGCGTCGCTGACGTGGATACCAACGAAATGGGTCACTTTCTGGAAACAGGCGGAGCGCTGACTCATAGCTGATCATGCTAGCACGATACGATACCAGAATAGGTACCTTCTCAGACCGCATTGGAGCATCGACGATGATGTCGATTCAATGTCGCGCAGTTTCTCATAATCAAGGAAGAACTGGCCGATCGAGACCTACTCTGTCACCTCACCGAACGGACACTTTCCACCGCGAACGAATGTGGATTCGTTGAATGAGATCAACGCTATTTCCACCCTTCCTAAACTCTCGACCAGACAACAAGATCCCACGACAATAGCAACAACGACCTCACCGAATGTTGAGCAGTCCAACTTGTCAGTCGTCGCCAATTCCAACTCTGACAAAAGTGCTATGACAGGCAAACTGTGATGCGCGCTCTCTCTTTCACTCTCACACGCCGACAGCCTCGTTCCGCAACGACATCAGATTTGGTCGAATACATACGTAAGTGAGAGACAAAACACCATCTAGAAGAGAATTATGGGACTATTGAACGTGTACACGGGGGAAAGCTCTCGACCGACAGCTCCAGCCGCGAAAATGGAAGGCATCAAAAGGTGGTAACTCATCAAGAAACCAACGCTCTAGATATCGACGAACAGGCTGGCAGCCAAACAAACCGACCTTCCTCCTTCGAGGTACCCGGGTGATCCAACGCTGCTCATCTACAAGAAGTAACCGTCGGAGTTGCCAAGAATTATATCCATGATCGGATCCCATCCACGTATGAGAAGGACAAACTTCGTTCGACCTATCGTTCGCGTTGATTGGATAACTGATCCGGGATCCAGCGCGGGGACTGCGACTTCGTCGGATTGATGAGCATGAACCAAATCATATTGTCGGTGCGTCTTTCCCGAGAGCAGTGCTGTCTCTCCCGAACTTATTCTTGCCCGATCATGAGGAGAAAATGATTCCCTAAAAGCCTATCCCTCACTTTCGGTAACTGTGATCGTGGACGATCTTCCTGAAGTGAGAGCCTTCGAGAACTCGACTGGCCCCTGGAGATTTCTGGCGGCATCAGAGAGTCCCACTCAACGATTAGATTCATAAAGGTTCATCTTTATTTCATCCGATTGACATACGATCGGTTCCTCAACACAAGGATGCATTTAACTTATTCCTAATTTCCTTGATCGGAAAAAATCGGATTCGGAGAGCTATACAATATTTTCTTCTGTGCTTCTCGGGCATCTGACCCAAACTGCGCGACGATATTTACATTTTTTTGAGCCGCTTCAGAACGTTCTGCTGCTCAAGCGCAGCTTTTCGCTTTCGGTTTGGCGTTAAATCCACCTCAAATGTGTCTGAAATCGAGTTCCTCGGAGGGCTGCCCATTACGTCGACATCACCGCCGGCGTCCGAGTCAACTGCTTCGGTTTTTACCTCTTGGTACTGCAACCGAAGTGCACTCAGTTCGTACTCCGTGGTGATGAGGACCTGTTTGAGCTCGTAAAGAACCATCATATCGTTGCGAAGCTCGTTGAACTGCTGAACAACGTCTGCGAACGCTGGTGGATTCGGATCGACGTTGAGTTCCTTAAGCATCTGTTCAAGAGCTTTGCTCTTCTTCAGGCCAATATTTTGAGGAAGTTTCATGCGCGAGCTTCGCAAAGAGGCCACTGAAGTTTTGAACTCTGGGTATTTGATGGCCGCGGTGCTCTCGATTTGACTGATATCAACCAAGCTGGGGCCGACCGAAACCGAATTCCTCTCCTTCTTTTTCTTGACTCCGGAAACAACAGGAGCGTTCGATTTCTTCTGCTGTAGCTGCGACGCGCGCTGCTCGTTGTCTTGAATAAGTTTCTGAAGGTCCTGAGTTTTCTTTTCACGCTCTTTCTTCCGCAATTCGATCTTACGTAACTCCTGAATTAGATTTTGCTCCTCTTCGACTTCCTCTGGGGTTCGCGACAACAGTTTGTGCAACTGTTCTTTGCGCCGTCTTTCGTGATCAGCGTCAAACGCCTGAATCTTCACTTCGGTACCAGCCGGTGCGCGGATTTTTTTCAAGCTGTTGCAGACCGAATAGTATCTGTCTTTGATGTCTTCAACGTCCCTATCTTGGTACGTTTGTCTGTCCCATCGGTCCTTCATGATCACAAAACGCAGGTCGAATCTGTTTGCCATTTCGAACAAGTAGTCAGTTTCTGCCTTTGTCCACGTATTGCACATCAAGTGCTGGGTGTATTCCGCATCCGTGTATGTCGGTATGGCGACCTGTTTGTTGAACTTACAGAATGCGTACTCCCTCGCTTCGTCATTCGATCTCACCCAGTGATTGAGCTTGGAGCCATCTTTACGAGCGGGGTTGTTGAAGGGCATCCATTTCCACTGTCGGACTTTTTTGATACCGAGCTTTGCTTTGATATTCTTGTAACCCCCGCCCGCCGACGGCTTGAAGTCCGTCATGAAAAGTGGCGGCGGATCGCTTCGGTCGAACAGATTGTACACTTCCCGGGCCATGCCTTCCGGTTTGCGAGAGCCGCCGAGCGACTTCTTCTTGGGCTTCGCATTCTGGCCCAGAATCGCATCCTTGGAGATTTCCTGTTCTTGGTTTCGCTCGATGTCGAGTATATCTAGCACGTCGGCACTCATCTTGCTTTTCACGTTTGGGTAGCCCGATCGGGAGAACCGGAACACTTCACAACAATGTCCTGGAGAGCAGCTAGACGATTTCTCGAATGAGAGCTATGATCTGGTCTGGGTACGTTTTCATCGACTCAGATAACTACAGAGCAAGTCTCCGTAACCACATCTTGGCAACATTCGCACAACACCGGAGACAACACAAACTTGAGAAGGCAGAGACGCCATTTTGGAATGAGCGCGCCACCTGGTGGCGGCGCCGGATTCGAATTTGCATGAAATGGTTTTCCAATCCCTGTCAACTTCGATCGACAATCGACCGGAGAAAAGCATACCGTCAAGTCACCTCACGGATCGGGATCAAGATCCGTATAATCGAGTGTCGCCCCAGGTTCTATACTGCAAATCAACGCCCAATCTGATAGGATCTCGTCGGAGATTTTCCAACTAGAGCTCCTCCGGCAAGCCATAGCCTGCTCACGTTCCTTTTACGACAGGAACCGTCGAGTTTCGGCGGCGCCAGCGACTCATCATCAACGACGAACACTCGTGTTTACAAGGGGTCGTATGAGTGCGATGAGAAAATCAATGAGAGCCGGGACATTGACAAGTTTTAGGGCTCTCGCTGGTCGGAAATAGCTTTCAAATCACCGTGCTTCGGAAATCTGCCGTCGCTGAGCGGCGACTGAGCGTCTCTTGTTTCTGGGTAGGCGTCGCTAAATGATGCGTTCGCCTTCAAAGCTACAGTGAATTTACTTGTTGCAAGCGTTGAAGGCTGATTTGGAATTCAAATGCTCCTCCAGTCATCATCCGAAGTATTTTACAACGTGTCTACTGCGGAATGAAACCGATGCTCATTGCGGAGTATTGGCCCGAATGAATCAACGGATGGAATCTGTCATGATTCTTCCAAAGCTCGACAGAAGCCAGCACGGGAAAAGTACTAGTGTAACTTTTATTCTATCACAGGTTACGGCTCCAACAAGTTCCGAATTTACTGCTTATGATGGATCATCGAGAATTCGAGCAGATCGAAAATCGCTGCTACTGGCATTGTAAAATCAATGCAGAAAAATTACGAGGACAAGAATATGAAACCATACTCAGGAGAATATGGTGAATCTCAAGTGAAAACATGATCATTAGCACGACGAATGACAACATGAGGAACTCGACCGCGTGGACATTTGAGCGAAATTTCCAAACGCCGAGAAGATGGCGCGAAGGCTCTTCTAGGGGTCAGTTTGGGTGAAGGCAGTGTCGTCAGAAATGAGCCTCCACGGCGAGGATTTTCCCATGGTTTGCCATCATGGATCATGAGTCCTAGAAACAGCTCAGGCGACGAGTTATCATGTGTCTACCGGATCCGTTCTTGATGTCGCGGATCACGTGACAGACGCCGGGCTCGCAGAGTCTATCGCCTGTCGTCCTAGAACCAGCCGGGGCCTGGGTCAACCACCATTTCTCATCCGGTCTGAGATCTTTAGCGTTCGCACGCATCAAGATTGCTTCTCAACGGAGCTCTACGAGTTCTTGTGGATCATCCATCGACTAAAGAACAGCAGAACTGTCGGGAACGGCAGCAACTGCTCAGCTGCCCAGGTGACAACCGATGACTCGCTCTGCATCACAACAGACAGCCGAAGCCACTGTCTATTGACTGGACAGACAAATCGACAGACGTCGAAAGTCGGACGTTATAAAGTTCACAGCTCGACGAGCTGAATTGCGCCAGTACTGACTACCACGAATCCTTGGCGGCCATGGCAATGCACTTGGATACGGCGGCCCTTATTTTCATCCGGAATCTCTCGTGGCGACCCTGGGATCCGGGAAGGAACGACGCCAGCACCACCGCCGGCACCGGCGGCCAGAGCAGCTACCTTTACCGGAACATCTGATGCGGACGAAATGCTTACAGCAACAAGATCTGCTCATACACCCTGAATCAGAGTGGATTGTCCTTTTTCGACGCGGTACTCTCATTTGCTAGCTCGTGTGAATCATCAGTTGACATCGAAGGAATGGACGTTTGTCCTTCACTGACATTTCAGACATCCAAGTCAATTTCCTTTTCACGCATACTCTCAAGCTCAGCCTGAATGCCTTTAGTGATCGGATGAGTAAGAACGATATGCTGACGGCTACCCCAACATGGCTTCGAAACAGAATCGCTGCGGGACACATTCCACTGGACCACAGAGTCTCGGTTATCGATAATACACGGTTGGTATTTCCTTGAGATCATATTCTCGGAAAACCTCCCAGAATTTCTACGGTTCGAGGATCACCTCGAAATTCTGGGGCTTTGTCATCATCGCTGACTGCGAGAACTGCAACGCGACGTCGTCTGCTCTTGTAACAGTATCTTTCACATCAGGGATCCACGGAATGTCAGATATCCCCACGGGTCGGTGGAAGATCTCGGGGCATGGACGGAATACTTGGAACTCCATGGCCAGGGATCCGCAGAGGTCGTCGGATCGGAGAAGTCCGGGAATCCGCCCTCCACATAGATGCAGAATGGACATGTGAGCGGCGTTCGATTCCCAGCGACAGAGGGCGTTCGAACCATCCTGGTATGACCACCGCTACGACGACACCAGCGAGTCCATCTAGGAAGATTTACGTAATCCACTCCAAGCAAGGCCTGGTGATTAAGCTCCAATCTCCCACTATACAAACTGAGCTTCGATCTCGGCAAATCAGCTCTGCGGAGTGAATGGATGAAATTGAATGGATGAGACCGCAGACTAAAACAATACCGATGAGGATTACTCGTTTCAACTTGTGCGCCACACCGGGAATGAGCCGGAAGATTACCGACCAACACGCCGGCTGACAGACGGCGGTGAACTCCTTCCTAACACGGAGCAGATGCCTGCTTTCGACCTCCAAAGCACCCGCTGAATGCGATGTAGGTAGTTGCTTCTTCCTCGGGAGTCCGAATATTGGAAAGCTCAGACCGATGAACCAATGGCTCCTCGGTGAAGGTTGGTGCTTCCTGAAGCCCCAATCCACCTATCTTTGATGTCGGCTCTTACCGCCTAATCCGGCGACTCAAAACTTCGCGAGACGAACATTACAAGCTCGTCGGAACTTTCTTTGTTTGGAGTGCCCGAATCCAGGAACGAGTTCTTAGGCAGCGCTCGCCCGCGCTTTCCGTCAACTCCGACTTACCTTTGCGTTGTTATTCTTGTTGCTATTATTATTGTTGTTGAGAGATGCCATATTTCCCTGGTTTGAAGCATCCCGTGAGCTTGTGAGCACCTTCACAGAGTCGAGCGATCCTTTGATGACAATGTTTCGCTCGCGATACCATTGGTCACTGACTGGATCAACCACAAGAAGTCGCGTCTCATTGGGTATGGCCTTGATGCGCTCAACCACCTTTGAAAAAACAGAAATACACGTTCGTTCCACGAATCAAAAATACTTGGCTACCTGCGAAGTTTGCGGCTGTCCGCCATTGTCGGTGTGTTTGTGTTTCACTTGACGCGCAACAGTGAATGGCTGCGTCAGAGGCGCATTCGTCGTGGAAGTTCATCAACCGTTTCTCCGCAAAACTTCTATTTCAGTCGAATCGGCACAACCATACATTTCTATCGTCATTCAGACAGGATCCCGACGCCGAGCGGTGAAAGTCTACCCGATGAAATATTTTACGACACTTGTCACGTGATGCGAAAGAATTGGGTAATTCTCGTCCGAGTTCCGCATGCAGTAAGAGTATCGAAATCAATTCATCACTGAACACGGCCCCATGGAAGCCCCTGCTTCGACTAGCCGAACTTCACTGGACCGAAGTTCGTTAATTCTCTGTCGATCAGCGATCGGCCTGCTCTCCAATGCACGTGAAGAAGGAAATCCTATATCTGACTTACTTGTCTGTGATTTTCGTTGAAGACGTTTTGCCCGTTGACTTCAACGATGCGATCGCCCTTCATGAGGCCTGCTGCTTCAGCGGGGGATCCTGAAATGAAATGAAACGATTCCGCGTGGAAGTCTGAACAACGCTTCATCAAAAGTTGAACCTCCATAACACATGAATGGTACGGGAAGCTCATGGAGAATCAAATTTCAGAAACAGACACTGTGAGGCGTTCCTCCTCACTGCGGTGGATCATGGAAAGAGCATGGATGTTGAGGATCATAGATTTCACCTTCTGCCCATCCATATAGGCAGATGAATAGATGAGCTGTATTGAGGGTTTATGAACAACGCCTGAGGCGCAAGGCACTGCTAGCTGACCATGAGGCTGACCCTCAAAGTGGCCGATGAAGACTTAATTGTGAACCCCAACAGCCGACGAGATCAAGCTCACAGCACTCTCCTCCGTAGTATTCAGCGGATTAACCAGTCCGTCAACTTTGAACGACACATGACAAAGCTGCGCGGAGCAGAACACGTGTCCACGAAATCGATCGATAACATGATGGTCCGTTAGCGGACTAAATGTCAGAGACTGAACGAGTCAATTCACGTGCGGCGAGCTAGAACGAAAGCTCATATGTGTCCCACCCCAACGGCAGGAACGAATTTAATTCCAGCTACGGTACCGTGAGATTCTAACGGCTGGAAACTACAAAGCGGAACACCAGTGCTGCTTGCCGGGCAAAGAGTCGCGTCCGCAGACATCGTCATTGTTAGTGTCACCGTCGTCATCGTCAGTGGTCACAGTCCACGGCGAGTCCCACAGAAACAACAGAAGCACATGGTTGTCTTAACATCTGTCAGAAGAGCAGGCATTCAGACAAAACAAGCACCTCGACCTTGCTCGCCGCAACAAAGGGGTTTCGCGCTGATGAATTTATCCTGTAATTGTGCTTCAAACGCGATAAAGTAAACCGGCGAGTGAAAGTTCTACGATGAAGAGTTATAGAAAACACTCGTTCTCTGCCAAGACGGAAATAAGCTTCGAGGCGAGTTCCGTCACAGACGCTTGCATGGAAGAGCGTGACTTACGGCATTGAATATTCGGAGGAGAACTTTAGATTCTGTGATGAACATGTTTCAGTATTGAGACCATGAGTGCATGCGTGGAGGAACCAGTGATGAAGCCAACGCAATCGAGGAATTTCAACGGAGCTTTCCTTGACTGGAGTGACTATGCACATTGGAGAAAATTTAGAGGATTGTCCACCGACCCACCGGCCACCGGTCCAGGGGAGATTTGAGTCAACGAATCCGGTCCGAAAGCGCCTTCATTCGTTCGCCTCGATTCCGGCCCGAAAGTGCCTTCATCCGTTCGCATAGATTCCATAAGCCAATAGCAAAAGATCTGTGCTTCTGTCGTGAGACGTAACGCATCGCACCAACTTCCATCATCATTCACCGTTAAAGACGTTCGAATATTCGTTCATAATCGCCGCTAACCGGGTAGCTCGCTCTGACGGGATTTGGCGTGTGACACAACGCTTGCTAAAAATCCGCTGTTGCGCCGACGACGGCCGCATATGGGGTCCTAGCTTTGACTCGAGTTGTTCGTTCTCCCAGCGACTTGGACGGCGCTTGGCTCAAGTCGTCGAAAACGCTGCGAGATCGACTTGATTGATGGACCGAGCCCTAGATCAGGAGCCCCAGATTGATCACGTGAACGTCCGTTCAGTTCGACTGTCCAAATTATTCAATCTACGTTCATCAATCGAGTCATCATTCATCGGTCGATAAGGGCTTCATAAATTTGAAGATATATCAATTCAAGATACAAGTAAATCGATACCTCCAAGCGTATGGCGAGACATGTTGTAACCAGACAAAATCGAGAGCTCATGCGATGCTAACACATGATCGCAAGTTTGTTCGCTTCATTTACTCAACTAACCGTACCGTTGCTTGCTGACACAGAACGCAGCAGTAGCTGCACCGCATCCGCAGTAACATAGGCAGCATTGGCAACTCTGACTGATGCCGGAGCCGTTATTCGGCTTTGTTGGCAACGAATGTTAGCAATTCGGCCACACAGCGGGCTTGCATTTCGTAATAAACTTATCGTAACCGAGATTATAAGCAGAACGCCTGTCAGCTCCACCGACCGTGCAGGAACACACACGCGAACACACGTACACACGCGACCGAGAGAAACAGCAACTAGATGCGCCCAATATCAGTCAGAGGCATTTAGTCAACTAGTCAATCGTTCGTCCAGCAAATCGGTCTGTGCCATATCCGAAGCCGCGGACAGATGAGTAACAGGTGTGCTCAACCAGAATACTCCCAGCTCGAGGGAACATCAACTGGTTTCGGAAAATCGATCCTCGACTTTCGAAAGCGTCAGCTTAAAAGGCAGTGACCATCACGAGGGAACAAACACGGATCCTGTGGAAACCACGACTACGTGTTAGATGTCGAAGGGAGATGAATGCCGCTGAGTCGTGCTGTTTTTTTGCAGTTGACGGTCGGAGTTGGGAGTAGGCCATTCGAGTGCTGGGGAAGCAGAGATGCGGGAAAAACGAAATATTCACTCGACCGATTCAGGAGGCGGATAGGTAGGAATCGCCGTTGCGATCTCCTCCGATTCCACTGGGTCGGTTGGCGGCATGAAAACCATTGGGAGAGCTTCGGCAAAACATCTCGTTGCTACAACGAGAGTCTGGCATCGGGGAGCAATTCACGCCAATGCGAGCGGGAGAATGAGAGTTCGGTTAGTCAGGTTAGCAGCCGGAGGGGCAATGCTGTCCTAACAGAACGAGGCTTCCAGCCACCATAAAGTCGCGGAGTGTCTTCCAGTAAAGTCTGAAGAAGGTTAAACTTCGAAAACATCCAACTACTAACTGGACTCGAGCGTAGCGGATTCGATGTGGCGTCAGATGTCTTTGTCTCATAGTGTTCGTGTTCAAGAGCCTGTGACAAGATGCGCAGAGGCCTTGCGGGTGGAAGCGAAACGGGAGATAGAAGTTGCCTCTGGAACGCTGCATAACATCAAATCGTACCTGGATCCACTCGTATTCACTAATTTCTTCCTACGTGTTCTCATTAGTGAGCCGGGTCTGCGTCTTCCAGAAAATTCCCCCGTCATGAAAATCCACTGATCCTCTCATGGAATGTGTAGCCGATAGTCGAACACAGCGGCTTCCTAGCGGCCTAAAGCCTAAAGTTCGCTCGCCTACGATAAGTCGAAGGTCTTGACAATGTGAGCCAAGGCTGTGGCTTGGTTTTCGTTCTCCGCCGCTTTCCGAGCCGGTTGTCATGATCGGCATCATCTTTAGCACAACCGAGGTTGTCATTAAAAGCTTTGCGCTAATCCGAGTTCAGAGTTACAGGGATGCGAGAATTGGAAAACAGCCGCTGCCAAGACTGAGTCGATTAGCTCGATCCAGACAGTCGAAATCGAATTCCGACATTCGAAGGGATGGCAGATAACTTTGAGCAAGTCAACCGCTTGCGTGGCTCGTCTCAGGATCACGGCGGAGAAAACATCGCACGAAGCTGGTCGTCATAGGTGCAATGAGTAAAATTCTATCGGATGTGGTGGTGATTTTTAGATTTTCCTCTTTCGACGTCTGCTTCAGGGTCGTCTTAGCCAACACCAGCAACAAACAGAAACGGACGGATCCATCGCCGCCGCTGCTATCGCCGTGAAGCACCTCGACGGGGAACAAGCTGAGGGTGGGGATCGAAACTTTCATTTGAGGAAAGCAGCGCTGAAGTTTCCCTCTCCGCGGGAGTTGAAGATTTTCCACGGTTTACACCGTGGGCTAGACCAAAGACAGCGGTCACGTTCGCTTTCACAATCTCTCCCATTCCACGGAATGTGACAACGCCGGTCGAGCACTTGGTTGGAGCCGGTGGCTCTGGTAAATGCGCGTTCAGATTGGCACTATAATTTTAACTCGATGGTGGGTCGAGTCTCCTGCAGTTGAGACTGTTTACACTGGGCGAAGTACCCTGGCACAGTATATGCATTCCACGAAATGTACCGGGCCTCTAATTGAAGACTCTCGAAGGTTTGCAGCGTTCCGGAAATTACGATGCCGAGCAGACTTCCGTCCGGTGTCGGATCCGCTCGATCGTCCGGGGCTTCCCATCAGAAAAGGTGACCGAATCCACGTCAGTGACAACCGAGTCGTCCGTTCACTTCGAAATAGATATTCTATGCCAAGTCCCTGCTGGCAGTGGCAGAGACGGACATTGGCCACCGTGAACGAGAGAGGAGGAGGCCGCAGATGGACGCAGTTCCAATCCGCGGTATCCTCCGCGTGACAGAATTTCTTCCCTCTTTTTCTCAGCTCGGAAACACTGGAAATTCTCGACATCCAAGGATCGGGAAAGTGTCATCCGGAGAACGTGTAAGTGTTTTGTTCGATGACCGTCTCGCTGGTTCGTTGCTCTGGTCTCTCGTTCGCTCGTCGGTTGACCAGCTGGTTCGTTCACTGGATGGCAGGCCGTCAGAAGGGCCGGTGAGCGGACGAACGAACGGATGGATGGATAGATAGAAGAATGTCCATCGGATGGATAGGAAGTAAATTCCCTTTTTGCTTGTTGTGAGCAAGCGACTGCCTGCCTGATTGACCAAGCAGACAGGCGAGCAAGAGACACGAAGTTGAGGAACACGAAAATGACTGACACGGAGCCCGGACGCCACGAAATACGAAGTTGATCGGCGAGTGACTCCAGTGTGGACATGGGGTGGCCAAACTGTTCAATGAGACTGTTGAAATGGTGCAATAGTCAGCTTGGTGAGCCACCATGGACCTCCTCCGAAATTAATGACGAGGCGGCAAGCAACTCTAGAGCAGGAAGAAGACAAAGTCGGCAAACGACTGTCCAATCGAGGAAACGTCGGCTCTAGGCAGAGAATGCTGCTTGCCAGATATTGAACACGCGTGAATTCTCGTTGCCAACAACAAGCCCAGTCCGATTGTATCAGAAAAGCGGCATGTCATGATCGTTGTGTTGCCAATAACTCAATCGTCAACTCGACTCACTCCGAATTCATGGAGCCTTCGCCTGGGTGCAACATCTGCATCATCATAGCGGATGAGTTATGCAACTTCGAAGTACTGGGTCAGCTGACGTTGTTGTCACCAACGAAGAAGCCTGAATCATTCGATTCCAATATTTTCGATGCGTGTTTTGACCGCAAACGTTGCTGTCAACGCTTTTGTAATGAAGTGCTGAACAATGAAAATCCGATTCGACCGGCGTCGGCATCGTGCGGTTACCAACTTTAGTCAGAAAGAGTTCGCCGAGACTCGCTCATTGCAGGTAACATTGTGCGTTTAACGCGCAATGTTTTGCAGCAGCGCTAGCAGCGACAGCAGCGACTTCAGTCAGCAGTTGATAGCGCCGATGGACACGTACGTACCTGTTGCGTTCGCTTCCCCGCCATCGCCCTTAGCTAAATTTGAGTGAAAACCTTCCGCTCACCTTTATCGATGTCTCCAAGGGTTTGGATGTTCTTGGCTTTATCGGTGTGGAGATTGAACCCGTATCCGTTGAAGTCTTGCCATTTTGTGAGTTGACACAACCTCACGGTTGGAGCATCAGGCGGCAAGGCCATAATGAGTCCGAGTGTATTCTGGTGAATAATCAGCGGAGACCTGTTACAACTGCTGGCGATTGACGGCGGCTACAACGGACTGACTGACTGACTGACTGACTTGCAGCCTGCCTGACTGACAGATTATGGACTGGCGACCAGCCTCTGTCTGCTGAGATTCTGGCTTAATCCTTGGGTTTTACAATAAAAACACTCATCGCACTCGTAACTGCACCTGTTAGATCACTGCGGAAAAAACGCACGGAGACCTCTACACGACCCGCAACGCAACGAAACTACCCGATTGTATTAGAAGGGCAATTGTTCGCGGCCAACCAGACGGAGGCGAGGATTGGAAACGTCGGCGGCGGCCGTATCGGTGATTGTTGCGTCGTCGGAACCCAACGCGCCCTCTAGCGTAAAACACCGGGCTGACGCGGTGGCGGGAAAATTCGAATACATCTTAGTGTGACTTCACTCACAGTCGCGATTCAATGGCCCGCGGACTCGTAGATGCCGTCCTATTTCCGGCAGCGACCTCTCAAGCGGTTTGGAACGGAGTTTCCTCATTCGAGGATTCACCTACCTGTTGTCACATGACGGACGATAGAAGTCGCGTCTCGGTGGGCTCCATGGCTGTGAACGAGCACCCTAAGTTTGAGAACCTATTCCATTTTGTCTTTCGATGACTCACACGGAGCCTGTCTCCGATGTTGTTGAGCAAAAATTATCGATGCTACTTCACTTATCGGAATTGGACACGCCAGTTGCGGATGAAACCGCGGAATTCAAGAACGAGGCCGCCGTCAGAACCTTCCCAAGAGTTTATCCTCAGCGATCAGTGCTCTCGAATGCGGTCGGAAACTGTTTTCCGAATCTTATCTCAGCTCAATATGTTTCTATCTGTGTCTTTTGCATAACTTCCACCTTCATGTAGCCTACGCTGAGCTTCCTGGAGATCTGTGGCACATGGCTTCCGATGTAGGAATAGAGCTTCGTCTATAAGCGACTGCATCCGACGATGCGACTTCTGAGCTTCGTGTAGATCTGCTGATGCCGACGAAAATAGTCGCTCCTGAATACCATCTCGGTGTGCTCTGAAGCTCGGACTGGAGACCGTTGCTTTTCTATTTGAAGGAGCGCCTCAAGTTACCACCGGAATCGATCACGGACCCTAGAAATGGCCAAGATCAGTATTTACTTACAATAACCATTTCGAACAACTCTGTACTTGCGTTCAATGGTTGACATCACCGACTGGCAACCGAATTTTCTCCGCGAGTTTGTATTCTGAAGTTGTAACGGTGAATCTCGCCAGTGTTTCAATTCTACTCCGGACCGCGGTTAGAAACCTGAAAATTATCTCCGAGATCAGGATGGCATCGTCACGTATCCTCCCATTTTCCAAGGCTCGTCGTTTTGCTAGCGTCAGGATTAGATGAATCCAACACTGATGAGCAGCAGCATCGACTTTGAGCTCCCGATCTCCGAAGTCGTGATGCGCCGTGTTGTGCGCCCAGCTCAGTAATCAGTCTGCAAATATTCCATATCTACGGACAGGCAGCTTCCAGAGCGGCTCCCGGGAATCGCTGTTCCAGATATACAGTACAACCTCGATTATTTCAACGAATTGATGCAAAAAAAGAGAGTTGAAATAACCGAGAGATGACAGAATCACCCACATTCTTGGTCTCTGCAACCGATTCGGGAGTGAGAATCCGGGTTCGAACGCTAACCGCTCCGGAATGATACGAGATATATAGAAGATGGAAGATTCTGAACGATGGATTCATCTTCCACATAAAAATACGCTTCCGGTCGACATCCTACGGCCTGTTCCGCAGAGTTGAAATAATCGAGGTTGAAATGCGAAAGGTTGAAATAATCGAAATTGAAATAATCGGGGTTGAAATAATCGTGGTTGTACTGTACTTCTATCCGGATGAGCTTCATGACGCAGGATTCCGCCTCGAGAAAGCGGGCTGTGACCCTCTGCAATCGGACTCTTCAAATGCTTCGTACCTCGTTGATGAACCTTCTCATGAAGTCCTGCAGCTGAGGATCTCTTTCTGTGAGACTGTCTGAATCAATGCGTCGGCTCGCCGCATTGTTCGATGTAATCAGACGCGGTCGTTAACAACGTAAATCATGCGCATCATCAATACTAAATTGTCGACAACAAGATGCGGAGTGCGATTCGAGCTGAGAAAAGTGTGTCTGAACTGAGGCAGCCAGGGATCCAGGAAATGGATAGACTGTTCATGCACTCGAAGATGTCTGCCGAAAATCAATAACGCCGTACAGGCTTCCACAACTTGCCCCGCTCCCCCGCCCGGTTCGCCAGACCGGGAAGCATACAAAGCCATGGAATCTTTTGATGAGATCTCGCTACGCCTCGCTGAAATGCATCACGGCTTCGATTCAGGCGACCAGATTATTCGTTTGGTCTTATTAATTTCCCGTGTCTTCACGTTTTCTGTTTGTCGAGTGTATTAAGGTATCGATCTGGCCTATCTGGGCGATCTTGGTTACGGTTCTTGGAGTGAGCGAGAGGAATTCGGCGGTCCGACGAATATACTGCCCAGCGTCCCGGTGGGCAGGATACGAACAATTGATCAATCCTGTTCTCTTCGCCCTGAAAACAACGTCACAGCTTCCATTGTCTATCCGGTCGGCAGCCTTGGCTCGAGCTTAAAAAGCTCCCCCGCTCGATTTTGAGCGTGGAGGAAAGCCGGTTATGGAGGAGTCGACCGGATTGGGGGGGGGGGGGAGTGGTGCCGATGGTGCTAGCATTGGAATGAATATGCACTAAAAACAAATGCCAATCAGAGGGTGGTAGCGGTGAGCCATCTGGCGGAGGCCGAAAGCGATTACACGCGCATGCGCTTGTGGCGCAGCGCCCTTCAGTACCGAGTTGGGGGAGGTCATCAGCGAGAGCGGATCTAAAAAATCGTCCGACATTTTCGAAGGTGGTAACCCGATTTTCGACAAAACTCCTCGCAAAATGCACGGATTCCCCCGCTGAAGTAGGACGCCTCCAGAGTGCGTCAGTTCGGACGACTTGACCCTCCACGGAGAATCAATCAGCATATCGGGCGAGTTTGAGTCTGAGGCTAATGAAGGAAGCTCCCGGATCCAATTACGCAAATACGAATACGTGCGGCCAGTAACAGGCGTATCGCGTTGAGCCTGCAGGAGATTCATTTGTTGACCTGTGGCGGATGTTGCACCCCCTCAAGAGCTCTCTAGTTCCGTTGGAGGCACTCATCTCCAGGGAGAGTGCCATGGTCGGGGTCGCGTGGATGTTGCGACATCTGGGTCCTCCAGCCTCCAGAAATAGCGATGCAAAGCGATGCGCATAGCAGCACACGGATCGCTCCGATAGCGACAAGTCAAGTCAAACTGGAGCAACTGAGAGTTTCTTCCCGAACGACGACAAACTAGATGCGGGACTCTAGTGCACGAAGCACTGTTCAATTCATGAACTAGTTTTCGGAGTCCTGAACGTGACTCGAGTCGCATCTAGTGGGGAGGCACGCGTGATCTTCGGTTTCGGGATAACTGTGTCCGAGTGCCCGTGTTTAAACAATTAGAATGCTTCGATCAATCAATACGTTCGGAGAGCCGCGTGGCTACACAGTGCGCACAATGTACACAGTTTGTGTGTGGCGTGCCCGAAAGCAGACAAGCATCACTAGCATGTACCATTCCATTAGGCTGAGTTGGAGTTCGAAGTACGCCTGCCCTGTGAGCTTGTAATGTGATGTCGCTCGCTCACTGGGGTGGTCGTTCGTTCGTTTGTCTGCTCCTAACAATAGACGTCAACTCTCGATGCTCTCCGATACGCTACTCGAATGTATTTCATATTGAATTTCGATTCTCTAAAATCGAAACTCTTCCAAACTAATCATGAACCTATTTAGTTGATGGAATCCGGGAAGACGAATTACTCCAGACTCAGTGAATGCATTAATGAACTTTGAAACTCCGATCAGAACGGAGCGATTCTTCTGCGATTCCGCTTGTTCAGATCCGAAATTACACGCTCATACTCGTGGCCTCGATGATTGTCGCAGTAAAGGTCGAGCGAGGATCAGCGAATGGCTCTTCCTGAACCGATGGAGCCGTCCTGAGACGGAAACGCCCGCATTCGTGTATGTTCTCCGCACAGGGAAAAAAGGCTCTCGATTTCTCTCAGCTGTGGCCGATTTGCCTCCAACAACCGTTGCACGACACGATCTTTGAGTGATTGCCTCCGCGGCGAACTCTTTCTGGATTGCTCTGGAGATACGCATTCCTCCAAAAGCAGTTGGGGCTGTTTCACGGAGGCATGTGACACAAAAACTCTTGTAACGGCCCAGTCGCTTTCTCTTACTCCACAACTGGTTCGTTACTCGCGGCAACGGATATTCTCTTCAGATCGTAAAGGTGAGAATGCTCTGCGTCTCGGCTTGATCTGATCATCGAGAGCATGTTCCATCTCTAGCATCGAACGGTCTGTGCCTCGAAATCTCATCGGACGGGATCGAATGAGGCCACATCCGAATTCGGAGCTCGAAAATCGCGGCTAGAATAGTTTTGACTATCCAGATGTCCGGAATCCTTCTGTGGACTCCATCGCGTCGTAAACAGGCGGTTCGACCTTCCGTCGGATCAAGATTTGAGCCGCAACCGGTAGACGCAGCGACTCATTTTCGAAGTCAGCGAGCTCACTGAAATGCTCGGATTCGGTCTAGGCGAAGCCCTGACGCACTTCGAGTAGCGCCTTCATAGTCATCCATCCGAGAAGCTCTGGTTGCTTCATGCACTCACGGTTCGGACTCGGGGTCCCCGAGCCAGAGACCTCGCCATTCCTATCTACCTGATCCGGTCTCAGCAAGGAACGAGTCGCAGATTCCATGACCGTTTTGTCACTTTCGAAATGTCGTCACCTCGAAAACGCAAATCATATTGACGCATTCTGCGCCCATCATTGCACGGGACTGACCATGAACCCCTTTCGTGTCCCCCTCTTCGGGCCTGGAGCTACCATCGGATAACGCGATCGGCGAACTTGCAACAAAGTTGCATGCACTGGTCTTCCGTTAGCGAGCTTATCGGTACCATCTTGGCCTTGCGAGATACTTGTTAAAGATACGCGGCTTCGTCGGGAGAATGTCCGCAAACAACGATGACCATGGTCGTGAGGTAGCATGGAGCTCCAGGAACTGGAGGTGACACGGGTATCGCAAGAAGAACAAGAATCTATGTAATGTGACTCTGTGATATTCCCACGAGTTCTCAAGCCGGGAAGTCTCATCCCGAAGAACTTTCTCCGGTTTGCAGCGTGACCATGCTCTGGAGAGTGTGGTACAATGATGCCCTTCATTAGGTCGTATCCCCATATTCCGTGCGTCTACAGTTCGTGGAGTCCGAAATGAGCCCGACGTTATCGATCGGCTGTCGACCTCTCCATCCAGTTCATCATCGGTCTCGGCGGAGGAACTCTCGAATCCAAGCTTCGGGATGCTCTCGGTGCTGTGAAATTGGATTGCACTCGATGATTTGAGGAGCGCGTCCCTTCGAGGGCGTGTTACTTTGAATCGCCCAGCGTCATCGTTATTAGATGTCTCATGCAGCCCCACAACCACTGCTTCCGCTTCCCATAACGGTTGAACCCAAAAATTGCGGAAGTCAAGGGCGCTAGTTCAAACGATGCTCATCATATCCGAAACTCGACTCAGCGAGCCGCGCGAGTTCTGAAGTCCAGCGCGTGACTGAGGCAGCCTAGCTGCGAGCTCTGCCAGAAATTCCTCGCAGCACTTTTCGGGAGCAAGCATCGGGCTCTATGTATCTCTGAGGATTAAGTCTCTCAGTCTGCAAATGCGCGAGCACAAATAGACGACGCTCGCGTGCCATCCGCGGCTACAAGATAATTGAAATCTGGAATGGTTTCGTGCCGCGAGTATTTTGTTTCGAGGTTTTTTAGGCTCGAGCCTTGTGTCCTGCCCCGCGAGCGGTGCCGACTCCATTTTCAGGTTTCACGTTCGGATTCTGCCAGCTGGATCCCATCCTACATTTGGGGAGTCAGTCCTGAGAGTCTCACTCCACAAAAACAATCGCGCTTGCCAAGAGCGAACTCGGCGTTTTTGTGAAGACGAAGCTCGTCCACTAGGCTTTCTCGAGTCAAGCTGAACGGCCGTTATTTCGGGAATCGAGGGCGCAGCTCTGCTCTGGATAGAGCGCTTTTTCCGCTCCAACCCCGATACGCCCATTCCAGCCGAGCGACTTTGAAGCGCTCGAGAGATGCTGTCGGGAGCCGAAAGAGGCTGGACTTTGCGACATTGGGAAGTTCATTGAGCGGGCCATGAATGAGCGTCGCTAGAATGAGCTTGATGCAGCTAATAGAGGTGTCCGCATCATGATGCAAACTTAGAGGCATGTAGATCAAACACCCCATATCCGGACTCTCCCAGGAGAAAAATCGCATCCCGTCTCTCTGAGGAAGGAGGACCTAATCATGCCATCGCTCTACTTAGTTTCGGTGCTGAACTACATCGTGGCTCCGACTCGAAACGCGATGATAGCTGAGTAAAATCGATGTTAATGTCCTGCGATATGTTGCCTCGGGTGGTTTCACTGCTCAGCTTCACTGAGCGGCAACAATATCTGGATCATCTGCAATCACCGGAGGCAGACGACAATGTAGAGCTGACTTCGTGGCGCTTCGTGCATGCAGCGCAAACGACGGGAACAACAGCCGCGAAGTGAAATTTGAACAAAAGTTTTTGCTCTCCATCTCACTTCTGGGACGGGACATTGTTCGGCGAGCAGAATTGTCGCCGAATTCGGCGAGTTTTCTCCTGGAGTTTTTTGGAACATTTTTGTCGCTGTTTCTACTCGATGTAAATATCTGCTATTCAACCGGTTGCACGTCCCTCTCTAACCTGGGCACAGCTTCGCGAAATCAAGCAGCCGCACGCCGTTCAGCCAGGGCTTCAAATTTATTGTGACTCCGCCGCTCGTCACTCGCTGAGCCGTCTTCTTCTTCCTGAGAAAGTCATCACTTGGTATGAATGGGGTCGGTTGGGACCTCATGAGTTTTTCATGTCTCCTGTCGAGAGCGTCTGTACATCTGAGATTTCGAGTGACTCCTATGCCAACCCAAGGAGGCGACCACGGCGCGTTTGTGTCACCCCCCCCTGGAGGAGCTGAACTAATCGGAGATCGAGGAATTTCCGAACAAGTCGTCTTCAGGAGTATCTAACCATGCGACCGAGAGGACCGAAACGTGAGGATTTCATTCTGAAGCGAGTCCTGTGCACATCATCAAATTTAGGAGCTGGCGAGCGAGGGAGTGAGTGAGTGTCAGAACTCCAAGGGTATGCGCGGGTCCCTCTGCAGGGCTGTTCGGGTTCCCTCACCCCATGATTCTCCTCTCCGGCCTAACTGTACTTCACTCATTCAACGAAGTTCCAACAGTTGGCTAATCGATGTTCTCCCAGCCGAGACAGCGGAACAGTCTTGTCCGAAAGACAACGACTGCCCCCGGTCACGGAAGCTCGTATCGTGACATCGGAACAGTGCTGTAATTTGGTGAAGTTAACTCAGTGCCGATGACATCTCGTGTGGCCGAATAGTTCGCTTTCTTCAGCCGAGCGCGCTCAGAGCTCCTGGACCATCCATCGAAGGATGCCGAAAGGCCTCCTCTCGGATCGTGCCTTCAGCCTCTCCATGAGTGCGCCTCCAAATCCGCGGAAACGTCTCCTGCGTTGTGCTCTCCTAGATTTCGCCGATGCCGTCACCCTCGAACCCCCTCTACCACCGTCACCGGTGTCCTTGGGATCGCCAGTTGACAGTCCGGTCAACTTGACCATTCCGAGTCCACTGATGCGAGTCGACCTCCCAACGACTCCTGAGTACTTCCAAGAGATGCCTCTGCAAAGTCCGATCAGTTACCAACCGATGCCAGAATCAATCCCGATTCAGAGTTCACCGCCCAGGAAACTCTGCACCACGAAATTCACTTGCAAACTGTGCAGTTTGAACTTCAGTGACCCTTTCTCGTTAGCGCGACACGTCTGTGCCGCTATCAGACCCATCGAGTACCGATGTCCCGAATGTGACAAGGTCAGTAACAGGTTCTCGACATCAATATTGTGTGGGAGTCGCCTTCTCTGGACTTGAAATCAAAATACGTTCATGCGCAGGTCTTCAACAACCCTGCCAACTTGGCTTCGCATCGACGGTGGCATAAACCTTCAGCACAACAACAGCTGCACTGCCCTCACTGCAGCATGACATTTCGTCGGAATTCGCTGCTCAAGAAGCACATTGATTCGGAACACAGTCAGCTGCATCACCTACACGAGGGAATCCGTGCCACCGCGGGAAGCCAGAGTTCGGGACGACTCCATCCCAGTATCCGCTTCATCCCGCATATTCAGGGTTTGACTCATCACCCAGAATCGCCTTTCGTTCCCGTGCCGAGCCTTCACTGAGGGTCCGTATTCCGTACCTCGGCGATACAAGTGATTTCCCACAAGATTTCTGATCGCCCGGCTACTCTGTCGGGCGCGGGGACCTCGACCACGAGCATGGAATCCGGGAACTCAGTCTTTCAAAGTCGTTGACGAGGAATTATTGAGCTCAACGTTGCTGAATGAGATGTTATGACGTTCTCTGATAATCTCATATTCTCACGAAACACCGCCTACACCTGGCGTTTCTAGAGGAAGTCTTTCCTGTGAGCTAATCGCTCAGTCTAGTCCGAGACGTTTTGCTCTGATATCCAACCGTGGAGTTTTTTCCCACACCATTGTATCCAGCTGCACAAGTTCATCTAGTCACGCAGAACCGGGAGCGAATAATGTTCGATGATCACTTAGTTGAAGTGCCTCCGAAACGAATCCCTTTACAAAATACCCGATTCCGGCCTTGCGTAAGAAAAATGCTTCACAGAGCACGAACGCAAAATTCACACCGTGAATATCAAGCCTGTACCAAAGATAAGTAGACTTTACAGGGGGAACATGTATGTCAGCGAAGAGAATAAATAAAGTCCCTCCCAGTTGTCAGATGAAGGATCCAACAGAGGAATCTGCATCGATCGAAAAACGCCGCTGTTGTTGTTGTTTACTCGAAGGAGTCGCATTTGAGCGGAGATTCATTAGTGCTTCATTTAAATGCTGTCTGTCTGGCTGTCCTATTTGGACGAATTCTCGGTCCTAGTCCATCTGTCAAATCAATGCCTATGGTGGATCTTTGCTCACAGAACTGCTGCATGCGGTCGACCACAACTCCGAGTGATGTATAGCGCTTCGCCAAAAGATATCCAAACCCTCTGAGGGGCGCGAATCCTTCACCAAAGATGAACATACACTGGATCATGGCTGGAAATGGCTTGAACATGATTCGGAACGGTCCCAGTCATGGGTGATGTACTGGCTCTACGAAATTTCCCACCAATACTCAGCTCCGCATTGGAGCCACGGTTCGTTTTCTCCTGTCGGAACGAGTGAGACCTCGCAAACAGCTCTGGGTCCGAGTCGAAGTTGGACGATTTCAGGTATGCGTTCGGCTACCTGGGGGTGGTGGAGACACCTTCCGCTTGTCTCCATTCCGTTGCCAGAAGGTGCTTCTGACTGTTGCGTGGAGGTAGCGAATCGGAGTTTTGTCGCCGCAGAGATCCAGCCTCGGCAACTCTATTCCCCGAGAACGAAGACTGATGATTTTCACTCTCATGTTGTAAGCGGTGGAGTGTCGGAACTCCCGAGACAGCGTCAATTCAGGTATGGCCGCGCTCCCCAGCAAGGAAGGCGATGGGAGTGAGAATTGCCCGAACGGGGACCAGGCTCCGTACTTCGAATCAACGATGAGTCTGAGTGCCTCACAAGTATGAACTATAAGCCTGACAGGCTCTTTTTATTTTCAAAATGTACAATACACTCTCTCATTCGATCAAAATTACAGTTCGCTGGTCCGACTACCGGATCTTCGACACATTCTCGATTTTTCTGAACATCTCATCAAGTTTTGATAATAGCGTATCTCTGAGCTCCGGAGCTCTTTTACCCTCGGCCCGATAGAGCTTGTATTGGAGGCCGTCGATGACATGCAGAGGAATCCAAACCGGTCTACCCGACGCTACTGTGTCTAAAACGTTGAAGAGCTCCGGGTTCTTGCCCAGGTTGGCGTCGATGATTTGACAAGCCAGCTCGGTGGCCTCGATGAATCTTTCGAAAGATATGTACACTTTGAGCAGTTCGGTGGCGTTCCGTCGTTGGTATTCGACGACGAACCAAGCGGGTAGACTGCACGCAGAGAGTAAGAAGACTCGGGCACAGACGCGGAAATATTTCGTACCCTCACTTTTCAGGAGGATATGACGCAAGTAGAACCAAGCCGCCTTCGGAATCGAGTTGACGAATTCGGTGTTCTCAAGAATCCATTCGGGATTTCTCGGACCGATTTCATTCACGCTCTCGTGTTCCATAGGAGCCCTGCAGCATGCCAACGCAACGTGTTCGAAGAGAGTGGCTCTCTCGACATCGAAAAGCTCGCACAACTGGACCGCCGTATCGTACATCGAGTGACGAGTCAGCAGCGCCACTGTTTCCTCTGCACTGATGGGTGTCACTAGAGTTTTGTCGGCTTCCATCAATTTCATCCAGCTTTGGACCAAAGCGAGCTCTTTCTCGAACGCTGGCAGTTCCAACACTTCCATAGTTCCTTCGATATCTTCGCCGTCCTCTACTTCCATTGACGCGTCGCTGCTCGTCTTCGGACGGACGATCCCTCTGCAACAGAAGCAAAACTTGAGCGAAACAACTGAGAACCCTGCGTGGAAGAGAGCACCGCCGAGATTGGGAGAGCACGTCGAGCCGACGAACATCCTCGGAGCATTCGATGGTTCGTTGCAGGATTTCTCCCCCCGTCAAAGTTTACCTGTCATTCAGGAGTTGCAGGCAGCTAATCGCCGCCAGGAAGCACAGTTCCTGTTTGGCCAAGCTCCCGGGTCCCTGGAGTTCTCGACTCAATCGTAGGCCTTGCTCGAACATGATGGAAGCCGCTTCTCTGAAATCCCGGTCGCTGATATGACAACAATACAGGAGGTCGTAGAGTGACGTTTCGGCGTTCAGATCGCTGGACCGAGCCCGGTGAGTCATGATGTGGAGTAGCTCCGGGCGAAGATTCCTCTCAGCGAAGTCCACGAGCACGAAATGTTTCTTCTTCTCCAGACATGAGCTCACCAGCTCTCGCAGACAGCCCCGTTGCATTTCCTGGTCCGGAACGCGGGACAGAGCGTCGCACGCGCGCTGTATCCTCCCTAGCTGCAGCTCATGGCGGAAGATGAGGCACTGCAGCTCAATCGTGTAGGGGCTCGGAGGGTTGGTTGCCAACGCAGCCTCGGCCATTCGAATGATCTGATCTGTACATCCCATGCTCTCGAGCACGCTTATGATCTTCTGGTAGTAGGTGATGCTGATAAGGTCTGAGTCTTTCTGCCCGACTTCTTCGATGACGAACGGATCGACGACCGAGTCGTTGTGGAATTCTATGAAAACGTCACAGGCTCGGTCGACGTCTCCGCATTTCAGAAGGGCGTGCGCTAATATAAAGTTTTTGAGACCTCTGCGGGCGGTGTCCCAATCGAGGAGGCGGAGGAGTTCTTGAAGCTGGCCATACTGTTGTTTTTGCATGAGTACCTGGAGAATCAGAAAGTCACATGTAGCTCTGAAACTCCACGGTGTACCGTTATGATGTCGAGACACATCATGGCCTCAGTGAACGGGGAGGGAGGAGGCGTGAGGAATTCAGCATCCGAGAGCGTGTCAATGGACACTTGCCTGAAGGAGTTGGTAGCTGCTTTCGGGGGATGGACTGAGGAGGCAGCAGTTATAGCGAGTGATTTCGAACAGGAGCGAGCAAAAATCCTCGTGCACTCCAAGCTTCTTCTGAGCTAAGATGGCCGCAGTATTGTCGTTGGCAAGGAATAGCTCCATGACTGTTTGAGACGAAGCTCCGAGAGATCCCGCTATCGACAAGTTGTTCAGCCGGCCGCTGAAGCTGTCCGACTGATCAGTTTCCATTTCGCAAGCCCACAAGATCAAGAAATAGCATCGCAGAGTGTAGATCGTCGAGTTGAGAAGCTCTGTTTTGATACTGTGCGAACTGCTCGGAGGAATGCCGATTTTGTCGTGGTTCAGGACCAGCAGAGCCTCGAAAACAATGAGCCGCCGGCATAGATCGTACATCAAACTGGCTCTCTGATAAATATTCTGCGCCAGCAGCGTGATGCCGAGAGGCCCCGAGAAGTGATCAGGACGAGGCTCATGAGGATTATCCTGAGGGTAGCTGACCTCACTGTCAATCAGTACAATGAGCCGCGATAGATTCTCCGCCCATCCCCTGCCAATGGTTCTCGCAATCTGTAATCAATTGAGACCGGCTATCAAGTGTGGTTCCACGAGATGTTGCCCCCCTCTGGGCATAAGGAATGAAAGCAGTTTTCTACTCACTTCAATAAAAGGAGTGCAGAAGTCCGTCTTGGCGTTCATCGCGGCCGCGACCCGCCAAACGGTACTATCCAACGGATTATTATTAAAAACATCCAACGACAAGCTATCTAGCGCGTCGACATCGAGGTGATCATTTACTAGGCGAAGACATCCGACAAATTGTTCAATGCTACCGTTGTTATAACATTCGAGGCTATGCGACAAGAGGACTCGTTCAGCCTCATCACATTCCTGTATGACACCGATCTGTGAACGGGAAGCGCGGTCAGAATTCTCACCTCGCTCGGGCGTGAAATGACGGAGCATACAGGTATCCGGAACAACCGGACCCACCGCCTCTCCAACAAACCTGTTCTGCTTTGACGACAGCGATGACATATTTACTCAGGATGAAACCCAAGGGTTTGATTCCGTCCGTGTGATACTGGACACAGTAGGAGATGAATTTCTCATAGGCATCCACCTGAGCTTCCTCTTCATCCATTCCGAGATCGAGGCGTTTCTCGATAGCAAGTCGGATCAACTCGAGAATTTCCTCTCGGAACGATCCTGATGAATGCCCTGATGAGTTAAGTTCGGTCATTCATTAATATAAACAATCGCAAAAGCTCTGTTCGGGAGTCCCGGAACACAACCCCTTACCGTTATGGGTTGGAGGTTTATCAGCGAATTCTGTTTTCCGGAAAATGGTCACAGTTTTCGAAAGCGTGCTCGGTGTGAAACAGTCTCCCCTGAAGATGCGGTCTAGGTAGGTTTCGCTCAGGGTTCCGTCCATCAAGTGGGTTTTTCGCTCCTGGGGAAATCAGAGTTTCCAAGTCAAGGAACGAGCTCTTACACCTGACTGACAATACTACGCGATGACTTTCACTCACGGAATTCACCGGATCTGCCCACTGCACAGTAATCCACTGCGGCGAGTCAAATTCCGAGTGATCGGCCGACGCCATCACTGGTTCTCCTTGCGTGTTAAGGAACAAGGCCCAGAAATGCGTCGAATCGGCAGCGAAATCGATCACGTTGGTCTCCGGGAAGGGCACCGTCACCAGCTTGAAAATAGATGTTTTTGAGAAGTTTTCGTTTATTCCTTTTTTGATAGCTGTGATGTGACCTCCAGTCCTTCCATCGGGAAAACCCACCGATTTGAATGTGATACCGACGCCGACTTGGGGTTGCAGGATGGCAAAGCACCCGTAAGCGTGGATGAGAAGACAACTCATATTCATGACTCGCTTTATATGAGGTGCGCCACTCCCATCGACGTAGCCGGCTTCTGGTCCCATGAGGTCTGCAAGACTCTCGTTGGTGACGAGCTCGTCGCGAACGACGGACCATACGCAGAGTCTGCAATCGGAAACATATCGATCAATGAACGGCGACGGCTAAACAATGATGAGGTAATTTCGTAACCGGAGACGATTCACGCTGCTCATGAGCCGAGAGAGGGAGAGAGAGAGACGGGGGCCGGGGCGGGAAGAGAGATAGAGAGCAAACGAGGGAAAGAGAAGGGGAAAAGAGAAGTTACCTCTGATCGTTGCAAATGGCAACCACGAAGAAATCGTTATCGTGCTCAAGGCATGCCACAGCTGCCGGCGTCTCGTCACAGCCTTCCTTCGGCCGCATGACCGTGGGCAACATTCCGGTCAGGCGTTTCTTTATGGTTCGAGTCCGTTGTAGTTCTTTTGTTTGATTTTCGCCTGTGAAGAGTAGCTGATTGGTTTTGGGAACAACGCGACCGCGGGAGTGGGTGTATGAATCGGGTCCCAACCTACCAACGCGTGCATACTACATACCGGAAGCGTAGAATGTGATGAGGTGAAGAGACGTGGTTGTACCGAGCACAAACATGGCATCGTTCGAAGCTGTGAGGTAGTTGCTGCACATGGTGATCTGCAGATCGATAATATTGTATCATTCATAGACATCTCAGCCATTCGTGCGCCACGCCTAACACATCGATGTGGTATCTCAGACCGATTGCAGAAGCCCTGCATTCACCACATAAATGGAATGCAGACGGTGTCGGCTCACCTGTCCAGAAATAGATGGTCGATGAAAGTCTTGCAACATTGATGTCGTGAAATCGGCCAAAATGCTGCGGTTTTTGTCGAGCAGCGAAGGATGGGGGAAAGCAATCCGATGAATCGAGCCCACTGAACATAGCAAGAGGATAACGCATCGTCCCGATTCGAAAAGTGAAACCGAGTCTCCCAGAATCGGTGTGCTCAACAGTCGTATGCGGATCCTGATTGGGAGGAATGTTGTGGAATTCGCTTCTGAGTGGAACCACGTTTTTCACAATTCATTGATTCGAGTCACCAGCTCGGCGCCATGGAGGTCCCATCTTGACTCAGCTCAGCGCGCCGGATCCTTACCGATTGCCTTGCAGTCTGGCGTCTAGGCTCTCTTCGATGAGGTCGATGGCTCCTTGTTGTGTTCTCCAGTGAATGAATCGAGATGAGAACGGCTCCTGGAAGACAAGTCCTCCGGCTTTCTCGGGAACCGAAACCATTTCGAGGCTCGCCTGGCCGCTCCCGGTATCTGAAAGTCACATGGCAGCAGAAACTGGTTAAAGGGCAGAAACTGCGAGGCTACTTTCGGGTGTGGGTAAACCAGAGCCAGGAAGATCGTCTTGACATGATGACACTGAGACGATTGTGCGCTAACGGATTCATTCTCGAAGCGAACTGAAACTTCAGGCCGTATGGTACCGTCGAGATCGAGAATTCTTCGGAGGATAACTTGGCTCATGAGCTCGTGAGCGGCTGCTCGATGGAGTTCACAGTTGTGCATCGCGTAATCGACTTACTGATTTTGAACTCCCGACACTTGGAGGGTTTGTGATTCACGGGAAGTTCGCGATAGCCCACGATACCACTTGAGTCCATCGTTGTGATGGATCACGAGCTCACACTAATATAACAGAATGTTCCGATCAGCACTGTTGTTTTCTATTTATTATGCAAAATCAAGTTTTCCAGCGAAGAGTGCACACCGGCGAAGGCAATGGCATAAGCGGCGCGGTGCTCAATGTTCTGTTCGCAGCATGGATCAAAATGGCGCCAAAACACGAGTTCGAGGCGGCAAATTTGAACCACACGCCAACAAGTGTCATTGATTATGCTGTCCGGAATTCCCCACTTCGCGGCCTTTTCCCTGAGACATCTCAAACCGGTACAGGCAGAATCCTCCCGATACTGTTTGTTCATCCTAATGGGGGAAGAGCTTCGTGCTATGTCGGATGGTGCCGAACACAAAAAGTCGACGGAAATTTTTTCTTCACCTGCTGACCAGGGAATTTCATTTGTCAGGGAATGCCATAAAATTTGGATATGATTTGAGGTCTCTGGTGAATCGTACATAGAGCGTTGCGGTACGCCTATGACTCGGAGGGGAATATTTGTGATTTCCTTCTGGTCGGACCGGGACGTGCCTTAGTCCCCAATCCGACTCAGAATGAATCTTGAGAACGTGTATGCATCCAATCCGCGAGACTTCAAATCCCCGCCCCTCTGATCACATCTAGTGCGTCTAACGGAATCCATTCCGAATGCAATTACGGACTCCTTGTTCTCTTCTGTCTTCTCCAGCTACGGACGCATTGTGGGGTCTCTTGGGTGGACTCTTGTAAGACCTCCCTCCCAGTTTAGTCGAATCGTTTTCGTCCTGTGAAATGGTCTTCAACGTTCCGCAAATCGGAAACACATGCGGACTCGACCGGAGTCACTGCGTTCGTGGAATCGGAGATGTAGGAAATGGGTCCGTGAGCTGCCCGCTCTCCTACTGGCTCCCCTTGCTCATTCGCCAGCTGAGACGGGCATATAGACTCGAGCCACATCACTTCGCTGCTGTTGCTAGAGTGTTGTGATAGCACAGACTTCGGCTGACTTGCTGCTGGTCGTGTGGTGCTGCTACTGTGGTCGTAGTGCTCCGTGTGAAGAACGAGTGATTCTTTCTGTCTGTCGCCGTAGCATCTTCCATTCCGTCGAATATAGTTCCAACCACTCACAACTTTCGACTGTGACAGTCGACTTCGTAAGTAAGACGTTTGAAAAAATCCGAGTGAATTGCGTCGGAACTTCGACGAAAATTCTACACATATGTCTTCGTTTACCATCGCGGTTGATAGCCTGACGGATTCCGGAACTCATTCGAAATGAGGTCATGAAGTTCCTTGTTGACTGTGAAGTCTGCCCTCACTCAGATCAGCACACTACGTCAAACAAGAGCAAGTTATACGGCGTATTGGAGGATAACGACGAGGGAACCTGTTCGAGAACCTGGGCTCGATTTTCTGCTCGTAATTCGTGCATTGCCCGAGCTCAGCATGGCGAGCAACAGCTGTTCGTCTGACAGTGAATTCTCGTAGAACTGGCCAACAGTGTTATCATGACTGACAGATCTTTCGGAAACAATCAATAACAGTTCGGATATATTCTTAGTCGCAGTGAGAGACATTCGAGAACGCCAAATAACATCACGGTCCAGTTGATGGACTCAGTCATATGTTTTCGTCGTTGCGACTGCGTACGATGAGTTAGTTGCGGTGGATTCCAACGTCGACGTGAAACTCTCGTGGATGACGTGAACATTGAACTTCTCAGAGAGAGTGGGTTTCCTGTGAATGAACTTGGACATATTCGTTAGCGCGTCCTCAGTATGTGTATTGCCTGCGGCCTGGGGCAATGATCGATCGAACAAATGACTCCTTGCAATTCCTACGCTAGAGAACGACCCAACGAGCTATTACTCGCATTCTGTCAACCCTAATATCGCTCATTGGAGGATACGGCAATATTTCATCGACGGACCGAACGCTCCAGTGAGACAATTATTGCCTCCTTCGCGCTTGATTGTATTACGCTTCGCCCGTGAGGCTCGCCATCGCATGTCTGAAGAGCAGGGAACGGTGCGCAAGTGGGTTTGAAACGTTTCTCTGCAGATGTCTGCAGTCTCGGAGATGTGTGTTCAATCGGGCTCATTTTGAATTTCAGTACCAGATGGCGAAGAAAAGAGATGTGGTGGAGGCTCCCGCCAAGCCAGAGGTGCCCAAAAAGCTTTATGACGTGGCTAAGTTTCTGAAGAGTCAACTTCCAGAGAAGAGCACCTCGCTCCTGGGACACAAGGTTTGCGAAGGACATGTTCAAAACTCTTTCTGCTCCTGTTCCGTTCACAAAAGAACGGGCGAGGATGAGTGCCAATCATGACAATGACAACCTGACCGTGATCGATTGTCCTGTGCAGGTCAACTATTTCATCGGGCGGAAAGCGATCGATTCGCTCATGGAGTCGACATTGAAGGAAAAGCTCGAGATTCATTCGAGAAGTCAGGCTGCGTACCTGATGGAAGAGCTTCTGGCTTACAAGTTCTTCCATCGTGCGCGGAAAATCGCGATGGAGGTCAAGTCTAAGAAAAAGGTATTCAGAACTCGAAAATCAATCCTTCTCTGATCCAGTTCACCCCATGAGGATTATTGCGTGGACTTCACATCTAATCCGAGGCATTGAGAGAAATTGTGCCATTTCAGCAGGATCCGGAAGGCGCGGAGGAGGACACCGAGTCTAACGTTACCCCTAAAGCGACTCCGCGCGCCGAGAAAGGGAAGAAAAAATTCAAGTTGGACATGCATCACGAGCAGATCTTCGTAGATGCGAACGAGCCGTACGTCTGGTTGTACGATCCCATCCCCTTGAAGACTTGGGTGCTCGGCAGCTTGTTCGTGGTCGCTGCAATCGCTATCTGCATGTTCCCGCTGTGGCCACGTAAAATGCGTGACGGGGTCTACTATCTCAGCGTGGCTGCGGCAGGATTTCTGGGCGTCATTCTTTCCTTAGCTGTCGTCAGACAAATCTTGTTTATCTTGATTTTTGTGGTATCGCTTGGCAAGCACAGACTATGGATTCTGCCGAATTTGACGGAAGATTGTGGGTTCTTCGAGAGCTTCGTTCCGTTATACAGTTACGAGTTCTGTGGCGATGGTATGAAAGCGTCGAAGAGTGATGCCAAAGCCTCTGGGTCGAAGAAAAAAACCAAGGAGCCGATTCCAAAATCTAAGCCCTCAACATCCTCGTCTAAAGAAGAAAAAACAGGGTCCGAAGAGAGCGAGTTCGAGATTCTTGAGGCTGGCGATGTCAAGAAGGACCAGTGAAACTCCGACCAACGCTCTCGTCGAGGTGATGAAGTTCGTTGTTCTTGTATCTCATTTTCCGGTGGAGTGATCCCACGATGGCTACAGGAGTCAGGGGATTCTTGAGAGTATTTTCTTACCGCGAACATCCTTCATGACGGTTACTATCCATAGAATATAAAAACATCATCCCAGAGGGGAGACCTATGAATCAGATTGTTTTGTTGATTCATCCATCCGTGCATCGACCTACCGCATTTGAATCTCTGTGCTATGTTAATGTCACCATTGAATAAAACCGAGGAACCATGCGACGTCAATGCATTGGTCTCAATTACACGTCCCTATGATCGACCCATAAACTCTCAACCCCGACAGACATCTACGGTCTTTCGAACAACGATTTGCAATATCAGTCATATGGCATCGAGCGAAAGTCGATTCGAACAGACTGAAACGGCTAGCATACAGTCATTAGCGCTGTACGGTTGACCACTGTTCCCATGCGCAGTCATGCGTGAGAGTTACAGATAGATACGCCGTTGACAGCGGACGACAATCCATTCGATGATTGAAACGATTGCACCGAGAAGGCAGAGCGGCTGTGGACGTGTTTTCGTGTCGAGAGATGACTTTGATCCCTATGCGCATCGAAATTATTGGGAACTTCATGAATGGAGGGGGGAGTAATGGAAACCAGACCGGAGAAGCGTAGGGATCTTAAGTAGCGGTTCTTGCTTCTTCGAGTGGAACCGCGGTCTCAACGTCCGTACAGAGTTGTGTTGTTGAACGGGGTTACCCAGTAGGCTCTTTAAATGACCGCATTTCTAAATAACCGCGAATACGGTTTACCGTTAACCGTGATAACATGACCGAAATAGCGGTTAACCGCAAAATTGTAACCGGAAACCGGGGTTATAAGGGGGAATGCCCGGAGACGGAAGCTTTTCCTCTTTCATCAGAAAGGAGGGTCTAAAATCAACGGATACAACGAGATCTCAGAACGCATCTCATAAAGACTCGTTTGTTACAAACCGATTTTGATCAGATGGGGCCGGGAACATTGGTTGAACGTTTGAAGTCACGAAATCTTTGACACATTATCCTTATGCAAAAGAGATCATCAGTTTCGGGTCCAACTCCTCACGATCCGCTGAGGAAGTGCTGCAAACTCTGAAATGTGGCATTGGGGCCGCATGCTTCACGGTTTCACGAGGGAAGAGTGCCCGGAGGCATGCTTCTCTGTTGGGTTTGGATGACTCACGTGAACTCGACGTCCTGATTCTCGAGTTTTTTTCCCCCGAGTCCTCGGAGTCCTCTTCGGTGCTGCTTCCAATTTCCTCTGACTCCAAGTTACTGCTCCCGGCTTCGGTATCATCGTTTGGGTCTTTAAAAAGGGCGTTCGTTCTCGGTTCCGACCGGTGCATGAGAGATCCCCGTTCTCTGGTAGGACTTCATCACGATTCTCCCATTTCCAACGAGGGTGGAACTCACACTATAGCTACTTCCGCTGTGCTCTGTTCCTCGATACTACCAGATGCGCAAAGCTCTGGAAAATTGAGCTTGCCGCTCGCATTTGATTCTGGCTCATCGAGTCCTTGGACGGCTTGCTCAAGGGGACATGGAGAGGCTGAACCTGATGTGTGATACGTCCAGGTATATTAGCTAGCCGGGTCCGGCTTTCGGAAGCGTCTACGAACTCCGTTCAATGGGAGTCATCACACAAAATGTCACAGTTCCAGAAGCAATCCATTTCTCTTGAATCCTTAGCACCCAATCCCAGCTCCTCAGCCAGAGTACGCTCATCAGACAAGACTCTTTCGCAATGTATCACACGTTACAGAAAATTGCGGTTGGGTGCGGCTATGATCGCAAGTCGCTCGCGGTTATCGCGGTGGAAAACCGCAAAATATTTGCGGGTATTAACCGCGGTTGAATGACCGTTGCGAAGTCTAGTACCTAGTAGCTTATTGGCTGTCTGAGAACATACGGTCCGCGTTCTGCCTACCTTCTCCCACGGAAATCCAGCAACGAACACGCAGTTTGCTCAATGATCCCTCATAACCTCCGGAGGGTTTCTTATATGATGAATTCGCTATGCGCGAGACAGCCTGAAGTTATGATCACAGATTCCTTCAGGGGAACCCACCTGAAGGTTGAGAGCTTGCCGGGGAGCGGTACACATTACCAATAATTTGGGTAGCCTGGAAAACCCTTTCAGCACGGCTCTCCCAAGAATGGTTGCGAGGAATCTTCGGATTCTCCCGAAATCCCGAACCCCCGTCGGGCACAGGCTTGGAGTTTTGCTGATGGGAGCTGCGCCGTCCCGTCATCATCGTCGGCTCCCAAGTAGAGGCAACTGTCGATTCGAACCAGATCGATTCCGAGTGGCTTGCCGAGTTGAGCTATTCGGACGGTTGAGTCTCACTCGAATCACGCCGAGGGTGTGGAGTCGAATCTCAGTTGGGCTCATCAAAAACAGATTATTTACCGCGAATCGGTATCTCCTGCGAACTCGGGAGTGTACCAATCGATAAACCGTGACTTCGCACGGGCAGTCCTCGTCACGGATGACATTTGCAGTGGTTGGATGAATATGTCCCTTCGTCCTTCTCAGCAGCGCAGCTCAGTGTGTGGGAAACATCCATTGTCATCCACGGGTGCCCATCGACGGCTTATTTCGCCAATTCACCACGCGGATCATTGTTTGATACTGCGCAAACGATGAGGACCCAAAGTTCCAGCGTCGGAGCGCCGAAGGTCTGCTCTCTATCTTCCCCTCCTCCCAATCTCGCTCCGATTCATATCATCAATCGTCCTCCTCGCTCAAAGTTGGTCCTAAAACTCCCGTAGCGACTCACACTGACCCGCCTGGGTCCCGTTTCATTCCTGCGAAGAGTGATCGATGCTCGAAACAGATAATGTGACCGCCGTGATCACTCTCGGGCAGAGCGAACGACTGGCGCGACTGTCCCCGTCGAACTGGAGGCGGGAATCGTGCTGTTTTGCCCAGGCCGCTTCCGTTCGCAAAATTGAGCATTTGAGTTCTGCTACGGCACGATTCTCCTCTCCGGTACGACTCAGAGAATCCTGACCTTTTCAAACCTAACGATGCCGTGCGACAGCAATGGAAATCGGTTCGCTGTTTCGCGTCGGTGGCTGCGATATCTTTTGACTCTGACTTCATAAACTGGTGTTCTATCTCGTCGGTCATTTCCTCGAGACATACGACCTGGAAACCCAACAGGCGCCAGACGTCGCAGGTGTTCAGGTACTCGGGCCCACGTTTCCGAAACCACACGACGATTCCGGGAATCGAGTGAACGCATCACAAAAAATATTCTGGCCTTAAGCTCTTGTTGCTCGGGGGACGTTAATGTTCACGGTTAGATGTTCCGAAGGTGGAAGAGCGGCGCTGGTATGACGCATCGATTTATTCATTCACATTATCCCTTCGATCATGTCGATCGAACTCAGAATCCTATCCGGAGCGTATCCGCGTGCCGCGCATCCTGATCGGACAAGAAAGGTTGATCTTCTTGTCCGATGTTGTTGTTCAGGTCGAAAAACATTGGCGCTAGGTTACAGGGCACAGCTTGCTCGGGGTGAGAGCAGGTGAGAGTTGATTGGTCGAAAATGGTCTGGTTCCCGCAGAAGAACATGAAGTGCTGCATAACTTGTTTACCTGAGGAAATTCAGCGACGAAGGTTAGCGCGGTAGGGTAGCAAGCCCCCTCGTTGCCCGCGGCGGACCATCTTCCAGAAGCCCCGGATTCACTCCCTATGCTGCACTCCACACCGGAAACCAAAGTGTCCGCTACGAGAGCGCAGACATTATTCCAGAATTCGCCTCAGAGCTGAATCAGAGTGAGCCGAAGTTCGTCCTCACCATCAGAGAGCTCCACTGGGTTACACACGTGGAACACTTTACAATCGTTGTCAACGTCAGCATAATATCCGAGACGAAGCGGACATTTGAAGGTCGAGCGTACATCACCAACTATATCCTCGACACCAGCGGAGAACTGCACGACCGAGTCAGCCTGGGAGAAATAAGCAGGACGTAGAGAGGACGCTGAGGAGAGCTGCCTCATCGAGCAGGTCGAGCTTCACCCGTGAATACGCGGGTCCGAATCATTTCTCGAAAGGCGCGGGTCGAAAGGCGCTCCCAAAAATCAGTTGCCTCGAAGCTCTCCCCAAGACTCACCTCAAGTATCGAAGTGCACACGGACAACAGAAAGACCACCACAGTTTTACCGAGCATCGTCTCGATCAGTCGTTGCCGCGAAACGTGAATCAAAGTGAGCCTATGACCGTTTTTGCTCCCGTTGCCAGTATTTGATTTGTGAGAGAAGAAGCTTGCCCCGTCGCAGTTATAACGTGGCGGTGGATGCTCTTGGAAAGAGTCAGTATTTTATCTTCACCAACTTTCACCTTGTTTACTGGAAAGCACATTCGTCCGCTGAGATGAAGCGCAAATATTCTCGATGGTCCTGTCATTCTGTATGCCGTTGGATGAATGAAGTTGTATGATGACATTCACGATTTCCTCAGCTTCTGAGGGCTGTGACAGGATGAAGTACATGAGTGTGTGTGCATTGTCGGCGTTTCAAAATTTATCTATTGTAAAGCCTCTGATCCGGAGCGTGGCCAGCCTTTTTTAGGGTCGGGGGAGGGGAAGGGAGGTAGGGGATGTGATGATAATCATGATAATCCTCGCGAGCTTCCCATGACGCAATCCACATGGTTTTCGAACCTGTGAAGATGTTGCTGATGAGACCGAATCTTTGTTGGATTCTTCGATACATCAAAGTAGGATGTAATCCAACCTTCTCAATATGATCGAAGACCTCCCGGAGGGGGCAGGGACCTCCTCCGCCCCCCTTTCCCCGGGTACGCCACTGCCTTCTATATTGAGTCGGTTCCCGGAACTGATCAGCTCCTCTCTCGGCTCAACCCAGAGGCTCTCCCTGTCTCGACGATGTCGTCACGTTCTCTGCTTGAGGCGATCGATACCACAGGGAAAAGGACGGTTCGATCCCTTCCGGCATGCTTCGAGGATCTATGTGGTTGAGTTCTTCTCCCCGATAATCTGTGGTCTGTCCGGCATTGTCAACGGTACCGGACGCAGAAAAATCGAAGCCTCCACAGCTCGATTCCAAGGACCGACGACCTGCGTCGCCGGAGCACCCCGATGAAAGATGCGAAGGGTCTTGACAAAAGATTAGCTCGCCATAGCCGCAGGCGTTCGTTCACTCCGGGTCTTGGAGCGGATTTCGGAGTTCAACTGTTTTCTGATGGATTAACAGTATCACTGAATTTCTACATGAACAGATTTGTTTTTGAAATCATTATTCGAAAAGGTTCCGCGACTGACCACCTACAGCTTCTTGAAGCCAGGCTGCCCATTAGCCTCCTCCGCTACACGACTTCGCCTTTGACCCGCAACGACTTGCAGTCCAACCTGACAGTATTTTTCTCCGAGACGCCACTGTGCGAATGAGTCGTTAGTGATTGACGCCTTAACCCCTAGAGGCTTCAAGTGTTCCGTCAATCCGAGGCTCGCATTGAACGGGAACCCATCTTATAGAGTATCTTTTACCAGAACAATCCTTCAGCGAAATGGATGAGTGGTTGTTGATAATGAATCAGGCACTGGGCCAGGATGGATCACTGGGAATATTCGTCGACCCTTGATCGCACTCCGACGAAAATCCCCAAGCCTCGTGGAGCGACTGAATGCTCGGCCAAGTGCTAACATCTGCTTCGGTTCTGCATCATCGGGTGTGAAAAGCGTGATACGGCTTTACAGTGTTTCCCAAGCTTTCCAGAAACATCATACATCACGAGGAAATCAAATCAATCAATTTACAGGTCACACAACTATCCAATCGAGACAATTGTTTTTCACTCTGAAATTGGTGGCTCACTGGAGATAATTGCGAAAACGTGGAAATTTTCAACCTGGATGATTTCCAGAAACTTATGGATATCGGCGGAATACCCATCGGTAGCTTCACTCGTGACGGCCGTTTATCGGTAGCTGATAGCTCATATTTTCGTCCGATTCCGAATCGTTCCTCTCAAACTTGATCTGAGACTGAAATGCTCGATTCGTGGCTTGGACGATGAAAATTCCCTGAAATTATCCTTGATTGGCAACGCTATCGCCTGCCAATGTTCTGATCATGATGAAACATGGATGATTTCGCACTGATCTGAATTTGCCCTCGGAACCAGTTCCGTGCAAATATGTTTTTGATGACTGCAAGTCTACTGGAGACTTGCGCGGTGAACTGCCGCTTGCCAACAAGCCTGGCAGACTCCGACCTGGGAGTTCGATCCGCCCATGGAAGCTATGGGAGCGCAATGATTCCACATTGCTGAATCTTAGAGGAACACTTTCTTTTGAACCGATCGTTTGGCAGGATACTGGAGTGATGCAGCTCAACACCAGACCGCGCAAAAGCAGATCACAAAAGCGAAAACTGAATTCATGCAGAACTGAACGCACCAGTGTGCTTCACCGTGACTTCGCGCGCGTTCTGTTGGGGGCTCAGAAGCCTTGATATGGAATAATCTCGAGGTCTTCAACTCTCTGTATCCTCACTCAACTACCTCGGAGTTACTATTGAGTCCCATAGAAACTGGAGTCAGCATGATACGACTGTTCGCTCAATTGGCCCGCGGTGGTTTTGTCCCCATTTAGTTCATTAAGGCGGATACCGCTCTGTTCCAGAAGTGCAATGAAGCATTGTTGAATTCCGCCCCGTGCGAAGAGTATCTCCGAGGTGCCTCAGACGCGAGGGAGAGTCGGGGCGTGAAAACAGACTTGTTTATCCTCCCATCCGTTGTTCTCGTTTTTCTGAGTTACTGATTACTGCGTCAGAAAGGAAGCGTCACATGTTTGAAATACATGATTTTTATTTCCAATGTCACTCGTTTCCGATAAATAGTAAGTAGTTCGTATCAGATCGGATTTATTAGTGCACAATTTTTCGCCTGCCTCTCGTTATCTTGCTATCAACTCTCCAACCTCCTCTTTTTCACTTGTCAATCGTAGTGGGACACAACTCCTTTTCTGAGTATATATTATCGTCGACGTCAATTGTCGAAGCAAAAACGGCATTTCTATCCCGCCTCCATCGATAGTGATAATCGGCATGACGATAATATCAATAATTTATTATCGTCATCATCAATGATCGAGAGAATAAGAATCGTAATGACCGTCGAACTCGAGCACGACTGAGGAATAAATAGTAAAGATATTTTTCTTTCCTTCTCCCCATGAACTTCTCATACGAAAGAAAGCCATTGCCATGAGGCGTCGTCAACCAATGTATATGAACTCTGGAAAGCTACGGCGATTGTTGAAAGTAGCTTCAAAGGCACCTCAGGTTGTCGAATACGTACGATTGTAGAATGAGTGGACTGATTGATTCTAACAAGTCGGTTATCGCCCTCCCCGATCCGCTGATTGATTCGAATATGATCTGGTAACGTTTCAGTCCTAGCTTTTGACTGCGCTGCCTGAGTTTTCAGAACTTTCGAAAGCCGTATTTCTCTCTGAGCTTGAGTCGCGTCAAATTTCTTTGTTTGAAATCACCTGACCGATCACGATCTCGAATTAGCAGGAGATTGCTGCGAGTTATAAGGGAGAATAAATGAGGAGAGGCCTCGTTCCCACAGTGGAAAGAACCCATGTCAACCTAAGGTGCGTGAACGCGGCCGAAGATCTCAATGGAACCTGATACTGGTTATCGGCTCTCAGATGGAAAAGTCTGAGGCCAAAACGATTCCTGTCATTCGTTCGCTCAGTCAATCAGTCAACAAGCCAGTCAGACAGCAAATCACTTGTAGCCTCTGTTGTCCGTAGCTTCGAGGTTTTCGGATTCGGCTCTACACTCTCTTCCACGGTTCGTAATGAACGTTCCTCATATTTTCGGCAGTGTTTCGAGGTCCCTATGTGGTATCGGATGTTCCAAATAATCGTGCTCCCTTTCATGCTCGATAGGAAGATCGTTCAGAGTTCCAGCTTATCTTACATCAAGTTAGAGGAGGAAGAAACATCGAGCTAGCTGAAGCGAAAAACTGAGGTTCTGATTCGTCCACTGAAGCGTCGAATAACCAGAGTCTGATTAGGAGTTCAGATTGAATGTTCACGGGTGAACACGACTGCGAAATCTGTTGTAAATCGAAGACCTGGGCGGACGATACAAAGCGTCACTGAACATGCTTTCCGGATGCACCTGACGAATCGATAAGAAGAGGTGGGATGAGCTGGTATAGGATGAGTCGTGAATTCAAAAAAGAATCGAAGAAACGGGGCAGGTCCTTCGTCTGAGCTCGAGAAAACTGCAGACGTACACTTCAGCAGCGGGACTCACACTTTCATTTGTGATGAAGACGATGATAACAGTAATGGTGCTCGCTATCATCGTTGGTTCGATATATATATATATATACTCCTCCTTCACTATCATGGTTGCTGCACTCTTTGAACAATGAAAAAATCAGTCGCAAGTAACTCGAACTAAACTAACTCAACTGGAATGGAAGCGCGACCCCACTCGAACTGAAGAGGCTCAGCTCACAATCTAGTTTGAGGTCGCAGAGGAACGCTCTCATGAAGCTCTCTGAAAAACGAGCCCGAACTCGAGTCGATCAGGAACAATCAGAGACGTCATCGAAAATTATGTCGCTTTGATCGTACCGGGACTAAGAATTTGTCAACGTGTTGCGAAATGTCCGAGGGTCCGACAAAAACACATATCGACAGGGGGGAAATTCTACAAAATAAATAACATCGCGCACGGATGGCTCGCCGGAGAACTCATGGGCGTGGGATCCGTTCCGCGTGAGGCTCGCGTGCTCGTTGGCTCACTGGCTTACGGGCAGAGTGTTAGCTCCGATAGATTTGAGGACGACGTGTGAAGTATTAAGATATGATCAATCGATCAATCAATCAGCCGGCCAGCCAGTCATCTGGGCAAAATGTATGGATGTATGTATGGATGATCTTCCTGTTGAGTGGATGAGTGATTCACGACATCGATGTGTAGTGCGGCCGAGTCAATCCGAAAACATGGCGCAGGCATCCCGAATTCGAGCCAATGATGGTGGGCAGCTGGATCCACCATCCCAACATCCGAATTTCTCCTGCTTCTTCCTTTAAGCAGAGCGACGGCACAGCTACTAACCTCATGAGTAGGCGCGACCCACGTTGATAGGTTTGGTCACTGTGGCACGCTCTGCACATCAGTAAGGCCATGGCTTCCGGATGCGCCTCAGAAAATTAGGTAAATTGATATCCGTTCATCGTAAGTTGTGTGTCGGCAGAAGACGTTGTTTCGTCATCGAAATGTTCATTTGCATCCAGTATGCCTTCATTGACGGCATGCAAGAGATTCCGCCAACTCAACGTGTGCTTCAAGTTTGGCCGGAGAGGATCGGGTGCCGCTTCGGCCTGATTCAGTTTTGGCAAAAATTTCGTTAAGGTTTCGCGCGACAACCAGCGCTCAGTCTTATCAGCCCACAGCCATCAAGTTTCCGGGGAGCACCTTGAGCTTCACTCTCCGTTCTCAGGTAGTTGATGGAAAGTTGCGCCTCATTTCAAGAATTCGCCGAAAGATGCCTAAATTTTTCCTTCCCGAACTGTAGAACGCTAGCTAGATATTCTTTGGATTGCTGGCGCGAGCACTCTGGTCGATGTTTCAGTGTCTGCCAATGAAGAAGATGGCGGCAGCCACACTAGCGAAGACCAGGGCGATGGACGAGGACACAGCCTGTGCCGTTGAAACCAAGTCGTCGCTCTCCATGAGGACGCAGTCGATGACATGGATGACGCCGTTGGTTGCGTAAATGTCGCTGTTGAGGACCGAGCACAGTTGGTTCCTCCATGACAGTTGAATCTGCGGATCAGAAGCGTACTGCTTTGAAACTTCAGAAATCTGCATGGCCTCGTTTGGTCTCGAAGGTCTATCACCGAGCAGATGTTGCGGTCTCGGATCAACGTTCTCAATTATGTTGGAGTCACTTACCTGATCGTTATCGTGGAATACCCTGATTGTGTCTCCGCGAACAGTCCTAAGCTCAGAGGTCCTAAGAAGTTCGTCGCGACTCCATTGCTGTTCCACGAGATGACGATCCATAATGCTGGCAGCCTGGTCATGGAGCTCGCTTGGTTGTCGGACGAGTCTGTCGAAGTCGTGATCGTCAATCCGACGCCAGGCGTTGTTGCTGGGCGCGAACAAGGTGTAATGGCTGTTCCGATTGTCCAACTTCTTGTTCCAGTGACCTTTGGTAGCTACAGCTTGCGTGGTTCTGGAAAGGTAGATGCGAATGTCAATTCGAGCACATGGGACGAAACGACGTTTCGAGGGGTATTTTGCGTCTAGCAACAGAACCAATTCGGCACTAACGTCAGGGGCTCTGCATTTTGCAGCTTCCATCCAAGTGAATGCGATGGGGCGCCAAGAACGCGATCGATGATGTGGATGACGCCGTTTGTGGTGCCGATGTCAGCGCTCAACACAGTCGCGTTAACTCCGGAGCATTCGACGAGTATACTCTTATTGGCACCTGAACGAGAAAGATGTTGAATGCGGGTTGTCGATTCCCCTTCCCGCTATGCGCGACGGGAGCTAGGAAGGATTCGTTGTTCGGTGCCATGCAAGCATTGACCTAGCGGCAGCATCCTCATTGAATCACTCAATCACATCGTAAGTAAAAAATATTAGTAAGATGAAATTAGTTCCATTCTCGGTCAATTCAATCCTCATCGATCATAGTAGCATTCTGCATGACAAACTGCATAAAACATGCTGCCCGCTCATCGACTCTACGGAGGCTTATACTCGGGACGAATTGCGATCATGATGAAGGCCTTAATGGTCGACACTTCTATCGAAAGAAACGATGCCTTTCTGAGAATATCCCGTCCTTTCCAAAATTGGAACACCTCAAACTGGGAGTTCTGCCCTGCCTATTCATTCGCTCGAGAAGGAAGGATTCTAGTCTGCATGCTGAGATTCGAATTCCTCTGAGTTATGGTCAGCAGGAACCCATGATCAGTCAGACAATCGAACTTGGGATGTATTTGTCTGTTTCCGAAAGGGGATGCACTGCTGAGCTTGAGAATCTCGAGCACGCTGGCATTTTCTTGTTGTTCCGAACAATACCTTACCCCGTGATGCAGATTCCTTGCAAAATACCACCAAAGACCAGTTATACCATCATCGCAAAGCGAATAATAGCTGCTGGCGCTGCGTGAGACTACAACGCGAAACGCTTGCGGCATAGGTGAACAGGGGTGTACAACAAGGGTGAACGACAGGGAAATACCTAGGGAACCTTCATCGATATGTACCAGAGTTAAACGTACAGCCGGATGTGCACTGAATCTCTCGAACGACTAACGGAACACTCGCGGCGGTGTAAGCTGTGACGGCGCCTGAAGAACTTCTCAAGGAGTCCTCGGTAATGGTCTGGCCTTGCACTAAATGGTACTTCAGTAGCTGAAAAGCACACAAACAGACGGTTTCTCAGTCTAAGGCTGAGCTTATTGCGAGGAATCAGATCAGCCATCGGCCGGTATTGCATTTTGCCAAGTGATTAGGTGAGCTCGGCGCGAATCGTGACCAACCTTAGTCAACTCGCTGTGGTTGGATTTGTACTGGCTCAAAACGTCGACTGGCAGCACGCCGATAGCTTGGTTACTTGGAATGAAGAGAGTCTTTGTCTCTGTTTTGCGGAGCTCGTTCTTGAATTCGATTGATTCCCTGACGAGATCAACGAAATTGCTGAATCGGTCACGGCTTTCCTTCTCGTCCTGCAGGAAGAAAGAGGTCAATTCCCGATAGAGCCTTTACGATACTCCCACACTGGACACCTTGAAAAGTTTTCTGAGCGAGTGGCACCACGTTTATAAATGGAACAAACCTGAAGATAATCCCAAACAGATTTCGAAGCGATGCCAAGGGGCGATTCAATGAAATGCACAACTCCGTTTTCGATGGGAACGTTAGCCACCTGGAGACGCGCGACGATGGATGTTTTGTCCATTTGGCCTTGACTCATGGTACTTCTCACCAAGACTGGAATTATGGATACAACAGCGTCAGCTCCGATTGGAAATTGAATAGTATCGGATGACGAGGACATCACGGTGTACGGCTGCCAATTATTGATTCGTTCGGAGCGAACAAGCGCAACTCACGGTGTGACACATTGTGGTCAGTTTCGTTCACGAGACTGATCTGGAAACGGCTTCCCTCATCACGCCAAGCGAGGGTCTGGAATCGTTCGTGCTGGAAGTGCGGTGTGAATAGGACTTTCCCAGGAATAATGTGGGCCTCGATGATTTCTTTCGTCATTCTGTAGTTAACTGATTGAATCATCGGGAAGAAGAACGTCCCACGTTGTCTGTAAGCGCAAGGTGTAATCTTTCATATTTGTTTCTTTTGGATTTTGGAGCTATCCAGAGTTCATCAATCGCTTGTGCGTGGAAGATTCTCAGCGCTGGTACTCACCCGGAGAACAGGTCCCAAAGTTTTAATTGCTCAACTCGATCCCTGAATCCTTCCACTGAAATTCCCTTAAGCTGGAATCGTGAAAAGCTTGATGTAGTTCGAGGAGTTCAGATTCCACGGTACACATGCCACCGCAATTCGAAAATTCTCAAGTATGACGATTGCTTACGCCGAAAAGCACATCTAGATTCTTCAAGAGGTCCTTAGCGGTAGGCTGGCTGTCTTCGAACGGTTTAAAGTTGGGCACTTTGTCGATGAGGTAGATTGTTATGTCATCGGCTCCCGCAGCCTGTCTGATGATTTGGGCTTCATTTACGAAGAATTTCTGTGGGAGCAAACAAAGTTAGTTGGAAACGCGTCACCGATTCGAAGTCGTGGTCGAGGATATCTGAAATTCCGATCCCATCAATCTAGTGGATGGCGGGTGTTCTCGGTCGGACCCTGAATCAGTCCCCCGGCGAGAGAACAGGCATATGATAGTGGACCAAATAGTCATCCTTTTGGAAATTCATTGCATTGGGTACAGTAGTACGACGAAATAAGGGAAGCTGTGCTATGTCTGCTTTGCTGTATCCGATAGCATCGCATTGCCATTCTTTAGGAGAGCGGCCGAAATACAGTTTTTCTCCATTTTGGATGACAATTAAGGCGATTCCATCGCGGGATCTGCAGTCGTGATTTCCCTGGCCGACTTTAAGATGGAATTTATCGTGGTCTGCCGCCCAACCACACGCAAGCTAAGACCAACAACGCTCTATAGCAAGATAAAGTGAGCGTTCTTCAAATGGATGAGATGTGTTGAGAATGATGGAAGTCTGTAGCTGTACTTGAAACCGACCACGGGTGAGGTGAAGCCAACTCGGACACATGATATTCCCCCTTTGAATTCCCACCTCTCGATCCCATTGAAATCCTCATTTCGATGATGTATTTACAAAGCGATCACGGATGGTTGAGGAGGAGGCTAAGCTTGGCACGGTAGAACACAAAATATTCAGAACTAATGCAGAAGAACAACTCGAACGCGCAACATAACCTCATCTCAGGACGCTCTGTCAGAAAAGGGAGTGTGCGTGTTATGTGGCGAAGCCAATTTCTTGTCGATTTGTTCATATTGAGGCATCTTCGGGATCGAGCAGTGCTAATGTCTTTTGAGACAGTGATTTTTTTGGGCGGACACTTCGCCAAACGGACAGATTGACGACCGCGAAACCAGAGTTGAGTTGAAGGATGCAGAAACATGAATGTGTCGTCAGATCGATACAATATTGGCTGTTAGGAGGGAAACCAGCGCTCACCTCTTGTCCGTCTTCCCACACTTTTGCGAAGAACAGTAAGGGATTTCCTTTCTGGAAGGAGACTTGGTGAGCGGGCAGTTTGTCGGTCCTGATCGAAACTTGCACTGAAAGGAAAAGTTGCCAAAGTCGTACCGAGTGCCCGGAGGGAGTGGTTTCCGAGAAGAATCATTACATATCTACGAGGTCATGTATTGCGTCGTGTTTGAAACTGCGTTGTGGAGTAACTCACCGAAAAAGTTCCGCAGAAAATGCTTCTTGTTTGCCTCCGCTAAACGATCGAAGTCACTGCGTCCGAAAAGATCAATAGCGTGGTTGGTTGGAGCGAAAACGGTGAATCTTCCTTCGTCCTGGAGGAACGAGAGCCACGAAGCGCCCATGAGGCTTTCTCTGAACTGCAATGATACGAAAGAAGAGTCAAGACCAAAGAGTCACTTGATTCGTCTGTAAATACTAACACTAGAATCGATGAGCATTGGTTTCGGAGCAGAATAATCTCAGCAGATAACGGAGTCCTCGTTTGGTTCAAAGATATGCCAGCAGCTCCCTCAAAATGGGTGGGAGCGGGAGAAAAACAAGTTTGAAGAAAGGAAAACCATTGGATCGAATCGGATGAGACGAACTAGAATTATCATCTAACGGTGCGGTTTCGTGTTTTCGCTGCATCGCGTGTGGCTCTGACAACGGTCGCGACTGCCTTTGCGCTGCGCGAGTTTTGCGGTGGCCTCGCCCGCTCTGCTCCGCTCGTCTCAGCTAGGGACTCGTCTGCTTGGCTCTGGTCTGCTCCACAATCGCGAAAAGTGCACTAGAGCACGGAGATCTCGCGTGACTTTTGCCTGCAGATGACGAGGTACCCCACGCTCAAGATCCAACGCCCCGCCTTCACTCGTAACCAGCAATGCTCAGAATTCCTTTCTAGTGACAGTGTCGCCGTTCTGCTGGAGGATTTTTATTCCCGAAAAGAAGTCCCTGAGCGATTTGCTTGAGCCCGATCGCGTTTAGCAGTCGACCGTTAGAGAACGAGAGAGTCCGACAAACAGGAATACGTAGAGAGCTCCGCCTCGCTCAGGTAGGGAGAGAAATTATGCCATCTCTGGTGGCTTCGGTAACTGATTCAGGATAATTTCCCCGAGAATCTACCCCTTCTAAGTGGAACAGTTGTCTCTGGTGGATTGACGCAGAAGCAGTACGTTCCAGGTTTGTCTTTCTTTTTGTTGCCGTTCTGTAACGCTGTCGTCAGAGGGAGCGGCATCCCCCAGAATCTACACTACAGCCTCGGGCGGCACCTTCGATATTCATGCCGCCACGACCAATGGAGCTCCATCTTCAACAGGTATATCGGCTCTCCGGATTAATCATTTCATACTCCACACCCCTGGGGCTCGTGGTTTTTCGTCGAGCCATATGTTCCCACAAGCTATGAAGTGATATCGGAGCGCGACTTGATATGGAAGTATGGCAGGCGCTGGGCTAGGATCAATGATGTCCTCCTGAGTCACGAGTTTAGCCATGTATGGCGGGGCAGGGCGGCGGGTCGGGAAAAAAGGGCCTCCGTCGTTTCGTTCGCGCGCTGACTGACTGGCAGGCGGTCGGCCGGCCGGCGCACTCCCTCCTCTGGCATAAACACCCCGGGCGAGCCGCCATTTGAGACTTATTATTCCTTTCTCGCATCCTATCGCATAGGAAGAAATTCCAACTCAGATCGGGGATGCTTCTCTCGCATCAGTTTTGAGAGGGACTCTGCTCCAGAGACTGAGTTCTTTTAGGAGCCGTTAATTTCTAATGAAGTTCTCCGCAGAGGAGACGACTCTGGGAAAAGCTCCAATGTGCAGAGAATTCCTTCGAAGAGATCAGAAGATCTCCGAATCCCTGCAAGCCGGCTCCCGCGTTGGAGGGAGAACAGCTTTCCCAACAGCTGTCCTCTGTTGACGGGCGTACTTTCTCGAGAGTTTTCATGAGGAAAGCTTCAGCATCGTCAGCACCATCGTAGACGCAATCATCATCATCGACGCTGTCGTCGTCGTTGTTCAACCGGCCGTAAAATGAACTTAATTTAGCAAGCGTTAGCCTTAATTGCTAGCTAGCCATGCTCAGTTTCGGAGCTCCTCACGTTCGAGCGGTCCTTCCATTCGGGTTCTGAGACGCTGTCAACTCGGACAAAACCTTTTTACAGATGCTAAATTGAATTTGTCGGTCAGGTGTTTTCTCTCAAAGAGACCGAGCCTCAGATCGTTGGGATTTTCGCGCCGAGAGGTACGCGAGATCAAGCGATCGAGCAACAGCTCGACGCTCTGGTCGAGCTGTTGGCAAGCGGGTTATCGCTCTGCTCGAGATGAAATTTTTTTCTCGAATCGAGGGCTCAGGGCCCGGTGAGAAGATTCTCTGGCTCGAGTGTTGAGGTTTTACAGCTGCACACCTCGCGGATGCATATCATGGGAGCTTTTTCTCTACCGACTCTCAGGAATTCGTGTGATAAAGTCGTCGAATCACCTGAGGGCCCCTGATCAATATAGCTGATCTGCCAACTTGAAGAAGATACCCCAAGAGCCATTTAGCTTCCGCAGGGGTACGGCGGAGGTTGATTCGAGGCGAAAATACATCGTACGCTTTCAGTGACCACCGTTCGCGACCATAAATCACTGTTCACGTATACATCGTTTTGAAGATTGCTATCAAAGAATTCCTGATATTTCCTCCAAATTTTTCCTCCAATCTTTCTCGATCCATGGAAACTCAGTCCTGAGCGATTTCTGAGCAGAAGCGTCTTGAGCTCTTAGCTCCGGTTCTTTTTTCAAGGGCGCCATAGCTCGCAGTATCTCCACTCTTAGGAGCTTTGATTCCGGGATGAGAGGGTGACTCCTGGTCGGAGTGAAGATAAGTGAAGTCGAACCGAATGCATTCGCTTTTATTGTTTCGACCGTAACCTATTGTGGAAATAATCTGCCCCGGGAGACTGAGATGTCATCGCGTTCATTTGTCCTCAAGTGCGCTCCAACACTGAAAGCAAAAATCGATAGCCGCGCTCACTGAAGCGGGGACTTCTCATGCCCGAAAGTCTCTGACTGAATCGAGCGTCCAGCGATTCTCCGTTACGAATTTCTCTTTTCGACGAGTCTTATGTAAACGAAATTACAATGCACTGTACGTATACCGGAAACCGCCACTCTGATCCGGCATGACGACTTTCGACGTGGACGCGGCTGTCCCCGGGCGTCGTCCGGCTCCTTCTCCTCCTCCGTTCCCATTGACACAGACTCATCTCGGTGAGGCTTGGCTGCGCGTTTAAGTGTGCTAGCTTCAGAATCGTCCGACTAGCTGGCTGGCTGGCTGAACTCGTGAAGAGACAGTTTTTGCTTTTGGGTCTTCACACTTGACGGCCCGCGACGGCCGAACGTTCCGTTCGGTGAGGAGATCCGAAGGAATCCCGACCACGACACTGAAGACAGCGCCACTGCAAACGAGCACAAAGCTGCGCATAGAGGAGTGTCGGGTGCTCACATTGAGAGCCGTGTGCCTCTAAGGGCGGAAGCAGACAACCAGCCGGTCGCTTGGCTGGCCAGTTAGACAGCCGAATCACAGATTCACATCACAGCCTCACAACGGGCAACGAAGGCCCCAGGTGGACAACAGCCACAACGAACCGATGGACACACTGAGCTCGCTCTGGGTGCCACGACCGCCGTCATCATCGGCGTCGCCATCGGGCATCCCATTACGGCCCACCGGTAGGCTCCGTCGTCGCTGAGCAGAGAAAGTAGCGCCTGTTCAAACTCAGTTGAACAAACATGACGCTCTTCCTTGTTTTCATTCTCTTTCAATCAGCCGGATCAGATCGATACCGTTATCGGAAGGCCCCTCTTCGACTCGGGCTCCCCCCGCCTCCTCAGATTGGTCGGAGCACTCGCATCAGAGGCTCTCACTGCGTGATTAGCAAGAAATGACGAATTGACGCCGGCTTCGCCTCCATCCCCCGAAGCCTTCAACACCGCCTGCTCCGCTCCATCCGGACCTCCGAAGCAACAGATTGCGTATCGGAAGCTTTCCAGTATGAAATCAGCTATCAAGGTGTGATGATCGTCGCGAGCGAAGCGAAGATAACGGAATCATTTTGATCGAAGGCGAGCGGCCAGCCTAGGGGTCCCAGCTTGGGCGGAGCGCTTCCCGACGTCACGTCAATCAATTTCTTTCCGCTATCGATAAACAACCGTACAGCCTCACCTTCCGAACCGAAGGGCAGGAACCCACGGAGGCCGAGCCTTCCCTAATTCTGACTTGGGGTTTTGGCGGTGACACTTGACAAAGTCTCAACGGTGGAAATCTCGGTAGGATTCCTGGTCTTCAACACGGAATCGGTTGTCAATGCACAAACGGACGTTCACCGAGCGCCCCTCCATGGTAGACACCCGTTCAACTGCTCTCATAAGAATCTGGGACGCGAGGGATTGGGCATTGTTTCGATTTGAGAATGTTTTTCCTCGAGTCGCACGGCTCCTCGGTAATTGAGGGTTCGGAGCAGAGCACGTTTTTCCCAAGCAAACAAGGACCCTGCGGTTGATGCAGACCAACTTGGCGAGTTTGGGTCCAACGGTCAACGAGATACTTTGGCATCGTCTCTGATCTGAAGATTGGATCGGACAAGTATCATGAAGGTATTTCGTTCGCCAGATGAGAGAAAGCTCTCGTGCCCAGTGAATCCCGATCCAATGACAACAGCTGCTTCTCAGTCGATCGAGCCACAGCAGCAGATGGCGAGCTTTCGAAACCGTTGGAAACGTGCTCGGCGTTGCTACAACAAATCGTTCTGAAATACGCAGCCTGGCTATCGTGCGGCAATCCGATTCCGCGCGCGCTCGTTGAAGGGTTGGAATCAAAATGAACTCCGATCGGATCCGCTTCCCGTGTTGACGGCCGCCTTCCCCACTCGTGGCTAGCTGTCGACTGTTTCTGCGAATTCATGAATGTCCCTCTCCCGTTTTCATGTGATGGACGGCATATATCTGTTTTTGCTTCCCCGGGCTCGGATGATCGCCAACGATTTGTTGATCCGATACATCTCCAGAGCTGACTGCGTGCATGTATCTCCCCCGACTTAGCATGCTTCTGACGGAATTCGTAAGATCAGCGCTTTTCTATCGCTCTTAGGTCATCGCACCACCTAAAGGCCACCGAGTGAGAAGTCGGGCTCGGCGGACGGACACACCTTCGATTGCTTTCTTGAGCATTGTACGTAGACAAACGCGGAACATATCGGCGAGCTTCTGGCCGTCGACGTTGACTCAAAACTGACGAAGACAGCTGCCGGACTTCCCGACCGGCTCGTACGGAGAAATCGAAGTGCGACATTTTTCGACCCGTTACCAACCGACCAACCAGTCAAGCGGCCGACCCACGAGAGAACAGGCAAAGTTCCGGAGTCGAAACGCCGACAGCGATCGGACGTCGATCGATGGCGATTATAACTGGAGCGAAATTTTCTATCACGATTGCGATTCAGCCGGACAACTTGAGCCAGCTCTTTGTTCCTGGGGCGGATTGACACGTGTATCATTGCGTCCAAGTTTTTCTGTTGAGCAGTTCCGACGCACTTGGCAAACCGAAACGGAACCGAACTCTACCAGCGAATGCCGGCCGGCACAACAAACCGCTCCCAAGCGCCGCCCGTCGTTGTGAGTCACTCGCCGGACTGACCGAGTGTGGCGTTTTACGCCCGACGGGCAGTTCATCTCTTCCGAATGGAACGGACATGTACTCGATCTGTATTAGCTTGCCAGCGTTTCGGTGTGTTCATCTTCCGAACACTTTTGATTCTGCCCCAAATTATTCCTAGCTCGTATCCCTCGAGCCGCGCGCGCTTCGCACCCTCGGGCAGGTGCCGCCTCGGAAACGGGAGAACGTCAGAAAGATGTGCGAGGAGGAGACGCAAGAGATAGCCAGACGGTCATTGGAGCCGGTGCTGTCAATTGTCTTCGGGTTTTTCCTCCCCTCGTTCTCAGATTCTTCTCGCTTGTTCTTTCACCACACCGGTGAGTCGTCGACCCTCGACGTAAAGAATCTGAGCAAGACCGCTGGGTGACTATCACACACGACCAAACCCTCACACTCGGTGCCAACTTCCGAAAGGCAAACGCTTTTCAACTACGGTGGCAAGCGGAATCGAAAGCTACTCCTTGTAAAGCGAACGATGCTCCAGCGGCACCAACGGTATCCCTTGGTCGCCGAGTCTTCTGCTGCGAGAGACAACCGTCGAAGCGGCCGCCGATGAGGGTCCATCGAGGGACCGGACATCAGAGATATCCGCCAAGCCGTTTCGTCCTACAGAATGACTTCATCCGCATTCATATCAGCCCGAGTGGCAGTACCCGAGACCCGCGTCGCACAATGCTCGTGTCGGCCAAGGTGTGCGAGCGCAGGCCCACGAGCATCGATCGGCTTTCAATGAACTAGAACGTTTCGAGAGTGGGAAAGTATTTTTTTCTTCTCTTTCATCAATCGATTCCTCAATACGGTTCTCCGTTCATCGATCGGTACATTCATACGAAGCCGTACCCGTGGGGCCTTTTCACAGCTCGATAACCAGCACTGTGAATTTATCAGTTGGAAAGAATCAAACAATGTGCACTATTGTCTGCTTTTGAAGACAGCATTCGATCGAAGAGCCCGAATTTTTCTCTTTGTTCCCCTTTACAATCGTACCGTACGTGTCTCAGCTTGTAACTGTCATAGACCAGGTGATTGGAGAAGCCGCAGCATCATTTCCCGTTAATGGAGGGCGCGTTCGCAGAGGAACGACACCGATCTGTCTAGAGCTTGAGATCGAACGACCAGCGTAAGACAGAGGACAGCCCTCGCACGCCGGCCTCGAGCATCCCTTTCGATCGAGTTTCGTTTACCTGAAATCGGTGCGCCAGTGGCTCTCCAACCGAAGGGCAACGCGACAGAACAACGAATTTAACCGATTTTTGGCGACCACGGGCAAGAGCCACCTCGAGCGGTCCCACGAACGAGCGAGCAAGGGTACAGGAAGATGTTGGAGAATAAATCGAGCGAATCTTGGAAAAGACTGCACTGGCGCGGCACATTCCGTTGTGTTTTCTTGATGATCTCTCAATCGGCGTGACGCTCGGAGTTCGGTCCGCCGACGACTATACCCGCCGGACTGGGAAAAACGATTGACGGCCTCCTCTCCGGCGGGACAGAGGGAAAACCAGGAAAATTGCGCGGTTTCGAGCGCCCTGGAAGCGCTCACGAGATCGGTCACCCTTCCGGTCGGTCGGCCGGTTGGTCGGTCAAGTAGGGTGGGTGACGTTAACCTCCCCGCCCAGCTGTCGGGGAGGCGACAACGGTGAACGACCAAGCTTCAGATGGGGAGCTCTGATTCAGAATGCTGTTCCGATGAGGCGGACCGGCAAACTTCGCCGAAACACATGACCAATTGACGCCAACCTATGGATGGACGATACGGCGATGGACGCTGTGCCGGCGCGAAGCGTGAAGCGACAACCGCAACCGAGCAACAACCCTTCAGAATTCGGGCTCTTTGTCGAACGGAACAATTGTCGTTTCTGCTGCTCCCCAGCGCAATCCGTCATGAACAGAAGGCGTACGGGTGTACGAAGTGTCTTTTTTCTCGACGCGCTTCGATTAAGGAATGGAAGCCGTTTTGCTTGAAACGTGACGGAAGCTCGGCTCCTGCTGCCGGTTCTGGTAGCTGCTGTTACTGCTGCTGCGCAACGACGACGATGCCTCCAAGTGTGGACAGATGTTCCAACTTGAATACGATCAGAGCCATTCTTCGTCATCGAGGACTTCGGGAAGGAAGTCCGTTTACGGCGCACTTTGTCCCCGCATCTCATCCAAGCTCAACATCGTCATCCTCTCTGTCGGCTCTCATCGACTCGCTGGGCTCGACGGGTCCATGGAGAGGAAATTCGTTGAATCGCCCACCATGTCATTCATGCTTGTCCTGAATTGACAGCTGCCAACAGGGCCTACAGGGCATTCAGGCAACGACCGCCGCCGCCCGGGCGGGCTTCGCGCGATAGCTTACACAACCCCCAGCATAAAACATCCACCCCACCCTGTCCGGCAGTACTTCATCCCATTTTCCCAAGTCTCTCATTTTCTCTCGCTGCCGATAAACGGTCTCATGGACTCAGAGACGCGCACACTCGCACGACCAGACAAAGAGATACCCCACCCAACAGAAAAACACAATGAACTCGGAAGCTGAAACCGACAAGCGGTTCTATTGGCATCGGAAATGCCTCTAAATTACGACGGGTTCCTCTCCGAGCTCCCACTAAGCCCAAGCTGGGCCCAGGGCTCGAGTTCTGCGATTATACAGTCACTCAGCCAGCCAGTCGGTTCCATGGTCGTGAGTGAACTTACTCGGTAGCTAGCTCGGTGGTCGTTGGGATCTCCAACGGCGTGGAACGAGGTTCCGCTGTAGGACCGGTCGTTTCACTGTGCTATCGTCGCGGTCGCCGTCGTTGTTTCGTCCTTTGGAGCAGTAGTTGAGCTGGCGATTCATTGAGCTGCCGTCCGCCGTTAATACAGGGCGGCTGTGTACTGCGGTTCTGGCAGTGGGTATCTGTCGTGAGCTGCAGGAGCGGCGGCGGCGGGAGTCGGCGGGCCGTTGGCTGATTTTGTTTCGAGCATTCTAGCACTCGCGCTTCAGCTGGCCCTCGTCACGAAACGTATCCCTCGGGCTGGACACCCAATTCTCAACTGCTGCTGCTGAACTTTCGCGCTTCCCAACGAGGTTGTATCGATGGAGCGCTCCGTTGATCCAGTTCGTCATCACTTAGGACAGACGCTGTTAGCGATCGGCGACGATGGCCCTGGGTCGTAATTCCCACCGTCATCCTCAGCGGGGAAGTCGTTCCGACGCCGCCGCCACCGTCGTCACCGAAATTCCAGATGCCTCGATTCTAGCCCCTCGAGCCAAGCCTTCCAGTTAATAAATTCGACATGCGTGCCGGATCCCGCTGTATTCGTGGGAAAGACACATCTCGCTGGAGACAGGCTCCAAGAACGGGAACAAATCCAAGTTCACGCTCCTCCAATCCATAAACCTTGGAAGCGAGTGTTTTTCACTATCGTTCTTAATTTTTCAACATTTCCCCTCCTCCACCACGAAGCAGAATTCGATTCGCGCGAGAACGATCGCCCATAACGCAGTCATCGAGGAGAATGCTTGTAAATGTAAACTGCCGAACGAACGCGTTTCGGTTCCACCCGTTTTGCTGCATGCCTTAAGCGTCTCTCCGGCATCGGACGCCTCGAGTCGAATATGATTCGACGCTCAAAAGGCCATCGGACGCGGCGGCGACGACGGCAGGCGCTCGGAGTCCATCCGGCACCAAGTGAAATTGAATCAAGCTCGGCGATTGAGCGAGCCCACGAAACTCTTCTGCCCGATCCCTTCATTCTAGATGAGGGCCTGTTGAAACAAATTCGCGCTTAGCGTCGTAACAACAGCAGATGTTGGCTCTGTCCGGCTGGTTACGCGGGCGTATACGTGGACAGTGGTGGCGTAGGAGGAAATGTTAACCAAACAGGCGCCCAAGTCTACAATAACTCAGTCAGACTCCGGCTGTTCAAAGTAAGCATTCTGCTCCGGGTCGGTTCAGGCGCCGGGTCGGTTCAGGCGCCGCGGCGGTCCTGGCGCGTCTCGATTTCCGATATTCCGTCTCGGCGAAATCTCGATGGAGCGGCGAGGGAAACTCGAAATTCCCAACAGAACTCGTGCGCTCTACATAGAGTGGTCGCCCTATGCGCATGACGCGACACATTGGTATTTGACTCATACGTCCAATCATGCTCCGCTCCAGGTTGTCGGCTGCTATCCGGAAGCGATTCCTGTTCTCGACCTCACCTGATCGCTCCAGAGATTGAAAGCGGCTCCCTAAGGCGAGCACGGTCGAATCTATGTTCGATGTCGAATACAAAGCTCGCTTCTCCGGCTTCCAATATGGCTTGAGAATAGAGCGGGCTCCGAACGAGTTCCTCGCTGCCTGATGCGCGAAGACGCTGTCTCCGAACTTAGTGAATGCGCTGGTTGGATTTCAAGAGGAATGAGGTGCTCTCGGCCCCTGTGTTGGGTGAATTTTCGAAGAGAAGTTCGTTCCTCTTTATCCCACCTCTCAGGTATTCCGAAAGGCACTCCAGGGAGAATGGCGAAGCTAACCGTTTATGGTGTGGAATGGTGTATTGTCAGGAAGGCGATCCCGTGGTCGTGATGTGCTCGAGGCATTTACCAATTAGGACTGTAATAATACAGAGTGCGCTGGATGCCGAATTCCCTCCTTCTGCTCCATCGCCAGAGGACAGCTGTGTTCGATGCTTAGTCAGCAGCGGCATGAGCGAACCAGTGACTGACTCCACCCCAGACCGAACCAGCGAGACCCGCAGCGGACATTTGAAAACTCTCGAGGGTTCCTCTCGTCTTCAATTCCCCAATCTGGACGGGGGAATCCGCTGTTGACGGAATCTCGGAAAGCCCTGCAGTCAGGCAGCGAACAGCGCGAAAGTCCACGGCGGCTTCGAACGCCCAGGAGACCGAGTATCTCAACTGACCTAAAAAGTTTTGTTTCCCTTCGTGTCGGCGGTGAACCACTTGTAGCGTAATGAGTCGAGCGGAGTTTGATTGAGGACCTGAGAACCGATTGGCATAATTTGGAAGTTGCGGTAGACAACGGACAAAATAAATCGTGACACGATACAATTGACCATTTAGTAATGACGAGTAGTGAGCGACCAACTGACTGCCGCATCTGTTTATCGGTCGGTCGGTTCGTCCGTCCGTCCGTTTTTCCTCCATGTGAGCTACGCCACAAGCGAAGGCCCCCTCCAATCCCCAAAAGTGGCCGCCACCGCGGAAGCCGCAGCGGCAACAATGAAAGCAGAACGGCCACTGTACCGTAGACGTAGTGGTAGGAGAGGAATGGAGTAGTTGTAGTGGCGTCGGTCCCGTCCGTGATGCTAGGACACTGGTTACGAGCATGGCTCCTGGTCTCCTGGCTGCTCGACTTGGAATAGGTGCCCCGTAATTGGTCGCATGCTTGGTCTGTCGGCTCCACCGCGCGCCTTCCGCCATGTGCGGTGCTCTGCTGTTACGCGGCTCGTGCGCTGTTACACATTCTACATCGGAGGAGGCGACAGCTCCACATTAGACCCAGCAGAGACGAAACTCGGAGACAGGATTTATCAGAAACTGTTCCGGCAGAAGCAACTCCGGGAAAGATGCACGGAAACGAGCCCGCACGGAAAGCCAATGACGGAGGCTCGGTTCCGGAGATAGGCGATCAACACGACCTTCTCCGGCGGCCCGCGCAGTGAGACCCGAATGGATAGATACTTCGGAAGGATGGATAGAGGGATTCATAAAGTTCCATCCCCGTTCCTGCCACGGATGTCTAGTCAGAACGAACGACGGTGCGGCAATGAATGCAGTGGGCCGTATGCGGGATTCGGAATCTCCGATGTTTTATGTCCAAGTAGACGCCACCTGTTCAGGAAATCGAGCGAGAAAACCGGATTCCTCCCGGAGGAGTGATGTGCGTAAATTCAGAAAATCGTGCACAACAGCCCGAAGATTCGAAGCCGTTCCGTTCGGTTGTTGGTTATGCTGGCTGACCAGCGCTCCGTTTTGGATATAGTTCCGCTGCCGGTGTCGTTGGCTGAGCACAGCAGATCGAAATGACCGCAACAACAACAACGACGACGACTTTAATCCTCCTTCGGCCGTTGGTTGTGAAGTTCGTTCCTCTAGGATTACTCATAACCTGTTCGTGTGGAGTTCGCGCGGGTGATCCGACACTTCGTAGTTGGCAGATTTTGGAATACGTCTTCTCGGACACTGACACACAGACGGACCGGGACCCCCGCACTCGCACTCACGAACACCGGCACGAGAAGCGAAATTTCCCCTGCCGCAAATCGTGGGGAGTTTGACCCTTTTGTTTAGGGCTAGATACGATCCGTCGATTGAGCTAGAATTCCATTCGGAACAGACAGCAGTCGACTTCCTGTCAAAGGGTTCGCGTTCGGTGGGCTTCGCCCGCTGTCCCCAAGGGATCGTGTGTGGAAACGGGGAAAGCTCTTGATGGAGGGAAGTCCAGAAATGCGCACGGAAGAAATATTCCCGTGGCTGAGGGAAAAGCAAGAGATCGCTTTTGAAGTTTGTTTCGTAGCCTAAATGTTTACGGCAGCATCGGCAGCTCGTGCGCCACCGGTACAGAGGTCAACGGTAAGCAACTCTTGGCTCGGTTGCGATTGTTCCTCTGGTTTCGTGGTCGGACGGTTTCGATTTCGGTTCCCGTTGAGGCTTAGGACGGGAAGAAGTCTTAAAATTCAAATCGGCAACGCTCCTTCGACCGGTTCTCGCTCGGGTCGGCTACTTGGCTTGCTCGCTTCGGGTCAGCTAGGTAAAGAAATGATCCCGCGGCAGATTATCACCGGCGTAACCACCGCTGCATGCCGGCCGGCCGGCTAGTTGCCACCGTCGCCAAAACCGACGTCATGAGGAGGAAGAGCATTTCTCAGAAAAGCCGAAGAGTGAAAAGTATCGAAAATTGAAAACCGCGGAAGGAAAAATGGAGGAGAAAAAGCGGCCGCACAGCGACGACGACGTCTCCAGAGAAGAACGTCGGGCTTTGGACCTTTGCTTCGAACCAGAGGCAAAAATTTGATTGACGTCTGGTGGTCAGAAGACCGCGGGTCTGAGTGACTGACGAAGGAACGATCGACCGGCCGACCAGACGATGTTGACTACAACGTGTAACTCAATCTGACACGATTTGTCTGCAATCAAGATAACACCACTCGACTCCCGTGTCCGGACTTCGGTGCTCGAAAAAGGTATTCTCGCACGGGTTCTTCAGTTTTACCCCACCGACTTTGTTCACGGCCCCACTACTGTGCTTGCATTAGCGGCTAAGGCCACGGTCGATGATCAAAGATGTTTGCGGGACTCTGAAAGGTTGAATCGTCATCCGATTCGGAGACGTGTGTTGGCTCGCCTTACCCGCCATCCCTCGTAACTCCGAAATTCGTTCCTATCGGAGCATTTGGAGTTTCGCAAACAGGAGAAAAGATACAACGCTTCTGTTGAGCTCTGGAACTCATGATCTGGAAGACGCTATCTTTCAAAGATGTAGGTTGGCGCGTCGGCGCACGAAGTGGACAGTCGAGCCAGCTTCGGGAACCGGTTCAATTCGAACCCACTGAACTGTCGCAACTGTCGTTTGAGGAACGATATTCTATCCAGCGAGTCCCTTCGGTGTTTTTTTTTCTGGGAGCCTCGCTCCTGAATCCGATATTCCAAAACTTCCGAATGAAGTGATAAAATTCTTTCACCTGATTTCGCCCGTTGCCTATCTCCGACAGTTTGCATTAAGATCGACCTCCATGCTGTTTCACCCGGACTCTCAGTCCAAAGAGTAGTCTGATCGGTTTTTGCCGTCCGTTGTTTCTGTTCGGGTCGCTCGGCGACGATTGCTCGATATAACGGTCGATCGACAAACGACCAATCAGTCCCGGTCTCTTCCTGTGCGCGCAAGAATTTCTTCGCCGGCCAAAGTAATGATGCCTTGTTCATCATCCCAGTGAAATCAACTGCTTCTGTCTTCTCGTCTATCTGCCAGCCGTGCAGTGAGCGTTAGCTTGCTTTGGCCGTTGCCCTCGATCCCCGAGACAAAAACGGGCAAATACGAAGTAGCGTGCTCCCAGACCTTCTCGGAATTTCCTTCGGGGTGTTGTAGTTTGACGATGAGGAAGGCCCTGCACCGAACCTCTAGAGGTCCACGGCGGATACGAGCTAGAATATTTCAACGAACGGATCATGTGGCTGCTTCTGAGACGTCAAGCGAGCATCTCTCGGAAACGGAGTTCTCCCATGCGTCAGTAATTGGCGCCCCGAGTACGCAGCGGACTTGTTCCGTCATCCTCTCGAACAACCGCCTTCCTAGTTGAGGAATCGCGTTGGAATCTACGCTGCGTTTGTCTGAGGCGATGAATCGACGCCGCGCCATAGGAACAACGATTGCAACAATTGAAAGAGTCGATTGATTGAATGAATGGGAATTAAAGTCAAGAATGCGCGATCCCTACTGACGAACTGACTCACAGGTCCGCGGCGAAACGCACTGCTCGAGAAACAAGTCAGCGCCGCTAATGCCCGACTCACGAGTCTGATCTACTTGTCTTCCGCGCCTTGTCCGGCATCGTGAATGCCACACCGAGCGTTTGTTTTGAAGATGAACTCTGGAACACCCTGAAGGTCTAACCAAGTATCTAGTCCAGTCGGATGCCCGATTCGAAAGGATTTGCTTATTTATCGGCAAATCACCCCAATATTCACCGAGGAAATCGGGCACCTTTGTTGGCTAAGAAGCGGCACACCTGCTGTCCGGTCGGCCGCCTTACGCTGCGAGCGCTCCGGGCCTCCTGAAGTGATTGACGGATGGGTTGTGGGCCACGCTTCGTGTACGGAACCCGTTGAATCTTTGTCCAGATTTATGCGAGTCGATAGATCGCCTCGACAGCGCAACGTTCCCAGCCGGGGGAGCGGTGTGCGGAACGACCACCGCTGCCAGGGAATGCTCTGCGCCGCTTATCTCAGTTACTCTGGATTTAGCAAATTCAAATCTACTCGGATCGCCTAAAAACCGTTTTCGGCATCAATCAAATCGACCAAAGAGACAGGAAGGGAATTCCAAGGTTGGTCAACTGATCTGAGCTGTCGCCCCGAAAACGGCGTCGGCTGTTCGAGCGACTCCGCGTTTTCTGGAAGTTTCGTTCTAATCAGAGGCACATAATTTGGCGGGCACTTCTGACGGAGCCCAATAAACGACTGCGATAGAACGCCGTTTCCTTCGCGAGGAAGCTCGCGCCTGGGCAACAGATGATAATTTTGTTTCTCAGCGGAGTCGCCCAACTGCGGTACATCCAGGACGAAGCAGATGCGACTCCGGATGAGAGCGCTGATGATGACGGCGACGAGGTGAGTACATCTATCTGTAGCTCAAGGTGAGCTCGAGTCATTTTTAGACAATCCACCATGTTGGGTTCATCTCTCCCGCGCATGCGTGGTGTGAGGATGATCAATGGATCCTGCTGTTCCTCCTTACAGCATGAATTATTAAACCGATCCAGGAGTGAGCTCGCAGCCTTCTTCCCCAGCGCCGAGTCGCTCTTGAGAACACACGAGCTCCCAGCCACTATCGTGGGCTCTATTGCATGCGTGCATTAATTCAGACACAAAACCACAACGGCTATTCCCGCCGAAACTCACCACCCGCGATATTGAGGAGGTTTTCGCCGCCAATATCGAAATACCAGAGCTGAACTAGGACAGGCTGCTAGTAGACGGGATGGAGTTCGTGAAGTTCAACATTTGGAGACGGCAATTTTTAGCTCAACCGATCGTTAGGTGAGTTCGATCCATGAGAACTATTTGCTCGCAAGAGCGCCTCTTTGAAAACGGGGACGGTCATCGGTTACAACCTATGAAAAACATTTCAAGCCACTTTCTGGTTGCCCCCGTGATGTCACAACAGTCTCAAAGGGGAGAGAGCCCGTTCTGGCCTTTCTACGCTGATACTGATTGAGGCGCATCGCAACACTCTTAAGCGAGTGAGCCGTGAAAGCATTGAAGGTAGAGTCGCACCAAATGTCAACGCGGAACTAATCGGATCATGGAGCAGGCTGCGATCGTCATCATCCGGGGCTTCTGAAAGCCCACGGTTGACGGCGACATCATCGTTCGCCGACGTTCCGGCGAATTCGTCGTCCTAGATTCCCTGTCCTTACACCATTCCCCAAATCCATCCCCTCGGCTTCTCTACGGAACACGGCCCAACACACCCCTGTCTCTTCCCCCTCACTCCGGCAGGAAGCTAGTAAATTGCTTCGTTTCCTGTGAGTGCAGTCGCCTCGTGGCAGCGTGCGACGACGACGACGAAAAAGATTGGGCCTCAGACATGAAGACAAAGACCACAATCCACTCTGTGTCCACACGGACGAGCTCTCCCACATGCGACTTCGAATCTCATACATTGCTGGCCGAGAGAGCCGAACGAGAAAGGCAAAGCAAATTCACCGACATGAGCTTCTAGGCGCCGATCTGAGCCACTTCTCGGAGCTCTATCAGAAACCTCCTCGGGATCCCAGCAGGCACTGCCTCCGATAATGAGAAACCTCTTTTGTCAACCGATGACCAATTGGAGCGGAGCGGTTCGGTCCTGTTCTGATATCAGGCCCATCAAAGTATGCGAAATACACTTTTATCATTGATTCATACCGTGCGGGAGCTATCGTTTCCACTTGGCGGCTCACCGAAGGCACTCAATAATAATAAAATAGCCATTAGAAGTGAGATGACAGCGGCGCCTCACGCTCAAGTCAACCTTCAGGAAGCGAAAGAAATCGACAAGCCATCCGACCGAGTCCCCCTCCCGATTTGGTGCTGTGGCAGAAACGGTTCGGCACGACCGAGTTAGGTTTCACGACTGGGCTAGCCGACGCACAACCTGAATTGCAGAACGACGCCGACTTTTTCTCCAACTCGGTTCCATTGGACTCAGGGCATTCCGGGCTGTCCGCAGTTAGACACATTGAGTTTTCATTCAGAGGAAGTCACGAGCTATCGAATTGATTCGACCGGAAGATTCGTCCCGAGCGGTGAGGATCCGGGGAAAAACTACATCGTGGCATGAATCTACCGAATCCCCTCAGACATGAGCGCTCCTTCGAACACAAGTGCTGACGGAAATGAAAGTACCGTCTCCAAAGAGGTCGAAACTATAGGATAGCAACAGAAAGTACCCTTCAATGATCGCTCGGACCGAAGAGATTGCCCCTTGTTGGGGGTCAAGAGATGTCAATTTCGACGATCGTGACGATTGAACTCAACGAAAAATGTAGAAATATACCCGTCGGCTTCTCCCTTGATTTTTTGAACGCGCTCCATGTACTGGTTTCTCCGATAAACTCCCCTCCACGCCGATTGAAATAACGAAAGTGCTCCTCCCAACACGGGCCCCCTCGAAGAGGGTTTGGAACAATGGAAGTGCTGACTTCATTGAGGAAATGATGTGGAAAATGAGATGGGTTTCACTTACAATGCTTAGTTCGGCTTCTCGTGCGAGGAGTCCGAGGAGATCGCTGCGCGCCAAGCCAACTAGTCCAAGCAGGACTACGACCGCCAAGGATTTCATCTGAAAAGGAAAACAACTCATCAGCTTTGCGTTTCAAAGACGTGGATGCTCCGTGTTCCTCATGAGTATATATCGCTCCGCTTTTCTTGCGCTGTGCAGCTGTCGGTGAGTTTTTTGACTATCCGATCCGATGAGCATATCTTGGCATCATCTCCGATGCTCCCCAGCTCTCGAATAAAGTCTTTCAAGGCGTATTGTCTCCTTCTGTCAGGCTGTGACTGCATCCACTCGATCCCTCCACCGTCAGCTTCTCATCACACCGAACCGTCTGCTAGTTCGGAAGTCGTTACGTGTATTGTGGCGTGGATAATATTGCGGAGTTGTATTCCGTGTTCCTATATCGGATTCTCTGCGGGACAGAACACCACAACTAACAAGTTCAAAGCCGGTCAACATCGAGAATTCGTCCATTGCGGTTATTTGCATCGGAATTCCGCCCCAAGCCGCGGAATGCAACCCGCTGGGACGTTTTTGGAAGGATCTTCACGATCGGGAGAGCTCTCGTCGGATCGATTAACAGAACGCTTATTTGGTGGACTCTCGTTGGACTCGGCGTTTGCTTTCGGAGTGCTGTAGCAGCTCGTCTTTCGAGTGAGCTCTGAGGTGTTTGATCACGTATTCCATGACCATCCTCATCGAATCCGGGAGCAACGGCGGCCTTGTGCCGTTGCCTCGGCAACAAGGAGCGGGGGTAGGCTGCCGCAGCCGGCCGCTTACTCTGACTCATTTACGACCCTGAACTGAAGCACGTTATCTGTGCTAACAAACAATCCCTATGAGCTCATGAGTGAGGCTTCCACCTAAAAGAATTAAAACTGTAGCACAGAACAGCTGCTCTTAGCAGACAGCCTCGGCTCCGGACGAAGACTTGACATAGCCCGGCTTGAATTTCAAAAGCTCCGGCTCCTCAGTCGAACTCGCACGATCAGCGTGTTCCGACCGAGAAACGGTGAACCAGAATGTTCTCAAACGAGCCGAGAGATGGATCGACAGACGGTTCGAAAAGTTTTCGTTTGATTCTGATCGGAGGCCTTCTTCAGCGGACATTCGTGCGTTGGTACAACTCGTCATGTCTCTGTGGCGCTCGTGGCTGCCGCTGCCACGTCAAGTTCGTGGAGGAAACGCTCGCGTTTCGAGTGAACTGACAGAAGATGAGCGAAAAAAGACTAACAATGCCGAAACAATTACATACATTCACAAACAAAATGCAGTCGCTCGTTGAACGCCACGTCGAACAGTGGCCTGAAGCGAGAAAGCTTCTTCTGAAGTGGACACCAATGCCACGACACTAGAGCAGTTCCACCTTCAATCGGCATCGGCCGAGTGCTCCGATCCCGGCGCTCAGACATCCACCCACATGCAGATAAACAAACCAGTACATACGAGGACAAACTCGACCCACTCGCGGATTGCTCCCGAATGTCAACTTGTTCGATGAGAGCCGAACCGGGTCTGCCGCGAAGTGGGCATCACAACATGAGAGGTGACTACAAATGTATGCTGCTGGACAGATTCGCTGCGCGCTCGTTTCCGCTCGTTTCCTCGACAAGCAGCGACCAAAGTGGATGATGACAACGTTTGAACGCAGTAGGTCCATTAAGGTCGTTATATGCAGCCGCTGGGTAGGTAATAAGACCTTCCCGAAGAAGAAGTCCTCACCAGCCGCACAAGAATCCCGCGTTCTGCTGAGTCGACTCCCTGCGGTTCCGCTGGTAGATTTATTCATCATCGCAAGACATCGACCGACAGATTGAGATACCCCTGTCAGACAGATGAGCAGACACTCAGAGATGACCGAGCATCGACGGACAAGAGGCAAAAACCACCCTTGACCTTGGTTCCAATGGAGAAATATTGCCCAGAGAACGTCATGCAGCGTAGAATCTCGCTCACGTACTCCCATACTCGCTGACATGAGTTCTTACTCATGCGACAGCGTACAACTGTCCAACTAGACCGGCATCGTTGTGTTAACGACACGCGGCGAAAGCTCTCCCTGTTGAGACAAAACTCTTCTTCTTTCTACCGAACTGTATTCTCCAATGGAACCTCCGTCATGAACGCCATATTTGGTCGAGTGTAACTCATGCTCATGACTTCGACGGTGATCATAACATCGATGGTGATGAAGAAGACGACGTCGACTACGAGGTTGACTCTCATGATGGTGGCGTCGAGTCCCAGCAGCGGTTTTCTTGCTTGAATCATCGGAACGTTGCCGCTCTCTGACAGTTTCACACGTTGTCAATGGTGATGGCAGAGGAGTAGAGGAGAAACGACTGCCACGACCATGACGAACGAATGCAAATCCGATGCGCGCATAAAACACGCATGGACGAGTTGACTGAAAAATGACGGAACGACCGACGCACTGTCAGAACTACTGGGTACCTCACAGACGGCTCTTTTCAGATTCCTAGGCATAGACTTATGCATGATGACTGAATCGAAATCTGGAGCGGACGATAGAATCGTCGAAATCTGACACCGCAGTGTACATATGTGAGGATTCCAGCTCGAGGCTTCAGCACTGTTATTCGCACTCATTCCGTCAGCAAAACGAATTCTATGTGGGGGAACGAATTCTCCCCTCACAGCTCACGTTTGAGTTTTCCGTGTGAATCATTCGCAGGAATTCCAATGTCGAATCTTCGAATAAAAACACAATCTGTTTCATTCCCTCGCTCCTTATCTCGTAGTTTCGCTCTGCCAATCTGGGAGAGATGAGAATTCAACTAATGAAACCTGTTCACGACAGAACCAATCACTCAAGGACTCCTGCGCAAGATTAGGAAGCGGCTCCTTGAGAATAAGCGACCGAACTCGATGGTATCACATAAGTCTCTCGGAGATAACTATCGAATTCCACATGATCTCTCCCAGGTCGGAGACGATGCACACTCGCCTGCGTACACAAAGTCCCCCACAAGGTTCATTTCTCCCTGCCGACGCTTCTTCTCCAGTTGAAAAACACGTCTCAGGAATCTGGTCGGCTCTCAGAATCCTCGGTTCTCGAAACGCATTCGATTCGCTAACCCTTTTACTATTTCGCGTTGGATAGTTCTCGCAACAAGTACTATAGAGAACTGACGTTGTAGCGGGACGACGACGACTCCGTGGAGACAGCCGATTCGCCATGTATGCATCTGTCCCTGATTGCGTCCTGGAATTGAATCCCTCCTCATTCGAGCCTTTCGACCTGAATTCGATCATTCAAGAACTTCGATCAAGCTTCCTACGGGCGGTCAGAGATGGAGAGCTGTGTCCCGGAGTTCAGAATAGAATTCATCACAACTGTAAGAGCCGTTTCGGCTCGCAAAAAAGCGAGGAAAAGCATAACGGGGAGGATGAATATTTCCCCTGTGCTCTGCATCAATATTCTCCCTGACATTGTCATGCTGCCGTCGCTGGTTTTCATTTCTGGGTTCAATGCCTCTTCGTTCTTTCTTCTTATTCTATTTCTACACTTGATTGCCAAGGCCTGCCTCTGGGATATGAGTGTCTTATTCCAACTTTCCTCGTTCAACGCCCTGAACTCATGGGTCTGATCCTGGATCGATCAAATCCATTCGATACATGGGAATCGATGTCCACAAGCTCTGGGATAGATTCCAGGGAGCTATGTGGTGAGAAAAATCTGGGGGTCCCGGGACCGTTCGTTCGCGATTCCAGCTACATGAACGGATCTTCCGTTTTCAAGGAGCGTCCGTTGTTGTCATCGCCAACCATACCTGCCAGCTCAGCCGTCGACAGGAGTTTCGTTTCGGCAGCGTTCGCCTCTGCAGGTTACAAACGTTTGCCGACGCGCCAAACTACGGTAAAATACGTATTTTTTCGATGTATCGGTTCAAGTGGGTGTCGAGCGAGCCAAATCGTTAATGACACAAAGGGAGTTGGTCGCTTGAGATGTTGGTCTAATGAAGCAACATCTTCCTTTGCGTCCATCCTCCATTCGTGTCCGTCCGCGTTCCTCGCTCCAACGTATTTCGGTATTTGACATGATGATTACACAGATCGCACATCACCGCGGTACGACAGGCGAGCATATAAGCGCTTAATAGCCTCTATGCGGAAGCCGCAAACTTAGTCAAAATTAGATCGTACTTTTGGCATTGCACGTAAGCTTTGCTGTACCTCTCGTACCTGGATGGATGGATTTCCCCGTGATAGTACTTGAACAACGTCCATCTTCTAGAAGCCTTCGTGATCATGGCAGGAGCTGAACTGTGGCACCGAACGTTTAAAGTACCTGAGCCATCCTACATACTCTGTCGAGCACTACAACTCATCTGAATTTTGAGCTGTATATGGTAACGAGCACGATTGTATTAAATGCCATTTTGTCGGGACGGCAATTAGCAGCCGTTGTAGTGTCTCATCTGCCGGCTGGGCCTGTGATGAAAAGCCGGGTTGATTTTATGGGAGGTGGCGGTGCATCCGACGGCCTGCATCCAATGTTGCATGAAACTCTGATCCGCATTGTGAGCACTGACGCAGAAAATGTCGCACAAAGGCTAGCCGATGGCTCACTCCTGCCCGATTGGACCAAGCTACGACTTTAGCGGAGGCTCGGTAACAACAATGGCCTCGGGGCTTCTCACTATTTAGTGCCGCCTGTTATTGGAGGTCAAGCACCGGATGCCCAGGTCAACTTCAAATTTCTCAACCGAAGCGAAGCGTACCACAGATATCGGATGGAACATTTAGACCCGCTCCGCGCCGCTATCTTCCTGATTGATGGCCGAGCGCGCAACAGATTCGCTATATCATATTTTTTGTGCGTCTTGATAGATCCACAAAAAGATATAAAAATATCCAAATAACACGCCTCATATTCTATGGTCGATGCGCCCCCCTCCACCCCGGCCCAGACAGACAAGCCGACTTCCTCTGACATCGGTGCGGCTCTCTCCGACCCAGTGCATACAACCTTGAACAAAGCAATCTCTATCGAAGTCCATCTATTCTGGTCGCGGGCTCGTGGCTCAGTCTGTTCGAAAGCGGCTCTCGACGGACTGGGTAGGTGGATGCATAGATGGATGGATGCTTGTATGCTTGTAGGTAGAATGGCGATCGGTTGATCTGCCTGCCTGCCAGTATGTTCAACCTCAACCCCGCACACTGACAAGGGGGTTCATACACTGTCGGTTCAGACACTATATTGAAATCTGCTGAGCTGGGAGACCCAAGGCCTCCGGGACCGTGCTCCGGGAGCAGCCGAACTGTCCTAAAAGCGAAATGGAGGGATACGGAAGGGAGAGCTTTCGACCTGCCATGTCTTCGTCTAAACACGAAAATTCTGAGGCTGTCATTACCGCACCGGATACAGGATCCGCGCCGAGAAAGCAGGGTCACGTTTCAAAGCTAGTTTCGAAACTTGTTGCTCTTCCTGTTGCGTGACTGATTGGGCATGGAGGAACTCACTCTATTTGTCTCTTTCGTCCGATGGTTCCCAAGAACTATTGGTTGGAAATCGTCCTCCCTCTGACCGCTTCTCCCGAGCTGAAATTTTGAGCACGGCCCTGATTTGATGGAGACTCTCTGAGCTCAGCATCGATCCCGTCTGATTCATGCTCTCGATACCTGTTCCCGAATTCCGCGATGTTACCCCGAGTTCGGAGAATGCCGACGAGCATGCCGTTCGTGAACTGTCATGTGTTTGGCAGCGTTGGGTGCCCATCAATGGCTCTGCTATATCAAGAGTTGTCATTATGAAGCAAAGCAATGGCTGATGTTTTGAAAACTGCCCGTGCTCTTCGGACTCAACTGCAATGCTGGATCGATCGATTTATGGTGACAGAAGCTGTCGGACATCGGCGCTCAATCTGTGTCCGTGATTCTCTCTCTGGTCGGCCTGCGGGTCGTTCTGGCGGCTCCAGCTACTTATATGGCACGCACCAGGAATTCACTCTCAAGCACCTGGATTTCTGGTTGATTGTAGGGATGGATGAATGGCTACAAGGTAGATCGTTGGGAGAATCGAGGAAAGTGAACTAGCAGACGGTTGTAAAATACTCAAAAACAAGGGTAGACATAATTCACTAGTGAAGTCCACTTCAAACTGAGCTCGAGTGAGCGGGACGGCGTGGGACAACCGACCCGGCTCGGGGATGAGTTCGCTGACAACTTCTACACGGCGTTCGACTTTGATCGGAGAAGTTTCCCCCCGTCAAGTGTTCCAATAAAGAGAGAGGAGACCGCGTGTGTTTTTGAAACGCACGGCTCGCGCCCGACAAATTGTTCGCCGTTCATAATGATTGCCGTGTTGTTATTCTCGTTGTTGCTGTCGTTATTGTTGCTCTGGTGCCGCCGCCGTTAAGGGAGGCACCCAATACACTCGAGCTGGCAGCCAGTAGATACGGGGCTGGTGTTGAAACACTAAAGAACTCATCCTTACGATCAAATCCCTTTATTTCTGCTGCCCGGTCGTTTGTTCCTCGTTTCAAGAGCCGGGATCGCATCAAGACCTTGGTGTGAGTCTTCCTCGCCTTCCTCTCCACCTTCGGCACAACAACAGCATTGAAGGCTTTGGTGGATGCCGTGGACAGATGGAACGGTAACAGAACCTGATCTTGAGACCGGAGTGTTCGGACCTCTCCGTGACATCGGCATTGCTTTCGCGACGGGAGACTTTAGAGAAGATTGAGAGTGAACTAGTTCCTCCTTGTCTCGTCAGCATCGATCGCAATAGCCGGGAAAACGGAAAATAATCTTGTGCAGAAGACGAATCGCCCTCTATCTTACTCACTGGGCTGTCCGCTTCGCTGTTGACTCATCTCTATGTGTCGACGGAGCCGGTAGACTTGGCGGGGCGGCTGACTGGTTGGCTGGATGCACGGACCTCCGCAACGGATTCAAAGACCCGATCCAGCTCCTCATTCTGCCATCTTCCTCGTGATTAAGAGGTTAATTGCCGCGACGGCATCTTCATCGTCAACAACGTTTCCCGCGGACGATGTCAAAGATTTCTGGCATAGACGACAACGTTCTTTTATTCGACCAACGCCAAGCGAACGTCGAAGCGAGCAGGGCCGCACTGCGCCAAGAGGCCGAGTCGATGTCACGTCGAACAGACGGTCCGACACTGGTTTCATCACAAACACTTCCCGATCCGTGGAGACAGTCGACCGAAAGAGATCATGAATACAAATCAGAATCACAGTCCTTTCATTCGCCGGAATGAACGCTCCGATGTCTTGCTAACGACACGAGAAACGAAGCCCAGACTAAAAATGCGTTGGGCGTTCAAAGTGGTTGAGCATGAGCGGCCCGAGATAAAAAAAAAATCAACGTCTTCCGGGCCGGGCAACTGTTGAACCAGGCTGGTCGTTTGGAGCGATGTCGTTCGATTCCTTGAAATCACTTGCAAGGATGATTCAGGACTCTTCCCGGAGAACAAACACCCCCTTCAATGTGTTTAAGTGCTTGTTTCAAGATCCCCGCACTATTCTCGTTCTCGCTATTGTTATTCTCCACAACTCGTAGATCAGGATCTGCCGCGAATGAATTTCCGCGCCGGGGTGGCGAGCTACGCCGTGCTCTCACTCGATCAGCGTTCTGTTTGGGCTCTGGATGTGAAGAAGAGAAATTGTGTAGAAGTGGCCGTGTCCGATGTTCCGCCAGAGGTGGTAGTGGCTGACACCATAGTGAAAATTCGTGATGGTCGGCGATAAAGTAGTGATTGTCGTTGGGGAAACAGGGGATGATAGTCACCAACCGTTGATGCCGGTGGCCCTTCTTCAAATTCGACTTCCCTCAAAACTATATCTGCCACCCACAGCGTGGAAATTCTCGGCATTTGTCGCAGATATCCTGGAGGAACAACTGAATTATAGATGATTGCTGTTGGTGCTCAGATTCTGGACGGGTGGAATACCCGGGCCTGCCAGTGCTACGGTCCAAACCAAGAACCCAGGTTCCGTCATTCTTAGTCCGAAATTCGAATCGTCGTTTCGAAATTTCTGAGAGCGATCTTCCGCGGTCTGTTTCCACCCTCTCTCTCTGTTTCTCCTCCCAGGTAGAACGATCGAGACAAAAAACAGGGGAGCTCGCCTTAACCACCTGCACAGCGAGTGAGGAGAGGGGAGGAACAGCAGCACCGACAGCAACCACTTTCAATAATATCTTATCGTTCGATGGCCTGAAATCATGATTCTTCCACTTATCAATGGCAGCGGGTCATTTCGTTACGTTGCCCTGGCCGTCGGTCTGTATGGCTGGATCGTCGGTTGCCCTGCAGTCAGAGTCAGGGTGTGGTGGTCTGAGCAATGGCCTGCTCTTCGGGAGTGATGTCTTATTTGAACAGGTCGATCAAGGAGACTTCGCCGAGCTAGCAGCACGGACAACAACAACTTCAACATCAACAACTGTTACAACAAAAACAACTTTGCTGGACTTTGCCACAGCGACACAACCAACGACATACTAAGGTGTGGTCAGCTGCCCTACGGGCAGAATCCACATGTGAACCTCCACCGCAGACGTCTTCCTATGGGGCCGATGAATCAAGCGGGAACCTCAGATCAAACAAGCTGTCCGTAACCGAAAGTGGAGACGCGAACCGACGGAGCGAACGCGCGATTCATGTACACCCCACCGTTTTGTAATGACGATCGATGAATTCTCATTCATTCTGCGAGTTCTTGGAGACATCGCGCAATTTCACGGGGAAATCGAATGAAACGTGGCCGAGAAGTGTATGAGGGTTGGAAAAATGAGAGCTATCAGACGCCTTGACATATGTTTCACACGCTAGTAGGGCCTCAAAAAGCTATTGGCGTTCCATGAAGCACCATTAATGATGGATGCTTTTAAGGAAAAGACGAACCAACGAACGATGGAGCGCGCGAACCGGTCAGAATCCTGCCAGCACAAGACTCCCAGGCTTAATTTCGTAGCCATTACGAAACGGGTACCGTCGATGGAGATCGAGCGGCACACATCGATCTCACGGAAAATGTCAGAGACCGTTTGAGAATAACTTTGTCAAAAATCCCGAGGAGAAGAACTTTGGCTCATGTTGCGGGTCAGCAGCGATTTTCACCTCGCGTATGTTTTGTTTCTCAGCGCTCAGCTCCGATCTCGACCGTCGACTCGAATTCGTCAAACCGCCAGACGTAGGTTTCTGGTTTCCGAGCTCGAAAGTTTCGAGTATTTTCGCTCCACGAAATTCTAACCAGCGTTCTGCGACGACGTCTCCATTCCAGTTCGATACTTTTCCATCCGGATGTGAGAGGAATTTCGTTCCAACAGCCGCTCTCCAGCATCCTCTCGCGGAGGAACTCATCGTTCTTTTTCCGTTTTCGGAGCGATCAAGCGAGTTATCGTTACGATGAATCGTTGTATGATGATGTCTGGCCAACACTGCTCGTCCATTGTTCGATGTTATTCAACAACGATTACGAACATCTTCTAATGTAGAACGAAAAGAGCTGTGCGCGAGTCAGAAAACCGTTCCGAAAGAAGTCGTTGTTTTCAAGTAGAACAGAAACATGGTGTTATAGGTTCCGCCACAATCGAACCCGAGAACTACGGCCGCTGCCGCCGCCTTCACGCCAATCTCGGGTTTGGTTGGCGTTCTAAATCGGGGCTTTCCGTGTTCCGAAAGGAACACATTTCAGCCTTCGGCGGTCCGTCTACTTGTCCCTGCGTCCGTTGAGCTGCTCTCGCACGCTCGGCGTCGGACGGGATCACATCAGTTAAGACTTAGAGAATAGAGCTGAAGTTACTTGGTTTTGCGCCAGCACCGCGGCGTTGGCACAGCGAATTAGACCCACGTTGGAGGCGTCGGATACCGGCTCCGGGGTGAAGAAGATTCTTCGCAATCGACAGAGAAACCGGTGCCGCCGCTGGCATCTACCCGTCCGTCTGTCAGTCCGTTCGTTGGCGTTGCTTGTAACAGACCCCTGACGAACCGGCTCCGACGGGCGACAACGGAGCGGTAGCCGAGTGGGAGAAGTCAGAGGAGGACAGAAGAAGACGAGCTGGTCGGTCTGTCGGTCAGCCAGCCAGCGGGCGAGGAAGACGGGCAAGCAACTAAAACGTAGATAAGCTATCTCCAATCCGATAACTCAGCTGACACCGGATACTGCGCACCGAACATGAAGTCAGCGTCACGGATGACAGTAAAGCCAGTCGTCAAGTATCCAAGCGAGCGGTCCGTGGAGCGGACTCGCATGATCGTTCAACAACCCAAACCATCGTTCTCGAGATCCCCAACAGGTGTTCCCTTCTTTGCGTTTCAAACGAGAGCTGTTTCTCCGGAATGTGCTGAGGAAACAGCGATTGACACTCGTCCACGAGGTTTTCAAGGAAGCACGCGATCGGCAGCCTATGCTCGGTGTCTGTTACCGAAAGGAAATCGATCCAAGCTTAGGCGTAGGCGAGTTCGTTGAGATGGCTGAATCGGCTAACCACGAAGATGACGAACAAAGTAATCCTGGCCAGGGCTGGTATTGCCGCCGAGATTCTCACCAATGACTTTCCAAAACCTTCTCCCATTTTTCAAGGCATTCGGGGCGATATTCCTCGGGCGAGCCCACACACGCGCTAGAAGAATTCAAGCATATATCCGTAGCTTGTCTTTATTCACTTTCGGGTCTGGAGAACGAGGGGAGAACAACGATTGATGATTTGGAAGTCCGAGTAGGAGAATACGGTTTGCTCTAGGTCATACCTCGATAGAAAAGAACGTTTTCACAGTTACTCCTGTGAACAGCCAGAACGTCACTCACTCGGTCGCATAAATGGTTGAACGGATTTCTTTTCCTTTATTTTCCCCGATCTTTTCTTCTGTTACGTTTCGTTCTCAAGGTCCGACGATGATATCTGTTAGTCGTTGCCGCGTTTCGCATTGTTCGAAGTGTCCTCCACGGGATCTGCCGGTGCCGCCATCACGATCACAAGCGCCATCGGCAGAACCACCCTGGGGTGCGAGAGTGCGTAAGGTTTCACTCGACCCACGGGACGCAGTTGTGTGAGAACTCACCGGATCAGATCTCGACGTAAAGCGGGGCGCGGCGCTATCATGACGTCGGCTAATTGCGCAGATGTCGGATCACCTACGGTGCTTCTTCGATCCCCTAGCACCGAAGACAGTTCTTTCAGTCTGCGATTCTGCTCACGTGAACACTCGTTCAGTCAGCTTCCTTGGGAGAACGTCGAGCGTTTTGTCGGGCATTTCTCCCGCAGCTGAACTTATGACGGCGCCGAAGCCGCATAACGACAAAGTAGCGACTCGAAGATCTTTCTGAAGTGACTTACGCTGCGCCCGAAAGGCCGCGGTTCCTCGGATATCACATTAGCTTATCAGATGGGGAGGAATAGTTGGTGCGGCGCTCGCTGCGATGATCTCTTTATCAGACTCACAGAAAAAGGTCACAAAGCTCGCTCGTTCAATCCCGGAGCCGGCGGATATGAATTTCGCTCGGTCCAGAAACTCTGTTGGGGAGAGCGAGCCGAACGGGAAACCGGGTGTCTAGCAGGGCTTTCAGGTAAGCGACCGGTCGACCGGGGCGCTGGGCATCACTTACTCAAAAAGTGAGCAGACAAATCAGTGATTCTCAGGAGCGTTTCGAAGCCGAGGAAAGGCCAATGGTTTTTTGCCTGTTGTGAGTTGTCCATTGTTATACATTGTCCGACGGCGGAACGCTCGTCCAGTAGACGTCGCTCGGCGAATGGAGAGCTCCAGAAACTGCAGCAATTTTTCCTCTTCGTCTCGTTGTTTGGATTCTGCTGATGTGTTGCCGCTTCTCAAGCCACTGCGGCAAAAGTCGTTTGAGGTCCGCGAAGAGTTCTGATCTCGGCTCTCCATCCCGGTCTTGCGAGGTCACGCTGCACGTTTCACCTCTTCGTCGGGCGCGTCTAGTCGCCGCCAGGGAAAATGGGTGCGGGACAGAGACTTGCGAAAACAGTATCAGCGTTTGATTCGAGCACCGGTCCCCACCGCGTTCTCCATCTTATTCCTCGGACGTGCAGCGCCACTCTCATCAGCAGCTCCCTTGCCCTGAGGTTGATTCGTTCGCTCGTTCACGGAAGCAAGAAGAAAGAAAGCTTGAATGCTCAGGTTCCCGCCGAACCAGGAGCCAGCCACTCGCAGACCGCCGGAGTTGAGTTCCCGCAGCGCTGTTACTTCGTACCAAAAACACTCAAATGTCAAATCAGTCAAAGCAATACTTAAGGTGTGCCCGCCCGTCCGTTCACTCGTCCAACCAACGGACAGAGCGAGCGACCAAACACAACGGCTCCAGCGGCTAAAGCAGGTACAACAAAAGCACGGCGGTGGCATAAGCTTACACTAAATTCAAGTTCGCCTCTTGAAGCATCAAGTGCTCCTACAAGCGGAGTCGACGGCGTGTAGTTTATCGCCGACGGGCGGCCTAATTGATCCGGATGGCATCGTACGAGTAGGAAGGAATCGAAAACTCTGCAAACCGATCCGTGGCGTCGTGAAGCTCCTTGTGATCGCCGTCTGGCCATCACTCTGCCGTCGATCGGTCTGGGCGCCCGCCGAATCGACCGTCGACAAATCTATCAATAGCCAGCAAAGTGGCGGCCCGGATGGCTTCAGAAGAATGGTAACAAGAGGAAGAAAGAGGAAAATCTCTGAAAAAAAGTATCAATCCGGCAATATATGGCGAACGTGCGTGTCTTCGAGCTTCGGCGACAGGGACAGCGTGCCTGTGAAATCGTGAGTGCGTCTCCCAACTGTCTCGGGCCTCCAGACGGCAGAAAGAAACGATCCCACAAAAGGAGCACCAAATCGAAAATTGTAGCCTGTTGTGCCATCGCTCATCGAGGGAGTCCCATATTAGTTAGCTGTGGCGAGGCTTTTTCCCCGGTCGTACTCGCTACGCTCAGTCGTCAAGCCGCGATGGCCGCCTTGGGTTACAGGACCGACTCGCGGAATGATCATCAGTGATTATCTTCGTTCCAATCGTACCCAACGAAGCTCGGACCACCTTCGGATCTGAATAGAGAAAAATATTGAGAGCGCCGTGAGGCTCACTCAGGGAAGCAGCGCGAGAAAAAGGTAAGCCGCCAGAACGCCAACCCGCTAATGGTCGGCCCATTGAAAACGCGCTAGAAGGATCCGCTTGGCCCAAACGAGGCGTTTGTTTCCTTCCCCCGGACACAAAAAGAAGACTGTCGGTGAAGGAAAAAGAAAAGGAGAGCAAGAAGTATCAGCAGAGCCGCGACGGCAATCTCATCTTGTCGTCTAGAGAGATCTGTCACCTCTAGTAGCGGCTGTTGAGCGAGTTCTGTCTCCGTCGGATCTATGGGGCGCGTCCTGACCGCTCTGCAACCATACGTCACATCCGTGCCAGCGGTGGCGACGGCAGACCCAACAACGCGCGGCTGTCTCGAAAAGCCACGAACGAACAACTGGATGACAAAAACTCGTGAACGGCAGATCTTCTCCCCGTAAATGCGTGTGAATCTTCTCTCTCGATCGATACTCCTGTCGTCTACGAGCAATACCAATCAATCACCCGGCTAGCGCGGTAGCCCACCACCACCACCACCTTTACCACAATTTCCACCGCCGCCGTATACCATTTACGGTCAATCGAGGCAGGAATCGGCAACTGCTTTCGGAAGCGCGTCAGCTGGCAGGCTCAGTTCTGCCTTATTTTCGAAAACTCCCTACGGGACGGCCAAATATTCTAGCCACAACAGTTCGCACAAACTCAGACTTTCCGGAAGCCTGCGGCTCCCAGAGACGATGTCGTTCGAGTGAGGGAAGGCTCCGGATCGAATCTCGAGAATAGACAGACAGAAGTCTAAGAATTCCGCTGTCTGGTTCTTCTGAATACACCCAACGCGGGAACGCCACATAAACAAAACAATGTTGTGACCTCATTTGTTACGAGATTAGATATTCTAGAACGCGCTTGAGTTGCCTGATCTAATCTCCAAAATAATTGGTTCTGCGTCGAGTTGACATCTAAGCTCTGTCGGTTTCGGGGGAATGGATACGAGCAAGGGAGAGAGCGAGCGAAAAAAAGAGGCGTAGGCAAGGTCCGACGTGAATACTTGGTCGACGATTCACCTGACCATTGGATTCGGCCAAGTCGTCGGAAAGCAGTCTCTGACTCTGATCCAGAGGTCGACCCCAAGCTCGTCTATTCAACTCGCGACAATTCAAGCGACCTTTGTTGCTTCGGATCGCCGCTCATTTTGGAGATTGATCGCGGCGACATTTGAATACACCGATGGATCGATGCAGGAGAGTCCGTTCAGTCGTATGTACAGCGGAAGCCTATCGACGTATCTTCGTAACGAGCGACCGACCAACTCCAGAGCAAGGGCGCGCCACGAAGCTGCGCGACCACTAGCCACTAAGTCGAACAGCTGACAATGAATCAGCTACAAAGGGCGCTATCTTATCAGCCTTCCTTGTTCGTGGGAGTGAACTCGGGGAAGCAGAAAGCTGTAACACGGGGAGGTTTCAGCAACGCCCGAGGGTTTCGTTCCCAGAGACTCCACGCCCTGCACGCAGCAAGCTCGACACGAGAGTCGCATCCGACGTCGAAATCGATCGACAGTGGCGCCCGGCTTTCATGATCCATCGGGCTTCCAATATCCAAATCGTTCGACGCAACCGTCCTTTGCGGCTAAGCCGAGGGCATACCCGGACACCAACCCCCCCGAAAAGTGGTGCTCGGCGCGTGCTCTGTGATTCTCGTGGACTTCGAGCAACGATCGCGCGATTTGTTTGTGTACCGATTCTCGGATCGCGCGGACCACTTACTCCGCGGAAAGCATCACATTCTCAAACAGCCGTGAAAACGTCGGCCGGTAAACAGCTAACATCCGCACCGATTTCACGGCAGAGCGTTAGAACCCTCGGTCTAAGAGCCGGTCGCCTCGGCACCAGAACAGAATAAAATCACAGACACAGTCGCACATAAACGACGAGCATTGCGGTCCGGGGTGGAAGCCTTTCAAGCGTTCAATTGTCTTCAATGGAGTCAAACGCATGAAAACAATTCCATTGTAAACGAGCTGAGTCAGCCCTTCTTCCGAGCGAGAACTTCTGGACTATACCGGATCGTCACGGATGGACAGATGAGAATTCAGTAGCGTCGGGCTCCGTGGTGCGCCCACTGTCGCCGGTGTCATCGCCGGTGGACAGCGAGCCCCGAAGGCACCCACTCAAGTAACTGTCGTCTTAATTACATTGCTTGATTCACGCGCTGTTGTTGTTGTCGTTGTGGATACCGCTCTCGTTGTTGGTGGTGCAGGAGCGACCGCTGGAGCAGTGTGTCTCCGGGGAAAGGCCTCAAACTTTCAATGACTGACCGACCGACAAACTATAGAGGCGGTTCCACCTACACAAACAGAGTCAAGCACCCAAGCCGGCCTCGATGCAGGCAGCCAAACAGCGAGCATCAATCCCCCTTTCAAACCAAATCTCCTATGTAAATACGATTATCATAGACGGCTCAATACACTAAGCCGCCCTGTGATGCTACTGAGAGCCACATTGAGCCATATGACTCGATGCGCCGGTTGGTTTCTCGGCTTTACTGACTGAGTCACTTTTATAAAATCTCGATCCGTCTCCCTCCCTCCGCCAGAAGCGGGAGTTGTTTTTTTCGCGAGCCGCGGAGTCGCCCTTCGACACCAGGGCGACCGATAAAGGGAATCATCAACAATTTACAGAATCCTCCGGCTAAAACATTCCGACCGTAACCAACATGTCGAGTGTTCTCCAAACACACCTCGACTCCGTCGTTGGCTTCATCGGTGGCGGAGTCGATGATCGACGAACTCGGTGGCGTGGATCGGCACTCGGCTGTCAGATGGTTTCGAGCAAAACAATGTTTCGAGCTCTAAAAGATGGCCACGGAGCTCCATCGAACAACCGACCCGCTGAATCCGACTGGAAGAGCGCGACTATCCCGCCCGTTCTCAGCTGTAAGCGTTCCAGCTATTGAGGAATCGATGCATCCATGTCGATAGCACTTGACTTGAAATTCGGTTCGGGGCCCGGAGCGCGCTCATTCCCATTCCATTATACTCATCGAGCTTGGATTCAGTGGTCTGCGAAAGCATTGTGCTTGAGACCAGGAGGAGAAGCAGGGGGAGCGGCCACGCGTGTGTGTGTTCATTAATGAAACGGAGCAACGAATTCATCTCTGAGGGAGCGCCTCGGATCCCCCGTCAATATCTCGCTCGGTTGACAACCAACCGGACCGGGTCAGCTGCAGCCTCCGTGCAAGCGTGCTAATTTAGCTGAGGGGAAATGAGCGAAAGAAGGAACGGCGGCTCGGAGGTAGACGGGAGCAGCAAGCCCGCAATGTAGGTGAGGGGTCAGCATCGCCTTCGTAGAATTTCATAGCGATAGAGCAGTTTCAGAGGGGTAGATGAGAACTAATGGAGAGCACGAAACCTTTACTGTAATGAACTGATGTCTTTACAACAACGACTCGTTCAGTCGGTGTGATCAGGCGCCAGAAGCACGGACAGAGCGGGAAGCCAACAACTCCGAGTCAAGCGGGGAGTGTTCGATGTAGCACTCCATTCTTTTCGTTAGAGACCGCTACCAGCAGTAAGAGCTGTTAGAATAACAACTGATCGCTGCTGGTGCTGCACCAAGAACAACAGCAACAACAACGACACCACCACAACGACATCGAGGACGACTGCTGCTACATCGTTCCAACTGACTCGATGAACCAACCGAGGAGAGATACGAGGGAGACACTGTGACTCATTCCGTACGCGTAGACCCGCTATCCATACAAGCAAGTATGGGGACTGAAGAAGCAGCCAACGAAGAAAAAGGAGCGGATTGGCCGACGCCAAGCCGGAGCCACTACCAGGTCGGGTGGAGTCACCAAGTACTTTGTAGTCGATGTCGTAGTTTTCCGACCTATGCCCGTTCGAGAAAAGGGACAGCGTAGCTCTCGAAGGTTACCGGCGCGCACACCTCGAGCATTTCGTCGGAGCGCGGTGTCGCAATACTCTCCCTGAGGGTTCTTGAGCTGTGTATTCGACTGCCGTACGGGGCGATAGAGAACCTCGAATTCAAACGGCGCGAGCGAAGTCAGCGAAGGTCGTGTATCGATCGAACGGACGTTTCGAATATAATTCAGAAACGGTCGATTTCCCAGAGAGCGGAACATACTCGGCATGATACGATAAGATACGTTCGAGAGGTAAGCGATAGAGGAGTGAGAGTCTCGAGCCCAGGAGACTCAGACGAGTCGGGAGCGCAGGGAAACACAGGACGAGGGGTTTCTGAGTCTTGTCAGGAATTCAGCGATTTAGGATTCCCAGCCTTTCTGGAGCTACATCGACCGCGAACACGCATTGTTCCATCTCGGATGAAACTTCATGTTCTGAGTGACCTTGAACTGTAAAGGGTGAGCTGCGAGGGAGGTCAGCTTTTCCTCGCAAGGGTTAGAGCGAACGGAGCGAGAGCTCGGGCTTGATACTCGTCTAGGATTTTCAAACAGAATCGAGAGGAATCCCGACTGCGAATTCGGCTGGAATTCTTTGGCGAGCCGAGAATGCTGTGCCGAAACGACTCCTCCATATTCTGCGCACACATGGAACACCACGAGCGAGCGAGAATGGCTGAGCATTGGTCGCGGTTATGACAATCGCATTAAAATGCACATTATCCTCATCGCCATGAGCTTTTTTAGACGCTCGCTTTTTCTTCGGCTCGCCTCTACTCTAACCCGAGCGTGCAAATCAGTTCGGAGCGAGCGAGAGCCAGCCGACCCCGCCGGCTCCCTCCGAGCTTCACTGAGTTTTTGAGTAACATACACAGCCGCACGCAGCATACACATGAGCGGGGAGTCAACCGCAATCCAAAACTCATTTATTGCAGGGCCCTTCAGCCTCAGCAACAGAAGCTAGCTGCGAACAGCACTGGGTGTCGCATGGTTTCCTTCTAACATATCTCTCTCGGCACTCAGTTATCGCTTTCGAAAACGGCGGCGATGCCTCGAGCGCTCCCTGTTCACACGAGTGATCGGAGTCGCTCAGGCGAGCTCTTCTAACTTCGCCTCAATCACCGCTAATTGTAGTCGGTGATCTCGAGAACTGGTCTCTCGAGTGGCATGTGTTACCCGCGTAAGACACGGTGACTGAATCAATCCGCGGATCATGACCATCGAACTCAACCCTTGCAGTCCTGACCCCGACCGCTACAATCTCGCCATTCGGTCATATGAGCTGATCCTTTTGCTGCGAACATGACGGAAGAAATTCCTCAAAACAGTGAGAGATCTGACGAGAGGGACTGACATCGACCCGAGGATTGTCAGCGGTGTTCGGCGCTGATTGAGGAGTTGCTGCGGCTGCAAGCGACAAGTAAGTCGCTGCAGGTTATACGATCATGGAGTCCTCGTCCAAGTTTATGAACCCTCGAATGGGGTCTCCCGTTCTCCTCCTCCCTCCGGTCCCTCTCCTCCCCTACCGGGATCCGCTGAAGGAGGTTATCAAATGGAGTTGGGGCGATGCTGTCGTCGAACACAGTATAGATTTTATTAGCAGTTAATTTGGAAGACCTTCAGAGAAGGGACGACTGAACGAGTTGGTTGACTTGCGAAGTACTCGTTGACCGAAGCTCCCACTCCAACATGCATGGACGAAGATGCGCCGACTCGCCATCCGTGCCCAACGGCCGCCATCTGACCTTCGAGTCAACCTTCGAGCATGCTGCGCAGGAGCACACGTGACGAAGCGGTTCCGTGAGTAGGACACGCTCGTGTGCTTCCGGTGGAGCATGTATGTGTGTGCGCGCGTGTTCCTGCGAGCGAGTTCGCCTGCGTACTGTGTCGTGGCAATCTCAATTCCGGATCAGGGACTGTCAACCCGAGTGAAAACAACACAGAGGGATTTCCGTCACGCCAGTTATTCTCTGTGAACCTTCCGGCTGGGCGCTGAGCGACCGTCAAAACCCCGCTGGAAGGATATTCCGCTCATTCTCGTGGTTTCAATCTTCTTCCACCTCGTGTCGATTCGGGAGTTTCCCGAAGTTCTCACGACTGGGAATGGGAGTGCCTCCGAGTCGACCGATCTAGGCTGGCCCGACCTCACTCGCTCACAGACCAGTCGGATCGAGACCATGCACACGGATCGACTCATCTGCCTCGGGGGAACATCCTGGCCTGCTTGGCCTGACCGATTTGGGCCTCTGAAGACTGGATGCCTGTAGCTAGCTCAGCGGCAGTCTCAAAGCTAGCCTAGAGCCTAACTTTGAGTTCACGAAACTTACTCTGGTTGAACTCATTTTGAAGCTCAGCAGGCGGAGAATCTCATCCCCGTTCCGCTCCTACCTTTGTAGGCATCATCGCTCTTGCTTCGAGCTCCTCTCTTGTTGGAAGAACTATTTTAGGAAATGATCCCTGTGAACTCATCCATCCATCCATTCATCCATCCATCCGAGGCAGTTGATGAAAGCTTGGTTTGTTTGTGTCGATTTAGCGCTCGAGGAAACGGCTCGGAGACGAGCAAAGAAACGCCGAGAATCAGTGAATGTAGCACGGAGGCACTGTGGTTGGAAACGGTACTCGTCGATGAAGTTCTAGCTACTACTGCTTCGAGCTAACTTCGTTCGCTCCGCCTGCTTGATCCGACCATCGCTCAGTTGCAGATCCGCCAGGCGGTCCGGTCCCTCCGTCCTCGGGTCCCTTAATCTCTTAATCCGTGAAATCTACGCGAGGTTTTCGTAACAAAGCTGTATCAATCCGATCGCCGGTGTAACATTGAGAGTAAACACAACTTACTCACGCGGACCTAACACACACAGGCACATCAACACACCCGACCGAATACAGTATGTCCCTCGCGGACAGATTCGAGCGCGAAACGAGTTCGGCGTTCCTCGTCTTCGCACAGAACGACTTCAATATCGCGGATGGCGCCAGGTACAGATGGCAAAACAGAGTGAACTGTCTCTCAACCAACACAGAGCGGGGCTCGTCGCTCGCGAGGCTGATATATAAGTAATCCCGAGCTCCTAGCGTCGCTGATTCTAAATATAACGTCGCCTCTCGACGACGCCAGACACTTCGGCACAGTGTCCCCTCCGACCGGCTCTTTTGCTGCTCCACTCTGTTTAGCAAAAGTTCCAACACGTTCTCCCATCTCCCGACCGGTCCCCTTCATGCACCCTCCACAGCAAAGCCGGATTGCGCACACAGAAGGTCGGATTGTATTACGGCGGATAGAAATAAAGAGCCCGCCCAACTCGTGGAGAGCTCGAGGTACAAGCCCAGGCAAAAACGCCGATTCGTCATCCTCTGTCCTCTATCTCTACCTCTCGGATGCCGAAAGTAATCGTGCTTAAGTGCATTTCAGAAGATTATCATCATCCGTGGGCTTAATCTCGCTAATTTGTAGCGTTTTACTTTGTGCCTGTTGCCTATAGGTTTCGTCTCGAACTGATCCAGAAGGCTGACTCCCCTTGGTCGGCTCTGGTCGGCAGACGAAACAGCGGAGATACTCTTATCTACCGAGCTTCGGAGTCGTCGAAAAAGATTCGGAACACGCGCGTCATTTCAACATCGGACCGAATGAGACCGGGAGCGAGCGGGCTAGTGGCCAGACGAGCTAGCGAAGTTATTTTGAATCTGATTCGATTTGGCGACCAAGAAGCCAAATCGATTGAAAACTTCAGGGGCTCCTCGGAGCGTCAGAGTGTTCCTTTTAGTGGACTTCGTCTCCGTAATGAGGCCGGCTGAGGTTTTTTGAAGATTTCTCCGTTCGATATTTAATGGCATCACTCCGACACGTAAGCCAACCATCGCAGCCCCGCTCACTCGGTCAAACGTAGACCACCCCACAGAGGGACCGGAGCACCGTGAGGAGCCGTCGAAGGTTCGGTGAGCATTGAAATCGAAAACGGAGTCCAAAACCCAGGGAGCGAAATGATCGAAGAAGGCACAGCAGAGGAGGAACACCCCCCGCTCCTGGACGCCCCTGGACGCCTGGAGCCTGCCCTGGACGCTCGAGCAAAAGAACGCAAAAGAGCACCGCAGATGAGTTACCAGGAAAAATATTCTCGAAGGAGACTTCCGCTGCAAGGAGATGGCGGCACTACCACTCGGCGGCAGGGTTTGCAGCCGGGCCAACGAAGGAAAGGGGACGGCGCCAGTCTGTCTCGTTGCCTCTCCGAGGATCTGGGATGGGTCGCAAGCGCCCAGGATGTTTGAGTGAAAATAACCAAATCCTAGGCTCGAATTCCGCTTCTGTTCCCACATGTGGATTGTCTGCATCTCAGCTATATTGAGTCGCATCCGTCGATTCTCTGTTGTGCCTTGGCCCTGCGATGGCTCAGAAACTCGTCCCCGGGCATTCATGGGGTGTTTCAGGAGAGGAACTCGCAAGTAAATACGACGACGCGAAAGCGAGCCTCCTGGCAAAGACCGTTAGTCGCCTCGATCAGGGCTTCTCGACCCAGGGTCGGGTCGGTGGGAGCTTCAAGAACCAGCTGAGCAGCTGTGTTTACGGCGCCTGGGGACGAGAGGACGTCAAGGCCTTCACGGTGGGCGCGGCAGAACTCTTTCAAGGCCCCGGTCCAACGAGCTTGACAGGCGACGCAGTACGCCGTGGAAATCTCCACTGGCTCTGACAACTTCGGTCAGTCTGATTCGGCAGCGTGACTGCGAAATCTTTCGGGTTTTGGGCGGCCTGACTACTTTCTCCTCCAGTAGGCGCTAAACACGGATTCGAACAACTTACCTCTAAGCAGTGCGGTATCCTCGGTGTCTGCTTTCCTAACTATCCTATACTCTGACACTTAGCGTCTCGAGCGGAGTCACCGAACTGAGAACCACTTTTCACGCACGAACTCCAGAACCAACTCTGGGTCAGTAGTATCAGTGGGCCCGTTTTCCTCTGCGCCCAAAATTCGAATCGGTGGCGGCTCGCTTGTTGCACACGCGCACTGTTGTCGCCCGCTCCGATCCGATCAGGAGAACTGACTAAGGCTCAGGGTACGATTGCGTTCGCGCGGCGCTAGCCGCCAGGGTGCGCTGCCGGCTCGCCTGGCTGAGAAAGGGCAACAGGTGGCCCAGCGAGGGGAACGCTCCACGTTCTTTGACACATACAGCCTTGTCAACAAACCTCCCCTCTCGGGATCGTTTCGGTATTGATTATGCGGGCCTGCGGCTCATGGAAATTCGACGGAAGCCTCTTGAGCGAGCGGAAGTCGAGTCCGGAATGTCCGCGGCCGACTTCCAGGGCCCGACTTCCTCCCCCGGGGCGGAGCTCGGACATGGCTGCGGAAGCGGGTGCCTCGGCTGGAAGCTGGTATACTCTGTTTCGTCGGAACTTCAAGGAGGGAGCTAACGAGATGTTTGCTCATCGGTCGCCAGAGAATACATTCATGTATTCGCAAAGTGAGCAGCGTCAGCCTTGATCGGTGCGTTATAAGCGATGCTCATCAGGGACGAGCATGAAAGGACGCAAGTGAACGCGTTTTGTTAACTTTTTTGACTTGATTATTTTCGGACCATCGTTAAACTGGCTGTTTCTTCTCGTGAAAACGTTCGGAACTAGATTCGAATCACGCTTCCTTGAAAGTTTCCCGGGTGTTGCAACCGTTCCGTCGTTAGGTCCTCCGGATGGTTCTTGCCCTGAATCATCGCTTTTATGAGAAGTCAGACTCCTCAAATTATTCTCAGAACAGAAAGCATCGGATCCCGGATCGGAAGGGGGAATCGATCGTCAAATGTTGAATGGCAGATTTTGAAGCACGGAATAAAATGCGCGAATCATACTCTTCGAAAGGCATGCTTGAGCTTCCCACTCACCACATTAGACGTGGAGAATCATTGAGTTCCGTTTGGAGCCGGACTGAGGGAATATGGGAAGCTGACCGCCAAATGAGAGAGCTGCACGCCTCCTGCATGGATCCCGCTACAGAGTCTCGTCCGTGACATTTATGCCGTTCCTGAAGATCTGTTTGAATTTTTTATCCTCCCAACCAGGCCCCCTGAGTTCACACTGGTGGAGCAGCAAGATACGCGTAATTTAGGCGTGCTTCCTTCCGTCCTACGAACATTTGAAGCCAGCTGGGCATGCTGTTTTTCAAAGCGAGCGTTTGTTAGGTGCAATAAATTGATGCTGAGGACAAGTGGGAATTCCGCAGTTGCCCGACTCGCTGCAGGGAACAAAAACGGGACTCCAGGGAGCCTCAACTCGGCGTTTGGAGGGACGCAGGCTACCGAGCTGCCAGGCATGCCGGCTGCGAGACACTCACTCACCAACACACGCGCTCGCATGCAGCCACGGAAGATCTCTTCGCTGTTCGCTTCGCGGAGTTATGCCCCTGACGGGCAGCTGCTGAGTGGTACGACTTTTCGTAGTTGTGAGAACTCCCACTAGAAGTGAGGTTTCCGCAGAATGTCAATCGCTGTTCCCTCCTGGCCGAACTCCAGGCTGGTAAAGGCTGTAACCGTGGGGCGACACATTTCTTCGCTGCTAGTATGTTATCTAGGCAGCAGCGGGTGTTCGGCGCCTAATAGTCTGTTCATAGTATTTCCGCCAGCAAGTCGGCAGACTCAGGACTCGTGGCCACACCCAACCTAGGCAAAGGCGAGGTCGATATTGAGATAATGTTCCCCTTGAAAACAGTCGATGTTAGCCATCTCAATCGGGACGGAGCTAGATGACTCTTCAACGCTCATCGTCTCTTACCGATGGCAATGAAATCATCATCAATCAGATCAAAATCAATGACCAGTCCACTAGGACTAGCAGCACTGATGGCGTTCGATTGCAAGAACTCAGATCGGGAGTCGAGATGGTGCCCTGTCGGAGAAGCGAGAATCACGGCCACCGAGGGCGGGAATTCCCGGAGGATTCGGACGTGAGCTGAGACTGGAAAAGCTCGAAGACTCCGTTTCCGGATTTCATCCAATGAATCTGCGTTCGCATATTTCGTTCGAGAGGATGGTCCTCCGGGGAAGCAAGTCTTGCAAGTAGCACTGAATCGGAACATGGGACACTGATCCAACCACGTCAGTGACCTGGAAACTTCGGAAATATTTCGCTTGTGTAGCAGTGTCGGGCTGCGATGAGCTGAGCTCCTCGATTCGATTTTCCAAAACTGGAGAGCTGGCCCCGATAACGATGGCAGATATGAGGAACTTGTCAATGTGAGCCGTTCTTTAAACCGAACTCTGTCGAAAATTCATACAATCAACAGTTTCGCCCATGAAACCTTGAGTATTCGCTCAATAATCAAGTTCTCTCAGTACCGGACGGATCGAAGGATAAGATTCAATAACATAACGTTTGGGCTCGCTCGTCCGGATCTGTTCGGTTGAACTGATTACTCATTTTAAACAAGTGTGGTTCGACTCGGTTATCGAGTTTCGTAGACGGTAATCTACGACGGAAAACGATTCGTTCAGCAATGGTTTGCGAACACATTGGTAAGTTTGCAAGCCGTGCCGCGGTCATTGTATGACCTGTGTATAAACAGCTTGAGCTGATCGCGGATTTTCAAACCACACTAACACGGTTTGAATCTTTAAGAGCAATAACCAACAGTGGCCACAGACATTCACGACAGTGCTCTATGGCTGCGGAGGGATAGATCCGAAGGTGAATATCGTTTCGGTCTGGCTTTATCGCGCTGTGATGACAACTTGGCACCTCTCGTATTGTCGCCCATTTAGAAGAGATCAGAGCGAGTGACGTTGAAGGAACGGAAAGAATAATCACTGCGTGCTGTTGATCGCCGATAAGCAGCGGAGCCTTGACTCGCATAACACGACGTGACGTGCCTCCAGCCGAAGATGCTGAAAATCTAACAGAGTGTTCACACTCTCAAGATATTGATCTGAAGAATTTCACCTGGACGATGTTTTGTCGAAAATTCTTCCGGGCATTCCTCGCAACGTTCGAACCGCTGGATGACTCTAACGCAGAGATTCCCAAGATGATAGACTGTGAAAGCTGCGCGTTGTTCTGGAAGGTTTCGATCGGAATACCGCTTCGAGCTAGTTGTTTTAACCTCTGTTCCATGATTCGTTCAAGTTCGAGCAGTCTCGTGATACCATCCCGAAATCAATGAGAGTTCATCGAATTTTCCGCTAGTCTGACAGAAAGCGCCCGCTGAAACTTATTTGAGACAGCTCTTCTCCTCGCGGTTCGTTTCGCCTGGCATCGATGCAAGAAGTCTTTGTCTTTCAACGGAATCTCGCTCTCGTTTTGATTGTCGCTTAAACCCGTTCTTCAATCTCAACAGAGCCCCGACGCTCAATCTTGTGCCACAAACGCTGCTTCCGAAAATAGCCATCCGCGGAACTCATCAAACATCACATAATTAACGGAGCTTATCTCTCTTTGTGTGAACACTTCTTCGTTAAACGCTCGAGTTTTCCCTCTCAAGCTGCTCAACGGTCCATAGGATAGATTCAATTTTTCCGGGAATAGAGGTTCGTTATGGTGTGGTTTGAAGCTCTCTGATTCTCGGTGGGCATCGAGGCGTCTCCATCCTCTCCCACGATCCCCCACTCGCGACAAATCGCCGGACACCTACTCCGTGGTTTCATCTGAATCCTCCAGTTTTATTCGCAGCGAGCTGACCTCCCCCTGAGCACGATGCCGAGTGTAATGGATCACTTGCTTCATATCATTTGTCGACTCCATTGTTACAATACGTTCCCGCAGCTATCCAGAATCAGAACAAGCTCACACGTTCCTTTGCTCACTGAGTCGACGATTGTCGGGATTTCGCTCTCGAATCTGCATGTGCAGGCACAATACAGCACGGCCTAGGCTTTCATCGACGGGAGTTCTGAAATGACTTTCTCGTTGACCACTGCTCCGCTTACAGCCCAAATCCGTGTCACCAATAAGAAATGAGCTCATCCTAAACGAATGAAGGTACGGCCGTCGCGTGCTCGCAGACTTTCTGGAGTTGAGTCGTGTGGTTTCTCACGGAAGTATCAGAAGTACCCGGTCAGCTCGCAATTTCTTCCATTCTCGACAGCATTGTCCGACGCTTTTTCATCGGTGCTGAGTCAAGGCAGTGCCCGGGTGCTCCATGGCTATAAGCGAAAGATCAGGACGAACCCCTAAAATTGTTTCCGTCTGACGTGCCTGAGTGTTAACTTTTCTCCTGCCAGATGACGTTTTCTGCGTGATTCGCTCTCTACCCCACAGGGAGCTATCCCATCCAAATTCTCTGATCCTCTCTCTCCGGCGCTCAACTCCAGGAATTGACTTCAGGCGGTGAATATTGTCACGCCGATAATCTCGCGTGTTGACCACCTCTACGTTTGTATTCTCGTCACGAAGAGGGTTCCCTCATACAATCACGCGTTTATTCATCGCTTAGCATCTCGTGAGCCGGAACAGGTTGTAAGGACCTATGAAGACAACAAATATAGCTCGAGTTTCGCAAAACTCATTCAAAAGCCCACCTGAGCAATCAAAATGGCATCTTTCCTTGACAGGCTCTATGAACACCTTCTGGTATTAAAATATACAAAGTACCCTCTACCGCTTCCTGGTGTTTTGACAGAGAAAAACATCGGACACAGCGAGTTTCATTCTGGCACGCAGTCGAATCCCGCAGGATCAAACTCACTATCTGTGAGACTACGGAACCATAATGCCTGCTCCGGGTTCAGCGACGGTGGGGGACATACAGACATTCCGGGCGCTCACAGATAGGTCACAATTCGTCATTGGGAACAACATGAGGCTTGGATTTCTCGCTCGAGTCTTCCTTTTTTCCCTTGTCGCCCACAAAAAGCAAGATATCTCCCGAGGCAGCTTCGGGATCCCGATTTGACGGATGCGGTTCGCTTACGAGCGGCTCCTCGTAGCGAAGCGTACCCCCTTCATTTGATTTGTTCCCAGGGAGCGAGACTCTACCGTACCGTCCGATGAAATCAGCGACAGCATCTTGAACTTTGGGGTCCTTGAAAACGTGACGATGCCCAAGACTGTACGAATCGTTCGCTTGATAGAAATGCACCGGTGCCTTGCTCAAGGCGCGCAGACTTCCGAGCAGTTTCTGACCCAATTCGAAGGAGACCAGAGCATCGTCGCGAGAATGTATCATCAACACAGGAACATTGATCGCACCAACAAGCTGCTCTGTCTCGTAGAATGTTTCGTCATCCTCCTTCAGCTTGTTCGTGACCATTTCAACAACTGCAATTCGAAAACAGAAATTAGATATCAACGGAAACCTTCTCAGCTGGATCGCCGAGAACGGTGCCATATGCGGACGTTCCCGTTCGTCTTTCCGATAACCGATAACGAAGAGATACGTCATTTCTAGTAGCTCGAAGTCTTGGATAATTGCTGGATAACTCCGTACATGGAAGGAAACGGTAGGCGAGGTTGATGGGCCACTCGGAAGCTGCTTCACAAAGGGAGTTGAAGGGTGATTCGAGCACGACGCCCATGGGCGATCGGTGTAGCTCTGTGAATGCTTCGACCAGCTGCACAGCTACTCCAGTCCCCAAGGAGTGACCCCATATGAGGATTCGGGAGTCGTTGTTTTTGACCAACTTCCGGACGTAGTCGAACATGACTGTAGAATCGTGGAGAACACCTTCTCGATCTGGTAGAACCTGCGGAGACGACAGGCGTGGCGCTTTTTGAGACCGCTTCACACGGGGAAATAGTTTGAGAAGTTCTCAAGCTAAAATGCAGCAGAAAATTTCTGAGCACAGCCGACTTACGTTTGTGGAATCTGCGAAGCCTCTGTAGTCGAAGGTGAATACGTGGGCGTCGATTTTCTCGCTTTGACTCAAAGTTTTGTACAGACCTACACGATAATCGCAAGCTCGACACTGAGCGTGTCCGTGATAGTAAATGATAACCGGCCGGTCATCGTTGAGCATCCATGGCTGCGGCTCGTGTCCGTTCGACTGCCGGGACATTTTTTCCCAAACCCCTCTGGGGGGTACATACCAGGCGCCCAGTCGGATGTCTCCAACCTGAATGAAAACATTGCTCAATAACTCCTTTGACTAGACGCTTTGTGTGGTCAGTCGGCGTGGTGATGATCTTCCCAGAAGAAAGCCCCATCTTAACCGGTTGCCACTAGGCTTCCCAAGCAACCGGAAATCGCAGAAACCCGATCTCTCCTCGGAAATCAACAATGAACCTTCCCGAAGCACTGTCAACTTTTGAGGAGCGCACCCTACTCACGCTGTTTATGTAGAAGTTCTTCGAATACGGAAGGCCATACTCCGCGGGCCTCGTATAGTCGTGGAACGGCCAAATGATGTAAGTTCCGAAAATGAGGAACTGTCTGAACCGCAGCGACGAATAGAAGGCCACAGGAAATACCAAATAGGTGAGTAACGCTGCCCGAAGGAGGTAACGGCCAAGTCGCCAAGAGTACTTCATTGCACAAATTCAGGATCTGGGTCAACTCGATGGTCAAGTGTGGATGCTCCTCAGGAGGACTGCGCACGGACACGCTGTCTGCAAGGATGAGTGCGTTGTCGTTAGACCAGGAAAACCTGCAAAAACGGAAGGAATTCGGGAGAGACGGAATCAAGAGCCATAAGAGGCACTGACCATTCACAGTAGTGATACTAACAAACACCCATGAAATGCATCCGCGAAGCATGCAGCAGCCATCTGCCATATGTCACAAGAACACATCCAGAAGGATTTCGTCATTTAGTCTCATATGACTACCATGATCATTTTTGACCGCTGATTAGTAGCAGACGGAATTGCAGTCAGAGAGATACTTTGTACTTTCAACTTTTCAAGCTTCCCTCTCGCAAACATTCTTCGCTAAACTCAAGACCGGCTTCGATGTGTCTGCATGATCATTCCCTTGGTGCACTCCGTGGCCTCGATGATGCGCGAGGGTCGAATACTGACGAGCCCGTCTCTCCGGCCGGGAAAACACTCTGGGCTCCCTCCTTGTTTTTTTGTGCCCCTTCCACTGTCTTCCTGACCAGGAAGAGTCAAGGAAGAGGCCTGGGGGAAAGCTTGCTTCGGGGAAGGAGGATGGATTATACCGACCGACATCTATTTTAGCCAAGTCCTCGATTTGGCTTCTGACTGAAGACGCTGGCCGGGATAGGAGGAGGGGCCCGAGGGGATTCAGCGGAGAAGGGATCGATTGAGGATTCAAGAGGCTCTGAACGGAAAACTAGAGAGCGCGAAACGATCGTTTGAGGGGAATGCACCGTCGGAAACCGTCTTCAAGTTTCTGAGCGGCGCGAACACAGCTCATCTGGCCTGAGCAGTTGCAATCCCTCCTATTCGATGCCCATTGTCACTCACTCGGGTAATTCAGGCATGACTGCGAATGATCACACTCGTTGAATCAATCGTTCTCAACGCGCCAGCACAGAGATATACTATGTCTCAAAACTTTGGACCGAATTCCACGCTGCGGGTTCTATGGCTCTATTCCGTCGCTTCCGCACATTCTACACCAGCTGGGCGAGGGCGCCGAGCCGGAAACGTTGCCTAAGAGTACCACGTTCACTTTTGAGACGCCCATCAACACCAAGATTCATGAGAGACTGCCGAGAATGCTGCGAACATTTCAGTAGCTCTCATCGTAGTCAACCAGTAGTGAGGAAAAAACTGCCTGTGTGATGCGAAACGCAGATTCCTGGATCCCCATCTGGAGGAAAGGAAGACGCAAGTTCTCGATGTAGAAAATTGTCAACGTTACTCATTTATTCATCGTTTTTCGTCAAACAATGTTTGCTATGCATCGAACGCCCATTGGAGGGTGGATTTACTTGAGTGGGTTCAATTAAGTGGTTCGATGTCCTAGTCTTGGGAGGGATAGGTGGGTATGTGGGTTGGTGGCTCCGGTGGGCAAGTGGGAGGGTATCACAATACAGTGCTTTATTTTATCGGGGACGAACAGATCAAGGCGAACAGTTTTAATACTTAAAGCTAACCACAGACTCAACTCGATCCAAAAAGTCGAAGAATCACGCGTATCAGTCGTTTCGTACACGACCGGTGCAACACCAGGCTATCACTATCTAACGCTGATAATAGCCAATTATGGTCTTGATGATTTCATATCTTCAGGAATAAGTTCTCTTTATAGACATCCGGTATTCCCAACAATCGTGCATTCTCGACCCAAGAGGCCTGAAATGTACGAGAACCAACGCCGGAGAGGGGTGGAAGCTTCATTTGGATAGCGATAGTAGGAGCAGGCTATAATACTGCCTAACAACGATTTTCTTTGGGAGAAGTCTTCGAAGGCAAATACAGTGAGAAGTTCATGGGACAGCTCTTCCATGAAAGCAATGAGTTTAAAATATTGAGCACACCCGTGTAAAGCGATTCCCTGCCCGACTCAGCACCGAGAGATCGTTTCCGATCAATTCGGGGCTCAGGCTCTCTTCAAAATCTCGTTCTAGAAATTCCGACTGAAGCTCTCCCACTTACAAGCTAGAATGAGTATGTGTGAGTCGGTCACAGTCGACAATACTGTCTCGCCTTCCAAGCGGAGTTTCGGGACCATGGATCCCGATTCGCATTCCTTTGGCGTTCATTCACACGCACACCGTCGCATTCTCCTTCCTTTTCAATAGTTTCCGGCCCATAACCTTCACGAGCAGCTTATTCCGCTACTCTCCGGAAGAACTCCAAAAGGCTTCAGGAAACTGGATCGTTGAGTTAGTTGGCTTCAAAACAGTCGGGGAAGTTGTATAGCACCTTGATCGCAGCTGCAGTATTGATTCGCTGCTGCTCTTGAGTCGTAGATGTCAGTATAGTGAGTGAGTGGGTGAGAGAATTCCTTAGCACTAGGATTCACTTAAACGAGGAGGCAAGCGATCATTCCGGCTTGCGAGTCGCCGCCTCCGTCAACGAAATACTTTGTTGGTTGTGTACCAGTGGTATTGTGTATCTAAATACAACAGGATCTGAGAGCTCCGTGATCGCTGGGCTCGACCGTTGCCTTTGCGTAGCGGTGTAATTCCTTCACCTTCCTGCTTTCGTTGTGCCTGCTTCCGTTCCGTCCCCAATTGAAGAACGATCAGAACAGGCGCCAGTGTACACTAGGGGTATTCCTATCTTGAGGTACAAGGTTGAGCAACGTCGCTTGCCGTGAGTATGGTGATTGTTCGCATTCAGAGGTCGGTCATCGTGTCTAGCAAATGTGCCATACCAAGGGTGTGGAGAACGCGACCGATGTCCTTCTTGACCTCCTCCATGTTACCCCGGATCTCCTCTAGAGGGGCTTCACTATTAATAGCTTTCTGCTCGAACTCGAGTAGCTTTCCGTAGAGAGCATAGAGCTGAATTTTTTCTTCTTGACCACTATCGAGCTTTTTGATCGAAGTACTCAGACCCTGAACGAAACCTCTCCATATCGAAATGTTCTCTACCAGCTGGAAGCCCTGTGTGAACAAGAGTCGCCGGTTAGTCGAATCCATCAGATGGAGGAATCATCAGGAGGAGTTTCCCCCGTCTATTGCCGTTGTAATTGCTCCTCGGAGAACGGTTGCAAAGTGAGGAGCTCGTTGAGGAGGCTGGCAGTTCGCAATCCAAACAGAAGGTTTTCTCTCAGCGATGTTCTCACCACAAGCTCAGTTGACTCAGACTCATTGGAATTCGATTTTAATGGATACTCAATGCGAGTGGAAGTTTGCAGATGAGCGTTCTACGCTCTTCTAAGGTGCGATTCGAAAACTGAAGAAGAACCAGCATCATTGCCGTAGGAATTTCAGAGCTGTTCAGACGGAAGCTCTCAGCAATCCCTCAATACTCTAAGAAATAAGGAGCCTTGCCGGAGCTAGGGCCACGCGGCGAAAGGAATTCGTTATGTCTCGAACTCACCTGTTTGAAACCGGAATCGAAGCCCTGTTGTAGGGCTTTGTCTTTTCCATCGGAAAGACCCTCACGAGTGCCCTCCGTAGCCGAAGCCTCGTCGTTTCTCGCAAACTCCTTTTCAGCCAGCTTTCTGTCGTCGGCCTGCTCATCGAAAATTCCGTCGTCTGCCATACTTCCTGAATCAGGATTAGGACGGGGTGAGGGGGAATCTCAATCGTTCGAAATTAAAACTCTCCTTTCACACCAACGGTCGCAACACGGACGGCCCTCGAAATGGGCAGACGTGGAACCTTTTCGACGATTTCACATCGCGCTTACGGGAGCCAATCGATTGCACGTGAAACCAACAGTTTCTTCGACGAGTATCTGACGCGTTCAAAGATGAACTTGAGAAGTCGGGCGCGCCCCACCGTCTGACGTGGAAACGTCCATCTGTTTGAAGCTCCGAACTACTGGCGGTCGACGTCGCCGTTGACGTTGATGACTCACAGACCAGCAGAAAAGTTCGAAGCAGACGAAGTCAGCTCGGCTCCCCTCCGCTCGGCAACCAATGTCACTTCTTGTAACCTCAAAGTGGAGAAGATCATACACCAAGAATGCGGAAGATGGCAATGTAGAATGCGGCGCATTCATTAACTCAGCACCAGAGCTGGGCTGAGATTGACCGGCGTCAGCCCTCAGTGGTTGTCCCGCGGAGCTCTCAAGCGATATTGCAGGGTGGAAACTTATTCATATAGTACTCAATTCATTCAGTTACCAATGTGGATTTTCGCGCCGACAAGCAGTTCGAACGGTCAAGTTCTCTCGACTCGATGCCAATGTTAATGGAAGCTAAGCTAGAGCGAAAAATAAGCAATAAGATAAAAAGTAGATGAACGGAAGGCAATTTCTTAGCCGAATGTAGGACAAACGGCTCAGCTGTCGACGCGTTCCAGACACTCGATTCTATGGCAGTGCTGAAGCACCTGGAAACTATGAGCTGGTATCGGCGAGAAATACAAGCTTTTGGACCTTGGCCGCGGCCATTATGAGAGCCTCCCCACGACAAGCTACAACTTTCTCCAATGCCAGAGTGCGGCTGCCTACCCGATCGCCCGCTATCCCAAGTACCGATAATCATTGTCATTCGATTCTCTTCCAAATGGGAATCACTCTCGCGCTCATGACCCAAACCCGAGGACGGAGAGCTCAAACGGAGCTGTGAGATGCCGTTCGATGATCCTTCCATCGGAAACACCTCTCACACGGAATACGCATGAGAAACTATGAATACCAGATTCAGGAAGGAAGCTCGACATCACGACATGATGCACCGCTATCGATAGCTTCTCTGACGCAGGACCACAAAGGGCTCCTTGGGAAGACTCACGCAATCCGAATCAACACCCGACGGAACAGTCACATGCATGAGAGCGTGCAAAGAAGAAGCAGTACACTTGAAGGCGAACTCGGAGAGGAAGAGCGGAAGCCCCTCGTTCCAGCAGCTGGAACGCGCAGAGCATGCACATCTCAGCGTTTATTCGACACTGTGGAGCGGCACTCACCCTTGTTGAGCAGAGTGACGCGAACACAAACTTCTTTGACGTTGAACTTAACGGAAAATTGACAAAAAAGAGTCACGGTCCTCCTTTCCTCCGCTCGGGTTTGGCAGCCCCGAAATATCGCAGCAGGAAAAGAGGGACCGACGATCCTAGAACCAGCTGGGTCTTGCCGAGCGTGTCCCGCAAGGCGATCAGTGGTTTCTGTATGGTATTTACGACTGCTCTGGCTCAAGCTTGAGAAGGCGCCCTGCGGAACTTCACCAGTCGTGAAATTTGGTAGACTATTGAGACACAGATCGTAGCGGGAACCGGCGGCATCATTATGACGAAAGTCAAGCCCCGTGAGGCAACGCAATTCATCAGAGCTCTGAGGAATTTCTTAACCGGCGTGAGTACTCATCGAGGAAGTGGACTTACAGTGCACTCACTAGATTTAGAGGTCACAACACGACATGAGTCGAACACCATTCCCCGTTGTTTGAGGGTGGGAGTGCCGGAACCCAAAATCTGTCAATGGAGACAAGAGTATGGCGTTTGCAGTTTGCACGGTCGAAAAAAAAATATACCCGCTGGCTACTCATAACTCATAACCAATGCTACGGCTATTTCCGTTCATCAGAGGACCCTGCATCGGCATCTTCGATACGCAATGGATCAGGCTCCCAGAGATCCGCCGCTCCCAAATCTTCCCGGAGGCCCATCCCACAGGCTATCTGCGAATTACTACCACAGTCGAGACCCACGACGGCTGGTTGAGCACCCGACAGCTGTGGCGGAAGGGTGAGTACGGAATCTCGGAACAGCTGAAAATGCCATTGATCGCTTCGCACGCAGAGACATAAACGTTCAGAGAAATTTCTTTTGCTCGGGGAACGGCGAAAGTTGGAGGTTCGTCGACGGTCTCATTCGTTTTCTGCGAAAAGTTGCAGTCGGTCTCAGGGTATGGACGTCCCGAGATCTGATCATAATACGTATAGTCGAGTTTTGGACAGCAAAGTGACCGACCTCTTTTCAGCCCAGCGAAACTGCCCACGCCCGGCCCTCTCCTCCATAAGTAGATCATTTCAGTATGTTAAGTTTATAGGCCACTGTTGGACACAAATGAAATAAATAAATGAAACCATTCAAAATCTCATGTCCTCCCTCCTTCCAATGAAGTTTGAATCAATCACTCAATGTTGATAATGTGCGAAGGGGACCATCTTGTTATCTGTACATTCCTTCCAGTTTCTCATAGAGCGATTCAGAGGCTCAGAGTCCACAGGGTGGTCATCGTCAGTCGGGAAGTTTCTTACCTCTCTTCTTTCGCTGGGAGTATTCGCTATTCCAGTCGGGAATTCAGTTTTAATGTAGGCTTACATTCCACCGGCGATGGGTCGCTTGTTGTGCCGGAAGCTAGCCGCAACGAAACTGAAACCACCCAGAGTTGTGCTTTGCGGCACTGTCGACTAGCAGTTATCACTCGCTCTGCCGTCAGCGGTTTGCTTCCAATACACTGGTCGTTGATCAGATCGATGTTGAACGTAAGCCTACGGAACCACTAGTTCAGCAGCTGAACTTGGCCCCGTTTCTTCCCTTCCAGAACGAGACGCTGCAGAAACTCGATTTCCGGATGGAAAAAAGTGGGGGGACAGACCCAGCAACTCCGCAGTCCGGTAGTTTGGACGAATCCAACCATTGGCAAATTCTTTGAATTCGGTTTCCCAAAGGGCATGCGGGGCGAACCCATCGAGAGAGCGTTTCGTCAAGAGGGAAGCTCTTGACGTCAAGGTTGGAACGATCTTTCGCCCTTCTCGTTGATCCTTAGCTGAGAATCTGGAGATACCCTGCGTGTCAGCAGCATCCTATCAAGCCTCGAACTTGACACTTCCGAATCCGATCGGTTGACTATCGAAGTTCCTCGGACAGTTTTCTTTTTAGAAAAGTCGGAAACAAAAAACAACGAATCTCCGAGCCGCTACGGGGGATGCGATTCTCTACCGACTCACGAGAATCAAGTACGGAAAAGATGCGCTGTCCAGAATCGACGACGATGCGCTATCGATCTTGAAGAAAAATTCCAGAATCAGATCATGTTTCACAGAGCCATGTGCAAAAGCGAAGAGGGTGAGAGAGTTCCGACCTACGTTGACCACCCTGGACAATCAACAAGTTGCTTCGTTCTGACTGTCCAAGTTCATTCACGGCTCGGAACGCAATGTATGACCGTTCCTCGGGCTATGGGAAATCGCTAGGATATGCGTTCAACCGAGCAGTCCTCCTCGTTCTTTCGCGGCCTACAGACTGCTGGAAACTCATTCTGCTTATAATGTCAAGCGGATTAAGAGCTATACTTCAACGAGCGGATTCCCGCGGAATCCCGTAGCTCGAAAATTTTGAGCAATATTGCAATCGGCTGAAGTCGGTGGCCTCACTTTGGGGTGCGTAATTGAGCTCTCGGGTACATTTCCAAACTGCGCTCGATCGAGCTCTATAGCCTCCTCATGATAGCTGAAAGTCATGCCCGCCTCTGATTTTCGCTCCCTGTTGCTCGGGGAGTATACGCCTGCATGAGGAAGTTCGAATTAATCCACGTCCCGTAATCCTTGTCATGGATTTCTAGCCATAGTATGGTCGTTCGGTTCCGTTGATGGTGGCCGTCGTATTCGGGTGGAGGCCCGGTTTCCGCGAAACCTATGCGGGGTCATCAGACTGTTCTATGTATCAGAAAAACTTGTCTCGAGAGACGTTCACCTTCAGCCGAGCATAGTGAGATTCATTGCGCTGCATGGATCCCATCGGGCCGGCCTCGTCGTTCCCATCTCATAGAGATGGGATTCGCTTTTTGAACTGGATAGATCTCGCTCTGCCTCCAGCTCTGGTTATGACTCCACATTATCTACCATATTGATCAATCTGTGTGTTTGCCCATTAGTTTGAAAGAGACACATCTGGTACCCTCTCTCAGTCGGTTGTCCATGGATTTCCCGCATGAAGTCTGAAGGAATAACTCAGAATCTTCATCTCTCTCCTTCGTTCCCTTTGGTCTGAGCAGTCGATCGAAAGCGGAACGATTCCCAACGGATTCGGCGGGTTTGAACGCACACTCTGTCACAGACTTTGCCACTTCGACGGACAGCTGGAGGATCTCGTACGTCCTACGTGAGTCGGTGTAAGAGCAGTGCACCGGAAATGAACGCGTTAAGGAAATTCGATGGTGGTCAGTGAGCGACTTCGACGCGATATCCACACTTTGCAGGCCTTGTTATCGCTACTTCGAGCACACACTTGCCTCCAGCATTGCAGCGTCGAGTCAACACTGATATCCACTGCCAGATCGGAGTCCTTCCCCCTTTTCCTTCATCGAAGGATTTTTCTGACAGCTGAAGTCTCTTTCCCATACGAGCCAAATAAGCACACCAACGATCCGCAAGAACCCTCAATCTATATTTATACATTTTCAACTACCAGTCAACATAACTTTAATGAGACATTCTTAGCTGAGATTTATCCAACTTACTTTGGAAACCATGCTCCTTGCTGTCGTCCTCATTAGCTGTGGCACGATTGAGCGCCGCGTAGTTCCGGAATCCGGAGAAGCTGGCTCATCGTTCTCTGACGGGAGAGAACCAGGAAGTTTAGATTCAAGTAAGACTTTCTGAACGGCGCTTAGATCGATTCTCGATCTCAGGTTCTGCCGAGCATGACCTAAAAAAAGACCTCGGCTCCCAATCGTCCTTGAGACCCGTTGCTGTCGCGATCTCAATTTTGCATCGCCATCCTCATGAATGACGGCCAAGAATCAACCAATCTCCAACCACGTCCGGTTCACGGAATCCTTCCGATCGGAGACAAGCATCTGAAGCGCCTGAAAAATGATGGTTTCTCCCAGACTGCTGCGGGGAGATGCAGATTTCCAGGATAGTCCCATCACCATGAATCACCAGCGATGGTGTTGTCAGGGTCATGATCTGAGCTGTTGACGCGACTGCGCTGGGATTTGGGCGTACGCGCTATTTCCAGGACAGAAGAAATATGGCTGGAAAAGAGCATCCTAGCTCTCAGTTGGAAACAAGACAGAGAGACAGACAGCATTTCCCTGTATTCATTCCAGAACTCCTGTTTTCTGTTCATTCGTCAAAGGAACACGGTCTCCACCGATGGAAAATCTGGATGAGTCACCCGATCACTTGGATCGGAGTTGCTATCACCTTGTTGGACGGGTGTATGAGGACTTGGCGAACTCCTCAGTGAGGGTTTTCACCGGCGCGATTCTGAGGACTCACCTATGGAGACTTTCCAGTATTGTAAGAGTTACAGTCTGTTTGTCTGCTTTCGGAAGTGTGTCGTATCTCGTGGCCCTGTCACCCCTGTCGATGCGTTGCATTTCAGACATACGAAAGCTCACCATTCTGCTCAGATGACTAGCAACTGCTCTAAAAATAGAGTCGAAAACTCTCTAGGAATCTGGCGTATGGAAATGGCTCTTTCCGCCTCGGTCGTGAGTCGTACAATACGAGACGTCTCGCGCCCAGCACGAACTGTGCAGGCGAAGCATGCGTCCGGTCGGGATGGGACACGTCAGAAATAAAGGTTCGACACTCAGCGAAGAGGTTTAGGCAGTGGCGTACCCAGGAGGGGGGGGGGGGGCAAGGGAGCCATGGCCCCCCCAAAACTCTTCGATGATATTGGGAAGAATGGATTATATTCTACTTTGATGGACGAAAAAGTTCCACAAAGATTCAGTCTTATCAGGAAAATTCTCACAGGTTTGAAAACCATGTTGATTGCGTCATGAACATCTCGAGACGATGATGATCATCATCATCGGCATCATCATCACATCCCTGCCCCCCCCCCAAAAAAAAAGCTGGGTACGCACCTGGGTTTAGGCCCGGATTGTGAACGGAAATCGATCACTTCCCAAGTTATGTTGCGATGCCAACAATCGCAAGATGCGCCAGAGGGGTCGGCTCTTCTCGATTATCCGAAGAGTCTAGATCTTGCCCGCCACTTCCAACTCTGCACGGTTGCACTTTGTTCCGTTGGTGAGGGTCGAATCAACGGACTTCCATCTCGCGGTTCCATCGGATGATCGTCAAATGCCAACCTTTCGGATGTGTTCGCATCGAAGTGTCATCTGCAGAGGTGAATGGGATATTTTTAAGGAGAGCTCTCCTTGAGAGGACTTTTCTCCCGCCAGTCAGTCCATCGCGGGTCCCTTTGCCGTCCATGGCATCGCGTGGAACAATAAGGATCCGAGTACACTTGGATTGAGTCGCAGAGTGCACTTTGTAATGGGAACCGTGAATAGGGTTTCGAATCGTGGGGATGTCCTCATACAAGGAACCGCTGCGAGGGAACTTGGCAATCCATGGATTACAGTCGGTGCGATTCGCCATGCACCATGCCTCGTTTCCCCTCGGCTGCCGTGAGCTGCCTCACCCGTGTTACTCAAGTCTCCGCTCTCGGTCCTCCATCCTGAGGTGCTCAAAACGCTCCGGACGCGGTTCTGAATTCCTGTTGCCCAAATCGGAGATTTCTAACCTGTATTTAGCCGACAGCATCTGCATCGAGTTTACAATCCGAAAACGGAAGAAATATCTGAACGTTTAGACGACGAGCGCTAGCGGCCGATGACGGGAGAATGTGATGTAGATTCAGAGCGGCCCCATCGAACGTGTTGTTGGAGGCTGTGAGGACTTTGCGAGAGTAGGCGGAAACAAGATTCGCCAGAAGCAGGTTGGCTCCGACGAAGCCAGCGTGCCAGCCCACCAGCAAAGGGGTCAAGAATTCCGGAGCGGTGACAGCGCTGCGTCGTTCGGAGGAAATTCAGGGTGCCTGTTTTGCCGATGCACTTTGATGACCCAAGCGGAACACGCGCCAAAACTACCAAGGAATGCGGAAGATGTCGCGAAGGAGAACTAGGTTAAAAGCTTCATCGGGCAAGCGCCTCGGGCAGCGGTGGATTTGAGAGGACTCCGAGGATCTGCGGTGACTCGACTCGATTTCTCCTTTGGGCCGACCTCGATTACCGATCACTACGGGAGATCAGGAGTCCAAGTCGGGATGTGCTTCTCAGGGTCTGCCCTGGCGATGGTGGGATTATTGCTCCTCAGACAACGAACTTCCCTTCTCGAAGCGGACACCGTTGATTCCAAGATCGCCTCCTCGACGCTGATCAGCACGCCCTCGGACGAATCCTCTCTCACCCAACGCGTTTACTTGAATGAATCTTGTGGAAGGATATAGCCTAGAAACTACCACCGGGGTGAAGGGACTACGTTCGATGTACTCGCCAGTGAGGAAAATTTCAATGGACTCTAAGTCCATTGTACACTTCAAGTTTGAAGGTCCCACGAAACTGCTTTGTCAAGATTAGTCGCGCTCGTAGGACGATCTGAACATTTCAACGACAGATTCCATACAGGATTAGATGTTCCTGAGAATGGGAGAAAGCTTGAGGAGGCGGCGTATTCCTTGTGATGAGACGATGAACTCTCAAGAGTTTGTGAATGAAACCCAAACATTGTCAGCGTAGGAGCGTTCTCGTAATTTCGAGGCCACGAGGTTCACTGGTGTCGGCTCGCTCCGAGTCGATGCTCACGGCAAGTTCGCATCGGAATGGAACCATCGTTCTCCCGAACTTCGCTCCTCATGAAATATCGATCGTAAATAGAATGTCACAGGCATCTACGGGCTATTATTTGAGTTACTGTGAGTAAACAGGCCGTCTGAAATTCACTAGAAGTATCCTCCGAGAGGGGCAGGTCGCTACCTTATGCGGGGACGAGCCCTGACCGAAGATAAATCCGAGAAGGAAGCGGACTTGGGATCCAGCTCATTGAAGGGCAACAGCAGCTTTACGACTGGCGTGAACATCCTCGAGGGGATCCGCTGGCGCATGTGAATCTACTGAATAGACCCCCGAGTTCGGGGAGCCGTGCCGTCGATAACAGGTGACAATGTGAATTTTTTTCAACGTGTGTTACATACGTGCGGCTCATAACATAAATCCTCGTTTGACTCAAACGTATTTCCATTGAGTCGCTGCAAGTGACCGCAGTTGGAACGCGTGCCGGTTATACGATTGTGTTGAGCAGAGGGATTCGAGCTTCTAAGCCGATTTCAGTTACAGACGCATGCCCGAAGTTTGTGACGAGTTATCCGATTTTCAAATGAGATGGATAGCTGTACGGAGAGAATATTTACAATACTTCCGAATATTCTGTGAACGATATCTTCAAAATAGCCGAACTCCTGGGGGCCATGAGTGACGATTGCCCCAACAGCAGCCGTGATCTCGGCAACCATGTCTGACTGAGAGTCCGCCGTTCCGTGACCGCGAGCATTCCCCGAACTTCGTGAACTCAACTCTCTCTTCACACTCGCATTCTCGGATCACAGTCGGGACTACCTTGGTTTCGATACAGCCATCGATTGCAGGCCTATTCTTAGTTCACCTGAATCCTCTGCAACATTTATCCACGTCATGCCCTGCGAGCTATTGCCTGCCTAGGAACCCGAAATAAGCACTCATCGTTGATTGAACAGAATCATTTAGCCGCTAAGAGTGGTCGGATTGCCCAACGACGCCGCCGCGAAAAACAAACTTCTTCCGCGAAGTTGATATTAGACGGACCTAGATTCGAACGCAAGAATATCCCGGATTTCTTCGACCACCAATGATCGTCTCGTGCTGGATGTCGTGGCGGTCATTACGACTGTGATTCGACGACGGATTGCGCTCCTAAGTTAACATGAACCTGCTCAGACTGCGTCCCTTCCTTCCTACTGCGGGCGACGTCATCGTGTGGATCACGTCAAGCGGAGTGCGAGCAAGCAGAACCATAATTTGTGGAAATGTCTCTCTGAGGACTAGAATAGAAGCCTTACAGACGCGATGTTGGCAGCTTCCTTGCGGTAGCGTCCAGCGCAGAGCATTAATTATAAGCACCCTTTTCCTATGAAAGCTCCACCCAACTCACCCTTGGCAAGTCCGCCGGACTGGCGAACTTGCTTGCTTGTTGACTGCCTGTCGAGCGTCAACTTGCGGAAGGATCTCAACCGCGCTTACGTGGAACGGCGGAGGATTAGGTTTCAACGATCGGCAGAAGGGAAGTCCCCGGAGCCATTCTCGGGAATCAAAACCCGGAAGCTTCTTAGAAGTCTCCGAGGCTCGATAGTGGATGAACTGGTTAGCGATGATTTAGTCGAGCTGCACGAGCGATCTGGGAACTCTATAAGTTTCTCGTTCATGCTTGACGCAAATCCCTTGGGAAAACGACGGAGCTGAACTATTTTTCTTCTCTCTCACCCGAGGGTGTGTTCTGAGAACGCCGAAGAATATCTCGGAGTCCGTCAGTACCACGAGCTCCCGGAAGCCAGAGGAGTTGGAAGTTCCGCGAAAATCAGTGAAAACAAAATTGGAAAAACGTCATAGGTTGAACGGGGGACCGAATGATTTTCGCTGTGGGATTAAGACTGAGTGGTTGGTGATGAATGTATGGATGACTCGGCGACGTCTCAAAGATATCGAGGGGGTCTCCTGTTCGAATCGAAGAACGGAACGAATCGATAAGGATTACCCGACATTCATAGGACTCGCAGGGACGGTAAAGTTAGGTGGCTTGCGGATTTTGTGGAATTGATGGACAAGGTTCCGGGTATCCGCTCCAGCCCCCGAGAGGAAACGACGTTATAATTCACCAGCCTTTCATGTGGGAAGCGCGCTGGAGGCCTAGCTTGGCAGCTCACGTTTCCGATGATACGACACCGTGTCCGTAGGAAAAATACCTATCTTGTGGCGTCAGGCCAAGGATCGAAGAGGATCGATCCTGCGTTTGGTGAAAGCATCGAGTTCGCATCAACCGAGTCGTCTCCTTGTTGCTTCTTATTGCTGAATGAACTCAACGTATAAAAGTAGCATGTCTTGATAAAATCCGATCGTGGGCGATCCCGCTGAAACAACTACGGAGCATCAGCGAGACTCACTATGTCGTGTTCCTCTGTCCGAAAGCTCTCGACCGCAAGCAATGTTTTGAACGGTCTGTCCGTCGTAAATTCAAAATCCGGACACACCATCATCATCATCATGGGCTACGAACTCTCTCCAAGGGATTACTCCTGCGCGCTAAACACCAATCGATGATACAAAAATAACTATGTTTTGACTTGCACACGGCCGCCCCCACCAACTTTTTAGAACCAAAACGGAGTTCTGTTTCGCTGGGATTCTTGGATTCCTCGGCCAGTTGCATCCCGTTCTTCTAGGCCAGGGGTGGGCAAAGTGCGGCCCGCGAGTGGACCACTGTGTTCGGGCAGGGCCACGCGCAACAAGCGCTTGAAAATGCCGAATCGCTTCCATGGAAAAGAGATTTAACATTTCCTACGATCTTCCCCAACCTGAGTGAATCTCCTCAACTTGGTGGACGAGTGAGTCGAGGGTTCACTCTTCGATAGGCACATCGAGGTGTTGTGATTTTTCTGGAGCTCAGGTTTCTCATGCACCCCAAGGAAACGATTCCTGAGCTTGAAACGTCGTCTTTGCCGGATGTCGCTCTTTGGAGACATGTCACATGGATTAGGAATACTTCGAGTTCGCTGAGATACGTTTTATGTGGCGGCCCGTAAGTTTGCACGGCCGCGATGGTGTTCTGCACTGCGGCCCGCGAAGCACCTCGTGCGGCCCGCGGGCTGCACCAAGTTGCCCACCCCTGTTCTAGGCTGATGGTCCGTTATCCCGCTGGGAAACTCGACCTTATATTCAGAGCTCGAACAATCAGATCATCTCACGTTATTGGACTTAGGCAGATCGGCTCCTTCAAATGTTCGTTTTTAGACTCTACGCAGAATTGAAGCTGCCCATGAACTCTTCAATGCCGTCAAGCATGCAAAGGCTAGGCCATCCGCCACGCACACATCGATATGAAACTATGCGGATGTTGTAGATTCGTGAGACGGAAATCCCTTCCCATCATTCGCCCACCGAACTGACTAACTGAGTTCGTGGTGCTGAGTGGCTAAGAAATCTGCCTACCTGCTTCGAGTGCGCAAGTGTCAAACACATGTCAAGATAAAAACAGATCTGTCTGCGATTAAAGTTAGGTAGATAGTTTACAAACCCAGATAGCAACATATCAATGAGATATCAATGTCATTTATAGCGGCCATTCTTACAGAGTAACCGTCATCCCCGGAACATGAGGGAAAACCCATGAATACGGCGTCTTTCATCAAAATCTCCTCCCCTGGATTGGAGCGGTCACGGGAAATCTGCAGCAAATGGCATCGCTCATGCTCACAAACTCGGGAATCACTGAAATAATCTACTCTCAAGAGTTTAGATTCAACGATGGAGGGGCGAGACGAGTGATATACTAAAGTTCGTCTGAGCTCAGAGCGTCGTATTCTCATCAAAGCTCGAGCGATAGCTCGGAATAATTTGCGCCTCTCAGTGTTTTGAGTACCGTTTCCACCGAGGGGTTCTCAATACTCATCATGGGTCCAACCAGAGAGCTCTTGAAGAGGGTCTCTCTGGTTCGGAACCAAATGAGGGAGAGAGTAGTATACCGTCGATCTCATACCGGGGAGAAGCTCTCTCGTAAACATCCCGGATTAGCTGCTCTCCTGGAGTGAACTCGGATATCGCCGTCTTCTTCTCATAAGATCGAAGCCTCCTGAGCCCGCTCTTAGTCTCTGTTTTCGGCTGAACCTCTCAGCCAGCCCTCAGGAGTGTCCCGGAATCACCTTTCGGTATTGCTTCAGTAACACTCCCTATCGCCTCGCAAATCCCATTGCGGGCGGTGGGCTTGGGTCTTAAGATGGTTCAGATTTAATTCTGATGTAAATTAAATCTTTTTTTTTACCACTCAAGAAATTTTGTTGTCCCGGCCGGGGATCGAACCCGCGATTGCTAGCTTAGCGTGGCACCCAGCTCTTAGTCTGCTGGCGGTCAGTCGCCGACCGTTGAGGAACACTGTTTGGAATGAAGCTCCCGTTTCTAGAATCAAATAGCTCCACAAGGTTCGTGTGAGGACGAAAATAGAAGGAGAGCAACTGCTCAAAAGACGACGTCTCGGAGTCCAGGCACCGACAGGACGGCTCAACTTATCAAGTTACTCAAGTGTGGAAGCCAGATTTGAATGAAGGGCGTTTCTTCTCACACCGTAATTGGATACCGAGAGAGTGAGCACTTCGACATCCGCTGCTCCCGGAAAAGGAGGAATTCCGCTGTTGCCCCCCCCCTCCCTCCGCCGTTAGCGATGAGCTCAAGAAAAGCCGGCAGCCTTCTCAACTTCAGTTTCACTCGTCGACGTCCTTCGTCACTGGACTCCGTGCAAACAATGAGGGAATCGGGGGCAACCATCATGTTGATCCTGCACGGTTTTTTTGTTGAAGGTTTGAATTATTTCAGCTTTTCCTCAGCCTTAAGGTCAGTTCCCCGTTCCGAGGTCGTGCACGTAATTTCCACAAACAAAAAACCATTGTGGGGGAGCATGTCACACTCCTGGTCGGCGTTGTTCATGTTATGCACTGAGAACCGTTCTAAAGTTACCGCCTGTTAGGTTTGTCCCCTGGTTTTGTAACGTAGCTTATGGGAGCCGCTCTCTCAAGGTCGGATCGTGGGTTGATCATTGCATATTGCCCCAAGATGCGGCGTACACGAGCCTCGAGTTGATAGACGTTGACCCCGATTGCGAATCCATATTTTCCACGATAGATTTTTTCAAGGCTATCGTTTGATCAGGGGCGTCAAGATCCGTGAAGTCTGTCTGGATTGCAAGGCAGCGCGAGGAGCGGAGGGAGAACATACGGGGAGAATATAAGACTGTGGGGCGGTATGGCTTCTTTCAGCGCGTAATCTGCGGCGATTCCATTACACAACTGGAGGTCTGAGAAAAACAAAACAACGAGGGACCCCTGACTCCTGCGTCATTCCGAGGTAAACGCCCGGGATTTCCGAAACATTTTCAAATACGGAATACGAGCCCTTAGACTCTGGAGTGATGGAAGAGCTCCCCCAACGTCTCCCATTTTCCCTCCAAGAGAAGGGAGGTAGACGTCCGATGACCATGATCAATCGCATTTCATTGCAGGGAATGATTCACTGCATCAATTCTGAGTGATCTTCCCAAATTTCGGAAGGTCTGCGTGCATCTTGGGCAGCAGAACAGTCTCGGTGGGGACCTCCGGTTGTCAAGAAACTCCAAGGTGCCTAAACGGTCATACTTTTTGGAAGTTCTTCAGAGAATCCGCGATGGGTTGAGCCCACACATTTTCTTAGAAAGCATGGGAGAATGTTGTCAAAGAGTGCCGCACTCTGAGTATACAAGGCCTGAACGGAGTCATCAACAAAACCCTCCTGTCCACCTCCACATCCTCTTCCCCGCTCAGGTTTCAAGCCCGTAGAGCGAAGCTCCTTCCGCGCAGCTGGCTGAATCAATCTGCCCTTCCGAAGCTCCAGAGATTCCCAGGGCGAAAATGTTCATCTTCTCTCCTAGAGCCTCTTCGACGATCTCCGGAATCTCTTCGACGCGGGCACTTTTCGATCGGAATCAGAGGTCGGTCGGTTGGTTGCAATCGTCCGCTTCCAACGAAGTTTGAGGGTCAACATGACACCTCGTTGACACAGATGCGATGAGTCCCTCGCTGGAGTTGAGGGGCGGATATATGATCCGAGCATGAATATTCTTTTTTTGGCATCAAACAAGCCTCCATACCGATACATTTCTCCGTAAACAGAGACTTTCCTTTATCCCCGGCTTCCCGTGTCTCTCGCAAACACCAACTGGTGGTCGGATCATGGCGAAGCATAGAATATGATTCACGTTTTTCCGTGCTGGGGCTTGCCTAGTCGCCTTGCTGCCCGTCTGGCGTCACTAGCAACAAGTCTTCTAGTCCAACCGGTGAGACGGAGCGGTCGAGAAAAGCGGGCGGCGAGCAAATCCTGGGAAAGTACGCTACGGTCGACGTCAGAATCCAGTCCGATCAAATCACTCTTTTCCGAAGTGTAATCGTGGGCATAGATACATCTCACAGCCACCTCGCTCCTGATACCTGCGCTCAGCTCAATTCGTCCCCTGATACTGGGAGCTCTGTGTGCCCTAGGCGGCAAGCAGGGCCAGAAGACCTGTCTTCCGTGAGATTGGAGCATAGCTCACGCCCAGCCGTTATCTGGGGGATAAATTGTTCACTCATCGCTTCGTCCTTGGCTCACGAGCCTGACTCGCGAAACAGGAAACTAGAGAAGCCCTGCAACCTCACAAGTCGAGCATCCGAGAATCACACGATAAGATAAATAAATAAGCACACAGACTAAACCAGAGCGTTGTTAAAAACTTCCTGAGATCGTCCCGTTGGATCACCGGTGTCCGATCAAGTGATTCTCCTAAATTTTCCGGATGAACTAACGAAACGAGAACTCACTTTGCTCGAGACCCGATGTTTTCACAATCAGCGATGAGCGTCCGCTCGCATTGCACTCTACTCTCCTCGACATGAAGTCTCAGGAAACCAGTGAACTTGAATGTTTGGACGTCGAATGACTGATGGCGAAAAACGCCGATTTACCCTGATGTAACGATGGTTTTTTGCATTTTCCTCGACAAGGCCAGTGCGCTCAATTATATCTGTTGGGGCACCGCGATGACTGTGATGTCGTCTTACGTAGTTAGCACACTCTTACATGGTGGAAAACTGCCACCTTAGACGAGCTATATGCCGCTTGCATAACATTGTTCTCGGCGTAGCGACACAGAGAGAAATGATGTCGTTACAAACAAGATTGAGCTCAACAATGATTGTCAACGGCAGTCCCGTTCGTGTGAGGTGCGACGCATTCTCTCGGACACTGAATTTCTCAGTGGGAACTCGGAATTGGTGTGGCCCAAGGGAGTTGAGCCATGTATCCTCGTTCGAAAACTGATTCAAGTTGTCTGGAAGCTACTGCTTCGACTTTCGTAGAATAATCACAATGAGCGGACGGAGTGGAACTCCTGTTCCGTGGGATGGCGCTGAAACAGCCGCGAGAATTCATCTGAGACGAATTTAGAACAGCGTCAGCAACGATCATTTTACTGAACCGTACACGTACCTGAGATGGCTCACGTGCGGTATGAGTGAATTTTTCGGAAGCGCTCTACGCTTCGTGACATCATAGGGTAATGCCCCTCCGTTGAGGTCTCGCAGACCAACCGCAAGAGCGAACCAGTAGAGCTCCGTCCTGATTTCGGAACCGCTATTCATGGGAGGGTCCATCGGTACGGCTCTTGGCAGATGAGTTCCATGGGTCCATTTCCTCAGAATTGCTCATGAACCCTACTCTCTCAATGACTCATCGCGATGATCCATTCGTCCTTTCAGGAACTACATGCGATGAGTGATCTTCAGTGCGATGAGTGCCCTGGCCGTTCTAGTCCGTCGCGGGCTTCGTTTCCAGGAGCCGCCGTTTGCGTACCCGCAAACATATCTGGAAAACTCAGAAACAATTTTGAGCGGAAAACAAACAAACAAATGACTGCGTTCTCAGAGAGCTTCCGGCGCATGTCGCAACGATCGTTGACTCCGTCGGAAGTTATGGAGTGTCTTTGCTTCGAGCTCGATCGGCTCATGGCACCGCGAAGAATGACAGCTAACGTGCACAACGCAACGATGTCGATTTCCGATCGTGCGAACCGCGGTTCCTGGAATCTGCTGGGCCGCACCCTAGTACATAAGCCACCGTGCAGTTAGTCACCATTGGAATCGGAGGACCAATGGCCTTGAACCCAAGGTCGTCGAGGAATTTCCCGCGCAAGGTACTCCGTAATCATTCGTCGTGCACGCTTGCGCGGAAAACAGTGAGTCATGCATGAGCATCTCCTAAATGGCGGAGCGAACGAGTCGGAAGTCAATGTATCGCAGCATGTCACCTGAGACAGCTCTGATACAATAGATTCCGAGAGTCCGCGCGTTGGCTCAGTTCTTACAGAAGAGAGTTGCCCGACAACACATAACGTCTGTCTGGACACTCGTCCGATCGTTGTTATAGCCGCATTTTACAGATTGCCTGAGCGATTGTATAAAGTCGGCGACGACCAGCAGGTTGCGATTAGTGCGGGAGGCACTAACCCCGGCAAGTTTTTCGAGGATAGCCAGAGTTACAGAATAGAATAACCTACCACTTTCGGAGAAAACCGTGAGTACCGTTTATTTTGAGCAGAGCTGCGTGATATGCCGCAAACGAATGGGTGTGGGCGTTCCCCGCAGGAGAAAATCTCGAAGGTTGTTCTGAGGCCTCGGTTCTTACGTAATCTCCTGGACGTTTATTCAAACTTGTCCGATGAATGTTTGTGATCCAATTCCGAAGTCAAGCTGGTGAGGCCGCAGCTGGACAGGAGAAGTTCAAGGGACTTCCACTTCGTATTGTCAACAACAATAGTTCAGGATGAACCCTGTTTTCTAAGGAGACCATGGCTGATCCTCGACGCTCGGATTCGTATCATTAATCCCGTTTGTATCGAGACATATCGAAGACCCATCTGGGGACGTGTCTGAAGATGCTGTAGCGAGGGAGCTATCGATTCCGCGGTGTCGCTGGTTGCTGGGAGCGCAGTGAGAAACTCCCGCGAATCCCGCCAGGTTGAGTGCAAGTGTGAGCATCGAATGACACTCTTGAACGCGTCCGGCATTCGCGGAAATATGGTGTCTCAGATGTTCTAGGTGAGCGACTTCCTCTCCTTCGGAAGCGCTGATTGCTGGCTCCGCATGCGTCACATGCAATGAGCCACGGTAGTGGAGTTCACGAGAGTCTGTGGCCACTGAGCGATCTGAATCGTGAGACTTGATGGTTCATTGTAACAATAGCTGAGCGGACATCTAATAAGACGCGATCGGTGGACCAAACTTTTCTCTGCTGCAGTAAATAACGGGTGCGCCGGGGAAATCTACAGCGACAATGGACCGTTCCAAGTCCGGCTGTCTTTTGTCAGCTTGATCTCGTGAAAATTCATCAAGAATAATTTCGATTCAGGGATTCCGGGAGGCCAGTCTCTGGGACATTCGAGTGGACACAAGCGAATTATGGAGAGAACGAGACTCCACTTCCGCAGTTCGAGACCGATGAATCTCTATTAATGCGTCGTGAGTCGTGACCCAGCCGCAGAAGAATCGAAAATCTCAAACTCCATATCGCCACAGCAAAATCGCTCGGCTTGGTCCTTTGGGTGGGTATGCGGAGCTCATCTTATATGCCCCACATAAAAGTCCTCTTGGGTGTCTGCTTAGCCACGGCCAGCTCTCAGCTGAAGTATCTCAGACGCGAGTCGAACTGGAACGCTCCTCGGAGATGACACGGAACTCCCGCGGCGAGTTCATGAAACACGGGTAGGCATCCGGGGAGGGTTTCGAAACGACAATGCTCCACGATACCACCGACTCAGCAGAGGAATCTTGAGATACCGTGTGCATCAATCCCATGTCTCCGTGAACCCGTGGAGAAGGGCTCTCGCCTGATCCCAATCCGATGAGTTGAATGGTTCCATGTACGGCCCTGTATCGCAGCTGGTCAGCGTGGGAGAATTCGATAGAGACAATTGCCTGTAGAAGTCTTCATGAGAAATCAACCAATCCCATGTTTCAGCAGTGCATCAAAAACGCCGGTGAGTGTCCCAGATCAACAAAGCGAAGTGAACGAAGTTAAGAAGAGGAAGAAGTTAATCATTATAGTCCAACCGTCTCTGGTGGCACTCTCTCCTCTTTCTCGGAGCTCGTCAGATAGTTCAGCGGAAAGCCACTTGGTAGAGTTTTTTTTTCCATGGTTCCGATGAGGATTTTCCCCGTAAAAACGTTTGAGAACTTTTCCGGAGATGGGCTCGGTGCATGGTTTGAACTCGCGAGTCCCGACACACACTAACATCCGACGGGATAGCCGCCTACCAACCAGACGTGCGGAGCTGCGTGTCTGTACCAGGTCCAAGTTGTACATATCACCATCTGGAGCGGGAGGTCTCATTCCGATTTCCAGGCCCGGCCAACTTCTTCGAAGACGTTTTCCGGGGTCCCTCCGTTGAGCGGAATGTCGGAGTAGCTTTCGTAGGCCTCTCGTACCCCAGGACGGCCGACCTCCAGTGCCTGACCTACGCAGCACAGACCAGCGAGGTTCCCCGCGGATTGGTTGGGGGGGGAGTGGGGGCGATACAAGGGACGAGGAAGAAAAGTAGAGTGCCGCTCAATTCCAGGAATAAGCGTCCCTTCTCTGCGAGACTCTTTCTCAAACGTCACTCGGCGCTACCCTTTCCCCTCTCTCTCTCATGGCTCACGCTCCCACAAAAGCACGTGCGCGACATTCTATGGTTTAGTCGGCGCTCAGCTGTATTCGTAGAATCTACGTTGGACGAAGTTCGAACTAAGTAGTTTCTCAAGTGAGTTTTCGAGAAAGTGATGTCCTCTTCACCTGGCGCCTTCAAAAGCCAAGTGATCAAGTGATGTGTTTTTCGCGGCGAGGAATCGGATTGGCGTTCGCGCTGCTCTTCGTTGCCGGAGCAGCGGCGCAACAAATCGCCGGAACTCAGACAGCGCACGAAATCCCCGATGCCGTATTGCTCGACTATGTCAAGGCACAGATGTTGCGCGGTCTCCGGCTCCAGGAGCCACCCCGAGTTCGACGGGCGGCCGTCATTCAGACTCGCGAATACGAACGGGTCTACGAAGAGTATCGTAAGCGACTGGAAGAAGATGATCTCCTGAACGAAGCTGATGATCCTCAGAGTGTCTCCGGTCTTCAGAGACTGTACACAATACGCTCAAGCGGTGAGTTGAATAGTTATTACTCGCCTGCCTGCGAACGTGAGATACCTGCGTTCTTGGGAACTTACCCGAATTCCATCGTGATCAGTTCCAATGGAAATCCATTGTTCAACCTCACGTTGGGTGCTATGCTGCATCGATTCACTGCCGTCGAGAACACTCATCTCGTCTCCCCCCGAGATGCGTGCTGGATGGGGCTACGTGGCCCCGGAGCTCGTGGGCGAATGAACTTCGAAAAAAGCGCAAAACCTGATGATATTCGCTGGTTCCGCTAGTCATATCTTGGAACGAAGTCAGAGCTAATCATTCAGCGGAGAATGCATGAAGGAATGTGCGGAAACGGCCTTCGAGTCTGCTCGTGTCTAGCTTATTTCTTCCTTTTTTTTGTTGTGGAAATCGGCGCCATAGTGTCGCCGGTTCGCAGCTAACGAACGATGACACAGAGTTCAGACGCGCGCGCGCGTCTCGCGGACTCTGGTCACGGACGGCGCCAAGGGGACATGCTATGTTCGGCTGTTCTTTACTTTTCCATTCGCACCGTCACATTCAATCATTGCACCCGTCGTTTCGTCGAGCCGAATCATTAACGACCCTCTGACCGACTGATCGAACCGTTGACCTGTCGTTGTGGCTCCCGATAGGGATTCCTAGAGTTCGTTTGAGCTCCGTCGCGCGGCGAGCGGTTGGGATCCCCCGAACGGAGCGTAGCGCTCCTCGTGAGGCGAACGAATAAGCGGTGTCGCAGACTTGGGAAGAGATCAGACGGAGAGTATCGCAAACCGAGACACTCACTACAAGAGGATTCCCTCTTCCATTCGGCCGAGAGTTCACCCTTAGAAGCAGCGTTCCTGGTTTTCGTCAGTCACCAAAGGGAGAACAGGGGCAGGGTTTTTCGTTCCTCGCTCAGTTGGTGGCATGCCAAGGGAGAAGTCGGGGAGCTTTTGATGAAATCTGTGAGAATCACTCGGATCCGTTGAGCACAGGGTGTGTACAGCGTGAGTGGCTAACTGACTCGGATAGAGCGAATGAGTGCGTTTTTGTCGTTTCGTTTTCTCTATATCGTGCTCATGGGCCCCTCAAAAAAGAACAAACAAAGGGATCCTTTAAGGAGTTCCGCTCCGAGAACAAAATCTAGTTTTTTTTTCGTTCAGCGACTCCAACCGTCACGACAGTGCATGACTTAGCGGGCGAGCAAGACTTCGACAGCCAGACAGGTACAGCTCGTGAGCCCGATGTTGACTGCCAAACGTTCGAAACGCCTACACGCGATCGGAGGGAGGCCGAAGACGTCCGATTAGTCGTTCAGACGCGGTCGTGGATCAACTTCAGTGTATAGAGTGCCGAACGTATCCCATTGAACCGATGGGCTGACGGCTGCACCAGTTCAACAAATCGTGCGTTTCATGAATGAACCCCGGTGTGGATCAGTCCGATTACGCGAGTCGCCGATGATTCACGCTCCCGGGCGGAGTTCCGAGCTCAGAGATCGAACATGTTCGGTCTCTAGCAGTTTTCGGAAGGCTCGAATCACGCTTTTGCTCGGTCAAACGAATCATGAGAACTGAGCATTCAGCTTCCGCGCATTCGTTCTCCACCTACTGAGGATATCGTTCCTATGTGAGGTGTCGAAGTTCGTTGCCGCAACCTCCTGGAAACGATCGAAGTGTTGTCCTCGAGTTTTCCTGAGAACCCTTCCGATAATCCATCGCACTCCTAGCTTCTCCACTCTCCATGCGCGGCGGCCCTCGCAGCGGTTTTTGGGTTAACAGTCACCTGAACATGCAGGCAAACTCCGACGTGCAAAATGTGATCCTGAAGCTTCCGCAGATTTCTGCAGGTCCTGACAGCGACGAGGAGGCGCGACTTCTCACCAACGGCAGATGATTCGCTTCCTAATCTCGTGGCGATTCCGTGATGCCGATACTCGCGGTTTGCGACCCGAAAATTCTGAGAAGCTTCCAAGCCGTGCGCGGAACAAGGCCGGCGGAACATAGGGAGTTCCTGAAATTCTGACTCGGTAGTGCACTACACCGTGCGGCTTACGTGCCAATCGATGAGCCAACGCTCCCATACCACAACTGTTCTCTCTGCCGACCTCGTCCTCTGAATCCTCGGATTCCAGGAACATCCACGAGTTGGCGCGATGGGATAAATCGTTCACTGCCATCGGCGGAAGCAATTGAAGAGTTTCCTTAGAAACGGGGAAAGCGAGAAAAGGAATCCACCTCCCAAGAAAACTTGTTTTCCCCACCCCATGCTGTCCTGCGGGTGGATCCAGGTTGCGGCGCGAGCAAGAGAACAGAATGATTATTGATGGAGCGTGCCGGGATGCGTTTCGCAGAATCTGCTGCCAGTTCTCAGCCATCGACGGGGGTTGCGACGTTAGAAAGCTTTTCCGCGAATCTCGTAAGGATTCCGGATTTAAAAAAACTTGCATCGTCCGTGTCCGAATCGCTTCACCTCCGTCCAGTTGAAGGTAGTTTGGGAGATCAGTGTACATCGGACACGCGTCTGTATGCCTGCATCTGATTGATTACGTTATGGAGCGGCATCACGGAAAGCAGTTTATCGCCGGTCTTACTTAACATGCAAAACGAATAGTTTGAGGAGCGGTGCGAACAAGAACACGGCCTGCGATCTAAGGAAGCACCTCATTCAGTTCACCGTATGTATATAGCCCGATTCTTGACGCTTGCATAATCGAGTTGTCAGGAATCGAGGCTGATCGTTTGTTCATAATCATGGCAGACTCGGACACTGATATTCACCCGGCACTGTTCAGACGAACCAACTCCAAAGCATGATTATTGGCTGGTAACCCAGATTGGAAGCGACACCGCTGACCCACTGAGCTTTATACGTCGGATCGATTGACGGGAAGGCGACTCGCCAACAACAGAGGAAACCAACAACCTGCGACCTCAACTGCGCCTTCCAACTGGAGCGCATGAAGTTACCGATCAAGATTCAGCTCTGATCTCTCGTGATCAATGCCTGCACAAGACCGTCCTCTCAGAACGGGTATGTTGATCAGGATCAGTTGAGACCGTGCTTTGATCATGTTTCCGCGGGATCGGGCGGATGCGTTCGTGCGGAATCCGAGTCGGTGTCGTGATTTCGCAGCTCGAATGAGTGAAAGGAGGAAAGTCCGTTATCCTCAGCACCAATCATACCAACAGACTTGAACGCTCAGAGATCGGCCGTTCGCACCGCACTCCAGCGTGAAATCGTCTCGAACGTTGATACGATGCAACACACAATCAGCCATCGCACCTGAGGAATGCGAAGCATTTTACGTTGACCGCTCGTCGATTACTATTTGCGCTGGCCCGCGAGACCCTGACTCAAAAGCGATGCGATAAGGGTTTTGATTCCTACATTTTTTGATAGGCGCCAAGGAAGCATCGCGATGTGTTCGGCCGCTTTGGTTTCAGGAGTGACGACGGTGATTGCAATCCGGTGTCATCTGAGTGAATCTCAGCTTTTCTACAGATTGGCAGGGTTCGCGGTGACCTATGGTCTGATCAAGCCGTCACATGAGGAGCAGTGGCGGCTTTGAGCTAATTGTTCGTCCGAGTGGGACCTGATTAGAGCTGAAATCTCGGTTTGTGGTTTCTCTGAAGCTATAAATCGTTGAGGGTGGCTCATCAGTTTGAGTCTTGGACACTTCCGCCGGACCACCTGGTCGGTTCGTCTGGTTGGCTAGATGGCTGGCATTCTGACCGGCTGGCTGGTCCGCCGGGCGGTCAGCATGCTTGGCTGCGATTACGAAGCAGTTAAGTCTCTCGGAGAAGTGAATGGGCTTCGAAAGCAGGCGGTGGCTCGATAGGCCAGAACTGAAAGGACGAACAGCTTTTTTGAGGCGTGCTGTCTGTTGATTGCTTCAAATTGTTCCGAGTCCGAGCGCTAACACCGCAGACACCCCGGTGTCACGGCGCCTACAGCAACCAACACCGTTGCTGCCGCCGCTGCCTGTACTCGGCCTCCCAAGTGGTCTCTCTCAGTCTGTCGTTGAGATTTGCCTGTCCGCCGTTTCCCTGGTATGCCATGAGCCTTATCACCACCATTATTGTATGAATATGAACTTTTCGCGTTGGACCCTGTTAGACGATATCAATGTATGAAGTCTAAATGAAGACAAGAGTACGAGGAGAGAGAAGTTGCCGCCGGCAAGCGGCCAAGACATCTCCCGCAAAGATGGCTCGTCTTTACCGGCCCGGAATTCCGCCGCGGCCGGTCAGCTATGGCGATGCTTTCTATACAGTACCTTCAAATCGGTGCCTCCGGACCCTGATTCGAGCCGCACAGTGTGCGTGTTAAGTGCGCGGTGTCACTGTGATGATGGGCATCCCTCGACCACAGCAGGCAGAGACCCTTTGCCGCATTCTTCGTAGAGCTCTTCGGTGATTGGTATGTCGCGAATGACAGGCTCGCTCCCATTGCTGCTGTCAAACGTGTTCAGCTCTGATTGGAAGCCATATCCCGAGCACCCATATCGACCGGAGATCGCGATTACTGCGGCTCTTCAGATCAAAGATTCGATGACTTGTCTGATGCCGCGCGTTTCTTTGTTTGTGGGTAGCTGTTGATATTGTGCAGCCGGAAATCTGGCAGAACTAGGGGGAACGGGAGAAAAATAGAGCGACGGCATAGTTTACGTTGGTAAAACCAAACACGCACCAGGAAAGAAGAAGTTAGGGAAAAGAACCCCGGCACAAAAAAATACACTCAAGCAAACGGGTGGCACGTCGGAAGCGACCATCTGCTAGAGTCGCCCGTCGAGAAACTGATGAGGAGGCCGAAGCAGTCGTTGAGGCGATTAGTAGCAACCCGTTCAGCCCGTTCTCATAACACTCCCGATGCCTGCGTGAGTGGACCGTCTCCGAACGGTTTGCTTTCATGATAAATCCATTCGTATGTTCGCACACGACACTCTCGTGGAGCTAGTTTCATATAACCGGCGACGGAGCCTGACCGCCTGCCACGAACCCTGGGTTTGAGTTCGCGAAGGAGCGTAGATAACGGCCTCGAAAGCCTGGTCTCGCCCGTGATCTCAAGGAGAATGACCAACCTCTCTCGTCCTGGCTGAGGAATCCTTCCGTGTCCCCGTGACGGAACCATGTCACCGAGCTGAGAAGCCACGGATTATCAAAGGTGTGAATTCCTGTCAGTGAAAGTCCTCCCACTCATGGGTGAGATTACAGAGCCAACTCGTTCTGTTTCGCGCACGTATTCAACGGGCGTCGCGGTGAATAGACTCGTTACCATCGATGTCATGAGGTGGTCAAAGATCAATACGAATTAGTAAGTTCTGATGGATTGACGCATTGATAGAGATGGCTGGCCTTCCCATCCTGACTGATAGGAGGAAGCCGGCCTATCTCTCGCACTGCCTTGCCCTTGCAATGAGTAGGCATTTCTTATGAGATGACGTAAAATGATGATCCGTTCCCATCGAGAAGAGATGCTTGAAGCCGCCCAGCTGTCAATGAGCCGTGGAGTTGTTCGGGAAGCTCTTCTCTATCAAAACGCATTGCGACTGTTCCTGGTTAGATTTCCCCATCGGTGAAGTTGGCCTCCGCTACTTCAACCAATTCAAGCGCTCGGGAGGGGCGGACGTGTTTCGTTTCCATTCAGGGAATTAGCTGAGATCGAGTGGATATCGCATGAGAGCGATTAGGAGCATCGCCTCACTCGCTCCCTAGTGAGATTGCTGCTGGGGTGGTCAGACGGATCGAGGGGTTTGATTGGACGTTTTCTACAGTCTACATGCGTCGAATGACTTCACTTGAGATCCAGCTCAATCCAACGACCGATGCCGAAGCAACTCGAGGCATTGTTTCCTGTCTTGTTCTCCGCGGTCAAAAACCCACCGATCCTCAGGTCGTAACCTTATCAGACAGCTGCTCAGGTGGTTTCATATCATAGGCCCCGTCCGCGTTCTCGTCCGAAGGGTCATAGGGGCGAGAATTTCTCGGAGGAGGGGCTGACGAAGGAGGGATGAAGGGAAGAATTTATCCCTTCGACGACGGTTATAGATTACATGCTTACTTCTCCATGACATTATTAATCTCTAGTCAGCTCGAAATAGCCGAACATCCTCTATAAATAGCCGACGAGGACCTGTGGTAGGCATGCTGATCATCATCGTTGTCGTCGACAGGACCGCGACCGCCGTTGTTGCCATACTAACTCACGCTCCCGCTCGTGTGGCCTTTGTAGAATGTGAGATGACCGGCCAAGCAGCCAGTTCGTCAACCAGCTCGCTTGCCGGCTTGCTCTCTCGCTTCGAGTGAGCGGGGTAAACAAACATGATGTCACCGAAGGCATCTAGAAGCTTTGGACCTCCAGGGAAGGAATCTGTGACAGAGATTAGTAATATGGTTCCCTGAAGGCCTGCCCTCATATCGCCCTATTTGACTGACTGTTTGAGTGGTCGAGTGACTGTCCGACTGAAGTCATTCAGGGAAAGTCGCTTGCGTTGAGACGGCAAATGCTCTCACGCCTTGCCCTCCCCTATAGCGGAGTTTATGCTTGCATGTCAGATAGGAGGAGGACGGGATGGATGGAGATGTGCAACAATAGACCGCTGAGGGCGTCGGGCGAAGAGAATCGGCCGACCGGACTCCGCGTGTTGGATACCATACGGCTGAGCTTTGAATTCTGGGAGCAGCAGAGACGCCAAATACATACTCTCGCACATACAGACCTCCGACACCGGAAGTCGTTTTTTCAGTCTCGATCTGGTTGATAACTCCAGAGCTGATGGTGTCTCGACTCGAAACAGTTCATCAGTAGCAGCACTAGGAGCTGCTTCTGGAATGTGTTTCCTATCGGTCTATCTTCCGAAATCCACCCCGTGCAAGTAAGGCTCCACTGGCTGCCACGGGACAGACGTTATTTTGCGTCTCCAGACATCAAATCAATCCAGAAGCCTGCTGGGGTTGTTTCTTCGATTATTATGGGTTTCCACCGAGTAGAGATTATACTCTCATTGACTAATTGGGAATTTAGGTCACGCGGCTCAAATTCCCTCATTCTAGCTTCTCCGAGGATTGTGGAATTCTATACACGATGAGACGAGGTCGTCGACGATCACATCTCTGATAATCGGTTTGTTGTGTCGATTTATCGACAGAGAATTTCAGGAATTCCCCTTGGTTCGAGTGCTGACTGACGCTCAAGTGCGTACGGAAAGTTCAGATGAAGGGCTAGTTCTGACCCCCAGAGTTCGCAAAACTTATCCGAGGGATGGTATTTTGGAGTGACCTTCACTCGACTAGGTTCCTTTTGGAAATACTATGCTCACACCATCGTCCTTAAATAACTTCCAAGTTCGTCCCTCCACAATCTTCTTCTCCTGAAGCAACAGCTCGCAAAGAATCGAATTGTTTGCATTTGTATCGAAACAACTCTTTTCCCGTATTCAGCGAGAGTTTGGCCAGCGTCATCGCTGGATGTTCGGCGATGTGGTGAAGCATCTTTGTTCTTGCATCTGTGGATCCTCTCGGGAGTTCATGAGAGTGTTTCGTTAGTGCTTGCACTTCACAAAGTCCCGATAACTTCGAACAAACATGAAAGGCTCCTCGTGCCACGAAACGATGCTATCGGGTGTTTCTGGAAGGAATTGTCGAATGGAAAGAAACATCACCTTGGTTGTGCACACGGTTTCTTTTCACCATAATTTCTCCTCCCCAGTCTCGTTGTGATGGTGGTGGACTGTTTCGTAACTTGGCGCTCATTCTCACTTATTTTGTGCAGTGCAGTCGGTGAAACTTTTCTGTTTCTGCGATCAGCTGCGACCTTGGCATACATTCCGGATCCTTAATGGATGTAACAGTGAAGGTGGCTAGCACACGACACACCTCCCGAGATGCGGGATGAGAACATCGATGAGCCTCAGTCGAGAGGAGAGTATCTTCCACGGAGCGATTCGAATCGAGAGGGGGACTCCCCAGCTTGGCCGTGTGTTGAACTCGTGGCGCAACGTGGAAGTGCACTGGCGTACGCTTTGTTCGGCGTAGTACCGACGGAGCGGATTCCCCAATTCTGGTTTGGCACATAGCGGCGCGTCGAATGCCGAGCCAAGTTGAGTTCGTGCATTGCGACCACGTCCAGTGACCGTGTTGGAGGTTTCAACCTTGTGCTCGAGCAGCATTTACTAGAAATCGAATCAGGCCAGTCAAGCCTGCGCCCAGGTTGGCGGCCTTCGCCTCATGGGCTACGTCGCGCACTCCGCCTCTGCGCAATCCTCCGTGGTTCCTGATTCGCGTGATTCTTTGGAGACTGTGCGCTGAGAACGATTTTTCTCAAGGTTGGGCGTTGAAGGGTTTGGGCAATTATCGCAGCTGCGCTATCGAACTGTCGCGGCAACAAAAACATCAACAACAACTGCAAATGAAACAAAGTTTCGGAAAAACATCGAGCCGAATCGATTGCCTCGAGTGGTTCTATCCAATAACACGTCGCGCTGATAAGCTAGGTACTGCGAGGACGCTGAAACCTCCAGTGAAGGCCGAAGTTGTCGTCCCGAACTTTGCGACTCCCACTGGATTGGGGTCGAGCTTCTCGCATAGGGCAGCCGGCTGTTATGATGAAGATGAACGGGAATTTTCGCGACATGTTAAAGGTCGTCAAAATCATACTCGGCGATGGTGTCAGGGTACGGTACGCCGTTGTTGTAGCAGCGACTCGGAGAACATAAATTCGAATTCCTTTCTGGCGCCAGTGGGATTAAGAAGGTGAGAATGCGGCAGAGAAATCAGCCGGCAATGGCGGCGGTGGCAACAACGAGTGTACGACCGCTGCTGTCCTGGGTGGTAGAAGAGAGAAAATTACAGAACGACGACGCCATATCATGATAACCGAGCATCTGAACGAGCAGCAACCGCGGCACCGAATGATGCTCAGCGTCTACTATCGACCGGAGGAATTTACAACAAGATAGGAAAGCTAGAGCTATGATAATATCATCATGTAGGATGCGAAATGTGCCATAAAAAACTCGTGGTGTGCTACGTGAAATCATCTAAGAAATTCGAGCCAGGCTCCTCGACGCTGACGTCACCGGTCGCTTCCCGATATCTCGCGGCACAGATGGCGAGCGGCCGAGGGAAAGTCCCGGTGGAAATCATCTGACATCCCGGATGATCACGCGGAATCCCATAGATCCTCACGTGGAACCAGCTTGTCCGAAGTGCTATTGGTGGGATTCCCACCCATGAAAGCATCAACTGTGTTTCATGGATCGGCGATCGTCTGGCGACTCTGACCAGATTGACGACTTGGCCGTGGGCCGTGGTCCTAGCCAGAATGGCTCCCCGAATCGGAACTTCCGCTCTATCCTCCAATACGAACTCCGGGCGGGTTAGAGTCGACAGCTCGGTATATAATCGTTGGACCTCCCTCGGTACGTGGGAACTCATCACACCATCGAACCGAGCTGACTGCAGGAGCGGGCTTGCCGGATCACAACAAAGCGGGAAGACCTGTCGAGGAGTGTATTTTGAGACTAAACAGAGCGAGGACACAAATGCATGCGCATAATTGCTTTACGTCGACTTCAGTATTTCTATTTTTAACAGCGGCGAAGCTGGTCGATGGTTTACATGGTGGTGATGATGTGTTTGCGTCCAACTCTTATTGGTTACACATATTTCGAGTTCATCGAATTCCTTCCTCGTTCTGTTTATAGCGAACAGATAGGTAACGGCCGTAGTCAGCTGTGTATGTAAATACATTGAGAACAAATCGCTTCAGGCTGACGCCCAGCCGAATCTAGTTCGTCATCCGACGCCATATAACCGAAGTTGAATGTGTGGATCGTGTTTCTGTTTGCAAGCCTTTTTGCGCACGCTTCGCGATCTATATTGGGGTGAATGTTTGCGAGTAAGATGGAGGAACCACTCACTCAAATGGCATTCATCGGTCGGAAGCTTGAGCTCTGCTCTGAGTACCTTGAGCCGTCGAGCTTCGTGTGGACGAAGAAGTCTTTCGGGAATGGGAATCGAAAGAGCAGGGTGATTTTCTTCTGTATGCTTCCGTCGAATCGGAGGAGTGAAGTTCGTGGACGCCTCCTTGACCCGAATTCCACATTCAGTGCGCTTCAGTCACGTTGATCGCAGTGAGGGCTATTTTTAGATCCGGCCGGCCTGAATTCGCTATGAGGACACTCTCTAAATCACTCGGCCACTTGTTGATTGCCGAATCGAACCGAGCTGCGTACGAATTCCGTGCCAGGCTTGAGTCGACTCTTCTGCATTCGACTCAGGCCGCGTTGGGTAGAAAAGCAACCGCGCTGAATTTTCCTAACTTTCCTCTCAAAATAGAGTTCCTGCTTGGGTTGCTTCGGAACTCACGCCTACGAATGTCGAACAAGTGCCGTAGCTTCTCCAAACGATACGTACCATGATGAGAGTCACGTTGCTGATGAATATGGGTCAGCGATTCTTTTTGGCGAGCTTTGAAACAGGAGCCTCCCGACAGGGCGTCAATCAGGGGTTGGTTTACTCGCTCGGACCCGAGAGTCGACTCTGAGCGGACACTGACATTTTCTGACGGAAGTGAAATTCAGTTTCCGGGACGCCCCCGAAAGAGTTCTCGCGGTGATCCGTCACTCTCACCGCGGTCAGAGGGACGAGTCGTCTTGATGACGCCCGAAACAACTGAAGGTGCTGTTTTTTCCGACCGACCGGAATTGAGGAGTAAAATTATGGGATCAGTTATCAAACTGGACGTCATTCTCTGCACTTTTCCAATTCGATAGACGACAAGATCGAGAATGTGAACTCTCGCATGAACGGGATCAATGAGAAGTTGAACGAACCTTGCGGGACTGCGCAGTTCGAACCGATATCAGAAGCGCTGATGGTTTCGGCAGAAAAGCTGCCGCAAGGTCACTTTCAAACTTGGGCGGCCCTGCCCTCACGGCAGGAGCTGGTTAGTGAGGAATCAGCCGGGGATGGCACATTCAGAGTGATGGAGGTGATGTGTCGAGGATTCGGGAGGATAGACTGTCTCTCTTCGAGAACGAGAGGCATTTGCTGTGCTGTGGATCGAATGCCCGACCCTGTGATCGACGGAAGGTAATTCTCTAATTCGCGTAGACATTGTTTTTGATTGCGAGAGCGCTTGGATCATGTCTCGTTTGTGTGGCGGACTCGGAGTGACGGAATACTTTATAGAGAGACATTCGTTTGATTCGCCGGCGTGGAATTTGAGACCTGCGGAACGGCGCCGTTGACTCAGATCATATTGCTGCCGCCGCTGCACTCTTGGCTCGCTGCGCGACGCTGGCTCAAAACTGAAGGCTGGTTATAGTGTAACGACCCCACCGAAGAAAATCGACTCACTGGCCAACGGGAAAAAGTGGTTGTATCATCAGTACACAGGACTGCAAGAATTTAGTCCACTGCTGCATGGCGCTAATTGAAAAACGCTCCACCTTTCATCGCACCACGTTCCAACTTTCGCAACCACCCGTCTAGCATTTTGCTTTTCACTTGCGGCGGCGGGCGTTCCGAAGGCCCTGATTACCGGTGCCAAGAACATTTGCCGGCTGTTTGTGTGCGTTCTTTCTTTGCATTTTTGAAGTATCCATCTGCGATATTTTTGAAGGTTAGGCTTTTGAGCACGGAATCATGTGCGTGATCTTCGTCACACATGCACTCTCTATCCGTGAGATTCGAGTGCGCTGCTCTCCAGGAGAGTTCCATGGATGCTCGAGATGAGTGAGAAGCCACCGGGCGAGTACTCTCAGTGTGTGCTGTGAAACACTGTTCCGCCTCGAGTCCAGATAACCAGGCAACGTTCAGGGCTCCCCGACGACAATCTCGTTTAAGAATCCGAACATCCAGCCCCGCTCTCCGACTTTCGACGTCGTGCCTCACGACGCTCAGAATTCCGTCGATTTGAAGGGAAATGGCTTACGTAACGCGCGTATGGTCACACCGGCCGCGATATGAGTCAACAAATTCTTGAGGTGGGAAGCGTTCGCTTTTGGTGACCCCAACCTGTCACAACTCACAGTCAACAGGTTCCACGGATGTTGGGGAATTCCCTGCTTTCAATTCCGGACGGCCAGCGTCGAATGATTTTTGAAGTTATCTGGTGGAAGCATCTCAAATTCGGATGATTCATTTCCAGGTGGTCCATACACAGAAGAAGACGGCGGCTTCATTCAACGTATCCGATTCCAAATTCCGGAATCAGCTAGAGAGAATCTTGTCTCGGCGAGGTTACGCCTGAGATTGAATCGTAGACTGCAGCCACACACTTGCTCAGTGAAAGTCTACAAGCTGGATGATGAACTCAAATACCTCGTCGCCGATGTGCATACGCTGGCCGGTAAATAACCCCGCCAACGTGACCAAACGACCCAGATCGTGCAGGAGCACTTCCATTCCGCGAGGCTCCACTCGTGTCGACTCCGAACTCAAATCCATGTGATTTCCCTTACAGAAACTCCATCGCGGAGCCACTCAGCACGCTTTCGCAAGGTGATTGATCTCACAGCTTCAATGAAAGGCTGGCTGCGATACAGTGATCCGGTCGAGTTCCAACTGTGGCAGAGTCGTAGAGGTTGTGTTCGTGGTCTCCCGACGTTCGACGTCATGGCGAAAGAAGTTTCGAGCTCCCCATCCAGCTCGCGCTCCAGGAGGTCACTATCTACCAGAGGCGACAGAGTGACTCCGAATTCGGATAAGCTCGGTGCCACTCGCAGAATGTGCTCCGGAGAAAACGACAAGGCGTGTTGCATGCGATCTCTCAACGTCTCGGTCGCGGATTTTGGATGGGACGAGTGGATCATCGAACCCAAAACCTTCCAAGCTAATTTCTGCAGAGGACAGTGCCTGTATAAGCATGGACATTTCGCCAGCTCGCACGCTGCTCTCCAGAGCAAGATCAGTCGCATTCTCGGTCACAAGACTGTTCCACGACCATGCTGTGCGCCGACGAAGCTCAAGGCACTGCCCGTCATGTACCAGGACTCCCAAGGCGGCATGCACTTCGGCCGAATACCAAAAATGATTGTCAAAGAATGCGCGTGTTCTTAGATCTTCAACTCGAACATTCTCCATCTTCCAAGTTCACCCATATCGCCCCTCTTGGGGGTGACTTGGATCTAATATGATCTTTTAGAATGATTGTAGATCTAGGTCTTGCCGCATCACTCATTATTTGTGCTCACCCAACGCAAAGAAGCTGATCGAACTGTATGAAACACACCGCCATTGTGAAGCCGCCAGCTGCCGCCGGTCCGGCATGCTCTCTCCAAGACCGTGAAAGAGACTGTTAGGTAGGCTCTGCGAGCTGACCGGTTGAATAATCATTCGTTCTCCTCAAAGCATCATCTCAAGCCATGGGCTACCGCTCCACCTCGCCATACCTAAACTACATCTCCAGGAGGGGAAACGACGGCGCTTGTCGCTAGAAGGCATGCAGGAGTGCCCCTGGAGACCCAGAACTCGTGGTCGGATTCGGAGCTTCGTTTCTGACAGCGGCGAGTTGTGATGCAAATCTCCCAATGTATATGAACCAGTCATCACACCCGTGTGGAGACGACAAGTCCTTGTTTGTATTCAGGCAAAACAAGCCAGGAGATACTAGTCCGATCCCACATGCAACAGTAAACTAAAAAACATCATCATATTGAAACCTGATCAGATATTTTGATCAGAGAAATGTAAATCTGAACAACTATCAACTAGGTTAAATGTTCCTTCATTCCCACTGTGATACGTTGTCTGGATCCGAGATATTCAGAAGTAGCTAAAAGTACTAGGCCCAAGAACATAGGAATAGATAACTGTGTAATAGAACGCTTCAGCAAAAGAAGCAGGCGAATCCGGTTCAGACGAAGCACGTATCGTTTGTTGTATATAATGACACATACATTTATATATATGGATATATATATATATATACATTTATGGCGTGCGAGGTGTTGGTGACGCATGAAATATAATTCGATTCCGCCGCCTCTCGCCACCGTTTCCCCGAATTCTAATTTGGTCATTTCATAAAAGAAAGTTCATTCTAAAACTTGCAAGCGTATTCCTCTATTCTCACCATCCAGCTGTCGTCTGGGATTTCTCAACTCGATCGAGTAGCTCGTCGCATGTAGCTTATTTACGCCGCTCTCCGGAAGCAGGATTCGGAGATGGGCAAAACCACAAGTAGGAATGTGGAATGAATGAGGACACTTGGAAAGTCCGGGAGGGGGGCCGCAATCCAATTAGATCACTCTGATCAGAGTTTCGGGGGCTGTCCATATGTCCCTGATTTTCGGAAATCGTTGGAGCAATCGGTTAGGACGGCGCTCTTCCAGGAGGCGGTCCGGGCCATAGTGGGGGCGCCTATTCGAGTCTCGGGAAGTGCCTCGGGAGCACAAATCAAAGACAGACCGAACAAGCTGAATAGCAGTGTTCCTCATTTGGCATAACAGCTTTGTGGGTGCTAGCTGCTCCAGTTCTTCAGATCTCTCTGCGGGGCTGGCGTCGTTGCACGCGGGGTTTTCATCCGAGATGCGAACAGGAGCTCGTTGAGAACTAAACAGATCGGTCATGTGCTGCGACTAGACTCCGTGCTGAAACTTGGATACGACGATTAAGTTTAGCTCAGCGTTGGCAATCAGCGCTTGCCTCATTCCCGGAATCGTTACAATCATTGGCAGTGAATTAGAGAGAGAGTTCACCGGCGAGACGCCCGAGCGTCAAGCGCACCGCACGTGCGGTCTGCATGGTAATGCATGTGGTCCAAGGCAAGCATTCCCTTTTGACAAAGAGCTGTCTGAGATGGTGAGTAAGAGGTTGGACCTGAACAGCGCCGTTATCCGGACTAGACTACGACATATTCGGCCGACCAGTTCCGTTCGAGAAGTCCTGAGTTTTCCGCCGTTATCGACTGCATTGGAAAGGAGCCCGCCGAATCCCGTCACTATCGATCATTCACACAACGGCAAACTTCGAGTATCACAGCGTCAGACCTCGGAGGCTCCTTGCTTGTCAACGAGGAATCGCTTGACCTCTGAATGATGAACATCTGCGGAAGATCTGCATAATGTGTAGATTGAATGATCGGGTAACAGAGCCCGATTCGTCCAGAAGCAACCTGTATGCGCTGACCAGTTATAGTAGTGGATCGGACTTGCGTTTTTCGAGGAAAGATAATTCGACATGTTCGGTGCACATGGATGGAGGAAATTTCACAAGGCTGTCACGCTTGACTCATTCAAGTTTTCCTTAAAACAGACGGCTGTCCCAACGATTTCGGAATCCGGGCAACCTTGAAAGCGGAAAAGACCTCTCATAGGGGAACTTGACCCCGGAATTCCGACATAGCCTCAAAACAAGTGACGTGAAATATCATTTGGGGCAACGTGAGTCCCGAAACGACGTAAGTGTAAATACAATTGTACTGGGAGCCTTACGGAGAACAAGTTATTCGACCAACAAGCGACCGAGAGAGCTGACAGTGCTTAGTCATCTTACAAGAGCTCACGTTCGTTTGGCTGAGGGACATTCAGACGCGGGCCTGAGCTTTCTCGAAGCCGCATAACGCATTTTCGGGGGAATCACGCGAAATCGAGAGGTTAGAGAAGGATTTCGGAGCAATATCATCGAATGCTTCGTTCAGATGCAGGTGTCACAGGCGACGCGTAACGCCTGAACAAAACCAGCAGCACCAGAGCAACTTAATCCGTTGATTGACAAGATAATAAGTTGTGGCTGATGTCGTTTTGACGCCTCGGTGGACTCGACGTGCAGAATCCTGACTGGGTTGCAAACAGCTGACGCGATTCCTCCGAGAGAGAAAAAAAATTGCGGCAGAGCGATTGATGCGTGCTACTCGACAGTGTCGCAAAGCACATCTCTTGGTAGTTTCGGTTTCGTTGCGGCCAGCTTCCGGCACAACACGCGAACGCTCGCCAGTAGAACGTAAGCCTACGTGAGATGCGTCCAGAAGGTCGATGAGGCACGCGATTCCATCAACTCCATCTAGATCCTGTGCTGATTGCCATAACAATTATAAAGATCATCGTCACCGTGTACAGGATGTTGCTGCAGCCGGTTCCTCGGGAACAACTCGTTCTCGAAGCAAAAGTATCTAGGATACACACCCCGTTCAAAATCTTGAGAGACAGATTATAGCCTTGGTAAAGGCCTTGAGAACCCTCCAATTTCGCAAATATGGCGAAAGACTCCTCCACTCTAGTAGAGACCGTCGTTGGAAACCTCAAAGGTCGACAGACTGACGATTTCCCCGGAAGAGCCCCCGCATCGTCTTCCGGAGTTTATTAGGTCCAGTAAAACCCTAGAATGCCGATTACATAGACTTCGAGGAGCCCCTGGGAGTGATCCTCCATGAGCAAGGTCCGCTCCATCCATACTTAAGCTCAAATCTGCTGAATGGACCCTGGTTACAACTCCCATAGTCCCGACAATCACAATATCCCTTTTCAATGCACGAAACGTTCTCATTCTTCGCCAGAAAAGAGAAAAATGCCGCGTCCTGCAGGCTGCGGAAGAAATGCGAGCGATTCGGCAATCGGAACTACCCGATCGGCTTGGATTCACTTGGATTTCTCGGACTCGATCCGAGTAAGATCTGAGGCAGGCAGAGGAATCGGTCCGTTATAACCGAGTGTTTATGATGTGTCTGGGATAACCGTAGTGTTTAGCGTAGAAGAAGGAAGGCTTTCGACTTGGGCTAACGGCAGAGTGCGGGAAAACCGAGTATACGCTGTATCCGACTCCGCTACCGCGGGGTTTCGCTGTACCTGAGCCGGGAGATCATGATCATCGACGTCGGCGCCGAAGTTTGTGGTTCCGATCAAAAATCATCGTCCCCGTTTCGACAAAGATTCGGTTCCGCGAACCCGAAATCCGTCGAGCCCACAATCCCCCGAGCCAGAGATCTCGCGGGCCTTAATGGGATACTGAATAAAACTCAACGGGGCTTCTATGTCTGCGCAAAGTCTGATAGCACGAAGATTGGGATGCCAGAGTGCGAGTCCTGAGGCACACTCCGCGGTCAATCTCGCAATCAAATTGCTACAAATGATCCGTCCTGATGTCTGAATCTGTAGAAAAAAAGAACTCCGGAAAGTCTGATTCGAAGAATGGAGAACTGCGCTCGCGGCACGAGTACACGATGCAAACTTCTCGCTTCGAAACTCTAGGATTTGAGTGAATTTGTCCCAAAACAATAGCAAGTATATCTGGAAGATGGGATCGAAATTGAAATCACACAAGGGGCGTTCGGTTCCTACCGAGGGCGATGAGACGCAGACAAGGGAAGTTTTCATGGTCAATTGCTCTTGTACGTACATCACACTTGAATCATACTTTTCAAGCTTTCTTGTTAGCGGCAGCATATCGTGTGCTCACGACTTTCCGGCCTGCCCGGCGCTGCCCTTGACGGTGCTCTTCCTTGTTCTACCACTATAAGAATGGATCGGAGCACCCCGTAAACATAGCGGACGTGTCCGGCCATTGTGGAGGGGCTGTTCTCGTGCGAAGCTGTGGTCGATGTGGCATTCGCTTTCGCTCGTTCGAATCAGGATATGATTCTCAACTGTCAGCGAAATTCATGGGGCATTATGAGACATCGAATGCAAGTCTGTAGAACCCAGCTCGGGAGTGCAGTCCCGCGGGCTTTCATCGAGCCTCAAATCGAGGAAGATGATTTTCGGGCTCGCGGGAATTCGGGCTCACGAGACTGTACCTGTCGGACTGTTTGATGGTATCGGCATGAAACTCACCGTATGTTTCACGTACGATTGCCAGTGAGAACGCAGACCACTGTACCTAACCTACCTCTAGCTATTCTCGAACCTGAGCTGATTCCAGGTCAGGCTCCCGCATTGCTGCGGGGCAGCGTCGTCGCCCACGGGCGGCTTGTGTATGAGTTTCGCGCCCTCCCATCAGTTCCTCTCTCGGCTGAGCGTAATATCCACCTTTATCGACGGCAACGGGAATACGAAACTCTCTCCGACGGGATAGCATGAGAGACTGTCGAACGAAAGCCTACTTCCTCTTTACAAATTCTAACGCTCAAAGCGCGCGGACAAAAATGTTTTGGCTTTCTCCCCAGAATCCCCATCGAGCATGAGGTGACAGGGGGGTCAATGATTTATTTTCAGTAGAGATTCGACGTCCATGAGATCCAGTGGAGGATCAATGCCGCCGGGATCAATGAATGAATAGACATTTGTTGTCCTTTTGTTTCCGACACCACCGCTGGCCATAACCGATGGCAGCTGCTGAATGGCGTAAAGCAGAGAGGAACCGAGTATTAGATCAACTACGGATGCTCGCTCCCCAGTATCGAATGCTATCCGATTCTTACGATATGATATCTCTCGAGCCCTTGCAAATTCGGAGAGGTTTCGTCCTTATTGTTGAGGAAAACCCCGATTTGCTGCAACGACTTAGTCATCGTAGGTCATGCGTTCTCAAGGCCTTCCCGGCATACCACAAAGTTTAGTGCACGAGGATGCTCGAGAATACCAGATTACGAGGATGTGATAACCCATTTGTTGATGGGTGTTTATGTCCAAGAGGTGAGCTCGAAGAGAGTTTCTCATAAGAGGCTATCGGTGACCAAACTCGTGCAAGCTCACTGGATTTTTCCATCGTTTCCCTTCCAAATCGAGACGATTATGGAAGCAGTGTCGTGTGCCGGGGTGGATGGCTCGTTATCAACACGCTCAGAAACCGATATCTATGACACTTCAGAGGCGCGTTTGTTCTGCATCGACGCTCCTTTGTGATGCATCGAAGAATAATCAACCGAGAGGAGCGAGTAAAACTCAATTCGCTTGTGTGGGAAAGCTCTAAATCATCTCAGAAACTGCGTGTCTGACAAGGAAAGCACACGAGGTGTGACACCGAGATTCAGAAGACATCGTGCCCGATTCGTTCAGTCCCACAGTTGACCGTTCCGAATCGGTGCGCGTTCTCCTTTGCGAAAGGTCTCGAATTGGAAAAGCAAGAGATTTTGAGCCCTCTGAACCCGACAGTCGCCTCAAATTTTCAATGTGAAACCTCAATATGCGGCGTTCTGATCAGAGAATGATACCCGCAAGAACATGGGAACGCTCAGACGTTCGATCAAACCCATCAAGGTTCGGAGATGGTCTTATTCGCCGTTCGTCCCCTGATAAGAAGGTCGAACATCAGTATTACCGGTCAGGCGAGAACCTTTCGGGCTCGGAACGCCGGTAAACCTCTTTTTGCAGTCCCGGACTTTCCGCTCGAAAGGGAGGTCTGCTTGATCTCATCGTCTCAAGCCGTACAATAACGAGGGAGATGTCACGCAGGCCGGAGTCTCCCTATACTCGTCTCCCGTGGTTCATCCACCGGCTGAAAAATTGCATATTCGGGTGAACAGTCAAAGATCGGGGCAGCTGGAGGGCTCTAAACGCGGAAAAATCGCTTACGATTTCAGACCTTGCGTATGCGAACCCATCCGGGACGGCCAACTGTAAGCTTGAACATGAGTCATTGAAAGCTACAAAACGAGCATAATATCATTCGAATCTTGATGGTACAGCACAGTTTTGAGAGGATCTCCAAAGATGTCAAACGTTTCACTCTTCGCTCCTTCGGAGCTCCGATGAAGTTTCCGCGAAACGGCGCAACCGCGACGCGCGATCCGTTCCGAACAGGAATCAGTATCAAGGTCCTCTTCTCGGATGATCCAGTTGGATATCCTCCCTTGAGAGTGCGTGTCACGTTAGAGTGGAAATAATCTGGGCTTCGCCTGAATATCCAGTAGACAGACGGATGACGCAGACATGCATAGCCTGTATCAATGCAGCGAGCAGTGTCTCTGCAGCACAGCGATTGTGTAAGCCTGCGTCGGAGCCTTAGGAAGGGTATTCTTAGTCACTCAGAGACAACAGTCATTGTTACACGAGTAGCACTGACCAAAGGCTCGGATAGAATGGAGCAATTAGCGGTGGTTAGCAGAGAATTATTCGATATCAGCACGAAAAGAATTCGCTTTATTCCACACGATCAACAAGATGGATGATGACAGCTTACGTAATACCCGAAGAAGTGGGCCGCTCGAGTCCGCTCGAACCATAGCAGTGCACCATTTAGCTCAACACGACTCCCTTTTAATCAGAGCATGAAGAGCTCTCCGAGGTTGTTGAGAGTTTCCCTCGGAATAGGAGAAAAAACGAAGATAACGTAGAAAGAGACCCAAAGAGATCGACCACAACCCGAGCGGACTATAGCTACTCCTCGTTCAACAAGGAATACTTCTCGATGAAGGCTAGTAAGCAACTCGACGGAGAAGCTTTCTGACCGAGCAAGTCTGTGAGATGGAGAAACCGCATGCCGCGTCGGAGCGTTGAAACCACGGCGGTGAAGGTCCCGATTCTGGCTGTCGAGTGAAGTGAGATCTCCAGAAATGCGGCCTCTGGCAGGCGCAGATAGAATTCGAAGGCTGCGTTGATCTTGAAGTCATGGCCTGTGGACGTATTTCGGAATGGGAGTCCACGGCGAGCCGCGATAGCGAAGGAGCGCTCACGTATTCAGAAGGATGCGTTATTGCCTTATCGAGATCTCACCGAGAGTCAGTGTCTTCTCTAACTTCTGAGAGCTCTGATCATCGGTTGTCCCATGAATGGAAGCTCTCAATCGGAACTCGAACTGTTTATTCTTACAGGCCCCCTCGCGGCAGGGCAAAAAAACGGTGGCCGCTCAATATCTGGAATGGTGCGGATAGGTTGCGGGACCATCCAAACCCAGCTCAGGCGGAAGTGTCTCCTTAGTTATTCTGAGTTCCGAGGATCGCGTTCAAAACTTACTTTTATTGAGAGTTTTTCAACTGGAAATTTGGGGATGTTGCCTGATAGAACCGGTTCCGGTTTCAGCACGTAGCCGCTCCGCTCATTCTGGTTGAAAAGAGCTCGGTTGAGTAGCACGCTGGAGCCTGGCTTCTGCAGATTCAGGGCGGCTGAAAATCGGGTTTGATTCACACAGTTCAGGAATTTACTAGCACAGGAATCAGGCTCTCTTCGGTGACGGTGAGAACTCACCCATCTGACACCCCGCGATCCAGATCTTAACTGGCAGGTAATTACTTGAGTCGATCCGCAAAGAGGAGGGATAAACTCGCGCGAGGTGATTTCGAGTGCGACGCCTCGACGCGTCGCCGTCGACGTCGATCACAGCGTTCGCGAACGACTCCGCCAACGATATTATCTCGTTACCACGTGGAGCACCGACCTTATCGAGCCCTGAAATGGTTCAGCGACGATACAAACGATGTTCTTGTTGCTCCACCAACCAATGAGGGGGGAGAGTCTTTCTTCGGGAATGTCCTTATCATCCACATTCGAAAATCCCACACGCAGTATTACCTGAGCTCGATGAAATTTCTCGACTCTTCATGGAGCGGAGTTTTGCGACGGAGAAGTTGGCTTGTATGTCGTTCTTGCCTCTCATCTATTATTAGGGGGTGCAGAAATGAAAAATATGACGTGAGAGCTCGAAGGCAATGGGCACCGAATGCTACGATGGATATTGACGGCTCCGGACCTTTATCAGAACACAGTTGCGGAGCTCCTCTGGGGACATCGAGCTCAGATTCACGGGTCTTTTCAGCGATTTCAACCGGTCCTCCAAGAGGCAACCTGAAATATCCTCCGAAAAATAATTATCGGCATCTCTGTGACGGAAATCTGTGCGACGGGTTGTGAGGCCATTATCTTCCGCGCAAACTCCTACCTCTGAAACAGTCCTTGATACACTGCATCATCTTCTTCAATGATCTTCCGCTGAGATGCTGCTCAATAGAGAGTATGACGGGATACCTGCGTCGAATCAAATTCCCGATCAGGATGAGCCCGTTTTGGGAGCGATATTCGTAAGAAAGTATCGACTCACGGTGAAGTTTTGAAAGCACTCTCTTTAATCTGCTCCAAAACTGGTTTCAAATCCAAGGCGTTCGTCAGGGATCTGTGACAGACTTTCAGTTGAGACCCGAACTCCCAAACATCGGCTGTAAAATTATTTGAATTTCTGTGATTGTTGGATATCCCAGCTTAACGAATCTGGTTTCACATGGAGTGCAGTCGATTCGGGAATGGATAATTGTCATCAACTACACCTCTAGAGCTCACCCTCCACACAGCGACAGCCGCTCTCGAGAACCTTCTTATATTGAGCGCTGTTGGCAGATTTCATTCCCATTTGGCGACCGCTCAGGTACCTACGGCAGGAGACAGCGCACTTGATACGAGCCGTAGCAAATATTGAGCTCAAAAATTGTTCGGACAGAGGCCAGATCCCAGGCAACTCGATCGAGTGCGCTCGAAGGTAGCTCTGGGCTCGTCCTGTCCCAAAAAAAGGGAACTCTTCTCCTCAGCTTGCTCTCGATCGTGCGCTCGTATGAAGCAGAATTTCTCACGTGTTGTGCGAGGAATTGATCCAGTAATGAGTCAGGGGTCTGGTCATGTCTTGGGCCCGGCTGAGGTCTACAGCTCCATGCATCGCGTCGTTCTCTAACATAGCTACGAGTATGGTCTCGAAACAAACGGAACCGTCGAAATGTTCTCCCTGCGTTTCAAGACACTCTTCCAGTGTAACACCCTGGACGTCTCTCAGGAAACCTCGGAGCTTCACCGGATCCAGCACTCCTTCAGCATCGCCGTACCTGAATACGATAAAGTTTCTTCGGTATATGGCCGGGGGAATCACCCATGTCCCTTTCGCTGATCCCAGTGTCCCCACATGGATCGGGAGATGTGATTTGACTCACTTTTCGAAGAGCTCCTTGAACACCATTCCAGGACCTTTGGTGATTTTGAGCCCGATCGAATAGATGGCTCGCGCAGCATTCCTGTTCTTCTCTTTTATGTCCGCCTTCGCGCGGAGCTGGAAGTCATCAATGCTAGTGTTGTAGGCACAAGCGTCATTTCGAAGATACGGACTGTGTGATAAGATGACTGATGATGAAGATTTTCAGCACCGTTACCTCGATGTCCGGTGGGTCATAGACGCCCTCCAACCTTTTGACAGCACGCAGACGATTCCTGGTAGCTCGACTGAATTTAGATGACGCTCGTGAGCAAATATTGAGGAGACCACAAACTTGCTTCACACCACGCAAGACGAAGCCATCTCCGTAATAGTAAGACGGCTGTATGGTCGTGCAAGATCGGAGAGGGGTACCGTGGGCTTTCTGCGGGGAGTCGAGACCATTTTCGGTTATTGAATCTCGGTTTGATTCCGGACTCAACGAGGTTCATCATTGATATGCCGCGACTGGATATTATCCCTATTTTGCCAACGTCCGCCGGCCTCGAGGCCCCAGGCCCTCCGCAGAGTTTGCTGGGAAGTTCAAACTCAATGGATCTGTTCTTGCAGTCTCTTGAAAATTTGTCTCACCGTTTTCGTCCTACGTCTGTGATTTTGAGGCGTGGTAGCATCCATGACGACTGCCTATCGCGGAAAGAATCCCGAACCAATCTCTTGTGAAGAACTCAATCCATCCAGCGGAGCGCCCGAGAGCTCATTCGATGCACGGACAGAGTACACGCGCAACCACGGAGAGTGCGCCTGTTTTCATTGCTTCCTCCATTCGGATGGCGCAGCTGATCGTCACCTCGCTGAGACTTGAAATGGGAGGCGCGAGACATCGAATTTGAGGCAGGCGCACGAGAAACTTCCATGCGACGCAGCGGTGACGCACAGTGACACGAAATCCCCTTTGGCTGACTGTGCCTGGATCAGTAGATTTCCAAAAAGGCTGAATCGGGCTCGAATTCATTGAAAAAGACGAGGAGTTGGTTCTCTGTTTGCATCATGTATTCAGCTAAGGTGTATCTCATTATCGGGTAGGGCCTGACGTCGAAGTCATTCGATCACTAGATGCTGGCCATACAGTGAATATAGCGAAAACAATTACAGTAAATACACACAATTTCAGTGGAAATCATGAAGAGGTGTGGTTATCCAAAGCTCATAGTTTGTCGGAAAAAGATCCCTTTTCACAAAGTCCAACACCGTGGGGCAGAACGTATTCTGCGCGATCTTGAGTTGCCGCTTTTCCCCGTTGGAGTTTTTACATTCACAATACAAGGCTATAAGATCGCTCTTGACACTTTTCCGCTCTAAAGAGTCGATCCGCAATTAGACATTATTTCATCGACAGTCTTTCTCGATCTTCCCGTTGAGTCTTTAACAGACAATATTGAGGTGAGGATTTCTTTTTTTTTCACATTGAAAAGTCTTTCGGATGTTGAGAACCGTTTTGACTCTTCGGGAGTAGGCGATTCGTGCGAACGTCGAATAATCTTCCCGAGGCTGCTTCTGCAGTGGAGTTTACTTGAGTGTGCCGTTCGCTAGGAGGTTGTGGCTCCCGCATTACTGGCGATGACGCCAAGTCGCAAATTCGAGCTCTTCCGTGGCGGACGGTGAGAGATTCAGACCACCTGCGCTGTGCTGCGGTCGATCAGGTCCGAGCTGTTGTTCAACAGCGTTGGGCACATGTGACCCTGCATCTGTGCTTTCTCTATTCAGAACAAAACAGCTAGGACTGGGCGTACTTCTTTCATTAGTCAGAACAGTGGAGTAAGTTATTGCTCGCAGCTGTTGGGGCGGCCGTGTGAGATGAGACGACGTGGAGTCCTGCGACTGTGACAGTCTCGGGTTCCAGTTCGGAGCGGGAGGTCGTATTACTAGTGATCTGGATTGAAGCAGTCGATCTGCGGAAGAGTTGGCTGGAGTTGGTGAATGCGATTCAGTTCGTATCGAGGTCATTTTTCGGGAGCCCCCAGTTATCAGACAACGATCTGGAAGATCCTCGGATGCCAGAGTTGACCCACCAGCGCTCCTCGCCGCTTTTTGTTGCTCGTTGGTTGGAAGGGTCTTGCAGAGCGATAGTCTCCGCCGTTTTCGGACGCGATTCATTGATCCTTGGAATTCTGTTCTCGGCATATGACTTGGAGATTCACTGGTTCCAGTATCCTTTGGAGTGATCGTTCTGTGACGCGACCTAGCAGTGGTCAGCGAACTCGGCGGAGAGCTCGCGGAGAAAGAAGATGTCGGCGAGAAAGGTCCCGGTGATGGAGCCGAAGCATCCTCAGGAGCAAGCGATCCATTCCCATCCCGATGCTGCTGCATGGATGACGCGCAGGGAAGCTGTGGATCTGCTCGAGAGCGCTCCTCGACCGTAGATCCCCTGTAAACCTCCAGCGCTCCCTCGTCGGGATGACTCTGAGAAACGAGCCCGGATCCCTGGAGGCGTTCGTAGGAAGACATCATTGAATTCACGCACTGCCGCGCAGCCGATCCACAGGCACTCACGTTGCGGGCGCCATGATTTGGGACGAGGACCGCAAGGCAGTGGTCCGCTGACGAGGCTGCGGCACGAGCAAATGGAATCGTTGGTCCGAGGAGAGCAGGGAGATCGGGTGGATGCAACGACGGTGACCCGTTCCTTTGATAATTTTTGCTCCCAGATTGTTTTTCCGATTCTTCCCGAGAGGCTTCTAGATTTGCCCTGAGTGCTTGACCTCTGTTCTCGGCATCTTCCGGTACCGCAATGTTTCCGCCCAGGGCGGTTGCTTTCTCTTCTTCATTCTCATCGTTGGGCTGCGAGCGCAGGAGCGGAACCAGTTGGTCTGCCAGGATTGACTCCTCGAGAGGACACGGGGGCATCCCGATCCGCGGAACGATGTGATTGACGGCGACGCTTGACGCTGGCCAATAAGCTTGAGGGTCCGCCAATATGCCGTTTGACAGAGAACTCGGATCAACCCCGGTGAACCCGTTCTCGAAATGAGGCTGTCGTAGCGGAGAACTGTATAGACTCTGAGCCTCATCAGCATAGCACAATGGTTCTGAGACGTCCGGCTCTGTTTGATTGTGAAGAAGAGGCACATATTCGATTCTGAGGGACTGTCGAACCTGCAGATCGTGGCTCGGGTTCGATCGGAGAGACTTCCCCTCACCCGGAGCCCTGGTGGGGAACGGTTGAGCGACGCGCCTTACGTGGCTCATGGCGAAACCCGACTCGCCGGTTACGACCGAAGAAGTTTCGATTCCAAGATCGACAGCGGCCATCGGTACGAATAACGGGCGACTAGTTTCGTTCGAGTCGTCAGAAAAAACACTGGTTTCTAGCACGCTAGGCATTTCTGGGACCCAGCGGACTTCGGAGCTGATTTGCCGCGAGCCTCGACTTGAAGTCGTGTGGAATGACTCATACTGTTGACCCATTTGGCCGTCGCATCCTTCATCAGTGTGCGGATTCGACTCATGATAACCCGATCGATAGGTCTGAGAGGCATCCATTTGCTTCGCTCCGGACCTCCGTCCCTGTTTTCTTGCTCGATCACTTCTATCTCTCCGGCTTTGGTCCGGAAATCTTCCTCGGTACGTTGAACTAGAGTATCCGGAACCGTGGGCCGGTACAGTCTGCTGCGTTTCTCTCGGTCCGTTAGCATCCTCCTGTTGTCGATTGGGGCCCGGGCCTCTATTCTGCTGACTTGGAGCGAGAAACTCCTCGGATAGTGTTGTTCGCCGTTCTTCCCTATCGCCTGCCGATTCTTCGCTAGACTCCGATGATAGGCGATCTCTCCGAGTAATCCAGGACCCGCCTCCGAGCTCCATCTCGAGCTTAGACTCGTCATCGCCGTTGACTTGGAATCCGCGGTGATCAGCAGCGTGAGTGTGCGAGGGAAATGGCTTGAAGCGCTGATTTCCCCTGTTCCGTTGAGATTCAAGGGATCCCCAATCGGACGGTGGAGCTCTACCTCGACGTTCCGGATTAAGATTTCTGTATGTCTCGGGAAATTGATTAAACGTCTGAGGCCGTTCTGCGTCGGCGTTGACGTCGCGGGGTAGCCGGGAGTTTCCAGTCGCATGGCTCGAAGTTGAGGATCTCCGCTGCGACGGAATTCGGAACCAAATTTCCGCACTGCAACCCTCTGTCGACTCCTCGTCGCAATCCGCGAGATTCTGCTCATCGCTTGGAGCCGGGACCTCGGGGGACGACATGATCTGATCTCCGCTACACTGACTCTCGTTGGACCGCGGGCTCGACCCTGATTCTTCCCCCACAGAACTTTGAGCTTGGCATTGATTCGCGCTCTGTTCTTCCATAGGGAAGTCTTGGTCACCTGAGGATAGGAACGCGAATGAGTTTCCCGCTGTCGCTAGACGGACAAATGCTGAGTTCTGTGAAATCACGGAAGGGGTACCTGAGCTAAGCGTGACCCAAGCGGCCCCTGCCTCTTTGAACGTCATCGCTCGGAGATAAACTGTTTCCGAGGATATCGTGAAAGGAGGCCGATCCGACATCGCACCATTGCGCCCAGTCTCGCGATGAGTTTCTTCGCACTCCTCAGAGTTCCCGTTCTGATCCACCTGGAATGATAAGATGAGTTCAAACACGCCTCTGAATATCTTCAATCCGGAGAGCAGGAAAGTCAACGCAACCCACCGTGACGTTCGACTTGAGCCTCTCTTCATTCGATGCGTAATATTCTTCACAAAGCTCATCACTCTTCGTTTCGACAAAGGAAGCTACAGCAGTCCAATTCTTGCCGAATCTACGAAGAGCCTCTGTGAGCTTTTCAACATCCTCATCAGCCCACCCGTCCGTTGTGTTCTCTGATCCTCCTCGATTTTGCTTCAGTTGAGCGAAACAGCTCTTACAACACTCGTTCATGAGACTTTGAGCTCCCGCTCCTCGCCAGGAGGTCGGTACCCGGATCAAACGCTTCGATCGCTTAGTACAGTCAGGCATGGAACAAGATTTTAATTTTCCACGGGCTTTGGAGCGACATTCTGAACGAGCTCGGGATTTCTGTTCTTGGTTCGAGAGTTGCTCCTCGCTCTCTCCATGATGAAAACCATTACTTCGAGAGCCGGAGCCACTGCCTTTTCCAGCAGTTTGAGTCGCGGAAGGTGTTTCAGAGATGCGAGGTTCAGTCGCCGAAGGGTGTTTTTCCTCTGGAGTTTTTTTCGACTTTCTCTTTAGATCTGCGAGTAGTCTCTTGTATCGCACGATGTTCTTCGACATGTAATAAAAACTGACACATTGTGGCACAGTCTTATCCGGGAGGCACGAAGCGATCTTTTCAAAACTTTTCGGGTTAATAATGTAATTCCTGTTGAAAATTTCGCGCTCATGACGGGTCCATTGCGGCCTCGGAACGTTGTTGTATTCTGTAACCCAGTCCCTGACGAGTCCGCTTTCAGGAACAACAACTTTCTCACCTTGTGGGAAGTGCGGGAGTTTTGCAGCTTGTTTCCACGGATCGTATCCCTCCTCCGTCTCCGCCCCCGCATCATTCTCTTTTGAATCGGAGTTCTTGAGGCTGGCTGTAGCACGGTTCGCCGAGCGACTCCTCCGTTCTCTTCTTTCTCGAGACTCCTTCAAATCCTCGAATTCGGCCTCGAAGATGGTCCGAAACTTTCGATCTCTATCTCGATTTCTATCTTGGCGTGAACGCTCGCCCCTTCGGGATCTCTCTCGGACTTTCGTACACAGCCGCACACTGTCGTCTTGCATCGTTTCCTCATGGTTCGACTCTCCGAGGCGTTCATCAACAGAACCTCGACCGTCGTGTCTCCCGACGGAGCCTCGATCGTCACGTTCTTCAAAGTTTTGACCGTAACGTTCTCCTACGACATGTCGACCGTCACGTTCTCCCACAATACCTCGACCGCCAAGTTCTCCTACGATACCTCGACCTTCACGGTCTTCAACAGAACCTTGACCTTCAAGTTCTTCAAGATACTCTTGACCGTCACGTTCTTCAACAGAAGCTTGACCGTCAAGTTCTTCAACATAGCCTTTACCGTCACGTTCTTCAACATAGCCTTTACCGTCACGTTCTTCAACATAGCCTTTGCCGTCACGTTCTTCAACATAGCCTTTACCGTCACGTTCTTCAACATAGCCTTTACCGTCACGTTCTTCAACATAGCCTTTACCGTCACGTTCTTCAACATAGCCTTTACCGTCACGTTCTTCAACATAGCCTTGACCGTCACGTTCTTCAACATAGCCTTTACCCTCACGTTCGTCAACATAGCCTTTACCCTCACGTTCGTCAACATGAGCTTGACCGTCACGTTCGTCAACATAAGCTTGACCGTCACGTTCGTCAACATAAGCTTGACCGTCACGTTCGTCAACATAAGCTCGACCGTCACTTTCGTCAACATGAGCTCGACCGTCACTTTCGTCAACATAAGCTTGACTGTCACGTTCGTCAACATAAGCTTGACCGCCATGCTCTTCAACATAAGTTTGACCGCCATGCTCTTCAACATAAGTTTGACCGCCACGCTCTTCAACATAAGCTTGATCGCCACGCTCTCCAACATAAGCTCGACCGTCACGTTCTCCAATGTAAGCTTGACCGTCACGTTCTCCAATGTAAGCTTGACCGTCACGTTCTCCAATGTAAGCTTGACCGTCACGTTCTCCAATGTAAGCTTGACCGTCACGTTCTCCAACATAAGCTTCACCGTCACGTTCTCCAACATAAGCTTGTCCGTCACGTCCTTCAACATAAGCTTGACCGTCACGTTCATCAACATAAGCTTGACCGTCACGTTCATCAACATAAGCTTGACCATCACAATCTCCACCATGAGCTTGACTGTCACGATCTTCAACATGAGCTTGACCGTCACGTTCTTCAACGAAGGCTCGGCCGTCACGTTCTTCAACATAAGCTTGACCGTCACTGTGCTCGACGAAATCCCGACCGTAATGTTCTCCAACGGAATCCCATCCGTAATGTTCTTCAACGGAATCCCATCCGTAATGTTCTTCAACAGAATTCCGACCGTAACGTTCTTCAACGGAATTCCGACCGTAACGTTCTTCAACGGAATTCCGACCGTAACGTTCTTCAACGGAATTCCGACCGTAACGTTCTTCAACGGAATTCCGACCGTAACGTTCTTCAACGGAATTCCGACCGTAAGGTTCTTCAACGGAATTCCGACCGTAACGTTCTTCAACGGAATTCCGACCGTAACGTTTTTCAACGGAATTCCGACCGTAACGTTCTTCAACGGAATTCCGACCGTAACGTTCTTCAACGGAATTCCGACCGTAACGTTCTTCAACGGAATTCCGACCGTAACGTTCTTCAACGGAATTCCGACCGTAATGTTCTTCAACAGAATCCCGACCGTAATGTTCTTCAACGGAATCCCGGCCGTAACGTTCTTCAACGGAACCCCGACCGTAACGTTCTTCAACGGAACCCCGACCGTCACGCTGTTCAACGAATCCTCGACCGTCACGCTGTTCAACGAAATCTCGGCCATCACGCTGTTCAGCGAAACCTCGACCGTAACGTTCTTCAACGGAATCTCGACCGTAACTTTCTTCAACGGAATCTCGACCGTAACGTTCTTCAACGGGATCTCGACCGTAACGTTCTTCAACGGAATTTCGACCGTAACGTTCTTCGACGGAATCTCGACCGTAACGTTCTTCGACGGAATCTCGACCGTAACGTTCTTCGACGGAATCTCGACCGTAACGTTCCTCAACGGAATCTCGACCGTAACGTTCCTCAACGGAATCCTGGCCGTCACTGTGTTCAACGAAATCCTGGCCGTCACTGTGTTCAACGAAATCCTGGCCGTCACTGTGTTCAACGAAATCCTGGCCGTCACTGTGTTCAACGAAATCCTGGCCGTCACTGTGTTCAACGAAATCCTGGCCGTCAGTGTGTTCAGCGAAATCCTGGCCGTCACTGCGTTCAGCGAAATCCTGGCCGTCACTGCGTTCAGCGAAATCCTGGCCGTCACTGCGTTCAGCGAAATCCTGGCCGTCACTGCGTTCAGCGAAATCCTGGCCGTCACTGCGTTCAGCGAAATCCTGGCCGTCACTGTGTTCATCGAAATCCTGGCCGTCACTGCGTTCAGCGAAATCCTGGCCGTCACTGCGTTCAGCGAAATCCTGGCCGTCACTGCGTTCAGCGAAATCCTGGCCGTCACTGCGTTCAGCGAAATCCTGGCCGTCACTGCGTTCAGCGAAATCCTGGCCGTCACTGCGTTCAGCGAAATCCTGGCCGTCACTGCGTTCAGCGAAATACTGGCCGTCACTGCGTTTAGCGAAATACTGGCCGTCACTGCGTTCAACGAAATACTGGCCGTCACTGTGTTCAAGGAAATCCTGGCCGTCACTGTGTTCAACGAAATCCTGGCCGTCACTGTGTTCAACGAAATCCTGGCCGTCACTGTGTTCAACGGAATCCTGGCCTTCACTGTTTTCAACAAAATCCTGGCCTTCACTGTTTTCAACAAAATCCTGGCCGTCACTGTGTTCGACGAAATCCTGGCCGTCACTGTGTTCGACGAAATCCTGGCCGTCACTGTGTTCGACGAAATCCTGGTCGTCACTGTGTTCGACGAAATCCTGGCCGTCACTGTGTTCGACGAAATCCTGGTCGTCACTGTGTTCGACGAAATCCTGGCCGTCACTGTGTTCGACGAAATCCTGGCCGTCACTGTGTTCGACGAAATCCTGGCCGTCACTGTGTTCAGCGAAGTCCTGGCCGTAACTGTGGTCAGCGGAATCCTGGTCGTCACTGTGGTCAACGAAATCCTGGTCGTCACTGTGGTCAACGAAATCCTGGTCGTCACTGTGGTCAACGAAGTACTGGTCATCACTGTGGTCAACGAAGTACTGGTCGTCACTGTGGTCAACGAAATACTGGTCGTCACTGTGGTCAACGAAATACTGGTCGTCACTGTGGTCAACAAATCGTCGACCGTCATTTTGTTCAACGAAATCTCGACCGTCATTTTGTTCAACGAAATCTCGACCGTAATTTTGTTCAACGAAATCTCGACCGTCACTGTGTTTAACGGAATCCTGGCCGTCACTGTGTTCATCGAAATCTCGACCGTCACTGTGTTCAACGAAATCTCGACCGTCACTGTGTTCAACGAAATCTCGACCGTCACTGTGCTCAACGAAATCTCGACCGTCACTGTGCTCAACAAAATCCTGGCCGTCACTGTGCTCAACAAAATCCTGGCCTTCACTGTGCTCAACGAAATCCTGGCCGTCACTGTGCTCAACAAAATCCTGGCCGTCACTGTGCTCAACAAAATCCTGGCCGTCACTGTGTTCAACGAAATCTTGACCCTCATTGTGTTCAACGAAATCTTGACCGTTACTGTGGTCAACGAAATCCTGGCCGTCATCAAGGTCAACGAAATCCTGGCCGTCACCAAGGTCAACGAAATCCTGGCCGTCACTGTGGTCAACGAAATCCTGGCCGTCACTGTGTTCAACGGAATCCTCGTCGTCACTATGGTCAACGAAAGCCTGGCCGTCACTGTGGTCAACGAAATCCTGGCCGTCACTGTGGTCAACGAGATCCTGGCCGTCACTGTGGTCAACGAGATCTCGACGGTAATCGTGTTCAACGAAATCTCGACCATAATTGTGTTCAAAAAAACTTCGACCGTCACTATCTTCAGCGAAGCCTCGATCGCCGTGTTCTTCACGGACAGCCTGACCGTTACGTTCCCCAACGGAGCCTGGACCATTACGTTCCTCAGAGGCTGGAACAGTCCGGAAGAATAGGTGATCCCCGGAGTTCCGGAGACTCTCGCTTCCACTTGCCTCTGTTTGGAGCTCGCTTCCGGAACCTGGCAAATGCGAGGGACCCGTTAAGATTTCTGGGCTCAACTGAGCAGTGAAATCCATGAACTCAACCTGTGCGGAGTCCATTCCAGTTAGCGGAGCTGGGCACGATTCAATCGGCCTCCGTGACACACAGTCATCACTAGCCGCAGTCGGTTCCGTGGGCAGCACTTGCTCCAAACGGGCCCTCTTGAAAGGCACCAGGTCTACCGTTTCATTTCCTTCACGCTGTTCATGCTGCCGGTTCCAGACGTTCTCTTGCAGACATTCTGATTGCGAATGATGCTGGGGCGGACATTCGCCTTTGCGCTTCCGGGCCTTCCGTTGCAATTTAAGCCTGAGCCGATCCGGTGACTGTTTTTCTGCTCTCTTTTGTTTCTTCTTCTTTTTGGATGACTTTCTCCGCTGAGATCGTTGTTGCTCTGTTTGCAGCAAGACTTGCCCTCCCTCTCGTGTCGATTGCTCGTACAACTCTTGAGGGAGCTCTCGGTTTTGTTCCTCCGGGTGATGGCCTAGTCTGTCCTGTCGTTCCGGAGTCCCTCTTGACCATGGTTGATGCTCCGCGGGGTCCGCGAAGGCTTCTCTTCGTTTCCGTTCCCGTTGCTCGTTTTCCATCGGTACCCGATTAATTTCTCGTTCCACGGGCCGATGTAGTTGTTCGCTTCGCAGTCTTAGCTCCTGGTATAATTGTTGAAGTAACCTCTGATTTTCCCCGGGCTTGTTTTGCTTCGATTTCGGCAAAGGACGCTTTTCTTCCTCGTTCGGCTGTCCTGACTTCCCTCGTTGACGCTCTTCATAAAGAACCGATTGTTGCGGCTCAACAGGAATCTGCTGTGGGCGATGTCCCTGTGATTGTTTCAGCTCCTGTCTTCCGTGTGACTGTGGTATTTGTACGATCTGAGCCGTTTTTGCAGAGGTTGTTTCTCGACAAAAAACAGCTGCGGCATTGCTCGTTGAAGGTAAGCTATCGGTCGAGTCCTGGGGCTCTTGTGAGGCATACATGAGGCCGCGAGGCTGTGCTGATAATTGGGCTCCACAAGCCCTTTGTTGTCCTCCCTCCCGTCGCCAACTTTGTGGCTGCTCGACTCCAAGGGGATCCAAGCTCACTCCTGAAGAGGTCGCAGGTGCATCCGCGTCCGCAGTCGCTCTGGAATGGTCTGGCAGGCCGGAATGGAGAGTCGGGGCGGGAAGCCGTCCCTGCGTAGCCAAAAAACCATTCGTCGCTTGAATGAATTCATGAAAAGCAGTCATCATGAGCCGTAAAGCTAGACGAGCATACATCGATCGGAGAGATCGACCTTGATCGGCCTGAGCCAAAGCCAAACACTCCCGGAGCTTTTGTGGGAGATCAGGACACAGAGACATCGCTATGCTCGAGAAACGTTGGTATTGCCAAGCACTGGCGGTAGAAACCCATGCGGGGGAGGGGGCAGGTCTAGATTCATCCGGACCGAGTGTATAAGTTGGGCTCGGAAGGCGAGCTAGGCCACGACCTCCTTCGGAGTATTCAAAGGATTCGTAGCTGGGACTGTATGTTGGAGACGTGAGTCGGGCTGAGTCGTCGTACGAGGGGCATGATTCGTCAGACGAAGCGCGTCTCGATCCCCGACCTCGATCGGTTTCGTGTTCGTGGTATTGGTAAGGATTTTCGACCCATTCAAGTTCTGTGGGAGGAGGCGAGTTCACAAATGTTTGGTATGATGTGCTGCATGGAGGGGAGTACCAATATTCTGGAAGAGCTCCCGGAGGTGAGAACCTAGAGTTGTCGTCAACGGCGGGGTAATACGGCGAGCCATCACAAATTCTGTAACGAAGAGGAAGCGGGTCAAACAGGGTGGCAAGCGAATATGATTGGAATCGCGAGTTGAATGATAAGATAGGTGTTCTCGAAGCGAGTCATGGTCGCTCTGAGACTGTCTCCTCGGACCAAACAAGACCGCACGGGATACTGATTGATCCAGGTTCATTGGGTGGTTTATGAGAATCCGACGGGGGTTGATATACCGCTGATATTCGCAGCATTATAGATTGACAGAAGCCACACGATTTACGAGTTAGAACCCACATGGGGGAATAGGGAGATCTATAGGCCGCTACGTCGCTCAACCGGCCACTCGACGGAGGCATAACTTGAAGACCTGGAAGGACCGAAAACCTCCTCGAGGGCGTATTGTGTTTTTCTCTTGGAGCTAATAACTCAACGGTATGATTGAAGTAGAGGATCGAAAATTTCAAGACGGTCTGCGAAAACTGGTTCCATCCCATAACTCGGTATCTCCAGTGGAGATTCAGTCGGTAACCTTCGCTCATACCTTCTGGAATCGTCCGCCATCGAGGATCTGGTAGGGAAAGATCGTATTCACGGAGCAGAATGGTGGGACATATTCTTCTTGAGGAACGCCTCAGTTGGGAACCGATGTAGCGTCTGGGGAAGGAAGAGGACATTCAACGATCAGGATAGAAGTCTCCAAATGTTCATAACAAGTATTCGTAGCCTCGCCGCGAATCTTCACGAACGTCCCTCTCTGAGCAGAGTCCCAAAAGGGCCGGATGCTCATCAACTAGTAGTGAGTATCCGAGCGACAGATATACTGTGTTGTTCGGGGTAGAAAGCTACGTTTACAGGATTCGAAGTTGACGGGGCGAGAACGAGCATTCGTTCCTTAGAAGTGAAACAGCGGAACTGGATGACCGATTCGCCATAATGCTGCTCACCTACTGTCGATCAGCCAGTGAGACACTTTTCGCCGCTGCACACAAACGAGGAAACGAATTTGCAGCGCACGAGCGGAAATTACTCGTGGGTCTCAGCTGTACGAGTCTCAATTGGCTCTTCAATCCTTGTTTCCCGATATCGGCGGCTCTTCATGACAACAAACATGTGTACGTTCATACCTCGCTCTCGCAGCGAGCCGCAAGGGGCCTCAGAACAGCTCTCCACTGCAATTAAAATTCCTCCAGCGTCGGATTCTGACAAAGCACCCGAGTACTGTGCGCGAGGAAGATTTTTCTATCCGGATGGTTCGATCCATCAACTCATCACCGTTCTCAGCCTCAGGAGCCGCGGAATGACTGAAAACATGGCTTCTCGTGTTCGTTTTGAGTAAACCCAGTGTTCTAGCCAGAACCGACGGCTATATTCAAGCTTTTCCCACGATTGCGAAGATCTTCGTCGTTGATTGGACGATCCATGCTTGTCGCTCGAGCCGGTTGAAACATTTGGACGAACGGAGGTGCGGAACTCGGTAACAATTGCTGTCTGAGAACGAGGGCCTTAATTCGGGCTCGGATTTGCTCTGACTTTGGAAGATTTTTCCCTCAATACTCGCATTTCTCGAAGAGAGTGCCACTTCACTGTACGTTCAGGCTTCTGTCCCTACCGATTCCTGGCGATCAGATTCAAAATGGTAATGAACGAAGGGAGGGTAGCCCGCTGAGTCGGGACAATCAAGACCATCGAAGTTTACAAACATTCTGAGTCGCCACGAAGATGTTTTTTTATTACATTGCACCACAACACATCAGTAATTTGGTTACGAATAAGACCAACATTCTCGTCTTAGCAGAATTGAAAATCTTCAGGAGGCTCGAGAATACGAAAAAAAAGAGACTCGCCGAAGCGATTGCCCCTTTCCTTCAGAAATAGAATAATAAGATACTTTTGGATACATTCTGAAATTCTCACGACACGGCTTTTGTGTGTGCCGAACTCCGGGAGACTCGACTTACAACATTCGAGAGGAGAAAGAGAGATTCGAGCTTTTGCACCGATTGCCGTTATTGTCAGCGATTCACCTCCTCCGAATGGCGTATCGAGCGAAATCTCGCTCCGAAGATGTTCCAGGTGGCACCCGAAAGAAAGCAAAGCAGAACTCGATCATCGACGATGGCGCACAACTCAACCTTGCATCACTTTTCATGAAAGCCACGGGAAAATCCCCCACAATTATTACAATTCGTTTCTCTAGGGATGCATCCAAACTCCACCGTGTGCCACTCCCAAAACACTGATGGCTATGTTCACTGTGTTTCTCTCTGGGACTGATGTTCCCGAAGTACCGAATCGACTCTCATCCACAGCTACCCAGTCTTAATGGATCTGCAACCGATTTTACTCGAATTCCTATCTTTTTTCTTAACACGCTCATCCTGGAATAGCGCTTCCTCGCAGCTAGCAGCGGGGTCGGTAACCTTCCGTCGAGTCCGCTCCTCCCGGGGAATTCATTTGTTGCATTAGCAAATCTCGTAAACCCTGCGGAACTTCGAGACGATTGAAGTCTCCTGGTTGCTGCGTGTACTGCTCGAACGAATGGTGGCCCATCTGTGGCTGCTGCAACACGACGGATTGCGCCTGTAGCTGTGCTTGCTGATTAGCATGTAGCTCCTGTTCGTGTGCAGTCTGTTTCTTCGTGGATTTTCTCTGCTTCTTTGGCTGTGGCTGAGGGAGTCTCAGCGGGCTCAGGCGCATCTGCTCATAAGGTCGAGGGAGCTTTCGCGGGCTTTGACGTAGCTGCTCGTATTGCTGCTCTGGCGGTTTCGGTTGCTCCACCCGTTGCTGCGGCATCAGCTCTGTTGGGAGCAGTTGCGCTACACCGAGTCCCGATAGTAACATCCTTTGGTTTCGCTCGAAGTCCTGCAGGAGTTGAGCTCGTCGCGTCTGCTCGTCTTGTTCTGATTGAGCATGTGCTTTCTGCGATTTCCTGGAATACCGCTGTTTCTTCGGAGGCAGAGAACGAACTATCTCTTTCATCTGTGATAGAGTGCCTGAGTTCCCCACGGGTGGCTGCGGTCGTTGCAGCGCGTTTTGTTTCAGGAATCCTGTCAGGTCATCTGGACGCTCCCCATATTGCTGCGGAACTGGCTCCTGGTGCATCGGGAGCGGTGAGTCCCGCTTCGAGATTTCTTGCGCCCGACGTTGTCCACGGCCTCTGTTACTCGATGAAGCTTGATCATGGGCTCCTCGCGGCTGAATGTTCAGGAGGAATTTTGTCAGATCTTGTTGTATCCTCTGCATGTCAGATACGCTTCGTTCTTGTGGCGCAATATTTCCAGCCTCGTGAGGAGGAGGTGGTCCCCGGAGTTCGTCAGACGATAACGGTACAGCCGGAGAAGGACCTGCTCGCGCAACGTCTCCAGCAGCCGGCCCCCGAGCTGGTGGGATCAACGGGAATTCCTTCGAAAACTCTGGCGCCCGCTTTTGGCCTCGGCCACTCTCAGTCGGCTGAGAGTGCGATTGAGCTACTCTCCGCGTGAATGGCAGACTCAAATCGACGACGTCTTGTTGGTCCGCATCCACTGCAAACTTCGCAGGTCGAGCTGGAAGTCCGAGTTCTCTGCTCTCTGCCCATGCGCTCAGAAGAGATCCTGGTTTGGGATCACTTCGGGGATCAGCAGCCGCAGAAGGTGGAGCCGTTGGGGAGGAAGTAAGCAGTGGATCCACATTAGCGTTGGTCATCAACGACGTCTGAGGCAGCTGTAGCTGATATGAAAGTTCACCTACTGGCGCCTCCTGAGCTTGCAGCTGCGGGCTTTCTTCTGCACACTGCTTCAGCTCAAGTTGTTCTTTCGGCGGTGAGTGATCGGATCGGCGTTTCTTGGCCGGTGTGAGAGAATCCGTGTCTCCGTGTCGCTTTGACTCGTTTTGCTCCTGCTGTTGTTGCTGACATCCTGGTTTTTGTATGGAGTCTGGCAGAACTTCCTGCACCCGTTCTGCTGCCGGGTCATGCGGGAGTTGTTGGTGTTCATCCGGTTGCTCTGAGCGTTTCTCCGGCGGTTCCATCAGCCCCTGTTGGTCTCTTGGCGACGACAGGTGATTTAGGGAAGACTGTATTGTACTTTGTTCGAGGTTCACATCTCGCTGATGTTTCGCATGGGTGGGCTGAAGTGAGAATTGCTCTCGCAGGGATTGTTCCTCCTGGAGCTGCAAAAGCTGCTCAAGTGAGAGTTTCTGAAACCTCGGTTGATTCTGCACCAACTCATAGTACAACTCTTGGAGCAGCCTTATTTCCTTCTCTCGGGGGTTCTGCTTGAATGTGTAGCGCTGACGGGGCTGTGCCGCTTTTGGCTGGTCGCGTTGGACAGTTTGTGGCTTTTGGGCTCGTTGCGTTTCTTGGCGAGCTCCCGGCTCATCGAGTCCGGTGATATTCGAAGAGGACGCACGTTTTCTCTGATCCTTGACCTTCGCACTCTTGCCAGACGGGACGGATGAGTCCATGCGAGCGGGACTCATTAGCGATGAGCACCGGAGATCCTCAGGGGTCAGTGCGGGCAACGGGCTCGCCTGAACATGGGTCATCTGAAACTCACTCATTTATAGCGTTTGTAGAAGCTGCTGAAGCCCGATAAGAGTTGAGGCTGAGAGCGGGTCGGTCAGATTGTGCTCGCTAGAAAGGTGCGCCAATGAACGGGGGAAGTTCAGGAATCACCATCGGCTCTGCAACGAGAGAGGGCGGGAACACGAATCAATTTCAAGTCGGAATCGTTGATGCTCGAGGTGGAACGGTCACCGGATGCGGTCGCGATAACGCACCGCGTCGCCCCCCACCGCGTGCAGATCTGTCGGTCCTAGAGAAAAACGCGAGTTCAGAGAGCAATCAGTGTTGCGCCCCTAGTGATCCGAACACCGGACTCATGAAGAGAACTCTGCTCTGCTCTCGCTGATAGGGCGCTTCCGAACTCCTGCCTGCTTTCATGATCAGTTTGGAGGGAAACAAACAATGACTGCCGTACGGCTTCTGTAACATTGATGACTAGTCTGACGGAGGCTCATTGTTTCTTATGCTCACACTCCTTCGAGTTGAAAATGCTCACGTAATAATACTCACGTAGCCTAGCTCCCTCGAAGCACATGAGCACCAACCAGAGAAAAGCGTGACGATGTTCGAAAACTCTCACGTCTCAGCTGGGCACATTGGTTGTGATTAGTATGCTCGCCGCGCGTCTCCCGATCCCCGATATCAGCAGCTTCTGAGGACATTCACGTATGAACTGGTTGCGTTGCATGTTTTGCTACGGGGTACTTTGACGACCGGCGGCCGCGTCAGCCTCGACTGATTCTAGCTGGAGCTATCTTCCCCGTCTCCGTGTTTCCTCCTTGTACGATCTCTCGTGCTGCAATGAAAGAACTCGAATGAGGAGGACACCATCCCAGTGCGCTCGCCCGATTCCCCGCGCGCATGTTTCTGAGTAATTTCACTAATGTAATTTGCCTACAACACCATCCACGAATCAACAGTGTTCGCTGATTTCTCTTGTCAAAATCGGAATCCAGCCTCGCTTTAGATAGGAATTCGGAAGCAACATGCTGCGGAAAGCCTATTGACAGACCCGATAAGACCGGTTTTCGAGAAGAAGATGAATCATGGGCCCATGCTACCCATCAACGATTAGATCTTAGAATCCGTGTATCTGTTGGTTTACGCCCAGCAGATACCTACCACAATTTCGCGAAGAGTAGTCGCGCTCCATTCGTGGAAGAGCTCTGGACCTCGTCCGTCATCATAATTGCCATATAGCTTTTCTGTTCCACCTTGTTCATAATTTTCGGTGATTTTTCGAGAGCTGCCCACCGACTTGAACGCCCTTACACCCTGTGAGCCGCCTCGTGGTCTGAAACTCAGCGATTACTTGATGCATGGTAGAGCAGGCTGCTTTGCGTCATCAAATTCAGATGAGTACGCGAACGACGCAGAAGAGAATTCGGTGCTATCGTAGTGTCAAACAAGATCTCTCCCATTGAATCGAACCAGGAAGCATAGAGATGCTCTGAACCGCGACCCGCCCTCTCGAGCGAATCTTTATCAGTTCCCTGGAAGTTTCGATACATACCGGTGACGCTCCGACTTCTACGATCGAGACAGTGGCCTTGCGCCTTCGTGGCCAAACAGGTAGCTCAGAGCAGCGGTCGGCAACAGAGAGTTTGGAGGTCCAAGCGAAGGCGAGCGATTGAACTGCACGAGGCTCCCACAATTCCTCTCATTTCCCAGAATGCTCATATTCCAGTAAGCTCATTTGGCGGAGTATGCCGTTCCATGGCGGCGGATTCATGAATCCGAGGTGGCGTTCTGTGCCGGTCGGCGTCCCTTGATGCGATATCCAGCGGAAGTTCGCGGCAGCTGTAGTATACCATGCTGGGATGGAGTTTGAAAAGCAGTCGTCTTCGCGTCCACGATGATGATAGATGATTCCGGCACTATAAGGAATGCACTTCTTCGAAGATCCTTCAATGACCTCTTGCAGATTGCAATAAGCATATCTCCCCCAGTCTGCCACCGCGGATGATCAAGGACTGGATTATGGTATCTCTCGAACGTCATGTATTTTTCACTCGCAAAGACACGTTTACAACTTGGAGAGTCAGAATCTGCTGAGAGATCGGTAACCGCCTGGGATAGTCAAATTCTACAACGGAAAAAGATGGCAGAGGCCGTCGAAGACCGGAACAGGCGGATTATCCCCGACGCAGAGCACGATGACACTGATAACAGCCCCCCCCCCCCCCCCCCCCCCAAAGATATGGCCTGAATACCGCGACACGGCTATTGGAGGATACAGGCGTAATCACCACATGGAGAGGATGGCAATCGGTAATGTTTTGGTCGACAGGAGGCAGTGCACCGACTAGCAACTAGTGGGTCCGGATCTCACGAGAGTTTTGTGAGGACATCCTTGCGTCAATTTGGGTCCGAATGAGCGGTGTCCTCCCGATGTACCGAAAACTATTGCTACGGAAACTGGGAGGGCCGAGAGAGGAGCCCGCTGCGACGAAAACAATTTTTCTCGTTTCAATAGTCAAGCTGCTCGACCATCCGCTTGGCCGAGCTGCGAGGGTTCCTGGTCGCTGATATCCTGGTTATTTGAGGGGAGTCACAGCGTCATGTGCACAACGACGAGTCCGACTGGGGTTTTCTTGATTAGCGAGCGAGACGATACTGATGAATTAAGATGAGCTTGGTAACTGAGTATCAGATGGTGCTGAAATATAAGTGGAGCTGGGGTAGCACTCGGTAGCATCACTCAGTGGATCTTTCGCGCCTTCCCGGCATAAGACAGTTCACGACGCTCCAATTATAGCTCTCGATTCCGGTGAGATTACCTCGGTAGATACGCTATGGAGCCGATAGTGACAGTCTTCTCTCTGATTTAATGTACATGGATTCAGTAGCTGTGGGGATTGTGAATGCGCAGCGGAAACCGATGCCTTGGTACGAGCCGATAAGGAGAGATTTTCCCAGAGCTCATTGTACTCATTCAAGTTGCGTGATTTGTCTTTTGATTTCTTCTTCCTCACGCAAGTTCAGTCCCTCAGACTCTGTGCTGCGCACAGAAGCTCAGGTGAATCCGCTTGGCCATCAAAACGCGGAAAGGTTGTTCGGCCCTGCTGGATTCTTTCGGCCCCAGTGCTTTCCGTCGCAATCAATTTCGACACATCAGGTACGGACGTAGATCGGCGCGAAAAGCGAAGAGTTCTCAGCCCCACCTGTGCTGGAGCGAGAGTTGAGATAACGGAATTCTCCAATAGAATGATCGTGAATGAGCGCGGCCTCATCGGGTTATTCGAACGGGTTATATGATCTGAATTACCTGGAAGTTAACGCACTAATTATTATGCATGAAGCCGGTGATCAGGAATGAAGCATCGCCGCTGACACTCAGATGTCCCCCCTCAATGTGGTCCCCTCACCCCGAAGGCCCTGAGGGCCAGCGAGAAGCGTTGCGAATTGCCTCCGGAATCCCGAAATTGGGACTCGCTGGCTCTGTCTAACGACTCATCAGAAACCAGAATAGTTCGCAAACAAACATCCTGATTGCAGCACTTGATCACCAATGTAACGGAGTTCATCTACGGAGAACCAATTGAGCTCATTTGTAAGGGCAGGAACTCGGTTCTCATGGACATCTTCACCAGCCCCGACTGGGCGCCTATCTCATTGAAGAATACGGACGCGGAAAATGATCCAAAATCAACAACTTGGAGTTGGACCATGGACACGACGCACCTGGACTCGACTGTCGCTATTTAATTCATCGAGAGTTGGGATGGTTAGCATTCAGGCCTGAGAAGCTAAGATCGAACTTAACTGAACGACAGAATGAGCGGCGGAAGAGTAAGCGGAATGAACGAGTCCTAATCATAATGGCCAGGAGTAGACGTTGTAAATATGAGCCCGACTGGCTTCAGATTCTGATCTCCAACATACCCTCTGGCTGTTGAGTCCGAAGATCTCGCAGCTGAAAAAGTATTCGCAAGATGGTTCAGTAATGTGATTGAACAATAAACATCCTCTCTGGCGATGAAGATTGAGGAATCAGTCGAGCTCGAATTTTCCGGAGAAAGTTGGGTGATTCCTTCACAGTGGCTGTCTCAGCCAGGATTGTTCGTGGATCCAAATATTCACGGTAATCGCTAGGCGCTTCCACCATTCGTTTTTCATCGAGACTGCATGCGCAGTTAAAAGGTTCGGCGTAGTTTTCTTGGAGAGTGGTGGATCATGGGTGGAGCCAGTTGGGGGAATTAAGATGAAAGTTGCAGAAGTGCCATATGAAGTACCTATGACCTTCTCTTGATGATTTGATCCGGAAACCGTGATCAATGTGTCCGAAGTTGTGTACCATTTTTCCCTCTCAGAGGGAAGTAATGATCTCTTCCGATGAAGATGAACATCCGTGGAGTTTTCGAGGTTTTCACTCAAAATTTCGCGTTTGATTTCTGAGAGTCATTGATCCGAGTTGCGAGAATGAGGGGAAAAGCTGTCAATTTCGCCCTGGAGCGATAAGATTCGTGTGTAGGCCGGAGCTTTTCATTGGTCTCACCAACACTTCAGCAAGCTACTGCGCTCCGGTTTGAGGACTCCAGAGAGAACAACCCCAGGACATCAAGAGATCTCGGCCAGACCGAGACGCCTGCCAGGACGTCGCGTGGGAACGAGCATCAGCGCCAACAGGGACACCAGCCCCAGTCCAGTCCTCACAAGCGCCGGAGACGAATGGGAGACCTTCTGAGCACGCTCGTGGTGGGCGATGTCGACTTGGAGGACAGGACAGTGCCGCTCCAGCGGTCCGGGCGTGCGTCAACGCCGCCGGGGGGGAGTCTCAGCTGGGGCAGCGTGGATCGCTGCTTCGACATGATAATATCTGGCAAGCCGCTGGCTGGTGGCAAGCCGCTCGCAACACGAGTCACGTCGAAGCGCCGTGATAATCACGTGTCGGAGCATGACACGCCTCCCAACTAACAAGTCAGCGGTTCTTCTCAGCTCTACTCTTGATCTGATTTTATTTTATTTCGATCTTCCATATGCCGATATGGTCCCTTTCGTTTCAGGGGTGAAGTGTTTTGCGTTCACAGATAATTTTTCTCCGTTCTCCCAGCATCGTAAGATTTCCCTCATCCTTCTTATGTTGGGTCGGGGTGGAGTTCAATCCGGAAAGGGAATTCTTGTGAGGGACACCTTCCTTCCCCGCATTCCATGACGGAGTGTGTGTCGGTTTTAGGTCCCCCGCATATGTTGCAGTTTACGTGAAAGGAATATTGACGTTCAAAGGAACCATTGCACCGAGTAGAAGATATCGCTAGTAGAAGATCGAAAACCGGCCCCGAACTCTCGCCTTTACTGAAAACTTTACGAGGTTCGAAAAGGCAAAAAGGGCTCAAATATTTCGGTGTTGACTTGTGCGAAATTCCACCATCCATTCGGCCAGTCACCCAGCCACTAAAAGAACGGAACTGAGTCAGGCTGCACCAGGTTCAGGAAGTTCCCGCCGGGGTCTCGGACCTCTTCCTCCCATGTGTTCCGGTCTTGAAGTGCCATTCCGGAAGCCCGCCGATCCACTGTATCCCAGGAAATCCCTGCACGCGAAACTTGCCGCAACCAACCAGGTCGCCAATTCCGTAGGTGCGGGTGCTCGCGGTGTCGACTGGTCATTTTCATCGCAATAGTTGATGCGGTGTTTTTGACTGGCCTTGTGATAGGTGAGCTTTTTTTTCTCTTGTCGAAGATTCAGGCTGATCCACTGTTGGATTCCTGCGTGGGCATCTTGGCTATGGATGTCACAGTGGAGGTTTCGAATGTTATCTGCTTGCAGGCCTTATACTTCTGAGCGGCGGGGCCGAGGTGGAGACGTCATACTCCGGGCGCGTGGAGGAGTCGCGGCGGGTGTTGGTCACGGAGGAGACCAACACCCTCAGTGCCACCCGGTGGAAGACGGGGCTGAGAACCCGCGGGCTGGAGGATCGCCCGGAGGATCCGAGGCCAAACGTAGCATATACGACACGAGTCCCGCCGGACTCGTTCGTTTGTCGTCCGACGAAGCGGGCCATTCTGTGCTATATAGCTCCATGCTCCGACAGAGCGTGACGCTGGGCCCTAGCCTGGTCGAGAAGCCGTCGATCGTGTCTGTGCGGAAGGTCGGGGATGCGGCCCTGCCTTTGTGTCCCAACCTTGAGTGTTTTGAAGAGATAGAGGTGTAAAGAAAATGAATGTAGTATAGTATTCGAAGTCGAAATTCGTGTGGTATACGTTAACTCAGCGCTTAGATTCATGCGTATCGTTAGAGAACTCAGGGTGTGAATATATCTATTGTTCAAGATTGAAATACCTAGCATGCTTTACATCGCTGAAGGGGTTCAGTTAGAACCACCTTAAGCTGGACTCTGGCCAGTCGAGTGGTTGAGCGCGTTCCAGCATAATTCTCATGGAGGAGATCGAGTAATCGTTATCGATCTTTGGAGTTACTTTCGGGTTTCCCCTCTTTGAGGATCTCGAGTTGTTAAATGTGATCGGTGTGATCCATCAAGTATTTGGAGGCCGTTGATTCCTCTGGTTCTTTTTCGAGCCGGGAAATCTTATTTTGGTATATCGCGCGTCCATCATGCCAGTTTCCTCTGTGTCGATCATAGAGGCGTTGTTCAGCTTCGGGCTCATTACGTAGATCGTGAATCTCTTGTTTGAGCATTTGAATTTCTGTTTCGGCAAGCTCGAGTTTGCGAGTTTCCTCTGACACGACGGGATCATCTGCACCGATCGGGATGGACGGTCTGTATACTTCTTCCTCTAGATCAGAGGCGGGCAAAGTGCGGCCCGCGAGTTGACACCTGCGTTCGAGCAGGGTTTTGCACAGCTCAATCGCTCAAAATCGCCAAATCGCTCCCATGGAGGCACTTCCATGGAGTGTTCACTTTTCGTTCGTCACATCAACGTGTCATGATATTTCTGGAGCCCAGATTTCTCATTCTCGCCAAGAAAACAATGCCTGAGTTCGAAACCCCATCTTTGTCGGTTGTTGCTCTTTGGAGTCACGTCATAAGGCCCACGAATACAAAAAGCTCGCTGAGATACGTTCTCTGAAGCGCCCCGTAAGTTTGAACCGCCGCGATGTTCCTCTGCACTGCGGCCCGCGGGCCGCACAAAGTTGCCCACCCCTGCTCTAGATAGTCTGGATTTGTATCCAGGGGGTCCGATGCGGCAGGCTAACTGTTGTTGGCCGCAGATTCCTTGGGAGTTTCCTCTAGGAAACTTCGCAGCTTTTGTCGTAAGCATTCGACTGTACGCTCGAATTCAGAGATGGTATTTTGATTCGCGGCGCATTCCTCTGTTCCGGCGTGTTCTGCCGATCCAAGCGCAGGAGTCGCGCAACATGGCATTGGAATACAGGTGTGGGCTGGAAGACATCAGATAAGATCCGAGTATTGTGGCTCTTATTAAAGGATGAATCACACGAGGCGATAAAGCTCAAGCTAAACAAAGAATCGAGTAATGGGATGCCCGGGAGAATAACACCGGAGCGCCATCGAAACTTCCAGGAAGAGCCATGCAATTTCGCATGCATAGGGTAATATGAATTTACCTGCTGCCAAGAGGCAGAGCGGTATGTGTTCATTAACTGGAAGGTGACCGGTGACGATCTCCTTCGGTTGTGTATTCAATATGACGAGGAGACGGTCAATAAACACCCATTCAATCATGATGTTTTTGATTGGATTCGGAGGGACCGATTGCTCGCCGTAAGCCAAGGGCGAATAATGACCAGCACAGGAACAGTCATCACGTGAGCTGGTGCACGCCGTACCCATGGAGCGTGACTAGGCATCGCAGCGGTTGCGAACCGCGGTTCCGGAACCGCAAGAAGCCGCGCGGAAGGAATCTAGCGCCCTTATCAGCGAGCCGAGACCTTCACCGTGCACTGCCTTGGGAGACCTCAGTTCGAATGGTAGAATGGGAGCCGAAATTTCAGTGAAAGTTCAGAAGTATCATTTGAAGCCACTCCCTGAGGAGCTTGCCACGATGGCGATGCTACTCCATTGCTCACCAGGGCCATGCCTCGAAGGAACGAGAGCGCCAAATTTCTAAAATCACCATGCTCTCTGCTTCGTCTCACGTCGCACCGTCGCGCTGCGCATGTCGCATGGTACGGATCCTTGCACGAATCGTCAAAAATATCTCTCTGAGCTCGCTCTTGTTATCCGGTTCTGTCCGAGAGAATCCCGTTTCCTATCACTAGGAATATTTCCCACTCTACGGGAGACCATGAGTGGTTTTGCTAAAGTGGTGCACACAAAAAGTTGGGTCTGGGAATGGTTTTCGAAACGTGGCTTACAAGCCAAATGCTTAGTCTGTTCCAGCGTGGGAGTTCAAATGGAGCTAGAATGTTCGAGACATTCCACACGTTTTCGCACGATAGGATGCTCCAGATACCTGACTCCCAGCAGCTGGAGGGAACGAAAAATATAGCTCTGACCGTAGCTGCATTTGCCTTCGGAGTTCCAAACCCAGTAAGTAATTGTTTTCGTATCTCGAAACTCAGGAATTAAAGACGGAAAGATCGACGAGCGCTTTGAGCAAACATTTGAGGACACAGCATGGATTGAACGAAAACAGTCCACTGCCGACTCGTGACTCATCATCGACGGATCGAGCGACAAATTCTGAGCGAGCCCTTATCATTTCGGCCGTTGGTCGCGGTTCTTCGCGGTTCTTACTTGCGGTTCCTTGCGATGCCTAAGCGTGACTGGTTGACCGAGAAAACCGATGAACGCGGACTCGTTTCGAGCCTTTGGATATGCCCCCATCTCGTTTTTATCCGGTGGTCGCCATATCGTGAACATCCATTCCCGCATCCTGAACCACCCTCAACTCGAATTCCCCTCGATACAATTCCGCGGTCTCCGGGAGATTTAATGTGTATCCCAGATGTAACATAGACCTCTGAAGCGTGACATTCATTCGGAATTTTCTCCCCGAAGTTTTAGTTCCCTAGAGAATCAAAAGAGGAACCGCTCATAGAAGAGATGCGAAAACAAGGTGTTTAGGTGCCGATCAAATTTCTATCGAGGTATCCGATGAAAATTCGAAATGGTCGTAAAGTCTTCACACGTACATTTCTCTCTGAAACGATCAGTTTTCGAGGCCACCAAAACAGCGACTACGTTCCTTACCCAACACACTGTATGTTCGTTGCTGATAATAATTTTAACCAGTCAGGATCTTCACGGAACATCCGAGTACAGGATATCCCAAGTTACTGTTGACCGCATTGTTGGAAAGTTCCTAGCAGCGAATGACTATAGGAGAGCATAAGGTAATATATGCTGAGATCGAATTCCTCCTTCGATGAAAGCCGTAAAGACCCAAAGAAACAATGCGGGATGCTAATCAAGCTCGGAGAACACAAAGCGATCGCATCTGGTCTTCTCGCCCTTTGGATCTGCTACATCGGATCTGTCAGCCCGATGTATTCAGATTCGTTGAGGGTACATACCTCCGACAGATCATTCCTTCGGATCTCCTGACCTCGAGTTCAATGTTCAAGAGGTTCCTCAATATCGACTCACACTTAGCGGAGCGGTTGAATCTGATGTAATGGGACATCGTGCTCAGCAACGTGACCCGCTGAGCAGAAGCACCGAACCGACTTAACCGGTACACTCGGCCAGGAAGAGCTCGGTCGGTTTCGAGCTACTCTCACGTGTTATGAGATGATGCGATGAAGTATCGTTCAATGGCCGGGTCATGTCCGAGGGATCGAAACTATGTTTGTGCTCAGGAAAGCAGTGGTTGAGAATGTAGATCCTTCGAAGCCTCGTGCAAACAGATGAACGAGAAACCTGGAGCTTGGGATGGAGAGCCAAGCCCCGCGAGGATACCAGCGAGGATATATTATGCGAGCGAGGATACCAATCAAAATTTGGACAGCACACCAGGTTTCATGCCCCTCCGCGGTTATCGTTCTCTGAACTGGGGTGGTAGGCTCGCAACCGATGAGAATATTTACCCGTGTTCTTGAAAGTATTCGCCGAGCTGAGTCTCAATGACAGTGAGTGCCACGGTCGCTGTGCATGCCCGGGCGTGACGTACGAGATGTTAGAGATGCAGAACAAGATGACAAGTTCCAGATACAGAATTAGCCCAATGACACGCCGTTTCTTCCTTCCGCTAGACAGCCCCAGAGAATGTCTTGGACCGCGAGGCGTCACAGCTTGGCTCTGGAATGCCTTCATCCCCATCATATCGCGGCGGGAACAGTGTAAAATGAATCTGCGTGCAAGAGACCAAGCAGAGCGAAAGTCTTCAGATCAAACTTTCCTCATCGACACCTCTTATCAGGGACCAGCGGGGCTTCCCCAGTCTTAGCGACCGAGTCGCAGACTCAAGTCACCGAGACCTAACAGTCCGCGGTTCGGGAGTGCTCGGGCGGTAAATCGAGGACCTATGGATTCGTGAAGAGATTGACGAACAAGCTTTAACTTCACGCCCTTATGTTCGTTGAATTATGAACAGCGTGATTTATTGAACGGCTATAGTTAATCGAAATTGCAATTGAACCAAGATTATGCTGTCCCATGCTGGAAGCCGAGGAACCTTAAAAGAACTACGCGCAAAACCCAACAAGCTGTTTCGGTGACATCCCCGTAAAACTACCAACTTTGATGGCTTCAGCGGCTCGAACTGACACAAAGAATCAATTCCGTTCCTACGGTCCAAATTCAAATCAGACACGAGTAGTTGTTCACCCGTGACCGAATAAATAGTAGAGAAAATGAATCCAACCGATCAGATGATCGACAAAAATTCTCCCATGCAGGGTAAGGTTACCTTGATGAGCCGCCTCCGATGACTCCTGAGATTTCAGAAACACTGAGATATTTACATAAATCTGCCGCAACAGAAACAGTCGGCGCAGAACAGATTTGAATCATTAACGCGACCGTTGTCCCCCATTTCTTATACAATGGAAACGGGGAACGGACAGCGCGCGAAACAGATGAAATTCTGTCACAAATGTTCCACGATATCCCAATATCGATCGTTGATAGCAAGAATACTAGGGAGACTCCGATCGACGAGGTTACAGCGTGCGATATTGGGAGCCCTTGCGAATATCTATGTGGACAAACAACGAGGCAGGAACAATTTTCTCGAACCACGGATTCCGAAGATGAACATGTCGATACCCGGTGCGGACAGCTGTAAGCGGAATCGCGTATTTGCCAAGTTTCAGATTCTTGCCGGTTCGCGAGTCGTCTTTGACTATGAAGACTAGGAATGCAAGATCGGGAACTTCGACGATGAACTCGAAAGTACGATTCCAGTTCGGATTGAAACCTGATGGGAAGCGGATGGGTTAGTCCTTTCCGAACGTCGAAATGACTCGTAGAGCATTCCTATCGAATTGTCGCGTAAAAATTAGACCTGATCAGTGAATGGAAGCTGTGTGATGATCGTACCGTTATTTCTCACGAAATCCGTCTCTGCGCTGGCACGATCTTTAGGATGGCCAACGATTTTCACGAGAACGTATGGATCTACTACCTCCCCTTCGAGAGATTCATCGGGTTTCGGAATGTGCTGTCCGCTGATTATCTGGGAGTCGATATCATATGAGCCTTTATGAGACTATGGCTCCAGCGAAGGTCCCAATCTTGGCCGATTCAATGTGGGAACTTACCTTAATGGTGACAGTCCGACATAGACTTGGAGGAGGCTCATCAAAGTCGAATTCATCGAGATCTTGTCTCAATATGCGAGGCTTCAGAACGTAACCGCAGTTGCCGTTTTGAGCGAACTTTGCTATGTTGTAGAACATGCTGCTGTCCGCCGTCTGATAGTTCAATGCGACTGAGGAGACGTTGAAGACAGGTATTAGTGAATGAATCTGGAGTCTATCGTCCCCATGCTAGAGATATGTTGCTCTCATCTGCGAGCCTGTGGTCAATCTCTTACCGATTTGACAGCCACTGTTGAAGAACGGTATAGGATTGTAGTTCGTGGACGAAGTCCTACTTCCTTTCGGATATATACGCGCCAAGTGTTTCTGAGCGTACTTCATGAAATTCCGCCTTTCTCCGCCGTTGAGCATTTTGAGACACTTGGATTCGCTGAACGAAGCCATCTGGTTCGGACGCCCTGCGAGGCAACAGAATCTCGGAAATGATTCTCTCCACCGGTAACCAAGCTTGCTGCAATCGAGAGAAAGCGCAACTCACAGGCCTGTGTATCTTCCAGACTGTGAAAAGGAGTAGCGACAACGTAGTTGACGCAGTCTGATAATTCTTGAGTGAGATTCAGCTTTCCGCGGCCGGAGGTGCGTCTCAGAGAACGCCGAAGTCTGCTGTTCTTCTCCTTGGGTTCCCTGAGGATTGGAATCACTCAATACAGCTCTGAAAAACAGCTCGCCATCTGTTTCCGGAAGGAAAACACATCGAGTTGTGTGAAAGAGCGGTTTACTGACCCCCTGGTTTCACGGGAGGACGACGCGACGGCTCTTTCGTAAGAAACGTCTGCATCCTTCTTCCCCTCATCACCTTCGTTGGAAGACCCACTTCCGAAGTGCTCCGAAACCTGAAAGTCATCAGTGCAGGGAAAATGGATCCGTAGTGAATGGATCGAATATCGATGGAACGTTACTCTTCCCTAGAAACAAAAGTGTCGACCACAGCCTCTGACCTCTGAGGAGTCGCTCACATAGCCAAGACCTTCAGCGTCAGTCACATTTAGGGTTTGTAAAGGCTCTTGCTCCTCTCTGACCTCGTGAAGGTCCCTGTTGGTTTCCAGTTTCTTACACTGAAAGATAGATTCCTCTTTCTGAAAATAATCCGTAATCGTCGAACACAGATCCCGTACGTGAGCCTCCGCATCGACCAGACCAGGGCTTTTCAGGAAAATTCTCAAACCTTTATGAGTATCTTGTATTTTAGCTGCTCAGGAGACGGTAGCTCAAGGAGGTCCTCCACAGTATCGTCGCAGTAATACTCTGAAAGACAGAAAGGGAACAAGGACATGAGCACACATCTCAATGCTCGGTGCTATCGGTTCATCTCTTACGTGGCGGAGATGTGAGGAACGAGCTATTCGAAGCTGCGAGATGTGAGTTTTTGGAAATCAAGTCAGATAATTTCGATGCGACACAAACCTCCCAGGTAAGAGCGGAAATACGAGGCCATTTTTTTCTGCTGTTCCTGTGTACAATGGTTCTCGATAGAGAGGATGACGGGGTAACTGGAATAATCGGCCACCTTCAACAATGAGTACGCCGAGAACGATGACTCGCGAAGAGAAGAGTCCTTCAATGACCGAATTCATCTACATTCTGTTAATATCAGAACTCGCCGTCAGACGAGTGTTACTAACGGAGAAGTTTGGAAGGCGTAAGTTGAAATGGCCTCTAGGACGTCCTTTAGGAGAATTTTCGTCGTTAGAGTGTATCCATGGAATACCACAGGCTCGGAATTTTGTCCGTCCCAGACGTCCACTGGAATTCGGTTCATCAAGTTAGTAGACTCGGTATAGGCTTCGGGTGAATTGCTCTCAATTTGATGGTTCTACTCACATTCGAGACAGCGGCATCCTCTCTTCATCGCCTTAATGTAACCTTCGACGCTGGAAGCGCCCACGAGTTGGTGATTTAGAAGGTACCTTCAACGAAATTTCCGCTTGAAATCAGCTCGATAGTGTCAGAAGGTTGGGGGCATCGCCCGAAGCAACGTGACAGACTCCACCAGCCAGAGCATCGGAGCGAGCCGGAAAAATATCGATCAGTTCCGTGTTCCACTCACGTGTTGTGAGATGATGCGATGAAGTACTCGCTCAGAGGCCGGGTCATATCCTGACAAACGGAGCGGTGTTTGTGATCAAATATGTCCTGACGGTCGGAGAGCAGAAATGCCTCGAAACCTCGCACAGTAAGATGACCGTCGGAGCCCCAATCCTGCGAAAGCGAGAAAAAGAGTGTTCACTCATTGGAGCGCTCTACAAGCCATTCCTCATCGCGAGGAAAGAACAGCGCTCTCCCTGGTCCGCGGAGAAAGTACAGAAACAGTTCATTCGAATCAGGAAAAGATAGAAACCTCATGTGTGGATTCGGTGAGCGTTCGGATGAGCTGCTGGCACTCAGTCAGGGGACACAGTTCGCTCTGCTCTCGCTTCAGGAAGCGCTGCAATTCTTCGGCTCCCATCAGCTCAGTACCTTTGGCTTTATATCTGCGACAAATGAAGGAGTTGGAGAAACTCGGCAACGATCGAGAATACGATGGAGCACCTGACTCTCAGCGCATCTCATCTCTCTATATAACTCACACTCTCGGGACGAGCGCGGAAAAAACAAACTCACTTGTCAAAAATCTCAACTATCTCTGGTCTACTGAGCAGAGAGTTGTAGAATAGCACGAATTCGTCCTTATCAAGAACATCCTCTCCGTCGATCGGCAACCGATTCTTATTCGCTGCCTGCAATTTGAGGGAGCCCCGCTAAAGCCGGATTTGAGCTTATCGAGCTGGAAACGAATTCCACTCCGAGCGAAGAGTACGCAACGAATCAGCTTGACCAAGTCCGATCTCTTGGAAAAAAGACCAGCTCTCGAGAAGACCAATGACTCCAGCAAAATTACTCACTTCAAATAGTTTCCGAATGACCTTCTTCGGAGCGGCCTTATTCATTTGCTTGAGGAGTTCAACACACTCGGAGAAGTTTAATACCCCGTTCCCGTTCACGTCGGCTCGAGCGAATTGGGCTTTGATCCAGCTGTCGAACGCTTCCTGTCTTTCAGAGCTTCTGTAGGCTGCTACAAGATGCGAGAGAACTCGCTGCCATGCATCAGCTGTTTCTTTCGTGCGAGCTGCAAACGGGAATCTTCCTGCTCAAGTTCACATCGTACTGAACTGTTGGACGGTGGGTTTCGTCACTCAAATTGAGGTCGTCGACTCCAACTGAGTCCCAACACAGATACATGCACGCCCTTCAAACGTTCGTTGAGATGTGTCTAGACCAGTGGTTGGCGAACTTTTCCCATCCCAACTTTTCCGGCCCCGGGTCTAGGGAAGGCTGTTGTTGCCATATATCGTATCAATACAAAATCTGCTGCTGGCTACTCGTGCTGAGAAGGAAGTTATGTAAATCCCGATAGTTCTGGGACCCAGAGTGCCGACACCGAACGTGAGGTTGCGAGCAGTTGACGGTGGGAACGTGAAAGAAATCGCGAGGTTTTCCGAACAACGAAGACGAGAGAAGAAACGTGGCCACAGAACACGTGAAAGGGCGTATGAGGGACTCGGAGTAAAACCTATGGGAAAGCATATCCTCTGAAACGCTCATTGACTCCCTTCCTCTCGGTTGGCTGGGTTCAACGCAGAGGGAATTCTCAACGGCTCGGTATGATCGATTGAAAGAATTTCCAGAGAGGCACACCACAACGGTTTCCACTGAGAGGTAGGATTTTACTCACAGCTGTCGTCAATGACGGTGTTATTTGGCTCAGGTTGTACTTGACCTTGAGCCCTCCTTTTATTCCGGAGTCGATCACTTGTATTTCGTTTTCCCAAATTCAGGATAACAGGCAGCAGTCTTCTCCAGAAGAGAAGATGCAACTTTCTCAGCTGTAACTTCCAGATTGGGTAAACGCAATCGTGGTTGCTTCAGGGTGACACATCACGGAGCTCGTATTCTCTGCGGGCGACCACGCGATCATCGATTGAGGCTTTCTGCCTTCACGAGCGACCTGTCTTCGCCACGGCAAGCGACTACGGGTGACGATTCAGGGGCATTGTCACAAAGCGCACTCGCACGGTTGTGATCGCCTCTCGGGGAGAGTGCCCAGACGCGAGCTAATAAGCGCGATGTGTTCCGTACTCAATGCAGTCGTTCGATTCACTTTGCGGGAGCCGGCCAGCCGGAGTTTACTCATAACGGTCCCGAAAGTGGAGCGCGAGTAATGACGTCAATTATGGTAGTGTTTGTATACAGCGTTTCGGTCAGCGCCCTCCCTCTGCGCGAGGATGACCCTGCGGAACTAGTCACGATTGCTACGCCAATGCGGTCGCCACGTACATACTCACCTTCATGGCGAAGCTATGAAATTGTATACACAACAGAGCCAACGACTCCTGCTGATCAAAGGCAGGTATGTTATACACTTCACAAGTTCAGTACCGCTGGATTATCACAAAAGAAGAGCCACACTCCTCACAACTGTTCGAAGCTTCGTCGAAGTCCACGGTTCGGGGACGAATCCATTCCACAACAAACCGATCGATGACTCGGTTGGTCACTCGAACGTTCGGCTGTGCGGCCGCCTCTTCGCTCTCTCGATCGTTCCGGTGTTTATTATTGTTGTTTTTGTTATCGTTAGTTGCGATTGTCAACGCCGCCGTTGTTCTCATCTTCTGGTGGGCTTCACTGCTGAGAACCCTTCACACTAGTGAATGGGGGTCATAACTCTGTCTGAGGCGTGTACGTTCCGCTGGATCGTACGACGAGGCAACGTTAAACCGAGGGTTATGGGGCCGTGTATATCAATAAAAATTGCCAGCGGGGACGTCGAAGGCAACTCCATTCGCTTATTTTGTCGACTCAACGCTCACCACCTTTTTCAGCCGATCATAGTTCTCCGACACTTGAAAACTCGCTCTCTTGCCGCGCACGACAGGACCGTTCGACTAGTCTCCATATTTTTTGAACTCTACTGGCGAGTAGAGATTCGATCCCTTGGGTGTCACAATGCCGGTTCGCATCGAATTCCTCCGTTTCATATCCAGAGAAAAAAATGAAAAAAACATAGCAGTTCTGGCCGAGAGCACCATAACGAAGTTCCTCAGCAATCTCTCAAAAGGGAGCGGCCTGATGAAAATTATTCCCCGTCAACTTGTTTCTGCCGGAAATATGGAGTCGAAACGCGCATAGTGCGTCCTCGTTCACCGCATTCGACTCAAAGTTGAGCGAATGGGTACAGTTCGAGTTTCAGTTTTTTTTCCCGAGATTACAACCGCGAAAAACTCGGGAGCTAAGATTAAGATCGTTTAGGCAGCCAAGGTAGAGAGAGGAAAACAGAACGTCCGTGCCGTGTGGAGAGCCATATCATCATGGAACTTGAGGCAGGTTCACACGGTCAGTGCGTGCCGAAGACAACCACATCTCGCATGTTGCAAAATATGATTAGAGGCGCCACCTCCGAGCCGGGGCATACGGATGAGAAACCCGGCCGTCGGCCATTCTTTCAAGTATTCTGTCTCGACAAGATCGTCGATGGGGTAGCCGGGTGCGATAAATAAGGACGCCATGAAGTCTCGGAAAAGACATGAACTTGAACTTTACCAAGTTGGCTGAAGATTGATTCGAATGAGGCAAACGAAGTCGTAAATTGTGCGTCTTGATTCCGGCTGTCCGACCGAGAAAAAGTCTACCAAAATCACTGGAAAAGTGGCAGAGTCGTGCTCCGTCGTTTCCTAGAGAAAGCTAAGGAACCTTAACATAGTTTCCCAGCCGGAACTGCCATGTTTTTCCAGTTTTCTTCCTAACTAGGAAAATCGACGCAAAGCGTTGCGGAAAGCAGTTCGTCTCGAAAGAAGATGAGCCAGCCAACAAATCAAAGACCGCCCAGCTGGCGCCGCCTTTCACGTTTTTCGTCACATGTCTCTTAGTTCGGTGAGGCTGTTCCCGTGAGGTACGTACCCATCGTTTCATACCATCCCAAGGGATTCAACTGTCCAGCTATATTCGAGTGGTATGATTGTCCGGGCGAATGTATGTGATATGATGCAAAATCGCATGCATGTACAAAGACCGACAAGCTACACATGAGAGCATGCTGGACGGAAGCTGTGATAAGGCCTTCCTGTGATTGATTTACGGAGACACCAGAGCTCACTCGTGCGGAATCATACATATCCATTGTCACGACTCAATTTGTATTCAGGTCATCGGTTATTGCTCGCAACTTACCGATCAGGTCGAGAGTGGTATTCGACGAATTCAACACAACGGAGAAACAGAGTTCGTCTCGGATATGTCCATTCCTCGCGGATCGTCGTTGACGACAGTTATCCTCCACTTTGTGAAACACATCAGTTGAGAAACCTCGTCTAACTTCCCCTATGTCACGTACCTCATCTGGAATCGTTCTTTAGGTTATTGGGCGAGGAATTTCGGAGAAAAAAAAAGTTTCGCTCCTCGAGACTCGATCTCTATTCCATTCAATTCTATCTTAGCTTGAAGGAACGAACTTCAAGGGATGGAACGCCTGTGAAATTCACCGAGCGGTCCTCGTGTCCGCTCCTGATTATCGAAGTGCATCAGATCCCGGCGACTTGGCACGGTTCACAGATTCGTATTTCGTTTTCCACGAGGGAAGTCAGTTCAGGTCACAGAGTCTGCGAAATCGGCCTCTATTTGAGCTCTGGTGGTCTGACGCAAAACTTGCTTATCCCGAATTCGGGATTCACGTCGACGGAATTCTTCTTCCCCTGCCCTGACCCAGATCGCCGACATCAGAGACGACCCTGACTCAGCTCTGTAACTCGACCTGATCCCGCAAGCGGCCTCAAGTCTTGGAGAGGCTATTTTCGTCACGGTTCCGGAGTGGTGCTGAGCACTGTCGAAAAACTTCAAACTAATGCGGAGCGATATCGACCGGAAGCTTCTTGGCTCCTGTCGGACCGCGCAGAGCCCCTCGGTCGTCCACACAGCGTGGCTTGGGTAAATTTCTTCCGATTCTGTTCGGACAGAGCTTTTTTTTCGAATCCTCACTCGGACAACGAATCCTTCTCTGAGCTAACCCTCTTATCCTGGCTCGATTGGTTAGCGACTGCTGGACATGATTGTCGAGGCCTTGTCGGAGATCTGAGCTCGCTCGAGTCATTTCGAACATCGGAACATTTTCGGGGAACGATCAGATGCCTCACGCGGCCCACGGGGCATACAACAAACGATAAGAATCCTCGAGAGGATGTCTCCACCCTGGCAATGGTTTCCTGTGCAACCCTTGCAATGATGCGATATCGAGACGATTTCGCGTCAGCCCGAATCCGTTGGTTCAGGCAAAGCTACCTGACGAAGTTAGATGGATTCAGTCGAACGAACTTTCTGACTAACAACTCAGTTTATAGAGCATGACAGCCCGCGGCAGTGTCCCATCACCAGCTCTCGGAGCTTCTCTGAGGAAAGCACCTTTCGAATAATCAAAGATGGTTCGAGAGACTCCCCGATGAGCCACCCCGGGATGTCACTCAGAACCACAGCTCACGATCACAACAAGCGATTTGATAAGTTGTCGCTTCTGAGCCACCAGGATTAGCAGTTCCCAAACTGAAAACTGGCACGAAGACCACGATCCATTCCGGCCGATTCGGTTGGGGCGATTCTCCTTCCATCTGTCTCCGTTCGAGATGCACGCAAGATGTTTTCAGCATACAAATACGACCATTAAGTTTCCCATACCTGTGTCGTCCGAGGAATGGTCCACGTCCTCCACGCATATGTCAATGCTATCTGTTTTCGTGGTCGACGCGTCCTCAACCTCACTGAACTGTTTTCGCCGTTTACGGCTGCTCCGGAGCATAGCAACGAGTAAGTTTCCGAAAACGCTGAACTTCATGACAGCACTGCTCCCGCTTCGTCTCCCCTCCGGAATGAGGCTAGCTATTCAACAGACGCGATGAAGGTGCTTGACTCCTCGCCTGAGTCGATCAAATGAAGCGCGAAATCAGCATTTGGTCAATCACGAATTCGGCGGTCAGATTGTTTGACGAGCGACGCGGAACGACGTTTCTACATCACAAGCACTGAAGTCAAAGCCGAAGCGTAATGAAGCTTCCCGGGTTCGATCCATAAGCGGAGAGACTTCACTAACTTGAGAGAAAGGGCCGTCTTCGAAAGCGCTCGTTGTCTGTCAGTCCGGTCGTGGGCCCGCTCTCAAACTCGCGAGCGAGTCAGACCTCTCGCCAGGTTGTGTTTGATGTCTGACGAGTCCCGAAATCTCGTGCTTGCTCCGTTGTATGCGAGACATCGCGTGAGGTAGGGTTTCACTGGAGCTCTCGATTCAGCGGACTTAACTCTCATTAATGGTACATGGGTGCCGTAAATCCTATATCACCCGATGCGGAGTCGCTGTTCCGCGCGGAACCGAACTCGAGCGGTTCGCTTCAGGCCCGAACGTGCGAAAGATTCATTCAAACAATCAATGCCGGTTCTGGCTGCGGCTGTTATTATCGAAATTCTTGACTCGGCACCTCGTTGGTTGACGTTCCGCGGCCGACTGGGACGCCAGGGGACCGCAAGGAGGGTTTTCTTCCAGGAGCCAGTGATATCAGCTCAAACACCTCAAGGCAGGTGAGCCTCTGATGGTTACCCGCTATACCAGCTACCCGAGAGAATGCTGTTATGCTGGACTCGATTCAATGACCGAGGTCCAGGCTTCGCGAGCTGAGGCAAAGGGACAAGTTCAAGTCTAGGAAGTCGTAATCACCGACATTATTTCGGCGAACAGAAAAGTAGAGTCGAGTGTTGTGCACCCGCACTTTTCAATCAGGCTCGCTGTTTTTCATCTCCGAAGAAATCGTGAGGAAGAGTTCCCGATGGAGTGGAGAGACACGAAATTCATCTCAGCAATTCGGTCCTGGGCGATTTATTTGATCTTCAACTGTTTGAAGATTGCTCCCTATCGCGTGTGTTTTGTATCTTCCCATTACGTGGAGGTTCATAGACTCTCTCCGACATACTTGGACGAGCCAGACTTCCGTAAGGCTCGGAGCAGTCGGAATTCGACCTTCCCAGCAATGCCCAGGAAGGAAGGAGAGCTCTCCTAATCGGATATCCTCGAAATATCGAATCCTTGTGATCGAAGTCGAAAACAACTTCTTAAATCAGGCTTCTAATGGGTGCATTCAATTCTACTGCTCAATTCGACGTATTCTGTTGGAAATCAGGCTGCTCCCGGGTCATGATAAGGCTCGAATGCTCCGTCAATAAAAATCATGTCGAATTGACTTGTCGACCGCTCAGGTTAATCAAAAGGTCCAAGCGTCGCATTTCTCTCTTCCCCGAGAGCTCTTTCTCGATCGATATGAACAGCGTCAGCTCGGGCGCAGGTCATTTGGGCATCGAGCACTCCGATCTGGGACGCGTATGGTACGGGCAGGGAATCTAGTCAATTCCAGAATTCGAAATTAAAATCTTGGGAAACCGGGAAAATCGTCACTTCCTCCGCGATTGTGAATCGATGAAGCCTCGGTTCGCGAACAACGTTCCTTGAACTCACAATGGGGTGCGCCGGCTTGGCAGAAGAGACCTTTGCGCGACGGGTAGTATGCAAGATGTTCGTGCGCGGGGTCGAGGAAAAAACGACGAGACACGGTTCTCGTTGATGAGATGACTTTCTGGAGTACTGTGCCTTTCTCAAGTGCGCTGAGTAGCTTCTCGAACTCCACTGACTCTGGAAGAGAGAATAGGCGGTGTGATCGGTCGCATTGGGTGACCTGAGGAGCGCCCTGCTATGAGGACTTGTCGACTGCGACACGAATATGTTAGGAGCTTGGACGTCTACGGCTGGAACCCATTGAAGGGCTCCATACGTTTCTTTGGTAAAGAATCCGACTGACGACTGATACCCAGATCTTGACAGCGCACGGTGGTGGGCAGCCGATATTTGGTTGTTTCATGAATCGGTTGGATTCCGACGAGCATTTCCATTTCCGTGAATTACTGGATTCACATCACATTCTGAACGTCATTGATGTAAGAGAAGTGATTTTCGTGGAGACGATGTCGGTGAAGAAAGCCGGAAAGGAAGAGATGCGGACGTAACGGCGACGCAAGGTCACAGCATACAGCGTCTTCGCGATACATTGGAAACAAGTCCATGTTCTATGGTGACTAAACTGATTCAATATCTCCGTTCTCTGTTCGAGCACGACAGCCGACAAATAACCATCGCCGACTCAACGCTCCAGAGAGGATGATATCCGTCTGTCGAGTCAGAGCGACAAGCCTCCACACCGCTACATGGAGCTAGAGAATCGCTGTGTTTGAAGCAAATCTCTCGATTGGTGAAATCTGACCTGGATTCTGGACAACGGCATCCTGATCTCCGAGTCGGAGAAGGAAATCCATCGAAAATCCTCAATTGATTCCGGATCACGGCTGCTCAGCGAAGCAGGCCGACCGATGAGCCGCCATGAACAAAAGCCTATTGACCCAACTCGCTGGATCTTTGTCTCGCTCGGCTCGGATGAGCGTGAGGGTGGAATGCTCCGATTCTACAGAACTGAAAATCTGATCCACCAGATGCTTCAGCTCCGGAGAAATTGTCTGAAGCTTCAACGCGAGCAACGTCTGAGTGCCGGAAAGAGGGAAATCGGGCGAGGATATCACGTTTTCGCTTTCGTTTTCTTTACTGTTTAAGTGGAAGTGAGGGCACGTTTCTGGGTGATGCCATCACGCTCCCTGTGATGGTAGGAGTTCTCAGCAGTGCATTCATGGCTGGCGCCACGCACAGCTTCTCCAGAAAGTGGGAAGAACCAGTGCCCGATTGCGCTCCGTGACGGAGCAACGACAGCCCGTTCCACGCGGTTCCCGAGCCGCTGATTAGCTGCGAGATGTCTGCCCGCTCAAAAAGTTCAAACGGGTAGCAGTGAACCCTGTTCCCAGGCGGCAACCTCGCATGCAGTTCATCATTGGAGAGGAAGTTATTCTTACCGTGCTCATCTCCATCGGGCAAACGATGTTCTTGTCGGAGCAGCAGTACATTCGTCGAGGGCGCTCTGGTTCGCGGGCTCTCTTTCATGATTATTTGAGTCACTCGTTCACGTTGACGCGTCGATCCTGCTTTGGATATTCTCTACTTTCAACCTGTATTGTTCCGCGATGAGGTACCGAGTCACATTCAAACCATGACACGCAGCAGTGAGATGGACCTGAATGTCACACAGGGTGGGGAGCTTGTAACCCGAAACTGTCAATGCCGTCAACGTTTTCCTTCTGGTGCAGAGACTTTCGTCTAGAAAACCGAGACGATTAGAGGAGTGGAGACCATTCTATTGGACTCTTTCGGAAACAGGTGGCTGTCGCGGCACAAAACACAATGGGGACCTAAAGTTTACAAGCAACATCAACGCAGAATATCATGCCCTGGGAACGGTTCAGTTGCCATGCCACAGATGAGCGAGTTTCATGACAGTTTTCGAGCAGACGTTGATGTTGGTATGTTATCGTGTTCCTCTTGCCCTGCGAGAATAGGTTTCCCAGCCGAGCCCGGCGGCATGCTCACCTCCCGAGAAAGTGGCTCTTTAGAGAGCGCCAGGTTCAGTTGATTGCTGGATTCACAGGAATCGTCATTATTGAACATGATCCATCAAGCCTCCCGAGCTGAAGATTGAAAGTCCGGCATAGGCTGCCGATGCCGAGCGAACGAGGTGGGAATCAAGTGACCAACGGAGTTTCCAGGGAGACATTTTCCGATCCTCTTCTCCTGAATGATATTGATGAGATTCACGCTTGATGGAACACGCGTACAAAGCTCAATAACGAGAAATTTCGACTTTATTGGTAGGGAACACGATACTTGTACAGAATCGACAAAATCTTCCTTACCGGCTCGCTTCTAGTGAGCTTCAGAAATAACAATACTGATATGTACAGGAGAGCGACGAGGAAGAACTTATTGGTTCTTACGTGAGACCAGCATCGCGCGATGTTTCGACCGGTCAAGATGCTCTTCGGCGCTCTCGTCGAGTAGAAAATCAGGGACTTTATCTTGACCGCCAGATTATTTTTAACCAGAATATACTTCTCTGGAATCATGTTTCTCTTCCTTCCTTCATATTCAGTGCTGAGAACGTCCGGGTGGTCGGCAACATATTCGCAAACTGCGATGCACCTCAGGTGAGTTCCGAGCGACGATTTATTCCAAATCGCAGCTGAATTCGTGAAGTTCTGTGCCACGTGCCGTTCGGTTGTTAGATAAATTCCTTTACCAAATACTCCAACTTTGTTCATGTGCGCAAGAAGTCCGCAATTCATTATTGAAAACACACTTTCCAGTTTTGTGCCGTGGAAAGCTGTAAGCACCGGTGAGTTCGGGCACTGCTTTGCTTCTTCGAACTGCCGTCGCTGCTGCGCGGAAGGCTCAACATCAAATAAGTAGTCGGCTCCGGGGTACTTCAGACCGGAACGAAGTTTGAAGGGTTGGCAACAAAGACACCAGTGGAGTAAAGAGAGCGCATCTGGATCCAAAACACTGTTTTCTGAGAGCGTTGACAGCTTAGGTATGCCAGTGAAAGCCATACGGATAGCGGCGATGTCTTTTTCTCCGTTTGTCACGAACATTGATGGGAAAGGCCGAAGTGAAGAGTCGTAACGGAAATTCAGGGCAGCTCCAGAAATCAGAGCTATCATGCATTCACTGGCTGTGATGTCTTCACGGAGAGCAACAAGGATCTCCGCCAGCATCGTCGAGGATGACATGAGCTGCATGATATGAGGGAATATCGCAGGCCGAACAGTTCCGAATTCCCGAAATACCGATCAGAGGAGCCAGAGGGTTTTGTCGCAGGCGGTTCACACAACTTTCTTGAGACTACGGCTCGATCGGTGACGAAGTCGCGCCAAGGGAGGCAGGATCGTTGCCGGCTCATGTGTTTGATTCTAAATTAGGTCGAATCGCACAATTGCATGATGAAATCGCTTTTCCCAAAATCCACCAAACGGTCGACGAGGACCATTCTGGGAACTTCTATCGATGACTGCGGAATTCCCGGTGCAACATTACTCATGAAAACTATCCGGAAACTTCACAATATTATGGTTCGCTACGCTCACAGCGCCCTCTACGATCACTCGCCTCCTCACGAGCACGCCAACTTTCCTGTTCTGAACCCCGCGGAAATCTTCCTTAATGCATCCCAGAATATGAGGAACATCCTGGGCCTCTCCCACGAGAGGAATGAAATCCCAGCAGAGCTCACAGGTTCTTATCCGCGTCTTTAGCTCCTCTGACGGAACGGAATCGTCTGCTACGCTTCAAAATATTTACCTCTGCGGAAACGTTTTGATTGTCCGGTGCAATCTCAACGACTTTCTGAAAGGGTTCGATTCTGTTGTGCTGTCCGCCTGTTTTTTCAATACAGTCGTCGTCACATCGCTATTGGTGGGAGAATTCCCCGACTCCATCCTTCCAGTGCCGTGCCAGTTCGGAACTATGGCCATTGTCGATGACTTGGCGGAACAGTTGGGAGCCCAATACCTGGCCGAGAATGTACTTGTGGATTACAAAGGCGCCGGCAAGAAGTTAGACAAACACGAAGATGTCGAGGCAATATGCCAGGAGCTAGAAGCCAAATCGGACGTTACGATCTTCCGCCTGCAGGGGAACACTCTCGGCTCGGATGCAGCGAAATTCCTGAGCGACTCGCTGTCAAAATGTCCAAATCTCGAGCGACTACAATGTGAGGACATATTTACGGGGCGAATGAAAACGGACATCCCCGTTTCTTTGAAGCACCTATCAAGAGGACTCATGACGTCCGGATGTCGTCTCGTCGAGCTCGACTTCTCCGGCAACGCCTTCGGGGAGCTCGCAATCAACGCAATGTACGAACTCCTCACAGCACCAACGTGCTTCTCTCTCAAAGAACTTCGGCTCCACAACACCGGACTGGGGCCCTCAGGGGGTGTCAGATTAGCCAAGGCGCTGTTGGAGTGCCTCGAAAAATCCGAAGGAGAGTTCAGACTTGAAGTATTCGTTTGCGGTCGTTCGAGACTCGAGAACGAAGGTGCCATAGCCCTGGCAAAGTTTTTCGCCAAATCACCGGACCTCAAAGAGCTCGTGATACCGCAGGACGGAATTTTCAAAGAGGGGATCACTGAAATCGGGGAAGCCCTCACGAACTGTCCCGAAATACAAATACTCAACGTTAACGATAACATTTTGACTGCTCAGGGAGCAGAAAGTTTCCGAACCTCGCTAGCTAAACTGACGTCTCTCCAGGTCTTGAACATCGGGGACTGCGTCCTGAAGTCTGAAGGTGCCGAACACATAGCTGAAGCAATACGAGACCTCATGGAACTGCGCGAATTACATCTCGATCACAACGAGATCGGAATCGAAGCTGGCTTGAACATCGTCGACTCGATCGCCGATAAACCCCACCTCAGTATCCTGGAGCTGGATGGGAACTGTTTTGGCAAGACGGGTATTGCCCTCATTGAAGAGAGGATGGAGGAACTAGGTCGCATCGATGCGCTTTGCGCGTTCAGTGAAGACGAGGCTGACGGAGATGGAGAAGACGATGAAGATGACGAAAACGAAGACTTCACTTTCGAAGACTTCGCAGTGAATCCGACTTTGGAATCGCTTCTCCAACTCCAAAGCCCTCGCGAACAGTCTCAGGCCTATCTGAATAATTTCCAGTGTTTAGATCACGCCGGGCTTCTCAGAATGCTTGTCAAAATCGGATCTGCCTGTGACGCGTCGGACGAAGCGGTCGAAAAAGCGACCGAGTGTTGTGCACCGGTTGTTGAGCAGATCGCACAGTTGAAATACGACCCTAGCACACTCGTGAATCTGTTCGCCATTCATTTCGGCTTCGTTAAAGATGAGACGAAAACTGTGAAAACTCTGAAGGATGTCACGGGACTCTTATTGGTGACCGCCCGATTTCTGAATCTTCTACCTGTAGAAGTATCCTCCGCTCTGAAAACCTTCGTGCTGAACATGGGTGCCAGCAAGTGTTCGAAAACTCATCTCAATAAAGTGGTTTCAGTGTATGAGAGCTTCTGAAGGAATCTGATCGCACTGAAATCTTGAACGAGCCGGGTGGACTGAGGTCTAAAAACATCATGTTGTACAATGACTTCAATTTTATTCCGCTGGAAGGAATTCCCGGGAGCACGAATCGTGTTTCAAGGGCTCCGTCGATGGGTGGTCTGATTGCAGCTCCTGAGAGGAGCTACTTCTGTAGAAAGTTCTGTCTGCTGGAGTCTTCCCAAAGTGAATAATATTTTTCACCTAGGATTGTATTTTGCTCAAGCATCATATTAAACTGTGTATTGCAGGCCGTCGTGTCTTAATTTTGCGAAGGATCAAATGCAGAGTATCCTGATGTGAATAAAACCCAAAGATGCGACAGTATTGGTTTATAGCGCCTTATTTCCTCTTGAGACTCGTCGTCGAATACGCATAATCATATTGAGGATATCTTGATAGCACCACACGAGGGGTAGACCGTTGTCGGAGCTGAGGTTTGAGGACCGGAACTATGCAGGCAGCTGCTCCCAATACAACGTGTAACATCAGCGCCGTTGCTCGGAAATAATGATACGAATGTTCTGAGAATAATGCTCGAACATGCTCCTAGGCTTATTCAACGCAGACAGACCGGCCATCCGATTTACCTATTCGGGACCCGGGGAAACGGTTCTCGCATTTCAACGTCTCACATCGTAAACTGAACAGTGTGATGGATCGGAATTCGACTGCGCAGCTCGAAATCTGTTGTCACATCTGTTTGTACTACGAGAAAACGTGATCTCGGGTCCGCGATCTGTTATGCGATGATGCACCTCCGATCGGCCGCCCATCCTTAGGTCTCCACTCAAAGACTTATACTCGAATTTCTCTCCCTACAACCGCATAGTGCTCCGTCTGTCGATCTAATACTTCCTCCAATTGACTTTCAGCTGTACTGTTGACAAATTCTGCCTTATATTGCCGACACTTCAGGACTGTTGGGAGCTTTACTTTGGGACTGTATAAAGTCATATCAGGATGATCAGCACCCTTCAACACGAAACGCAACAAAAACTCGGCTGTAGCGTGTAGTGAACCTCCTCTTTTGCATGCGACATGAGCTCGGACGGGCTCGATTCTAAAAATACGGCTGTTATCGATTGGGACTTCAACTCCTACAACGCGCGTCCGCGCGTACTCGAGATCCTGTCTGATTTTGATTCTGCCATCAAACGAATTTCGTAGCAAAAACATCTGAATGCCAATGAGAATAGGAACCCTGATGGCCATCATTATGAATAGGCGATGAAATGTCGTAAAAGATGTTGGCTGAGGCTATGGTGAAGCTCCGGCTTATTCCGTTAATCAAGTTCCGACATGCTTGGAAATGGAACGGTTATGCGAACAGCTCGTGACGTTATCATTTTATTGTTCAGATTCTTGATCTCATCCCGACTCGAAGCTCACTGACTACTCCCGGGAATTATGGCTCCAGTTTGATATCCGTTGGGATTGTTCCCGATCGTGGCTTGCTGCCCGTATCCCTGATGTCCTGGCGGCAGATATCCTATCTCTGAAATGGCATTTCTCGTTTCGATAAGATTACCTTTACCCAGATTGCAGAGAACATAACTTCCATGTTTCCCTATAAAAAACGTCATTCTCAGCACCGCCAGATCTTCCCCCAGACTCACGATGGCCATGGTTGTTGCCGATGGTCGCGTGTTGTCCATATCCTTGGTGGCCTGGTGGAAGAGGGCGTCTTCCTGTCTCTGGGGAAGCACATTGCAGTTTTTAGCGGGTCGCATGGTGCTTGGGATCGGAGGAGTAGTCTTCAAGACAATGCTCAGGTTTATTCACTCACGATATAGCTGGCCTGTGGTCGCTTGACCGCCATAGGAAGTATGTCCAGGAGGCAGAGGGATTTTCCCGGTGTCTGAAGGGTGGACTCAGCTCAAGATATTGTTTTACTCTCCGATACATGCATTCAGTCGATGTACAACACCAGATGTGAGTGAAAAATTTCCAAGCAGGGGCGGCATCCAAAACAACACCTAGTGGAGGTTTAAAGAGGTATACTCACGATGTATCTGTCCAGCGGTGGCCTCCTGGCCATATCCTTGGTAGCCTGGTGGCAGCGGACGCTTCCCAGTGTCTGATGGGGAGGAAATGGTCGCATAGAGTTAGTTGTGGATGAGGATCAGAATAAATGTCTGTTCGAACCAGCAAAGAGACGCGATAACTCACAATACTGTTGTCCTCCTAGGGTTGCGTCCTGTCCGTAGGAAAGATGACCCGGTGGTGCCGGGTAACCAGTATTAGCTGAAACTTGGCTAAATATTTCACTCACGGATCACAGTTTTCCACTGACGAAATTCGTGGCGGAAGCTCGTGGTAATGAGAGGATTCTCGGAAACAAATCATGCTCGCTCATGCTCACAGTGAACATACCATATCCAGTGGTTGCTTGGTGTCCGTACTCGGGGCTACCGGGAGGCAACGCATACTGAGAGCCTGAAGTTCATCGACAATTATCGTTACTCCTCCGTTGCATGGAAACTCTGCTTTCTTCGAGCGTTGTGATCATACCAGCCTCTGAACACTCGTTCCTCAATTAATTCGCTCACCTCCAATGGTAGCACTTTGACCATAAACCTGGTGTCCGGGTGGTGCTTGAGTGGATGCCAGGGCGAGAACAGAACAGAGCACGAAAGCTTTCATGGTGATTCTACCGAATAAAAGAATACATTGCTTATTGAGCGTTGCCGCTCCATCGGAGTTCCCACCAAAAAAAGGTACCAAATGTAACTCGCTCACATGTCCGTGATATCTATAGGTTCCCTGAAAACTTCAAGAAGCTCCTTTTATAGAAGACCGGCCCTTCCCTCCCAGAAATAAAAAATCCTTGGAAATTCTGGTTTTCTCTCCACACTTTCTCTTCAACGACAGTGGTGATTACGAACTGTCAAATGTGGAATCTCATTCCACTCAGAAGTGTAATAACACAGCAGCTCAAGAGAGGTTCCATCAGCTTCAGGTGCGGAATGATGACGCTGAGCACTGAATGTCGTCGACGAGTCGTCACACAAGATGGGCTCAATCTTCCTTCAAAAATGGATCGTCGAGAACGATTTCAAGATGCCAATAGACGTTCTGCGCGCTTTCCGTCCATCGACCGTGATGTCACATCGCATGGGGAACAGTCGTCTCCCATCGTCGTCATCCAGCTCAGCTAATTAGCTTTAGCTCTTCTCACGATCCATCCACTTTTACCGCCAGCCTGGCATCCTCATTTGTTTCAGTGACAGGTGCCAACTTATGTTGTTGACGACGAAACTCGGTGCTGTACTCGGAATTACATTTCCAGAAGTCTCATTGAAGTCCGCGACTCTCGAGGGCGAAATTCTGCCCGAAAACCCACCGGTGGTTTTGGTTATTTTTCCCGAGTCGTACATTATGTCACAACTGTTCATTGATTCGCAATCAACTGAGGAAGTTTGTTGTCGGCCTTGGGTGGGAATCGCAGGGGACAATCCGACCCGGATTAGAAGCCGAGTAGCGGCGCAATCTCGGATCCGAACATCTCGGGTGTAGAACTTCCAGCCCCCACCGGCTGTTTTCTGGCATCGAGAAGCTAGCACGCGACCACGCAAGAGCGCAAACGAACTCCTCAAGAGCCACATGCTGGAAACATCCGAGAGATTTTGTCACGAAGCAGATCAACCTTGTAGAATGCCGATACTAGCATACGCAACATGAGTTCAAGAACTTCCCGCAGGAGACGATTATGCATCCCCGAGTTTGATCTTTTGCTAGAAAGCTGTGGTCGGTTTTCTGGTCGTTCGTTGTCTGAAGAGCTTCCTCAAAAAGCTCCAAGCACGGTCCGACTAGAATCTCTCGACGTCAGTTCCGAGATTCACTCGCGAACAGGGGAGCACCCGAATTTTAAGGAGGTACCCGGAGACGTGAACGACACTCCTTCCTCACTAACAGAACCTTCGCCACCAAGAGTCTCAGTTTTGAAAGACACTGTTTGGATCCGCTGCATATCACGAGTTTGTCACGCATGAACTGACCTCGGTGCCGGGTATCTTTCTTGCAACGATTCACAAAACTTCGGATTCGCACGCAGCCAGACCGTTGGCACTCTGACTGCTATGCTTGGCGTCGGAGTGACTGTTCTCAAATATTCTTTGGATGATGATCTCGATCACAAGTGTCAGTACCTCGGAGCTGCTTCGGCCGCTTCTAAACGTTGTTGTCTTGTGAGTCAAGCAGCAACGTCGCTTTAGGAATCAGCCTGGTAAGCTCAGCAATCTGCCTCGCGACAGGGAGGTCGGTAGGTTTGTCCAGCAGTTTGTCGTGAGTCGTGAACCTTCATGGATGTCATACTTGCATTGATCGACGAGTGTTCCAAGATTCGACGAGAGAATACATTCGGAGCGTGAGTTCTGGAGATCACGCAGGCGACGGTCTTTCCCGAAGTTATTACTTTCGATGATGGACGGGTATTCCCTGCTTTCAATATGATTTGGAACGGTGGGCCCTATCCATCAATCGTGTCAAGTTTCCGAGATGAGATTTGGGTGAGCACGTTCTTCCTTCAGAGAACCCGACCGTGGAAACTAGCGCTTATCATTGGAGAAACCTCAGTAAATCCATTTTCCGACGGAACCTAATTTTCAAACACTCATAGCGGATCCGACATCGATGGTCTTCGGAAACTACTTCGAAGGAGTCGGAAGAAATTTGGACTTCTGGCCCCCTGATTTTGCTCTCCTAGCAGAATCGTTCGTGACCCACTGAGGGGGGCGATTTCGAGGGACTTCCCGACAGGAGGAAGGCTCCTTCCTGGGCCTGAGAAAAAGAATGTCCGACGAATATCCGTGGGCGGCTGAGTCATGGCCAAAAGAAGGGCAACCTTGATCGTGGCCCAGCTTACAGCTATCACACTGTACTCTTCGAAACGGGGATCGTTATGATTGCAGTGCATGGATTGCGAGACAACGAGCTCACATCGGAACATTCCGAAGACGCCCTGCAGACCGACACCGGTTATATGTTTTAGTCTAAGATACTGGAAGCCTGTTTTCGGAACTGCCGTGCCAGGGCGCGAGCATGTGCTAAATAGAAAGCTGAGATCGATGAGCTTCCGTGGAATACTCGTTGAATTTACCAGATGTGGCCGTAGAGCATAGGGTTAAGGGAGCCATGCCGACCACAGATTCGACCAAAATTCTGCCTCAGGAAAGCGCCGCCCGGACGTTGCGGTGCCATCGCTCTCGGCCATCCTCCGAGAAAGAGCGTGCATCGAGCGCAGCGCAAGTCAACTTGATGATTCCAGAGCAACCGATTTCCGGCTTCCTCGTTCGTAGAGTTCGTATTTTTATTCGCCCGTTATCGTCCCATGAAGACATCATGTCCACGCTCCGGCAAAGAGGAAATTTCGTGAGCTATTGTTCTTACAATGATTGCGCTATCTGAATGAGAACAACGTGTAGAGCATGAATCCCAAGAGGGCAAAACTTATTGATTGAGCTTGTTCCACCGCGTTCGAGCAGTAAGTGCCGCCCCAGCTTCTGATAATTTTATCCAGTGCATCCTTCCCTTCTTTCTCCATCCGCCTGCCTCCACATTTCGCGGAGCTATATTTGGAAAGTAGACACGCTCCATGGTCGATCAAAGCATTGCAAGTTGCCTGCCGGTCCAAGAGTCGCTCGAAACGTAGAATTTCCTTCAAACAAGAATGCCCCGTTAAATTTTCATCAGAGCGAAGATAGAGGAGAAGTTGGGTCCGCAGCCGATCGTCATGAGCTCACCTTCCAGGTGAACATGGTAACGTTGTGCGGCCTGCATTGAGCGTCAGCTTCGAGATAGCATCTTGCATTTTGTACAGCTCCCTGGATCAGAGTCCTGTCCCTTGGGTCGCACAGCAACTTCAGGACACTGACAGCGGCCCGAATTATCTTCTCTTTTTCCGTTTCTGGAGCATCACAATTCGAGTATTGTTTTATGTAGCACTCCACGAGCTCTTGGAAGCCAGAGCAGAACTGTGCGATGTCGGTGCCGTCCAAGTGGATCGGGCGCATTCGATTCGGATATGATTTGATGATCTGGGAACAACAATGAAACGGATAGTCAATTCGTCACAGAGCGGCGGCGGCCTCAGAGACTGGAAGTCGGCTTTCACCCTCCCTGCCCCCATGATCCTGCTTCTCCTAGAAACGACCGCAGACTACCTCGAATTCGACGAACATCCTTTCGCCTCAGATGCGACCTCCACGTACGCCACGAACACCGATGGATGCGAGAGCTCGGGTCTGGAACTCCTCAATAATCCACGGGCACGGAATGCCCCTATCACAAATGGCTCACTTGGGGAGTTGCAAACGGAAGAGATACTCACCTCTTCGAAAAATGTGAAGTCCCTCTCGATGAAGCGATTGGTGCATGTCTCGTATTGCTGAGGATTGCACACCTCGGCATCGCAGCACAAGAATCCGGTCGCCATGATACAAGCACAGCCTAACCAGAACATGGCGATCGCGTTTTTCAAGTTTCCGGCTTCTCCGGAATCTCATGTCATGTTGGGGCCTCGATCGGCAGGAAGCCAGCGAGAACGAGAGCGTTCTCGAGCTGTATGGGTGTGTTCGTTCGCTGTGTTTTCAGTTCGGACGAGCCCTGAAAACGTGGGAAAACGGAACACTCCTCTATGAGGAGATTTTCGCGACCGTGGATGAAGAGCAAAGCCGGTGCACTTGAAAACTTTCAATCCGCGAGTCGGCGAGCATACCACCAGGCAGCGCGCAGGACGGCAAGCAGATAACGAATGATTCAGGGCAAATTTGAGCTGCCGTTTCGAACGTTATTCGTGAGACGCAAGACTTTGCTCAGACGACAGCGACTTTGCCGCGCTTTGCCAGCACACTGTGAACATTATGAGGCGGACGTTTGTTTTCCATCTGACTTTTTAGTGTTCTCGCGAATTAGAAAACAGCTCTTGCCAATCGTTGCTCTTGCCTCATGGCATCAGGTTTCGCTTGGCCACTCTCCTCGTCTTGCCCGCTATCACCAACTTCCTAAGCACGACTGTTAAGCAACGAATGAGCTTTGACTGTCAATGCTCGAAAATGTGCAATTTCATTAGCAAGGTTCGGGATTTCAGGATAAGTTGTTCCGAAGAAGGTTCCTGGAATTCCCGATGCATAGCAGTGCGGCCGTCAGACCGCTTCAGTCCACGTAGTTGGACGTCTGCCGTGTCGTGGGTCTTCAAAATTAGAGTTGCTTCGATTGTGTTCTTCCAATGAGATTTTATGCCATGTTTGAATCAGAGTCACCGGGAGCAGAAAGGAAACGTATTCGTTTTCGAAACAATGTTTTGTCAAGATTTTATTCATAAGCGGCATGTAAGGTCTCGAGAACATTCATTGGGTTACCTGTTTTGTATATGTATATTCATCATTTCGTCGGTATAAAAAATAAGCTGTCGGGCTCACACGCCTTCGTAATTTGCGATTGTGGTTCACAATCTATGGATAAAACAGATCTTCGAGCGAGCAGCCTTCGAGCTCAGCATGCGACGCTGTGAGGAGCTCGAATCAGCTGGAACATGAGAGACAGCTTGGTGGACTCTAATATCTCCTGAGAGCTTCACGACTCTGAGAACAAATCAACGAAGAGAGACGCATCCAGTGGGACTCGATGAGTTATTTTCATTGAAAAATCGAATCCAAAAAATTTTGAAGTGGAATGTGAAACGGGCTGATGGTTGTGGAGTCGAACTCGTTGCAAAACTTCAGGATCCCTCCGCCCATTTTCTGAATGAGCTTTTCACAAAGTTTATCGTTGTTCTCTCCACATATTTACATTATGCGGGTCGAGCCGTTGCACCACCCTTCGTCTGTTACAAGTGAATCTCGCTGCTAAGACGGGTTCACACATGGCCTTTCCGCAGGTTGAGAACTCCGGACGCGTTTTGCAGTTTTTATTTCAGATTTTCATGCCTGTCTTTCATCGCTCACGGACGAAAGGGAAGTTACAGAACATAACATAAAGGAAGATCCGTGCTTAAAAGCTGTCCAACGACAGAGAGATTCTGTCCCTCTCGATTGAAGATGAAATCCTTGTTTCATCCGAATGTTTGGTTGGAAGCTTGATGGTTCAAACTGCTCAGAGAAACTCCGAATATGTCTCTTGTTCTCTTTTCGTATTTTTCTTCTCTTCTCGTTTTCCCTCGCTTATCTAGGTTGCGCGGGATAAGATATTGTCCGGCAGGAGTGTTTAAAATCATTTTTCTGACTTCAGCTGTATGAGATTGCCTCGGTGCCAAAATATCGGTCTCCAAAGTTCCCTGTAAGACGTCAATTGTTCAGTTTCGTCATCTTCGCAGTTCATGGATGCGGACATTCCAGATGGGATTGCCGGCACGATGTTTCGGGCAAGCGGCTTTCGGGTTCCCTAGAGATCTTACCGATACCGGGCTTGATATAAAACTTGTCATTGATCTCGGGATCAACGGCAGTGGTGACGATTTGTACTTTCGGGAACGCATAAGCGATCGACTGGACTCCTGAAGAAGCCATCAAGAGCGAACACAAAGTAATATTATCTTCAGGAACATCATGGTCCAAAAGAACCCGGATCGCCATCATCGACGCCGCTCCCGTCGCGACAGTCGCATCCATCAAGAATATCCGGTAGTCCTGAAATTCGGTTTGGATTATATCTTGGGATCTCGCGACTAGTTCCCCAGTGGGCTTGCGGATCCAACGATGCGAATTCCGTTGCATTTGAAACTGCCAAAGAAATGGGCTCTGAACCGGAGTTCGGTCACTGTGAGCAACGCTTAAGCTGCTCGCAACGATGCTTTGAGAACCTCACCTGAATATCCTTTGGCAAACGAAGGTAGTACAGTTCCGGCTCTCCGGTGATTGAGTTCGTCTGGATGAGAATTTTGCCGAGTCGGACGTTTTTTAGCACATCACATAATGCTTGTTCCATTGTCTCACCGGCACGGAGGATGCTAACCCCGCAAATTTTACCCGCTCCGCTCCTCATCCCTGGGGAGAATAATATTCATTCACTACACAACATCAAATCCCGTCGTCGCTGACAGCTTTCTGTTATTCAAGATAGAGAGTCTGGTCAATCGGCTTGATACGAAGGTGAGCAAAGTGAATATGATAAGCCGACTCACCTTCATAAACAAGATTCTGTTGGGTATCAACTATGACTTGTTTGAACGGGAGGAGCGACAAGGACTCCTCAATCAACAAACGCATTAATCGTTTTGAATAGAAGATGAAGGAATCGCGATCAGTGTCGCGATTTCGGATGAACGTGTGGATTCCTCGAACCTGCGGGGACGAAGACAATTTAATCGCGGACTTGACTGCATCATCATCGAAGGTATGCTAGACGTATTCCCTTCATTGGAACCTCCAGAGCTGAGTCTACACACCTGCGAAGTCTCGGGTAGAATGTGCAGACTGGTTGGCATCGGCTGATCGTTGAGGATTTCAGCTAGGGCTGAACGAAGTTTCAGACCACGAGCTTGCAGCTGCGCGTGCACGTGATGAACTATGAGGTCAATGGCGACTTTGTTCTCTCCCCCACGAGGAACAACCAGATCGGCATGCCGCATCGTAGGTGCAATGTGTAGATCGTACGAAGGCTTAACGAAACGCTCGTATTGTCCGAGACATCCGATGAGATCACGACCGCGCTCGGAAATATCTCGTTGCAGTCTCCTTGCCAAGCGGATGTCGGAGTCTGTGTCGATGAAGACTTTCATGTCCATCATGTCGAGGAGGTCCTTGTGGGCGAAGCACAAGATGCCCTCGAAAATGATAACGTTCGCACCGTACATGAATTTGAAACGTTTCTCGCGTGCGTGGGTCACGAAGTTGTACACGGGAACTTCGACTCGTTTGCCTTCTTTTAGCTTCTTCAAAGTGTCGATGAGAAGATCGAAGTCGAAGGCGTCCGGGTGGTCGAAATTGTACTTGTTCTTCTCGGCTTGTTCGTGCTGCTCCTCGTTGAGCACCTAACGGAGTAACTCAGGATAAGAAACTCTTCGATGATTCGAACTGAGGCGCTCGACGATCTCGGCGGTTCAGAACGGATCTCGGTTTTCGAGGGACACCGGAAGGAGTTTCACTGACCTTGTAGAACGAGTCCATACTGAGCAGAGTTACCCAAGGAACATTGAGAGCTTCAATGATCCTCTTCGCAACCGTGGTTTTACCGGAGGCGCTGCCTCCACAAATACCGATGACGAAAGGTTCGATAGTCTGGCCATGCTTATCGTACCACGGGGGTCTACCGGCAGTGTAAATTGTTCGTTGTCGTGTTCTGATCACTGGAGGGTCACCTAAGAATAGGAAACTCTTCGTCAAGAGGAATTCGGAACAGAGATGAAATGCATCGCTGAACGAATCCGGGGGGGGGGGGGGGGGGGGGGAGGATGAACTTGGGTCGACGCTTGGATTCCATGGGCCTCATAAGGTTGCCATATCTGAGGAGTCGATAACTTCTCTGACACGGGAATCGTTTGGGATTCCTGCGCCTCTCCACGGAGTCGCGCAGAGCACCATTCCTTTACTAACAATGAAAATTCAAGCATCGCCTCGGGCCACTAGCGATATTAATAATTGTCTTGCAGAGACCGTTCGTACTAAGTCAGGCTAGGTCGAGTGGAACAATGTTCTTTCTCCACCGTGCGGCAATCGGAGCCCTGTCCATAAATAGAAAAGCGGCTCGAAACCGTCTCCGCGGTGGATACCTTTCACGACCTTGGGTCTTTTCCTCAACGGACTTTTTGGTGGGCTTGTGGATAGTGTACCTTTGTTGGAAGACGCTGAGAAAGTCCGTTCTCGTCGATGAGTCTTGTTCTGGTTCCTCGAGGCAGTGGGTGAGGTCGGTGTTTCCACTTTAGTTTCGAACTCCAACTGCACATCGATCGTACCTCCACCGAAGTCATCGCTGTTCTCACTGCTGGGGAGAAAAAGTCACAGTGAAGCAAAACGAGAGGGAATCGCGGCAGACTAAAGTTCGTTGGGAGAGCTGTTCCGCTTTCGGAGCGATCTGTGATTTGATGTTCCGTCGTGTGCGCATGTCAAAACCATGGAAATTCCCGTTGGAAAACTTGAGCTCGGGTCGACTCTCTCGACGTAGCAGTCCTGCGCTGCGCAGCTTGGGACGTCAACGACCATGGTTTATTTTCTGCTAAATCAGGATCCCGGCAACAGATCTCCGACTCAACTACTCTGCTGGGGGCGACAGGCCTGGTTGCCTATTGACGCCCAGCCGACGCGATCGTGCATGGGTTAACGATTGGACCGTCAGCGGTTCGATTTTTAGCAACTAATACGAGCTCCAAGTCTCCGTCATTATCCAGGGGTGGGTCGTTTCCTCGATATTGCGGTCAAGCTTCTGTCTCCGAGGAGAGCAGGAATGGTGAAAATTGTTCAATCAACCTGAATGCCAACCCGCACCAGAGCGCTTGGATCCATTTTCGACGCAGGATCCCCTCCGCGGCGAGACTGGGCCTGCCTGAAACACATCTTTGCCGAATAGAAGACGTCAACATGCAGTGTGTTCAGACGATATTGGGACAGGCCGCAACGTCTCCGTGAATCCTAAAGCCTGGCGCTCGGAGATAACACAGCGGCCGATCGTCGAGAGCGCTGATCACTCCCGGATGGTAAAACCCCCACTGATAACACGCGCCTTTGCATCACTCGGCAGGGAGAGCGATGTCTCATAGCGTCACAGGAAACTCGAGCATACGCGGGTGACTGCCGAGGGAAACTGCGCGGATACCTGCGGAATTCCACCCGCACCATCGACTGTTGCCCGGGTCACCCATCGATCGCTTCGGGAAAGGAAGCACCAATTTTCGTCCAAGAAGGGACGCGAGAGAGGAACTCGGACTTGGTATCCGTCGGGAGGAAATATGGGAGCTGAAAGTCTCACTACTCAAGGTGGATTGAGAGATTTCGGGAATCTGGCTCTGGAGACAACCGACCCAAGTCCATATGGTTTGAGATTGACATCTCTTCCTACAACGGTTTTTCTTCCACGCGGTGGCGGATCTTTCCACATGCTCATTCGGATATCCCTTCTGGGCGACCATCTAGCGCCCGGTGGCATCCAGGCTGTTGCCTGTTAGTGCTCGTGAGCCACCCTCAGGCTTTGGGTCGACGGGATCACCGATCGAGAGTCGGGAAACTGAACAATTTCATTCCTAGTCCCGTCGGCTGTTGTCAACGGCCCGAGAACTGAACTATTCAAACTGAAGAGGGAGAGAAAGCTCCGCAATGGAAGCTCCGCAGCAGACGAGAATTTCAGCGAGGCCGATTTCAATACGGATCTTTGATGAGTTCGGACTGATGGGCTTCGACGACCATGCGGTGCGACAGAATCGTTGACCAGTGCCTGGGCTCGTAGAAGCCGAGCACACCACGTGTCGTGGCCCTCTGCTGAGCCTGAGGTGCCAAGCAGATCCTTTTTTTATTTCGTTTCCCGAGATCGTTCGTGGAGCCGGACATTTCTCCTCGTCATCGCGCGTTGACAGTCTATTCGTTCGTCATCAACCCGGACCGGAATCCCGGGCGTATGTGGCGACTCCTGTGGCCGCAGCCGCAGTCGCAACCAGCAGAGAAGTGAACGCAAGCAGGACGGCGGTTCCCATAACAACATCCCGAAACACGAAAACTACGTCGAACCGATGACTCTATGAGAGCCGATGATGATCATGACAAGGAAACGGCTCATGAGGATTGTCTGCTGATGGTGATGAATCGGGCTTACCACTCAGAACTCGCAGAGCTCGGAGGATCACGGCCCTTCTCGGCGACCATCGCGCTTGGTCCGGAAATCGTGAACAAACTGAGGTTGCTGGCACTTCGAGCGATTGAAGCACAGCTTTGAATCAATGTCTGTAACTCGGGAGGAGAGCTTTCTTTCTTTTTGCTTCCTCGCTCGGTCGGTTGGTCGGTCGGGGGCGACCGACTGAACGAGAGTGCCTTCCTTCCCATTGGTTCGGTAAGGCGGAAAGCAGACGGCGAGGATGGGGAGAGAAAGGGCGACCACACACAACACGCAGTTCGACGCACGGGACCACACGGTTACTTTTATCTCACGTTGTCATCCTTCGTGGCATCTGATCTCGATAGAGATTGATAATTCCATGAGAGAGTTCTTCGAAGAGTCATCGATTTTTCGGAAACACGCTCGAGAAGCTTGAGCTTCTTATCGAAGGGCCTTCCGTCACAGCTCTCTGTGTTGAGATGTTTCGCTCTTCCGGCAGGCTGCACGGAGGGAGCCGCGGGAATCTCGCGCGGTTCCAGGAACGCGCGGGGGACAAGGGAATGCTGAGAACTGTTCGGGCCGGATGGCTGTATCTTCGGCTGCTACTGTTCTCCCTACGCCTCAGGGTGCAACGTGGAAGCGAGTTTGACGAGACTCGGCTTGCTCGGTTGAAAGGCGCCCGCTGCGCCGGTTAGTCAGCCGACTGTCGACTGTCTCCCTTGCGGCTGCCGCCAGCACAACAGGCTTGCCGTTTCACTATATATAAGACGATAGAGTGGACCCAATATGCCAGAAGAACTGCCAATGACCTAAGCCTAACTCTCACGTGTTTTCAAAGCGGCGTCATAGCGCTTTCCAACGTGAAACAGTAAGCACCGGTTATTCCGTCAGTCTGAGGGGGGAACTTATTTCAGCCACGAAGAATGTTAATCCGGCAGGGAATCTATCATGGAAGTATCCTTTTGGCAGGATTCCTTTTGAACCGGTGGGACGCAAACTCTCAGAGGCAAGGTTCAGATTAGCTTCATCGTGTTCGACTATGGAACATGCTTCGTCGCTCATCATTGTGTAAAGATATTGACTCTGCTCAAATGTGCCTTGAACGACGCGCCGTGGCGCATCCAGATATTTGATCGCGCCAAGCACTATTTTTTCATCAGATAAGAAGCGCTCGGAAAACGAGTCACTCGAGAACTCTATATCGCGTCGATTGGAGAGACATGGGAGTTTGTTTCATACCTCAAATTCAGGTCAAAATATCTGGGGACAGGAGGGGATGAGTGATGGAATATGGCGCCTGCGATTGGCCGCGAGAAGGCGCTACTGATTGTATTTGACCATCCCTAAGCCTTAGGTTGGATGCGGGTTTATGGCCCGGAAGGGAAGCCGACAGCGGAAGTTCCAAGCTCAACGAATTACGTATACGATTCGCTCGGCTTTTCCCGTCGCGATGGAAAGTTCCGCAAACTCGTCGATTCGGAAGAACTCAATGCGCTTCAGCTCTTTGGTCGCAAGGACGTATCTGCGCACGCAGAAACACGGCCGATGCAGTTGCGACACAGTTGAGAAAAATCGTGACGATCTCAGTTATTCTGCGGCACGCAACTGCCCAGCTATGTAGGGAATCTGGGGAATCCCTACATGCACACGAATTCGCCAGATCATGATGCAACCGCACTCAGATCGCAAAATGACTCGGTGCCACCCATGCTCTCTGAAACGCATCATTTTCCCAACTACCGCCAGGTAACATTCCTCAGGTGTCTTCCAAAATGGAAGTTGGAGAGCGGTAGTCATTTCCGCACAGGAGGACAGTATCCTATTTTCGACTCAAGCTCTTCGCAGGGTGACTGCGAACGTTTCCGGGAGTCTCTCAGTGGCCCGGACTAGTGATTCCAAGAGGGGGTGCTTGTGGTCCAAAGGCGTCGCCTGCACACCGGAGCCTCACATGAGGGTCCGAAGGAGAGGGTTGCGCAGGATAACTGGAATTGCGCTCCACGAGGGGGAGAGGGTTGAGAATCGTCCTCAACGCAGCTTTTCAGGACGCCACGAGCACGGGTTTCTCAACAGAAAGGAGGTTCATGCTCAGCGTACTTATCCAGCATGCATCAGAGCGAGTGCGCCCTCTCAGCAACCCTGGTCTCGATTCCTATCGACGTCGTGGCTCAGAAAGTGAGGTCCCAGGATTGGCGTGCCAAGGTTCGCGTTGGGGAGAACTCCGTTGCAAACACGGTGTAGAGCTTTAAGTGACTCGCCCCCGCGCTCGATGTGAATGAGGCCGAATTGAAGTGTCCTCCATTATAATACATTTCCTCCGACATTTGACCTTGATTGCCGAGAGACTTGAAATTCAGTAACGTTCTGGACTTGTTGGTGCTATTTGACGTCAGAACCAAGCCGCAGATTAAATTCGCGTACACGCTTGGCAAAGAGCGCCTGCCGAGCGAGTTCGATGGGTCGGCGTTTTGAGCGTACCGTGAGTTGAATTGGTCCTCGTGCAACTTCACATTCACGCAAGTGCATAGTACGTGCCGGAACCGATTTCGCTCGTGGATAGCGCTCGGAGATCTTCACTCCCTAGCTCTTAAGAGACGTGCAGGTTTTCCTCAGTGACGCAAGCCGATAATGGTTCTCCCGGGGACCAGTCGAAACTTTGAGAAGCCTGATTCATTCAATTCGATCACGGAACAAAGAGGCGGGCGGCACTTGAACTGGGTCTCGAAGATACTTCTATTCAGCTCCAGAGATATATGGAATCTCAGCGAGCAACTTGCTGATATCAGCGATCGACGATGATCAAGCCTCTCATCTTGAACGTGGTCGGTGAGCCAATGGCAGACTTCTCAATCCGGATTTGAATGCGGGTCCGAGACGCGAGAACGCAGATCGGGGGCGGTTCTTGGGGCTCGACCATGTTTGGCATGGGGAGCGGGCTCCCACGGCCCTGATTGAGTCGCGACATGCGGTCAGACTCAATGTAATCTATGCGCAATTTATCCAAAGTCGAGGCTGAGTCGACCGGATCAACGGGCTTCAAGGCCGTCTGCTCCCCAATTGACGGAGAAGATTGAGATTTGCTCTCTGCTAGAATTGAAGTGGATCTAGGCGACAAGTAGGACGCGAATGTGGGGTCCCTTCTAGGACAACGAGGATTTCGATTGTGTCGCTGAAGATGTTCTCAGAACGAGACTTCCCCAAGCGCTGTTGAGGAACCTCGCAACATCGCGCCTGCTGATCCAAGTCAGCGATTGCTTTCTCAAATCGAGCGTTTCGCGTCGATCGAGCCACAGAGTTTGCGAAACCGCTCGCCCTCAGCATCGCATCCCAGAGAAGCTGATTATCATCTTCCAAATCGGCTATCTCTTCTGTGGAACAGGGCATACGTAGCAGAGACTTAGATTTCAAGGAGACCGCTGTCTTAAACTCGACGATGCCGTTTATGGGGCCCTGTTCAAATGTTCTTCTGAGATTATTCCAGGAAAAAGCAACTCCTTCGACGACCTTTTCAGCCGCAGCGAGTCAGAATTCCCCAATGTAAATAAGCGGTCTTCCGCGTAACCTAGAAGTCCGCGGGATCCACTTGAAAGTGAGCAAATTGTTTCTAGGCTGGGGATGGTGTCTGGTTCCTGTGAGTGACTTGCACTGCAGAGATAGTTGTCTATGATTGTGTGCGATACACGTCGAAAGCGATTACAGCCCGCGCTGGCCAGCGTGGCCGATACAACAAATCACGAGAAGGTTATGAACTTGGACTTTCCGCTGCCCCCGCCCTGAACCGAGCTTTTGAACAACAGGGCCTCGCCGAGAATCTCTCGAGAGGAGCCTCTCCGGCTAATGACGACGAAAACAAAATATGAGCAACCGTAAATCCGCTTTGTGACAAAAACGGCGCTAAGGCGGCGGACGATGTTTGAGTGGAGCGGCTCGAAAGATGGATGGCTTGAGATGGAACTCTACTCGTTCGCGAAACGCGTTCCGTGACCGGAGAGTGCATGACGCCCTGAGGCGACGTTTCATAATGACTTCCGGAGAAGAATGAGCTTTTCGTGACCATTCCGTGTCAATTCGAGCTTCAATGGAGATCCAGGACGAACATTAACGCACTAAACCACAAAAGGAACGTGACAGCTGATGACCTAAAGATGGATGACGGATACTGGGGTCGAGTTACGAGTCCAACAAGCGACTCAGCCATCTTTCTGGGTCCGTTCAACGCTCTCAAACTTGTCCAAAATAGATACTTCATAACTTCTAACTCTGCGAGTGCGCGTCGCGGTGTTTTCGAGGCTCCATAGACTGGCCGAATTCCCGTCGCCCTATCATGTGAGATATGAATCCGGAATCGGGTCGGCGAGATGCTTCTATGGTTCGCAACAACGAATGAATGCTTTGCAGGCGGCGCGGCGTCAATCAGATTTTTGACTACATGACTCCACGCGCCGAAAGTTGTGCACGCGCTTCCTTTTCTTGACTCTCAACGATCAGCGATCTCCTCCCATTGCGTTTTCGTGGAGCTGTCGTCGAGTGACTTCAAGCCACCCGAATGGAGCTCGCTATCATTCCTCTATCCAAAATTGGTGTACTGATGTGGCGAAGCTCAGCTTCCGACTCACCCAACATGCTGTCGCACGTCACAGATTACACTCATTGTAGACTGGCTGTCCAGCTGAAAAAAAAGAGTTTCTCAAGACTTGTCGAATATTTTCGAAGCCCTCCCTGAGGGTTTGTTCAAGCTTGAAGCACCCGTGCGTTTGTGTTGTTTTGGTTGTACGATCTTCCCCACGCCGCACCTCTCTCAAAATGGCTGAATGTTCAACAGGTGATATCGGATATCAGATACTCTTCTCGCTCATGTGCCGTTTCGATCTTAGTTTCGGTGAATTGCTTCTTTCCTATCAGCCCGCGATGTACGAACCAGCCATTTCCAGGAGCTCTCTCTATTCCACGGAGGAGAAACTTCCAAAAAATCGTCTGGAGCGCGATAGCTCACGCTCGTTCCCAGGTAGTTCAAATGCTGTGAACCTAAGTGCAGAACATGAACGTCCGATTCGAGCTTGAACTCGAAATATGCTACTCAGCGTCCGACGGCAGACTGATATTGAGAATGTAAACCGACCGGACGGCCTTTCCATCACAAATATTTCGCTTCTGAACTCTGACCCGTCGTGGTCGAGTGGTCATCTCCGTGCATTACGCGTCCTCGAGCAACTCACTCAGTGAAAGGAATCTATCCGGTCAGACCGAGAGTTTGTTCCCGGCCCTCTTGCATCGAGGAAGCCAAAATGCCGCTTCCATTATTTTGATTAGTTGACTCGATCATATCATTCTCATCGCCTCTTCGAAATGATAGATTCGATGGCGATCATCAGGGCAGGCAAATCATTCGCAGTTGTCGGCCAGCGCCGTGGAAATTGAGCGAAGTTTGAAGCGAAGGAAACGGCCTTCGATAACTCCAGCGAGTTGATGTCGCCAGCAAGCGTCATTTGAAGCAGAAGCAACGACACTTTATTCTTGCTCAATGTTTCTTCCGGAGCTGGACTCTGCCCGAACCAGTGCTCACGGCTCTTCAGAATCATGGAACGCAAGACATCGATTGGTAACCTCGGGAACAAGGCACGTGTGCCTTTCTCAGAGCTCGTCGAAACAACGCATTTTCTCATCGATCGAGTACGTGAGCACCCCGGCGACCACAACCGATCTATTCTTTCCGCACAAAAAGACTCCACAAACCTGCTGTCTTCAATCTGCGGTGGACATGAAGTAAAAACTAAAACGGGGAGAGTTCTCGCGTTCAGATCCATACAACAAGCGACAAACCGGTCAGGATCTTCATAATCAGCTGGATACCTTTCGCTTCGGTCGGCGTCCCCTTTCCACGTTCCGTTAGCGACCGCGGGCTGTCTCTTGTCGCTCGCCGCTCCGAGGCCCTTCAGGTTTCGATTTCATAAGGTGGAATCCTTATGGAATTCGTTCTTTTCATTTGACTCACTTCCCTCGGAGGCTCACAGCAACGAGGCTCGATGAACTCGGCTCTGTTTGTCCACCACTTGATCGATGATCCACCGCTTGATTGTGCGGTAAAATATCTCATCACGTATGACACTCGTAGCTGTCAAATCGGCGAACGATTGTGTGCGAACGTGACTTCGATGTGATCAGAATCACTAAACTCTGAGGAGCTCCTCACCTTCGAGTATTTGAGTGCGATTATTCTGAACCGAATGCTATCTCCATCGGACCCATTTGAAAGCTGGAATGGAATCTCCAAGACGAGTCCGGGATTTCATCACGATTTCGAGGCCGCTGGGAATCGTCCCTGGTTGTAAAAGTACACGAAAATAGCGTTCGGATTTTTTCCGAGTTTCCTCGCTTTCTTTTCGCCCGACGTGTCTCAGATTCTCAGAAACATGACGCTCCTTCGGTTCCCGACGAGAAATTTATTTTTTTAAATATTTCAACATGTCCAAGGTTTGTTCCAACACTTCATCTGATTTCAAGTCAGAGTCCATCCGTCTTTCTCTCCGACTTACCTCACATTCTCGCCTAGAGTTCGCTCCTTTGGCGAGTATAATATCTCAACATTTCGTTAAACTTTCCCTATCTACATCCTCTCTGGATTCGCCCTTTTCACTCTTTGCAGCCATGGAACGTGCACGAACTTTGTTTGGCTTGTGATTCTCAATCGCGCATTCAACTTCAAGCAACACGTTCAGACGACCTGTACAATCTATGTGGCATCCCTCTTCCTGTTCTTCACGCAGCCGACTTCTGGCCCTATACACGATGAGGTTGTAATCCATGAGGGCGATATTTTGAGGAGCTCGCCCTCGTACCAGGATGTGGAAACTTTGCTTTGTCGATCGACTGGACTTCTTTCGCCGGAGAACGACGAGGAAAAATCTACAGAGTGGTCGAGACAGTTCCATCCGATTCTTCTTTCTTGATTTGATCGATCCGAGACTTGTCTGCACTCCGCACCAGATTCTTCTCCCTGAGAATGTCCTTAATGTCTCGAATATCCTTCACTTCCTTGATGTCTTTTGTGGGAAGACCTCCACTTCCGTTGTTGTTTCCGAATATCGTTTGAGTAGGGCTCGCGTTTGCTGACGAGGAGATCAAGAGAGCGCTGACGTTTTGCGCTGTCGGCAGAGAGTTGCCGTTCCCTGAACTCACGGGGGAACTAAGTCCCGACCCCGGGCTCGGCAGCAACGAAGGACTCACCAACCCTGAGGAGGCGGATTGTATTTGTGAAAACGAGCTTCGTTGGGATGCTGCAAGGTCTCTCACTGAGGACTGGAATCACATTTCCCTCGAAAATTCTTAGGAAACAGGGCGACTCACCACTCTCGTCAGGTTCTTCGTTTCGCGGAGTGGTACAGCGGCTCCCACTGTCATCATTTTCAGCATGGTCCTGAGGTTGTGGTTGATTTCGAGAGCGGATTTCGCCGGGAGGACCGAATTCGTGTTTCGAGACTGAGGCAGGCCGCCGACCAGGTAGGAAGCCGTATTCGGACTCTGAAATTTCAGAAGCTTCCCGTAAGAAACAAAACGGGTTTTTATCCCGCAAAGGTGATAGTCGTCCAGAACGGCCGAATCTAAAAGAGATTCTCGAAATGTCCTCTTCTCGACAAATCAGTATGAATGAGCCGCACTCTTTGAAAGATCTCGATCTCGGTTTCCGCCTCTTATTCATCCTTTCAAGAGCCAATACTGCGGGTGTTCCTCAAGATTTCGAGTCAATGGCCTTCTCCTATAGTATTCATAAGCCCTAGGCCAAGGTCTGCCAGCAGAAGTGAGAGTAATGGAGCCCAAACTTCTCTCAATGAAGTTCAGGGACTAGATACACAAGTGAAGTTACAGAGTAGGCGCAGATATCCACGAATGTCATGAATCCGCTGAACTCACCCGTCGTACTCATTGTGTCCGTCGAGACCGGGTTTTGGTATGGTTGCTCCCGACGTTTTTGCGCCCGCTCCCTCTTACGCTTGATTTTTTCCTTGAGTTTTTCCCTGTCGCGATGCAGCTCCGGGTTGAGGTTCGGATTGATTGGCCAGTGTGGATCTTGCGGGAGCGTTTCTTGCATTTGGAGTCGAGTCTGCATTCGGCGCGTCTTGTCCAAGTTGGCTAACAGATGCATCATATGATGCATACTTTCATTGGCTTCTTCCACGGTGCGTTCGCGACTGTGTGAAGCGAAAGAGAAAGATACCTTAGCTGCGGAAGAGTAGCGACAGTAAAGAAACGACAGGGTGGGACAATAGATTTGTGTGGCATGCTGCACGTTGATCCGACACAACACAGAATGCGAGGGACACCCGTCCAGTTCAGCGCGCGACCGGGAGTTCTGAAACGGCCCCGCAGGCAATGTTGTACCACAGCCAGCAAACAAAAGTCTTGATCGGGTGGGGAGTAGCGCTGCGCTTGTGGCATTTTCGGCTCCCGAGGGAGAGAGTACGTATATTCAATCTTCTCTCAATCGACTGATTAAATCACTCAGAAAGATCATCCACAGATCATGCTCATTCTGAAGCACAGCTACGTGTTCAGAAACACACCTATAACGTGGACTGTTACAGTTGGACGCGGGTGAGTTATAGTGTGCAGGTTGTTGCTCTCTGAATGTGACGGCTACCCGATGCTGCGGAGTACCTCCTGTCGGAGGACCCAGACCCCCCATAGGACGACGAGCGTGCGGTCCCGCGATCGGCTCTGACGCGGGACAAGGCGATTGAGTTCCTGGCGTCGACGGTAGAGAGTGTTCGTACTCCGCCACGGGAGTCACACTCCGACTTTCGTCGCTGCTCCTAGAAATTGAATTTTGAAGACGTTGAGCGAAAAACCTCTCGCAAGGAATGAAGAAATCAGTTATTATTGATTTCGTATGCAGCTCCTGAAGGTTGACTCACATGTCGTCCAGCTGTTCCCTGGAGCTACCACTCTGCTCTTGTACTGTTGGAATACTTTGTTGGAAATGGCTCTGGTATTGCTGGAAACCGCCGCCGTGCGAGCGACTGCGAGAATGTTTATAGGGATACGCTACGTTCTGGATCCCACCATAACCTCCATTATGATTGGGCTGTTCTCTAGGTGGGATCGGGGGTTCCCTTTCTTCGAGCCGTTTTATCGCAGGATTCGAGCAGCTTCTATGGGGCCGATAGAGGTACGATTGTCCTATTGGAGACGCATGGGAGGCTACTTGTTGGATGCCGTTGTGTGCTATATGACCATTAACTAGGGGAGAAGGCGATGGGGACGTAACTCGTCGAGGCATATCCATCATCGAATGGGATTCTGACACGCCTGAGGAAGAATATTTCGCGTTTATCGGTAATATTCCAAGTTTTCTATTACAGTGAATTCAATTCAGAGTACTGTTCGTTCAATACGGTGATCAACACCTATAGGAGTGCCGCGTCTGCGGCCTGGTCCGTACGGTTCCGACCTACCTCTTCCGAAACGACTGGGGCTGGCTGAACTCGATCTTTGTCTTAAACGAAGAACGTCGATTGGGGTACCATTGAAACGGGTTGGGTGAGCCGGTAAGCCTTGTCCATGGCCTTGAAAAGGTGCCGCGTAAGGCACGTTTACGTAGTTGTGTGAATACGCGGCACGTGGTCCTCGCGAGTACGTATGCACGTCGTCGTAGATGTGATCGTAGTACCCACTGTGTTGGTGATAACAGCATTTCCCTGCAAGTTTGATGTTTTTCGTGTTATATGCCTCCGTCTGGCTCCTTCACTGAATGGCGGGGATTCTTGTGTTGAGGTGGTCAAGGACGGAACGAAAACATTCAGCTGTTCGACCGATCTGACTTCGAGGACTCAGTATGAGGATTATTTGGGAACTGACCGTTACAGTGTTTGTTGAGATGGGAATATGAATTGGCTCGAGCTTGTTGTCTCATTATCGATTCGCATTCAAGTCGAACCATTTCAAGTTCCAATTTCAGAAGCGCCATCTCCCTTGCTAATGTCGAGTCGGCATTGTTCTCTTCTGAGCCAGTCTCCGACGACTCGTTCGATAGATACGAGCTCCTGAAAGCGTATGTAAATTATTTCAAGCCCTTCCTGGATCCAAGGGGAACGGGTTCGACGTGTTCATCAAGCAAGGATTGTACCTTCTCACGTGATCCCTGTGAATCGGTATCGGGGGCTGAGGGTTCGGAGCTTTTGGATCGAAGCGTTGACTGCAAGATCTCTGAGGCGTCCCTCTCGGAGGAGCGATCTGACTGGCGGAGGCTCGCCGAGGTACTCGACAGCCCCCCGGTGAAGAAGAAGCGCTCAGGGACAGTTGCTCTTGTAGGGCCGGGTGTAGAATCGACGGATACAGAGGTTTTTGCTTGTGGACGTTTGCGTACGTCAGCTGATGTCGCGAGAAGCTCTCATCACTCAACTCCCGACCGGAACAGCGTCCGATCCCGGAGTCGTTCGTGTCCGAGGACTGTAACAGTAATGACTTCGATGAAGCGATACTAAGTGTTCCTGATTTTTTGTTTGGAGCCACAGCTCTGAGACGCTTCTAGACACGATCGGCGACGACACATTAAGCGGGGCTTACGCTGGTAGCACTTCTCAGCGAGATGATTCATTTTTCGGAGAAATTCCGCAAAGGGAGAAGGAAACCCGGATCCCGCGACGTCGCTTCAAATTTCAAAGCTTACGCGTATGCGAACTCGCTGGGGGATTGTTAAGCTAGTTATGGGGTTCCTCCGATCGTGTTCCACGCGCCGCTCGAGAAACTCCACCTTCCTTTTACCCGCTGTGATCCCGACCGTTCTATCGCCATCATCTCCTCGGAACTTTTGCTTTCCGAGGTTTTTTTTTGGATTCCTCCCGGGGTCAGAGAGCACTGACGATGGATACTCACTCTTTGAACGTAGAGAATGGATCGTTTCCGATCGACGATGGCACGTCGACTCATTTCCGATGCCTGATCAATACTGACATATTGAGGGCTGCTGGCTCCCGTCTCCGTCAACGGTGGACTGGACTTGAATCGGGCAGTTTCCACGGAATGTGGTCTGGGCCCCGCCGTGATGACTCCGTTTGCAGGCTGGCCGTTGACTGCAAGATATTTGAATCCGTTGGTGCCATAGTAGCCGCTCGAGATGTAAGAGCGGGCCGTGCGCTGAGGAAGAAGAGAATTCGTCAGTTTGACGGTGACATTCAGCCGTTCGGGCAGGGATTAAGATGGACGCCATGGTCGGGAACGAAACGTCTACCCCCATTCCCATTCGAGTGCTCTCAGGATGCTCTCTCGCATACCGAGCACTGCGACAAGAAAGATAGTAATTTGAACCGGGAGCTCCAGGCGAAACGCCATCAATTCTAGAGAAGCTCATTCTCAGTGTTACCTCGCCATTGTGCCTCTTTCTCTCTTTCCAAGGCATGCTGGTCAATTTTTCGATCCCATGAGCCGAGAATGAGCTTGAACAAGAGTGTAGATCTCGGATTGTGAGCCAACGATGAGAATAAGCCAGTGGTGACCCTCGTTGGTTCCTCTCTCATTTATCTCCATTCGAAACTGCCAGGAATCGGACCACACACACTGAATAACTCACAAACTTTCCTCATATCGTAATTCCTTAGTTTCTCGCCTCGAGCGGCGGAAGAGTTCATCCGGAAGAACGAGCTCTTTCTGAGCCGGGCAAATGATTCGTATGTCGCATCCCTCGTCATGTACATCGGGACCGCGTCAATTGATAGCTAACGGGTCGCGAAATTTCTCCAACCACGAAGGCAGATGGGCCTCCACGGGTTTCGGGTGTAACCAGCAACTTCGGTGGTCGCGGTGGCGGACCCTGACGGACGCAGAAGGGTAACTGCTTCACCGAGCCCCAGCATCGATCGGGTGACGGAATTAGACGCAACATATTCGAGAATCCCCCTTGAACTGAAGCACAAACTGAGAGCTCTCCAGAGTGCTTGAGATTCGATCATCAATGATATTCGGGGCGACTCTTCTCCTGAGGATACATCTGCATCTCGTTTCGGCTCGGTGGAATGTTTCGTTTGTGCACAACTCTTGGCGAAACCAATGGGTCGCAAATCGGTTGGAGTGGTATCTAGACCCGTGATTCAAGTTTCTCCATCCATTGGTCCTCATGTCGAGGCTGTTGGAAGGCTCTGCGCCGATCTTCGGAACTTTGCTCCTGTTTGGCCCGTTTGCCTGTTGTTGTTCTTCAGTTCCCCGAAATTATTCTTGGGGATTCCTCGATACAACGATTTCGCATCTTAAACTTCAGTGCAGATCAGAGAAGGGATCATTCGTCCTGATATCCCGCGGGGACAGATCGATAAGTTAATGTAGAATAACTGTTTCAAGCTTGAAGTGGAAAAAAACTAGCTAGATGAGCCCCGGCTGAAAGCGAAGCTCACAAGCTCTCCGGTTTGGCTAACGCTGCTGGACTTTCGGAAAGTTACCGAGATGGCGCGGCTGGCCATTTTTTTTTGGTGATGTCAAAACAAAGTTACGCGGATCTCCGGTGTTCGCGTGGGCGCATGCGTGGTGAGCAAGTCTCGAAATGAGGTCGGTTGCTCGTTGGCCGCTCGGCGTCAAGGCCGCTTTCGTCGGCTGCTTTCCGTCAAAATCTCGCAAATTGTTCCCCTACGATGAGTGTCAGAGCAGAGGCGAAACTTCAAGTTGATAATCGGATTACCCACTCCCTCGGCGGGCATGACATTAAGGGGTCGTTTAATCTAACCAACCAGTTGGGCTACCAGCACCGAGCCGCAAGATAAACGAAGACAAATGGCTTCCGAAGGTTCCATGACCAGATAGGCTTGGCCGTCAGAGAGCGTTGAAGTGTTCCGGCTTCGAGTCATGGATGAATTCAAGAAAAACCAAATGGCTCCAAAAGCTTCTTCGTCCCTTCTCCGCTGTAACCAACCACCCCACCTGAAAGCATGAGAACGTGAGCAGCGAGGAATGGAATGAACGTGCGCCGTAGCAGTTCACGTTCACGGAGACCGGAATCGCCGCTCGCGCCCACTCTAACTGCCCTCAACATATCCTCCACTCTCGAAAGCAGCTCCGGAGTCAAAGTACCCGAAGAGGCGATGCGCACTCCGGATCCAAGATGATGATGTTCGCGTGGAATCGACAACACTGCCCACCGAACGATTTTCGGAGGAGGATTACGGAGCCAAAATTCCTACTGTCCCGTCGTGCTTACTTCGATATTCTCGAGCACTACTCGAGAAGACGGGAACATGAAATCGTGAGGCTCGAGTGACTCGAGTTCCCGCTCGAATCGGACGAGTTCGGGGTCGACCGATACGAGTTTCCTCTCTTGGACTTGGACTCGAGTTTGTTTACCGGGTTAGGAAACCCCAGCTCGGCTAAGCGATCGATTCCACAGCTCAACTGCATCGCCTCCGGAGGTCCGGCGCTTCACGTTGAAGCCAGAGTTGGGCCAACAGAGTCGCAAAGCTGACACCCACCTCTCATTTTTCCGCATACGGTCATCGCGCGAAACTTGAGCAAGTGTCAGAATTCTCTTGAAGGCCTGAACTAATTTCGTTCGCGGGCTACGCATACTCTAAATTACGCCTCTTAAGCGGTGCCCCGCAGAGCGTGTTGGCAACTTTGAAAAGCTCTAACTCCTCCGAGCACTCAGGCAAGCCTTTCAAGCTGGCGTTCTGCTCTAACAGCCAGCGCGCTCAAGGTACTGCTGATGTTGACGGGGTAGCGAACGCTCTTTTGCAGAGCGACCATACAGGGCCGAAATTCCCGTGTTCGAGGCGTGGACATCGCAGTTAGTATTGCGAGTGTTCGCCGGGAGCAGCAATGGAGAACTCCTTCGATCCGCCACCGGCAAGCTTGGCTACGAATAATGAAAATGTTTTGGATCGATTCCAGGTGTCGGACCCGAGTCTTACTCCGATCGTCCTGGGAATGAGCCCGCGACGATGCCCGACAACCGCGGGGCTCGAGGCTGACAAACTGACTAATATGCTGGTCGTTTTTCGCGGAAAATGTGGCAGCTTGCCATGGCAGCCTGATTCTGTCCTTTCTCCGCACCACAGCAGTGAAATTATTTTGTCATAGATCCGCATGGGAAAATCTGCACTCGCACTCAACTGACTGGTATGCTGCTCTGTCTCGGCGCTGTCTCCGTCATAAACTCTGCAATTATACTCCAGCCCGGGTCTCGACCCTGGTGCTGCTTCTGATGTTGGACATATTCCCACAGAAAAAAATTGCGACCGTTGCCAGAGAGTGGGAGCGACATGCTGCCTTCCTATGCTCAGCGAGACCTAAACGGGAGCATCGCGGAGCAAGACGTAAAGCCTCAACACATCTCCGCAGCTTTGCGGGGAGCAAAATAGTCCCATTTGAGCTTGCCACAATGACACTAGGGAGGCAGATGATGCTATCGTAGTTCCTCTTCGTCGCTCCCTCGCCACCTCGGTCCGCAAGATCTCTAATCCCACAGTCGTCGCATGACGTCTCGCTTCACCACAGCAACTATTGCGATACGGGTTTAGGGAGTTCGGTTTTTCCCCGAGGAATCACGGGATCGAGGCGCCGTCTTTCACTCCCACGGATTGTCAGTCTCAGATATCTCAGAGGGCTCGAGCGCATTCGAGTTCCGTAAAGTTTGGATGGGCAAGCGGGATCACGAAGTCCGCATCCGAGGGGAATGTCCGACTCATTTCTGAGAAAAAACTTCGCAGGACCGCTGGAACGGTGACTACGAGTGAGCAAAGAACTCGAAACGCCGCTGAACAATTCACTCGGGAAAGTTTAGCGTGATTCGCGTGTCGTCACGTCAAGGAGCTCCAGTTCGACGGACGTCTCATTCTAGAAGGCATCCCCTGCTTGAAAAGCGGAGCTCGATAGAATGTGCTCGCGAGTGGTTGTTTTATTGATTTCCTCGTTGTGGTGTGGCTACGCTTCATTCGAAACGATTCCAGGTCCTCTAGTGAGCAGAGAGAGACTCCCTGTTGTTTCTAAGGCAGCCCAAAATTCGGGTTCTGATGATGGATTCCCCGAAGAGGAGGGTCACTACGGCCCGCAGCAAAGTGGAGCTTACAGCCAGTATACGAGCCAAAACAACTACTACGCCTCAGTCACAAACCCGCCGGGCAGTTATCCGAACCCGGTGTCTTACAACAACCAAGGACCAACTCAACAACAGGCGATTAATCAGAACAATTACTTCAACAACGGCAACCCGAACAATCGAGCTCATTTCTATCTACGGGTCCCGCCCCCCGAGATGAGAGATCCCTCGAGCTGTGAACCTTACGAGGACGTAGTTATCGACGAAGATTCCTGCCTAGTTCATTGCATGCTTAACGGTCGACTGGGTGCCGTGTTCTTGAGAGATCAAGTGCGTCGCACTTTGCAGCGATGCCTCGGACCAACCCAAGCGTGCAGTTTGTGCAGAATCAACACGACTAATGCCATGGTTTCAACTCTCGGTAAGCTTCGAGGTCGGAGTCCGGAAAACTCCCAGGCGGCTGGATGTCTGCGAGTCTTATCTCCGCGAGAGGGATGTTTGATCTGAAGTCTAGACTCCGCACACATAGCGACATAGTTCCGAAAATATCCGAAAGAGATTGATTTACTTTTCGGTTGCGACATTCTAATCGAGCTGCCGTGGTTCACGACAGGACGATGTCACGAAGGCTGCCAATGTCGGTCCCTCCAACAGACCGAGCTCTTCCGACTGGACGAAGACGCGAAAGAGTGCGCGACGGCCAAACACTTCAAACATCTTCCTCTGCGGAAGCCGATATCGGACACCTTGGGTCAAGATGTAGAAGTTTTCTTCCCACCCGAACAATCGCGGAACCCGCAACTTTGCGAACCCTATGAAAGTCTTAGTCTCACTGTGAGCCCGGGAGATGAGCTGGTGACGCTCCTGCAGTGCCAGTGCGTATCCACCCTGAGAGCATCGCTCGATTTGAACTGTTCGGTGAAGATGGAATAGCTTGAGAACCGCGTTGTGCAAATTCTGGATGCGTTCCAGATCGTTCTGTGTCGTCCAGGGCTCGATAGGACTGCTGAGTTTCCGATCTCAGCCGAGGGTGATCGGTCCGAATTTCAGTTTCCGTTGCATCGGAATCTACGATCGGCCTTACTCGAGGAACGTCCAGCTCGCGGGAGCTTACGAGGTATGTGCACAAACCTGAGCTCAGGAGATGTACGCGGTGTTTACTCAGATTTCTCATTTTTAAATAAATGGATTCTTAGTCGCTGCAAGGAACCTGCGGAGGCGGCTTCTGCACCACGGAGGCTGGCCCTTATCCCAACACGCAGAACAATCCGTATAACCAGGCGTTCCTGACCCGGAATAGCTCCAAGTCCCAGCTGATGGTCGCAAATTATCGGTGAGCGCTCGAGTCGGCCCATGCATATCGTTCTCGTTTAAAAACAGTTCATCAAGATTTGGATTCTGAGGAATTTCAGCCAATTCGTCGCCGGCAGAAGATAAAAACGATTTGGTGGTCTCATGCGTGAACGTTCGATTCCAGGCCATCGGTAGCACCGGTTTCCATGCCATTGCAGTCTCAAGGCTCCCGGCGGCCTACTGTCAAGACGGGTTGAGTGTTCCTGCGCTCGATACGATCTGGAGGAGACGTCAATATCCAGGAGGCCTGACTTCAAGCCAATAAAATTGTCGATCCTGAGACTGACGAGCAGCACAGCTGATTTGTTCATTTCGAAAAGGGAGGACTCGGTCTAGAACTTTTGTTCACAAGGCTCACCCTGATGAAGGAGTAGTCGACGAAATTCCAGGAAACGGCGTCATGTCATGTACAACCATATGAAACTTGAAATGGAATTTCCTCGTTGAACCAAAAGCCGTCCACGATCCAACCGAGCAGCAGATTCGTCTGCGAAGGGTTCTGAAGCTCCCAAATTGGCCTTGTGGCTCCCTAGCGGAAGTTCAACCGCTGATTACTTCCGTTGAAGCCTTCTACTTTATCTGACTCAGCTGGCCTTTGTTCCGGAAGACTCCGAAATTTCAGACGGGCAGACGAGAAAGTCCGAATGGTTAGTGACATCTCCGCATGACAGAGCCGTCGTTGTCGTGCACATTCGAATCTCCCAAATCACCAGGGTGATTAAAACGTTCCAGCTTGTTGAGCTTCTCAGAAGACAAGAGTTGTTTTCTGTTCGATTTCAAGTTGTCGGTACATTTCAGTATGAATCGTAGTTGTCGTGCCTGTCAACAAAACGCGAACGGCTCAGTGAAGCGCATCGTCTTCAGTTTGAGCGGATCAACGAGATTTCAATAGTGGTGACCGTTCGACTTCTCGCATGACGACTTGGAAGGGCCCGTTCCGCGGTCGCCCGCGCGCAGAACACTTTCGGAGCGAATAAATACCGCAGCGTATTCGGAGGCAGACCCCATTGTTTCGTCTGCGTATCCCGACGAGAAGCAAGCCATGAACGCCTTCAGTCTCCTCCTGTCGTTCACCGTTATCGCGCTGCTCTTGCTCAACTCCGGAGCTGACGCTTGGCACAAGCACAAGCACATCAAGAAACATATCAAACTCTACAAGGGATACAAGTTCTTCAAGAAAGCCAAATTCGTTCCGATCGTCGTGCCAGTGCCCATAAAACACAAAGGATACTGGTAGATCTCTCTCCTCAGATGCTCGCTCCCGTTCCTTGGATTTCAAGTCCTGCCGTTGTCCGTTCGAGTTTCCACGATACTCCGTTGTCTTTCGTGTGTTTTTCATGCCTCGAAAATGTATGAATAAACTTGATGAAATACTGGCAGTGTCTTGATTGGGGGAGGAATCAGAGATAAATAATTTTTAGAACCCTTCGAAATTCCAGCCGAAGGACTCCGACACTCACTTGGCACGCGGCCGCAGTCTAGCATTTCAGCCCGTCGCCTTCCCTCCTGACGTTGCGCCGCACCAGCCCAACTTCAAGCTCAGCCCCGAGCCCCTGGCGCTCGATTCTGCCTAAAGACTTCACGGCCGATGTCTCCCGCGGTTACACCTGAGCGAATCTGAGAGGTGGGTGCAGCGTTCGACTTCTGCGGTGGAGTTTCTCCGGCTCGTATGAAAGTCCCTGACTTCGATGGGACGATATGGAAACAGCTGTGAGTGGTGTGGCGTGCTGCCATGTGGCTCGGAGAAGGGAAGGAGGGAGCCCGCTAGTCAACCAACCGACGTACCCACCACGCCTCGACCGGGAGACGTGCTTGCGGACGGAGCGAGCCTCATTCCAAATTGGGAAGCACTCAATAGAATTTTAAAGCCCCCACCGAATAAGCTGGCGGAGCCATTTGGCGACCGCAACAGCCGCATGAAGCTGAAGAGGAAGTTCGGAACTTTTTGCTGCAGAGTTTGCGGTATAGTGGTTTTGACGTTAGAAACCCCACATCAGTATAGGCGACACGCAGTGGAAAATATTTATTAGAACCCGATAGCTGGGGAATCGTCACGCAGCCCGGTGCGGCGACTGGCAGTTCTGAACAGATTGAATTTCTTCGCAGCGAGATTTTTCGCAAGAAGTGATCTCGATATGCAGAGCAATCATTAAACAGTCTCCTCCACTCGTCTTTCACCATTAGCCGGCGCTTGTGCTGATGGAGCAGCTGAAATTCAACTCCAAGATCGGCCGAGTACTTTTCCCCGTCCGAGTTTGTCTTTCTCACTTCTCAGCGAATCATTTATTCAAGTCTCTCCTTCCGAGCATTCCCCAGGGCTCCGAAACGTGAACAGTATCGGCGCCGACCACATCGATCAGTGGTGGACTGAAAAAAACGGACTAAACGCGTTCGCCCTCGATGAAACCTCTCGTGGATGATCTTGGGTTCAGTGGCTCCCCTGTTTTTTTCCCTTCCTCTATTAGGAAGTGGTCAGACTCGCATCGCAACTCACGCGTTCCAACCTCTTAGTGAAGAGCATCAATTCAGTACGTCTGAGAAATGAGGTCGCCGTCCATATTTCTTCGGTTGCTGGTTCGTAGTGGCTTCCTTTGGCGGCTGTGGTCAGCGACTGCGTAATACTACGGGTCTAGTCGCGCGGAAATCCTATCGGCCCGCTGCCAGTAGAAGTTGTCGTTATGGGATTTTGTTCGGCAATGGGTACATTTGGCCTAAATGTTCCGCTCGGGTCAAAGCTATCGGCCCCGCTCTCAACCCGAGGCTGAGGTGTGCGACGGAAACTCCCCAGTCCCTCGAAATGACCGAGAGAATCACTTCCACTCGGTTTCCATTCCCACAGAGAGCCTGCCCTCCCTTTAACAAGACTTTGAAATGAATTGAGTCTTCAGCTAAATTCTTCGGAATGGCTCCAATAAGAAGCTTTTCGGCCGCTTCGTTTCGGTGCGGCCTCAGTCGGCTATGCGGGGGTCCGGCTCGGAAGGAGTCGAGGTAATTTTTTCGGATGAATTCTCTTCCACATTTTTCCCCATCGGCTTGAGAAATTCTCCACGCGGCGCCGGACGGAAGCCAAGGGAAAAAGGCGCTGACTGCGTGGCTGGATGGTCGGTGGGCGGTCGGCTGGTTCAGGAGGTAAAGTCATTTCCTCTCCTCGAATGTCGACAGCGCAGGAACATTCCAATAAGGAGTCTCTTGAGGAGAGACTGGTCTCCTACCAGCCACTCTCCACCGCCTTACTCTGGGCGTCCCTCTTTGAATCCCACATCTTGGCCTTGCCAACGTGTCTTATCCGGCGCTCCAAGTGTAGAAAATCCTCTGATTATTTCCTTGCCCACTATCAGTCTAGGGTGAACGTCATTGGAATGGGAAATTCTTCCCAACATTCTTATCCTCCCGAGTATGTCGCAATCCCCGCGAAATTTTAGCGAGTTTCGAGGCCTAAGTGAGTGCGTAGGTGCGACCTCTTCCCTTTTGTCTTTCGAGGTCGAGTTCTCGGCCGTGTCCCTTCTCAGATATAAATTTCCGGGAAGAAACAAATTACCGAGGATTCCTACCGTCTAGTGGAGCCTCATACAGATGAGAGCGAAACGAAATGGCAGCCGATCTTAGGAGAAGAGCTCTTTTCCGATTCGTTGGCTCACGGATTTTTCCGAAGGAATGGTTTCCGATTCTTTCCATTTGTTGTCAACTGGAGCAATCCTAATCACAGCGAAGTGGTAAAGAATGACCCAGCGCCATTTCCCGAAGAATTCCGCCTCCCACCTCCTTAAATTTCTGCTCACGTGTTTCCCGAATCACAGAACCGCTCGAGGATCCGCCATTGCGTCTCTTTCGTGGTTTTTCCCCGCTTTCTCGAGTATGCGTGGCAGTTGCCCAGGACAACGACGACGATTCAAAGCAAACTGCGCGCAATCTCAGAATACCACTGCCTCCACCGCTCCCCCTGCCAGCAGCAGCGAAAAAACTCAGAGTCTAGGTCTTCGTATTCTGGGAAGCAAACGTCCGTTCTCGCGAGATGTTTCCTCCACCTCATGCGAGGAAGATGCGGGTTGAGAATTCGTCGCGCTGCGCTTCATTTTCCGCACCGATTGAAGTGAGAATGAAGCATTTCTCCGATCTTGCTCGGCAGGTTGTTGTATCTCGGTGTTATCGCTGAGCCCCATGATCACTATGGAGCGATCAGCACTGTCTCAGTCCCGATGTCTTCCGCACCTTGCGGGCCCTCCCGACATATCCGATATCCCCATTCGAGGGAATTCGAGGGGGATTCCCTCACTGCGTGGGGAGAAAACACGTTCAAAGACTCGAACGCTTCGCGAAAGCTCAAAGGAGACGACTGTGAGCCCGTATCCCATCCGCACTCCTACAATGGGGAGAGGTTGAAGATCTGGGAGAAGTTCCGTGGTGTTGATACACGAGTTGAGCGACCGCAAACAGTTTCAGCTACAAGTTGTCTCGCCGTGGCAACATCTGCCGCTGTCTGAGTGACTGAGTGGATCGGTCGTTCCGAGGGAAGGGTGGGGCAAACAAGAAACATCTTTGCCCCTGAACGGCCTTTCAGCCCCGAGGGAGCTCGCTTGAAGTCATTATTGGTACTTTTCAATCCATGCTCAACCTCAACCCCGGTCCAGGGCCCGACCGGGTTGGACTCCGGACATCCGCATTGACGCGATTGCCTCAATCAGAGCTCTGATTCAGCGAACTGCGAGTGGGAGATGTACCCTCAAAGGACGCGTCTACGCGATTATAACGCTTCAGCTGCGTTGATTGCAACAGAGTGTGTTCCATTCAGCTCACTCTATCATTTCATCGACCAATCGTCGTTCGAGACTCCACCCAATAGATTTTTGTGGAGTTCTCATTTCACTCCGACGAATCGCCGTCTCCGACTTGAATAGGATGAGATCGCCTAGCGCTCGATGAACTTCGAAAAATTTAGGCTTGCCTAAGGAAGCGGAACAAAAAAATCACGCCACGCGCTTCTGGTTCGTTCGACCTTTGGGCGTTCAGTCAAGAGATAAGTGGAACCAAAATCAAACATTTCAGCGAGTTGCGTAATGGGACCTTGTCTGTCAGAGTGACGAACGTCTGCTTGTCTGTTCGGACGTCATCTAGTTCATAATCTATGGAGTAATCTACGGGGCGCTGATGTAGCTTTTCTGTGATTGCTCACGTCGTTGAGAGCTCACGTGAGCAATATTATCGACAGTAAAACGTTTTTCCCTGCGGAGAAAACACGGAGGGAGTGCGAGCATCTAGTATAAACATGGTCGTATCCCTACGGAGCCCCACATTACAGCCGACTGACGAGTGACTGAACAAACAGAAATCCGAATGGCAATGTTTACTCCATGAGGATATAGTGCGCTCTTGAGTTTTCAGGCGTTGACGGCGGCGTGGCAGAGACCAAGAACACTGATAGCCTCATCAATCTACACCCCAACGGAGTCCCCAACAATCCTCGATGCTGCTCATCCAAACGATTCTTACGTTCAGCGCGCTCATTCTCCTCATACTCAGCCTGGTCTGCGTCACAGCTGTAGAAGGTGGCCTGCACCACAAATACATCCATAAGCACATTTACAAGCATCTCTACAAGCACAAATTCAAGAAGCTTTTCAAGAAGCACAAACTCATCCCACTCGTCTTCCCCATCATCATCAAAAAGGACAATCACCATCATCATAGTCATCACAGCCATCAGAAAGTGTCCAAGTTCAAATTCTCCAAATGGTAGATAGATGGAGTTCTCTGATGATTAGGGATGATTCCTCATCCCATGAGCCATCTTGGAGCTCGAACTCATCGGTTCCGTCAGCCTTTCGACTTATTGAAGTGCACCGTTTGGAATACAAGCGGTGGCCAGATTCCGTGTATGAGCAGCAATAAAGGATTCCAATACAGTCATGTCTCCTCCACTTCTTCTTGGGAAATTCATCATTATTCCCTTGAAAATCTGGGTACCCGAGCATGGAACTTTCGAGTAAGAATCATCTGTATGAATTTGAGTTGACCAGGTGTGGAAAGAGAGCGAAACTGTCTTCTGACGAGGTCTGTACGCGCTCGGTGTCACGTATGCATTTGTTCACATTTTTATTGCGAGTTGAATAATAAAATCACGGGTTTGTTTCGCGGGTGCTGTTCGAGGCTAGGGGATAGAGTCTGTCCGTGTGTGTACGGGAAGGCATTGAGTCGCGGGGAGGCTTTAAAGCTGAAGAAAGACCACTCCCAGAGGACAGACACGTAGATGTGATGGCTCGTGTCTTGGATATAAAGAGAAGCCCCTGGCCGTCGACAGCGCGTCGCCCTGGCCACCACCAGCGGAATCAGCAGCCAGCAGTAAACTAACCACCCAGCCAACGTACGAGGAAGCAGACCAGGGTTGCTTGTCCTTCCGACCATCATGAAGAGAATGACCTCCAGTTTCCTCCATTTTTTCTCTCCATCATACTCAGCGGACTCACAGCCGCGTTCGAAGGCAGCATTGTCTTCTCGTGGAACGGGATCTCACGGCTTATTTTTGCGTTATGAACAACTGCGGAAAGCTCGACAGGAAAGTCTTCCCAGTAGAAATGAGAGATTCACTCTTGGGCACTGCTCGCAGGCATGATTCTGCTGCCAGCAGACGATTCTATCAGAGTAATGCGATTCATCCGAGGTGCTCTCAGTGGAAATGAACTCCCAACGTTGTGTTCCCCAAAGGACTCTTTCGCGTGCCTCATGTCTCATCTCGTCGCGTTATCTCTCGCGAAGATGCTCGGGCTCGGTCGTCAGCGAGGGAACCATTTGAATTGCAGACGGTGATGAGGAGAGAGAGGAAGAACAAAAGGTCGGCATGCGTGTATTGTCCCCAATCGGTTGCGTGGTCGTCACACACGTCTATTTCGCTACGAGCATTCATTTAGTTTGTTTAGCCGGCGAGCTTTTTGTGTCAGTCCTCATTTACAAACTGGGTCTCCTGGGTCACATAAACGGCGGTCTCGATCACACAGTCAACACAGCTGAAATGTATCTATGACCGTTCAGGACAATAATAGGAGGTAAGAAACGAGGGGAGACACTCTTCTGCGAAGGGTTTCCGGTACCAGGACGACCCGGGACAAGACTGGATGCGGCGATCCACTAGATATTCCTAGATCAGCATTAAGGCACATGGGCCACAACGGCTCCCATGGTGCCCGCTAACCACGACCAGAACCAGGAGGACTTGGCAAACGCGAACCGTGGGTCTGTTACCATCTTGGATAACGATCCACCGATCCTATTTATTGGGGAAGCACTCGCCAGACGAGCGCTGTGCGCCGGTGCTCATGCTAGAGAGGATCGAAACTCCAGCACACAAATCTCATTCATTTTGCAACGACGACGATCTTATCGGTGCAGCTCTCGGAAGATTCAGTGGTCAAACTGACAGTTTTGGGCAATTAGAATATTTAAAATGGGCCTATCCGCCGCGAAAAACTAACTAGGTATATTTACGACAGATAAGATACGCAAAGACGCAATCGTCGAAGGACGATCCGAGCGACGTCACCTTGAGTCGAATAAGCGACTAGCTCAGCCAGATGGTGGAGGGGAAAGCTCGCATAGCGACTCTAGGTCAACGTTTTCCCCTCGCAACCGAAGCATCTTAACTGTCCTCAGCAAGAACGCGACCACGTTCCCATCTTACTAGATCCAGCGGAGTCCTCGCGCGAGTGAGTAGAGGGATGTGTCCAGGGTGTGATCCCGCTGGCGATTCAATTTTGTATCGGATGAGCATGCGAGGGAACCCGGAAACTTTAATTCGCCCGAGTTCGAATTAGTTCTGAGGGAATCATTTCTTTCTTAACCCTTGGATTGCTCACACAACTCAATGTCAGATTGCCGGCGGGTTCACCCCTTCGAAACTGAAGAATCTAGTGCGGGACCACCCTGTAGATGATTACCCCACCGGATTCACCGTTCTATTCGTTTGGTACTACATGCACATTTTGGAAGCGATTCCCGCTTCAGTCTCGTCATGCCATTCTGCTAGAACTCCAACAGCTGCCGATAGATCTTCGCGGCACATACGGCCCACGGAGCTAGTATACTAGCTCCCCTATTCCGCTGATTGGGCGGTCGGAAGGTTTCAGTGATCGAAAGACGGCCATTTCCATAAAATTCCAAACTTGCGATGCTCTCCTCGCGTGCCGCTTCGGAACCTTGAAGTCATCAAAGTATCGTTACGCTATCTGTGCCGGGAACACTTGGGGTTTCTCTTCCGCCGCGCGAGCGGACGGTCGAGCGAGTTTGCTCCTCCAACCATACCCTGGCTGACTGCTTCGCCGCGCTGATAGTTCCATCCTAACCACGATCGAGCTCATGGAAGCTTTTCCACACACAGCTAGGATATGTTCAATTTCGGGCAAAATTTTGAGCGAATCTTCGTTCTGGGGTTTCTGAGACGGAGCTCAACTAGTGAACAGGCTCTCATATTTACCTCGAGAGAAGATGTCCAGGTGGACGAATTGTCTTCAATAAACTCGCGACGCAAATGAGTAAATCCAATGAATATGAATAGTACTCTTGTCTGACCACGAAAACCTCAAGCGATAATTCATCCAATTCAAGTTTGAAAGCATAAATTAGTCCCAAGTGAATCGGGTGGACTTTCTCCAGACGCTGATTCGTGACGCAAACGGCTGGATTTCCTGGAATATCTAATTTCTAATCTGCCTTGAAAATCTTATTCCAGATCCTCCTCAAAACGCTCGTGGAGGAGTCTGCACTCGCGGTCGACGTCGACGATGGGTCGAGAGGGTAGAAAACGGAATGGCTTAATTCCATGTCTGCCTTTTCCGCATGAGGGATCATCTTAGGGCTAATGATCACCTGTGGGAGACAGCAGTCAGCAAAAGCGGGGGGGACGGGATAGCGATCATAGTGTCTCAAAGAAGAATGAGAGCCGGCGGGCAAATAGCCCATTATTACAAGGCAATGACAAGGGTTTTGAAGATCCGCATCGTTGACCCGAGCCTTCACCAGTCCCCTGACGTCCAGATGCCGAAACCGTCACCTCGGGGTTGCATAGAAGCGCTTGCGTTCTGACGCGCTTGCGTTGACTCTGTCCCATGGTAGATGAATAACCCGGCGGGAATCCCTCGACAAATTGCGGAACATGCTATACGTTTGTCTGAAGGGGCGGTAGTCGTAGTCGCTTGCTCTGGAAGTTCCGAGGCCATGACTCTTCCGGGTCCTCCGCAACCGAGCGAGTGAGTGTCTGAGTTTTTGTGAGAAGACGCCTGGACTCGGAGGGAAAAAGTGCTCGGATCGAGATGCCGGGGGGAATAGGAGATTTTCTGCTCGAGTAATCTACTGGCGCTTGTGTCTTTTAGGAACGAATCGAAACTCTCCGAGGCTTCTGCTGCTGCGTCCTCTCATCAGACTCGGATCAACTGGAGGAGCTGTTTCATTGCAAATATGTTCCAAGAGAACAATCTCGGTTCGTTGTCGTCGCCGAGCGGCTGGCGGGGGAACTTTTGTTGCCGGGCAAAGTGTTCATTCATCTCTCGCCCCTTCCGTCTCCAAGCGTTTTGATGGGGCTCTTGCAGCTGTCCCGAACTCCGGAACTCAAGGCTGTCGGGAGCGGAGTGAGAATTCCTGGTTCTTATGGAAGGTCTGCACTGAGCGGATTCCAGCAAAATATCGACCGACGCTGGACCAATCCGAACGACACCACGGGAATACTTCCATCACACTGATTTGTCAACTCCTCCGACTAATAGCGTTCTTCGACAGGGAATAACTGTTGGTCAAGCCATAAAGCGCAACGTATCACGTGAATTACCGCTTAGCTTGCGATTTTTCTCTCCGCGAAAGAGCGCAACTAATCAGTGTAGCTTTTTATGAACATCATGCACTACTTTGAGAGCAGGTGCCACAGTCACGGAGTTACGGCCTCTTCTGCCCCTCCCTACGTGTTCCCGCAACTGGGCTGCTTGCTTGGCTGCTCGCTTGCAACTACTGCATATGAGCACCTCAAGCGTGTGAAGCCAAAAACTCGAGTGCAAGCCTGTCTGCCAAGCACTCGGCAGGAGCAGCAGGCGGAATTTCCTCTTACTCGGATCGAGCGTTTGTTCGTTGGATCGCTCATAGGGATGCCGAACGTGGTTAGCAGGCTCACGACTCGCCCAGAAACTTTTCTGATGCTAATCAGAGTGTGTCGCTGTGGGTGTCGTTCGTTCTTCCTGGACTGAGAAAGGGACCGAAAACTTCCTTCTCTGAATTCGTTCCTTCATCACATCCAGTATCACTTCCTCCATGGAGGAAGAAGTGCCAGTAGCTTAGCGGATGGCAGCAAAACAGTTGTGCAATGCTGCGATCTGAAGCCATTGAGAGCGATCGAGAACAGGGTATTGCTGACTCGAATCCTGAGTGTTCCTGACCCGAATCTTGAGTGTTCCTCACTCTTAAGAGTCTCGACTGGCGCTTTCGAGAAACTCTTCATTTCGTGAGCTCTTGCTGAGGACAGTTAAGAATGGAACGACGAGGAACGAGACGATTCGGGAACTCAGCAGTTGAAGTCGAGCGGCGAGCGCCGGAAAGCTCCTCCTTTTATCGATCCAGGGCAACGAGATTGAATCAGACTGAATAACAACAAGCACAGTCCTGCACTGAATGGAGCGAGCGGTTGAGACAAAGCTGATCAAACGATCGTCGTGTCCTGCTCAGCATGGGAGGTCGGAACGAACAGAGGAATCCGGAAAGCCGTCGTTGACAGTGATGTTAGTTGTGCCCCATGAATGAAACAGCAATCGGAACTACCCGCCGGAAGGACCAGTCCCAAAGCAGGACGACAGTTTTCCAGCTCTGCGTACATGCCTTCTTCAAATGATCCCAACGAAAGTAATGGTTTCGGAAATTCACGGGGTGCCGGGAAATGGGTCGCCGAACGCCCTTTGGGGTCCACTGACCCAGGAAACAGATTGTCGGGAACACGCAGTGCCTGAAACAGTTGAGACCGGTCGCGTTCCCTAAGTCGGTTGCAGGGTCCATTTGCTTCTCGAAAACAGAATCCCTGGAGAGTAGGGAAAGAATTCCGAAATTTGGGAATATTGATTCACATCCTGCTCCAGGATAATATATGAGGATATTCTCCTCATATTCCCCTGCCGCATATTCCTTGGAGGACAGACGGCCAAGAATGAAAATTGCCGGTCGGGATGTCGCTGATTCGGATGATCCGATTCATATCCGGATCACTCTCATGAATCGCTTCTGTGAGCATTGACAATCATTCCAAGAAGCTCAAGTGGGTCCTCAACGAGTCGTCATCCCAAAAGCTGACGTCCTCGGTTCACTGTCTCGAACGTAGAAGCTCCTGGCGCGCAATGCTGAATATTGTTCGGAACGGTGTCTCCCACATGGCACAATTGTCTCCCGCTCTTTCTCGAAATCATGCCAACAGAACTCCAAGACTCCCAGACGAGGACGGAACCGTGGGACTTTGAAAGCGTCGAGTGTATGGTACTATCCAAAGCTCTGAGCCTGATGGATCTATGAGGTAGACGCGTCGACTGAGAACTCCTTCATTGTCGTCGGCTTTTTTTTCCTCATCATCACGGATCCATGCGATGTTTGCCGTCAAGTAATTCACTCTCCCGCGTCCGGCATGCGACGGCATCAGACGATTCCCCGTTGCTCATAGACTCTCTACTTTAATGGCAGTTTGGAGACGGTGGAACGCCTCCACGGTGCTCAGCTGGCAGGCAGGCGCGCACTCGCACGAGCCGGCTGAAATTGCCTCGTCTTTTCCCTTTTATCCCTTCATCTCCTTCCCGAAGGACGAGGAAATTTCTCTTTTTTCCGCGCTCACGTTATTGGAAACTCCTAATGAAGTGCATCGAATGGCGTTCCGCTGCAGCGGATCAGGAAATGGACTTCAAAAGCCTACGCGACGCTGGTGCGCAGAGGGATCCGGAGCGAAGAGTCTCATGAGTTTTTTTCCCGTTTCCCTTCGTCAGCCATAGATGCGTGGAAACGGGATTCCGATGATTCTGATTACAATGCGTCGTTGATGTTTCGATGAGTAACCTTGCGAAACACTACTTAACACACATCGCAGGGTTGCGCACGCTCGACTTCCAAGACGAGCCTGGAGCAATGAGTCGCGACTATATCGAATCTGCTAGCACAAACTCTGGAATTGATCTCCATCGGTTGTCGATTCACAGAAGAATGACACCGCCCTGTGCTTCTGCGTTCTCATCAGGAAGAGTTATCGGTAGTTTCGGCTGGTGTCCCTAACCGTCACAGAACAGGATTGACAACGTAGACCGGACCTCACTTCACAACGTAAACATCATACTGCGCAGCAGTGTCGCCCGAGGCTTCGTCATTTCCACCCGTAAGTCATTATTATCGGTATCCGTGAGAGAGTGTTGCTGTGCTCGTGTTATCGGTTGTGGATGACGATGATGATGATGGAGGCCCGGTCCAAACGCTTGTCTGCCCGCCTGATCCCAGCAAGCCTCTAGCTCGCTTGCTTGCTTGTCAACACAGGAGGACGATCCACCAGGATACTGGTCAGCTCGCAGTGTCAACATCTGCCGAGCTCTGCACTTGTTCAACATGCAGCGAAAATCGGCTCGACGACGATGCCGCTGCTGCTCTTTGTTGCATAATGCACGCTCGAGTGACTGGACGCTCTTCGGTGAGGGCTGGCTGGCTAACTAGAGAACGATGTTCTCGGCACAGGACAACGCGAGCTCCTCTGCGCGATGTTTTGTTCCGCAGACACTTCCAATCATTCTCTCGTCGAAAACCCGATAAAGCCGAGGAGGTGTAGGCCCGGATGCTCGATATGAAATCCCAGGTCATCGGTTCAGGCTGAGAGGAGATTTTCAAACCGAATTGAACCGATCGCCAGCCTCTTCGTTGCCTCGGTCTCAAAATGCTTAGCGACAAGCTAGCCACCGGAGCAATTTCTGGCCGAGCGCCACGAGTCGTTATCTAGAAACGGTTTGTGCCACACAGGCAAGAAGTGCAAGCATCGCCACAACGACAGAGTAAATTCCTTTTATTGGGGTGGAACGAAACGATGCGACGGCAGATACACCAAGATACATAAAAGGAGAGAGACATGGAGCGGGATCCCCGGCGAGAAAACAGTCGCACACCGAGGAATGCTGACCAAGACGAAGCGGAAGCTCCTATTCGCGCCGAACGCTATAGCCAAAGCGCGAAGCTATATTGAACCCTGTTGCTGGGATGGTTCGATTGGTCACGGGGCTCTGGGGGGCTTGGGCGACTGTTCCCGCATCAAGACTCAGGGATCGCTAGCGAGCCTCGCGTTTCGTTGTGATGCTTAGTTCGTGGAGCCAGAGAGCGCAAAGCCTCTATCAAGTTCAGGAGGCCTCGCCAGGAGATGTTGCGCCGAGCGATCCGCAGTGTCGCCGGCAGGAGCGCCCTGCGGAGGATTCTCGCGGACTCGTGATCAGAACAAACCCCTCCGAAGAGACCCGTCTGTGTTCGCGATACTGGAGATTCGATCTCGCGTGCCCGAGAACCGAGACCTATTCCCCGTTTCCTTCCAACAAAACTCTAATCCTTCCGCATCAGCGATTCCGTTCCTGATTGCAAAGCAATTGTCGCGATCAATCATTCATCCATAGTGCTCCCGGCTATCGCTCTGTACGCAATCCCACTGGTCCGCGGGAGCTACCTCCTAAACGTGTGAGGAATCCATGCGTCCCACGAGCTCGTTCCCGTGCATTGAGAGATGCCATGAACGGGAAGCATCATTCTACTTTTCCCGGCCCGCGAGAACAAATTCTCGATGAACCATGTGCTTGGAACGAGGAGTTTCGGGAATTGGATGAATCGAGATGACGTTTGCGTCCAAGTCTCATACTCGACCGCGCCAGGCCGTGTTCCGTCAAGATCAGCTCAATATGGAAATTGCTTTATAATAGCTGGTGTCCCATTGTTATCGACGAGAAGTTCGATGGCCATCCATCTTGTCTCCGTTTCTCCCATAGCTCGATTCGCCCCTCACCTTATCAGCTGACTGCGGAAGATTACCTCAGTTCTCGGATCCTTGACGACGGCGAGCCAAAACTTCTCTGAGAGGAGAAAGAACCAATCGAACTGAACACCCCAGCGCCTCGCTACCTTCCGCCAGGGTGAACGGGACGTTGAAGTGATCACGTATTATTCTCGACTCGTGTCAGACCTCGTTTCTGCGTGCATTGGTCGAGGATTCGCTGCTTTTCGGTTCTCCAACACGCGGTTTCGGAGGATCCGTTCTCGGAGAGGAATAATTCTGTCCTTGGAATCGTCATGATATTGTGATTGATGCAATTACTGCCGCTCTGCTCTTTCTTACCGGTGACCGGATTTGCTCCATTCCGGTCGAGTTAGCGATGTCAGGTTGGAGGAGGTTTCCATTTTTACGAGAAGCTCATCCTGATTCGGATCCTCGAACGACTCTCGCTCCAACCGACTCCAATGATCCGTTACATCTGTTGAGTTTCCGACTTGTCTCTGATCTGTCGTTTTACTAGGCTCCAGATGTCCAATCGGGACTCAAGGTTCGACTTTTCCAAGTGGCTCTCAGCTAAGTGTCGGAGCGCGATCCTCGACTCAAAATCATCTCACTTCAGAAGCTGCCCCAGAACTGGAAATATTCTTCTCCTTCTCGGCTAGTTTCGTTGGAGCTATCTGAAGAAAGGAGGACCGAATCCTGGATTGTTGGGAACTGGTAAGAATCAGCCTGTGGTTCATCCGTATGTGTATGCCTGGTTTTCTTCGTGTCCAGTCAGCACCTGGAGCCGACGAACGCGTTCCGACCGCAGGTCTTCCACTGGCTGGGAATCATTAGCATCGGGCGAAGCCAGACGTCCGCATGCCGGATGGACAGATCTTCCGGGGCTGCAGACAAGCCTCAGGTTTGATGTAGTTCGGGTGCTCCCGTCAGCCCAGGAGTTGGTGTTATTGCAACGTACGGGAGCGGTTGCTTTGTGTATGCATAGTGTGTCCTGGACGGGGATGATCCCTCGTCGGGGCAACTTTCTCTCTGTAGCTTGTCAACATCTATTTCCTCCGGAGCGTCCTCGCCTCCCTGCTGCGGTTCTTTGATTCCGCTCTCTCTCTCTTGCAGGTTTATCGAGAACAGTTTTCCGACGCGAGCAGAAGCGATCCGAACCATGACGTAACTGCAGGCTGCTCACGATCCGGATCCTCCCGGTACGGGTGGAGGAGAGGAAACTTCGAATGCATTCGCAACAGTGCAGTCAGGGCTCTGTTATTGGATATGATCCGCTCTTCCGCTTCTCGGAAATCAGATGGACTAATGGCTTCGGGCGGAGAATATGAGAACACGGAACCATAATTGATGGCCTTGAGATTTCGCAGAGCCAGCGAGAAGAAGCGGGAATATTCCCCAAGGTCGACGCACCTATCCTGCTCGCAAGCTTGCCGACTGCTCGGCGGAATCCGATTCGGTGACTGAGTCCTTGGCTTCCTCTAGAGCTCCACTCCACCGCGAGCGAAGTCTATTATCGAAAATTTTTGAACATCCGATGAGGAGGAAAATTCTCTAAGCACCGTTATAGGTATGAAGGCTTCACCCTGAAGAGTTTCCCATGAGAAATAAGCAGACTCGCTGGAACGCTCGATAATAATGCTCGCGTTCCTCACGACTCATTGAAGTGTGGCCATTGGAGCGACGTAGCCTTCCGGAATGGCTGTCAGCAGCGGCGGCGAAGTTTTCTCCAGTGTTACTTCTCCCTTTGATGCCAACGTATTTCCTCTCCGAGACGTTACCGCAACGTACCCGCTCTCTCCACTCTCAGGTACACTTGTGGAACCCCATTACTGAAATATTCACTAGCCAGCTTCTCACAAACCCCCAAGGACACAGCGACTCGGATTTGGCAACGTGTAGACTCTCACTCCGAGCCAACGAACCAGAGAGTCGGGAGACTTCGCACTCGATAACAAACAGCTCTTGTCGCTCGCACAACAAAACAGAAAACAAACTTCCAACACGTCCGCCAGGGAACACTGGTCGCGATATTCTTTTCGGCACAGCTTCGGAGACGAAACGCGATTAGAAACTCACTGCACATGGAAGGGCTCAATCACAAGACCTGCAAAGTGGATCTCGAGGCTTGCGACAGAGAAATGTAGGTTCCCGCGGTGTGTATAGCTGTTTCGAATTTCGTTTCGAAAACTTCAAAGTACGATCGTTCGGCTCCCGACGGAACTCTGAATGAAACCCCGAGGAGAATCGAGGCAGTGATCTTGGTCGTAATAACGATTTCCAAGTTTCCATTCGATTCAGCTCTTGACGTCTTGACCTGAAGCGCGTTTGAATCGCTGAGTCGGTCACGCTCTCTCCACCAAGACGGGGGGGCTCATCAATCTTCGTCGGGACGAGCTCAACAACAGAGACCCCCAACTGCATGACTACGCGCTCAAACACACACGCACCCTTCAACCCCTTTCTCCGTCTTCCTTCTTGAGTCGACCGTCGAATATACTGGATCTGAGCTGTCGAGCAGACGCAACGCTCGCCTCAGATCACCGGTTGCTGTCAACATGACTTCCAGAAGCTTCCTCTTTCATGGGAATACGCTTCCAGGGCCGCATCGACGATAACGAGCTCCATGATTTGGACAACCTTCTTCCCGTTCGGAGGACCGACAAACGCGGCAAGGTCTACGCGCGTAGACTTTCGATTTTATGGCAGGAGCGGCCGCCATGACTGTTCGCGTCTCTAGCAAACGTCGCATTCGATTAGATGGGAGAACAGAAAGCTCATCCCACTGTCCATGGCAGGCAGAGCTGCTCGAAGCCTGGCCGGGAGCAGACAGCACAGCAAAGGCGCTCACCAACGAGCTCTAATGGATCTCGAAGGGTGTTGACAGGGTCTCGTTTTCCTCTTCTTCTTCTCGTCCGCTCGTTCCTGCCGAGGGACGGCTGACACGGAAGACTAGAGACTGGCTAAGGAGGACTTGTTATGGGTCCAACTTTGTCGTCGACGCCGGCGCCGCGCGGCCTTTGCCCGACCGACGAGAGGAGAACATCGTGCGCTTATTATGCTGTGCCTGAAAGACGGCTCTGCCTCAGTCGAAGGCCGTATTGAGTAACATGACTGATGAACAGTTCATTTGGCACTGTACACTAGACAGTCAGTCGGCCGCCGCTTGAACATTCCATCGTCCGCGGACGAGTACACACATCCGAGGCTTGTATTCGAAACTGAGCCTTCAATGGAAATTCCCGTTTCGTTCCTCGAATAAATAAACAGCGGCCTAACCATCGGATGGATATATCTCCTCCACTCTGGCTGATAAGGGAGAGGCCATCGCAAGAAAACTCGTCTCAGCACCGATGGGTTTTCCTCCTCTCACACTCAGCCGCCTCTACTGATTCGTATCCAGTCAGTTGCCGTTACCTGGTTGCTCCCATCTCACGATCCAAATCCAGATTCGCGGATTCATATGCAAATACCTTCACGCAATCAGCCTAATGTCATCTCAGTGCTGGCGCCATTATTCTCAGAGTTTCGCACGCGAATATTGTGTGTGTCGGTGATGACCGCCGCCAACCACTCGATCCCAGCCGTTGGGAACCGTTGTGTTGCTGCGCGGCTCTTCGCGCATTTCGCCTCTTGTTCATTATCGCTGCCATCAACTCAACGAATGATGAGAGTAGACGAAACGGCAGAATTGGTGTCATAAATTCAATTATCAACGGCATGGTCCCCCGGGACGCGCTTTGTCTCTTCCCATGAGTCGCTGTCGGTGAGTGCACGCTGCACTTTTTGCGAAAGACATCAACAAGCGATGAAACCGGACTTGACATTCGGTGCTCAACTTTAAGCGGGCCTGACGTTGGATGAGAGCCGATGGTTACATCGGTTCGCAGCGCTGTATATTCAGACGCCGTGCGCCAAATTGAGGCAGAAGTTTGAGAGAAGTTTCAGCGATACATTCGGTTGCGTCGCGGAAATCCACGGGGCTGTCCTGCGAGCACGGATCTGGGTGGGGTGTGCTGAGCGCTGTTTGTGCTAATGAGATGCAAGAGGTGAATACCACTGTTCCAAGAGGGGACCCCCCGTATTCCAAACGGTCTGTCAAACGTAATAACACACACAAGCAGGAGCAGCGGCTGCGGAGGCAGAGTTGCAGCCTTCCTGTCCTCCGTCAGCTTCCGCAGGAGCTCCGAAGGCCTCAGCGAGAGATGGCGGTACATTACTAGCTTAAGTGACGGATAATTGCGTGACTGCTACATGGACAGGACACAAAGGCACGACAGTGTGCGTGCCTCTTGCTATAGCCAGCGAGGCCGGCGAAGAGGAGCCGGGGCTTTCAAAGAGTACGTCGATGCTACCGAGTTCGTCGCAGGATTCAGCTCTCAGCGAAAGAGGAAAAAACTAGGTCGTGTGTAAAAAGAATGTGCGGACTGAATGGAACACCGGAGGCGTATGGAACTGATCAGGAAACAGGCGAGCAGGCGAACAGGGGACCAGATCTGCGTGAGCCCGAAGGCAAGACACCGGGCTGACTGGCAGTCTAAGAGCCTATGGGCGTAGCTCCGCCGCGATAAGAATCGCCCGCTTTCTGAAAAGTCAACCGGAGGATGGATTCCAACACTCGGGACTACCGTCGTGGTCTGGGCCGTGACAGGTCGCGAAAAGGAAACGAGGAGCACCTATCGAACGCCGCCCTCTCCTCCGATGCGGTGACAGCAACGCGGTGCCGAAATGCGAACTGCTCCGGTATTGGGGGAAATCCTTTCGCCGGTCACATCATTCTCCGAGGTGGATCAAGAGATTCCGGAAGTCTTAGGCTCGTTCAGTTCCTCGGCTAAGGAAACGAATCAGAGGAGAGAATCGTTCTGAACTTATTAAAAACGCATTCTCCCTCGAATGGAGTCGCAAGCAGCAGGTAACTCGGGGTCGAGCGACGGAAAGAAAACGATGTCGGGAAAATTCGGGCGAATTCTTGACATGTCTCCCGCCCACATATATGCAGTGGGTACCTGCCCAACGGGCTCGGCATTTGCGGTGCATTTTGAATTCCGTGGGCGTCCGCGTTCGCCAGCGACGGTGGCAACCACAACTCTCCCGACCTCTCTGTTTGTAGGTTTAAGGGGCCTTTCAGCGTGGAGCCCGAGACACAGAGCTCGGAATAGCGTCGAGGAAATATAGCCCATTTTCTCGCTAAAGCAAATTTGATTCTCTTTTGGAGCCGAAGACTTTTCGGCTCATAGCTCTATTTCGAGAAGACTTCTCCCGCGGCCTTTGTTCCCGGCCAACCAGTGAAAAGGTCAGGCTCGATATGCTGAATCGAACTTCGTGGGTTCTTCGCACCGCGCACTCGAGGGAAGAATCATGGAGGAAGATTCTTCGAGCGTTCGACAACTACCGTCTGTCTCGATAGCGGAGCTCGCGAAGAGAAAATTCACCACAGCCTCAAGTTCAAGATTGTTGTCGGTTGGGGATGCCAGATGAGTAGAATACCTTGGAGTTGTTGTCCGGGAACGATTCAAGATGACCGAGAACAGACCCAGGTTGGAGCGAGTGACGTGGAAACACATTCGATATAAAACTGGGGAAATCCGTCACTCGTTCCCCCAGAACGGCTCAGTTGCTGTTGAAAATGGGATTTTTGTGCGCCGAAGACACTTTGAGCTCACCATCCGTCAACTTTACTTCAACGAGAACGAACCTCCGCTCCGGCTTTGTGCCCGGCGTTTCTCTCTGCTTCCTGCTTGTTTCCCTCCGCCCTCCACGCAATCTCTTCCTCGACTTGAAGAGTTTCGTAAACACTCGCTACGATCGGTGCGCCTTGTTACCTGGGGTGTTCGTTCCGCTTACGTTTTTTTTTTCGACCACATTTCGATCACTGGGACCGAGAAGCCTGTGGGCACTTGACAATTTGGGCACAAGCCCATATTTCAAACCCTGTTCGAGTTGACACAGATGTTGGCATGCCACGGGGAACAAGCTGCTCGCCAGCTTGCCCGCCAGCTTGATATGTTGTTTGAGAAGTAGGCTTCCGGACCCGCGTGAAACTTCGCTCATTTGCGTTGTCGCAGAGCTTAGCGCCATCGTCTACGGTTCACTGGCTGCTCATTCTGACGGGGACGGCTTAGCGGCCGAAGTCGTGTGCACGAACGAATGGAATATATGGGAAGGAGGATAAGTATTCAGAACGAGGGACTGGGTGAATTAACGGTCGCTTGTTCTATAGAAAAGGAGCCACCAATGGCCGAGCAAGACGCATCCCTGACCTTTCTGCGGCTCAGTTGGTCTTGCACAATGGGGGTCCGTCATTCATTGTCCGGCTCGTTCATGAATGATAATCTCAGTGGCGGCACATTCTTCTCGGGCTCCCTGGCGACGGTTCCGGCTCAATCCGTGACCTGAGTTGGACAAAATCCTCCGTCTCGTGTTTCGATCGATGTGAATTGAGGAATTACGTCCGTCAAATCTCATACTCACGAGCCGGAACGCTGCTTTGAGCCAAGACAATCTCTCAATGATGATCACTCTCGGGAGGAAACAGACTCTGCTGTTGTTTACTATAGAGAGATTGTGAGCACGAGCGTTCAAACCAGAGAGTTCACCCCCACCCATTCTTCCACTCCGCCATAAAGATTCTGCTACCAATGATTCCTTTCAGCGAAGACAATTTTACGGCGTTTCCGGTGAGCGTGTCTGCTCGGTGTGTTCTCAACCCCTGAACCCGGGTGGGAGCCTCTACACCCACAGAGGCTGCTCGCCCGGTCGTCTGCCAAACACCCATCCAAAGTGGCGAGCTCCCTCCTCCATCGTTGGTGTCTGTCCTCGGCCTCTAATAAACTGTCCTTGTGCCGTTTTCATTCTTCGGCTGCGTCTCCCTTATAAAGAGAACAACGAGTAACGTTGGATCTTCCTCCCTTCTCGAGCAAGAACCGGTGGGTGGGTGGACCGGCTGGCCGGCTCGGACTTCCCTACGAGGAAGGGTCTGCCAAATATTCCATTATCAACGAACCGGACCGAACAAAGCCGGAGAGCCGTCTCGCGATTCGGACGAGAGCCGGATTGACGTGTTCCGTCTCAGAACTGCGTCGTCACTGAGAGTGTGGGATGCTCCGGCATCATAGCTGCACTCTGGATCTCCGACTCGAAAGACAAGTTTCTGACGCCCGCCCTCAGAGCTTGTCCTGGGACAGGAGCCGTCGTTTGATCCTCTGCAGCCTCGAATCATCGTTCTGAGGTCGCACGGAACGTTGTCTCCCGTAATCAAGATTCGCGGAGGTAACAAGTATTCGAACAGTCGAGATCGCTCCGAGCTGCACGCCCGAGAGCGAGCTCCCAAACGAGTTCTTGCCCTTCGTAGGGCTTCGATGGGTTTAGCGAGCAGTCAGCGAACAACGTCATTTCCGTCGGGTTTCCAGATGCGGCGGTCATCAGAACTTCATTGTGCTGAAGTGTGATGGCTTGTCGAAGACAGCCGGCTGTTGGGTTGGTCGGCAACAACGAAGCGTTGTTCGAATTATCTGACAGTTGTTGATAGGCCCTCAGAAACCCGAGGCTTGGAAGTGCCGTGGATGAGGTAGTTGGTCCAAATGAGCCTGTCCAGATGTGCCGGCAAGACGGAGCAGGCGAATTAGTGGACGATTTGCTGATATGAGCGACCAACAAAACGAGGATGCGCCTTCTCCCGCGAGAGGGAAGGCACACAGCTGTGCTCGACCGCTTCAACGTCTTTGATGGAGAAGTTTCCAGCGGATTCCTTGATGGGACGATCGTTGGGTTGCGGTTGAACGATATGGGCGGGAGGCGGGCGGCGGTTTTCTGAGGATTCCGCGAAGTCTTTTCCGTCTTCGGAGTTTCCGCGAATCTCTCCGGCATTCAGGAAGACGAATTCGTCGCAGGATCGTCAAAATGCAGCTTCGATGTCCGTCGTTCTATATCAATCTACCCCTTGTGGGAGCCGACTGCAGCGCGAGACCTTGCGTCAATACAGGTGGGCAAATACAGGAATCGTATGTCAGATTGCTAGAAAGATTAGGGCAATCTATGCACGCTCCGTTTCAGGCGGGAGAGTCGGTGCCGACCGGTGCGCTGACCACAAACATCATTAGTCGCTCAACGTGATATCACATGAATCCTTATGATACCGCAGGGCGTCCTCGCGCTTCCCATGGAGACTCATCCAGAGAGATACGGAGACCTCATATAAAGCGATTGGGTGCTCAGCCAGGGTCTTTTATCGGCCCTGCTGCGATCCAACCGATGTTCGCGGTGTTATCTTTGTTCACTCTGTGGATCGCTCCGCCGTCACGCTGATGGTGAACTGAACATGGAAGATAGAGTGCTTCGCATCGACGCAGTACCAGGAGCTCGGCATACGGGAGTTTAGGCAGCTTTGTGAGCGAACCCAGCGCATATCACGTGTCTGCACGGGAAATAGAGCTTCAACGCGCCTTCAGACCGTCGCCGAGTAGCGTGAGCCGTCGTCCAACTGGAAAGATACGATCCACTCAACGGTAAAAAGTATCGGCGCTCGACAGCTATCCCTCACTCTGGACTCACGACGCGAGAAGGAATTCGACGATAGAAAGCCGCATGGAGTGAATCCGAGCCCACGGGAGTAACTCTGTTGACTATCAGGAGCAAAATGAATCCTCTGCCTTGTTGCTGTTTTGATGGTTGAGGTAGCTCGCGAGCATTCGTCGCAATTCTGCAAAGCTCCTCGTCGAACAAGCGCTCATTCGCCTGCGCGTACGACCTTGACTCTCGTTGCGTCTCCTGCGGAACAACTAATTAAAGCTTAGTTAGCGACCAAAGTGGGAGAGAGGAGAATTGAGGAGCAAAGAGAGTGGGAACGTTTCTGCAGCCGCCGTCGTAAAGTAGCGTCCCCGAAGGGCGCGCGAATTCATTTGCTGTTTTCCGGTGCCAGCTGTTGCCACAGAGCCCCGCCTCAGGCAAGTCATCTGGGCAGAAGTTAGTGCTTGTCTGGAAGATGGGTCTCCTGGAACAGATCCTATCGGAAACTAGCCTCATACATGGACGATGAGCTAAAGTTACTTCCCGTGGCAGAGTCAGCCGCACTCCAATTTGCCAACAGCTACTTCATAAAAAGCCTAATAGGCCACTTGCTGTGATGAGATACCGCGGTTGCGTCGCATTCAGACGGGCTCATTTCCAAGAGTCATTCTCGATTGTACGCTACAGGACGGAGCCACGGAACGTCGGTGATCCTCGTCGTCTCCGCAGATCGATGAAGTCTAATCTGAGCTCCAGTGAGACCGAACGACCTGGTTTCAAGAGCACATATTGCAATTCCATGGTTCTCTCCGAAAAAACTTCACCGGGAAAGGATCCCTATCGCGTCGGAGGACAACAGATGCTTGTTGACAACGAGAACGCAGATCCGGATCAGCATCACAGGAGTCTGATATTTTATTTACCTGTAAGGGAGTAAAATAGGATTCTCAATTCCTCGATACTACTCTCGACTCCCCAGCGACGTGGAAATTCTCGGTGCGCTCCTTGGTGAGTTCAAGCACTGCGAGACGTGTAATCTAACGCTCTTTCCAACAATATCACATAGAAATCGCATGGATATAAGGATTCCGGGCAACGAGCCCGAAGAACCAGCCTGTGAACCGATCATTCACCCGTCGGAGTTTTTATCAAGGACTAACTGTCGTTAAACCTGGGGCCTTTCTGTAACTCTGTCTCTCGAAGATTCCTATGGCAGCGAATGTCCGCTTCCGCCGGACATTTCCTTACGCAGCGCATCGGCTAGTGACCTCTTTTTATTGGCGTACCCCCTTTTCCGCTCGAATATAGAGGTCTAGCTTGGCGCCGTGGGCAAGTTTTAATGAGGAGAAGGCTATCAGGATAGACGACACAGAGAGTCGCCCTATTAGCGAAGACCGAGAGGCCAAGCGTGCGGCCGGTCGGGCGGGCGGCCGGCCGAGTAAGCGTTGTAAACCTCGCAACGAGGAGGCTTGTTTGTAAACTTGAGTAGTCGCTATGCAAATGATGCGTCCTGTCTCCTTGAATAACCGCTCAAGAGTAAGCTTTGCACTGCATCGGAACGACCGATACTGGCGTAATGGCTGGGTTGACACAAACACAAAATACGCCGAACGAAAGGGTTTTCGGCTCTTAATTAGCGTTTGCAGTCGAGGAGGCTTCGCAGAACTTATGCGCAAATGCCACGCGGAAGAAGTGCATCCGTGCCGCTTGCGAACGGATCTGAATGCTTTTGTGACCCCTCTCAGAAGGAGGCTGGCTTCCTCCAGAACACCATTGGTCGCTGTTTCGAGTCTTTAAAACATTACAGTGACGTAACCCCGGCATAATTGCCGAAGGGCTGGGAAGAGAGTCGTTGCATCGGAATCACCATCGACAGGAGAAAGAGCAGAGCCCAGCGGACCCATTTACCGCGACGGATATTTATGGCGAGCGGCGAGCTCGTCCGCTTCGAGATCACCTCTGGGAATCGAAGGCTTGCCGGGCAACTGACCCGGGAATCACTTTTGTTCGATCTGTACACTTCCATTCCACAAAAAATCATTTTCGCCTCGTTCCGACTCCCCGAAAGTAGCAAACAACAATCCAATAACAGTCCTGGAGATCGACCAGAGCTCGGATTCCCACTCTCTGCTCTGCCTACAGAATGAAGCGAAGGCCGGGCCTATGAATGCGCCCGAACTTGTGACGCCTAATACTCTTGCAATGCTGGGAGCCAGCTCAATATTCTTCATTTAGATTCATTAGTGCGCTGTCAAGAAAATACGTGCGTTAGTTTGTTCTCGTGTAACTCGCTTACAAGGTCGCCGGAAAGACGTGAGCGTCGGGGTCATGGATCATTGTTATGAGTAACATCGCGACGAAAGGAACTCGCGAACGGATCCCGAACCCCGGTTCCAGCTGTAGCGGCTCGATCGATTTCCGAGCTGCGCCGACTTCCTAAGCTCGGTAGGCATGGCTGAGGATCCAAGTCACTTGCGCTCAGCACAGCAGAGGCACGAATGAATGTCTGAACGATACAAACAATCCATTTGCCATCGACTCATGTATCTGTCCGGACTAGAAACAATCTCATGACTCAGTTACCGATCGGTGGTGAAAAGGTTCACGCCACTGATACTGACGGTCATGATGGCCACCACCAAAAGGTGGGCGAGCAAAATTATCATAGTCGAGCTCTCAGAGATGAACCCTTCGTGTTACTCAGGTTGTTCTTGGACTTGAGGCGAACCGCCAAGACGACAGAGAAACATGGCGTTGGTCCTCGGATCTTTGTTGACCTGAGCCCTCGCAATGGAATCGGCGACAACCCGCTCGAGATCCAGAGATCTTTGCAGCGGAGGCGCAAAAGTTCGAATCGGGAGCTCTCCCCAATCCGACCGCTGCAAACCGGGCCGCCTGTGGTTTCTGAGGACCAACTGTTTATCCGCCCCTCTGGCGGGCTCAGCTCCTGTCTTGAAAACCTCCTGCGAGAGTAATATTGGAAGTTCCTCGACGTTCGTTTTTGCTGCAGCATCCTCGACGCCGACGGCATCTCTCGAGCTCTTCCGCTCGTCTTGCTCGCAGGGGAAAGGGGACACAGCTCGATAAAATTCAGCTGTATATCCATGTAAAAATAATTTAGACGACTCCTTCCGGTCGACTGAGCGCAGCAAAGCTTCTAGAGGAAGTCCTGGACTTGCGTGGGCTCGAGCCCGAAGAGTTTGGATTCCGTCGAGGGTTCATGAATATTTTTGAAAAATCGAACCCGTCATCTTCAACTTAATATGCTCCCATTCGTGCGCAGTGGAGCCTTCAGGATTTAAAGAAGCTCTTCGATATTCCGCTAAAAATATCGACTGCGTTTTGCGAGCCAGATTGGGCGGAACTGATGGAATTCTCAGCCGCCGCAAGTCTTCGCTCGTTTCAGCTTGCCGGGAGCAGCTAGAATACGTGTTCGGTGAATGGGAAAGCATGGGACGACTGTTTTTAGCCTAACAGCGTTCGGAATGGAACGACGAACGTGGGCTGTACGAATGTCAAACTAATGGAAGTCACGCCACATTTACCTAATTGTGGTTTCCAGTCAGCAAACCAAGTTCATTATTTCGCAATCTGATTCTGAAGCTCGGAGGCGGATAGGTAGGACGCGAGCATTTGACCGTTCCTTTGTTCCGTTCCTTGCTTTTGCCTCCAGTCACGTTTCTAACCTGACGGAGGGAAAGCGTCGTACGGGGCTGAAGCGGTCGGGTCAGAAGGACGTCGGCAGAAGAAAGAACAAGAGAGAGGGAAACGTGTCCGCCGGAAATTGCTTGCCTCGTTCTCCTTGACCGCTCTCGGTCCGGTATGACCGTCTGGCAGTTTGGATCCTGCTGGGGTTCCGAACCAATCACTGCGGAAACATAAACTCATGTTGCATTACGGTAGAAAGCTTTCAGAGTGCCACCCTAATAGTTCAGTCCCTAATAGAGAATGGACAGCAGCCGGACCGTGGGAAGAGACATCAGGCTCTGAGAACGACTCCTGCTCGAATGTTTTTGCTCATTCCACGCAAATTTCAAGGGTGAGTCATTCGTGGAACAAGTTATAAATCAAACTGAGGCACAAGACTACATGTCTAAAGTTTGTGGCCGATGGATGACAGGGAACTCAGTGTGGATTCCCGGAGCAGCGCCGGATGAGACGCCGCTCCCTCTCAGGAACGTTTGCCCTTTTGGGAACACTTCTTCCGAGTCAACTTGAGCAGAACGAACGAAGTCCGCGAAGCCTCCGAAGAGACTCGATAGTCTGCGCTTGCTATCCTGCTGCTGCGCTGCGAGTGGAACTTATCGTCTTTAGTTAGGTACCTACCAAGCCCTTCCCACCCAGCCAGCAAACGAGCGAATTCCTCCTCATCCTACTCCTTGGGAAAAGAGGTACTCAGCTCTGTCAGGAACGAGGTCACCCCACCTCTTGCGGCTTTAATTAAGATGCCTCTGCCCCGGAGCCCGCGACTCACTCCATTTGAGCATCGATCCCCGCTACCCGGTGTAGACGTAGGGAGGGGAGAGAAGAAACGTCCATTCAAAGTGATTGACTGGCATTCGGATTTCCTCCAAGGCTCTGTGAGCTCTTCGCTTTTCTGCCCTCGAAAATATCCCCACAGATAAACCCGGAGTCGCGCGGTTTGGGTAAAGTTCCACTGTATGTATATTTCAACGGACTTTACCAGGAGTCGGATAGTCTGTATTTTTTCGACAGACTGCGATCGCAGTTTCACCTGGCATCGCTACGAATTCTGGGAATGTTTTCTCCTGGGTCAGCAGAAAAAGAAACCGTCTGACCCTAACGATCCGTCCGAGCACCTCGGCGCTCCGAGCTCTTTGTGTTTAGAACCAGGCCTACTTGGTCGGTACACCAACGTAACGACACAATGGTGTGGCCGATCCCCTGCTCCGCCGACCAAGGAGCCTGGGGGCGAGACCCCAGCTCAAGCTGTGCTCTTGTTCATGGTTCAATGCTTGCCATGGCAAGTTTGTTGGCGAGACCTCTTGACTTCATCTTTGACCATCGTGTAAGATTGCTCGGCTTGTTCTTTGTTGACCTTTGCGGCGACGGATGTGGACGCACTAGAGAGAAGCGGCCAACAGCCCACTCCTGGGGGGGATTCCCGCGCTGCCCTTTCGAAGGCCCCTTCGACACCCTTTGCGCAATTCGAGCCATTCGCTCGGCTCCTGGAGCAGCGGGAATTCTCATAAACGCTCCTGTTCCATTTCGATAACAAGCTGAATTCCAGCGTTGCTCACGACCTCCAAGTGTCTACGGGGCCCACAGCAGAGGAATCGTGTGGAAATCGTCGAGTAATGTGTTGTTCCTCCCGTTTCCCGTGCGAGCTCGGAACGCGGCAACGAGTGGGATCGCGGAGGGGTTCAGATCGGCTGTTTCTGGGTCGGTTGGTCAGTGGAACCCTCTGGGAACAGTCGGCAGCACGCTCGGTCGCTCGGCTGGCAGCCATGATTCTTCCATAAACAAAAAAAGAAATCTATCCCACCTTCCATCAATCGGCTCGCACAACTCTCCAGGGAGGGGGTGGGTGCCGCCGCCGCTGCTTCCGCAGGCTCTACCATGGACGAGGTGAAGTAGCCGGCCGACCTCACCGCTACCCACTGCGTGAGCTTAGTCTTCCACACAGCCCACGCATAAAGGAGTAGAGTTTTTATGATGAAGTGCAGCCGTTGAGATCTCCATGACTGTGATATTCATGAAGCGATCACGTTGGAAGCTTTCCGGGCTCTATCTTGAGGTCCGGAACCGGAACTACTCGAGAGCTCGATAACATCTCAGCGTGAGCGTTTTGTATGAGACTTACCGCCCGACCGATCGGCGTTCCATCCATCTTTCATGATCTCATTGATTAAACATCATCGGGGTGAAGCGCCAGCAGATGTCGCGGTCAATGTCGACAACAACAACGCTGATGCGGACGACAGAGCTTCGAGGAGGACAACGAGCCAAAGTGTGACATTCCGTCTGCTGCGCTGCCTGTATAGATCTATTGTGAGCCGATTGTAGACGGGCTGTACCCTCTCGAGCACACAACGATCTTTCATACGATTCCGCCAAACTCTGACACTGGAATCAATTGACACTCAGCTGGCAACAGCTTGTTGAGCTCTGTGGAACGGGAACTTTTCTCTCTCTCATGACAGAAGAGCACTACCGATTCGCCAAGAACACGTCCCTCCCTCGGACAAAGGAATTTTCAAAACTGGATCAAGGTTGTTGTTATGTATATTCACACACATGAAGTCGACTGTCCGTCGAAGCATCTTCTCTCCGAGTCCGGCCACATGAGGTGAGCGGAAACATTGAATATTCAAGTCACACCTGGCACAATCTCGCAGCACTCAAACTTCCGAAGCCCCAAGCGTGCTGTCTCAGTACTCGATAGTTTTTTCTCGAACTCGAAGTTCGACATCCAATCAAACGAACTCCGATCGCTCTCTCGTGGGAACACCGCACGTTTCGGATCGATCAGACATTCCCGCCGTGACCGAATCACGTCTTCAACAGCTCTCGTTCACCCGAATACTTGCCGCTCGGCACTTGCTCCACGCTCACTGGACTGTGGAGTCAGTGTTAGCGGTCGTGATGCCCTCGTTCTGAGTTTCCGCTGACGACGAGGGTCAAAAACATCCATTTTCCGTCAAGAGGCGACAGCAGTGTTGACTGAGCAAACAGAGTGCCCACTTCGGGAGTATCAAGCTCTCAGTGGCGATTATCAACTCCGACATCCTTCCAGAACACTCCGAGGATCGGGGGAAGGCCACTCGGGGCAGGAACTACGCCGATGGTGACATTTGCGAGAAAATTTCGCGTTCGCAAGGAGGATGCACTCTCGTTGAGATTGTTGTGCAGCCACCCGATATGCGTGACTATCGTCTGAGAGACTCTTCGGGAGGGGCTCCTCCGTTCCATCTGCAGATCGGATATTGACTACAGACTACAGGACTCGCGGCGGGACAGCTTTGTGGAGCTCAATCAGAGCGACTGAATTGGAAGCAAGCCAATGTTCCGGTTTTGTTGACGACGAACTTGTTGACTCTGTCGTCCAACAAAAACACGGGCAGCCGTTTTTAGACGACGCGGCTGCATTCCGCGCGCAACCGAGTCGAGGCAGGCCTCAGCTCTGAGTTTTCTCTCGAGCGAGGAATTCGTTCGTCCGCTCCTTCTAATCCTTCAATCCTTGGCGCCTTCTTGTTAATCGCATGAGACGGACGGGAGGGGACAGGAGCGAGATTGCTTCTTCAGCACCGTTGGGCAGAACGAATGGTGATGATCGTCCTGCTTTATCACAAATCCTCATAGCCATGGCAAGCGGGTGACGGCGGGCGATAGTGAAGGTGCCAGTGGTGGTGACGACGACGGCTATGGGAGGACGGAGGATTAATTTGCGGAAATCATGAGATAGACGAGAGGCACGGGAAGTGCTCGCTGCGCACTTCTAACGAATAGACGAATTAGCCTAAACGCCTAATCAGGCCTCGTCGTTGACAACCTAGAACGCTGGGGGGCGCAGGAGTCAAATCAGTGTCTTCAACTACTCTACTTCTGGGGGCTTCGTCGCCCACCGGGTCTGGAAGCGTAATGATCGGGAACGGCCAGACTCCGCCGCTCTTTCGGAGGTTGTTTTGCTTCGCGTCGCCTCCGAACACCTCCCGCGCAAAGGAGCTTCTCGGGTGCATCTTAATTCCTGCTTTTGCGACTGCCGCTCCCAGTGAACTGCTGCCGTGGGTGCTTCGGATGCTGGTGGTCCCTCTGGCTGACGTCGAGCTTCAAAAACGCCCCTGCTTGCATCGGAATGGACGCAATTAACAGGGGCGGTTCCTCCACCGCCACCTCGGCAATCTCTAAGAAAAGTGCAAGGAGGCCGGAGAACGTCCCGCGGCGAAATTGAACAAGCCCTCTCCGACAAGAAAAAAGGAGCGAGAGATACGGCACAAGGCTCCATGCAACGACATTCGCGTCACTGAGGCTTCAGGCTCGTCCTCAAAGACGAGTCACTACGAAAATGCGAAAGACGCTGACGCTTGTTTTAACGAACTTTGTGATCAGGAATTGATCGGAGCATCTTGCCTCATCGCCGACCCGAGGCCGGTTCCGTATTGCCGGAAGGCGAACAGCTGGAAAATTGCGCGCCCGACTCCTGGGAAAGCCGAGCTCAAGAGCGAGGGATGATTCGAGCTCATGGAAATTTTCTTTCGGAGACCCTCCTTGGAACAAACTGGTTCGTCCCCGGGGCAAAGGTCCGGAGTCTCGGTGCTCCACTCGAAGCAACGAAAACGATATGCAGACTAGCCAGCTGGGGTCATTATGGAAATCTGGCCGTGACCCGACACCGTCGTCATCGCTATCGACGCCGTAGCGGTTCCGCGTCAACCCATGGATCTCTTTCCTTCGGCTTCTCTCCCGAGTCGCGGAGTTGACTGACTGGAGGGCGACTCAGCGAGTCAAATTCCTAGGGGGCTCAACTTACACTTGACAAGACTATCCGGCTCGTGCGGCATTTTATTAACTTGTTCCTCTCGTTCCAAACCGTCGTTGCTCAGGGCTGGTTCAGTGAAAGCGGGGAATACTCCCCATGGGCACGTGATCGCGATCTGTGAGCATCAAAGTCGAGACGGGCTCCGGATTTCCCTCCTCCAAACATCCTAGAATAACCCGGTCAGCTCGAAAGCGGTTTCTGTGGATTTCGCGGAGCGAAACGCTACCCGGCGAGACGTCACCTGTTCGCGCTCGGTTTTTGTGTGAAGGTTTTTAGGGAAGGATGTTCCGATTCCGTGCCAGCGAGTGGAAATCGGCAGAGCATGTCTGTGCGTGCTCGACGTTTCCTCGAAATGCAAGTCATCATCGAAATGCGCGAGTCGTTCTTCAGAGGACGTTTTTGGTGGACACATAATCCATACAGATTGGAACAGTAAAAAATTTATGGCGCAGCCTCAGGGTCATTCGAAATCTAACGTTTCTCGGCTCATTGGCTCGCTCTCAGCACATCGGTTTCGCAGTCGCTCATGCTTCTGATGTCGAACTTCGGATATCATCCAGGTCATCGAACGTATGAAAACGTCGACCGTCACATGCCTGAATCAGGTCACCGTAATTCAGAGTCGGTCCACTGGCACGTGGAGCATGAAGCTCTGCTCGGAACTTGCGGATTCCACATCCTGACTTCGTTCCGTTCGCTCCTTCCCACCTTCGATGAGACTCCGGTGTCTTGGGAGGGAGCTTTTTTTCTATCCGAGCAGCGGGCTGTGTTGTCGAGTGTTCCACCTCGTAGGCTCCGAGAAGAATAAAATGTATGGGTTCGCGTGAGAAGCTCGAGATTGTTTAAATAGGGGTTCCTGAGACGGCTATCCGAGAATCAATCGTCACTGTAATGGAAGACTTCGCCTGACTTAAATCGACTTGGGGTACTTCCCTCGCGGAATATATTTTCTCCAGCAGGAGAGGGCCGGCTCCCTCCGCGTGGCGCCTAGCTGTAGAGCAGGCACTGGAACGATACAGTTCGGCGCAGGATAGCAGGGAGCGTGAATTTTCATCAGTACTCCTTAGTGCTCGTTCATCCTCTCAGGAGGCGCTGCATTCCGCCTCCTTATCCGATGAAAAATTGGTCAACTTTTACGCTTTGTAAATTTTCCGTGCTGCCCAAGCGGCATTTCGGGCCTTCATCTCGAGCCATCGAACCCCCTTCGCATGATTCGCCACGGAGTTTCGGTAGCGAATCAGGCGGCCTAGGGATCTGGGGCGCTCCCCTGGAATCATAGAGAAAAGTAGCGCCATGGGCTCGACGCCGAAAATCTATGGGTCGCTTTGGCTGACACATTGACCGCTACTATGAAAGAAACAGAGAGTGGCTTTCTTGCTTCACCTGAACGGACGCTGTTCTCTCCAACTCGTCTCACGGGTGGCCCCTTCGATGACTGACACTCCGGAGCTCATTTTTGAGGCCTGGAAAGCATCTCCTCTCACGCGACAAATCCACTTCCATTCGCCGCTTCGAGGAGCACGAAACGTACGATCAAGTTGCGATCGTCCGAAACATTCTGGAAGTCCTGCTACATCTAGTTCGGAGCTCAGGGGAACCCGCAGTGAAAATTGTTTGTGTTTCAAACAATTGATAAAATCCTATTCACGTGCGTCTCTGCGTCTGAGTCCCCCCTCCCCAGTTCCTCCATCAGTCATTTTATTTCCGGAGCGAGAAGGAAACTGTAAAAAAATATCAGGAAACGTTCCGAGGGTGCTCCGTTGCTGAACAGAAGCGTGCTAGGAACCGCAAAACTGCTGAGTATCCGCACCGCCGCAACAGTTCGCCGGCGAAGGGGAGGGGATGGGTGTATTCACGCACGATTCTCCGAAAAATTGCCGCGACTCTCCTGAAACTCCGCTGTCGTCACTCAAGTCGTCGACGCAGAGCTATTTATCGATTCAGGGCGCTTCAAACGCATCACTCGATCGGCCGTTCCAGGATCGGATCAAATCTGCACGGCAGCCTGAGAGGGCGAGGGTACGACTGACTGGTTCGGTCCTGTTCCCGTTTCTAGATTGAGGCGAGTCAGGAGCTTCCTCCGGTGGAAGTCGGTAGCAGTCGTTGAGGAATGCGGGCCGGTATCGGGTTTTACTTCAAACGTTTTGGCACAACCGGGCTCCTGGAAGCTCCGGCCCGCAATCCTTCCCGACATAAGAGCCATGTCGACAGCCCCGCTTGACAATCCCCTATCGCAGCTCAGACTCGCGGCTTCAACAGACGCGGCAACAGACGGGCCGTGAAACATAGTCCGCAATGTGGAATTGAATGCTCCGCAACGCTTTGCGGCATCGTTCCACAACGCACCACAATGCGATCTGCTTTGCGCGGGCAAACGGGTGGGCGTGCAAGCGTGCACAGCGAGCTAATAGAAAAAACGTCTGTTGGAAGCAATCAGCCCTGTTTACGCGCGGCGACTCATGCGAACCGGCTCCGAAGCGAGGCTTTCCACAATCCGAGCCTTATTGCTACCGGAGTCGGTCCGGAACCGTTGGCGTCTGGGGATGGGATTTCCCAGGTCTCCCTCCGAGAAAAGAGGGCTCGCTCGTTGCGTATCACGCACCACAACACGAGGGGAGCCAGCGAAATAGAAATATCGAGAACACGAGCCTCTCCGGGGCTCGGGTGTCCTTCTGCCTCGATCAGGCGGCTCCAGATCTCTTCGTTGCGTAACTGATGATTGGTTGCCCCCAGTCATTCCACTCCATGGCACTTTCGTCATAAGCACGGTCTCCGAGCTCTATGGCACGGGGAGGGACATCGCTGATTCCGCACGTTCGGGGCCACGGATACGGGGCGAGGAGGTTCTGTTGCGGAGATGATGTTCATCCTCGTGTTGTTTAGCTCTAAGCGCGTTTTTGCGGTGCGATCGCGCCAGAGCGACGCGCACCCTCCTTCTGTTTGCAGCAAGCGTGAAACTCGTTCGGCGACGGGAAGCCGCCCGCTTGTCGCCTGAGCATCAGCCAGAGCGGGGGAACGGTGGTTTGAGCGGCTCGCCGCGGAGATGGATAGCAGGTAGACACCCATCGGATAGCTTGCCAACTCTCGAGTGGAATCGAGCCGAGAGAGAACGATTCGTCTGCCTGGAATCGTGGGCGCTCTGAAGGTTGCTCGAGCCCCAAGGTTGCAATGAGGAACTATTTCGACGCTCTCGGAAAGATCATCCATCTCGAGACGATGTTATCTCTGGAACAGCTGTCACCAGAGCCTCGAGCCGAGCTCTCCCATCGCTGTTCGCCTTCGGTTGCCAGAGGCCACCAGCAGCGAACTTCGAATGTTGAGGATGCTGGAAACTGGCAGAAGCCCCGTCTTGACAAGCTCCGCTCGTCGGCATGCAGTAGGCCACCACCGCCTGTGCGACCGCCCGACTGTCTGCAGCCGATAAGGAAAGCGTCTATCCATCACCAGGACTTCCGGTGATGACATCCGCATCCGAGGCTGGAGTCTGAGCTGTCAACTTCAAAGGACATCGACTTCGAGGCTGAACGCTAGCGTTCGAACGTCAAATCCCATCGAACAATGGCTTTCGCAGAGGGAAATAGCGTTCGGTCATCGCTGTTCAAGAAAGCCGTAGAGGTCGTGGAGTCCACTTCGACCATTCACCCACGACCTGCTCGCGGTTTTGCCGCACGTCCACCGATAGAAAGACGTGATTTTCAATCAAGGGACTGCCCCGTCATAAGTCGAGAGTTTCCCAGCGAACGCAGAGGTTTTATCGGAGCGATGTTGAAATCCTCCGATTCCGTGCGTTGAAAGCCTGGTTTGGGCGGTAGTCGGCGTGAAGTCAACAGAGAAGTAGGCGTCTGGCCCCGATTGCCACTACGGGCTCCAGGAGTGAGAGACTCGCGGTGCTCCTAAAAAAGGATTCAAGGATTCCGTTTGGGATGTGGGAAGCGCAGACTCCTTGTGAATGAAGTCTCGAGCCTAACGTGATGATGATGTTCGAAGTACAGCACGACAGCCTCATAATCATAGTGAATCCATCGCCACAGGAGCTGAGCGAGGTCCCGACTTGGCCCCACGGAATCGAATGAATCGCGGCCCTCGACGAAGCAAAGTCCGCTGGAGCAGCGCTCGATGGGATCAGTCATTCATTGAGAAAAGAATCTCAATTTGTCATTTCCAGCGAATCGCGCAAGAATGTTGACACGTGAGAGCACAGAGGTCACGTATTTGGCAAGTTACCAATGGAGTTTCGTTGTGATCTTCCGAATGCTAGCTCCACCCATCCAGCATTTACGCCAGGGGTACATACAATCGCGCAGCCATATCAGGAGCCCCCGTCCATCCCTCACACTGGCGAACTCCCTCGGCTGCTGTGAAAGGCCCGAGGCGCCTGAACGGCCCAACATTTCCATAGGCTGACAGTCTGAATGAAAAAAACTGCGCGAAAACCTAATTCAATGTTCACCGAGCTCGACCATCAGTCACGGGAGAGCGAGTAACGAGCGGAGGAGGTGCGGGAAGAAAAAGGTGAAGAACACGTACTTAGCTAACTCGATAGACTCCAAAGAGTCAGGATAGAGCTCAAACACACCGGCTCCGTGACGAAGCGACCGACGTCTGGAAGGGAGAACGGTTGAGGGGAAATCGAGGGAGAGGATGAAAAAAGAAAACGACTCCGTCTGTCATCACGTGTTTTGGAGATTATTCAGCACTCGACCCCGAGTCAACTAGATTCCGATTCTTATTCTCTCGTCCGTCCTCTTCTCTGCCCAACTCGAATTCTATTCGCTCTCCAACCATTCCAGATGCCGTTCCCTCACGTAACTGTCAACTGAGTTTCCTACAAGTAATAGGAGCGGGATGCCTTGTGTAGAACAGCTCACGATATTTCGCCATTGGAGGCCAGCAGGGGGACCTGCGTTCTGGGACCGAAGAGTATCATTTTGCCCGTCAGGATCGCGGCTGTAACCGGGAAAGTGAAACCCCATCATCGAATATCTCCCTTAGCGTATCAGATTACGGATTCGTTCGTGCCCTTCCGATACGATCTCTATTTGTTCTGATTTTAGACGAAGTACTTTTTCGTTTCGCGGGAGATATTGAAATTCATCAGATTCTTTCGAGAGAAAGAAGTCTCGAGAAAACAATGTGGGGAGTTGAATGTGGAGTGAGACTTGGGTCCTTCATGAGGGAGGAGTGGAAAGAGCGCATCTCCCTCATAAGCGCCCTTCGAGACCGTGAGGCTTCGCCGCCTCCGATATTGAACGATTTGAGCGTTTTTTCTCAAGAGGCTTTTCGTCGACCGCGAATGACTGAAACAAGCAGCTGATTCGCGAATTTATCCAAGAGATGATCCAATGCCATCGAACTCCGATGTTGTCAAGCGAGCCAAGTTAGAGGAGGGCTGTGCGTGTCGAAATTCATTAGGCTCCGTCTTTCATCGAGGCTGAGGAGCGGCTGGGAGAAGTCTATCGATGATCTCCCATGGTGATTTCCGAATCGAACCACTTTTGCAAATTACCGTCACAACGCAACAGCTCTGACGGCTTCCGACATGCCAACTGCACGTCCGCGCATCGCGTGATTCTCCTAGTATCGAGCGATGTGCGCATGGAACCATCCTACGTGATACTGAGGACTGTTCATTCCAGCAGTAAACACAGAATGGATTTCCGAAAGATTCCAGCCGGACCTTGGCGGTCACCAAAGATATGAGGCGATTCGGCTCCTCCGAGAGAAATCGGACCCATGGTTTGAAGAGCCATGATTGTAGAGGCTGTTGCTCGGAGTCTGTCTCATCATCTTCCGATGGCATTCTCAAGCATTCGGTGGAAAGCGTTTCGTGGTTCTTCCGTTAAGCGACCAGATGACAAAAGCCAGTCTATCGATATTGCAAGAGCGAAGACCGAGGCGGCAGCATTCAATAAATCACAGAGTAACAGCAAAAGGCTTTCCGAAGAGGCCCATCTCCTCGGAGGCGCTGGCGAAAAGAAAAACTGAGGAACCACCTCGGTGCGGTGCTCACACCGCCATTAAGGTTCGCAGAACTCTGGGCAGAGGCGCTTCCTTCCTCACCGAGATCGTCTCAGCAGTTTTTTTTTCCTTTTTGGAGAGTGACTATCCCTAGTTCTCACTCCAAATGAGACAGTCCACACCTCCCCGATAAAGTCGAAAAACAATGGCAGGCAGGATCATCCGTTTGGTGCTGTTCCGAACTCGAGGAACCTCCGGTTTTTTCCGAGTGGTGCTCGTAAACATGAAATGAATCTTCGATTTGCGAAAGGCCCAGCAACTCTGAGCCCGGGTCCCGGAGCACGCGATCCCGTTTTCTTTCGGGGTGTTGCTGCGTGGTGAAACTTCCTACTTGCTGAGGCTTGGGAGTGGCCATTTATTCACACCGCCATTAACGGACATTCCGGCTGCGGTGCTGTGGAAGTTTTTCCTGGAAACTCGGTTCGCCTCACTCTCTTCTGTCACGTCTGGATTTACTGCCCGGGATTCGCCGCCTGGCTCTCTTTCCCTGTTGGTTTTTGCGCAATCGTTGCTGTGTGTCGTTCGCCCGCAAAAATAATCAAATTGACGCGCCGACTTGGCGACGGCACCTGGTTGCCGGAATCCGAGGAGTCTGCTTCGATTGGAGCACCGGTTCCCCTCGAAGCCGTTTTCCAGTCTGCTGTTCTTCCCGCAAGAACAGAGCCTGAGCTCGGAGAGCTTTTCTGGGGTTGTTATCCCCGCAGATGCCCGAGGGTCCGATTGGACTTTGCGGGTTTGTTGGTCGACCTGCCGACAAATCGATCGAGCCACCCATTCATTCATTCGCTCTTTCCTCTATCGATCGACCTCTATCACGGTTGCAGCGGCGACCTCACGGACAAGATATCTTCTTCCAATTTGTCTAATGAACGCTTTCCAGATATCGCCACTGGAACACGTTCCTTGCCGAAGGACTGTGTTCTCTTGCCTGCGTTGCCGGCCACATTCCACCCTCAACGGTCCCCGACAGCTCTCGCACAGCCTTCAAAATACTGTTATCGAACAAGAAGGGTGGTCTGAGGCCGGTCGGCAGGCGAGCAGACATCTAACAAGTTTCCCATGCTGTCGTGATCAAATTAGCCCGTCTAATTTGGAGATACAGCCCTCATGGTGACAGCATCGGGTTATTAACGCAAACTAAGAGCAATAGAACGTTCTACAATGGTATGTTCCCCTGGCTTCTGGTGAGAGGTCTGACATGAGGTACATCGCGTTGCGAACCCTGGCTGCTTCCCAATCCAGCTCCCGATTCCATCACGAGAAAGCGGCGTAATCGATTCGACGTTGGCTCTGGGAGCGGGATCACAGCACGGAGTCCTGGGACCGGAGAGTCCTCTCGCGGAAACAACCTGCGAACGAGACGTGAAGAATACGAGGAGACACGAACGTTCTCCTTGAGGATTCTGATTCAATATGTGAGTCAGAGGCGAGGATTCCCACCGTAGTATCCTCTCGCGACGTCCAAAATGAAGTTTCAGCAAGCGATCCCGCCGGATCTTATGAGTCGACTGTCGACATCACGTGCCGCACGGAAAGCTCGTGGCTTGAGTATCCAAGCCCTTGGGCGCAGCAGGCTCTGCGCGACTTCCCACTCGGCAAATTACCCCATCCGACGGCTCGGCTCTCCGCTGACTTCGTCAGAACCTCTCCTCTTTGGAGGCAACAATCACAAGGTTGTGGCTTACGCTCGGCTTCTGAGGTATTTCAGGACGAATCCTCCGCTAAATTAGCGGGAATATCCTTCCCTGGTTTGCGATCGATGGATTCGTCGATCCATACGGCGATCTTCACAAGCTTGACTGATGGATCTCTGCGGTTCATGTCAAGACGATATGAGTTCTGCTACCATGCTGGTTGGCTTCGTTACGAGCACCCCGTCGCAGAGCAGAGAAGGACGGAAGATCATTAAAAGTTTCCCCGCTACCAGAGCGATTCGAACAAGAATTCTACAACTTCCTGTCGCACCCGCCACCGTGGACTGCTTCAACAGAACTCGATGGGAGCGACCGCGTTTTTCGTCGTTACACCGAAAACGAGTCATCTCTCACGTGTAATCCATCCGCTTACGATGTCGGCAAAGGGCACCGGTCCAAACCGAATCGACCTCCGAATAAATTTCAATAGGCAGACTCTGGAAAACGTGAAGGGAAGAGCGGACCTCATTTCGGTCAGGAGGCGATCTGAAATGACGTGAATTCCATTTGTTCCCACGCCATGAAACCTTTCACGAAAAGCTTCCTGCAACCTCGTCGGCAGTGAGAGCAGCTTTGAAACGAGCGGGAGAACAGTAAGAGAAGAATTCGAAATTGAAAAAGGGGAACGCTCTCTCTCTTTTGCCTCGAGTGACGAGGGCTCGCCGAATATGTTAATATAGAGAAACAGCAAAAACTACCACCCCTCGGGCGTCGAGGGATTAATCAAATGTCCCTACTCCCCTCCGCAACCTATCTTTCTCCGTTCCCCACTTGGCTTTTGCTCCTAGCCTCAACGGATTTCTGGCGCTCCAATCGCTTTGCGAATCCCACCGAGCACAGGAAAAACATTCCGCGATTGGAATTGCCTATTCCACTGTAATCCCAAAAGTAAAACCACTGATGACGTGGCGAGCACGGCGACCCTGAGTTAACCTGGTTCGGTACATCACTTTTAATTGGGATTCAGAGGCGATCCCGCTATACTCAGGATATCTTTTTTCGTCATCCAACAGCAACCGAACATTCACGGCACGTCTCCGGTTTGCATAATCCCACCAAGCCCAGGTGGAAGAAAGGGTGGATGGAAATGTGGATTTTTCCCTGAGGATCAGAGATCCTGGTTCGCGAAATGAAAGGACAACTCAGGGTCAACCCAACGTCCCACATAAAATCTCCGGGAAGCGTTTCTTTTTGTGTTTTCGTTCCGGAAGCCTCCGTTCTGAGCGGAAGATCTCAAAGCGTATCAAGTGAAATCGCAGCCATCGGAATGCGCCGAGAGCTGGAGGCGCATCGTCAAGCGGGAAGGCAGTCTTCAATGGAGCAAATGTGCAATGGAACGCATAAACCAGGAGGTACAAAGCTGAGACAACCAGTTCTCGGTGAGACCGATCTGAACCTTCCGTGCGCCAGGTGGGATACCTCTCGAGAGTGGTCTCGACTGTCTTTTCACTTCTATGCTCTGTTGTGCACACTTGCATCTCGTTCCGATTCGGGTCATTTGACTCACTTCGGCGTGCCCGCCAGCAAACTCGGTTGCCTGCGTGCATGCGTTTGACATCATGCCCTCTGGTTGAATTCTTCCCAACCCCGCCCGCGCAAGGGTTGAACTGACTCTTGAGCCCAGCAGCTCGTTCCGACTGAACCTGATAGCAAGCGGTGCATGCTTCAGCCCGTAAAGAAATACGCATTCTCAGTCACTCTCTCCTGGATTTGTTCTCTATCGCGTGCTCTCTAGAAACGCGTGGAGAACCCGTTGTGGCTAAAGGTTCCAGCTCGAGTCCGGCATGGTGTTCTCATCAATAGCCATTTGGGTCGTCACCCGCGATAGGAATGACGGGGAATGGAAGAGAGAATATGGGGGCTTGTGGTGAGTTACAGTCTTTTCAGGATCCTGATTCGGCTGTCAAGAGATCCGACGACCAGTTGTGGTCTTTGATCCGACATCCAAAGAGATTTGGAACGCGTTGGCAAGCATTCGACCAGGGAGGAAGACAGCCCGGCGCAATGAGACAGCCCAACAAAGTTTCCGATTGGTCAAGCTGACAAAACAAGCGGGTGCCAAACCCTCACAGAGACTGAGCTGTTGACCACTAACTGGTATCCGACTTACTTCTTGCGGGCAATCTCGAGTTGGATCCCGTGAGCCGAAACCCGCCAAAAGTTTGTTGAGAGAAAACGCCACCGTGGCGTCGCCTACCTGAGCGTAGCGCTTTCGTCGGGGCTTCTCGCAGTTCTGGACCCGGGGGACTCATCAAGGTTCCCGCGGAAGACTTTGTACTTATCAACGTGTCAACCATTCATGCGACGACACGCCCGTTGCCTTCGTCCGTTGCGTTCTTTCCAAGTCTCCTTACATGTCAGCTCATGCTGAGTCCAGGTTTTCTCAGCTTCAAGGGGGATCGCGAATCCGGAACAAATGTTGGGGTGCAACAGGGGAGCAAGAAATGGAGAGCTGTGCTTAGTCTGCGTAAAAACAGATAGTCTTCCGCGGTTCTATGCACAAGTAGTATATCTCTGTCCCGGGGTGAATTAGCCGCACCATTAACTTCATAAATGGCAGGCACACCCCACCTACCCGCTCACTCGTCCGTCCACCCAGCAACCCCACAATCGGCTGACTTGGGGCACCAACTGTACGCCATCGGTGCCTTGGGCGAAAGATGTTCGAACACGAGACCGGGCGGAGAACGCCTGTCGACCTGCTTTTCCCAAAGGGAGAAATCTGTTTCTTCCCCGTTTGTGAGCGGGGTTGTCGACGCAGCCACAAACACTGCATGGCTTCCGATCAATCATCGGAGTCAGCCAAAGCAGCTGAGCTCATTTCAGCTTCGAACCGCCGATAGGCGAGCGTCTTCCAATGTTGAGGTGTTGCGAGAATGTGCCCCCTATTCGGGCCTTGCAGCGACTGGATTCAGGAGAATGGCGAAATGACAAACTGTCGGACGGATGAGCAGGATCTTATCGAGCCAGCGCGGATTAGCACGTCATCATCAGGAAGGTTCAACTGTATACATGTTGGACTGGGGCGCAAAAACGCGACAAGAAAAGGAGAGTCGAACGGTCTGTTTACATGGGGTCCTGAGGTTTGAGTGAAGAGGACGGATTCCATTGAGTCGCGCAGGTGGAACATACTGTCTGGGGCCGCGAGTCAAAATGAGTTTTTCGTTCAATCGCGGGAACGAAGTGAGATGCCGCCTTGTCGCATTCGGAGCTCATCTAACGACAGGCAGTGAAAGCTGAAGTCGCACTTCCTGAGAGGAGCTGGTGGCAGCCGCATCGCTACCACCGTTACTACCGGCATCCGCTAATAAATCATTCCCGTAAGGACTGCAATAAATCCACTTTGGCTCTAGCTGATATGCTCTCATTTGCTCTACCGCTGTCCGCGAGAGCTCTTTCGATGGCGGGAGAACTTGCGCACTGGCAGCTGTATCGCAGAGGAACGGTTATGCCACTGCTCCGGGATACCCACCGGGTATCATAAAGTTTGCAACATAAGCAGACCGGTCGCTCCTTCAGACCGTCCGTATGTAATAGATACACACATATATATGTACGGCCATTCGCTGTTTGGTCACTCCGGTTGTCCTTTCATTGTTTCGTTCCCCGACCACGAGACTCGGGGCTTCTGAATTCGCTCGCTCGCTCGCACGCACGCACGCACGCACGCAGCATCCGTCCGGATTCCGCTCGTTCGCCGGCATCGAACCACCCCACCATCGTTCCCACTGCTGTATAAAGAAGCTCCTCGGGAGACCGCATCGAGAGCGAACCCATATCCAATATTTCTTTGCTCTCTGTAAAAAGTATATTTCGCTCTGCATGTAAAAGGTCCGCATGACCGTGCTGGTCAACGATAACCTCTGGTACCAGCGATAGCATCGTGGTCGTCTCCCCCGTCAGCAACGGATGGATGAATGAAGGAACTCATTTTTTCTGCCACGGCAAATTATTTTTCACCCGCGGTGCTGGCCATGTTGACTTCTGTGTAACCGACCGGTGATTCTTATTTCTAGGCGAGCTGCTCTCTTCAGTACGTCCCAGCAGATCGGCCGACTTCCACAATCGATCAAACGACGCTGCCACCTCTAGGTGACTGTGTGGCAACTTTGAACGATTTATTTTCCTCATGGACGGCACGATCATGGATGAAGCTTAACTGTCGCCTTCAAGCTGAACATGCACTTCGATTGGTCGTACGCCGTCGATCACCACGGCCTTCCAGGATACCGAGCATCACATCGGTGGAGCACGACCAGCATGGGACAGAGGGGTAAGCTTGACAATTAATGCGAGGACATCCGATAGAACAATGCTTCAGCTTTTGGCAAGCGCGTTTCAACATTGGGAACAGACTGTGCAGTCAACGTACGAATCCATATCAGTAATTAGAGTGCTACATTCGAGTCGCGGGTCAAGAACCGCTGTGTCGGCGACACGTCCGGCTGACTCACTCGCCTGACTATTCGAACGCGCAGACCGTGCTGAATCGGTGAAATACGCCCGTCGATGCTCGACCGGACATTTCGATTCCTTCGTATCATTTCTCCGAAACTGCGATGCGAGGTAAATGTCATACCGAGAACAGGCCTGATTACCGCACGGGCGATACGAGGCCTGGTGACGCAGCCCAAAGGGATCCGATGTAGCTCATTACGACGCTCGTTCAAGTGTGAATCTCTTTGCCCAGCAGTTTCCGTGCTGAAATTACGACTAGCGGCCGAGCTGACGGACGGACGAGCGACGGAAGCAAGACCCGGAGAGCTCGTAATCGGGTTAGCGGTAGGAAGACGCCAGGCTACGCTTGCCTCCCTGCTCGGTTCGCTACTCCGGTGGGGTGGGCGGCGAAGTGCAGCGGAACGAGAGGAAGCAAAAGTGCGTGCTCCCCTCATCCCGACCGGAGGCCCGACCGACACCCCCCTCCCCCTTTTCTGGCAACGCATAGTCTCCGTTCGACTACATATATGAGGAGAGGCACGAGTGGGGCGCAAACGAACGTTGCTCGGGCGGGGGCTGCGTTCGGTGGAGGAGCAGACAGACGGCCGTCGCTTCCGACGTCTCAATATTGAGCGAATATTTGCTTTCGAGGAAGGTTTTTCGAATATCGGAATGTTTGCTCAGTTGGGGCGGCAGCCGCACGGCAGACAAACAATTGCAAGTGCACGGAAGACATGCAGCGAGATTTCTCTCTATACTTGGCTCGTCGAGTGAGTTCGTTCTTTCCCGAGCGGCATCCATCTTTTTCGGGGCGGTCAAAACGTTCCGTGGCGGCTGAATGTCTCGACGAGTGAATCACGTCATAATATGTTTTGTTTCTTTTTGCCCCGTTCGTTTATTCGTTGCGCTGGACGGATGGCCGACCGGTCGACTGAACTCATCCGGCTCATGATGGCCTCAATCTTGTTTGGCCTGCACTCAGCGGCGATCGCACTACTCTTGATTAACGGCACTCTGGGGAGCCGTGCTTGCAACGCTCAAACAGAGCGAGCCGGGTGTTAGTTGCTCGACGACGGCCACAGTCGCGGCCGCCGAAGAAACAGTTAGAAAAAAACAAAAGCCGGATATGGGATCAATTCTTGTTGAAGGTCATCGCCCCTGAGGTTTCCGCAGGAGATTGGATCACAGAAGCCGCAGCCATGCGAGGAGCAATTCTACACAAGCTCCGAAAGTGGAAGCCCAAAGCTCCGTATATATAATCCGGACGTGTTGAGAACTTCGTATCATTCTTGGATAAATTGAGCTCCGGAAACGTTTGCGTCAACATCGATTTCCCCATCGGAGGGGGAAGGTCCGGAGAGGGGTTGTCGGAAGAGGAGAATCCGAGCCATTTCAGTCATCTGAGAGAAGAGCTAGGCGAATCCGAAATCCGAGATCGTTCACCTGTGAAGTGTGGCACCCCAAGGGCCGGGGGCACGCGCGCCCGACGTCTTCTGGAGTTCAAAGCTCACCTGGAACAAAGAGCAACTTGATGAACATCTCATTCGATCCAGATCGCCGATTCATTAACGAGATAAATTGCCTCGGTGCCCGGTGATGTTGATAACTTGGTCAAGGAGCTCGCGAGAGGAAGATGAATTGAGGGAATGGGCCGCTGCCAACACTGAATGAAACAGTGTGAGAGCGAACTCGGCGAGCACATCTTAGCAAACACACTGAAGGTGCGAAACGAAAATAAAAATGTCTTGTGATTGAGAAGTGCGGAAGCGTCGGAGATGACTTGTAAGGGTTGTCTTCTTAAGTACACAAGCTGAACGCCAGAGGCGACGAAAAATCTCGCCAGCGACGTGCGAGTTTTTTTTCGGCCGTTCTTCCCCTAAAATGAGCTCTGCGGGAACTGTTTTTGCTCCCCGCGCGGGCTCGCTGTGAAAACTTTTTCCCGGGAAAAAGCACCTCTCGGAGCCCAGCTTGCAGACTTTCAAGAGTACTGATCATTTCAACGCTGCGGTCCGGGGCGGAACTTCATTTCTAATGATGGAAACAAACGAGAGTCACCGGTGGCATTGAGTTCTCATTTCTATACTCAAGACTTGATCAAATGCAGAGCTGGGACCTCTCTCTCTGGAATTAACATGCTTGTCACCGATGAAGTTGACGGAGAGACATTGGGTTCGGAATTTCGGAAACTCAATCCGGACGTGGTGCAAGTGCTCCGGTGACGGTGGGAGTGCGGTCGCTAATCTGCTCGGACACGTTTGTTCGGCTGCAGGGCCGGTGGAACCAGCGCGCACTCGCTTGACGTTCACTAGGAACGCTCCACCGCAAGTGCTTGAAGCAATAATCATTCTCTGGTGGTCATAGAGTTTATGGCTAATTTGTGAAACGCGTTTCCTGAGTCCCGTCTCGACTCGAACACGTCGGAAGGGAATTCTTCACATTGCCGCCTTAGTAATCGCGCAACAAACATTTGCTGAGAATCGGAGCTTTCCGATCGCGCTGGAGCGGGATCCGAGCTCAGGAGTCCAAGATCGACTGGGACGTCGGTCTTATTCAGCGTACGACCTGGTTCTCCTGGCGGCGCGGCGTTACCATAAATTGGGTTTTCGGGATCTCTGGCTTGGAGCCCCCAAGACATTCCGAGTCGAGATACCATTCGAGCCTGGATCTCGCTTCGGATATCTCAGTGTCTCCGTCGCTCGAAATACCCGAGAAGAGGACGAAAAAAGTTTTTCCCTCCTTCCCTCTAGTTGTATTGAGCCGGAAGCGGATGTTGGACTCATGAGAATCCAGGGCCGGGGGACGATGGGCTCTCAAAAGTTTAGCGGTGAGCTCGAGTTCCAGCGACGATTGGTTGCCATTGGGCCCGCCAATACCGAGGAAACTGTTTCTCGCTCCTGCCCCGTTGGCTCGTGAAGTAGCGGAACCTTAAGGGAATCTCCATAAACAAAGACTAGCGCGGGTTCCATGCCTTATTTTACTCGGCAGGTCGGCGGCCGGCCCGCCGTGCTCCGGCCTCGATTCCCTTGAGCCTTCCACCTATTTATCAGTTTTTTGCCTACGCCACCAGCAACCTAATCCATATTCTTTGCGGCGCAGGCGAGTCAAACTCTCCAGCGGAGAGGGGAAGAAGCCTCAAGCCACAAGGATCATCAGAATTATTCGCTATTCGCTACAGAATCAACGGAGCGCACGAGAATCTCTCTAAAAGCATCCGTTCCTCGGAGCCACCTTGAAGGATTGAGAGTTCTACAGATGAAAGTCCTTTAAGGACTCCAACCCTGGCCCCGAATCAAACTACTGCGACGCTGTCAAAAGAGACTCACCGGACCGTTCCGCGGTTCTTGACGCGGACGTCCTCAATTTTGAAGGCACTCTCCCGAGGAAGAATCAGAGGATCGCTTGGCGAACGTGTTCGAGCGAGTCGAGAGACAACGTTTTTCGGAGGAATAAAAATGTGTCAGATAGGGCGATCCGTTATTCGCGGGGCTCTTATCAGATGAGAGCGTTCTCCTCCGGCCGCCAAGAAGTTTGCTCTCATTCTCTCAGATAGCCCGAGAGGAGTATTCGTTCACGCGGCTCGTCAACAGAGACCGATTAAGACACACTTCGCTACCGATGCAAGTTCCGGGCTCGCTCATCTTTCAGGCGCCTCGATTGAGTGCCTGATGGATTTTCGAACCTCTTCCCTAAATAGGCTATTCCTGAGCGCGGTATAAACTGATGCTTTCGCAGGCAAGTGGGTGCGACCAGCGGCTGTGGGCGATGCATCGGGTGTGCTTCGGCGTTCTCGGATGAGCCGCCATTCCTTCCCAAGCTGGGAAAGTCCTCTGGTCAGTTCAGGACCTTGAATCAGCTTCCCGAGAAACCTGCGTGATCGGATCGACGAGCGTTCGCGAAGCCGACTGAAGTCGGAGGAGGATGACATGAATTCGCGGCTACGTGTTCTCCTGGAGGTTACCTCGTAGGACGAAAACCGTGCTATAGTGAGGCAACACGCGAAGCTTGCTGTCGGGATGATGAAACATCCGTGAAGCTCGCGATGTTATTGCCGAGGGTCACGCAGGCCCCTGCAGAAAATATGGCAGGCTGCCCAAACGGTCCGTCAGAATGTCGCCATTGAAATCGGTATTGCCGGATGAAAGTTCTTGCAGGCTGTGCTCGCCCCAACTCGTCTGAAGCGCCAGTGGAACGAGATTCCCTCGAGCTCGTCCCATTGGCTGATCCGTACCGCACTGGAACGGGATACGCAGCGGCTGTCTGGAATCGCTATTTGGAGAAATTAATGACGTATAAACATGACGACCTTGTTCAAAGTGTGCCTCTTGCAACTGGTTAGGGCGCACTCAAAATTGCGCGCAACAAGGCTGAGCGTTTGATCTCCGCTCGGATCCTTGGAGATTAGTGGACCATTCGGAGTTCATTTTACACACCTTTTTTGCACAAAGCGATGCTCGCTTATCGCTCATGAAAGTTCAACATAGATAAGAACCATCGGACAGTTTCGACGTAACGCGCAAATTACAGGCGCGCCCAACTTTGTTCATATCCTTTTGTTTGGGAAGTGTTTTTCAGCAAGGCCATCGAAGCGCCGGGTTGCTGTTTTGGACCGCTTTCCAAGAGGTGCGCAATTTCCATCGGCTCGGACGGACGTCGGCAGGTAATGCCATGGCCCCGTTGACGCGCTCCCGAGCAGAGGGGGTCAAGGAAGTTGGACAACACGTATGTTGTATGGCTGTGTTCATTCGAGCCCGCCACATGAACTTCAATTCCGACGCACATCCGTGGTGCTACGTATTCTCCAGCGAGAGACCTTGGAGCGTCAGGAATCACATTCCTTTCCGCCTCCATTCTTCTTCACGGTTTCTTTTTGCAGGATCCGTATCCCTCGAGGAAGCAAATATGTCCTTCCAGTGAAGGCTTCGAACATGATATCCATGAAATTTTGAGATATTTCAGCTGAGGCTGAGCGAATGATCTCCATCGAGAGGGAATTCCGAAGCCATCACAACAGACGTTCCAATCAAGTAGGGGATGGATGACCTTCTGGCAAAGAGTCGGACTACTTCCTGGAACGAGGCTGTCGACGGAAGTGACCAAAATAATTCTCCTGGATTCATATTTAGAACAGCTTGCCTTGCCTGTCACGGAATGGAGTGGTTGAGAACGAGAGAGAGATTCGAAAATTCCCTCTCTCAGGTGAGAACGCCTGGTACGAGGCCACAAGATCTGGCAGCGAGCTCACCTGGATAAACTTGAGCAGTATTTTGAATTTCGAGTACAATTCCTCCCGCCTGGCTTCGTTGATCACGCACATGCGGATTTACTCGCCAACCTTGAGTCTTTTTGACATTCATGATTTTAAATCTCTCGTGCCCTAACCTTTCCAGATCTTCGTTCTCGCTACGGCAACGAGCAGAACTATCTTTTGTAGCTCTCCCCGATTTTTATCCTTGCCAGGTCTGTTCGCGTCGGAGAGGTGCAGAAGCAAAGGAGGACCGCTTGCTTTTTTAGCAGAGGACACGGAACAATAGTGTTTTTATCCTGAGCGAGACCCACGTGGGCCATGGGGCCTTCCCTCATTTCTGTCTCTGTTCCTCTATTCGGCTCTCGATTTTTACAAGTCGCGTTACGTCTGTTTCTTATACACAGTCGGCTGCATAAATACAGGAACGACATGAAGAGTTCCCCCTCTTCTCTCATAGGAGCTGTCCTCGTGTGTTCTTCTTCTCACCAACGGGAGAGACACAAGTTAAGAATCTCCGGTCGTCCTGGATGATGCCCCCGCCCGAGCCATACAGCTGCCGGTCTGACTGAGCCTCCGACGCAGTCGATGTTGCTCCCTGTTGATTCGTCCATACCGCTCGTCACTCTCAAGTGTTTTCCAACGCTGTGATTCCTCCGAGCCAGCATTCGTTTACATGTGACCGAGAAGCTAGCAATCGCATCCCCTGTGGACGGAGCCGTCTATGTGGGACTTAATTGACATTTTCATTAACTACAGATTCATCTGACCATGGCGCTCCCCTCTGCCGGTTTCTCTCCAAGTAGCGTTTCGAGCGAGGGCCTAAACTACCGAGCATAAGGATTCTGCATTGGAGGTGGAGGTGAGCCGTGTTTCTTGCGAACTTGAACGACGGCGCTGTGGTTTGGGGACGCAATCCAACCTTGACGATGACATTCGAGGATAGAGTATCGATGTTCGCGTGATCGGAAAGCGAATTCACTCCCGAAATCATTCCTTGCACTCATCTATTATTCATGAGTTGCTCCGCTCATCAAATATCAGCCTGTCGGCCAACCCTGAGAAAAAGCGCGGAGATTAGAAGTTGCCTCCCGTCGCTTGAACTCCATATGTTGATCCAAGTCGATTGAGCTCTGTTTCTTCAGAGCAGACTAAAACTCTGAGCAAACATAATATCAACCTTCAGTAGACTGTAAGGCTTGTGAGCGGTGGATGTTTTCTCCCCTGAGCCATCACTTGAGAAGAGAGAGAGAGAAAGGAAGAAGCAAAAGTAGATTCGGTGAACCTTGGGGAGGTTTGTTGCGTCTCACTCAGGAGTCGGCGGTCGGTTTCCCCGAGGAGCCTTGAGGGTCGAAAATTTCTCTCGGTCGCTCCAAAAGTCCGCAACGAATGAATGAGAAAATCTCATCAACAAAATATGACGAAGCTCACGGATCACTCCGCATCGTTCGCTCAGTCCTGCTCTGGAGAGCTCCGGCGAATTGAACATGGTGTTTGCCTTCGGATTCTTGACGTGAAAACGTTTTTATCGAATACCTTGAGGGGCCATTCGGGAGCTGCATCGTCATTCAAGGAACGAAATTTGTCCGCTTTCGAAGCCGTATAACTTCGGTTCTGGTGAGGATAGGGGACTCCGGTTTTTCTTGGAGCTTTGCAAATTCACGGTGAAGTCTTGGATCAGATTCTGGTGTTGCTCTGAAGAGCGTAAATGAACGTATTTATTATTAGCATAGCATATTAGTAGGAGCATTAATTTGTCTACCCTCCTAGAAATCTGTGGAACTGACATGAATAAATGTTTCATTAGGTTGCCAATCGGTGCGAGAGAACGGGTTTCTCGGGAAGTAGGCGATTGTTATGAGTTAGTTCCGACACAGCAGTCGTTCTGTAGTTGAGTTCTTTGGCTCGAGAGGATTTGCGTCCGAAAGAACTGCATTTCGGTGATTTGGGTGGGAAATTCGGATACGAGGATTCAAATGAGCTGTGCGAAACAAATTTCTACCCAACTCAAAATACCGAGAAGAGATGACATGTATAAGAAGATGGAATTTAAGAGGTGGAGAATAAACAAATGGAGATCGCGTATCCACAAGCAAAATGTTAATGGTGAGATATCGGTTTTCAAAGATTGAGGTTCATGATTTTGGTACGGCGAATCGTGTCGCTCTACCTCGCAATTGTTACGAGTCGCGGATAGTAACTCAGTAAGTGTGGAGTCGGAGTCACTCCGATACAGGGTGCTTCGTACGGAGGCGAGATTTGCTCAGCGTTTATAAGGAGCCGATTTTGTCCGAGAAATGATCAACCTTCTGCCACCAGGTGAGCGCAGAGAAGGATCTCCCACCAAAAGAAAAACTGGTTCCGTCCCCGCGATTACATATTTTTACGCACTCAGAATGCCGCGACAGACATCTGAATATTCGAGACGAGCCAAGCGGCGAGTTGACCCGTCACTGGGCCTGGTTTAAAAACTTGGAACTTCGACAGAAACATCACAAGCTCTCAGAGAGCGCTGTCTGCACATGCCGTCCCTTCCTTTCATGCAAATCGGTTGCTTATGCTTTGGAGGCTGTTACGGAATCGTTGTCCAAATGAACTTGGATGAATTGTCTTAAACGTTTCCGTAGATGTGAACACAATGTTCACGAGTTCACCGAGATTCTCAGATGATGATCATGCATTCAATGTGAATCCGAGGAAGAATATAACTCATGAATCCTCTCATCCCAGTAAGTTTGTCAATAAATCGAGCACCGCTGCCTGGCTTTCAGTTTATCTGGGCAGCCGCTCAACTATCTCTTTCCATGATCCGGGAGCTTGGTAAGCCAACTGCATACTCGACCATGAGCGCGAGCGAGATGGATCAGCCGAATTCACTTCGTATTTTAAACAGGCTGTCCGACGACTACAAATCTTTGAAGAACTTGGTCGGTATGAACTTCTTTCTTGGTGGCAGAGGATCCAGTCGCGTGTTCCACAAGCTAGTGTATACTGTCATGGCATTCCCGAGCAGAAACAAACAATACAACTCCTTCAGGCAAAACAGCGTCAGAAATTATTCCTCGCGTTCAGCAGAGAGGCAGCCCACACGCTCATATATTATCCTGGTTGACGGATGATCCGTGAGAACATTTGTCGGGAAATATTCCACGCACATTACAGATGATCTCTAATTTGTGTGGCGTAGAGAAAAAAAAAAACGGTTCATTGGAACAGAGTCTGATACAAAATAAAACTCACAGCCACACATTCAGCTGTAAAAAACGAGGCCTGGAGCAGTGCCGCATCAATATATCCTACCGGCCTTCATTCACCCTGAAGGTATCAATAGAAACATACCATCGCTGTACTCATCAGCATATATCAATGAGTGCATACATAGCGTCAGCAACAACAGGCGAAGCAGCGGTCGGGATGAAAGGAGTAACCGCTCATGTCACTTTCCGGCTCACTCTATTGAGGCAAACGGCTCAACCACCCAACGCAGTGCTCTAAACTTATCGGCATCTACTGCGAAATGTCGAATGTGTGATCATAGACGAAGTAAGCATGTGCAGTTCACTTGTTCTCCATTGGGTCAACTCACGATTACAAGGAATGAAAGGCGAATACGGGGTCAACATTGGTGGTTTGGATTTGATCGCATGCGGCGATCTGAAACAATCGCCACCGGTTAATGTTATCCAGTGTACAGCGCTGTACAGAGATCTCTAGGAGGTAGAGCTGTTCAATGGCAACATTTTCACGTGAAACTCACGGCAGTGCGGGAGCACTGCTTGCACTGATTTTTCTTTCATTTATCAGATGATCAAATGCGTTTGTGCGGTTCTCCGAGTGTTTGTGGAGTCAGTTTCTTGTATGCACCCCGACAGCGGCTCCTTCCGGGCACCGCGTGCACTTCCTGGCTGTACGTTACAGCTGAAACTTTCCTCGCTTCCCCGCCTTCCTCCTCTCCACCCTCTTGCACTGTCGCTGTTCTCTCTTTTCCTGCCGTCGTTGTTGATGCCGTTGTCCAAATAACGGAGCGGTTCAACATACTGGGCTTCGGAGAGAGCAGAGGCAGAACGCGGTCGACGACATTGGATCGCGTCACGACAAGCCCATTGTTTCCATCGTCCATGAGGGCGAAACAGTGCATAGGGCGGAGGTCTCTCCGAGGACGGCGACACAAAACAGCCTTCAGAGTCATCCGAAGTTTCAGAGTATTTGAACCATTTGTTCCGGAGTGCGCTCTCTAGGTGTTGTTTGCTTTGGGTCCGATATGCATATTAGCTCATCAGCTCATTATCACGTTGCTTCTCGAGTGCGAGGTCACGCCCGATCGCCCCCCGGACAGCTTGCACTGCGAGATACCCAATGTACTTCATGACTGCTTAAGACGGACAATCCCCACCGGTCGGGGGATTTCCACTCTCGGAAGCAGCTGCGAACTCCACGCGAGACGTCGATGAATTGTCTGAGAGCTTGAGCATGGCTTCCCCCCGCGCTCCTCACGCAGTGGCTGGACAGGTTTCTCAATTTATTGGCAGTGCGTGTGATTTCAGACATCCGAGGAACTTTTCGTCAAATTAATTACGCGCTCCTCGCCGGCTGTGGTCCCGCTCCAGGAGCTCTCTGAGAGGAGTTCCCGAACTGAGTCCGACCTTCGAGCTGACCTTCAACGCGAATCGGGAATCCTTTGTCTTTGAGGTCGGATCCTCAAATAGAATCCATGCTTGTCATGCCAGACTCCTTGCAACGATAACGAAACGCACGACTTCCCTTATGAACCTCAGCCGGCCACGAAAATGAACCCGGACCCGAGTCGGAGCGAAATTCAAACTCCAGCTCGAGAAATTCCGGTCGGAACGGGTTCCGAAGGTACGGCCCGGGCCCACGGGAAAGACGAGGGAGCGGAACGCTCGTGCAATGGACTGTTGTTATTCAGAGATAGGGACGCGTTCTGCATCGCATCGCATAATAAATACATGTGGCGGGAGAGCCTGAGGGAGGAAGAGTCAGTGGCGGATCAGTGTCACCGCACATCCAAATATATATGGCGGTCTCCGAAGAGCAGCAGCAGTGGCCGGAAAAAAAGTACAGACTCGCTAGTAGCCGAACGAACTGCTGAACTGGATTCACCATTTTCGAGAGAAACTCCGAGAAGCCTAGCGATCGAGTTCAGAGAGATAGCGGAAATGCGACGCGCGCCCTGCACTATCATAGCGACGAGCAGATAAGGAAAAGCAATACGATGCAGTTTCGATTGCGGTTCCGCTTGCCTGGCTGGCGTCGGGCGGCCCGAGAAACCGACCAGCCCCGCATTTCAATGCTCCAAGATTTCGCCAGACACGAATCGTAGGAGCGACGCTGTGCGGGAACCGAACTAAGGAATATGAGAGCCCCGTATCCGACAAACGTCACCTCGCTAGAATCACATCCCCGCTCCTGTCGGGTGGCGGTGGAGGAATCGGTGTATTTTCGTCTCTCGAAGAATAGTCCGATCCGGAATCCCCGCTTCATCAAAGGCGCTCTCAGTAATCATCTCGTTTCTCTCTTCTTCTGAAAGGCAATAGCGGACATCCACAAGTGTTCTGTCTCCGGCCTCCGCAGAGCCCCGGGCTCTCTCCGCATGCTTTTTCTTGCGTCGTTTGCGCCGCCGTCGTCGTTCTCGTCTAGAATGTTTCTTCCCCGCGACGGAGTCTCGACGGCTTCTCAATGGTCTCGCTCCCATTGTGGTGATGGATGAGAGATGTTCCGAATGGACGGTGTCCCCTGCGCCACACAAGGACGTCATCGTCGTTGTCGTCGTCGTTCCACTCAAGGAAACAGAGGGGACGTACGAGGAGAAAATAAAAAGTCTCAAGATGTCTCCAGAGTTGAAGGCAGAGGCGTTTCGCGAACGAACGCCGAATGGAGACAAAGCTGGCAGCGGAGGCAGTTGCGGTGCTTGCTCCGTTGTTGGTTGGCTGCCTGCGCGACTGAGTGAGTAACTCGATTCTCTCGTTGGGGGTTGCGCCAGAATCGAGGAAGGATCGCGCAGCTATCCGAAACTCATGAGAGCACGACGCTGGAGTCCGAAAGTCTGGTTGCTCGTCGGCGGCACCGAGCAAGGTGGGACGGCCGGGTTTGAAGGAAAACTCGTTCCGAGTGCGTTGTCTCTGACCTTGTCGGAGTGCGTTTGTTCTTTTCAGCCCCTCCCTTTCGGGGTTCTTCCACTTTCGAGTCGGATGAAAGCACAAGGGATGCTGAGGAATGCTGAGGGACCGCCGTTCGCTTTCCGCGACGACGACGGAGCCGCCTTTGTCGAACCGAATCAGCCGAATTGGGTGGATTGTAATCCGGCTGACGCCCGCGACATAGTAACGACAACTCACCGGTTAGTTTGCTAGATACCCGAGTCAAGCAGACGCGGCGACGGCAGACAATTACGGCGCCCTTCATTAAGCGAAATCAGACGCGACTAGAAGATCCAGTGGCGCTGTTGTTGCTCGCGCGATGCCGCACCAGGAGCCGTGGGAATCGAACATCGTTCCGAGTGACCCCCGGGAAACACATCCTCGATTCTGGGGTTGCGCGTGGACGGAATGCCCTGAGAGTCGCGGAAAGCTCCTCCAGGAAGCTCCGCTCTCCTTGATGTCGCGAGAGGAGATGAATGGAGGAAGTGCCTGCGGAGCCAGGAGTCCACCACGAGACCTCTTTGGAAGTTGTCCGGCCATCAATATGGACGGAGAGTTTCCAACTCAGCTCACGTCTCCGAGTTGTACACCGCAGCTCGGAAGTAATAGCTGTCAGCAAGTGGAGCATCAGTCCCAGTTGTGGCGCTAGGCAAAAAGGATGACCCCGACTGGTTTCGCTGGCTGACTCGCTCGCTCGCTCGTTTGTACGGATTATCCTCCGTCCTGCGGCGTCAGATTCAGCGTTATGTCAAGCGTCAGCGTTTCTCTGGCAGGAGACCGCGTTCAAGCTCAATCTAGAATCCTACCCTTGAGCTCAACAACTCACCAGCTCGGAGGATTTCGAACCGCGTGAATCGAACGACTTGAACGCCTCATGGTGTGTGCTTCAATGCTCGAGTAAGATTGTTATGTATTCCCTCTTCTCCAATTCCAACATCCCGCCCCCCTTCCACCCATGGGGGACGGGTGGCACAAAAGACCCAGCCCGCCGACGCTGGCACGACGGGAATACCAAAGCCCAGAAGCCATAAACGACAATCGTGTTCGATTTAGACTCCGCGGCAGCCCGGCTTCAGTTCAAGGGGCTTGTGTTGTAAAGCCACTCATTCTCGATAACCTCGACGCACGCAGACCGGGACAGACCGAGGAGGAGCGCGTGAGTGTCTACGAGAAGAGCGAGAAGGGGGGGACGGATGTGAGAGAGGGACAGCAATCGAACTGTTTGCCACCCAGTCCACGGGAGTTCAAATCGAGGGAGGGAACGAAATCCGAGGATATTCCCTCCGACCAGCTCACGCACCGAGCCGTTCAAATCCAGCATAACAATCAATCTGGTCAGTGTTCGGAAAAAGTGAGCCCTGCTTTGGTGAACGTTTATTTCTGTTCAGAGGGATACCGATCCGGTTGTATTCCAGTCCGCTCGATCTGAGAAAACGCAGACATGAATACTTCCACGATGCGACGGGCGATGCTTGCCCAACACTCCCACCGTTCGAGGATCCTGATGAATCAGCCGATGGCGAGCATTGATCCACCGAGCCCTCAGCCGTTTTCTTCTCGGAGATCGAATCCTTGGGCCGTCTGTCCTATTCACCAGGAGGCTCCCAGTTTTGGGGTTTAATTTCTGATATAATCGCCTGAACGCAGTGTTGCCGAATAGTTTCTGCTCTCTTCGAAGGGCATCATACAATTGACGCGTGTGCTGTTCACAACTGTCAAGTTTTCTCCAATCCAAAACAGGCGGGCGGATTCCAGTTTCCTCTGGAGGAGAGCGCCCGGGAAATAGCTTTTTCCTCCATCTTTTCTTCTAAACCCCGACCAACCTCGTTCGAAATCGAGCCCTGCAGGCTCTGCCAGAGGGAACGAGAAGGGGGAAGGGGGGGATGACTGGGTGCAAGAAAACAGGAAAGAACCGACAGACATAGAGGGAAGTGTGATGGCCTAGCCCACATTGTGCCAAAACAGCATGCTATCGGCATCCTATTCGGTCGCCGTCGAGGAAATCTGACGCAACTCGTATATCTTATATCAGAAGAGCTCAGGGAGCGGGAAGTTCCTGTGCGTTGCGATTTCCCACTCCTTCAACAATCCGGAATCCCAATGATGATCCATAGCTTTTGTAAACGTTCGCGAACGGATGAGCTCCCGCTCGGATCGAAAAGCGGCAAATCTGCTCAGGAGAGCACGAGCTACCTGCGTTGTCGGAAGCAGCTTATTTCGTCTGCTGCGTTCCCAGTCGGAACAGATTCAGCATTTCCCTCACCTGGAACAAAGAGAGCCAGCTTGGTCGAACGGCTCCTCAACTGATCGTACCGCCATTCCACGACGATGGTGTAAGAAGTTCTGCTGAACGATGAACTCCTCGACTCGAAACCCCTGACCTTCGGTCCGAGGTGCCCGAAGATTGCACGGTCACGAGCGCTACGAAACATAACCTTGGATCCAATTTACTCGGATGGAACCATCAGGAGGACAAGAAGCACCCCCGGGGGGAATTCTAGAGCGAAAGCCGCAGGAAAACGTTTTCGAGTCGAGCATGTATTAATCCTGGGGCTCCCAGAAGGAGTAAGTGAGCTGCTCATCGCGATCTCACGGGAGTCACACACACAACAGTATCCATAACTCATTCGGAAACGAAGTTGACAGCTCACATTAGATTCCCAGAAACCGCTCCGGCGGAATCGGGACTCAGACGCTGCAAAAAACGACCAGCCTCCCCCGTTTCACGTCGACGCCGCGCTGCCAAAGAGCAAGAAGAACTCGTCCCGCAACGGCCATACGGATGAGAACTCGAAGAAGGACGAGATCACCTTCGAGTGTTTGAGCCACCGAACCCCAACCGAAGAAAATAACCTTCTATTATGTGGGCCCCAAGCTCCCGCGATAGCATCACTGATAGCCGCCTGCCCCAGGTATTAGAACGGTTCGTTGGACGATCCTCGTCGTAAGCGTCAGATCCATGAATCATGTCGGTCCAGACACACCTCGAAACTCTGGAAGCAAGTTGCTTGCATTAAGGTGGCGCCTCTCCTGCGGCTGCCTTCCCTGCTTCGTGAAGCCCTCCCTACCCATCGTCCATTAAAAGGACCTAACTTAAATCCTACTCGAATTATCCCTGTTAATGGTGGGTTGCAGGTGAAAGATGGAAAGGAGACAAAACGTTTGCCTCCCTCTCCAGCCTGATCTCATGGCTTGCGATGCACGGACCGTTCAGAAACGTACTCCACCGGTTCAAATCTTGCCCCGGACCTATCCAAATCGATTCGAACATCCCAAGGTTCGCCCCGGAAGTATTCTCAGGAGTTTTCGGGGCAAATTCTCGATTTTCGAATGCCGGACAGGTTACACGAAGAAGTAACCAGGCCGGACTCTATTTATATTCCAGCGCCGCATAAATATGTGTGCCGCGTCACGTCACGTTGTAATTTCTTATGCATGTCTGCACACGTCTGATCTGTCTGCCACGATGGCCCCTGTTTGGATCGTCTGCTGGTTCGTCTGTCCGTCCGTTGGTCGGCGTCGTTGTCGTAAAGATACTCGAGGGGACCACACGTGTCGGAATAATTCTCTAATCACACTTTATGCCGCCGGGCGCGGTGAATAACAAGAGCCGGACGGGGCTGCTCCACGTTATCGACTGGGAGGGACCGTGTTTTGAGAAGATCATGGGGCTCTCGAAGTTGCGGACTGCTGAGCGGAAGCATCTTCGAGTGACTTTGGAATGAGCTGTCAAACAAGAACGAATGCCATTCCACTCGATTTCTCTTCCATCTGTTTTTCCGATGTTCGAACCATTGTTCCCCGCGTCCCAGATCGGTGCGGCTCCCTGCTTTGGAACAGGTATTCCCTTGCGGCTCGGCGATCGCGACAGTGAGTGAGTGTTCAAAAGCTATTGGAGCTCTAAAACGGATCGCCGGGCATCCCTCGATCAGCGCTATTGGCACCTATAGTAGGCTATAACTTGTGGCTTTATCTCGACCATATATCTCCGGACGGGCTGGCGTACGCGATGGCTCTATCTCCTGAACGGACACAAGTAATCCCGACCGCGATTGCAACACTTGAAGTCCTGCACGGGGATTAGAGGCAACTGAAACTCCTCAGATTATTTTGGCTGAAAGCCAGCCGTCGGACCTCCGCAGACCACTGGAGAGGATTCGGTGTCTCATTTCAATCTCGAGACTTTGTGTCCAGCGACCGAGAGGGGGCCTCTCGCGTGGAGCGAGTCCTTAGTGGATCTCTGGATGGCGTTTCGTTATGAATCGTTTTTTCTCTCAACAATTTGGTCAGCGTAGATGAAACAGTATCCCACAGCAAAGCGACTGCACTCTCCGCGCTCCCTGCTCCGAGAGCCGAAGGCTTGTCAAGAATCGCCGGACGTGAGTCGCCTCTCGGAGGGGGGGGGGGGGGGGATTCCCCAACAGGTGACGCTTCTTGAGCCGGGCAGGGAACAAAAATTGATCAAGGTTCAAAGTCGGTGAGCCGGTGACCATTTCATTCGATATCCGTAATCCTCCAGGATGGTGGAATCGAAATTCGAGTCTGGACGCACACGCAGCCATAAATCTCAGCAGGTCCACGTTGTGGAACGTGGCGGGTTGGACGGAAGTTTCAAAGTGACAGGCACCCAGCATTGTGTTGCGTGACAGCGAATTTCCAAAGAGTGTTTTTACGCTGTGCGTGCGCCATTGGCAGCGATCGATTGGTTCGATGCGCCGCCGTTTGCATCGCTGAAGATGAGAGCCGCGGGCCTGGGAAACGCGGCCTCGGCCCTCGGTGCTTTCTTAAGGCGGACATGGAGGAGATGTTCGCGAGGGAGCGTGCCGGACGAGGAACGACAGGCCCCTCTGGCTGAGTCTAACGAGGCTCGCGGGCTTGAGCAGCCCTGAGCCCTCTGGCTTCAGAATCGCTCCCATTCACTTGTGAAGCAACGAACTCTGAATAACGCATTCAGCAAATCCTCATTCCTCTCTGGATTCGTCGCCGCCGCGGCATTGGTATACGTTTTCGCGGACGAACTCATTCATTGTCTCATCCATTGCTCTTTCGAGCTCTTGTTTGTTTGCATGAATGCAGCTGGAATCCCTCGCTCAATTTCCGCGACAACCCATGCTTTGGGAGTGGCACGCTAAAGCGCAGGGAGAGGACAAAGAGAGGGGGATTCACGGTTGACGGCGCCACAATCAAAGCCGATCTCATGCCGGAAATTGCCGAAAACCTTTCACCAGTTGTTTCTTTCTCCCTTCCTTTTTTTTAGCCGGGCGGCCCTAGAAAATGGTTCGTCATCACTTCGTTAGCGGACCGACGTCCAGGCGAGCGGAAGTAGCGGCAGCTCGGACGTGCGTCCATTTCCTCATCGGATCAATTTCGCCCGACTTGGAACGGTCGCCACCCGGTGTTTCGTTCCTCCATTCCGTCTCTTTGATGCTCATGTTCGCTCTCACGTGTGAGCATCCTTCTGTCTGCACTCCACTCGTATGAAAAGCTCCTCGGCCTACTCCTCTGTCTCGCCCGTCGACAGGAGCTCCTGGACTGGGAGCAAATAACCTGCTGACGTTACAGCGAAGTTCGTGTGTGTGAGTGCGGGTCGCTCGCAGGACAGAAAACGCGTTCCTCTCGACTCATCCGACTAGTGTTGCGAAAATCGGAGCGAACGTCTGATACCCAGCTGACTGAGCCGACTCGTGCGAGCTCCCGACGACGCATCGGACCGACACACTCTCTCTCTCTCTCTCGCATCCCGCTTTCGGATCATCTCGAAAAGGGAAACATGCGCTCGCTCGTTTGCGCGCTCGTCCCAGCGGCCGTCCTGCTTTCGAGACAGTTTGCCCAACTGTGATACACCCGTGAAAGCCCCGTAGCACGGCGGCACCGACCTCCACCCTCGAGCGGCTGGGAAGACCTTGTGATATTTTCCGCGTGGCGCTCAGACCTCCTGGCAGAGTACAATGTTCCCCCACCGATACCTCGCGCCGATGCCCGCATTCACTTTCGAAGTTTCTTCTTCGAGTTCCCCGGAAGAATCGGAGGGTTTTACAACGAGGAATTAAGTACCCAGCAATCTTCTTCTGCGTCGTTAGTTCGCGAGCGCTACCGATTACCTTCTTAAGCATTCGCAAATCTTTATAATTCGAACGGGGAATATGGTGCGGGCTTCGTAACCTGACAGTAACAACAACCCGCCAATCAGTATTCCAAGTGCTTTGGCGAGAAGCCGTGACATTTGCATACGCACTGCATATTCAGCTTGCTTGAACGGATCAAATGCATAGAACGCGGGCTCAGACCTGTTCCTGTGAGGTGCTCGAAGCAACAAACGCTGACTCGAGACTTTTGCGAGCGGTCAGCCAACAGCTTAAGCCGGCGGCAGTGATGGCCGCAGTACCTCCCGGCCCCCGTGGCACCAGCCACTCGACATTAATTGGCCTGAAGCACTCTTGTGTCTCTGAGGGTATGTTGCCTTCGGAACAAGCAGCGGACTGAAACGTGACCCTCGTGAATCTGGCCGGCGCAGGGTTGCAGGAAGCTCGGACACACCTATGCATCCAGCGCGGAGGTTATCCGCCTCGAACGGATTCCACTTGTTGGTCCACCAAAAATGTCCTCCGTTCCCCGCGGACTGAATCGAGAGACCGCCAGAGGAAAAGTCGAGAGACCGCGGAAAGCGGCAGGAAGCGCGGGAGCTTATGCGTGGGCGCGTGTGGCTCGGCTCATAGTTTCTCTAGCGGAGCATCGGCGAAGCGGAACGAGTGGCCTGGCGAGGACTGATTTCCTTTCGCGGTGGTTCTCTGTACTTTCTTTGACAAACAGGGCCGATAATCAATAGAAGGGTAATGGACATCGATCGGAACGGCTCAAGCAGCGGATCCATTTAGAAGTCTCAGGAGAAAGCGAGCGAGAGCAGAAGCGAGGTTAAGAAGATCTAGGGTAGATTTACAACGCGTCCGCCCGGGCGAGACGGCGCTTTGCCTCGCACAAGAGTAGTCCCGCGACTATGCGGAAACGAATAAGAGCTCGGAGTCGTCTGAGTTTGTTAAAGGAACACAGGTGGATGGGGGGGGGGAGGGCGTCAACGCATGCGTCGAACGAGAAAACAAATAATTGCGAGACTCGTTCGCGGCCAAAGCACGACCAGGAGTCACCACGTAGAGTGCTCGGCATCCATACATCTCTCTAGTTGGCGCCGGCCCGATGCTGCTGGCTCGCTATCGGCATATAGTACACAGTCACGTATTGCTCGCGACGCGCCGTCTGGGGTTGAGCACACGAAAGCTATCAGAGAGGGAAGCCGCCGGGAGCTGAGCCAATACTGTGGCACCGGGAGCGATGGGCCGCAAGGACCTCACGGTGATAGCCTCACCCGCGCGCTGTTTGGGCCCCGCTCGTTTGTAAAGTGATTTCTCATCTCGCCCCCGCGTTCTCGCTCTTTGAGGCTTTCCGAGCTCGAGGTAGAGAGCACTTAACGAACACTTGCTCGAAGAGTGTAACTCCGTCATCAAACGGCCACCCAGGTATTTTCGTCCCAATAAAAATATGACTCGGCTGTCGGGACCCGTGTTCATGAATGAATACAACCCGGGAAACCTGAGCCGTCTGTCTGTCCGTCGTCCCGTCGGGAGAATGGGAAACACGGGATGCATTCCACGGTGGCTGTAGAGCTGAGTCCGAACAGACGAGCTCCGGCTGCGCCAGGAGGCAACAACAGCAACGATGAACAACAGCGAGTCGCTCGGGTGGGGAGTGATCGGAGCCATTCAGATGGAGATACTTCTCCCCGCTTGCAACGCCGGGTCCTTGCGAACCGGGGCCGGCGCCACCACCGCCGCCGTCCCTCCCAACCTCTTCTCGAGTGGCTTTTGTTTGAGGATTGATCGCTCTTTATAAACGTCTGGCTCTCACAAAGTGTCTGCTGGCCGTGAGATTGATATTGACGAAGCATATGAACGTTGCCGAGAGCCTTTTATCGCTTTTCGCGGGTTGCTTGTGTTCCAATTACGTGAGAGAGTGAGAACTCTGTGCCATCTTCGATCGTCGTTCTCCCCTGTCCGGGGTCGGTCGATGCGCTCTCCCGCTTTCCGGGTTCCCGAACTGGATCGTTGTGTCATGGAGCAGGGAACTACAACGGAGGCTTGGAAACATCTCTGTTTGTGAGAAAACGCATCGGAAGCCTTGAGGGAAGAAAAACGACGTCTCATTTCTCATGCGATCTGTTGGTGAAAGGTTCGAGCACCTCTGACAGAAATCTGCGTCGAAGCGAAAATGATGTGCGCCGTTGTCTGCTGGCTGCAAAGCCCCTCGATGCCGGGAACAGTGAATGTCATGTATTTTGATGAGTCTTTTCAGCAACTTTTCATTCCGATTTTGGAGAAACTTCAAAGCTACATCACTTCCCCATTCCATTGAGAAGAGGTCGGAGTCCGGGAGGGAAGAGGAAGCGAATCGAGCAGGCCGCCAAGCGCCGCCTCAAGGGTCAGCGACCGCTTGTCGCCAAAAAGCTGAAGCGTTCAGGATTGGGATCGTATGATGAACAACTCGATCCCTTCGAGAAGCGAAACGAATTTCGAGGAAGAGGAAAAGAGAAGCTGTAGGGTCCGTCGCATGCTCGCAACGGAATCTTCTGCGCTGTCGGGATAGGTTTATGTCCGTTCTCTTTTGTTTTGGTACGTTCCAGGTGCACCGTATCGGCCGTGGGCAACTCCCAAGCGGGGAGACCGGTGCCTCGTATCCGAGTCGGGGTCTAGGCCCACCCGGGTCTCCCCAAAAACTGTTCCCGGCTTGGTGAACATCTTGGCCAAAACTCTGATAGGGTCATGAGAACGCGGTCTCTATCTCGGTTTGTACACTCGGCTGTAGCGCTTCTCCCATCGACCGAAGCCGCGCCGAAAACCCAGCCGTCATTCAATGGGCCTGAGACAATAGTAGCCGGATCTTCAATGAGGGTTCCTTCATTTAAATAATATTGCCTCCGGCCGTTAATGTTGGAGGGCAATAGACGAACCAGTTCATTACAGCGGTGGGGTGGCACTCCTTATCTCTGCGCGAGAAAGGCTCCGCCGCAGTAAAAGTCGACGACGACGGCGGCCCTTCTCTCCTCAACTGCCAAACGAAGAAAGGACGTTGCTTGTTCACTCACTCTTTTTCTC